>JAECXR010000022.1:0-2400000 GCA_018153035.1 Drosophila pseudoananassae pseudoananassae | reverse complement strand
TATGGACACAGGTGCCATTATACACACACACCGCGGGCCGAGCGATCATTTATAATTATTATTCCTTCATCAACGTAAGTGATGGGGTGTAAATCGCTTTGTTGGATCTCGCAATGCACCGTGCCTCCAGCGTGAAACTCTTGGGCGCATGATATTTTGCGAGCCAGTCGGCAAAATGTAGCTCCTGATGTCGGGGGAGCACTTTTCCACGGTGTGGATCTCACTGTCGCATTCGGCAATGACGTTGTCTTCTAGCCTGAGCATGGTGTCGTGATGTGACACTGGGAAAACGGTGATCTTGCTGCAGGACGACTTTATCTTCGGGAACTTAATAATAAAATGTGGGCGGTGGGCTCTTCCATCCACACATCTTCCAAGTCTGCATGATCTAGGATGCTGGGGCTAACAATATTAACTTTGGCAAGTGCCACTGCCAGCATCAAACCCTGCAGCTCCATTGCAATCATCCTATTTCGAGTTAAAAGCATCTCGAATAGGTGCCCAGTATCAATTTGGGACTTTTTTGCTGACTTCAGAAGTTGATTGACGGTAGCGGAAATTTTATTGATTTGGACTTGTACTTTATTATTGATGTTAACCTGCCTATTGTTTGCATTTGTCAATTGGAATTCATTAAATTTAATTTTTTTCAAAATCTTCTGCGTCTGGTGTTCCTGCCACCACCTTTAGCGCAGTCCCTAAGAAGTCTAAACTTCTTGCTACCCTATGATGGATGCTCAAGGAGTCGAGCATGTCGCGTAGGTGGGCGACATCAACAACTAGGAGTTTCTGCATGTGGGACTGCGGGAACATGACGGTCATTCCATTAGTTTCTTCGATAACGCGCCTATATTCCGAGAGATTTGCCGAGTGCTTTATGAAAGCGAATTCCTCCCATATCAGGATTCGGCCATCAACGATGGGAATGTATTTGGCTTTGGAATAGTCCGTGACGCGTGCCGATGTTGTGGTCAAAAGGAAAATCAGTGATATGGTTGAAAACCTGTAATTTGGATGTGTTATGACCTTTGTTGAATTTGGGTAGCCCACCACCAAAGCAAGATTAAAATATTAAAGTACGCAAAACTTATGCCAAGTGGCTAGGAAAAAGATAATAAAATGAGAAATTATCAGGCGAGCGATAACACGGATGCGCTTGGCCTACCTAAGGTTGTCTTTGTGGACCACCCTCCCCTTAATGAGGACTGTGGTCCCCATGTCCGCTTCAACGGTTCTCTCTTCACATAACGGTGAGAGTTTGTTGCCTAGGCGTCTGTTGGACTTCACTAGGACCTTTTCGCCAACCTCGAATACTCTATTTTGGCGGGAAGCGTTTTCCTTGTCTCGGAGCTTGTCTTGGGAGAGTTTAATTTTATCTTGTATGTCGTATTGTGGCCCATCTGATTGAGCCTGAACTACGTCAGCCGGTCTCTTGTTGATGACCGAGTGGATAGATTTGTTATATCTGGTCGTGGCCAGAAGGATCAGCTCTACGGTATCGCTGATGCCTTTGTCGATTTTAAGACATCTAGCAAGTTCTACCAAAGTGCTGTGGAAGCGCTCCACTTGTCCGTTGGAGACACTGTGTAGGGACGGAGCATTTGAGATGCTAACGCCGAAATGGTTTTCCAGCATGGTCACGATGGTGTGCGAGTTCAACGATGGTTCGTTGTCGCAATATATGACCTTGGCCTTGGGGAAAACGTTCATCAGCTGCAGTAGCGCTGGTTTGAGATCCTCTATAGTTCTAGAGGGAACTGGTTGGACTACGGCAAATTTTGATAATTTGTCGATGCACGTAAGGAAATATTTTTTATCCGTGGAGAAGATGTCTATGTGAAGCATTTCCCCTACTTGAGATGGGATTGGAGTTTCGCCAAGCTCTTGTTTTTTCGGATGTCTGTCGTATTTGGCCTTGGCGCAAGTCTTGCATGAAATGACTATTTCGTTCGCTAGCTTGGCCATTTTCGGGAAGTAGTACTCGGAGAGTACCTGCTTCACGTTCTCTTGGGCAGATCTGTGAGCTCTGTTGTGCTCGACAGTAAGGATTTCCCGCCTTTCGTCAATTGGAAAAATGTCCGTTACTCGGTTTTTGCAGTGAGTTGAGTTGTTGTCTCGAGAGGGCATCCGCCACTAGGTTGGTCTTGCCAGGCATGTAATGGACTTTGGCACCGCACTCGTCGATGCGTTCTTTCCATCTTTTAATTTTTGTATTCGGATTGGAATCCGATACCGCGTAGGTCAGTGGTTGGTGGTCAGTGTAGATGTTTAAATCTTTGACCCCATAAAGGTAGTGGCGCAGGTTCTCTAGCGCCCAAACTATGGCTAACAGCTCCCTTTCGTTGGTAGCGTAATTAACTTCCCTGTCCTTTAAGGTCCTAGAGATCATAGTGATGGGGCGTCCTTCTTGTGAAAGCACCGCGCCAATGCCATACGCTGAGGCATCTGTCGTTAGATCAAACGCCTTTTTATAATCGGGGCACCTGAGGATGACATCCTCAGAGGCCAGGATGTTACGCAGCTTTTCAAAAGCTTGCCGTTGCGGCTCGGTAAACTGTATCTGGATGCTTCTGGATCTGTGTCTGCTGACATTTCCAAGCTCCCATTTTATAATGTTTGAAATGGGCTTAGCTATTGATGCAAAATCTTTAATAAAGCACCTATAATAGCCAGCCAAGCCCATGAATGACCTTACTTCGAAAACGTTTTTTGGCTCAGGGAATTCTTTAATGGCCCTGACCTTTTCCGGGTCTGTCGTGGTCCCCTCGCTGGTGACTACAAACCCCAAAAAATTAACGCTTTTTTTGAAGAAGACCTATTTTTGCGCTGACACTCTCATGTTAGCGTCGTGTAGGCTCTTTAGAACCCAGTCCACGTGTCGTATGTGGGTGTTTTCGTCTTTTGAGAAGACGATAACATCATCGACATAGACGTAGCGATCCGGTATTGTCCTCTCGTTTAATTTTCGAAAGTCTAATACTAGCCGCATTTTACGGTTTCCAGATTCGTCGGTGCCCTTTTTGTCTACTACCCATATTGGGTTATTGTAGGGGGATCTCGACTTCTGGATTATGCCGTTTTTTAGTAAATCTTGTATTTCGTCATTGACGAAATCTGCCGCTCCCATCGTATACGGATAGGGTCTGGCATAAATGGGCTCCTCATCAACTGTCCTGATGGTGGCTACCACAGACGTGTTGAAAGGTAACGCCTCATTTGGGTTTGCGAAGGCGTTTTTCCTGCCGCTCAGCATTTTTGAAAATGCTTTTCTGACCAAAGGTGGTGCGCTGGAGCAGTCCACCTCTGTGAAATTTACATTGGGACATGATTGGAACTCTATCTTTTCGGTCTCGGAGCCCCATCTGAGGTGACCGGAAGCTAGGTTAAGTGATGCTCCTGCTTGTTTCAGCAGGTCAAGGCAAGGCTATGATGGCATCGAAGGAGGACAAATCTGGTAGAATGAAAAACGTGGCCTTCAAGTTGAACAGGGATAGAAGCATTTTTTTGTTATTGTGGTAACGCCATGGATGGAATGTACCGAGAATGGCGAATCCACTGGGCGGACGCCTTTCAACCCCTCGTATGGACGGATGAAATTTTTTGACGCGCCCGTGTCTATTAATAGCTTTATTTCTACACCCGCTACTCTTCGTCTGATGACGGGTAGCAGGGATTTTCCCCTAAAAAATTAATGATGTCCGAGTCGTAACCTTTAATAGCGTCGTCGTTAATTTCCTGAGCCGCGCTTGAAGCTGCGGCGGAATATTTGCTACCGGTTTCGTCCGCGCCCTGTGCGACGTGATTAACTCTCTGCCTTTTGTGTGGGGCAGACCGATCGGACTCAGCCGGCACCCTGTTTTGGTATGCCGGGGCTTGGGATGGCTTAAGCATCTTGGACAGCGACGGGTCGATGTCCATGGGCTCAGGAGCGCCTCCACTGTGTGGGGCAGAGTGCACTTGCGCCTTGTGTTGTTTGACGTAGTACGGGTTTTTCCCAGCATTTGCTTGTGCATTTGAATGCGCAGGAGCCTGTCGGTATTCCTGCGCTTTTGGGAGTTGTTTTTTTATCTTTGTCTTCTTGGCTTTTGGCAAATGAGGCCGCGAAGGTGTATCTTTCGTGGTTAGCTTCCACTTCTTGTGCCATAGCGAGAGCTGAAGGCATATCTTTCGGTTTTGACGAATAAAGGACATCCGTGAGGCTGCGCTTAAGCCCCGAGATAAAGACTCGGAGTGCGTCATTCCGGAATTTGTCACATAGGACCTTTGCCGCCGAGGCTTCGAACGACATAGTGGCCTTATTGGTCAGCAAGGTGAGCTTTTTCTCGACCTCGTCATAGTATTGGAGAAGGGTCATATTTCCCTGTCTAAGAGTGCCCATTTCCTGCTCGATAACGTGCATCTGGCGTTTATCATTGTACGTAAAGTCGAGCCGATTTATAATCGCGTCGAAATTTAGTACAGTGCCAAACGAAGACAGTACGGCATCGGCAGGGCCCCTTATTTTATTCCTAATAATAATAACCGCCTGATAATGGCGCGAGCTATTTTCGTAATTTCTAAAAATATAATATGCGGCTACTGCCGCTTGTCTCCAGGAGACGTATGCGTCCTGTGCTCCCGTAAACTCGGGCAGGGACTTGACGGCGTCTAGGGGCTCGTCACACTTTATGTCGTTCCTAATCTGTATAGGCTCATATTTCCTAATTTGGGGAACCTCCGCTTGGGCAGGGGCGATTTCTTTTGCGTCGACCCGTTCGGTCAGACGCTGTATTGCGAGGCGTATTGCCTGGTTTTCATTATTGGATTCTTGAAGCGCCAGGCGCATTTCGTTTTCTCCACGCTGGTGTTCGATATTGGCTTCTTGAACAGCATGTTGAACGGCCGCCTGTATGGTGGCTGTCATCTGTTCCATGTTGAAAGCCATGTTCGCGAGTTTAGGAGCGCTAGCGTTAGCGCTTTTAGGGGTGGAAAATCTGGCCGGCCCTTCGGTCTCGGACTCAGAATCACTAGAGAGTTGTCTTGCGTTTCTATATTGTTGAAACGGATTGCTCATGTGGAGCTGCGGCTATAAAGTCGCCCGAAAGGAAAAAAAATTGGCGACAGAGGCGATTGGGCTGGTAAAGGGGCCGCGGGGGCTGAGCTGCCGCTTTAGTTATGTGTGCGGGCTCGTCAAGTTGCGCTATTGCTGTGTCAAGTATCCTCCGATTATGATAAACAGAGGAAAAAGAAATAAAAACGACAAAGTGCCACACATTGCATGTGCGGCCGTATTGGGTTCTCGAAAATGGAGTGGGGAAACAAAACGGAAAAGAAAAATAAATAACCAAAACTGCTCGGCTAATACCAAGAATTCTTGTGTAACAAAAAAAGACATATAAAAGCTGAATTCAATACACGCGATTATATAAAATATTTCCGGTTGAAATTTAGAATTTTTTTGCCAGCGATTTATTGGTCTTGGTTAGGAATTTTTATTCCGCACTTTTTATGTTGTGTAGAAATATTCATTTATTTATTCACAAAAAAACAGAAATGCAAACAATATTGGGACAATAATTGGTTTACAGAGAAAAAATGGTTTTAATATTTTATAATGGATAAAAAATGCTAATGCTAAACCGTCAGCCAATTAATGAAGATTAAATAAGTTTAAGAAATTGATGGGGCTGCAGTTTTTTGCTGGCGTAAGGCACAATATTTCACTGTTCTTGTCTTTCTTTATTTTTTTTTTTTTTTTTTTATTTTTTATGCAAAAATATTCATGCAGACTTAGATAGTATTGTGTAAATAAAAGTGCTCACATGTGCTTACATGTTTTTTTACGTTGGGCGCCAGTTAATATAAATGTGTTTTTATGATAATGTTGTTGCTGGTTATCTCTCGCCGCAGTCGGTGATACCGTAGATGCTGGAGATATGTTGTTAGGTGAATACTCCTAGCGGTTGCCGGGAGGTGTTGCTACTTCTTGTAGATAGTGGTTGCGATCCCTGGCGGTTGCCGAGGGGAGACCCGTTCTGTGAAGGGAGTTATGGTGGGAGCACTTGCCCCGTTGTCACGGCCCTTAAGGCGTGGTGACCAATGCAACAAATGAATTTAAACGTTAACGGCAGAGCCGGAGATTGGGTTTAGGTGCCCTTTATTGTACGAGACTCTGACACAAACTGAAACTTAAAGCTAACATTTCATAGCGGCCACGCAAATGTGCAGTGCTTGCCGCTATGTATGGGCTTCCGGCCAGACGCTGTGTCAGCAGTTTGGCCAGAGCGAACTCTTAAATAATCGGACACTGCCGCTGCTTGGTTAACTTCAGTTAACTTATATATATGATATTAATAGTGCATATAGTGGCACATTACATCTCCTTCCTTTTGAAAAATAACGTAATATAATGAAGTTATTTTCTAACATAGATTGTACAAAATTTAATAAATGATGTTAACAATAAGTTTTTTTTTTGTGTTTTTATATTCGGTATGCTTATTTTTCTCTTTTTTCTCTTTTTTTGATTTTATTTATTTATGTATGGCCATACGTGATATATTTATGAAATGTTAATTGATTATGAAATAAAAAGTTTTAATCTATCTTTATGTACTATTTGTTTTTTATTTTTATTGTCTAATATAGTTATATTATCTCTATCTCCTATTTGTTCTACCTTATAAGGACCTGTATATTTAAAATCTAGTTTATGTCCTGTTTCATTTTTCAATAAAACCTGATCTCCTATTTTTAAATCAAAATCCAAACTAGTTTTGTCGTAAATAATTTTTTGTTTTAGCTTATGAGCTTCTAGCATTAGTCTAGCTCTCTTAAATGCCTGCTCTTATCTAAATTTTGATTCCTTAGCGTAATCTTCTATATTGTAAAGGGGTTCTATTATATCTACGCTATTAAAATGCTTTGGTAAATTTGAAGTTTTACCAAAAACTAATTCATATGGACAATAGTCATGTGCCATAGAGGGTGTTGTATTAAAACAATAGACGAAGTATTGTAGCCATCCGTCCCAATCCGTTTTGTCGACTGTGATGTATGAACGAATATACTCATTGAGTGTTCTGTGGCTTCGCTCCACGGTACCTACAGTTTGGTGATGATGTGCAGTAGAATTTATGTTTTCAATATTTAGATTTTTACATAGACCTTCAATAATTGAATTTTTATATTCCGTTCCCATGTCCGTAATGAACGTCTTCATTGAACCGTACTTTAGAATAAAATCTTCAAATATAGCTTTTGCTACCGTATTTGCACTTTTATTTGGTATTGGTATCGCTACCAGGTATTTGGTTAAATCGCAGATGAGTGTTTCTGCGTATTCATTTCCATTATCAGATTTGGGTAGTGGACCAATCGTATCCACAATTACTCTATCGAAAGCTCTTTGCGGAGTTTCGGTTATGGTTAATGGGGTCTTAGTGTGTTTAGTAGTTTTAGACTTTTGGCATTTAGGACATTTCTTTATGTACTCTTTTATGTCTTTGGACATATTTTTCCAGTAATAGTGTCTCTGGACCTTGGCCAAGGATCATCATTGGATCATCATGGAATGTAGACAATATAGCTTCTTTTTCTTTATTATTTTTTATTACGGTCACCTGGTTGAGTAGCGCTACTCTTAATGATTTCAGTATATAATTTCCCATATTTTTAAAATTATCAATTGAAACATGTTCAAAGATATTTTCCCACGGTGCCACTTTTAGTTGGCTGATTTTGTGAATACCGGCCTGCTTTTCAAGCCTTTGGAAGAAATGACCTAAGTCAAGGGTTCCATTAGTATACAAATCGCTAACATCATATCTTGCTGTAATTTTTTTTCCGCGCTTAAATAAACACATCTTATTATTTACATGCAAGGTCACTACTTTACGTACTTCATCATTATTAATGACTTCATATACGTTGGGCTTTGAAGCTTTTTCTGTGGATTGCTTATGCAATTATATTTTTTCTTTTCCTGCGCAGGATTTTTGTCTACTTTGGTTTCTGGTAGTGACTTTCAGAATATTTAATTGTATGTTTTTTAATTCTGTGATTGTTATTCTGGAGAGCGCATCGGCTACATAATTATCTTTGCCCTTTAGGTGCTCTACCGTAAAATTATATTCCTCTAATTCAAGTCTCATTCTTGTTAGTTTGGAACTGGGATTTACCATTGAAAATAAGTAAATAAGTACTCTGTGGTTTGTTTTGACAGTGAAATGTCTACCATAAATATATGGTCTGAAGTGTATTATTGCCCAATGAATAGCTGCTAGTTCTTGTTCTGTAGTGCTCTTGTTGCTTTAACCTTTCGTAAAGGATCTTGATGCGTATGCAACCGGAAGCTGAAGTCCATTTTTGTTTTGAGTTAGGACTGCTCCACAAGCGTATTTGCTAGCATCTGTGATTATGCAAAATTCTTTGCTAAAATCTGGGTATTGCAACAGAGTTGGGTTTATTAATGCTGATTTTAGATGTTCGAAAGCGTTTTGACATTCTGTTGTCCATTCGAATTTTACATTTTTCCTACATAATCTTGTTATGTGACGGGAGTATTCTGCAAAATTCTTTATGAAACGTCTGTAATAATTGCAAAATGCAACGAATCTTCTAGCGCTGTCCACATCATGTGGGACTGGGTAATTTTGAATGACGTCGTATTTTTTGTCGTCGGGCAAGATTCCTTTATTTGTGCATTTATGTCCTAGGAAGGTGACTTCATGCATGAAAAATGAACATTTTTCGGGATGTAACTTTAGGTTGTGTTTCCTACATTTCTCGAAAACATCAGTTAAGTTTTTGAGCATGTGTTTTTCAGAGCAACCTATGACTATTAAGTCATCCATATAAAGGAATGCTTGCGAAGGTTCTAATCCAGAGAAAGCTATAGTCATCATTCTCTGAAAAGAGTTTGGCGCTATTTTTAAACCGAATGGTAATCGCGTGAAGCGATATGAACCATTGTTTGTTGAAAAGGATGTTATATCGCGTGAACTTTTTTCGAGTTCGATTTGGTGAAAACCCGACATTAAGTCAAGGCATAAGAAATATTTTGCTCTACCTAGTTGATCCAAAATATCATCGATTCTAGGGAGCGGAAATTTATCAGACAAGAGTTTTTTATTCATTTGACGATAGTCAATTACTAATCGCCATTTTTTATTTTCCGAATTTGGAAGTGACTTTTTTGGTACTAACAACAGTGGGCGAACTAGAAACCGAATCAATCACTACCAATAATTTCTATAAACAAAAACTGAGATTAACTAATGATGAACCCGTATATATAAAAAATTATAGAAATCCTCATAGTCAACAAGACGAAATTCAAAAGCATGTCCAAAAACTCATTAAAGATAAAATAGTGGAACCCTCTGTATCACCTGTCTAATTGACAGTTGTATCTTTTAATAAAATCGATTCCTAGTATTCCATCGCATGGAATAGCGAACTGCAAATTTACGATATGGAAATCATGTGGAATTATGTATTTTGAAGTTTGAATTTCAATAGAAGTTAAACCTTTTGATTTGGTAACTTCTTGACTTATACCCTGTATGTTTATTATTTGATTACTTTTGATGTTTTGAAAAGCATCAGAATTTTCCTTTAATATGGAAATTTCTGCACCTGTATCTAGTAGAAAAACTAATTCTTTTCCTGTTGCTACGTTTGCGAAACTAACAAATGTACTTTGACTGAGATTTATAGTGTGAACTTTGGTGTTTCTTACTGTTGTGTACCTAAAGGAGTCTGGGAGTTTCCCGAATCTGTATGGACTACCCTGACGTTATTGTTATGGTGGTTATTGCCATGGTTGTGGCTATTATTGCCATTATTTTTATTGTTATTATAGTTATTGTTTCCGTAGTAACCATTATTTTGGTTATTTCCATTATTTTGGTAATACCCGTTATTGTTATATCTACCTCGATTATTACCTCTACCGCGATAATTGTTTTTGTAATTGTTACCGCGATAGTTTCCTCGATAGGCGTATAATATGGAATTTGCATTGCCTGTCATTTCAGTACTGCATTGTATGTACTTCGTGACGGCTTCATTCATTGTTGCGAAATTCCTTGCTTCCAATATTGTTTTAAGTCGGCCATGCTCACAATTTTTAACCATTGTGGAGATGGCTTCTTTGGTGCTGAATTTGTCAGCGTGCTCGGCCGATAGACCTTCGTCAATATACGAAGCTTCTAGAAGCTTCCGTAGGTTGTCTATCTCTGTACAAAGTGGATCCAACTATTTTGGATTTAATAACTTCTACAGCCAAAGTTTCGAATGTGCCTTTCGTTAGGTGCAGGTGTAACCTTTGCCCATTAAATTCTGGGATGGCACTCGATATTTCCCTAATGTATGCCCTTTGGGCAATTGTTTAGTCAGTCATTGTGGTAGGTTTTACTTCCAAAATGCTGTTGTCTAAATCTGAGTCTGTGTAGTCCTGGTCTGATAATTCAGATTGAATAAGGACTGCCGTAATTGTAAGATTGTTTATATCTTTTTCCTCAATTTCAGGTTCCGTGGAGATAGGGTCATCAGTTTCAGCTTGTACCTGTGATGATAAATCTGAATATTCTGACTCTTCACCAGTTTCTATTATCAGGGGTGTGTTCAGGATCGTTGGTACTGAAATTGTTAGGTCGTACCTTTGCTTTATAAATATGAGATTGTCTCTTAATTTATTCAGATATTTTGACACCTGAGACCAATGGGCTTTGTCTAGCCTGTCTCTTTGGTCATGTATCAGTGTACGCGCTGTATTGAAGCGGTTTACTAATAGTTCTGCATGCTTATTCACAGTGCTTATCTGTGCTGGCCTAGGTCTTGACAAAGATTATAAAGTACATAGATGGGACATCAGGGCCAAAAACGGTCAACTTTTTTCGTCGAGCTTGTTGGTGAGGGGGGAACGAACATACATACGATTCTATTTTTAGAACTCTTTACATGTATGCGTAAAAAAAAGGGTGCGTCTTTGTATGTATGTGTGACTGCTCGCAAGACGGCGTAAAAATTTTTTGGCTTCCAATTTTCATTTTCATTTTCAATTTCTTGTTTCTGTTTTCAATGGGCCGATGTGGTAGTCACTAGAACAAATGGTATTTTTAGTCGCTGCAGGTTAAGACGGGGTGGTAGCGTAATGCATAGAGTAGTTACTTTAAGTACAATATTTTTGTGTTCAAATCCTAGTAAGGACTTCTAACTTTTTCTTTCTTTTATTTTATAATTTTTTTTTTTTTTTTTTTCTTTAATTGTAGTTTTAATAAAAAAAAATTTTATATTATGTCCGGCTAATAAAATTTCAGGGGAGTCCCTCCGGAATTTTGTCATCCGACACGTCCGTCACTTATTTTTACAAAAATTGTAATAGAATGCAATTAAAAATAATAATAATAAAGTAAATTGAAAAGGAAAAAAAATATTATTAAGAAAATTAAAGTAAAAAAAAATAAAAGAAAATATAAAAATAATCATAAAACTGAAACGTTTTAAAAATTTTAATCACCGCCCAGTAACAAAATCGAACCCAGGACCCAAAGGATAAGGATCGCGCGCTTTCCATCTAGGCTACCCTCGAAGTTTATCTAACGGTAGTTAAAGTTGGTATTAAAGAAAATGCAGGATCCATAGTAAAATCCGAGCTGAAGAGTAAAGATAGTAGAAGATATTTCTGATCTCTTTCCTCTCACACTATTTGATTTGAACGTTTCAAACTCTCATTGTTCCAAAAATGTTACTTTCTAAAAATAGAATTCGCTCTCTCTCTCTCTCTCTCTCATCTGCCAGCCGTTTGTCGTGGAACCCGCTCTCAAATATTTTCATTTTACAGCGGGTTCCACGACTCGGCCTGCCTATATGCCGTAGAACCCGCACTTATAAGGATTTTTACAGCGGGTTCCACTACGAACTGAGGCGATTTTAAGGTGATTTTAGGGTGATTTTAAAATTTTGTATTTTTCTTGATTGGATTATAAATTTTGACAAAAAGTTTAAAACATTAAAAATATAATATAAATAGATTTAAAATAAAAAAAAATTGGCTTCCCGTCCCTGATTTGAACTCATTTTACTCTGCACATCAGCCAAGCCCTCTACCACTAGGCTATCCCTCATTCGTTGTCGCGCGAAAAATTTCTCAAACTTAACTAGTCGCGCAATGGAACCCGCTCTTTCCAGCGGGTTCCAGCGCTGGACCCCGCTATAGAAAATTTTTCTTTGTATGAGATGTCCCATCTATATACTTTATAATCTTTGGTCTTGATAATGACTTATAAGATTTGTCAAAATCAATTTTTATACCATGCAATCTTTCATAAATTTCCTTCCATTCCATTATCTAATGGACTACGGATATAATATTATCGGGATATTTTCTTGATATATTCATTTATTTTTGTTTCATTTCTATTTTCTATGACTGGTAATCGAACTACCGAACTGAGCGGACGTGCTTTGTCCGAGCTCCGGGAAAACTTCACTTTGCTTATATTTTCGCCAATATAAGCAAAAAGACACTGAAATACAATTTATTAAAAGCGACAGACAAGCTTTTTATAACAGTTGTAATGTGCTAAACCAAAACTAGTGCATTGTTGAAAAAAAAAATACGTACCACGCAATGAGCTCATTGAGCAACGACCAAAAGAACGAGCGTAGAAGTTCAGTGAACCAAAGAAACGGCTTCTACTCTTACTTTTCAACCCGCGATACCGAAGTGGAAAAATCGGCGCTTCAAAGCAACCCGGCTTTACTGACCGCTGAAACCCAAAGGGCACGGTCTTGCTCACCCGCTCTGCTCACTCCGACTCCCGCGTCATGGAGTTCGCAGTGTAAAACCCCCCTCCAATACCGGAAACAAATTTCGCACCAACAACAAGCAGCGCTACAACTTCTGCAACAACAGCGAAAACCCCTGCAACTCAAAGTACCACGACGTCAACGACAACAGCGAGTACAAAAACAACAACCTCGGAAAGTGCCAAAGCGGCAACGGCCACACAGACTGGAATGGATCGCTACATCCAAATTAAGCGCAAGCTTAGCCCGCAGAGTAATCCGGCAGGCAACAAAACAAAAATTAACCGTGTCCTGAATAACGATAATGAACCAGACAGATCCACTACTAACAGATTTGCCCTACTGGCGGAGGCTGAGGAAAACCAACCAGCCCAAGACACCGCAAAAAAAACCCAAGCCCCCTCCAATCTATATTAGGGAAAAAAGCTCGAGTGCCCTGGTCAACAAAATTGCGTCGTTGATCGGGAACGG
This sequence comes from Drosophila pseudoananassae pseudoananassae, assembly GCA_018153035.1. Taxonomy (NCBI): domain Eukaryota; kingdom Metazoa; phylum Arthropoda; class Insecta; order Diptera; family Drosophilidae; genus Drosophila; species Drosophila pseudoananassae. The sequence goes on along the minus strand of JAECXR010000022.1, from coordinate 2,386,734 downwards.
TGACAACTTTCATGTTGTTCCGCTAATCAAAGGGAACATCCATGAAACAAAGGTGCAAACCAAGACTGAAGAGCACTTCCGAATAGTTTCAAAATATCTGGACACTGTACAAAAAAACTATTACACGTACCAGCTGAAAAGCAGTAAGGGCCTACAAGTGGTAGTAAAGGGAATAGAACCTGATGTTACCGCCGCGGAAATAAAAACCGCCCTTAAAGAAAAGGGCTTCGCCGCCAAGAATGTTATTAACATTCTAAATAAAGATAAAAAGCCACAACCCCTCTTCAAGGTCGAGCTCGAGCCAGAAAGCAGGTCGCTGAAGAAGAACGAAGTCCACCCAATCTACAACCTGCAATATCTTTTGCATCGGAAAATCAATGTTGAAGAGCCACATAAACGAAACGGTCCAGTGCAATGCACTAATTGTCAAGAGTATGGACACACAAGGTCTTACTGCACACTTCGGGCTGTCTGTGTAGTCTGCGGGGACGCCCACAAGTCCGCTTGCTGCACTACAAACAAGGACAGTACCGTGAAGAAATGTGGAAACTGCGGAGGCAGCCATACGGCAAACTATAGAGGATGTATTGTGTATAAGGAGTTAAAGAGTCGCATGCGTCAAGCGACCGCAACGCGCAACCAAAATCCACAGAATGCGTACGTTTCGTCAAAAACCACGCCAGACGTTTTCTTCGCCAAAGCTGCGAGATCCTCATTCGGTCCACTAAACACCACCAACGGCTTCTCCTATGCCGATGCTCTACGATCTGGAAGGGAAATTCCAATTCAGCCTAACTCTCAAAGCGCTCAACAGGCCCCAGAACAGCCACACAGCAAAACGGAAACTATGATGCTTACCCTCCAACAAAGTATGATGGAGCTTATGTCATTCATGAAAACGACCATGCAAACGCTTGTTCAAAACCAGAACATGGTGATACAGCTGCTCGTAGGACAACAGTCCAAATAATCTATGCAGGCGCTACGAATATCAATATGGAACGCCAATGGTGTCTCACGGCATAAACTAGAATTGTCACAATTCCTGACCGAAAACCATATTGACGTTATGCTACTGGTGGAAACGCATCTTACAAGCAAATACAACTTTCATATAAGAGGCTACACAATCTACCGCACAGATCATCCAGATGGGAAAGCCCACGGCGGAACTGGAGTTCTAATCAGAGAACGAATTAAACACCATTTTCACAAAAGGTTTGCAACAAACTTCTTGCAGGCCACATCGATACAAATTCAGTCAAGCAACGGAATCCTTTCAATTGCTGCCGTTTACTGCCCTCCTCGCTTCTCAATCTCGGAAGGACAATTCATGGACTTCTACAATTCACTTGGGGATCGATTTATAGCCGCAGGAGACTACAACGCCAAACATACGCACTGGGGATCACGTCTAGTGACTCCCAAAGGAAGACAATTGTACAATGCAATTATAAATGTGAAAAATAAACTGGACTACGTTTCCCCTGGAAGTCCCACATACTGGCCAACAGACTCACGAAAGCTCCCAGACCTTATTGATTTTGCAGTGACAAAAAACATACCTCGCAATCTAATAAGTGCCAAAGCAGTCTCGGACTTATCATCAGACCACTCGCCTGTGCTTCTAACGCTTCTTCAAAGCCCAGAAATAACCGAACACCCCTTCAGTCTGACGACGACAAAAACAAATTGGCTAAAATACAAAAAGTACGTGAGTGCCCACATAGAACTCGCCCCGGATTTTAACATGGAATCGGACATCGACTACACTACGAGCGCCCTGGAAGAAGTACTCGTTGCTGCAGCTAAAATCTCTACTCCTCATAGGAAAGAAGTAGACCGAAACAAACACTTCAAATCTAATCAGCAAATCGAACAGCTCGTGCGAGAAAAGAGGCGCACGCGTCGTGATTGGCAAAACAGCAGATCACCAGCTTCAAAACAACGCCTTAAGGAAGCAACCCGATCACTCGACCAGGCTCTTCACCAACAGGAAGAAAATGCACAGCTGAGGTACATCCAGAATCTCTCGCCAACAAGCACAAAGTACCCCCCTGTGGAGGGCCCACCCAAATCTTAGTGCCCCAATTGAAACGACCACCCCGATAAGAAACTCTTCGGGATGCTGGGCTCGCAGCGACGAAGACCGAGCTGAAACATTCGCCACACATCTCCAAAGTGTCTTCCAACCAAACCCAGCCTCAAATTCATTCCTCCTGCCAGTAATGCCAGAGTCCTCCCCTCAGCCAGCCGCACCTTCATTCCGGCCGAACGAAATCGAAAAAGTCATAAGAGGGCTAAAACCAAAAAAGGCTCCCGGTGGTGACCTATTGACCCCAAAGATGCTGATCGAACTTCCAAAATGCGCTATAGAGGTCGTCTGCAAACTATTTAATGGAATCATTAATTTTGGCTATTTCCCAAAAAAGTGGAAGAAATCCATTATTATAATGATACCGAAGCCTGGAAAAGACCACACAATTCCGTCATCATACAGACCAATAAGCCTTCTATCTTGTTTGTCTAAACTGTTTGAAAAATGCTTGTTAACTCGCATAATACCACATCTGGAAGCTTGCAATATCATCCCGGCACACCAATTTGGCTTTCGAAGAAACCATGGAACCATCGAACAAGTGAACAGATTAACATCCGAAATACGCTCAGCCTTCGAACAACGAGAATACTGCAGCGCTATTTTCCTCGACGTATCTCAAGCTTTCGACCGAGTTTGGCTCATCGGACTCATGCACAAAATTAAAACGTATTTGCCAACATACACCCACAAGCTACTGGAATCATACCTCTTCAATAGGGTATTCTCAGTGAGATGCAACGCAGCTACTTCGGGCGACTACACCATCGAAGCTGGAGTTCCACAGGGAAGCGCACTCGGGCCGTGTCTATATGTTTTGTATACTGCGGATATTCCTACGAGCGCACAACTAACAACGTCAACGTTCGCCGATGATACCGCTATTCTTAGTCGCTCCAGATGCCCAACGCAGGCAACAACCCAACTGGCTAATCATCTCACAATAGTGGAAAGGTGGCTGTCCGACTGGCGCATTAAAATAAACGAACAAAAGTGTAAACATATAACGTTTACTCTTAATAGACAAACATGCCCTCCGCTTTTACTAAACGGTATGCAGATCCCTCAAGCTAACGACGTAACGTACCTTGGCGTTCACCTTGATAGACGACTTACCTGGCGTAAGCACATCGAATGCAAAAAGATGCATCTAAAACTGAAAGCCAGCAGCCTCCACTGGATCATAAACTCACGATCGCCACTGTGCCTGGACTACAAGTTACTACTGTACAATTCAGTCCTAAAGCCAATCTGGACGTATGGCTCCCAGCTGTGGGGGAACGCGAGCAGCAGCAACATAGACATCATACAGCGCGCACAATCAAAAATCTTGAGAACTATCACAGGGGCACCTTGGTATGTTCGCAACGAAAACATCCACCGGGATCTGGGCATCCTCGCAGTGAAAGACGAAATCCAGAAGCAAAAAGAGTCATACAAAGAAACACTGTCCTCGCACCCAAATTTTCTCGCTCGGGGATTGACGCGGGTTTCTAGCGTATCCCGCCTTAGACGCAACGACCTCCCAACCCAGCAATCGATTTTTAGGGCCGTCTAACTCCGTATCAGTCAATATGACTGTTAGTTAAGTTAAAAATATAAGATTTGATACACCTCTTGTTAGTCTCGCAAAGAGAAGATTCAAGAAATAAAAGCAACGTTAAAAAAAAAAAAAAAAAAAAAAAAAATTTCTATTTTTTTAGACATAAAAATAGATTATACTTCATACTTTATAAAAATATATTCTGTTCTTTAATATAGCATCCTAAAAATAATATATCTCCATGTGGATATACATATTATAGGTTTTGTAGGTGTTTTATTTATTAACGGAACATCTTTTTAATAATTATTGTATGCATTATTATGCATTATTATAAATTATTGTAGGCGCTTTCTGTTTTTTTTTTTTTTTTTTTTTTTTTAATTTTTATATTTTGTCCAGATCATTAGCCTGGCTTCTGTTTATGGCTCTTTTAGATATACATTTGTTGTGAAATATATAAGCCTTATACAAGAGATATGCGCTCATAATTAATACAATAATAAATAATAAGATGTTCGTTAGTTCTAGATCAATGGTTTTGAATTCAACTTTGTTTATTACATTAGCGGTGGAGTCCACCTGTTTTACGTCTACTAAACCCATTTTGGGTATTTTCTCTAGAATTGGTATATAATTTTTTGTGTAAATAGTATGATTTAATTTATGATTTATTTGCCATTCAGTTTGGCTCATTTAAAGATTTACCTTATTTGGTTATGTGAATATTCCTTTTTTTATTTGTAACTTTTTTTTTTTTATGAAACCTGCCTATTTTTCATTGTATATTTTTTTTTACATAATAACCTGCCTATTTTTTGTATGGTTTTCAGGCCACACGCTAATCGGGCAACTTTAATGTCGGTCAATTTTACAAAGGATTTTTATATATATAAAAAAAAAATATTCATCGCAGTGCAATACAAAAAAATATGCAACGCAGTGCATGGGAAAAAAAATTTTGCGCCCTTGGTGGCGCTGTCGGTTCACTTTTCCGGGCTTAGCTTGGAGCGCTAAACGGGGCCGGTGCTGGCTGCACAGGCGTTTCTTCTTTATTGGGTTGTTGGGGCACCGGTGCTGGCACAGGTTTGTTCGCAGAAGGGTGATTCCAGGGGTCCTCTGCAGTCATTTCTTTGCAGTTATCCGGTCATCTCGGAAGTTGTTTATTTATTATTTATTTATTTATAAGTTTAATTATTCGTTGCTGATAGGTTGTTGGCATGGGGACTGAGTGAGTGTCAGATCGTTGTGCGTTTTTTTTTTTGGAAATTTTGTTTTTGGAAAGTCAAGTTGAGCTCTTAACTTTTGCCTTGTTGACAACGCTGGAGGGGATTTATTTGTATAAGAGTATATACTCTTTATACTTTGTTTTGTACATCTCCGCGTTTACCCATCACTGCACTCTACTCACTCGGATTAATTTTTGTCATAAATTCCAAAAACAAATTTCTTGTTTTTCAGCAAATTCCGAACTTTTTGTAGTTTTTTTTTTTTATTCTCCTGGGTTATATATATCCTATATCCTTCTTGGTGTGTCCTTCGAATCCCTCGATGTCCTTGCAGGTCCTGTCACGGTCGCCATGTAATAGGTTCTTCAAAGGCAGGATCCCATGTAATATGTTCTTTCTTGGATTTGTTCTTTATTTGGTTTTTATTGGATTCGGAGCAGCCGTTGTTGCCGCTCTGAGCTCAAGGGAGTTTCTCCTTTTACAAATTTACTTATGAATTAAAGGAGGTCAAAGTCTCGTAGCTGCGCTGCCCAAAGCGGCAGCGGAGAGAGGGTTATGTATTCTTAAATATTTATATATGAATATATATTTATGTTATGTTCGATTAGGCGGAGGTATGTGGACTTGCATAAGGTCCACTCGTGTTACGTATATGCGGACATATGCACTTTTCGGCGTACAGCAAAGGCACAGCGGGCGGTTCATATTTAGGTACACTTAGGTTTATGACCGAGACCTTGGATAACATAAACACTGCGACAAAGTGTTACAGTGTGTACCCTTTAAGTACTCTTGGTACAGTGAGTGGTCGATATATATATATATGATATTAATAGTGCATATATGGGCATATTACAAAAGTTATGGGTGGTAGGGTGTATTCGGTTATTCCTCGCTGATGGCGATGACGTCACAGGTGTGGGAGATGAGTGTTATCCCTGGCGGTGGCCGAGGGGGTTCTTCCTTCTGATCGGGAAGTTATGGTGGGAGTTACTAACTCCTTTGTTACTGCCCTTAAGGCACGTTTTCCAATTTAGTAAATGAATTGAGTTTAACGGCTGTGCCTTCTTTATTGAATGATGCTCAGATAAAAACTGAAACTTAAAGCTAACAAAAATGTATTTCACAGCGTCCAAGCAAATATGCAATGTTCGCCGGCTATGTATGGGCATCCGGCCAGACGCTGTGTCGCGGTTTCGCGGTTATTTTCAGTCCACTACTCCCACTTCAAAAATGAGGCCGCCCTGAGGCCCATATTTGTGAAATCATTTCTTTTAGCTGGGCAGAGGTTATTCGGGCCTGGGTGAATCTCCGATAGGTCAAGCAAATCAAAAGAATATTGCTCCCAAGATGAATACAATCTGATATAATTAATGGTTGTTGATCTTCGTCCCGTACTCCTTAATGTGTTCCAGATTACGTACTCAATCGGTGAAGGTAAAGAAGGCTGAGAAAGGTAAGGAAGTGCTTGTCCTGGGCGTTTTTTATCTTCCCCTGTATTTCGTACTGTAGCTCATTCGATTGTGTCTGAACCACGTCGGCCGGCCTGTAGCAAGGTCTACCAGAGTGCTGTGGATGCGTTCCTCTTGTCCGTTTGAGACACTGTGGAGGGGCGACGCAATTAAGATGCTAAAACCGAAGTGGTTTACCAGCATGGCCACATTGGAGTGCGAGTTTAACGATCGTTCGTTGTCGCAATATATGACCATGGCCTCAGGGAAAATGTTCATTAGCTGTAGTAGCACTCTATAGTTCTAAAGGGAACTGGTTGGACGACGGAAAATTTCGAGAATTTGTAGATGCACGTAAGGAAATACGTTTTATCCGTGGAGAAAATGTCTATGTGCAGCATTTCTCCTACATGAGATGAAATTGGCGTTTCGCCAAGCTCATGTTTCTTTGGATGTCTGTCGTATTTAGTCTTGGCGCAAGTCTTGCAAGAAGCGACTATTTCGTTCGCTAGCTTGGTCATTTTCGGGCATCTTTTGGGCAGATCTGTGAGCTCTGTAATGCTCGACAGTGAGAATTTCTCGCCTCTTAGCATATGCAAAAATGTCCGTTACTCGGTTTTTTCAGTGCCAAAATTTGGTGGCAGGGAATTGCCGAACCTGTATGTAGGAATGGTCCTTTATCATTGCTAGCGTGCAAATTGCAATGAATGGCGTTTACTTATATGTCCGCGAGCTCCTCCAGCAATGACTCCTTGCAAGTGAAGTCAATAATATGCCGTCTTTGGTTTCCAAAGAGAACGACGCTGCGTTTTGACGGAAAGCGTGCTTCCTCCAGAGCTATCTGGTTTTGACAGCAATTGAGAGGCTTGTCCGTGGATTGGATGGTGTGGTTTAGCTACAGCTCACTGTGAATTGTGGCCGCGCTTGAGAATGCCTCTTCTACAATATTAAATTTTTGTCTCGAGAGGGCATCCGCAACGAGGTTGTCTTTGCCAGGCGTGTAAAAGACTTTGGCACCACACTCGTCCATGCGTTCTTTCCACCTTTTAATTTTTGTGTTTGGAGCGGTTACTTGACCGCTACGGCTAACAGCTCCCTTTCGTCGGTAGCGTAGTTAACTCTTTGTCCTTTATGATCCTAGAGATCATAGTAATGGGTCGTCGCTCTTGGGAAAGCACTGTGCCAATGCCGTATGCTGAGGCATACTCCTCCAAATTGTACCGAATAAGTTCGGAGGAATAGCCCTCCAAAAAGAGTGCTCAGCAGAGTTAATCGAAGTGGTTTACCAGCATGGCCACATTACCAGCATCTCGCTCCGCCGTCGCTCCTCTGAGTCTTCTGGACGGATCGCCGGATCGAAACACGATAGTCCAGGTTCTGTCGACGATTCGAATGCCTTGCCTGCTGCCTTGTGTTTCGCAAGTGCTCTTGTCTTCGCAACTCAGAGTCCGGTCGACGACTCGAATGTCTTGCAGCATCCTGAATACGCTGTAAAACGGATTTTTGGGTTTGTCCTCCTGCTAACCCAGAGTCCAACTGCTCCTGTCTTCGCTCCTTAGTGTCTTCCCGACGAGTTGGATGCGCTTGTGCGTCCCGAATCCGTTGAGGTTGCGAACCCTTTCGCTTTTTCTCCACTGTGCGCGTGCACAGTTTAATCCTGAGCACGATTTTTCTCTCAAAATTTAGGGTTACTGTTACGAACATTGGCTATATGTTGGGAGTTCTGAGCTCTTATTTGGGATGCATTCCATTCATAGCAGACTCTACTATAGCTTAAAGCAGCTAAGGGCAAGCTTTTTATTTTTATATTTTTTTATGGAGCTGTATAAAAAAAGGAAAATTACGGAATGATAAAATCACATGGAGTGTCGTCCACCGTTATAAAAGGGTTTTAGGAAAATTTTAAAGTTAAAAAGGTTTTAACGAAATATACTTACCAAAGTGTTTTAAATATGTCGAGAAAAAATGTTTAGCTCGATATTAACGTACTTTTAATTTTACGTGAAAAAAAATTAATTTTGCTTACTTTGAGTTTTTGTACACTTTAAATTTTGCACTGTTAAAATATTTTTGTAGCGTCATGACAGCGTACACTGACAGCGTAACGTCATCACTTGATATATTTTTTGATTGACTGATCTGCGGCTTCTAGGATTTCTGAATATATATAAAACTTTGGAAATATCCCGAAAAAGAGTTACCACTCGACCGTTTATTTTTTATTGATTATTATTTATCATATGAAATATGATTATTTTATGTTCCTGGGTTATCTGTTGTGCAATTCAGGTATTACGCATAATTTAAGTCCTAATTTGTAGTGTTATTTTTCTAATACGACCAATAAAAAAAGGTATTATCTTTAATTGTTGGGGTTGCATAACTCAGGACCTTTACACAATTCTTCCCTTGCGCGTGTTTATTGAACCAATTGACGGTTATACAAATTATACCTGTTACCTGTAAATAAACCTGAACCTCTTAATGTTTTGACCGTTATTGTCACGCTCTTGTATTAAAAAAGCGGCTGAAAAGGGTAGATATGTCAAATTAAAAAGAAGTATGAGTATTCTTATGCATCATATGAATAGTTTTGAGGATTATAACTTAAAGAATATTTGACACTTTAAAATAAATTCAATTTAAAACAAGAAAACAGTTGATATACCCTTGAAGTTGAAACCGGATATATATCGCTGAAATCGGATAAAAATGGACGATCCTTATGAGAATATCATTATATAACCAATTTATTACAATACAAAATCTAAAAAAAAGTCCAAAGCTTCTATCTTCAAGAATACCAAAGTTGGTATTTTTACCAAATGCCAAATACCAATTCCGATCGTTCTGTTATGTGGGTTATTAGTTAGTTAGGGTTATTGTTGTTAGGGTTAGGGTAGGGAAAGTTAGGGTTATTGTTGCAAACATTGGCTATATGTTGGGAGTCAACCCTGAAGCTGAGGGTAAAACTACTAATATATAAGTCAATAGTGAAGCCAGTTTGGACGTATGGTATCCAACTGTAGGGCACAGCGAGTCCAAGCAATACGAAAGTCATTCGCTCAGGACGCTGTCTGGGGCTCATTCTTACCATGACAATTTGACTATTCATGCTCAACTGGGCATCCCTACAGTCAGCGCTGAAGTTAGAAGATTCGCCGCTAAATACAAGGACAGACTAACACGACATCCAAACACATGTGCCACCAATTTGCTGAACAGCAGCACCACCATCAGAAGACTCAAGAGGAAGCATCCACTGGATTTACTAAATTAACTTTTTTAGATTCATAGCTTGTATTTATAAAACTCCTATTGTCAAGGTTAACTTAAAAAATTTAATTATTGTCCCTAACTGAGGACAGATTGTAAATAAAACTTTCAAATGTTACAAAAAAAAAAATTCATTGTTAAGTTTACAATCCTTCACTTTAAATAACACCCGAACTTTTATTACGATATAACCATGGGATTATCCCATGATGACCTTATAGCCAGGTAATGCCAAAAATTGGTTCAATGAAAATCCTCCTCCGTTGAATGAACAAGTGCAAGGGTCTTAAATTGCGTAACAGGTAGTGCAGGTATTGGTCGAATCAGAATAATATTATCCCTCATATGTGGGCTGTAACTATTCGTCACGCCTAAATTCGTAACACAACAGGTAAACAGGTATTTAAAATGATCCTGCCTATTGCCTTGACAAAAAGTGTAAAACTGTGTTACCATAAAGGGTAACCTAACCTAACCAAGTTACCTAACTTGCGTATAAGTTAGTAAATTTATGGGTGATAGGGTATATAGGGGCCATCCCTCGCTGATGGCGATGACATCACAGGTGTGGGAGATGAGTGTTATCCCTGGCGGTTGCTGAGGGGGTTCTTCCTTTTGATCGGGAAGTTATGGTGGAAGTTACTAACTCCGATGTTATTGCCCCTAAGGCACGATTATCAATTTAATAAATGAATTGAGTTTAACATCTGTGCCGGAGTATTGAATTAATGCCTTCTGTTTGGTCATTGAGCGTTTTCAATGCCGTAAATAAGAAATCAGAATTTATTTAGGTTCAACGTTATAAACTTTATTCAGGCCGCATATGAAATTAGGATTTATGAGGATATATTAACAATATGAGAAATCCAATTTAGGATGCGAACGCAGTAATAAGATGAACGAGAGTGGCGCCAACCTTGCAGAATAGGCTGAGCGGATACTCGCTAACTATAACGGCGAATTAGCAAAGCCGAGCGGCCGAAAGAGAGTCGGCTTGCGACCAGCAAACATCAGTTACTAATTAATTGTTGTGTTTAAATTAGTTGCTTGCTGCTTGACCCGACATTCTCCCCCAGTTGGGGCTTCTACTCCAACTTCATCCTCAAGGGGAAAAAGGCACAGCTTAGTCACTGCTCGCTTGGTAATTCCAGATGAAGTTTTTATCACCGCCACTCGAAAAATACCATCCCGACCAGGGATTAACTCCATTATTCTCGCAAGCGGGCATTTCATCGGAGGTAGATTCTCGTCCTTTACTAGCACCACATCGTTCGGGGCCAAGGCAGGACCGGAGGCGCGCCATTTGGAGCGCTGCTGGAGAAGGCTTAGGTACTCCTCCTTCCATCGGGACCAGAAAGACTGCTGCAGGAAAGACACACGCTGCCAGCTGTCCAACCGGTTGAAGTTCAGCTTTGTGATATCAGGCTCGATATAGCTGACTGACGGACATTGTATATTTTTTTTTACATAATAACCTGCCTATTTTTTGTATGGTTTTCAGGCCACACGCTAATCGGGCAACTTTAATGTCGGTCAATTTTACAAAGGATTTTTATATATATAAAAAAAAATATTCATCGCAGTGCAATACAAAAAAATATGCAACGCAGTGCATGGGAAAAAAAATTTGCGCCCTTGGTGGCGCTGTCGGTTCACTTTTCCGGGCTTAGCTTGGAGCGCTAAACGGGGCCGGTGCTGGCTGCACAGGCGTTTCTTCTTTATTGGGTTGTTGGGGCACCGGTGCTGGCACAGGTTTGTTCGCAGAAGGGTGATTCCAGGGGTCCTCTGCAGTCATTTCTTTGCAGTTATCCGGTCATCTCGGAAGTTGTTTATTTATTATTTATTTATTTATAAGTTTAATTATTCGTTGCTGATAGGTTGTTGGCATGGGGACTGAGTAAGTGTCAGATCGTTGTGCGTTTTTTTTTTTGGAAATTTTGTTTTTGGAAAGTCAAGTTGAGCTCTTAACTTTTGCCTTGTTGACAACGCTGGAGGGGATTTATTTGTATAAGAGTATATACTCTTTATACTTTGTTTTGTACATCTCCGCGTTTACCCATCACTGCACTCTACTCACTCGGATTAATTTTTGTCATAAATTCCAAAAACAAATTTCTTGTTTTTCAGCAAATTCCGAACTTTTTGTAGTTTTTTTTTTTTATTCTCCTGGGTTATATCCTTCTTGGTGTGTCCTTCGAATCCCTCGATGTCCTTGCAGGTCCTGTCACGGTCGCCATGTAATAGGTTCTTCAAAGGCAGGATCCCATGTAATATGTTCTTTCTTGGATTTGTTCTTTATTTGGTTTTTATTGGATTCGGAGCAGCCGTTGTTGCCGCTCTGAGCTCAAGGGAGTTTCTCCTTTTACAAATTTACTTATGAATTAAAGGAGGTCAAAGTCTCGTAGCTGCGCTGCCCAAAGCGGCAGCGGAGAGAGGGTTATGTATTCTTAAATATTTATATATGAATATATATTTATGTTATGTTCGATTAGGCGGAGGTATGTGGACTTGCATAAGGTCCACTCGTGTTACGTATATGCGGACATATGCACTTTTCGGCGTACAGCAAAGGCACAGCGGGCGGTTCATATTTAGGTACACTTAGGTTTATGACCGAGACCTTGGATAACATAAACACTGCGACAAAGTGTTACAGTGTGTACCCTTTAAGTACTCTTGGTACAGTGGGTGGTCGATATATATATATATGATATTAATAGTGCATATATGGGCATATTACAAAAGTTATGGGTGGTAGGGTGTATTCGGTTATTCCTCGCTGATGGCGATGACGTCACAGGTGTGGGAGATGAGTGTTATCCCTGGCGGTGGCCGAGGGGGTTCTTCCTTCTGATCGGGAAGTTATGGTGGGAGTTACTAACTCCTTTGTTACTGCCCTTAAGGCACGTTTTCCAATTTAGTAAATGAATTGAGTTTAACGGCTGTGCCTTCTTTATTGAATGATGCTCAGATAAAAACTGAAACTTAAAGCTAACAAAAATGTATTTCACAGCGTCCAAGCAAATATGCAATGTTCGCCGGCTATGTATGGGCATCCGGCCAGACGCTGTGTCGCGGTTTCGCGGTTATTTTCAGTCCACTACTCCCACTTCAAAAATGAGGCCGCCCTGAGGCCCATATTTGTGAAATCATTTCTTTTAGCTGGGCAGAGGTTATTCGGGCCTGGGTGAATCTCCGATAGGTCAAGCAAATCAAAAGAATATTGCTCCCAAGATGAATACAATCTGATATAATTAATGGTTGTTGATCTTCGTCCCGTACTCCTTAATGTGTTCCAGATTACGTACTCAATCGGTGAAGGTAAAGAAGGCTGAGAAAGGTAAGGAAGTGCTTGTCCTGGGCGTTTTTTATCTTCCCCTGTATTTCGTACTGTAGCTCATTCGATTGTGTCTGAACCACGTCGGCCGGCCTGTAGCAAGGTCTACCAGAGTGCTGTGGATGCGTTCCTCTTGTCCGTTTGAGACACTGTGGAGGGGCGACGCAATTAAGATGCTAAAACCGAAGTGGTTTACCAGCATGGCCACATTGGAGTGCGAGTTTAACGATCGTTCGTTGTCGCAATATATGACCATGGCCTCAGGGAAAATGTTCATTAGCTGTAGTAGCACTCTATAGTTCTAAAGGGAACTGGTTGGACGACGGAAAATTTCGAGAATTTGTAGATGCACGTAAGGAAATACGTTTTATCCGTGGAGAAAATGTCTATGTGCAGCATTTCTCCTACATGAGATGAAATTGGCGTTTCGCCAAGCTCATGTTTCTTTGGATGTCTGTCGTATTTAGTCTTGGCGCAAGTCTTGCAAGAAGCGACTATTTCGTTCGCTAGCTTGGTCATTTTCGGGCATCTTTTGGGCAGATCTGTGAGCTCTGTAATGCTCGACAGTGAGAATTTCTCGCCTCTTAGCATATGCAAAAATGTCCGTTACTCGGTTTTTTCAGTGCCAAAATTTGGTGGCAGGGAATTGCCGAACCTGTATGTAGGAATGGTCCTTTATCATTGCTAGCGTGCAAATTGCAATGAATGGCGTTTACTTATATGTCCGCGAGCTCCTCCAGCAATGACTCCTTGCAAGTGAAGTCAATAATATGCCGTCTTTGGTTTCCAAAGAGAACGACGCTGCGTTTTGACGGAAAGCGTGCTTCCTCCAGAGCTATCTGGTTTTGACAGCAATTGAGAGGCTTGTCCGTGGATTGGATGGTGTGGTTTAGCTACAGCTCACTGTGAATTGTGGCCGCGCTTGAGAATGCCTCTTCTACAATATTAAATTTTTGTCTCGAGAGGGCATCCGCAACGAGGTTGTCTTTGCCAGGCGTGTAAAAGACTTTGGCACCACACTCGTCCATGCGTTCTTTCCACCTTTTAATTTTTGTGTTTGGAGCGGTTACTTGACCGCTACGGCTAACAGCTCCCTTTCGTCGGTAGCGTAGTTAACTCTTTGTCCTTTATGATCCTAGAGATCATAGTAATGGGTCGTCGCTCTTGGGAAAGCACTGTGCCAATGCCGTATGCTGAGGCATACTCCTCCAAATTGTACCGAATAAGTTCGGAGGAATAGCCCTCCAAAAAGAGTGCTCAGCAGAGTTAATCGAAGTGGTTTACCAGCATGGCCACATTACCAGCATCTCGCTCCGCCGTCGCTCCTCTGAGTCTTCTGGACGGATCGCCGGATCGAAACACGATAGTCCAGGTTCTGTCGACGATTCGAATGCCTTGCCTGCTGCCTTGTGTTTCGCAAGTGCTCTTGTCTTCGCAACTCAGAGTCCGGTCGACGACTCGAATGTCTTGCAGCATCCTGAATACGCTGTAAAACGGATTTTTGGGTTTGTCCTCCTGCTAACCCAGAGTCCAACTGCTCCTGTCTTCGCTCCTTAGTGTCTTCCCGACGAGTTGGATGCGCTTGTGCGTCCCGAATCCGTTGAGGTTGCGAACCCTTTCGCTTTTTCTCCACTGTGCGCGTGCACAGTTTAATCCTGAGCACGATTTTTCTCTCAAAATTTAGGGTTACTGTTACGAACATTGGCTATATGTTGGGAGTTCTGAGCTCTTATTTGGGATGCATTCCATTCATAGCAGACTCTACTATAGCTTAAAGCAGCTAAGGGCAAGCTTTTTATTTTTATATTTTTTTATGGAGCTGTATAAAAAAAGGAAAATTACGGAATGATAAAATCACATGGAGTGTCGTCCACCGTTATAAAAGGGTTTTAGGAAAATTTTAAAGTTAAAAAGGTTTTAACGAAATATACTTACCAAAGTGTTTTAAATATGTCGAGAAAAAATGTTTAGCTCGATATTAACGTACTTTTAATTTTACGTGAAAAAAATTAATTTTGCTTACTTTGAGTTTTTGTACACTTTAAATTTTGCACTGTTAAAATATTTTTGTAGCGTCATGACAGCGTACACTGACAGCGTAACGTCATCACTTGATATATTTTTTGATTGACTGATCTGCGGCTTCTAGGATTTCTGAATATATATAAAACTTTGGAAATATCCCGAAAAAGAGTTACCACTCGACCGTTTATTTTTTATTGATTATTATTTATCATATGAAATATGATTATTTTATGTTCCTGGGTTATCTGTTGTGCAATTCAGGTATTACGCATAATTTAAGTCCTAATTTGTAGTGTTATTTTTCTAATACGACCAATAAAAAAAGGTATTATCTTTAATTGTTGGGGTTGCATAACTCAGGACCTTTACACAATTCTTCCCTTGCGCGTGTTTATTGAACCAATTGACGGTTATACAAATTATACCTGTTACCTGTAAATAAACCTGAACCTCTTAATGTTTTGACCGTTATTGTCACGCTCTTGTATTAAAAAAGCGGCTGAAAAGGGTAGATATGTCAAATTAAAAAGAAGTATGAGTATTCTTATGCATCATATGAATAGTTTTGAGGATTATAACTTAAAGAATATTTGACACTTTAAAATAAATTCAATTTAAAACAAGAAAACAGTTGATATACCCTTGAAGTTGAAACCGGATATATATCGCTGAAATCGGATAAAAATGGACGATCCTTATGAGAATATCATTATATAACCAATTTATTACAATACAAAATCTAAAAAAAGTCCAAAGCTTCTATCTTCAAGAATACCAAAGTTGGTATTTTTACCAAATGCCAAATACCAATTCCGATCGTTCTGTTATGTGGGTTATTAGTTAGTTAGGGTTATTGTTGTTAGGGTTAGGGTAGGGAAAGTTAGGGTTATTGTTGCAAACATTGGCTATATGTTGGGAGTCAACCCTGAAGCTGAGGGTAAAACTACTAATATATAAGTCAATAGTGAAGCCAGTTTGGACGTATGGTATCCAACTGTAGGGCACAGCGAGTCCAAGCAATACGAAAGTCATTCGCTCAGGACGCTGTCTGGGGCTCATTCTTACCATGACAATTTGACTATTCATGCTCAACTGGGCATCCCTACAGTCAGCGCTGAAGTTAGAAGATTCGCCGCTAAATACAAGGACAGACTAACACGACATCCAAACACATGTGCCACCAATTTGCTGAACAGCAGCACCACCATCAGAAGACTCAAGAGGAAGCATCCACTGGATTTACTAAATTAACTTTTTTAGATTCATAGCTTGTATTTATAAAACTCCTATTGTCAAGGTTAACTTAAAAAATTTAATTATTGTCCCTAACTGAGGACAGATTGTAAATAAAACTTTCAAATGTTACAAAAAAAAAAAATTCATTGTTAAGTTTACAATCCTTCACTTTAAATAACACCCGAACTTTTATTACGATATAACCATGGGATTATCCCATGATGACCTTATAGCCAGGTAATGCCAAAAATTGGTTCAATGAAAATCCTCCTCCGTTGAATGAACAAGTGCAAGGGTCTTAAATTGCGTAACAGGTAGTGCAGGTATTGGTCGAATCAGAATAATATTATCCCTCATATGTGGGCTGTAACTATTCGTCACGCCTAAATTCGTAACACAACAGGTAAACAGGTATTTAAAATGATCCTGCCTATTGCCTTGACAAAAAGTGTAAAACTGTGTTACCATAAAGGGTAACCTAACCTAACCAAGTTACCTAACTTGCGTATAAGTTAGTAAATTTATGGGTGATAGGGTATATAGGGGCCATCCCTCGCTGATGGCGATGACATCACAGGTGTGGGAGATGAGTGTTATCCCTGGCGGTTGCTGAGGGGGTTCTTCCTTTTGATCGGGAAGTTATGGTGGAAGTTACTAACTCCGATGTTATTGCCCCTAAGGCACGATTATCAATTTAATAAATGAATTGAGTTTAACATCTGTGCCGGAGTATTGAATTAATGCCTTCTGTTTGGTCATTGAGCGTTTTCAATGCCGTAAATAAGAAATCAGAATTTATTTAGGTTCAACGTTATAAACTTTATTCAGGCCGCATATGAAATTAGGATTTATGAGGATATATTAACAATATGAGAAATCCAATTTAGGATGCGAGCGCAGTAATAAGATGAACGAGAGTGGCGCCAACCTTGCAGAATAGGCTGAGCGGATACTCGCTAACTATAACGGCGAATTAGCAAAGCCGAGCGGCCGAAAGAGAGTCGGCTTGCGACCAGCAAACATCAGTTACTAATTAATTGTTGTGTTTAAATTAGTTGCTTGCTGCTTGACCCGACATTCTCCCCCAGTTGGGGCTTCTACTCCAACTTCATCCTCAAGGGGAAAAAGGCACAGCTTAGTCACTGCTCGCTTGGTAATTCCAGATGAAGTTTTTATCACCGCCACTCGAAAAATACCATCCCGACCAGGGATTAACTCCATTATTCTCGCAAGCGGGCATTTCATCGGAGGTAGATTCTCGTCCTTTACTAGCACCACATCGTTCGGGGCCAAGGCAGGACCGGAGGCGCGCCATTTGGAGCGCTGCTGGAGAAGGCTTAGGTACTCCTCCTTCCATCGGGACCAGAAAGACTGCTGCAGGAAAGACACACGCTGCCAGCTGTCCAACCGGTTGAAGTTCAGCTTTGTGATATCAGGCTCGATATAGCTGACTGACGGACATTGTATATTTTTTTTTACATAATAACCTGCCTATTTTTTGTATGGTTTTCAGGCCACACGCTAATCGGGCAACTTTAATGTCGGTCAATTTTACAAAGGATTTTTATATATATAAAAAAAAAATATTCATCGCAGTGCAATACAAAAAAATATGCAACGCAGTGCATGGGAAAAAAAAAATTTTGCGCCCTTGGTGGCGCTGTCGGTTCACTTTTCCGGGCTTAGCTTGGAGCGCTAAACGGGGCCGGTGCTGGCTGCACAGGCGTTTCTTCTTTATTGGGTTGTTGGGGCACCGGTGCTGGCACAGGTTTGTTCGCAGAAGGGTGATTCCAGGGGTCCTCTGCAGTCATTTCTTTGCAGTTATCCGGTCATCTCGGAAGTTGTTTATTTATTATTTATTTATTTATAAGTTTAATTATTCGTTGCTGATAGGTTGTTGGCATGGGGACTGAGTAAGTGTCAGATCGTTGTGCGTTTTTTTTTTGGAAATTTTGTTTTTGGAAAGTCAAGTTGAGCTCTTAACTTTTGCCTTGTTGACAACGCTGGAGGGGATTTATTTGTATAAGAGTATATACTCTTTATACTTTGTTTTGTACATCTCCGCGTTTACCCATCACTGCACTCTACTCACTCGGATTAATTTTTGTCATAAATTCCAAAAACAAATTTCTTGTTTTTCAGCAAATTTCGAACTTTTTGTAATTTTTTTTTTTATTCTCCTGGGTTATATCCTTCTTGGTGTGTCCTTCGAATCCCTCGATGTCCTTGCAGGTCCTGTCACGGTCGCCATGTAATAGGTTCTTCAAAGGCAGGATCCCATGTAATATGTTCTTTCTTGGATTTGTTCTTTATTTGGTTTTTATTGGATTCGGAGCAGCCGTTGTTGCCGCTCTGAGCTCAAGGGAGTTTCTCCTTTTACAAATTTACTTATGAATTAAAGGAGGTCAAAGTCTCGTAGCTGCGCTGCCCAAAGCGGCAGCGGAGAGAGGGTTATGTATTCTTAAATATTTATATATGAATATATATTTATGTTATGTTCGATTAGGCGGAGGTATGTGGACTTGCATAAGGTCCACTCGTGTTACGTATATGCGGACATATGCACTTTTCGGCGTACAGCAAAGGCACAGCGGGCGGTTCATATTTAGGTACACTTAGGTTTATGACCGAGACCTTGGATAACATAAACACTGCGACAAAGTGTTACAGTGTGTACCCTTTAAGTACTCTTGGTACAGTGGGTGGTCGATATATATATATATGATATTAATAGTGCATATATGGGCATATTACAAAAGTTATGGGTGGTAGGGTGTATTCGGTTATTCCTCGCTGATGGCGATGACGTCACAGGTGTGGGAGATGAGTGTTATCCCTGGCGGTGGCCGAGGGGGTTCTTCCTTCTGATCGGGAAGTTATGGTGGGAGTTACTAACTCCTTTGTTACTGCCCTTAAGGCACGTTTTCCAATTTAGTAAATGAATTGAGTTTAACGGCTGTGCCTTCTTTATTGAATGATGCTCAGATAAAAACTGAAACTTAAAGCTAACAAAAATGTATTTCACAGCGTCCAAGCAAATATGCAATGTTCGCCGGCTATGTATGGGCATCCGGCCAGACGCTGTGTCGCGGTTTCGCGGTTATTTTCAGTCCACTACTCCCACTTCAAAAATGAGGCCGCCCTGAGGCCCATATTTGTGAAATCATTTCTTTTAGCTGGGCAGAGGTTATTCGGGCCTGGGTGAATCTCCGATAGGTCAAGCAAATCAAAAGAATATTGCTCCCAAGATGAATACAATCTGATATAATTAATGGTTGTTGATCTTCGTCCCGTACTCCTTAATGTGTTCCAGATTACGTACTCAATCGGTGAAGGTAAAGAAGGCTGAGAAAGGTAAGGAAGTGCTTGTCCTGGGCGTTTTTTATCTTCCCCTGTATTTCGTACTGTAGCTCATTCGATTGTGTCTGAACCACGTCGGCCGGCCTGTAGCAAGGTCTACCAGAGTGCTGTGGATGCGTTCCTCTTGTCCGTTTGAGACACTGTGGAGGGGCGACGCAATTAAGATGCTAAAACCGAAGTGGTTTACCAGCATGGCCACATTGGAGTGCGAGTTTAACGATCGTTCGTTGTCGCAATATATGACCATGGCCTCAGGGAAAATGTTCATTAGCTGTAGTAGCACTCTATAGTTCTAAAGGGAACTGGTTGGACGACGGAAAATTTCGAGAATTTGTAGATGCACGTAAGGAAATACGTTTTATATTCATTATTATTAACAATTATCTGTTATTTCTATATTATTATAACTAAGAGTAAGGATAAGGATAAGAATAAGGATAAATTAAGTTAAAAGATATTCCATAATTTTGGATTTAATTAAATCTAGGGATAGTTCAGGGGACAATAAGTGGGAAAATGAGTTATAGTTTTTACAAATAACGCGGAATGGATCGTGTTCCGCAAAATTAGACCTAGAAATCGGTAACCAAAGGGGTCGGAAGGATCTAGTTACTCTATTAGGCACAGAAAACATTAATTTTTCAAGAAGTACTTGTGAGTCAACCTGTCCAAGAATAAGCACATGAAGTAGCATAACCCCAGCACAAGTACGGCGCTCTTTTAAAGGAGGTAGGTTTAGTAGTTTTAACCGGCAATTGTACGACGGGAGGGAAGTGGCAGTATCCCAGTTTAAGATTTTTAACGCAAATAGCAGAAACTGCTTTTGGACTGATTCAATCCTCCTTTGGTGAACAAAGTATTGCGGACTCCAAACGCTAGAACAGTATTCCAAGATAGGTCGAACCAACGATACGTATAGAGTTTTAGTTGTGAAAGGATCATCAAATTCTTTAGACCAACGTTTGATAAAAGCAAGCACACCTCTGGCTTTATTAACTATTAGTGATATGTGGTCGTTGAAGGACAACTTATTGTCAAAAATTACTCCAAGATCGTTAATTAGGAAAACACGATCTAAGACGTTATTCCCACTAACACTAGGTAAATCGTTGACAAAAAGAACAAACAGAAGAGGTCCTAAGTGACTACCTTGTGGGACACCAGATGAAACATTTATGGATAAACGATGGATAAACGGTGGATAAACGAAGTGAATTCAAGAAGGTTAGTTGTGGTAGAGCGATGCTTGACAAAACCATGCTGTGAAGTGGAAATAATGCTTTTACAAAAATGTTGCAGTTGGAAAGTTACCAGTTTCTCAAGCAGTTTGGGAATCGCAGATAGCTTAGCAATCCCCCGGTAGTTCTCAATAAGTGTTTTAGAGCCTTTCTTATGAAGCGGAATAATAAAAGATTCATTCCATCTCTTGGGAAGACATGCCAGCTCCAAGGATAAGTTGAATAAGATAGTGAGAGGGTAGCAAAGGATGTCAGAACAGTACCTTAAAACACAGCTAGGAACATTGTCAGGACCAGCAGAGAAAGATATATCTATTGTTGAAAGAGCTTCGAACAGATCCTGAATTCGAAATTTTGAAAAGTAAATGTTGTTTATATGTGGTAATTTATAAGGATAAGAAGAGTTGTGGTTATACGAATCGGACGAATAGGTGGTTTGAAAAAATGACGCAAAGAGATTAGCAATACCTTGCTCAGAAGAATGAAAAATATTTTTATATGATAGGGAGGGAGGAAAAAGATTTGATTTACGTTTCATATTGACAAAAGAGTAGAAGGAGCTTGGATCATTTCGAAAGTTTACCTTACAATTCCTGATATACTGCTTATAGAGTTGATCGTTGAGAATAATAAACTGGTTGCGAACATAAAGAAAGTTTGACTGGTGGCACATCGACCCTGACTTAAGAAACTTTTTGTAAGCTCTGGATTTCCTGTTCTTAAGACGAGAAAGGTGTTTATTATACCAGGGTGGTTTAATAGACAATGATACTGGGACTTCCGGAACAAATTTGTTCAAGGCATTATGAATTATTTCGTAAAACGAATCCGTAGCTGCTTCAATTGTGTTTATAGTTGAAAGAAAATTCCAATCGATTTCAGCTAAATGATTCCGAAGGGCCATAAAATCAGTCTTTCTGAAGCATTTGAAACGAGGTTTAGCATTAAAGCAAGCATCATTGTGAGGCACATCAATTAACACCGATGCTAATAGTGTAGGGTGGTGAAAGTCTTCAGGAAGCGATAGCGGCAGGGACCGAATGACTGTCACAGAGGATGACACATTAGAAAAAATAAGGTCCAGAAATCTGCCATGAGTGTTATGAATTGGATTAATTTGGAGCAGGGCAAGATCGGTTAAGCCATCGATAAAGTCGTTATGACAACTGGAAAGCAAGGAATTGTCTACCTCAGACGGGATCCAGGAAATGATGGGAAGGTTGAAATCACCCATGATTAGGATTAAATCACGGTCCTTGGCCAACGAAGAAACAGACCTAATGGCATCAAGATGGTGAAAGTACACAATATCTTCAGCCATGGGAGGAATGTATGAACAGGTCAGGAAAATATGAGACGAGCCAGTTAAAATTTTCACCGCAATGAACTCTATTCCGAACTCGTTCGTGAAAGGAATAATTTCAGAAGGGTACTTATTAGTAACAGCAATGAGGACACCACCTGCAAAAGTTGGACGATCCAATCGAAACACTATGAATTTGGAAACAAAAATTTCATAATCAGAGACAGAGGAGTTAAGCCAAGTTTCAGTAAGCACGATAGCATCAAAATCAAAAGAAGCACTCTTTGTAAAAAATTGGCTCAGCTTACCCAGAATACTTCTAACGTTTTGATAGCAGCAGGAAAATACTATGTTATTCAGTTTTTTGAAGCAGTTTCTGCAGGGATAGGATTCTGAGCGTCTTTTGTTAGGAATTCATGAATGATACTGTGCTCAGGCCAAGCTACAGGATCAAGTGCTTTTTCAAGATAGAAATCAGGTAGAACTATTTTAAAAGAAGAAATAGAACGCTTATGCTTAAAGTTAAACTTAAAAACAGCTATTTCATTAGGAGCTACCTTAAGATGGTTTGACAGGTGACTCCTGACATCATCAACAGTGGCATCCGGCATAAGCCGAGAGACAAAAATGGCCTTACGAGGAGCAACCGCCCTCAGCGTAAGTCCAGAAGATCTAATTTCAGGAGCCACACCAACCAGAGGCCTTGGAGACGACACAGCTAGAGCAGAGGGTAGGTTGTCCAACGATGGGGGTTGTCCAACGATGTCCAACAATGGAGGCTCCAATATGAGAGGTGGCTCGAGATTTGTACTTGGTACGCTGATCGCTTCTTTCAAGGGATAAATATTAGAGTGCCCTGAAGGAAGGCTTATCAAGTCACTTGGTACTGGAACATCATAAGTAGGTAGACAAGTAGGCGACGGTAAAATGTTTGGTGTTGAAAATTCCTCGACTTGTACAGAATGGGATGTAGGGGTATTCAGTAATTTAGCAGTCAGCAGGTTGTTATTCGGAATTTTTCGTCTGGGGGGATTCGCTTAACAATTTTAGCCCAAGGAATTGAGTTTCAAGAGCTAGGAATTGCTCATTAAGGGCCGAGAATTGCTTGCGGACATCTAGGAAACCACTTCTCGTCTGTTTCATAAAAGTCCGCATCTCTGACTCAATTTCTCTACAAGCGATGCAAGACCATGTCAGGCCAATTTTCTTGTTGATAAGGTCACTTATCCGTCCATTGTGTCCTCCTCCAGCACATTTAAAATGTGAGCAGTTATTGCAGAGCCAACAAGACAGGTATGAGTCACCCGTGATGGTTCCACCAAATTCACATTTTTTTGCTGTGCAAGTAAGACTCATTTTTGACTTCTTTTTTGACGGAATGCAGACCACTGTAATAGCGTGTAAAGAATTTAGGCTCTCTGAAGCACTCTGTAGCCGAGAGTGGGCGATCAGATCGGATGTAAGAGATGACGTTACAAAAGAGATGTGCAACGAAGGTTCGGCGACGTGAAGAACAACAAACTCCACAGTAACTTTGATGTAACGGGTTACGTCCGGAGAGTACAGCCCGGAGAGACTTATGTTGGAGAGTATAGTTAAAGCGCAACAGAGATAACTATAACCGATTAAATGTATAAATTGGAATAAATAGTTCAATGAACTTATTAAGTCGAATTTATTTTAAGGGATTAATTGTTATATTTCAACTTGTCGCAGAAGGAGAAAGCTTGAGTTCAAGATCGAAAATAATTGCAAACTGGCAAGAGCGATCGAAGAAACACGTCCGGGTACGGCAAGCGAATATACAGAACGAAGCGACTATTTCGTTCGCTAGCTTGGTCATTTTCGGGCATCTTTTGGGCAGATCTGTGAGCTCTGTAATGCTCGACAGTGAGAATTTCTCGCCTCTTAGCATATGCAAAAATGTCCGTTACTCGGTTTTTTCAGTGCCAAAATTTGGTGGCAGGGAATTGCCGAACCTGTATGTAGGAATGGTCCTTTATCATTGCTAGCGTGCAAATTGCAATGAATGGCGTTTACTTATATGTCCGCGAGCTCCTCCAGCAATGACTCCTTGCAAGTGAAGTCAATAATATGCCGTCTTTGGTTTCCAAAGAGAACGACGCTGCGTTTTGACGGAAAGCGTGCTTCCTCCAGAGCTATCTGGTTTTGACAGCAATTGAGAGGCTTGTCCGTGGATTGGATGGTGTGGTTTAGCTACAGCTCACTGTGAATTGTGGCCGCGCTTGAGAATGCCTCTTCTACAATATTAAATTTTTGTCTCGAGAGGGCATCCGCAACGAGGTTGTCTTTGCCAGGCGTGTAAAAGACTTTGGCACCACACTCGTCCATGCGTTCTTTCCACCTTTTAATTTTTGTGTTTGGAGCGGTTACTTGACCGCTACGGCTAACAGCTCCCTTTCGTCGGTAGCGTAGTTAACTCTTTGTCCTTTATGATCCTAGAGATCATAGTAATGGGTCGTCGCTCTTGGGAAAGCACTGTGCCAATGCCGTATGCTGAGGCATACTCCTCCAAATTGTACCGAATAAGTTCGGAGGAATAGCCCTCAAAAAAGAGTGCTCAGCAGAGTTAATCGAAGTGGTTTACCAGCATGGCCACATTACCAGCATCTCGCTCCGCCGTCGCTCCTCTGAGTCTTCTGGACGGATCGCCGGATCGAAACACGATAGTCCAGGTTCTGTCGACGATTCGAATGCCTTGCCTGCTGCCTTGTGTTTCGCAAGTGCTCTTGTCTTCGCAACTCAGAGTCCGGTCGACGACTCGAATGTCTTGCAGCATCCTGAATACGCTGTAAAACGGATTTTTGGGTTTGTCCTCCTGCTAACCCAGAGTCCAACTGCTCCTGTCTTCGCTCCTTAGTGTCTTCCCGACGAGTTGGATGCGCTTGTGCGTCCCGAATCCGTTGAGGTTGCGAACCCTTTCGCTTTTTCTCCACTGTGCGCGTGCACAGTTTAATCCTGAGCACGATTTTTCTCTCAAAATTTAGGGTTACTGTTACGAACATTGGCTATATGTTGGGAGTTCTGAGCTCTTATTTGGGATGCATTCCATTCATAGCAGACTCTACTATAGCTTAAAGCAGCTAAGGGCAAGCTTTTTATTTTTATATTTTTTTATGGAGCTGTATAAAAAAAGGAAAATTACGGAATGATAAAATCACATGGAGTGTCGTCCACCGTTATAAAAGGGTTTTAGGAAAATTTTAAAGTTAAAAAGGTTTTAACGAAATATACTTACCAAAGTGTTTTAAATATTTCGAGAAAAAATGTTTAGCTCGATATTAACGTACTTTTAATTTTACGTGAAAAAAAATTAATTTTGCTTACTTTGAGTTTTTGTACACTTTAAATTTTGCACTGTTAAAATATTTTTGTAGCGTCATGACAGCGTACACTGACAGCGTAACGTCATCACTTGATATATTTTTTGATTGACTGATCTGCGGCCTCTAGGATTTCTGAATATATATAAAACTTTGGAAATATCCCGAAAAAGAGTTACCACTCGACCGTTTATTTTTTATTGATTATTATTTATCATATGAAATATGATTATTTTATGTTCCTGGGTTATCTGTTGTGCAATTCAGGTATTACGCATAATTTAAGTCCTAATTTGTAGTGCTATTTTTCTAATACGACCAATAAAAAAAGGTATTATCTTTAATTGTTGGGGTTGCATAACTCAGGACCTTTACACAATTCTTCCCTTGCGCGTGTTTATTGAACCAATTGACGGTTATACAAATTATACCTGTTACCTGTAAATAAACCTGAACCTCTTAATGTTTTGACCGTTATTGTCACGCTCTTGTATTAAAAAAGCGGCTGAAAAGGGTAGATATGTCAAATTAAAAAGAAGTATGAGTATTCTTATGCATCATATGAATAGTTTTGAGGATTATAACTTAAAGAATATTTGACACTTTAAAATAAATTCAATTTAAAACAAGAAAACAGTTGATATACCCTTGCAGTTGAAACCGGATATATATCGCTGAAATCGGATAAAAATGGACGATCCTTATGAGAATATCATTATATAACCAATTTATTACAATACAAAATCTAAAAAAAAGTCCAAAGCTTCTATCTTCAAGAATACCAAAGTTGGTATTTTTACCAAATGCCAAATACCAATTCCGATCGTTCTGTTATGTGGGTTATTAGTTAGTTAGGGTTATTGTTGTTAGGGTTAGGGTTAGGGTAGGGAAAGTTAGGGTTATTGTTGCAAACATTGGCTATATGTTGGGAGTCAACCCTGAAGCTGAGGGTAAAACTACTAATATATAAGTCAATAGTGAAGCCAGTTTGGACGTATGGTATCCAACTGTAGGGCACAGCGAGTCCAAGCAATACGAAAGTCATTCGCTCAGGACGCTGTCTGGGGCTCATCCTTACCATGACAATTTGACTATTCATGCTCAACTGGGCATCCCTACAGTCAGCGCTGAAGTTAGAAGATTCGCCGCTAAATACAAGGACAGACTAACACGACATCCAAACACATGTGCCACCAATTTGCTGAACAGCAGCACCACCATCAGAAGACTCAAGAGGAAGCATCCACTGGATTTACTCAATTAACTTTTTTAGATTCATAGCTTGTATTTATAAAACTCCTATTGTCAAGGTTAACTTAAAAAATTTAATTATTGTCCCTAACTGAGGACAGATTGTAAATAAAACTTTCAAATGTTACAAAAAAAAAATTCATTGTTAAGTTTACAATCCTTCACTTTAAATAACACCCGAACTTTTATTACGATATAACCATGGGATTATCCCATGATGACCTTATAGCCAGGTAATGCCAAAAATTGGTTCAATGAAAATCCTCCTCCGTTGAATGAACAAGTGCAAGGGTCTTAAATTGCGTAACAGGTACTGCAGGTATTGGTCGAATCAGAATAATATTATCCCTCATATGTGGGCTGTAACTATTCGTCACGCCTAAATTCGTAACACAACAGGTAAACAGGTATTTAAAATGATCCTGCCTATTGCCTTGACAAAAAGTGTAAAACTGTGTTACCATAAAGGGTAACCTAACCTAACCAAGTTACCTAACTTGCGTATAAGTTAGTAAAGTTATGGGTGATAGGGTATATAGGGGCCATCCCTCGCTGATGGCGATGACATCACAGGTGTGGGAGATGAGTGTTATCCCTGGCGGTTGCTGAGGGGGTTCTTCCTTTTGATCGGGAAGTTATGGTGGAAGTTACTAACTCCGATGTTATTGCCCCTAAGGCACGATTATCAATTTAATAAATGAATTGAGTTTAACATCTGTGCCGGAGTATTGAATTAATGCCTTCTGTTTGGTCATTGAGCGTTTTCAATGCCGTAAATAAGAAATCAGAATTTATTTAGGTTCAACGTTATAAACTTTATTCAGGCCGCATATGAAATTAGGATTTATGAGGATATATTAACAATATGAGAAATCCAATTTAGGATGCGAGCGCAGTAATAAGATGAACGAGAGTGGCGCCAACCTTGCAGAATAGGCTGAGCGGATACTCGCTAACTATAACGCCGAATTAGCAAAGCCGAGCGGCCGAAAGAGAGTCGGCTTGCGACCAGCAAACATCAGTTACTAATTAATTGTTGTGTTTAAATTAGTTGCTTGCTGCTTGACCCGACATTCTCCCCCAGTTGGGGCTTCTACTCCAACTTCATCCTCAAGGGGAAAAAGGCACAGCTTAGTCACTGCTCGCTTGGTAATTCCAGATGAAGTTTTTATCACCGCCACTCGAAAGATACCATCCCGACCAGGGATTAACTCCATTATTCTCGCAAGCGGGCATTTCATCGGAGGTAGATTCTCGTCCTTTACTAGCACCACATCGTTCGGGGCCAAGGCAGGACCGGAGGCGCGCCATTTGGAGCGCTGCTGGAGAAGGCTTAGGTACTCCTCCTTCCATCGGGACCAGAAAGACTGCTGCAGGAAAGACACACGCTGCCAGCTGTCCAACCGGTTGAAGTTCAGCTTTGTGATATCAGGCTCGATATAGCTGACTGACGGACCACCAGTTAAAAAATGAGCCGGGGTCAGAACATCAAGGTCTGCAGGATTTTCTGAAAGAGACAATAAGGGTCGTGAATTTATAACAGCACCAATATGGCACAGCAGCGTTCGCAGCTCCTCGAATCCCAGAACTGCAGATCCGACAGCTCGGTAAAAATGGTGCTTGGCGGGTTTAACAGCCGCTTCCCACAGACCACCGAAATGCGGAGATCGGAGAGGAATAAAATGCCATTCGATGGACTCCATAGAGCAAAACTCCAGCAGTTCCCGTTGAAGCTCTTCGCTTAGAAATAATCGGCGCCGCTCCTTCAGCTCGTTTTTGGCTCTAACAAAGTTGGTTGCGTTGTCAGACCAAATATGTTGAGGCCTTCGTCGGGTGCATATAAAACGCTTCAAAGCCTGCAAAAAAGACATTGTGGACAGATCCCTCACAAGCTCCAGGTGGACGGCTTTGATAGCAAAACAAATGAAAATGCTAATGTAACATTTTACTGGAGCCTTATTACGCACTTCCGGCTTATAATAGAACGGTCCACAAAAATCCACACCAGTGACTCCGAAGACCTGGGAGCCGCTAACTCTTTGCTCCGGGAGATCAGCCATAATGTGCTCCAACAGCCGAGGCTTAGTCCGGAAGCATCGGATGCATTTGTGTATTGCCTTCGTCACGGTTTTTCTCCCCCCAATTGGCCAATATTGGGACCTAATAATTGCCAACAGTGCGCGAGGTCCCGTATGTAAATTTCGCTCATGGAAGTCAACAATTATAGCCTGCGTAACTGGATGGCTTCTTGGAAATATAATTGGATGCTGACTATCAAACTCCAACGACGAATTTTTTAGCCGACCGTCTACGCGCAACAGTTCAAATTTGTCCAAGAAGGGAGAGGATGAGGCAAGGGCACTGGATACCGCTATGTCTTTTCCATTTTGAAGAGCCTTTATGTCCTCCCAAAAATGCACACGCTGCACTAGCCGCAATAACAGCTGTGTCCCAATAACAACTTTTTGTAGTTTTTTTTTTTTATTCTCCTGGGTTATATCCTTCTTGGTGTGTCCTTCGAATCCCTCGATGTCCTTGCAGGTCCTGTCACGGTCGCCATGTAATAGGTTCTTCAAAGGCAGGATCCCATGTAATATGTTCTTTCTTGGATTTGTTCTTTATTTGGTTTTTATTGGATTCGGAGCAGCCGTTGTTGCCGCTCTGAGCTCAAGGGAGTTTCTCCTTTTACAAATTTACTTATGAATTAAAGGAGGTCAAAGTCTCGTAGCTGCGCTGCCCAAAGCGGCAGCGGAGAGAGGGTTATGTATTCTTAAATATTTATATATGAATATATATTTATGTTATGTTCGATTAGGCGGAGGTATGTGGACTTGCATAAGGTCCACTCGTGTTACGTATATGCGGACATATGCACTTTTCGGCGTACAGCAAAGGCACAGCGGGCGGTTCATATTTAGGTACACTTAGGTTTATGACCGAGACCTTGGATAACATAAACACTGCGACAAAGTGTTACAGTGTGTACCCTTTAAGTACTCTTGGTACAGTGGGTGGTCGATATATATATATATGATATTAATAGTGCATATATGGGCATATTACAAAAGTTATGGGTGGTAGGGTGTATTCGGTTATTCCTCGCTGATGGCGATGACGTCACAGGTGTGGGAGATGAGTGTTATCCCTGGCGGTGGCCGAGGGGGTTCTTCCTTCTGATCGGGAAGTTATGGTGGGAGTTACTAACTCCTTTGTTACTGCCCTTAAGGCACGTTTTCCAATTTAGTAAATGAATTGAGTTTAACGGCTGTGCCTTCTTTATTGAATGATGCTCAGATAAAAACTGAAACTTAAAGCTAACAAAAATGTATTTTACAGCGTCCAAGCAAATATGCAATGTTCGCCGGCTATGTATGGGCATCCGGCCAGACGCTGTGTCGCGGTTTCGCGGTTATTTTCAGTCCACTACTCCCACTTCAAAAATGAGGCCGCCCTGAGGCCCATATTTGTGAAATCATTTCTTTTAGCTGGGCAGAGGTTATTCGGGCCTGGGTGAATCTCCGATAGGTCAAGCAAATCAAAAGAATATTGCTCCCAAGATGAATACAATCTGATATAATTAATGGTTGTTGATCTTCGTCCCGTACTCCTTAATGTGTTCCAGATTACGTACTCAATCGGTGAAGGTAAAGAAGGCTGAGAAAGGTAAGGAAGTGCTTGTCCTGGGCGTTTTTTATCTTCCCCTGTATTTCGTACTGTAGCTCATTCGATTGTGTCTGAACCACGTCGGCCGGCCTGTAGCAAGGTCTACCAGAGTGCTGTGGATGCGTTCCTCTTGTCCGTTTGAGACACTGTGGAGGGGCGACGCAATTAAGATGCTAAAACCGAAGTGGTTTACCAGCATGGCCACATTGGAGTGCAAGTTTAACGATCGTTCGTTGTCGCAATATATGACCATGGCCTCAGGGAAAATGTTCATTAGCTGTAGTAGCACTCTATAGTTCTAAAGGGAACTGGTTGGACGACGGAAAATTTCGAGAATTTGTAGATGCACGTAAGGAAATACGTTTTATCCGTGGAGAAAATGTCTATGTGCAGCATTTCTCCTACATGAGATGAAATTGGCGTTTCGCCAAGCTCATGTTTCTTTGGATGTCTGTCGTATTTAGTCTTGGCGCAAGTCTTGCAAGAAGCGACTATTTCGTTCGCTAGCTTGGTCATTTTCGGGCATCTTTTGGGCAGATCTGTGAGCTCTGTAATGCTCGACAGTGAGAATTTCTCGCCTCTTAGCATATGCAAAAATGTCCGTTACTCGGTTTTTTCAGTGCCAAAATTTGGTGGCAGGGAATTGCCGAACCTGTATGTAGGAATGGTCCTTTATCATTGCTAGCGTGCAAATTGCAATGAATGGCGTTTACTTATATGTCCGCGAGCTCCTCCAGCAATGACTCCTTGCAAGTGAAGTCAATAATATGCCGTCTTTGGTTTCCAAAGAGAACGACGCTGCGTTTTGACGGAAAGCGTGCTTCCTCCAGAGCTATCTGGTTTTGACAGCAATTGAGAGGCTTGTCCGTGGATTGGATGGTGTGGTTTAGCTACAGCTCACTGTGAATTGTGGCCGCGCTTGAGAATGCCTCTTCTACAATATTAAATTTTTGTCTCGAGAGGGCATCCGCAACGAGGTTGTCTTTGCCAGGCGTGTAAAAGACTTTGGCACCACACTCGTCCATGCGTTCTTTCCACCTTTTAATTTTTGTGTTTGGAGCGGTCACTTGACCGCTACGGCTAACAGCTCCCTTTCGTCGGTAGCGTAGTTAACTCTTTGTCCTTTATGATCCTAGAGATCATAGTAATGGGTCGTCGCTCTTGGGAAAGCACTGTGCCAATGCCGTATGCTGAGGCATACTCCTCCAAATTGTACCGAATAAGTTCGGAGGAATAGCCCTCCAAAAAGAGTGCTCAGCAGAGTTAATCGAAGTGGTTTACCAGCATGGCCACATTACCAGCATCTCGCTCCGCCGTCGCTCCTCTGAGTCTTCTGGACGGATCGCCGGATCGAAACACGATAGTCCAGGTTCTGTCGACGATTCTAATGCCTTGCCTGCTGCCTTGTGTTTCGCAAGTGCTCTTGTCTTCGCAACTCAGAGTCCGGTCGACGACTCGAATGTCTTGCAGCATCCTGAATACGCTGTAAAACGGATTTTTGGGTTTGTCCTCCTGCTAACCCAGAGTCCAACTGCTCCTGTCTTCGCTCCTTAGTGTCTTCCCGACGAGTTGGATGCGCTTGTGCGTCCCGAATCCGTTGAGGTTGCGAACCCTTTCGCTTTTTCTCCACTGTGCGCGTGCACAGTTTAATCCTGAGCACGATTTTTCTCTCAAAATTTAGGGTTACTGTTACGAACATTGGCTATATGTTGGGAGTTCTGAGCTCTTATTTGGGATGCATTCCATTCATAGCAGACTCTACTATAGCTTAAAGCAGCTAAGGGCAAGCTTTTTATTTTTATATTTTTTTATGGAGCTGTATAAAAAAAGGAAAATTACGGAATGATAAAATCACATGGAGTGTCGTCCACCGTTATAAAAGGGTTTTAGGAAAATTTTAAAGTTAAAAAGGTTTTAACGAAATATACTTACCAAAGTGTTTTAAATATTTCGAGAAAAAATGTTTAGCTCGATATTAACGTACTTTTAATTTTACGTGAAAAAAAATTAATTTTGCTTACTTTGAGTTTTTGTACACTTTAAATTTTGCACTGTTAAAATATTTTTGTAGCGTCATGACAGCGTACACTGACAGCGTAACGTCATCACTTGATATATTTTTTGATTGACTGATCTGCGGCTTCTAGGATTTCTGAATATATATAAAACTTTGGAAATATCCCGAAAAAGAGTTACCACTCGACCGTTTATTTTTTATTGATTATTATTTATCATATGAAATATGATTATTTTATGTTCCTGGGTTATCTGTTGTGCAATTCAGGTATTACGCATAATTTAAGTCCTAATTTGTAGTGCTATTTTTCTAATACGACCAATAAAAAAAGGTATTATCTTTAATTGTTGGGGTTGCATAACTCAGGACCTTTACACAATTCTTCCCTTGCGCGTGTTTATTGAACCAATTGACGGTTATACAAATTATACCTGTTACCTGTAAATAAACCTGAACCTCTTAATGTTTTGACCGTTATTGTCACGCTCTTGTATTAAAAAAGCGGCTGAAAAGGGTAGATATGTCAAATTAAAAAGAAGTATGAGTATTCTTATGCATCATATGAATAGTTTTGAGGATTATAACTTAAAGAATATTTGACACTTTAAAATAAATTCAATTTAAAACAAGAAAACAGTTGATATACCCTTGCAGTTGAAACCGGATATATATCGCTGAAATCGGATAAAAATGGACGATCCTTATGAGAATATCATTATAAAAAAAAGTCCAAAGCTTCTATCTTCAAGAATACCAAAGTTGGTATTTTTACCAAATGCCAAATACCAATTCCGATCGTTCTGTTATGTGGGTTATTAGTTAGTTAGGGTTATTGTTGTTAGGGTTAGGGTTAGGGTAGGGAAAGTTAGGGTTATTGTTGCAAACATTGGCTATATGTTGGGAGTCAACCCTGAAGCTGAGGGTAAAACTACTAATATATAAGTCAATAGTGAAGCCAGTTTGGACGTATGGTATCCAACTGTAGGGCACAGCGAGTCCAAGCAATACGAAAGTCATTCGCTCAGGACGCTGTCTGGGGCTCATCCTTACCATGACAATTTGACTATTCATGCTCAACTGGGCATCCCTACAGTCAGCGCTGAAGTTAGAAGATTCGCCGCTAAATACAAGGACAGACTAACACGACATCCAAACACATGTGCCACCAATTTGCTGAACAGCAGCACCACCATCAGAAGACTCAAGAGGAAGCATCCACTGGATTTACTAAATTAACTTTTTTAGATTCATAGCTTGTATTTATAAAACTCCTATTGTCAAGGTTAACTTAAAAAATTTAATTATTGTCCCTAACTGAGGACAGATTGTAAATAAAACTTTCAAATGTTACAAAAAAAAAATTCATTGTTAAGTTTACAATCCTTCACTTTAAATAACACCCGAACTTTTATTACGATATAACCATGGGATTATCCCATGATGACCTTATAGCCAGGTAATGCCAAAAATTGGTTCAATGAAAATCCTCCTCCGTTGAATGAACAAGTGCAAGGGTCTTAAATTGCGTAACAGGTAGTGCAGGTATTGGTCGAATCAGAATAATATTATCCCTCATATGTGGGCTGTAACTATTCGTCACGCCTAAATTCGTAACACAACAGGTAAACAGGTATTTAAAATGATCCTGCCTATTGCCTTGACAAAAAGTGTAAAACTGTGTTACCATAAAGGGTAACCTAACCTAACCAAGTTACCTAACTTGCGTATAAGTTAGTAAATTTATGGGTGATAGGGTATATAGGGGCCATCCCTCGCTGATGGCGATGACATCACAGGTGTGGGAGATGAGTGTTATCCCTGGCGGTTGCTGAGGGGGGTTCTTCCTTTTGATCGGGAAGTTATGGTGGAAGTTACTAACTCCGATGTTATTGCCCCTAAGGCACGATTATCAATTTAATAAATGAATTGAGTTTAACATCTGTGCCGGAGTATTGAATTAATGCCTTCTGTTTGGTCATTGAGCGTTTTCAATGCCGTAAATAAGAAATCAGAATTTATTTAGGTTCAACGTTATAAACTTTATTCAGGCCGCATATGAAATTAGGATTTATGAGGATATATTAACAATATGAGAAATCCAATTTAGGATGCGAGCGCAGTAATAAGATGAACGAGAGTGGCGCCAACCTTGCAGAATAGGCTGAGCGGATACTCGCTAACTATAACGCCGAATTAGCAAAGCCGAGCGGCCGAAAGAGAGTCGGCTTGCGACCAGCAAACATCAGTTACTAATTAATTGTTGTGTTTAAATTAGTTGCTTGCTGCTTGACCCGACATTCTCCCCCAGTTGGGGCTTCTACTCCAACTTCATCCTCAAGGGGAAAAAGGCACAGCTTAGTCACTGCTCGCTTGGTAATTCCAGATGAAGTTTTTATCACCGCCACTCGAAAGATACCATCCCGACCAGGGATTAACTCCATTATTCTCGCAAGCGGGCATTTCATCGGAGGTAGATTCTCGTCCTTTACTAGCACCACATCGTTCGGGGCCAAGGCAGGACCGGAGGCGCGCCATTTGGAGCGCTGCTGGAGAAGGCTTAGGTACTCCTCCTTCCATCGGGACCAGAAAGACTGCTGCAGGAAAGACACACGCTGCCAGCTGTCCAACCGGTTGAAGTTCAGCTTTGTGATATCAGGCTCGATATAGCTGACTGACGGACCACCAGTTAAAAAATGAGCCGGGGTCAGAACATCAAGGTCTGCAGGATTTTCTGAAAGAGACAATAAGGGTCGTGAATTTATAACAGCACCAATATGGCACAGCAGCGTTCGCAGCTCCTCGAATCCCAGAACTGCAGATCCGACAGCTCGGTAAAAATGGTGCTTGGCGGTTTTAACAGCCGCTTCCCACAGACCACCGAAATGCGGAGATCGGAGAGGAATAAAATGCCATTCGATGGACTCCATAGAGCAAAACTCCAGCAGTTCCCGTTGAAGCTCTTCGCTTAGAAATATGTTGAGGCCTTCGTCGGGTGCATATAAAACGCTTCAAAGCCTGCAAAAAAGACATTGTGGACAGATCCCTCACAAGCTCCAGGTGGACGGCTTTGATAGCAAAACAAATGAAAATGCTAATGTAACATTTTACTGGAGCCTTATTACGCACTTCCGGCTTATAATAGAACGGTCCACAAAAATCCACACCAGTGACTCCGAAGACCTGGGAGCCGCTAACTCTTTGCTCCGGGAGATCAGCCATAATGTGCTCCAACAGCCGAGGCTTAGTCCGGAAGCATCGGATGCATTTGTGTATTGCCTTCGTCACGGTTTTTCTCCCCCCAATTGGCCAATATTGGGACCTAATAATTGCCAACAGTGCGCGAGGTCCCGTATGTAAATTTCGCTCATGGAAGTCAACAATTATAGCCTGCGTAACTGGATGGCTTCTTGGAAATATAATTGGATGCTGACTATCAAACTCCAACGACGAATTTTTTAGCCGACCGTCTACGCGCAACAGTTCAAATTTGTCCAAGAAGGGAGAGGATGAGGCAAGGGCACTGGATACCGCTATGTCTTTTCCATTTTGAAGAGCCTTTATGTCCTCCCAAAAATGCACACGCTGCACTAGCCGCAATAACAGCTGTGTCCCAGATTTTATAACACTAGCCGTAACACCGTTGTGGTGAATTCATTGAGAAAACTTGTATACGTACGCGAATACCCTCTGCAGTGCTGGAAACGAATTGGCGTACTTAGAAACCGCTGTTATATCCACGTACGGAGACTGAATGAGCAGGACCCTTGCACGTAACTCCAGGATTGATCTCTCAGATGGGACCGCGGTTGGCCACGCCTCTTGGGATCCAATGAGAAACGGAGGACCATGAGACCACAGCTTATTCTCAACCAATTCATTGGGAAGAGCACCACGCGACAGGATATCTGCTGGGTTCAAAGAAGTGGGAACATACCGCCACTCCATTTCTCTAGTTAGCTTCTGAATGGTCGAAACTCGATTGGCGACGAAAACATTAAACCGAGAGGGTTCTTCTCGAATCCAAGACAGAGCCACAGCAGAATCGCACAAAAAAAATACTTTCCAACGTAGACCTTCAACTGCTCTACTTCCGACATAAGTCGAGCCAACAACTCGGCTCCCGATAACTCCAGCTTAGGCACCGTAACAGTCTTTAACGGCGCAACTCGGGACTTAGAACAGAGTAAATAGCTTTTAGATCCTGCGCCCTTGGACACGACATAAACGCATGCCCCATACGCCTCAATGCTGGCATCACAGAATCCATGGACCTCCACCTCAGATTTCAATGTTAACACCCATCTAGGGAATTCGGCGCGCTGCAGCTAACAAAGCTGCTACAAATCATATTCCAGTCGCAGTGAAGAGCTTGAGGAAGGCTTTCATCCCAGGACAATTTCTCACGGCACAGTTTCTGGAGAAAGATCTTTGCCTTTGAAATTACAGGACCAACAAGGCCTAAGGGGTCATAAAGCCGAGCGACTGAAGAAAGCACAAGGCGCCTAGTGGGCTTTGAGATTGACTGAATCCCTTCATAAGAAAATAGCAAGCGGTCAGTTGCAGGATCCCAAGCAAGACCCAGTGTTTTTGTGAAGTTGCTACCATCATCAAACTTTAGGAAAGACTCCCGATCTTCTTCAGGCACCTTATCCAGCACGTCAGCAACATTCGAGCACCACTTCCTTAACCGAAAATGGCCTTTGGCAAGGATCGCGGATGTTTGCTGCATTATGCTAATAGCTTCATCTATAGAGTCGCCTCCGGAAAGCAGATCATCCACATAAAAGTCGCGACGCAGAATTTCGGCCCCCTTTGGAAACATTATTTGCTCATCATCTGCCAACTGATGCATTGTCCGAACTGCTAAAAATGAGGCAGGATTCGTTCCATAGGTGACCGTGTCCAGCTTAAAAACCTGTAACTCATCCTGGGTGGAATCCCGCCAAAGTATACACTGAAGATAGCTGTCCTCAGGAAAAACCCTGACGCAACGATACATTTTACAAATATCTCCAGTAATGGCCACCCGATGGCATCGGAACCTTAACAGAATATGCAGTAACTTTGGCTGAATAACTGGGCCAGACATCAACACGTCATTCAATGAATATCCAGAAGTTGTGACAGCAGATCCATCAAAGACAACCCTGAGCTGAGCTCAACTGACCAACAGTTGAACTGTTGGTTGTTGAAGTATTGACCAGTGACGCTCGCATCAGAAGGGACTCGAGACATGTGACCCAACTCCTAATACTCCTTTATGAAGGCAGCATATTGCTCCTTTAATCGATTGTGTCTGAACCACGTCGGCCGGCCTGTAGCAAGGTCTACCAGAGTGCTGTGGATGCGTTCCTCTTGTCCGTTTGAGACACTGTGGAGGGGCGACGCAATTAAGATGCTAAAACCGAAGTGGTTTACCAGCATGGCCACATTGGAGTGCGAGTTT
Source organism: Drosophila pseudoananassae pseudoananassae (assembly GCA_018153035.1). Taxonomy (NCBI): domain Eukaryota; kingdom Metazoa; phylum Arthropoda; class Insecta; order Diptera; family Drosophilidae; genus Drosophila; species Drosophila pseudoananassae. Next base: position 2,348,917 of record JAECXR010000022.1, on the reverse strand, counting down.
AACGATCGTTCGTTGTCGCAATATATGACCATGGCCTCAGGGAAAATGTTCATTAGCTGTAGTAGCACTCTATAGTTCTAAAGGGAACTGGTTGGACGACGGAAAATTTCGAGAATTTGTAGATGCACGTAAGGAAATACGTTTTATCCGTGGAGAACATGTCTCTGTGCAGCATTTCTCCTACATGAGATGAAATTGGCGTTTCGCCAAGCTCATGTTTCTTTGGATGTCTGTCGTATTTAGTCTTGGCGCAAGTCTTGCAAGAAGCGACTATTTCGTTCGCTAGCTTGGTCATTTTCGGGCATCTTTTGGGCAGATCTGTGAGCTCTGTAATGCTCGACAGTGAGAATTTCTCGCCTCTTAGCATATGCAAAAATGTCCGTTACTCGGTTTTTTCAGTGCCAAAATTTGGTGGCAGGGAATTGCCGAACCTGTATGTAGGAATGGTCCTTTATCATTGCTAGCGTGCAAATTGCAATGAATGGCGTTTACTTATATGTCCGCGAGCTCCTCCAGCAATGACTCCTTGCAAGTGAAGTCAATAATATGCCGTCTTTGGTTTCCAAAGAGAACGACGCTGCGTTTTGACGGAAAGCGTGCTTCCTCCAGAGCTATCTGGTTTTGACAGCAATTGAGAGGCTTGTCCGTGGATTGGATGGTGTGGTTTAGCTACAGCTCACTGTGAATTGTGGCCGCGCTTGAGAATGCCTCTTCTACAATATTAAATTTTTGTCTCGAGAGGGCATCCGCAACGAGGTTGTCTTTGCCAGGCGTGTAAAAGACTTTGGCACCACACTCGTCCATGCGTTCTTTCCACCTTTTAATTTTTGTGTTTGGAGCGGTCACTTGACCGCTACGGCAAACAGCTCCCTTTCGTCCGTAGCGTAGTTAACTCTTTGTCCTTTATGATCCTAGAGATCATAGTAATGGGTCGTCGCTCTTGGGAAAGCACTGTGCCAATGCCGTATGCTGAGGCATACTCCTCCAAATTGTACCGAATAAGTTCGGAGGAATAGCCCTCCAAAAAGAGTGCTCAGCAGAGTTAATCGAAGTGGTTTACCAGCATGGCCACATTACCAGCATCTCGCTCCGCCGTCGCTCCTCTGAGTCCTCTAGACGGATCGCCGGATCGAAACACGATAGTCCAGGTTCTGTCGACGATTCGAATGCCTTGCCTGCTGCCTTGTGTTTCGCAAGTGCTCTTGTCTTCGCAACTCAGAGTCCGGTCGACGACTCGAATGTCTTGCAGCATCCTGAATACGCTGTAAAACGGATTTTTGGGTTTGTCCTCCTGCTAACCCAGAGTCCAACTGCTCCTGTCTTCGCTCCTTAGTGTCTTCCCGACGAGTTGGATGCGCTTGTGCGTCCCGAATCCGTTCGAGGTTGCGAACCCTTTCGCTTTTTCTCCACTGTGCGCGTGCACAGTTTAATCCTGAGCACGATTTTTCTCTCAAAATTTAGGGTTACTGTTACGAACATTGGCTATATGTTGGGAGTTCTGAGCTCTTATTTGGGATGCATTCCATTTATAGCAGACTCTACTATAGCTTAAAGCAGCTAAGGGCAAGCTTTTTATTTTTATATTTTTTTATGGAGCTGTATAAAAAAAGGAAAATTACGGAATGATAAAATCACATGGAGTGTCGTCCACCGTTATAAAAGGGTTTTAGGAAAATTTTAAAGTTAAAAAGGTTTTAACGAAATATACTTACCAAAGTGTTTCAAATATTTCGAGAAAAAATGTTTAGCTCGATATTAACGTACTTTTAATTTTACGTGAAAAAAAATTAATTTTGCTTACTTTGAGTTTTTGTACACTTTAAATTTTGCACTGTTAAAATACTTTTGCAGCGTCATGACAGCGTACACTGACAGCGTAACGTCATCACTTGATATATTTTTTGATTGACTGATCTGCGGCTTCTAGGATTTCTGAATATATATAAAACTTTGGAAATATCCCGAAAAAGAGTTACCACTCGACCGTTTATTTTTTATTGATTATTATTTATCATATGAAATATGATTATTTTATGTTCCTGGGTTATCTGTTGTGCAATTCAGGTATTACGCATAATTTAAGTCCTAATTTGTAGTGCTATTTTTCTAATACGACCAATAAAAAAAGGTATTATCTTTAATTGTTGGGGTTGCATAACTCAGGACCTTTACACAATTCTTCCCTTGCGCGTGTTTATTGAACCAATTGACGGTTATACAAATTATACCTGTTACCTGTAAATAAACCTGAACCTCTTAATGTTTTGACCGTTATTGTCACGCCCTTGCATTATAAAAGAGGCTGAAAAGGGTAGATATTTCAAATTAAAAAGAAGTATGAGTATTCGTAATTTTTTGACCGTTACTGTCACGCTCTTGTATTAAAAAAGCGGCTGAAAAGGGTAGATATGTCAAATTAAAAAGAAGTATGAGTATTCTTATGCATCATATGAATAGTTTTGAGGATTATAACTTAAAGAATATTTGACACTTTAAAATAAATTCAATTTAAAACAAGAAAACAGTTGATATACCCTTGCAGTTGAAACCGGATATATATCGCTGAAATCGGATAAAAATGGACGATCCTTATGAGAATATCATTATATAACCAATTTATTACAATACAAAATCTAAAAAAAAGTCCAAAGCTTCTATCTTCAAGAATACCAAAGTTGGTATTTTTACCAAATGCCAAATACCAATTCCGATCGTTCTGTTATGTGGGTTATTAGTTAGTTAGGGTTATTGTTGTTAGGGTTAGGGTTAGGGTAGGGAAAGTTAGGGTTATTGTTGCAAACATTGGCTATATGTTGGGAGTCAACCCTGAAGCTGAGGGTAAAACTACTAATATATAAGTCAATAGTGAAGCCAGTTTGGACGTATGGTATCCAACTGTAGGGCACAGCGAGTCCAAGCAATACGAAAGTCATTCGCTCAGGACGCTGTCTGGGGCTCATCCTTACCATGACAATTTGACTATTCATGCTCAACTGGGCATCCCTACAGTCAGCGCTGAAGTTAGAAGATTCGCCGCTAAATACAAGGACAGACTAACACGACATCCAAACACATGTGCCACCAATTTGCTGAACAGCAGCACCACCATCAGAAGACTCAAGAGGAAGCATCCACTGGATTTACTAAATTAACTTTTTTAGATTCATAGCTTGTATTTATAAAACTCCTATTGTCAAGGTTAACTTAAAAAATTTAATTATTGTCCCTAACTGAGGACAGATTGTAAATAAAACTTTCAAATGTTACAAAAAAAAATTCATTGTTAAGTTTACAATCCTTCACTTTAAATAACACCCGAACTTTTATTACGATATAACCATGGGATTATCCCATGATGACCTTATAGCCAGGTAATGCCAAAAATTGGTGAAAATCCAAATGAAAATCCTCCTCCGTTGAATGAACAAGTGCAAGGGTCTTAAATTGCGTAACAGGTAGTGCAGGTATTGGTCGAATCAGAATAATATTATCCCTCATATGTGGGCTGTAACTATTCGTCACGCCTAAATTCGTAACACAACAGGTAAACAGGTATTTAAAATGATCCTGCCTATTGCCTTGACAAAAAGTGTAAAACTGTGTTACCAGAAAGGGTTAAGGAATTATACGTTTTTTTTTTATATTACCTAACTTGCGTATAAGTTAGTAAAGTTATGGGTGATAGGGTATATAGGGGCCATCCCTCGCTGATGGCGATGACATCACAGGTGTGGGAGATGAGTGTTATCCCTGGCGGTTGCTGAGGGTGTTCTTCCTTTTGATCGGGAAGTTATGGTGGAAGTTACTAACTCCGATGTTATTGCCCCTAAGGCACGATTATCAATTTAATAAATGAATTGAGTTTAACATCTGTGCCGGAGTATTGAATTAATGCCTTCTGTTTGGTCATTGAGCGTTTTCAATGCCGTAAATAAGAAATCAGAATTTATTTAGGTTCAACGTTATAAACTTTATTCAGGCCGCATATGAAATTAGGATTTATGAGGATATATTAACAATATGAGAAATCCAATTTAGGATGCGAGCGCAGTAATAAGATGAACGAGAGTGGCGCCAACCTTGCAGAATAGGCTGAGCGGATACTCGCTAACTATAACGCCGAATTAGCAAAGCCGAGCGGCCGAAAGAGAGTCGGCTTGCGACCAGCAAACATCAGTTACAAATAATTGTTGTGTTTAAATTAGTTGCTTGCTGCTTGACCCGACATTCTCCCCCAGTTGGGGCTTCTACTCCAACTTCATCCTCAAGGGGAAAAAGGCACAGCTTAGTCACTGCTCGCTTGGTAATTCCAGATGAAGTTTTTATCACCGCCACTCGAAAGATACCATCCCGACCAGGGATTAACTCCATTATTCTCGCAAGCGGCCATTTCATCGGAGGTAGATTCTCGTCCATTACTAGCACCACATCGTTCGGGGCCAAGGCAGGACCGGAGGCGCGCCATTTGGAGCGCTGCTGGAGAAGGCTTAGGTACTCCTCCTTCCATCGGGACCAGAAAGACTGCTGCAGGAAAGACACACGCTGCCAGCTGTCCAACCGGTTGAAGTTCAGCTTTGTGACATCAGGCTCGATATAGCTGACTGATGGACCACCAGTTAAAAAATGAGCCGGGGTCAGAACATCAAGGTCTGCAGGATTTTCTGAAAGAGACAATAAGGGTCGTGAATTTATAACAGCACCAATATGGCACAGCAGCGTTCGCAGCTCCTCGAATCCCAGAACTGCAGATCCGACAGCTCGGTAAAAATGGTGCTTGGCGGTTTTAACAGCCGCTTCCCACAGACCACCGAAATGCGGAGATCGGGGAGGAATAAAATGCCATTCGATGGACTCCATAGAGCAAAACTCCAGCAGTTCCCGTTGAAGCTCTTCGCTTAGAAATAATCGGCGCCGCTCCTTCAGCTCGTTTTTGGCTCCAACAAAGTTGGTTGCGTTGTCAGACCAAATATGTTGAGGCCTTCGGCGGGTGCATATAAAACGCTTCAAAGCCTGCAAAAAAGACATTGTGGACAGATCCCTCACAAGCTCCAGGTGGACGGCTTTGATAGCAAAACAAATGAAAATGCTAATGTAACATTTTACTGGAGCCTTATTACGCACTTCCGGCTTATAATAGAACGGTCCACAAAAATCCACACCAGTGACTCCGAAGACCTGGGAGCCGCTAGCTCTTTGCTCCGGGAGATCAGCCATAATGTGCTCCAACAGCCGAGGCTTAGTCCGGAAGCATCGGATGCATTTGTGTATTGCCTTCGTCACGGTTTTTCTCCCCCCAATTGGCCAATATTGGGACCTAATAATTGCCAACAGTGCGCGAGGTCCCGTATGTAAATTTCGCTCATGGAAGTCAACAATTATAGCCTGCGTAACTGGATGGCTTCTTGGAAATATATTTGGATGCTGACTATCAAACTCCAACGACGAATTTTTTAGCCGACCGTCTACGCGCAACAGTTCAAATTTGTCCAAGAAGGGAGAGGATGAGGCAAGGGCACTGGATACCGCTATGTCTTTTCCATTTTGAAGAGCCTTTATGTCCTCCCAAAATGCACACGCTGCACTAGCCGCAATAACAGCTGTGTCCCAGATTTTATAACACTAGCCGTAACACCGTTGTGGTGAATTCATTGAGAAAACTTGTATACGTACGCGAATACCCTCTGCAGTGCTGGAAACGAATTGGCGTACTTAGAAACCGCTGTTATATCCACGTACGGAGACTGAATGAGCAGGACCCTTGCACGTAACTCCAGGATTGATCTCTCAGATGGGACCGCGGTTGGCCACGCCTCTTGGGATCCAATGAGAAACGGAGGACCATGAGACCACAGCTTATTCTCAACCAATTCATTGGGAAGAGCACCACGCGACAGGATATCTGCTGGGTTCAAAGAAGTGGGAACATACCGCCACTCCATTTCTCTAGTTAGCTTCTGAATGGTCGAAACTCGATTGGCGACGAAAACATTAAACCGAGAGGGTTCTTCTCGAATCCAAGACAGAGCCACAGCAGAATCGCACCAGCAAAAATACTTTCCAACGTAGACCTTCAACTGCTCTACTTCCGACATAAGTCGAGCCAACAACTCGGCTCCCGATAACTCCAGCTTAGGCACCGTAACAGTCTTTAACGGCGCAACTCGGGACTTAGAACAGACTAAATAGCTTTTAGATCCTGCGCCCTTGGACACGACATAAACGCATGCCCCATACGCCTCAATGCTGGCATCACAGAATCCATGGACCTCCACCTCAGATTTCAATGTTAACACCCATCTAGGGAATTCTAGAAAATAGCAAGCGGTCAGTTGCAGGATCCCAAGCAAGACCCAGTGTTTTTGTGAAGTTGCTACCATCATCAAACTTTAGGAAAGACTCCCGATCTTCTTCAGGCACCTTATCCAGCACGTCAGCAACATTCGAGCACCACTTCCTGAACCGAAAATGGCCTTTGGCAAGGATCGCGGATGTTTGCTGCATTATGCTAATAGCTTCATCTATAGAGTCGCCTCCGGAAAGCAGATCATCCACATAAAAGTCGCGACGCAGAATTTCGGCCCCCCTTTGGAAACATTATTTGCTCATCATCTGCCAACTGATGCATTGTCCGAACTGCTAAAAATGAGGCAGGATTCGTTCCATAGGTGACCGTGTCCAGCTTAAAAACCTGTAACTCATCCTGGGTGGAATCCCGCCAAAGTATACACTGAAGATAGCTGTCCTCAGGAAAAACCCTGACGCAACGATACATTTTACAAATATCTCCAGTAATGGCCACCCGATGGCATCGGAACCTTAACAGAATATGCAGTAACTTTGGCTGAATAACTGGGCCAGACATCAACACGTCATTCAATGAATATCCAGAAGTTGTGACAGCAGATCCATCAAAGACAACCCTGAGCTTGGTTGTTGAACTGTTGGTTGTTGAAGTATTGACCAGTGACGCTCGCATCCAACTCCCAACTCAACTCCTAATACTCCTTTATGAAGACAGCATATTGCTCCTTTAATCGATTGTGTCTGAACCACGTCGGCCGGCCTGTAGCAAGGTCTACCAGAGTGCTGTGGATGCGTTCCTCTTGTCCGTTTGAGACACTGTGGAGGGGCGACGCAATTAAGATGCTAAAACCGAAGTGGTTTACCAGCATGGCCACATTGGAGTGCGAGTTTAACGATCGTTCGTTGTCGCAATATATGACCATGGCCTCAGGGAAAATGTTCATTAGCTGTAGTAGCACTCTATAGTTCTAAAGGGAACTGGTTGGACGACGGAAAATTTCGAGAATTTGTAGATGCACGTAAGGAAATACGTTTTATCCGTGGAGAAAATGTCTATGTGCAGCATTTCTCCTACATGAGATGAAATTGGCGTTTCGCCAAGCTCATGTTTCTTTGGATGTCTGTCGTATTTAGTCTTGGCGCAAGTCTTGCAAGAAACGACTATTTCGTTCGCTAGCTTGGTCATTTTCGGGCATCTTTTGGGCAGATCTGTGAGCTCTGTAATGCTCGACAGTGAGAATTTCTCGCCTCTTAGCATATGCAAAAATGTCCGTTACTCGGTTTTTTCAGTGCCAAAATTTGGTGGCAGGGAATTGCCGAACCTGTATGTAGGAATGGTCCTTTATCATTGCTAGCGTGCAAATTGCAATGAATGGCGTTTACTTATATGTCCGCGAGCTCCTCCAGCAATGACTCCTTGCAAGTGAAGTCAATAATATGCCGTCTTTGGTTTCCAAAGAGAACGACGCTGCGTTTTGACGGAAAGCGTGCTTCCTCCAGAGCTATCTGGTTTTGACAGCAATTGAGAGGCTTGTCCGTGGATTGGATGGTGTGGTTTAGCTACAGCTCACTGTGAATTGTGGCCGCGCTTGAGAATGCCTCTTCTACAATATTAAATTTTTGTCTCGAGAGGGCATCCGCAACGAGGTTGTCTTTGCCAGGCGTGTAAAAGACTTTGGCACCACACTCGTCCATGCGTTCTTTCCACCTTTTAATTTTTGTGTTTGGAGCGGTCACTTGACCGCTACGGCTAACAGCTCCCTTTCGTCGGTAGCGTAGTTAACTCTTTGTCCTTTATGATCCTAGAGATCATAGTAATGGGTCGTCGCTCTTGGGAAAGCACTGTGCCAACGCCGTATGCTGAGGCATACTCCTCCAAATTGTACCGAATAAGTTCGGAGGAATAGCCCTCCAAAAAGAGTGCTCAGCAGAGTTAATCGAAGTGGTTTACCAGCATGGCCACATTACCAGCATCTCGCTCCGCCGTCGCTCCTCTGAGTCCTCTAGACGGATCGCCGGATCGAAACACGATAGTCCAGGTTCTGTCGACGATTCGAATGCCTTGCCTGCTGCCTTGTGTTTCGCAAGTGCTCTTGTCTTCGCAACTCAGAGTCCGGTCGACGACTCGAATGTCTTGCAGCATCCTGAATACGCTGTAAAACGGATTTTTGGGTTTGTCCTCCTGCTAACCCAGAGTCCAACTGCTCCTGTCTTCGCTCCTTAGTGTCTTCCCGACGAGTTGGATGCGCTTGTGCGTCCCGAATCCGTTCGAGGTTGCGAACCCTTTCGCTTTTTCTCCACTGTGCGCGTGCAGTTTAATCCTGAGCACGATTTTTCTCTCAAAATTTAGGGTTACTGTTACGAACATTGGCTATATGTTGGGAGTTCTGAGCTCTTATTTGGGATGCATTCCATTCATAGCAGACTCTACTATAGCTTAAAGCAGCTAAGGGCAAGCTTTTTATTTTTATATTTTTTTATGGAGCTGTATAAAAAAAGGAAAATTACGGAATGATAAAATCACATGGAGTGTCGTCCACCGTTATAAAAGGGTTTTAGGAAAATTTTAAAGTTAAAAAGGTTTTAGCGAAATATACTTACCAAAGTGTTTCAAATATTTCGAGAAAAAATGTTTAGCTCGATATTAACGTACTTTTAATTTTACGTGAAAAAAAATTAATTTTGCTTACTTTGAGTTTTTGTACACTTTAAATTTTGCACTGTTAAAATAGCGTCATGACAGCGTACACTGACAGCGTAACGTCATCACTTGATATATTTTTTCATTGATTGATCTGCGGCTTCTAGGATTTCTGAATATATATAAAACTTTGGAAATATCCCGAAAAAGAGTTACCACTCGACCGTTTATTTTTTATTGATTATTATTTATCATATGAAATATGATTATTTTATGTTCCTGGGTTATCTGTTGTGCAATTCAGGTATTACGCATAATTTAAGTCCTAATTTGTAGTGCTATTTTTCTAATACGACCAATAAAAAAAGGTATTATCTTTAATTGTTGGGGTTGCATAACTCAGGACCTTTACACAATTCTTCCCTTGCGCGTGTTTATTGAACCAATTGACGGTTATACAAATTATACCTGTTACCTGTAAATAAACCTGAACCTCTTAATGTTTTGACCGTTATTGTCACGCCCTTGCATTATAAAAGAGGCTGAAAAGGGTAGATATTTCAAATTAAAAAGAAGTATGAGTATTCGTAATTTTTTGACCGTTACTGTCACGCTCTTGTATTAAAAAAGCGGCTGAAAAGGGTAGATATGTCAAATTAAAAAGAAGTATGAGTATTCTTATGCATCATATGAATAGTTTTGAGGATTATAACTTAAAGAATATTTGACACTTTAAAATAAATTCAATTTAAAACAAGAAAACAGTTGATATACCCTTGCAGTTGAAACCGGATATATATCGCTGAAATCGGATAAAAATGGACGATCCTTACGAGAATATCATTATATAACCAATTTATTACAATACAAAATCTAAAAAAAAGTCCAAAGCTTCTATCTTCAAGAATACCAAAGTTGGTATTTTTACCAAATGCCAAATACCAATTCCGATCGTTCTGTTATGTGGGTTATTAGTTAGTTAGGGTTATTGTTGTTAGGGTTAGGGTTAGGGTAGGGAAAGTTAGGGTTATTGTTGCAAACATTGGCTATATGTTGGGAGTCAACCCTGAAGCTGAGGGTAAAACTACTAATATATAAGTCAATAGTGAAGCCAGTTTGGACGTATGGTATCCAACTGTAGGGCACAGCGAGTCCAAGCAATACGAAAGTCATTCGCTCAGGACGCTGTCTGGGGCTCATCCTTACCATGACAATTTGACTATTCATGCTCAACTGGGCATCCCTACAGTCAGCGCTGAAGTTAGAAGATTCGCCGCTAAATACAAGGACAGACTAACACGACATCCAAACACATGTGCCACCAATTTGCTGAACAGCAGCACCACCATCAGAAGACTCAAGAGGAAGCATCCACTGGATTTACTAAATTAACTTTTTTAGATTCATAGCTTGTATTTATAAAACTCCTATTGTCAAGGTTAACTTAAAAAATTTAATTATTGTCCCTAACTGAGGACAGATTGTAAATAAAACTTTCAAATGTTACAAAAAAAAAAAATCATTGTTAAGTTTACAATCCTTCACTTTAAATAACACCCGAACTTTTATTACGATATAACCATGGGATTATCCCATGATGACCTTATAGCCAGGTAATGCCAAAAATTGGTGAAAATCCAAATGAAAATCCTCCTCCGTTGAATGAACAAGTGCAAGGGTCTTAAATTGCGTAACAGGTAGTGCAGGTATTGGTCGAATCAGAATAATATTATCCCTCATATGTGGGCTGTAACTATTCGTCACGCCTAAATTCGTAACACAACAGGTAAACAGGTATTTAAAATGATCCTGCCTATTGCCTTGACAAAAAGTGTAAAACTGTGTTACCAGAAAGGGTTAAGGAATTATACGTTTTTTTTTATATTACCTAACTTGCGTATAAGTTAGTAAAGTTATGGGTGATAGGGTATATAGGGGCCATCCCTCGCTGATGGCGATGACATCACAGGTGTGGGAGATGAGTGTTATCCCTGGCGGTTGCTGAGGGTGTTCTTCCTTTTGATCGGGAAGTTATGGTGGAAGTTACTAACTCCGATGTTATTGCCCCTAAGGCACGATTATCAATTTAATAAATGAATTGAGTTTAACATCTGTGCCGGAGTATTGAATTAATGCCTTCTGTTTGGTCATTGAGCGTTTTCAATGCCGTAAATAAGAAATCAGAATTTATTTAGGTTCAACGTTATAAACTTTATTCAGGCCGCATATGAAATTAGGATTTATGAGGATATATTAACAATATGAGAAATCCAATTTAGGATGCGAGCGCAGTAATAAGATGAACGAGAGTGGCGCCAACCTTGCAGAATAGGCTGAGCGGATACTCGCTAACTATAACGCCGAATTAGCAAAGCCGAGCGGCCGAAAGAGAGTCGGCTTGCGACCAGCAAACATCAGTTACTAATTAATTGTTGTGTTTAAATTAGTTGCTTGCTGCTTGACCCGACATTCTCCCCCAGTTGGGGCTTCTACTCCAACTTCATCCTCAAGGGGAAAAAGGCACAGCTTAGTCACTGCTCGCTTGGTAATTCCAGATGAAGTTTTTATCACCGCCACTCGAAAGATACCATCCCGACCAGGGATTAACTCCTTTATTCTCGCAAGCGGCCATTTCATCGGAGGTAGATTCTCGTCCATTACTAGCACCACATCGTTCGGGGCCAAGGCAGGACCGGAGGCGCGCCATTTGGAGCGCTGCTGGAGAAGGCTTAGGTACTCCTCCTTCCATCGGGACCAGAAAGACTGCTGCAGGAAAGACACGCGCTGCCAGCTGTCCAACCGGTTGAAGTTCAGCTTTGTGACATCAGGCTCGATATAGCTGACTGACGGACCACCAGTTAAAAAATGAGCCGGGGTCAGAACATCAAGGTCTGCAGGATTTTCTGAAAGAGACAATAAGGGTCGTGAATTTATAACAGCACCAATATGGCACAGCAGCGTTCGCAGCTCCTCGAATCCCAGAACTGCAGATCCGACAGCTCGGTAAAAATGGTGCTTGGCGGTTTTAACAGCCGCTTCCCACAGACCACCAAAATGCGGAGATCGGGGAGGAATAAAATGCCATTCGATGGACTCCATAGAGCAAAACTCCAGCAGTTCCCGTTGAAGCTCTTCGCTTAGAAATAATCGGCGCCGCTCCTTCAGCTCGTTTTTGGCTCCAACAAAGTTGGTTGCGTTGTCAGACCAAATATGTTGAGGCCTTCGGCGTGTGCATATAAAACGCTTCAAAGCCTGCAAAAAAGACATTGTGGACAGATCCCTCACAAGCTCCAGGTGGACGGCTTTGATAGCAAAACAAATGAAAATGCTAATGTAACATTTTACTGGAGCCTTATTACGCACTTCCGGCTTATAATAGAACGGTCCACAAAAATCCACACCAGTGACTCCGAAGACCTGGGAGCCGCTAACTCTTTGCTCCGGGAGATCAGCCATAATGTGCTCCAACAGCCGAGGCTTATTCCGGAAGCATCGGATGCATTTGTGTATTGCCTTCGTCACGGTTTTTCTCCCCCCAATTGGCCAATATTGGGACCAAATAATTGCCAACAGTTCGCGAGGTCCCGTATGTAAATTTCGCTCATGGAAGTCAACAATTATAGCCTGCGTAACTGGATGGCTTCTTGGAAGTATAATTGGATGCTGACTATCAAACTCCAACGACGAATTTTTTAGCCGACCGTCTACGCGCAACAGTTCAAATTTGTCCAAGAAGGGAGAGGATGAGGCAAGGGCACTGGATACCGCTATGTCTTTTCCATTTTGAAGAGCCTTTATGTCCTCCCAAAAATGCACACGCTGCACTAGCCGCAATAACAGCTGTGTCCCAGATTTTATAACACTAGCCATAACACCGTTGTGGTGAATTCATTGAGAAAACTTGTATACGTACGCGAATACCCTCTGCAGTGCTGGAAACGAATTGGCGTACTTAGAAACCGCTGTTATATCCACGTACGGAGACTGAATGAGCAGGACCCTTGCACGTAACTCCAGGATTGATCTCTCAGATGGGACCGCGGTTGGCCACGCCTCTTGGGATCCAATGAGAAACGGAGGACCATGAGACCACAGCTTATTCTCAACCAATTCATTGGGAAGAGCACCACGCGACAGGATATCTGCTGGGTTCAAAGAAGTGGGAACATACCGCCACTCCATTTCTCTAGTTAGCTTCTGAATGGTCGAAACTCGATTGGCGACGAAAACATTAAACCGAGAGGGTTCTTCTCGAATCCAAGACAGAGCCACAGCAGAATCGCACCAGCAAAAATACTTTCCAACGTAGACCTTCAACTGCTCTACTTCCGACATAAGTCGAGCCAACAACTCGGCTCCCGATAACTCCAGCTTAGGCACCGTAACAGTCTTTAACGGCGCAACTCGGGACTTAGAACAGAGTAAATAGCTTGCAGATCCTGCGCCCTTGGACACGACATAAACGCATGCCCCATACGCCTCAATGCTGGCATCACAGAATCCATGGACCTCCACCTCAGATTTCAATGTTAACACCCATCTAGGGAATTCGGCGCGCTGCGTACTAACAAAGCTGCTACAAATCATATTCCAGTCGCAGTGAAGAGCTTGAGGAAGACTTTCATCCCAGGACAACTTCTCACGGCACAGTTTCTGGAGAAAGATCTTTGCCTTTGAAATTACAGGACCAACAAGGCCTAAGGGGTCATAAAGCCGAGCGACTGAAGAAAGCACAAGGCGCCTAGTGGGCTTTGAGATTGACTGAATCCCTTCATAAGAAAATAGCAAGCGGTCAGTTGCAGGATCCCAAGCAAGACCCAGTGTTTTTGTGAAGTTGCTACCATCATCAAACTTTACGAAAGACTCCCGATCTTCTTCAGGCACCTTATCCAGCACGTCAGCAACATTCGAGCACCACTTCCTTAACCGAAAATGGCCTTTGGCAAGGATCGCGGATGTTTGCTGCATTATGCTAATAGCTTCATCTATAGAGTCGCCTCCGGAAAGCAGATCATCCACATAAAAGTCGCGACGCAGAATTTCGGCCCCCTTTGGAAACATTATTTGCTCATCATCTGCCAACTGATGCATTGTCCGAACTGCTAAAAATGAGGCAGGATTCGTTCGAAATACGTTTTATCCGTGGAGAAAATGTCTATGTGCAGCATTTCTCCTACATGAGATGAAATTGGCGTTTCGCCAAGCTCATGTTTCTTTGGATGTCTGTCGTATTTAGTCTTGGCGCAAGTCTTGCAAGAAGCGACTATTTCGTTCGCTAGCTTGGTCATTTTCGGGCATCTTTTGGGCAGATCTGTGAGCTCTGTAATGCTCGACAGTGAGAATTTCTCGCCTCTTAGCATATGCAAAAATGTCCGTTACTCGGTTTTTTCAGTGCCAAAATTTGGTGGCAGGGAATTGCCGAACCTGTATGTAGGAATGGTCCTTTATCATTGCTAGCGTGCAAATTGCAATGAATGGCGTTTACTTATATGTCCGCGAGCTCCTCCAGCAATGACTCCTTGCAAGTGAAGTCAATAATATGCCGTCTTTGGTTTCCAAAGAGAACGACGCTGCGTTTTGACGGAAAGCGTGCTTCCTCCAGAGCTATCTGGTTTTGACAGCAATTGAGAGGCTTGTCCGTGGATTGGATGGTGTGGTTTAGCTACAGCTCACTGTGAATTGTGGCCGCTCTTGAGAATGCCTCTTCTACAATATTAAATTTTTGTCTCGAGAGGGCATCCGCAACGAGGTTGTCTTTGCCAGGCGTGTAAAAGACTTTGGCACCACACTCGTCCATGCGTTCTTTCCATCTTTTAATTTTTGTGTTTGGAGCGGTCACTTGACCGCTACGGCTAACAGCTCCCTTTCGTCGGTAGCGTAGTTAACTCTTTGTCCTTTATGATCCTAGAGATCATAGTAATGGGTCGTCGCTCTTGGGAAAGCACTGTGCCAATGCCGTATGCTGAGGCATACTCCTCCAAATTGTACCGAATAAGTTCGGAGGAATAGCCCTCCAAAAAGAGTGCTCAGCAGAGTTAATCGAAGTGGTTTACCAGCATGGCCACATTACCAGCATCTCGCTCCGCCGTCGCTCCTCTGAGTCCTCTAGACGGATCGCCGGATCGAAACACGATAGTCCAGGTTCTGTCGACGATTCGAATGCCTTGCCTGCTGCCTTGTGTTTCGCAAGTGCTCTTGTCTTCGCAACTCAGAGTCCGGTCGACGACTCGAATGTCTTGCAGCATCCTGAATACGCTGTAAAACGGATTTTTGGGTTTGTCCTCCTGCTAACCCAGAGTCCAACTGCTCCTGTCTTCGCTCCTTAGTGTCTTCCCGACGAGTTGGATGCGCTTGTGCGTCCCGAATCCGTTCGAGGTTGCGAACCCTTTCGCTTTTTCTCCACTGTGCGCGTGCAGTTTAATCCTGAGCACGATTTTTCTCTCAAAATTTAGGGTTACTGTTACGAACATTGGCTATATGTTGGGAGTTCTGAGCTCTTATTTGGGATGCATTCCATTCATAGCAGACTCTACTATAGCTTAAAGCAGCTAAGGGCAAGCTTTTTATTTTTATATTTTTTTATGGAGCTGTATAAAAAAAGGAAAATTACGGAATGATAAAATCACATGGAGTGTCGTCCACCGTTATAAAAGGGTTTTAGGAAAATTTTAAAGTTAAAAAGGTTTTAGCGAAATATACTTACCAAAGTGTTTCAAATATTTCGAGAAAAAATGTTTAGCTCGATATTAACGTACTTTTAATTTTACGTGAAAAAAAATTAATTTTGCTTACTTTGAGTTTTTGTACACTTTAAATTTTGCACTGTTAAAATAGCGTCATGACAGCGTACACTGACAGCGTAACGTCATCACTTGATATATTTTTTCATTGACTGATCTGCGGCTTCTAGGATTTCTGAATATATATAAAACTTTGGAAATATCCCCAAAAAGAG
This sequence comes from Drosophila pseudoananassae pseudoananassae, assembly GCA_018153035.1. Lineage (NCBI taxonomy): Eukaryota > Metazoa > Arthropoda > Insecta > Diptera > Drosophilidae > Drosophila > Drosophila pseudoananassae. Next base: position 2,333,018 of record JAECXR010000022.1, on the reverse strand, counting down.
TTACCACTCGACCGTTTATTTTTTATTGATTATTATTTATCATATGAAATATGATTATTTTATGTTCCTGGGTTATCTGTTGTGCAATTCAGGTATTACGCATAATTTAAGTCCTAATTTGTAGTGCTATTTTTCTAATACGACCAATAAAAAAGGTATTATCTTTAATTGTTGGGGTTGCATAACTCAGGACCTTTACACAATTCTTCCCTTGCGCGTGTTTATTGAACCAATTGACGGTTATACAAATTATACCTGTTACCTGTAAATAAACCTGAACCTCTTAATGTTTTGACCGTTATTGTCACGCCCTTGCATTATAAAAGAGGCTGAAAAGGGTAGATATTTCAAATTAAAAAGAAGTATGAGTATTCGTAATTTTTTGACCGTTACTGTCACGCTCTTGTATTAAAAAAGCGGCTGAAAAGGGTAGATATGTCAAATTAAAAAGAAGTATGAGTATTCTTATGCATCATATGAATAGTTTTGAGGATTATAACTTAAAGAATATTTGACACTTTAAAATAAATTCAATTTAAAACAAGAAAACAGTTGATATACCCTTGCAGTTGAAACCGGATATATATCGCTGAAATCGGATAAAAATGGACGATCCTTACGAGAATATCATTATATAACCAATTTATTACAATACAAAATCTAAAAAAAAGTCCAAAGCTTCTATCTTCAAGAATACCAAAGTTGGTATTTTTACCAAATGCCAAATACCAATTCCGATCGTTCTGTTATGTGGGTTATTAGTTAGTTAGGGTTATTGTTGTTAGGGTTAGGGTTAGGGTAGGGAAAGTTAGGGTTATTGTTGCAAACATTGGCTATATGTTGGGAGTCAACCCTGAAGCTGAGGGTAAAACTACTAATATATAAGTCAATAGTGAAGCCAGTTTGGACGTATGGTATCCAACTGTAGGGCACAGCGAGTCCAAGGAATACGAAAGTCATTCGCTCAGGACGCTGTCTGGGGCTCATCCTTACCATGACAATTTGACTATTCATGCTCAACTGGGCAACCCTACAGTCAGCGCTGAAGTTAGAAGATTCGCCGCTAAATACAAGGACAGACTAACACGACATCCAAACACATGTGCCACCAATTTGCTGAACAGCAGCACCACCATCAGAAGACTCAAGACTCATTCATCCACTGAATTTACTAAATTAACTTTTTTAGATTCATAGCTTGTATTTATAAAACTCCTATTGTCAAGGTTAACTTAAAAAATTTAATTATTGTCCCTAACTGAGGACAGATTGTAAATAAAACTTTCAAATGTTACAAAAAAAAAAATTCATTGTTAAGTTTACAATCCTTCACTTTAAATAACACCCGAACTTTTATTACGATATAACCATGGGATTATCCCATGATGACCTTATAGCCAGGTAATGCCAAAAATTGGTTCAATGAAAATCCTCCTCCGTTGAATGAACAAGTGCAAGGGTCTTAAATTGCGTAACAGGTAGTGCAGGTATTGGTCGAATCAGAATAATATTATCCCTCATATGTGGGCTGTAACTATTCGTCACGCCTAAATTCGTAACACAACAGGTAAACAGGTATTTAAAATGATCCTGCCTATTGCCTTGACAAAAAGTGTAAAACTGTGTTACCAGAAAGGGTTAAGGAATTATACGTTTTTTTTTATATTACCTAACTTGCGTATAAGTTAGTAAAGTTATGGGTGATAGGGTATATAGGGGCCATCCCTCGCTGATGGCGATGACATCACAGGTGTGGGAGATGAGTGTTATCCCTGGCGGTTGCTGAGGGTGTTCTTCCTTTTGATCGGGAAGTTATGGTGGAAGTTACTAACTCCGATGTTATTGCCCCTAAGGCACGATTATCAATTTAATAAATGAATTGAGTTTAACATCTGTGCCGGAGTATTGAATTAATGCCTTCTGTTTGGTCATTGAGCGTTTTCAATGCCGTAAATAAGAAATCAGAATTTATTTAGGTTCAACGTTATAAACTTTATTCAGGCCGCATATGAAATTAGGATTTATGAGGATATATTAACAATATGAGAAATCCAATTTAGGATGCGAGCGCAGTAATAAGATGAACGAGAGTGGCGCCAACCTTGCAGAATAGGCTGAGCGGATACTCGCTAACTATAACGCCGAATTAGCAAAGCCGAGCGGCCGAAAGAGAGTCGGCTTGCGACCAGCAAACATCAGTTACTAATTAATTGTTGTGTTTAAATTAGTTGCTTGCTGCTTGACCCGACATTCTCCCCCAGTTGGGGCTTCTACTCCAACTTCATCCTCAAGGGGAAAAAGGCACAGCTTAGTCACTGCTCGCTTGGTAATTCCAGATGAAGTTTTTATCACCGCCACTCGAAATATACCATCCCGACCAGGGATTAACTCCATTATTCTCGCAAGCGGCCATTTCATCGGAGGTAGATTCTCGTCCATTACTAGCACCACATCGTTCGGGGCCAAGGCAGGACCGGAGGCGCGCCATTTGGAGCGCTGCTGGAGAAGGCTTAGGTACTCCTCCTTCCATCGGGACCAGAAAGACTGCTGCAGGAAAGACACACGCTGCCAGCTGTCCAACCGGTTGAAGTTCAGCTTTGTGACATCAGGCTCGATATAGCTGACTGACGGACCACCAGTTAAAAAATGAGCCGGGGTCAGAACATCAAGGTCTGCAGGATTTTCTGAAAGAGACAATAAGGGTCGTGAATTTATAACAGCACCAATATGGCACAGCAGCGTTCGCAGCTCCTCGAATCCCAGAACTGCAGATCCGACAGCTCGGTAAAAATGGTGCTTGGCGGTTTTAACAGCCGCTTCCCACAGACCACCGAAATGCGGAGATCGGGGAGGAATAAAATGCCATTCGATGGACTCCATAGAGCAAAACTCCAGCAGTTCCCGTTGAAGCTCTTCGCTTAGAAATAATCGGCGCCGCTCCTTCAGCTCGTTTTTGGCTCCAACAAAGTTGGTTGCGTTGTCAGACCAAATATGTTGAGGCCTTCGGCGGGTGCATATAAAACGCTTCAAAGCCTGCAAAAAAGACATTGTGGACAGATCCCTCACAAGCTCCAGGTGGACGGCTTTGATAGCAAAACAAATGAAAATGCTAATGTAACATTTTACTGGAGCCTTATTACGCACTTCCGGCTTATAATAGAACGGTCCACAAAAATCCACACCAGTGACTCCGAAGACCTGGGAGCCGCTAACTCTTTGCTCCGGGAGATCAGCCATAATGTGCTCCAACAGCCGAGGCTTATTCCGGAAGCATCGGATGCATTTGTGTATTGCCTTCGTCACGGTTTTTCTCCCCCCAATTGGCCAATATTGGGACCTAATAATTGCCAACAGTTCGCGAGGTCCCGTATGTAAATTTCGCTCATGGAAGTCAACAATTATAGCCTGCGTAACTGGATGGCTTCTTGGAAGTATAATTGGATGCTGACTATCAAACTCCAACGACGAATTTTTTAGCCGACCGTCTACGCGCAACAGTTCAAATTTGTCCAAGAAGGGAGAGGATGAGGCAAGGGCACTGGATACCGCTATGTCTTTTCCATTTTGAAGAGCCTTTATGTCCTCCCAAAAATGCACACGCTGCACTAGCCGCAATAACAGCTGTGTCCCAGATTTTATAACACTAGCCGTAACACCGTTGTGGTGAATTCATTGAGAAAACTTGTATACGTACGCGAATACCCTCTGCAGTGCTGGAAACGAATTGGCGTACTTAGAAACCGCTGTTATATCCACGTACGGAGACTGAATGAGCAGGACCCTTGCACGTAACTCCAGGATTGATCTCTCAGATGGGACCGCGGTTGGCCACGCCTCTTGGGATCCAATGAGAAACGGAGGACCATGAGACCACAGCTTATTCTCAACCAATTCATTGGGAAGAGCACCACGCGACAGGATATCTGCTGGGTTCAAAGAAGTGGGAACATACCGCCACTCCATTTCTCTAGTTAGCTTCTGAATGGTCGAAACTCGATTGGCGACGAAAACATTAAACCGAGAGGGTTCTTCTCGAATCCAAGACAGAGCCACAGCAGAATCGCACCAGCAAAAATACTTTCCAACGTAGACCTTCAACTGCTCTACTTCCGACATAAGTCGAGCCAACAACTCGGCTCCCGATAACTCCAGCTTAGGCACCGTAACAGTCTTTAACGGCGCAACTCGGGACTTAGAACAGAGTAAATAGCTTGCAGATCCTGCGCCCTTGGACACGACATAAACGCATGCCCCATACGCCTCAATGCTGGCATCACACCTCAGCATTGCCCCATCACATGGACCTCCACCTCAGATTTCAATGTTAACACCCATCTAGGGAATTCGGCGCGCTGCAGCTAACAAAGCTGCTACAAATCATATTCCAGTCGCAGTGAAGAGCTTGAGGAAGACTTTCATCCCAGGACAACTTCTCACGGCACAGTTTCTGGAGAAAGATCTTTGCCTTTGAAATTTCAGGACCAACAAGGCCTAAGGGGTCATAAAGCCGAGCGACTGAAGAAAGCACAAGGCGCCTAGTGGGCTTTGAGATTGACTGAATCCCTTCATAAGAAAATAGCAAGCGGTCAGTTGCAGGATCCCAAGCAAGACCCAGTGTTTTTGTGAAGTTGCTACCATCATCAAACTTTACGAAAGACTCCCGATCTTCTTCAGGCACCTTATCCAGCACGTCAGCAACATTCGAGCACCACTTCCTTAACCGAAAATGGCCTTTGGCAAGGATCGCGGATGTTTGCTGCATTATGCTAATAGCTTCATCTATAGAGTCGCCTCCGGAAAGCAGATCATCCACATAAAAGTCGCGACGCAGAATTTCGGCCCCCTTTGGAAACATTATTTGCTCATCATCTGCCAACTGATGCATTGTCCGAACTGCTAAAAATGAGGCAGGATTCGTTCGAAATACGTTTTATCCGTGGAGAAAATGTCTATGTGCAGCATTTCTCCTACATGAGATGAAATTGGCGTTTCGCCAAGCTCATGTTTCTTTGGATGTCTGTCGTATTTAGTCTTGGCGCAAGTCTTGCAAGAAGCGACTATTTCGTTCGCTAGCTTGGTCATTTTCGGGCATCTTTTGGGCAGATCTGTGAGCTCTGTAATGCTCGACAGTGAGAATTTCTCGCCTCTTAGCATATGCAAAAATGTCCGTTACTCGGTTTTTTCAGTGCCAAAATTTGGTGGCAGGGAATTGCCGAACCTGTATGTAGGAATGGTCCTTTATCATTGCTAGCGTGCAAATTGCAATGAATGGCGTTTACTTATATGTCCGCGAGCTCCTCCAGCAATGACTCCTTGCAAGTGAAGTCAATAATATGCCGTCTTTGGTTTCCAAAGAGAACGACGCTGCGTTTTGACGGAAAGCGTGCTTCCTCCAGAGCTATCTGGTTTTGACAGCAATTGAGAGGCTTGTCCGTGGATTGGATGGTGTGGTTTAGCTACAGCTCACTGTGAATTGTGGCCGCGCTTGAGAATGCCTCTTCTACAATATTAAATTTTTGTCTCGAGAGGGCATCCGCAACGAGGTTGTCTTTGCCAGGCGTGTAAAAGACTTTGGCACCACACTCGTCCATGCGTTCTTTCCACCTTTTAATTTTTGTGTTTGGAGCGGTCACTTGACCGCTACGGCAAACAGCTCCCTTTCGTCCGTAGCGTAGTTAACTCTTTGTCCTTTATGATCCTAGAGATCATAGTAATGGGTCGTCGCTCTTGGGAAAGCACTGTGCCAATGCCGTATGCTGAGGCATACTCCTCCAAATTGTACCGAATAAGTTCGGAGGAATAGCCCTCCAAAAAGAGTGCTCAGCAGAGTTAATCGAAGTGGTTTACCAGCATGGCCACATTACCAGCATCTCGCTCCGCCGTCGCTCCTCTGAGTCCTCTAGACGGATCGCCGGATCGAAACACGATAGTCCAGGTTCTGTCGACGATTCGAATGCCTTGCCTGCTGCCTTGTGTTTCGCAAGTGCTCTTGTCTTCGCAACTCAGAGTCCGGTCGACGACTCGAATGTCTTGCAGCATCCTGAATACGCTGTAAAACGGATTTTTGGGTTTGTCCTCCTGCTAACCCAGAGTCCAACTGCTCCTGTCTTCGCTCCTTAGTGTCTTCCCGACGAGTTGGATGCGCTTGTGCGTCCCGAATCCGTTCGAGGTTGCGAACCCTTTCGCTTTTTCTCCACTGTGCGCGTGCACAGTTTAATCCTGAGCACGATTTTTCTCTCAAAATTTAGGGTTACTGTTACGAACATTGGCTATATGTTGGGAGTTCTGAGCTCTTATTTGGGATGCATTCCATTTATAGCAGACTCTACTATAGCTTAAAGCAGCTAAGGGCAAGCTTTTTATTTTTATATTTTTTTATGGAGCTGTATAAAAAAAGGAAAATTACGGAATGATAAAATCACATGGAGTGTCGTCCACCGTTATAAAAGGGTTTTAGGAAAATTTTAAAGTTAAAAAGGTTTTAACGAAATATACTTACCAAAGTGTTTCAAATATTTCGAGAAAAAATTTTTAGCTCGATATTAACGTACTTTTAATTTTACGTGAAAAAAAATTAATTTTGCTTACTTTGAGTTTTTGTACACTTTAAATTTTGCACTGTTAAAATACTTTTGCAGCGTCATGACAGCGTACACTGACAGCGTAACGTCATCACTTGATATATTTTTTGATTGACTGATCTGCGGCTTCTAGGATTTCTGAATATATATAAAACTTTGGAAATATCCCGAAAAAGAGTTACCACTCGACCGTTTATTTTTTATTGATTATTATTTATCATATGAAATATGATTATTTTATGTTCCTGGGTTATCTGTTGTGCAATTCAGGTATTACGCATAATTTAAGTCCTAATTTGTAGTGCTATTTTTCTAATACGACCAATAAAAAAAGGTATTATCTTTAATTGTTGGGGTTGCATAACTCAGGACCTTTACACAATTCTTCCCTTGCGCGTGTTTATTGAACCAATTGACGGTTATACAAATTATACCTGTTACCTGTAAATAAACCTGAACCTCTTAATGTTTTGACCGTTATTGTCACGCTCTTGTATTAAAAAAGCGGCTGAAAAGGGTAGATATGTCAAATTAAAAAGAAGTATGAGTATTCTTATGCATCATATGAATAGTTTTGAGGATTATAACTTAAAGAATATTTGACACTTTAAAATAAATTCAATTTAAAACAAGAAAACAGTTGATATACCCTTGCAGTTGAAACCGGATATATATCGCTGAAATCGGATAAAAATGGACGATCCTTATGAGAATATCATTATATAGCCAATTTATTACAATACAAAATCTAAAAAAAAGTCCAAAGCTTCTATCTTCAAGAATACCAAAGTTGGTATTTTTACCAAATGCCAAATACCAATTCCGATCGTTCTGTTATGTGGGTTATTAGTTAGTTAGGGTTATTGTTGTTAGGGTTAGGGTTAGGGTAGGGAAAGTTAGGGTTATTGTTGCAAACATTGGCTATATGTTGGGAGTCAACCCTGAAGCTGAGGGTAAAACTACTAATATATAAGTCAATAGTGAAGCCAGTTTGGACGTATGGTATCCAACTGTAGGGCACAGCGAGTCCAAGCAATACGAAAGTCATTCGCTCAGGACGCTGTCTGGGGCTCATCCTTACCATGACAATTTGACTATTCATGCTCAACTGGGCATCCCTACAGTCAGCGCTGAAGTTAGAAGATTCGCCGCTAAATACAAGGACAGACTAACACGACATCCAAACACATGTGCCACCAATTTGCTGAACAGCAGCACCACCATCAGAAGACTCAAGAGGAAGCATCCACTGGATTTACTAAATTAACTTTTTTAGATTCATAGCTTGTATTTATAAAACTCCTATTGTCAAGGTTAACTTAAAAAATTTAATTATTGTCCCTAACTGAGGACAGATTGTAAATAAAACTTTCAAATGTTACAAAAAAAAAAAATTCATTGTTAAGTTTACAATCCTTCACTTTAAATAACACCCGAACTTTTATTACGATATAACCATGGGATTATCCCATGGTGACCTTATAGCCAGGTAATGCCAAAAATTGGTGAAAATCCAAATGAAAATCCTCCTCCGTTGAATGAACAAGTGCAAGGGTCTTAAATTGCGTAACAGGTAGTGCAGGTATTGGTCGAATCAGAATAATATTATCCCTCATATGTGGGCTGTAACTATTCGTCACGCCTAAATTCGTAACACAACAGGTAAACAGGTATTTAAAATGATCCTGCCTATTGCCTTGACAAAAAGTGTAAAACTGTGTTACCAGAAAGGGTTAAGGAATTATACGTTTTTTTTTTTATATTACCTAACTTGCGTATAAGTTAGTAAAGTTATGGGTGATAGGGTATATAGGGGCCATCCCTCGCTGATGGCGATGACATCACAGGTGTGGGAGATGAGTGTTATCCCTGGCGGTTGCTGAGGGTGTTCTTCCTTTTGATCGGGAAGTTATGGTGGAAGTTACTAACTCCGATGTTATTGCCCCTAAGGCACGATTATCAATTTAATAAATGAATTGAGTTTAACATCTGTGCCGGAGTATTGAATTAATGCCTTCTGTTTGGTCATTGAGCGTTTTCAATGCCGTAAATAAGAAATCAGAATTTATTTAGGTTCAACGTTATAAACTTTATTCAGGCCGCATATGAAATTAGGATTTATGAGGATATATTAACAATATGAGAAATCCAATTTAGGATGCGAGCGCAGTAATAAGATGAACGAGAGTGGCGCCAACCTTGCAGAATAGGCTGAGCGGATACTCGCTAACTATAACGCCGAATTAGCAAAGCCGAGCGGCCGAAAGAGAGTCGGCTTGCGACCAGCAAACATCAGTTACTAATTAATTGTTGTGTTTAAATTAGTTGCTTGCTGCTTGACCCGACATTCTCCCCCAGTTGGGGCTTCTACTCCAACTTCATCCTCAAGGGGAAAAAGGCACAGCTTAGTCACTGCTCGCTTGGTAATTCCAGATGAAGTTTTTATCACCGCCACTCGAAAGATACCATCCCGACCAGGGATTAACTCCATTATTCTCGCAAGCGGCCATTTCATCGGAGGTAGATTCTCGTCCATTACTAGCACCACATCGTTCGGGGCCAAGGCAGGACCGGAGGCGCGCCATTTGGAGCGCTGCTGGAGAAGGCTTAGGTACTCCTCCTTCCATCGGGACCAGAAAGACTGCTGCAGGAAAGACACACGCTGCCAGCTGTCCAACCGGTTGAAGTTCAGCTTTGTGACATCAGGCTCGATATAGCTGACTGACGGACCACCAGTTAAAAAATGAGCTGGGGTCAGAACATCAAGGTCTGCAGGATTTTCTGAAAGAGACAATAAGGGTCGTGAATTTATAACAGCACCAATATGGCACAGCAGCGTTCGCAGCTCCTCGAATCCCAGAACTGCAGATCCGACAGCTCGGTAAAAATGGTGCTTGGCGGTTTTAACAGCCGCTTCCCACAGACCACCGAAATGCGGAGATCGGGGAGGAATAAAATGCCATTCGATGGACTCCATAGAGCAAAACTCCAGCAGTTCCCGTTGAAGCTCTTCGCTTAGAAATAATCGGCGCCGCTCCTTCAGCTCGTTTTTGGCTCCAACAAAGTTGGTTGCGTTGTCAGACCAAATATGTTGAGGCCTTCGGCGGGTGCATATAAAACGCTTCAAAGCCTGCAAAAAAGACATTGTGGACAGATCCCTCACAAGCTCCAGGTGGACGGCTTTGATAGCAAAACAAATGAAAATGCTAATGTAACATTTTACTGGAGCCTTATTACGCACTTCCGGCTTATAATAGAACGGTCCACAAAAATCCACACCAGTGACTCCGAAGACCTGGGAGAAGCTAACTCTTTGCTCCGGGAGATCAGCCATAATGTGCTCCAACAGCCGAGGCTTATTCCGGAAGCATCGGATGCATTTGTGTATTGCCTTCGTCACGGTTTTTCTCCCCCCAATTGGCCAATATTGGGACCTAATAATTGCCAACAGTTCGCGAGGTCCCGTATGTAAATTTCGCTCATGGAAGTCAACAATTATAGCCTGCGTAACTGGATGGCTTCTTGGAAGTATAATTGGATGCTGACTATCAAACTCCAACGACGAATTTTTTAGCCGACCGTCTACGCGCAACAGTTCAAATTTGTCCAAGAAGGGAGAGGATGAGGCAAGGGCACTGGATACCGCTATGTCTTTTCCATTTTGAAGAGCCTTTATGTCCTCCCAAAATGCACACGCTGCACTAGCCGCAATAACAGCTGTGTCCCAGATTTTATAACACTAGCCGTAACACCGTTGTGGTGAATTCATTGAGAAAACTTGTATACGTACGCGAATACCCTCTGCAGTGCTGGAAACGAATTGGCGTACTTAGAAACCGCTGTTATATCCACGTACGGAGACTGAATGAGCAGGACCCTTGCACGTAACTCCAGGATTGATCTCTCAGATGGGACCGCGGTTGGCCACGCCTCTTGGGATCCAATGAGAAACGGAGGACCATGAGACCACAGCTTATTCTCAACCAATTCATTGGGAAGAGCACCACGCGACAGGATATCTGCTGGGTTCAAAGAAGTGGGAACATACCGCCACTCCATTTCTCTAGTTAGCTTCTGAATGGTCGAAACTCGATTGGCGACGAAAACATTAAACCGAGAGGGTTCTTCTCGAATCCAAGACAGAGCCACAGCAGAATCGCACCAGCAAAAATACTTTCCAACGTAGACCTTCAACTGCTCTACTTCCGACATAAGTCGAGCCAACAACTCGGCTCCCGATAACTCCAGCTTAGGCACCGTAACAGTCTTTAACGGCGCAACTCGGGACTTAGAACAGAGTAAATAGCTTGCAGATCCTGCGCCCTTGGACACGACATAAACGCATGCCCCATACGCCTCAATGCTGGCATCACAGAATCCATGGACCTCCACCTCAGATTTCAATGTTAACACCCATCTAGGGAATTCGGCGCGCTGCAGCTAACAAAGCTGCTACAAATCATATTCCAGTCGCAGTGAAGAGCTTGAGGAAGACTTTCATCCCAGGACAACTTCTCACGGCACAGTTTCTGGAGAAAGATCTTTGCCTTTGAAATTACAGGACCAACAAGGCCTAAGGGGTCATAAAGCCGAGCGACTGAAGAAAGCACACGGCGCCTAGTGGGCTTTGAGATTGACTGAATCCCTTCATAAGAAAATAGCAAGCGGTCAGTTGCAGGATCCCAAGCAAGACCCAGTGTTTTTGTGAAGTTGCTACCATCATCAAACTTTACGAAAGACTCCCGATCTTCTTCAGGCACCTTATCCAGCACGTCAGCAACATTCGAGCACCACTTCCTTAACCGAAAATGGCCTTTGGCAAGGATCGCGGATGTTTGCTGCATTATGCTAATAGCTTCATCTATAGAGTCGCCTCCGGAAAGCAGATCATCCACATAAAAGTCGCGACGCAGAATTTCGGCCCCCTTTGGAAACATTATTTGCTCATCATCTGCCAACTGATGCATTGTCCGAACTGCTAAAAATGAGGCAGGATTCGTTCCATAGGTGACCGTGTCCAGCTTAAAAACCTGTAACTCATCCTGGGTGGAATCCCGCCAAAGTATACACTGAAGATAGCTGTCCTCAGGAAAAACCCTGACGCAACGATACATTTTACAAATATCTCCAGTAATGGCCACCCGATGGCATCGGAACCTTAACAGAATATGCAGTAACTTTGGCTGAATAACTGGGCCAGACATCAACACGTCATTCAATGAATATCCAGAAGTTTTGACAGCAGATCCATCAAAGACAACCCTGAGCTTGGTTGTTGAACTATCCTCCTTTAAAACACAATGGTGTGGAAGAAAGTATTGACCAGTGACGCTCGCATCAGAAGGGACTCGAGACATGTGACCCAACTCCTAATACTCCTTTATGAAGGCAGCATATTGCTCCTTTAATTGAGGACGGCGACAGAGCTTCCTTTCGAGGGAAAGAAATCGCCGAACGGCTTGGGGGTACGACTCTCCCAGCAGCTTAGAACCGCATTTTAACGGAAGCCTCACAGCGTAAGCGCCGGAATCCAGCCGAGCAACATGTTGCACGAAATGCGCATCGCAATCTAGCTCTTCCTTCGTCCGCTTCACAATAGGCTCGGAGCAGTCTTCGATTTCCCGAAACCGGCGGATCAAAGAATCCAGCTGATCATCCAGCATTGTTGCGCTCTCCGGAACATCCTTGTGGGCAGTGGAAACGAGTGATCTTCTCTGGATATGTGAACCGCCTCCACACACGACCCATCCAAGTCGAGTTTTCTGCAGCAATGGCAGGCTGGCTGAGAGCTTAATTTGCCCAACACACAACAGCTCATAAAACAGACTGGCTCCGATAAGAAGGTCGATGCGCTGTGGGCGGAAAAATTCAGGATCAGCCAAAGAAAGATTGCCAGGAATATTCCAGCTGGAGACATCCAAACCGAAGCTAGGCTGCAGGTCCGTGATATTGGCGGCGATGACGGCGTTAACCAGGGCCGAGTACTCGGAACAGTGGGAAAGTAGGAGAACATCAACAGAGAATCCATCTGTCGCAAAGCCGGTATCTCCAATACCAGACACCGCCATGAATGATTTGTACCTCCGGAGCTGCAGCTGACTTGCCAGCCGGGAAGTGATCACGTGCACCTAAGATCCAGAATCCAACAGAGCTCGGCATGGAACAAGGGATCCAGCGCGACTACGAACAAAAATGTTCGCTGTAGCAAGCAACGATATATCGCCGCTGTGACCTTGAGCAACTAGTGCATTAGCAGTGGACGGCGAATAGAGCACAGGTAGAGGGAACCGAATTAGTAACAATAAACGATGATCTACTATTATTTGCACCTCGACGCCTTCCCACATGAGCGCCCGGGGCGTATGCAGCCATGGCCACGTCCATAGCCTCTAGCGTCCTACACCGCTGTTCCAAAAATTCGGCCATCGACTCCCAAGTAGGGATGGCGTCAGAACCTGAGGAGTTTTGACTCTCCTCCCACTTGGCCTGGGTAGCTGGGTCCAACCTTTGAAGCAGAACTTGGACGATGATGCAGCTGGCGATCTGAACTGAAGTACCCAAATTCTGTAAGGCTCGCATATGGGCATTGAATTTGTCCCAAAGACCTCGAAGAGCTGCTATTGAGCCACTTTCCAACAGACTGAGGCCCAGAATCTCGTTCACGTGTGCTTGAAATATTAAGCGACGGTTATTAAATCGTTTCTCCAATAAATTCAGCGCAACATCATAGTTCTCGTCGGAGACTTCCAAGGAACGAACTGCTTCGAAAGCGGACTCCCTAAGGCAAGATCGCAACCTTTGCAACTGTTTAGGTGAGGGGCCGTTGTGCCGCTCACCTGAAGAGCGCATCCGCGCTGAAGAGCGCACCCGCGCTAAAGAGCGCACCCGTGCTGAAGAGCGCATCCACACTCGCCCCTCTGCGCCCTCTCTTCTCGCTCGTTGGTTGTCGTCGATCTCTTTTTTGTACTAGTTTCTAAGTTAAGTTAGTGTTCTCATGTAAGCAGCCCAATAAAGCTGACCGCGTTATACCATCCGAAAGACGCCCCCGACTTCTTATTTCAACATTTTCTGGAATCTTTGGCGGCAGCAGCGCCCCCCTACACCACATTGGTCCTTCGAGCCGGATAATTCCTGGATTTTCTTCTGCCAGCAGTTCTCGGCATTGTTCCGCCAAAAGATAAGTACATTTTTCCGTCTCCATCTCTCTGCCGGTCTTCAGCAGTGATCCGAACAATAAATTTCGTTCACACTGCTGCAAGATTGTTTTACCCTCCGTGTCAACTCCAAGTCCGAGTTTTCCGACACAACGGCAGGTTGAGTTTTTCTAATAATCTATAATAATCATAAAATTCTGCAAATTTTTCCATCCGTCTCCGTTTTGTGTGCTGCCCCTATTCCTCGCCGTTTTCGGCCTCTCCGTTATCCATTCGCTTGCCAACGGTCGAGGCATATGTGCATCCACATACATACATACATACGCACATACATATTTTTTTGGTGCAATTAATCCGCGAAAAATTCGCAAGTGAACAGTGAAATTGTGTGGTGACAAAAAGAAGGCACCATAATATTGGCCACCGGTGTGAATTAGTTCCGGAATTTCCAAATTCACCGAACAGTCCGCCGCTGTCGTAATATTTGTTTTTTATCTTCCTCAATCAGTGTCATTTTTTACACCACATAACTTTTCTGTTCCTCCATTTATACATTCCACTTATCAACGCTCCACTGTGCCAATATATGCCCACATGCCCTTACATATATCCGTACCTGCATGCATGTCCATATATTTCCAAATATTTTCTGACTCCAATTCCAGGAAATATATAACCGATAAAAATTAACATATACAGTCCACTTATCGACGTTCCACTGTGCCATCATATGCCCTACATGCCCTTGCCCTACTTGCATGCATGCCCATATATTTCTAAATATTTTCTGTCTCCAATTTCAGGAAATATATAACCAAACCAATTAAAAAAAAAAAATTAATTAATTATAAATTTATTTATTTATATTTATAACTACAAAAATTTATTTAATTCGTATTTTCCGTTAGAGCATAGGGCCAGGTTTTTTAATTCACCTTTCCGGCCTCTCAATAATTAAAGTCGAGAATTTAATTATCGAAAAATTATAATTAAATAATTTATTTTGTCGATCTTCTGTCAGAATCGAGCCGCGGTTTCAATTCCACCGTTCCAGCTTCGTGATAATTAACCTCAAGTGATTAAAACTTGAGATTTTCAACTCCACCCTTCTGGCTCCATAATAATTAAATCCGCCAATTAGGCAAAAATTAATTATTTATTTTCTCTCTGTGTTAAATCCAAGCCAAGGTCAAGTCCACCTTTCCGGCTCCGCAAATTCGAAAATAGTTAGGAATTAAATATTTACGTACGAGCCATACTGGTCGAAATATACATATATCGACAGTCATCAATTATTTTTCCGAACGAGCACGAATTTTCCGGTCCTTTTCCATTTTCCGCTCCGTCATTTTTCCTAACGTTGCTCCTACTCCGCATCTGGCAACATCCGCCTAGAATCTCGACAAACCTTGGCCCATCTGGTTTTTTTTGGCTTCCTGAAGTTTTTCCCACATCCGAATTGTGCCGCTTCCGACGTTCCTCTCGACATCGGCGCTACTAATTCCCACTTGGCCTTGCAATCGCATTTCGTCCGAGGTCGAGGTCTTTGCGGGTGATTATCTTCGGTGGCCCACCTTCCGGTAGAGAGGTTGTTCCACTTGTTGTCCAAAACAAGTGGTGACGCCCACGCCATTGTTTCCAAGGCTCCGCTTACCCATGAGGGGTTTGACGCCGCGTGGCAAAGCCTCACAGATCGCTTTGAGAACCGGCGGCTGTTGGTCAACAGCCAGTTGAAGATCCTTTTCAACATCCAGACTATTTCTCAAGAGTCCGGGGTCGCGCTGATGGAGCTGCAAGCCACCATTCAGAGTTGTTTGACAGCCCTAGAAATGTTCTCCATTAATGTCCAGGCTTGGGACTGTCTCCTGGTATTCATGATTTCGTTAAAGCTCCCCAAAGTCACACTTTCTATGTGGGAGCAATCCGTACATAATAAGGCAGAGATTCCAACATTGAAGGAATAAGATAATTTCCTGACAGAACGCCATCGCACTCTGGAGGCCATCGACGATGTCAGGCCGAGTGGCTCCGTGCAGTTTCCGCCAAGGTCGGGACTTCCTACCGCCCCTGCTCGGAGGCGTAATTCATACGAGACTCGAGTGGTTCCGGGCCAAAAGGGCTGCGATATCTGCTCGAGGGAGGACCACCCCATTCGCTTATGTCCGCGTTTCCTAGAAATGGACGTAAATGGGCGCTCTGACTACATTAAGAGGAAGCAGAGTGCAGCGAGACTGCACGAGCGCCCATACCTGCTTCACATGCCACAGCAGAAACCACACCCTCTTGCACCGCGGCAATCCGTTCGCCACCGCTCCAAGTCCGCCTACGCCGCTTACCGCTTGCGGGTCGCTTCTCGGTCAGGAGACAATTTTTGGATGGGTGCTGACAGGCCCATTATCTCCAGCCAAGCCCCGCTGCGTTTCTGCTTTTCCATACGAGTTGCCCGCAGCCTCGGTGACTCACAGGTTCAGGGTCTCGATTCAGGATGCGAGCACAATTCGGTCTCGACTCCTTCTGCAATTTACACATCGCATCACGCTGCACGGTGGCAATCAGCTGATGATCCGACTGATCCGGGCCAAATTCTGGATTCCAAGGTCATATTCAGCACGATGTCGCCACGCTCACGCAACGCCCAGTCACTGGAGAGCAGATGTACTCGAGGTATACAATCCTACCGATGCCGAGTCTTCAATGGGATCCATGTCGGCCGTCGTCCGCCAACTCCCGGCGCGGTTCAGTTACTTCTCGGCCCTCGTCCGCCACTTTCCGGCACTCACAAGCCGATCCACGGCAATCGACTTCCCGGCGCTCGTCGGAAACTCCTCGGCATTCTTCCGCCACTGGCCGGCAGTCGTCAAGCGCTCCACTGCTTTCGTCCGCCACTCATCGGGTGCCGTCCACCGCTCGTCCGCCCGCGTCATCCGCGCCTAGGCAAGTTTTCGCCTCTCCTCGAGGGCACCCGAAGGATGTGGGCTGCGCCCACCCTATCATCGCTGCTGAAGCGGAACAGCGTCAACACCAGGACCCGGATCTTCGACACGGGGGCCTTCATCGACCCGTGTACGCCCTCGAGCTGCAGTAACGCATAGCTAGCGACAAGGGATCTGTTGCAACCCGAGCGATTGCAAGGGGGGGGAGAATGTTTAGGTGAGGGGCCGTTGTGCCGCTCACCTGAAGAGCGCATCCGCGCTGAAGAGCTCACCCGCGCTAAAGAGCGCACCCGTGCTGAAGAGCGCATCCACACTCGCCCCTCTGCGCCCTCTCTTCTCGCTCGTTGGTTGTCGTCGATCTCTTTTTTTGTACTAGTTTCTAAGTTAAGTTAGTGTTCTCATGTAAGCAGCCCAATAAAGCTGACCGCGTTATACCATCCGAAAGATGCCCCCGACTTCTTATTTCAACATTTTCAACTTTTCTGGAATCTTTGGCGGCAGCAGCGCCCCCCTACAAAACATATATTGTGAATCTTAACAATCTTAAAGCTTAAACCGTATCGCTTCGCGAGTGCTGTGGTATATTTGGAGTCGAATTAATAATTTGTCTAAATTCTATTCCAAGCATAGCTCAGCTCAGCTGTATTTTTGCATTTCTCCTTTGCACTCTCAAAAGCTCCCGCTTTGGCTTGCTCTTTGGCACAGTGGTTCAAGGTATAGTGTTTTTTAACTTTTTATATATAAATTTTGTTTTATTTATTAAAAAATATGGAATTTAAACTTGTCTGTGCTATTAAGTCTTGTAACAAGGCAATTTCATCATCCCAGCCTGCCATCCATTGCTGGCTTTGTGAGAACGTCGTACACGCCAAGTGTGCCGGGTTCCATGCATCAGTTTAGGATGCCATTTCCCGTAGGTCTGGGATACATTATTGTTGTGAAAATTGTCGTGCCGTTCAAGGCAAAATGAGGTCGTTCATGGGACAGACCAAAAATGGATTTAAAGAGTTGATCACTGGTTTTCGTAAAATCAATGACCAGCTCTGTGCGCTTGACACTCAGTTTAGCGGCCTGATACTTCTGAGATTGATATCTTGGCTTATATCAAAGCCAAAACTAAACCCGATATAAAGGTAGGAGAACATACAAAAATTTAAATATACATATTTAAGGCGCACGTCATCTTTTAAAATTCGGGTGCCCCCGCCGATGTTCAAGCCGATTTGTTCACCCAGTTTTTGGCCAGAGAACATCTTCGTCCAAGAACATAGGCCTAGTACTGCAAAGCAAAAAGTTTTAAAACCAGTGGGAGCGAAACTTCCCCATATCGGAACCACCGACCAACCATCCACTTCTTCTTTGCCCACTAACCCAAAAAACTAGTATCTTCACTAACACTTACCAGAATACTAGGGGGCTACGTAGCAAACTCCCCAAGCTATATTCTGATAGTTCTTTTTTTGCATCCCATATAATAGCATTTACAGAAACTTGGTTAAATCCGGAGATCTTTAGCTCCGAAGTTTTTCCAAGTAAGTACACCATTTTTAGACGGGATCGATCTCAGCGAAGAGGAGGTAGAGTCCTCATTTCGGTAGACTCTTCTCTTGCTTCTGAAGAGGTGAAATCCCAAGAGTTTGGTGACATTGAATTTATTTGCGTTAAAATCACTATGTCCGTGAAAGCTTTATACATTACATGTTCATATATACCTCCTACGTCTGAACCGCCCACATATTGGCAGCATTTGTCCGCCATTCGATACGTCTCTAATCTTATGACGGATCGTGACCAACTCGTAGCCCAGAATTAAAGTGGTCCAACGTCGATAACTCACCATCTTTGTCACTTATAACTTACCATGACTTCACCGCGGGCATGTTTGACATGTCCCTAGGTCAGATTAACCATGTTAGAAATTCGCTAGGTCGGCTTTTAGACTTATGTTTTGTATCTGATCCGGATGGTACTGCTCTCTCCAGAGCATTTCCTCTTTCAACCCCAGAGGATCCATATCACCCCACGCTGGACGTCTCAATCGAAACCACTCCTGGTATCGATCAGATGTCTCCACGCGTGGTAAATAAGATTCGCTGTTTCCGTAAAGCTGATTTTCAGAAACTTAATAGCCTTATCGAGACATTTGACTGGTCTGATATTCTGGCGTGCACTGATCTTAATTTCACTTTAGAAAAATTTTATTTTACTTTAAATACATTTTTTGACTCATGTGTGCCTTGGAAATATCCGTCCGCTTCAACAAATCCTCCTTGGTTTACAAGGTGCCTCACTAACCTAAAAAATAAAAAACATAAGCTTTTACTTAAATATAAAAAAACCTGCAGTAGTGTTGATTTTGCAAGATACCTACTAGCTCGGTCGAATTTTACCGTGCATAACGCGGAATGTTATAGGAATTATATTGACCGCTGCCGGATACAATTTACTCAGGATCCAATGCAGTTTTATAATTTTGTAAACACTAAGCGTAAACACGTAACTTTTTCAACCCTGCTTACGTTTGAAAATTCCTCTGCGACTTCTGATCAGGCCATTGCCGATCTATTCGCAGAATTGTTTCTTTTTTTTCAATAAGACTTTTCAACTTATCTTTGGAAACCTTGATTTTTCCCCTTAAGTGGAAGGAATCATTCATAATTCCCGTAGATAAAAAAAAAAAATGTCTGAGGCTGCCAACTACAGAGGCATCTCTAAGTTGTCGGCAATTCCAAAGTTATTTGAAAAATTAATTACCCCTCACTTGCAAGGGCGTAGCCAGAATTTTTCACAGGGGGGGGAAAATATAAAAATAGTCAACATTGTCTTGGTTGACGTAAAGTAATTCAACCTTTCAAATTTCCCACTTTCAAATATATTTTGATTCATTTTTATCGATTTTCATCAACTTCCTCGGTTGATCAGGGGGGGGTGGGTAAGTGCCTACGCCCTTGCTCACTTGCAACACCTATGCTCTTCGATCATCTCTCCCTGTCAGCATGGCTTTATTAAACGTCGCTCCACCACCACAAATTTACTGGAGTTGACATCCTTTGTCATAGATGGCTTTTGTAAGGGATATCAAACCGATGTAATTTACACAGACTTCAGCATTCGATTCAGTTAATCACTCACTCTTGTTGAGTAAACTGAATATGCTGGGTTTTCCTAGAGACCTCTTAACGTGGATCTCCAGCTATTTAGATGGAAGGACACAAAGAGTCTTATTTAAAAACATACAGTCCCGTCTGGTCATACAGTCCCGTCTGGTCCGTGCTACATCTGGCGCCCCTCAAGGAAGTCATCTTGGCCCGCTATTATTCACGCTTTTTATAAATGACTTGCCCCCTGCTTTAACGAACTCTCTAGTTCTTATGTATGCAGATGATGTAAAGCTTTCTCTTCAGTACAAATCCATCTCTGCCCAATGCAGTCTTCAGTCTGACATTGATAACTTTCAAGAATGGTGTTTAGCTAATGAATTAATACTTAATGGATCAAATTGCAAGCATATGTCTTTTTATCGTTCTTGCCCTCTGCAAGCTACGTATTCCATTAATGGGATTGCCTTAGAAAAATTAACCCAGGTTAATGATCTCGGCATCCTATTAGACATAAAACTTAAATTTGCCGACCATATTTCCTTAATGGTTAACAAGGCTAAAGGAGTCCTTGGTTTTATTAAAAGGTGGTCAAAAGAATTTAATAACCCCTATATAACCAAAACATTATTCATTTCTTTGGTCCGTCCTATACTGGAGTACGGTTCATGTGTCTGGAGTCCCCAATATGGAGTACATCAGGACCGCATAGAATCCGTACAAAAGAATTTCCTAACTTTTTCACTTAGAGGTCTAAACTGGGATGCAAATCTTCACCTTCCATCTTATAATAGTAGACTCTTACTCATAAACTTACCTAGCTTAACAAATCGTAGGACAATGCTCGGTGTAGTCTTTCTGCATAACCTTATTAACGGGGATGTAGATAGCCAGCATTTACTAAAACGCTTAAAATTTAACATTCCTAATAGAAGGACTCGAAACTTTAGTCCTCTGTTCCTTAGCCGTTGTACTTCGACATATGCACTGCATGACCCTTTTAGGGTATTATGTTCGAACTACAATGGTCTCTACTCTATAACATCTCTTTCCTGTCTCTCAAATGTAAAATATAGAATTTTTAATTTCCTTACTAACTCCTCCTAGCTTAATAAATTACAAATAGCTTAATATATTCTAACAAATCGTTTCTTGAGCGCCCCTCGGTCGTCTGGGCCTCTAAGCTTTATGATAAATACAGAAATGCTAGCTGATGCTCTTATTGATGCACAAACCATTTTCAAATTCAAATTTTCAAATTCTGAAAGACCGGTACAAAAAAAAAAAAAAAAAAATATAATTATAAATATATAAGTTTATAATTAATTGATTTCCTTTTTTGAAGATACTTGTTACGCAGCCGGTTATGCCGTCGGCACCCTGTACGTACCATAGGAAAAACAACAGCACCAAAAGAACACAACACGGCTACTACGGCGGCTAGGTTGAGAATTTAAGCGACACAATCACGGATTAGTAGTGTAATAGCGGCTCATAATTTTTGGGTTTAGAAAATTTAAGAACTTCTTTTAATTTTTATCGGTTATATATTTCCTGAAATTGGAGGCAGAAAATATTTGGAAATGTATGGACATGCATGCAAGTACGGAGATATGTAAGGGCATGTGGGGCATATGTTGGCACAGTGAAGCGTTGATAAGTGGACTGTATATGTAACTGGGGAAACAGAAAAGGTTTGTGGTTTAAAAAAATTGGGGAAGGAAAAAAAAACAAATATTACGACAACGGCGGACTGTTCGGTGAACTTGGAAATTTCCGGAACTAATTTACACCGACTGGACAATACTGTATTCACTGTTCACTTGCGGATTGGTTTTTTTTTCGTATTAATTGCACCAAAAAAGATTGTATGTTTGTATGTATGTATTTGGATGCACATATGCCTCGACCATTGGCAAGCGAATGGATGACGGAAAGGCCAAAAACGGCGAGGAATATGGCGAAACACACAAAACGGAGACGGATGGAAAAATTTGCAGAACTTGAAGACGAAGAAGAGTAAAAAATCTCAAACTGCCGTTATGTCGGAAAACTCGGACTTGGAGTTCACGCGGAAGCAAAAAAACAAATCTTACAGCAATGTGAACGAAATTTAATGTTCGGACCACTGCTGAAGACCGGCAGAGAGACGGAGACGGAAAAATGTACTTATCTTTTGGCGGAACAATGCCGGGAACTGCTGGTAGAAAATATCCAAAAATTATCTGGCTCGAAGGACCAAAATCTTGTAAGGGGGCGTTGCTGGCGCAAAAGATTCCAGGTTGAATTTAAAACGCATTCAGCTTTATTCGGCGTCGTGGTTGAATTCAAAACGCATTCAGCTCTATTCGCTGCTTACATGAGACTAAAAACTTAACTTAGAAAAAATAAACGGACAATCGACGACGGCCGACGAGAGAGCGAGAGTGCATAGAAGGGAGAGCGCGGGTGCGCTCTTCAGCGCGTATGCGCTGTTAAGCTCAGCTGAGCGGCACAACGGGCATGCGTGCAAGTACGGATATATGTAAGGGCATGTGAGGCATATGTTGGCACAGTGGAACGTTGATAAGTGGACTGTATATGTAACTGTTTATATTAAATTTTGTCGGTTATATATTTCCTGAAATTGGAGGCAGAAAATATTTGGAAATATATAGACATCCATGCAAGTACAGATATATGTAAGGGCATGTGGGCATATGTTGGCACAGTGGAGCGTCGATAAGTGGACTGTATAACTGGGGGAACAGATAAGTTATGTGGTGTAACAAATGACACTGATTGGGGAAGAGGAGAAACAAATATTACGACAGCGGCGGACTGAATTTGGAGAATTTGGAAATTTCCGGAACTAATTCACACCGGCTGTGCAATATTAATTATGCCTTCTTTTTGTCATCACACAATTTCACTGTTCACTTGCGAATTTTTCGCGGATTAATTGCACAAAAACAAAATATGTTTGTGTGTATGTGTGTGGATGGATGCTCATATGCCTCGTCCGTTGGCAAGCGAATGGATAACGGAGAGGAAATATGGGCAGCACACAAAACGGAGATGGATGGAAAAATTTGCAGAATTTGAAGACGAAGAAAAGTCGAAAATATCAAACTGCCGTTGTGTCGAAAAAATCGGACTTGGAGTTGACACGGAGGGAAAAAATCTTGCAGCAGTGTGAACGAAATTTAATATTCGGACCACTGCTGAAGACCGGCAGAGAGACGGAGACGGAAAAATGTACTTATCTTTTGGCGGAACAATGCCGGGAACTGCTGGTAGAAAATATCCAAAAATTATCTGGCTCGAAGGACCAAAATCTTGTAAGGGGGCGTTGCTGGCGCAAAAGATTCCAGGTTGAATTTAAAACGCATTCAGCTTTATTCGGCGTCGTGGATGAATTCAAAACGCATTCAGCTCTATTCGCTGCTTACATGAGACTAAATACTTAACTTAGAAAAAATAAACGGACAATCGACGACGGCCGACGAGAGAGCGAGAGTGCAAAGAAGGGAGAGCGCGGGTGCGCTCTTCAGCGCGTATGCGCTGTTAAGCTCAGCTGAGCGGCACAACGGCCATGCGTGCAAGTACGGATATATGTAAGGGCATGTGTGGCATATGTTGGCACAGTGGAACGTCGATAAGTGGACTGTATAACTGGGGGAACAGATAAGTTATGTGGTGTAACAAATGACACTGATTGGGGAAGAGGAGAAACAAATATTACGACAGCGGCGGACTGTTCGGTGAATTTGAAAATTTCCGGAACTAATTCACACCGGCTGTGCAATATTAATTATGCCTTCTTTTTGTCATCACACAATTTCACTGTTCACTTGCGAATTTTTCGCGGATTAATTGCACAAAAACAAAATATGTATGTGTGTATGTGTGTGGATGGATGCTCATATGCCTCGTCCGTTGGCAAGCGAATGGATAACGGAGAGGAAATATGGGCAGCACACAAAACGGAGATGGATGGAAAAATTTGCAGAATTTGAAGACGAAGAAAAGTCGAAAATATCAAACTGCCGTTGTGTCGAAAAAATCGGACTTGGAGTTGACACGGAGGGAAAAAAATCTTGCAGCAGTGTGAACGAAATTTAATATTCGGACCACTGCTGAAGACCGGCAGAGAGACGGAGACGGAAAAATGTACTTATCTTTTGGCGGAACAATGCCGGGAACTGCTGGTAGAAAATATCCAAAAATTATCTGGCTCGAAGGACCAAAATCTTGTAAGGGGGCGTTGCTGGCGCAAAAGATTCCAGGTTGAATTTAAAACGCATTCAGCTTTATTCGGCGTCTTGGTTGAATTCAAAACGCATTCAGCTCTATTCGCTGCTTACATGAGACTAAAAACTTAACTTAGAAAAAATAAACGGACAATCGACGACGGCCGACGAGAGAGCGAGAGTGCATAGAAGGGAGAGCGCGGGTGCGCTCTTCAGCGCGTATGCGCTGTTAAGCTCAGCTGAGCGGCACAACGGGCATGCGTGCAAGTACGGATATATGTAAGGGCATGTGAGGCATATGTTGGCACAGTGGAACGTTGATAAGTGGACTGTATATGTAACTGTTTATATTAAATTTTGTCGGTTATATATTTCCTGAAATTGGAGGCAGAAAATATTTGGAAATATATAGACATCCATGCAAGTACAGATATATGTAAGGGCATGTGGGCATATGTTGGCACAGTGGAGCGTCGATAAGTGGACTGTATAACTGGGGGAACAGATAAGTTATGTGGTGTAACAAATGACACTGATTGGGGAAGAGGAGAAACAAATATTACGACAGCGGCGGACTGAATTTGGAGAATTTGGAAATTTCCGGAACTAATTCACACCGGCTGTGCAATATTAATTATGCCTTCTTTTTGTCATCACACAATTTCACTGTTCACTTGCGAATTTTTCGCGGATTAATTGCACAAAAACAAAATATGTATGTGTGTATGTGTGTGGATGGATGCTCATATGCCTCGTCCGTTGGCAAGCGAATGGATAACGGAGAGGAAATATGGGCAGCACACAAAACGGAGATGGATGGAAAAATTTGCAGAATTTGAAGACGAAGAAAAGTCGAAAATATCAAACTGCCGTTGTGTCGAAAAAATCGGACTTGGAGTTGACACGGAGGGAAAAAATCTTGCAGCAGTGTGAACGAAATTTAATATTCGGACCACTGCTGAAGACCGGCAGAGAGACGGAGACGGAAAAATGTACTTATCTTTTGGCGGAACAATGCCGGGAACTGCTGGTAGAAAATATCCAAAAATTATCTGGCTCGAAGGACCAAAATCTTGTAAGGGGGCGTTGCTGGCGCAAAAGATTCCAGGTTGAATTTAAAACGCATTCAGCTTTATTCGGCGTCGTGGATGAATTCAAAACGCATTCAGCTCTATTCGCTGCTTACATGAGACTAAATACTTAACTTAGAAAAAATAAACGGACAATCGACGACGGCCGACGAGAGAGCGAGAGTGCATAGAAGGGAGAGCGCGGGTGCGCTCTTCAGCGCGTATGCGCTGTTAAGCTCAGCTGAGCGGCACAACGGCCATGCGTGCAAGTACGGATATATGTAAGGGCATGTGAGGCATATGTTGGCACAGTGGAACGTCGATAAGTGGACTGTATAACTGGGGGAACAGATAAGTTATGTGGTGTAACAAATGACACTGATTGGGGAAGAGGAGAAACAAATATTACGACAGCGGCGGACTGTTCGGTGAATTTGAAAATTTCCGGAACTAATTCACACCGGCTGTGCAATATTAATTATGCCTTCTTTTTGTCATCACACAATTTCACTGTTCACTTGCGAATTTTTCGCGGATTAATTGCACAAAAACAAAATATGTATGTGTGTATGTGTGTGTATGGATTCTCATATGCCTCGACCGTTGGCAAGCGAATGGATAACGGAGAGGCCGAAAACGGCGAGGAATATGGGCAGCACACAAACCGGAGACGGATGAAAAAATTCTAAGAATTTGAAGACGAAGAAGAGTAGAAAATATCAAACTGCCGTTGTGTCGAAAAAATCGGACTTGGAGTTGACACGGAGGGAAAAAAATCTTGCAGCAGTGTGAACGAAATTTAATATTCGGACCACTGCTGAAGACCGGCAGAGAGACGGAGACGGAAAAATGTACTTATCTTTTGGCGGAACAATGCCGAGAACTGCTGGTAGAAGAAAATCCAGGAAGTATCCGGCTCGAAGGACCAATGTTTGTAGGGGCGCTGCTGCTGCCGCCAAAGATTCCATTAAGAAAAAATGAAAGAAATCGGGGGCGTCTTAAGGTTAAACGCATTCAGCTTTATTCGCTGCTTACATGGTACTCAAAACTTAACTTAGAAAGAATAAACGCTAAACGTAAATAGAAATCAGAGCGGACGATAGACGACGGCCGACGAGAGAGGGAGAATGCATATAGGGGCGAGCGCGGATGCGCTCTTCAGCACGGATGAGATTTTCAGCGCAGGTGCTCTATATTGGGGACCACAGACACATTAACAGTACTTCAGTATCCGACAGACCAAAGAAATAAATAAACTTTTAGTGATATCGTTCAGTTCTTTTGACAACCTTTTGACCAAAGCCATATGTTTGGATTTTGATCCATTAATTATTAAATCCTTCACTAAACACTATTTTTAAATATTTTCGGATTTGTATTGAAAACAAAGCTTAATATCGGCTGCATAGATAAGTACTTGAGAGTTTTTTTAAAAAAGTTATTAATAAAAAGAATAAACAGTAACGGACCAAGATGACTTCCTTGAGGAGATGGTCACTCTCAGGCAAGGAAATCTCTCTCCGAAAATCCAATATCGAGGTAAAAAAAAATCACCTTGCTCACTAATAAAGCCACTATGTCGTACGCAGTTCGTCGGCGGCAAAGGTTTTATGTTCCGGGATGACGCACTACGGGTATTTATTTCGGGACGCAGTCTCACGGATGTCCTTTTCTCGGCAAAGCCGAAGGATACCATCAGCATTTTCTTTGGCTCAAGAAGTGGAGTCTAACCGTGAAAGGTACTCCTTCGCAGCTTCATTTGCGAAAAGTCTGGTAGACAGGGATAAGAAACAACATCCGAAGGCGCAAGAACGCCAAGAGGCTGCGCATACAAATTCATGCAAGTACATGCAAAAATCGGTACTACACAAAACAACACAAAGTGGAAATACACTGTACTCCTCCCATTTCAAGCCAAAATATAGAGCCGGCCGTGTCCGACCGATCGGGCCCGAACAAAAGGTAGAGGGTTGACCAAGTCGCGCAGAGCAGGCAAAACCGGGGAGAAGTACAAACCGCCGAAGCTTCGAGCGCGGATCAGGAAATTGATGACGACGCCATTCATGAATTTGATTTGGGCGTCATTCATTTTTTAAGGGAAAATCCCTGATACCTGTCGGTCATCGACAAGAGGCCAGCTGACACGGTTCAAACGAAATCGAATGACCCACAATACGCGACACAGGTCAAGATTAAACACGTCCAAGATAAGCTCCGAAACAGGGAAAATGTTTTCCGACAACACAGGGTGTTCAATGTTGGTGAAAAAGCCCTAGTGAAGTCCAACAGGCGACTGGGCAACCTTTTACCTTTTTGTAAGGAAAAAACATGGAAGTGGAAATGGGGAACACAGTCCTCATTAAGGTGAGAATAACTGTGTTATCGCATAACAGTATTTTCGCTCGCCTAATAATTTTTCGTTTGTTATTTAGCCATTTTTAGCCCTAGCCATTTAGTATAAGTTGTATTACTATAATACATTTTTAATCGTACCTTATTTTCCATGCTTTGATGGTGGGCTACTCCGTTTTGAACAAAAATCACAGTATTTCCGAGTTACAGATTTACAACCATACCCTTGCTAATTCATTTTGCAAAAATTAAATTGGTAGAATTTGACTTAATAAATCGGCTAAAATTCCAAATTGATACGGGACACCTATTCAAGATGTTACTAACTCGGAATGGGATGATAGCAATGGAGCTGCAGAATTTAATTCTGGCAGTAGCTCTTGCCAAAGTTAATATTGTTAGCCCTACCATACTAAATCATGAAGACCTGGAAGGTGTGTGGATAGAAGAGCTCACCAAGTCACCGAGTTTTCTCTTGCATTGCGAGATATTCACGTTTTGTAGGCTACAGACTTTGTAAAATCAAGTAACCTGAGTTAACCTGTGAATCTGTATTGAGAGGCAAATTTTCACCATTAAGGAAACCGCGTTATAATGCAAGAAACTGGAGTCTATTATCATCAATTGTTTTGCTGTGCATAAAAAAGCGTATCCAAACAAAACTCCCAAACAATGCCATGAGGAAGTGATCGATTTTTGGAAGATAACTAAAACAAAATTCAAAATGGGCACAACGGAATTCGTATATTCTTTTATGACCCGAATTAAGGAATTGGAGACCTTGGTAACGTCTTTTAAACATGGTAAGTTTTAAATCTAAATCGAGCCTCAATTTTTCATGACAATAAAAATTAGTCTGTGTAATTACAAAAACATTGAAAACAAACAATTACAAATTTTGTAGACGAGTATAAATCTTCAACAGCGGAAACAAATTTTACAAATTTACAAATTTAGTTTTGAGTAAGACTTTTATATTTTAAAATTTTAACAACGCCAATATATCAAAACAAAAACAAGAAAGGAAAGCTAACTTCGGGCTGAGCCGAATTTGATTTAACCTTGCAGTTAAATACCTGATATATGTACATCGTTGAAATAGGAAAAGGTTGGCTGATCGTTATGAGAATATCATAACATAACCAATATTACGATAAGAAATCTAAAAAAAGTCCCAAGCTTCTATCTTCAAGAACACCAAACTTGGTATTTTAACCAAATACCATTTCCGATCGTTCAGTTATATGACAGCTATATGATATAGTCGGCCGATTGTTATAAAATTTGGCACGTCGTATTATTTTGCCAAAAATAGCATTCGTACTAAATCCCAACTCTAACACTAAAAACACCAAAGTTATACCATTTCCGATCAATCAGTTATATGGCAGCTATAGGATATAGTCGGCCGATCCCGGCCGTTCCGACTTATATACTGCGTAAAAGAAGGGTGTGTGCAAAGTCAAGACGATAGCTTTAAAACTGAGAGACTAGTTTGCGTAGAAACAGACAGACGGACATGCTCATATCAACTCAGGAGGTGATCCTGATCCTGAGGTGGCGAGGTAATGCCACCAATTGGTTTAATGGAAATCCTCCTCCGTTGAATGAACATGTGAAGGGGTTTAAATTGCGTCACAGGTAGTGCAGGTATGAATGCAATTAATATGGGGACTGAGTAACTTTAAAATATCAAATATCAGTCATTGCTCTGATTGGTCGCATCAGAATAATATTATCCCTCAAATTTGGGCTGTAAATATTCGTCACGCTTAAACTCATAATACAACATGAGTTTAACAACTCATGTTTAACATGAGTTTAACATAATACAACAACTCCTAATTTTATTGCCTTGACAAAAAGGGTAAGACTGTGTAACCTTAAAGGGTAAATGGATTATACGTTTTTTTTAATAGTTAGTAAAGTTATGGGTGGTAGGGTGTATTCGGTTATCCCTCGCTGATGGCGATGACGTCACAGGTGTGGGAGATGAGTGTTATCCCTGGCGGTTGCCGAGGGGGTTCTTCCTTTTGATTGGGGAGTTATGGTGGTAGTTACTAACTCCTTTGTTACTGCCCTTAAGGTTTAAGGGCACCCTTAAGGTGCCCACGTTTTCCAATTTAGTAAATGAGTTGAGTTTAACGGCTGTGCCTTCTTTATTGAATGATGCTCAGATAAAAACTGAAACTTAAAGCTAACAAAAATGTATTTCACAGCGTCCAAGCAAATATGCAATGTTCGCCGGCTATGTATGGGCATCCGGCCAGACGCCGTGTCGCGGTTTAGCGGTTATTTTCAGTTAACTACTCCCACTTCAAGAATGAGGCCGCCCTCGGCCGACCATATTTGTGAAATCATCTCTTTTAGCTGGGCCGCGGTTCTTCGGGCCTGGGTGAATCGCCGATAGGTCAAGCAAATCAAAGTGCAGAATATTGCTCCCACTATGAATACCATCTGATATAATTGATGGTGGTTGATCTTCGTCCCGTACTTCTTAATGTGTTCCAGATTACGTACTCAATCGGTGAAGGTAAAGAAGGCTGAGAAAGGTAAGGAAGGGCTTGTCCTGGGCGTTTTTTATCTTATCCTGTATTTCGTACTGTAGCTCATTCGATTTTGTCTGAACCACGTCGGCCGGCCTGTAGCAAGGTCTACCAGAGTACTGTGGAAGCGTTCCACTTGTCCGTTTGAGACACTGTGGAGGGGCGACGCAATTAAGGTGCTAACACCGAAGTGGTTTACCATCATGGCCACATTGGAGTGCGAGTTAAACGATCGTTCGTTGTCGCAATATACGACCATGGCCTCAGGGAAAATGTTCATTAGCTGTAGTAGCACTCTATAGTTCTAAAGAGAACTGGTTGGACGACGGAAAATTTCGAGAATTTGTAGATGCACGTAAGGAAATACGTTTTATCCGTGGAGAAAATGTCTATGTGCAGCATTTCTCCTACATGAGATGAAATTGGCGTTTCGCCAAGCTCATGTTTCTTTGGATGTCTGTCGTATTTAGTCTTGGCGCAAGTCTTGCAAGAAGCGACTATTTCGTTCGCTAGCTTGGTCATTTTCCGGCATCTTTTGGGCATATCTGTGAGCTCTGTAATGCTCGACAGTGAGAATTTCTCGCCTCTTAGCATATGCAAAAATGTCCGTTACTCGGTTTTTTTAGTGCCAAAATTTGGTGGCAGGGAATTGCCGAACCTGTATGTAGGAATTGTCCTATATCATTGACAGACAGCAGCAGTGACTCCTTGCAAGTGAAGTCAATAATATGCCGTCTTTGGTTTCCAAAGAGAACGACGCTGCGTTTTGACGGAAAGCGTGCTTCCTCCAGAGCTATCTGGTTTTGACAGCAATTGAGAGGCTTGTCCGTGGATTGGATGGTGTGGTTTAGCTACAACTCACTGTGAATTGTGGCCGCGCTTGAGAATGCCTCTTCTACAATATTAAATTGTTGTCTCGAGAGGGCATCCGCAATGAGGTTGTCTTTGCCAGGCGTGTAAAAGAATTTGGCACCACACTCGTCCATGCGTTCTTTCCATCTTTTAATTTTTGTGTTTGGAGCGGTCACTTGACCGCTACGGCTAACAGCTCCCTTTCGTCGGTAGCGTACTTAACTCTTTGTCCTTTAAGATCCTAGAGATCATAGTAATGGGTCATCGCTCTTGGGAAAGCACTGTGCCAATGCCGTATGCTGAGGCATACTCCTCCAAATTGTACCGAATAAGTTCGGAGGAATAGCCCTCCAAAAAGAGTGCTCAGCAGAGTTAATCGAAGTGGTTTACCAGCATGGCCACATTACCAGCATCTCGCTCCGCCGTCGCTCCTCTGAGTCCTCTGGACGGATCGACGGATCGAAACACGATAGTCCAGGTTCTGTCGACGATTCGAATGCCTTGCCTGCTGCCTTATATTTCGCAACTGCTCTTGTCATCGCAACTCAGAGTCCGGTCGACGACTCGAATGTCTTGCAGCATCCTGAATACGCTGTAACGGTAACGGATTTCTGGGTTAGTCCTCCTGCTAACCCAGAGTCCAACTGCTCCTGTCTTCGCTCCTTAGTTTCTTCCCGACGAGTTCGATGTGCTTGTGCGTCCCGAATCCGTTCGAGGTTGCGAACCCATTTGCTTTTTCTCCACTGTGCGCGTGCAGTTTAATCCTGAGCACGATTTTTCTCTCGAAATTTAGGGTTACTGTTGCGAACATTGGCTATATGTTGGGAGTTCTGAGCTCTTATTTGGGATGCATTCCGTTCATAGCAGACTCTACTATAGCTTAAAGCAGCTAAGGGCAAGCTTTTTATTTTTATATTTTCTTATGGAGCTGTATAAAAAAAGGAAAATTACGGAATGATAAAATCACATGGAGTGTCGTCCACCGTTATAAAAAAGTTTTAGGAAAATTTTAAAGTTAAAAAGGTTTTAGCGAAATATACTTACCAAAGTGTTTCAAATATTTCGAGAAAAAATGTTTAGCTCGATATTAACGTTCTTTTAATTTTAAGTGAAAAAAAATTAATTTTGCTTACTTTGAGTTTTTGTACACTTTAAATTTTTCTGTTAAAAAATACTTAACTGTTAAAAAATACTTTTGCTCACATTAAATTCTTGCACTTTTCACAAACTGACAGCGTAACGTTATCACTTGATATATTTTTTCATTGACTGATCTGCGGCTTCTAGGATTTCTGAATATATATAAAACTTTGGAAATATCCCAAATAAGAGTTACCACTCGACCGTTTTTTTTTTTATTGATTATTATTTATCATATGAAATATGATTATTTTATGTTCCTGGGTTATCTGTTGTGCAATTCAGATATTACGAATAATTTAAGTCCTAATTTGTGGTGCTATTTTTCTAATACGACCAATAAAAAAGGTATTATCTTTAACTGTTGGGGTTGCATAACTCAGGACCTTTACACAATTCTTCCCTTGCGCGTTTTTATTGAACCAATGACGGTTATACAAATTATACCTGTTACCTTTTATTTAACCTGAACCTCTTAATGTTTTGACCGTTACTGTCACGCCCTTGCATTATAAAAGAGGCTGAAAAGGGTAGATATTTCAAATCAAAAAGAAGTATGAGTATTCTTATGCATCATATGAATAGTTTTAGGGATTATAACTTTAAGAATATTTGACACTTTAAAATAAATTCAATTTAAAACAAGAATGGATCGCTAGCTTCGGCCGAAGCCGAAGTTAATATACCCTTGCAGCAAATTGTAAAAAAATGAAACTGTTAATTGATTTCTTATTTATTGAAGTTGGCGAAAATTTTGAATTGTAGTT
Organism: Drosophila pseudoananassae pseudoananassae; assembly: GCA_018153035.1. Lineage (NCBI taxonomy): Eukaryota > Metazoa > Arthropoda > Insecta > Diptera > Drosophilidae > Drosophila > Drosophila pseudoananassae. Next base: position 2,300,293 of record JAECXR010000022.1, on the reverse strand, counting down.
TATAGTTGAATTGTATTTATAGTTGTTAGTCTCTAAATTTACTAAATAGCTTAGGTAGATAGCTTAGGGCGGAGCGGGAGCGAAAGCTCATATTCGCTCTGGTGCGAATTCGCCCCGCTTCGCCGCAATAGATAAGTTAGGCTTAAGATTAGAGAAAAATATAATTGAATTTATAACGTTGAAGAGGCAAGACCATTTCTTTCGTTTTCGTTTTCGCCCAGTTTTTATACCCTTGCAGAGGGTATTATAATTTTGTCCAAAAGTGTGCAACGCAGTGAAGGAGACATCTCCGACCCTATAAAGTATATATATTCTTGATCAGGATCACCTCCTGAGTTGACATGAGCATGTCCGTCTGTCTGTCTGTCCGTCTGTCTGTTTCTAAGCAAACTAGTCTCTCAGTTTTAAAGCTATCGTCTTGAAACTTTGCCCACACCCTTGTTTCCTTTGCACGCAGTATATAAGTCGGAACGGCCGGGATCGGCCGACTATATCCTATAGCTGCCATATAACTGATTGATCGGAAATGGTATAACTTTGGTGTTTTAAGAGTTACGGAGTTCAGATTTTGTACGAAAGCTATTTTTGGCAAAATAATACGAACTACTAAATTTTATAAGGATCGGCCGACTATATCCTATAGCTGCCTTATAACTGATTGATCGGAAATGCTATAACTTCGGTGTTTTTGAAGCTAGAGAATTCGGATTTTATACGAATGCTATTTTTGGCAAAATAATACAACATGCCAAATTTTATAAGGATCAGCCGACTATATCCTATATCTGCCATATAACTGATTGATCGGAAATAGCATAACTTCAGTGTTTTTCGAGCTACAAAGTTGGGATTTTCTATGAATTCTATTTTTGGAAAAATAATACGACTTATCAAGTTTCATATGGATTGGCCGACTAAATCTTATAGCTGCCATATAACTGAACGATCGGAAATGGTATTTGTTAAAAATACCAACTTTGGGGTTCTTCAAGATAGAAGTTTGGGATTTTTTTTTAGATTTTGTCTTGTAATTTATTGGTTATATTATGATATTCCCATAAGAATCGGTCAACTATATCCGAATTTAGCGATATATATCCTGTTTTAGCTGCAAGGGTATATCAACTTCGGCTCCGCCCGAAGTGAGCTTTCCTTTCTTGTTTAAATATTAAGCAGCCACCCTTTTTTGTTATTGGAAAGTGTGAGATAAAACAATCTCATTACTATCATTACTCTCATTATTTTGGCGCCCCCGGGTGGACAATAGTGCAAAATATTTAATAAATAAACAAACATAAACGAAGTGACAGTGACACTGTGTTATTACACATAAAAAAGAACCAATTTAAAGAGCTGCTCGCGACGCGTCTGTGAAGTGCAAAATAAAAAACGAAATTCACCGCGTCTTGAAACCGCCTCAAGCCTCAAGATCATCACCGCAGGATCATCGCCACACATCGAAGACCATCTACTTCCATGCCATGCACCTGCATCGACTGCAACAGGAAAGTAACAGCGGGATTAAACGATCCCAAGGCAGAACCCCAGGTATTTGTGCAAAAAATTGAAAGTTGAGAAAAGACAAATTAAATCTTCGTCTTGTGCTGGAATATTGCACCCTCCTTTCAATTCTTGGCGCATACGTACTTCAAATTAGTAGAGCATAAAAATTTGAATAGTTTAGTTAAAATTATTAACAAACTGCCTGTGGCTAAAATTGACAAAAAACATAAATACTTATCCACATCACTGTCGCCCCCCCCTTTACCATCGTTCGTTTTTCTCCAAACAAAATAGTTAAATTTAGTGCAGCCAAACATTTATTTATATACAAATATAATACATATTTACGTGCATAAATAATTTGGCGTACATAAAAATATATGCAGCGGTCAAATTTTCGTTTTCGCTCCAACCGTTGTCCGCTGCTATATATGTATGTATGTATAAGCATTAGTTTGGCGCATTTTATTTTACCGGAACGCCAAGTGACGCGCTACCCTACACACCTTTTTCGGTGTCATTGGCAACCAACTATTTTTTTGGATACTCAGTGCCTCGACTATCAACATTATTCGACTATCAATTAATTAATTATTTCTCGTTTTCGCCATATTAATTAATTATTTCTCGTTTTCTCTAGATATTAAATTAAATATCTTTTTTCGTTCGTTTTCGTTTTTGAATTTAAATTATTAATTAAATAATTAAAATAAAAAAAAAAATTTTTATATTAGTCAAAAAATTTATTTTACTAATTATTTAATAAATTAGTTTTTTTTTTTGTTTTAAATAAAAAACAAAAAATTTTAAATTTTTTTATCGTCGTCTGTTTATTAAAAAATAAATAAATTTTAAAATGGAAAGTAATAAACAGAAAGTAAAAGCACTTAAGAAAAGTGACTTAAGAAGAAGATTAGATGTCAGGGTAAAAAGCATTCGCCGGTTAGAGGAACGTTTGGAAGCTGGGTCAGTTCCTTTAGTGAAGACCGAGCTAGAGTGCAGGCTTCAGGTTTTAAATGAGACAATATTTAAGGCAAATGAGTTGCAAGACCAGATCGAGCAATTAGATGAGGAAGATGAATTTGGAGCCGAGTTGGAAGAATTAGAGATAACAACAAAGGCAAGGGTGATGTCATTATTAAATGCCTTCACCTTAGCTAAAGAGTCCCCACCAGCTACTGCAAGTTCTGCACCGGTTGCAGCCCCAACTCGAGCTCGACTTCCCAGTTTGGCATTGCCAAAATTCAGTAGAAACTATTCGGAGTTTAAAAATTTCATGAGTCTCTTTGAGACATTTGTAGACAAGGATGTGAACATTCCTGTTATCGAGAAATTTAACCATTTAATTTCTTGCCTCTCTGGTGAAGCCTTAGGAACTATCAAGGCATTCCAAGTCACCGAGAGTAATTATGACAAAGCTATTGCTAGTCTGAAAAGAGTTTACGATAACGAATGTCTCATCTTTGCTAACCAAATAAGCAAATTATTCAGCCTTCCGAAAGTTTACCAGCCGTCTGCGTCGTCGTTGAGAGGTCTCATTGACACAGTGTCATCGATCTATGGGTCACTATTATCCATAGGGGATGACACTAAAATTGCAAACTCAATGATCATTTACTTAGTTTTAAGTAGAGTAGATCCAGTGACCAGAGAAAAATGGGAAGAGTCACTGGATTATGAGAAATTGCCGCTGTAGTCCGATTTCGAAAAAATATTAAATCGTAGGTACCAGCACCTGTCCGCTGAAGAGACTGGCAAGCCAAAACAGGAGAAAACTGGGTTTGGGAAGCATCACAATAGGAGTTCGTTGGCTTGCACCGCTTCCAACAAACAAGCTTGCAGTTATTGCAACGCATAAGACCATAGTCTTGCCCAGTGTAGTCCGTTCGCTCGCCTTGCTGTAATGCAACGGTTTGAGTTAGTCAAGTCAGCTTCATTATGTTTAAATTGTCTGCGAAAAGGTTACACGGTTGCGAAGTGTAAATCGACTAGATGTCAAATTTGTGCAAGATCGCACCACAAACTTCTGCACCGATTTACTGTGACCGAAAATAACTTGGCGTTACCACCACCGAATGAACATCCTCCTCCAGCTCTACATCTTGATGACCCTTCTACGTCACATGCTTTGCATGCGTCATCTCTAGAAAGGGTTTTGTTAGCGACGTCGATCGTAAGCGTTAAAACTAAAAATGGCGAGCATATATTGGCCCGAGCCAACATTTGACTCTGGGTCACAAATGAACTTCATTACTGAAGAACTTGCTCAACGCTTACAGATCCGTAGGGAGGAATCGTGTATCAACTTGCTTGGAATTGGTCAAGCTAATTCCCAGGTTAAGAAAAAGATACACACTGTGGTGAAATCAACGATTAATGGTGGTGAGTTTCCGTTCGACTTTTGGATTTTGAAAACTATCTCGGGTTATCACCCTGACCAGTCAGTGAACGTGAAGGATTGGGACCTACCAAAGAACTTGCCGCTAGCAGACTCATATTTCTACAAACCTCAGCGGATAGTCATTTTTCGAATTGTTGTCCGTTGGCCAAATAAAACAAGGGCCAAACCATCCCATCCTCCAAAAAACTCTCCTTGGATGGATAGTATCGGGAAAATATAAGGCAAATCCTTAGGTCATATGTCCCCTACAAGCAATGATGTTCTTGCTACTCCACACTACGTCATACCCCATCAGTGTGTTTTACGGCCACAAAGCACATCGACCAAATTACGAGTCGTGTTTGATGCGTCTTGTAAGACATCAACACATAAGTGTCTTAACGATCTGTTGATGGTTGGTCCTACCATCCAGAGTCCTTGAAACTGTGCAAGCTCAACACCGTTACATATGGCACTGCGCCAGCCCCATTCCTGGCCATAAGGTGTTTGAAGAGGTTGAGTGAATCTGTGAAAAATACATTCCCTCGAGCTGCCGAAGTTATTGGGTCCGACTTTTACGTCGACGACATGTTAACGGGTGCTGGTTGCATTGAGGAGCTAATGACAATTAAGTCTGAAGTAACTCAGGTTCTTCAAAACGCTGGGTTTGAATTGAGCAAGTGGTTTTCAAACTCGCCTGAAGTTACTGCATCCGAGAGCACGGTTAAGCCAATAACACTTTCGGACTCAGAACTGACTAAAGCATTAGGAATCGCTTGGATTCCTAAAGAAGATGTATTTAAATTTGAAATTGATGCTTCAGTCATGGGTCAAAGGGCGACCAAGCGGAACATCCTGTCGGTGACATCGACGCTGTTTGACCCCCTTGGCCTATTAAGCCTTATACTTATAAAAGGAAAGATTCTATTGCAGGAACTTTGGCTAAATAAGCTAGATTGGGATGAGTCAATTCCACAGCACTTAGAAACAGCGTGGAACAAAATACAAATTGCCTTGTCGCAATTAGAGGACATCTCAATACCAAGATTCGTGTGTACCGAGCCGATGTCACCGATTCAAATTCATGCCTTTTCTGACGCATCGATGAGAGCCTATGGAGCCTGCGTCTATATTCGTTGCGAATCTGCAGAAGGTATTAAAGTTTTATTGTTGACGGCAAAGTCCAAAGTAGCGCCGCTCAAGACAAAGACGCTCCCCCGTCTTGAGTTATGTGCCGCTCACCTTCTCGCAGATCTCTGCCGCAATATAAAGCCTCTAATAAAAGTATCGTATTTTGGTCGGTGTATTTTTGAAGTGTATTTTGGTCGGATTCAGAAGTAACTCTTCATTGGATTCGTACCCTTCCATCGTCGTTGTCAACGTTCGTATCGAATAGAGTAGCTGAAATTCAAGAGTGGTCAGAGGATAGCACGTGGCGGCATATACCAACTAAACAGAACCCGGCAGATATAGTGTCCAGAGGTGGAGACGTAAAGGAGACTGTAGAATCGATCTGGTTTACAGGTCCATCGTTTTTAAAGGAACCGGAAGATAAGTGGGTGACGAGCCCCCTGTTTGATCTGTCACCAGAACTTCTACAGATGGAAGCGAAAAAGAATGCGGTCGGATTAACCGCAATCGTATCTACCTCAGATTTATTGGAAGTGATAGAAGGTTATTCCTCTCACCTAAAACTGCTGCGAGTGTTCGTTTATATGTTCCGCTTTATAAGGAAATGGAAGAAATTAGTAGTGAATTCTCATATTGTTCCCTCATCTGTCGAATTTAATGAAGCATTTAAGAAAATAGGCGAAATAGTCTAAGAGCACGAGTATCAAGATGAAATAGAAAAGATCCGAAAAAATTTAAGTGTTAGCCCTAGCCTACAAAAGCTAAATCCCTTTCTACACGAATCTTCAGAGGCTGGGATTACCTTTTCGTTGTTGCGGGTTGGGGGGCGACTAGCTAATGCTCCTATATCGTACGATGCCAAGTTTCCAGTATTGTTGACAAAACGCGCTCAATTTGTTCAGAGCTACGTCCGATACTTGCACAAGTCGAATTTTCATGTGGGTCCACGAGCACTTGTGAGTCTTTTGCGACTGCGCATATGGATCGTAAATGCGCAGGAAGTCTGCAGTCAGACAGTACGGTCATGCATACGCTGCTTTAAATGCAAGCCTCGTCTGATGACTCAAATCATGGGTGATTTACCCTTAGATAGAATTCGTGCTCTTCGCCCATTCTCCATATGTGGTGTTGATTTTTGTGGCCCTATTGATACGACATTGAAAATTCGTGGTAGGCCACCCTATAAGTCCTACATTGCCTTATTTGTTTGTTTTGCGTCCAAGGCAGTTCATTTAGAAGTAGTTTCCGACCTTTCAACTGATTCCTTTTTATTGGCTTTTCAAAGGTTCGTTGGGCGCCGAGGATGTCCGCAGATCGTGCATTGCGACAACGCGACGAACTTCGTCGGAACGAGTCGCCACTTCGCAGACCTTCGTCGGAGAATCGAAAACGAGGTCGACGCGGTCACGCAATTCGCATCAAAAAACGGATGCGTATTGGCGTTCATACCGCCGCGGGCTCCGCACATGGGCGAACTATGAGAGCCAGGTGTGAAGTCTGCAAAACACCTACTCCTACGAGCGGTAGGGAACGCCAGACTGACCGCGGAGGAGCTGCAGACCGTCCTCGTTGGAGTCGAGGCCGTCCTGAACTCACGACCCCTGGGGGCTCTGAGTCAGGACCCAAGCGACGGCGAGGCGCTTACTCCCGGGCACCTGTTGACAGGCGGGCCGCTCATCGTCCCACCAGCACCGCGGACCCCGGACCAGCAGGGTCTAACGTGCTTGCGGCGATGGCGGCTTGTCTCGTCAATCAAGCAAATGTTTTGGCAGCGATGGTCCCGGGAGTACGTCTTGGGCCTACGACATCCGGACGGGCGAGCTGGTCCTGTTCGCAGAGGATCACCAGCCGCCACAACAGTGGCTCACAGGACGAGTAGGAGCAACACACGCCGGCGCGGACGGAAGGGTCAGGGTCGCCGTCGTCCGAACTAGCTCTGGAGCGGAATACAGGAGAGCGGTTCACAAGCTGGCGCGGCTGCCAGTTGGTTGAAGCCTGATGGAGGCCTTCAACGGGGCCGGTGTTAATTGATTTGTTATTTATTTAAGTTGGCGAAAATTTTGAATTGTAGTTTATAGTTGAATTGTATTTATAGTTGTTAGTCTCTAAATTAACTCTAAGATAGCTTAGGGCGGAGCGGGAGCGAAAGCTCATATTCGCTCTGGTGCGAATTCGCCCCGCTTCGCCGCAATAGATAAGTTAGGCTTAAGATTAGAGAAAAATATAATCGAATTTATAACGTTGAAGAGGCAAGACCATTTCTTTCGTTTTCGTTTTCGCCCAGTTTTTTAAATATTAAGCAGCCACCCTTTTTTTGTTATTGGAAAGTGTGAGATAAAACAATCTCATTACTATCATTACTCTCATTATTTTGGCGCCCCCGGGTGGACAATAGTGCAAAATATTTAATAAATAAACAAACATAAACGAAGTGACAGTGACACTGTGTTATTACACACAAAAAAGAACCAATTTAAAGAGCTGGTCGCGACGCGTCTGTGAAGTGAAAAATAAAAAACGAAATTCACCGCGTCTTGAAACCGCCTCAAGCCTCAAGATCATCACCGCAGGATCATCGCCACACATCGAAGACCATCTACTTCCATGCCATGCACCTGCATCGACTGCAACAGGAAAGTAACAGCGGGATTAAACGATCCCAAGGCAGAACCCCAGGTATTTGTGGAAAAAATTGAAAGTTGAGAAAAGACAAATTAAATCTTCGTCTTGTGCTGGAATATTGCACCCTCCTTTCAATTCTTGGCGCATACGTACTTCAAATTAGTAGAGCATAAAAATTTGAATAGTTTAGTTAAAATTATTAACAAACTGCCTGTGGCTAAAATTGACAAAAAACATAAATACTTATCCACATCACTGTCGCCCCCCCTTTACCATCGTTCGTTTTTCTCCAAACAAAATAGTTAAATTTAGTGCAGCCAAACATTTATTTATATACAAATATAATACATATTTACGTGCATAAATAATTTGGCGTACATAAAAATATATGCAGCGGTCAAATTTTCGTTTTCGCTCCAACCGTTGTCCGCTGCTATATATGTATGTATGTATAAGCATTAGTTTGGCGCATTTTATTTTACCGGAACGCCAAGTGACGCGCTACCCTATAATTGTGGGGTATACACCTTTTTCGGTGTCATTGGCAACCAACTATTTTTTTGGATACTCAGTGCCTCGACTATCAACATTATTCGCATATCAATTAATTAATTATTTCTCGTTTTCGCCATATTAATTAATTATTTCTCGTTTTCTCTAGATATTAAATTAAATATCTTTTTCGTTCGTTTTCGTTTTTGAATTTAAATTATTAATTAAATAATTAAAATATAAAAAAATTTTTATATTAGTCAAAAAATTTATTTTACTAATTATTTAATAAATTAAATTTTTTTTTTTTAAATAAAAAACAAAAAATTTTAGATTTTTTTATCGTCGTCTGTTTATTAAAAAGTAAATAAATTTTAAAATGGAAAGTAATAAACAGAAAGTAAAAGCACTTAAGAAAAGTGACTTAAGAAGAAGATTAGATGTCAGGGTAAAAAGCATTCGCCGGTTAGAGGAACGTTTGGAAGCTGGGTCAGTTCCTTTAGTGAAGACCGAGCTAGAGTGCAGGCTTCAGGTTTTAAATGAGACAATATTTAAGGCAAATGAGTTGCAAGACCAGATCGAGCAATTAGATGAGGAAGATGAATTTGGAGCCGAGTTGGAAGAATTAGAGATAACAACAAAGGCAAGGGTGATGTCATTATTAAATGCCTTCACCTTAGCTAAAGAGTCCCCACCAGCTTCTGCAAGTTCTGCACCGGTTGCAGCCCCAACTCGAGCTCGACTTCCCAGTTTGGCATTGCCAAAATTCAGTAGAAACTATTCGGAGTTTAAAAATTTCATGAGTCTCTTTGAGACATTTGTAGACAAGGATGTGAACATTCCTGTTATCGAGAAATTTAACCATTTAATTTCTTGCCTCTCTGGTGAAGCCTTAGGAACTATCAAGGCATTCCAAGTCACCGAGAGTAATTATGACAAAGCTATTGCTCGTCTGAAAAGAGTTTACGATAACGAATGTCTCATCTTTGCTAACCAAATAAGCAAATTATTCAGCCTTCCGAAAGTTTACCAGCCGTCTGCGTCGTCGTTGAGAGGTCTCATTGACACAGTGTCATCGATCTATGGGTCACTATTATCCATAGGAGATGACACTAAAATTGCAAACTCAATGATCATTTACTTAGTTTTGAGTAGAGTAGATCCAGTGACCAGAGAAAAATGGGAAGAGTCACTGGATTATGAGAAATTGCCGCTGTAGTCCGATTTCGAAAAAATATTAAATCGTAGGTACCAGCACCTGTCCGCTGAAGAGACTGGCAAGCCAAAACAGGAGAAAACTGGGTTTGGGAAGCATCACAATAGGAGTTCGTTGGCTTGCACCGCTTCCAACAAACAAGCTTGCAGTTATTGCAACGCATAAGACCATAGTCTTGCCCAGTGTAGTCCGTTCGCTCGCCTTGCTGTAATGCAACGGTTTGAGTTAGTCAAGTCAGCTTCATTATGTTTAAATTGTCTGCGAAAAGGTTACACGGTTGCGAAGTGTAAATCGACTAGATGTCAAATTTGTGCAAGATCGCACCACAAACTTCTGCACCGATTTACTGTGACCGAAAATAACTTGGCGTTACCACCACCGAATGAACATCCTCCTCCAGCTCTACATCTTGATGACCCTTCTACGTCACATGCTTTGCATGCGTCATCTCTAGAAAGGGTTTTGTTAGCGACGTCGATCGTAAGCGTTAAAACTAAAAATGGCGAGAATATATTGGCCCGAGCCAACATTTGACTCTGGGTCACAAATGAACTTCATTACTGAAGAACTTGCTCAACGCTTACAGATCCGTAGGGAGGAATCGTGTATCAACTTGCTTGGAATTGGTCAAGCTAATTCCCAGGTTAAGAAAAAGATACACACTGTGGTGAAATCAACGATTAATGGTGGTGAGTTTCCGTTCGACTTTTGGATTTTGAAAACTATCTCGGGTTATCACCCTGACCAGTCAGTGAACGTGAAGGATTGGGACCTACCAAAGAACTTGCCGCTAGCAAGCTTTTTTTGTTATTGGAAAGTGTGAGATAAAACAATCTCATTACTATCATTACTCTCATTATTTTGGCGCCCCCGGGTGGACAATAGTGCAAAATATTTAATAAATAAACAAACATAAACGAAGTGACAGTGACACTGTGTTATTACACACAAAAAAAGAACCAATTTAAAGAGCTGGTCGCGACGCGTCTGTGAAGTGAAAAATAAAAAACGAAATTCACCGCGTCTTGAAACCGCCTCAAGCCTCAAGATCATCACCGCAGGATCATCGCCACACATCGAAGACCATCTACTTCCATGCCATGCACCTGCATCGACTGCAACAGGAAAGTAACAGCGGGATTAAACGATCCCAAGGCAGAACCCCAGGTATTTGTGGAAAAAATTGAAAGTTGAGAAAAGACAAATTAAATCTTCGTCTTGTGCTGGAATATTGCACCCTCCTTTCAATTCTTTGCGCATACGTACTTCAAATTAGTAGAGCATAAAAATTTGAATAGTTTAGTTAAAATTATTAACAAACTGCCTGTGGCTAAAATTGACAAAAAACATAAATACTTATCCACATCACTGTCGCCCCCCTTTACCATCGTTCGTTTTTCTCCAAACAAAATAGTTAAATTTAGTGCAGCCAAACATTTATTTATATACAAATATAATACATATTTACGTGCATAAATAATTTGGCGTACATAAAAATATATGCAGCGGTCAAATTTTCGTTTTCGCTCCAACCGTTGTCCGCTGCTATATATGTATGTATGTATAAGCATTAGTTTGGCGCATTTTATTTTACCGGAACGCCAAGTGACGCGCTACCCTATAATTGTGGGGTATACACCTTTTTCGGTGTCATTGGCAACCAACTATTTTTTTGGATACTCAGTGCCTCGACTATCAACATTATTCGCATATCAATTAATTAATTATTTCTCGTTTTCGCCATATTAATTAATTATTTCTCGTTTTCTCTAGATATTAAATTAAATATCTTTTTCGTTCGTTTTCGTTTTTGAATTTAAATTATTAATTAAATAATTAAAATATAAAAAAAATTTTTTTATATTAGTCAAAAAATTTATTTTACTAATTATTTAATAAATTAAATTTTTTTGTTTTAAATAAAAAACAAAAAATTTTAGATTTTTTTATCGTCGTCTGTTTATTAAAAAATAAATAAATTTTAAAATGGAAGGTAATAAACAGAAAGTAAAAGCACTTAAGAAAAGTGACTTAAGAAGAAGATTAGATGTCAGGGTAAAAAGCATTCGCCGGTTAGAGGAACGTTTGGAAGCTGGGTCAGTTCCTTTAGTGAAGACCGAGCTAGAGTGCAGGCTTCAGGTTTTAAATGAGACAATATTTAAGGCAAATGAGTTGCAAGACCAGATCGAGCAATTAGATGAGGAAGATGAATTTGGAGCCGAGTTGGAAGAATTAGAGATAACAACAAAGGCAAGGGTGATGTCATTATTAAATGCCTTCACCTTAGCTAAAGAGTCCCCACCAGCTTCTGCAAGTTCTGCACCGGTTGCAGCCCCAACTCGAGCTCGACTTCCCAGTTTGGCATTGCCAAAATTCAGTAGAAACTATTCGGAGTTTAAAAATTTCATGAGTCTCTTTGAGACATTTGTAGACAAGGATGTGAACATTCCTGTTATCGAGAAATTTAACCATTTAATTTCTTGCCTCTCTGGTGAAGCCTTAGGAACTATCAAGGCATTCCAAGTCACCGAGAGTAATTATGACAAAGCTATTGCTCGTCTGAAAAGAGTTTACGATAACGAATGTCTCATCTTTGCTAACCAAATAAGCAAATTATTCAGCCTTCCGAAAGTTTACCAGCCGTCTGCGTCGTCGTTGAGAGGTCTCATTGACACAGTGTCATCGATCTATGGGTCACTATTATCCATAGGAGATGACACTAAAATTGCAAACTCAATGATCATTTACTTAGTTTTGAGTAGAGTAGATCCAGTGACCAGAGAAAAATGGGAAGAGTCACTGGATTATGAGAAATTGCCGCTGTAGTCCGATTTCGAAAAAATATTAAATCGTAGGTACCAGCACCTGTCCGCTGAAGAGACTGGCAAGCCAAAACAGGAGAAAACTGGGTTTGGGAAGCATCACAATAGGAGTTCGTTGGCTTGCACCGCTTCCAACAAACAAGCTTGCAGTTATTGCAACGCATAAGACCATAGTCTTGCCCAGTGTAGTCCGTTCGCTCGCCTTGCTGTAATGCAACGGTTTGAGTTAGTCAAGTCAGCTTCATTATGTTTAAATTGTCTGCGAAAAGGTTACACGGTTGCGAAGTGTAAATCGACTAGATGTCAAATTTGTGCAAGATCGCACCACAAACTTCTGCACCGATTTACTGTGACCGAAAATAACTTGGCGTTACCACCACCGAATGAACATCCTCCTCCAGCTCTACATCTTGATGACCCTTCTACGTCACATGCTTTGCATGCGTCATCTCTAGAAAGGGTTTTGTTAGCGACGTCGATCGTAAGCGTTAAAACTAAAAATGGCGAGAATATATTGGCCCGAGCCAACATTTGACTCTGGGTCACAAATGAACTTCATTACTGAAGAACTTGCTCAACGCTTACAGATCCGTAGGGAGGAATCGTGTATCAACTTGCTTGGAATTGGTCAAGCTAATTCCCAGGTTAAGAAAAAGATACACACTGTGGTGAAATCAACGATTAATGGTGGTGAGTTTCCGTTCGACTTTTGGATTTTGAAAACTATCTCGGGTTATCACCCTGACCAGTCAGTGAACGTGAAGGATTGGGACCTACCAAAGAACTTGCCGCTAGCAAGCTTTTTTTGTTATTGGAAAGTGTGAGATAAAACAATCTCATTACTATCATTACTCTCATTATTTTGGCGCCCCCGGGTGGACAATAGTGCAAAATATTTAATAAATAAACAAACATAAACGAAGTGACAGTGACACTGTGTTATTACACACAAAAAAGAACCAATTTAAAGAGCTGGTCGCGACGCGTCTGTGAAGTGAAAAATAAAAAACGAAATTCACCGCGTCTTGAAACCGCCTCAAGCCTCAAGATCATCACCGCAGGATCATCGCCACACATCGAAGACCATCTACTTCCATGCCATGCACCTGCATCGACTGCAACAGGAAAGTAACAGCGGGATTAAACGATCCCAAGGCAGAACCCCAGGTATTTGTGGAAAAAATTGAAAGTTGAGAAAAGACAAATTAAATCTTCGTCTTGTGCTGGAATATTGCACCCTCCTTTCAATTCTTGGCGCATACGTACTTCAAATTAGTAGAGCATAAAAATTTGAATAGTTTAGTTAAAATTATTAACAAACTGCCTGTGGCTAAAATTGACAAAAAACATAAATACTTATCCACATCACTGTCGCCCCCCCTTTACCATCGTTCGTTTTTCTCCAAACAAAATAGTTAAATTTAGTGCAGCCAAACATTTATTTATATACAAATATAATACATATTTACGTGCATAAATAATTTGGCGTACATAAAAATATATGCAGCGGTCAAATTTTCGTTTTCGCTCCAACCGTTGTCCGCTGCTATATATGTATGTATGTATAAGCATTAGTTTGGCGCATTTTATTTTACCGGAACGCCAAGTGACGCGCTACCCTATAATTGTGGGGTATACACCTTTTTCGGTGTCATTGGCAACCAACTATTTTTTTGGATACTCAGTGCCTCGACTATCAACATTATTCGCATATCAATTAATTAATTATTTCTCGTTTTCGCCATATTAATTAATTATTTCTCGTTTTCTCTAGATATTAAATTAAATATCTTTTTTCGTTCGTTTTCGTTTTTGAATTTAAATTATTAATTAAATAATTAAAATATAAAAAAAAATTTTTATATTAGTCAAAAAATTTATTTTACTAATTATTTAATAAATTAAATTTTTTTTGTTTTAAATAAAAAACAAAAAATTTTAGATTTTTTTATCGTCGTCTGTTTATTAAAAAATAAATAAATTTTAAAATGGAAGGTAATAAACAGAAAGTAAAAGCACTTAAGAAAAGTGACTTAAGAAGAAGATTAGATGTCAGGGTAAAAAGCATTCGCCGGTTAGAGGAACGTTTGGAAGCTGGGTCAGTTCCTTTAGTGAAGACCGAGCTAGAGTGCAGGCTTCAGGTTTTAAATGAGACAATATTTAAGGCAAATGAGTTGCAAGACCAGATCGAGCAATTAGATGAGGAAGATGAATTTGGAGCCGAGTTGGAAGAATTAGAGATAACAACAAAGGCAAGGGGTGATGTCATTATTAAATGCCTTCACCTTAGCTAAAGAGTCCCCACCAGCTTCTGCAAGTTCTGCACCGGTTGCAGCCCCAACTCGAGCTCGACTTCCCAGTTTGGCATTGCCAAAATTCAGTAGAAACTATTCGGAGTTTAAAAATTTCATGAGTCTCTTTGAGACATTTGTAGACAAGGATGTGAACATTCCTGTTATCGAGAAATTTAACCATTTAATTTCTTGCCTCTCTGGTGAAGCCTTAGGAACTATCAAGGCATTCCAAGTCACCGAGAGTAATTATGACAAAGCTATTGCTCGTCTGAAAAGAGTTTACGATAACGAATGTCTCATCTTTGCTAACCAAATAAGCAAATTATTCAGCCTTCCGAAAGTTTACCAGCCGTCTGCGTCGTCGTTGAGAGGTCTCATTGACACAGTGTCATCGATCTATGGGTCACTATTATCCATAGGAGATGACACTAAAATTGCAAACTCAATGATCATTTACTTAGTTTTGAGTAGAGTAGATCCAGTGACCAGAGAAAAATGGGAAGAGTCACTGGATTATGAGAAATTGCCGCTGTAGTCCGATTTCGAAAAAATATTAAATCGTAGGTACCAGCACCTGTCCGCTGAAGAGACTGGCAAGCCAAAACAGGAGAAAACTGGGTTTGGGAAGCATCACAATAGGAGTTCGTTGGCTTGCACCGCTTCCAACAAACAAGCTTGCAGTTATTGCAACGCATAAGACCATAGTCTTGCCCAGTGTAGTCCGTTCGCTCGCCTTGCTGTAATGCAACGGTTTGAGTTAGTCAAGTCAGCTTCATTATGTTTAAATTGTCTGCGAAAAGGTTACACGGTTGCGAAGTGTAAATCGACTAGATGTCAAATTTGTGCAAGATCGCACCACAAACTTCTGCACCGATTTACTGTGACCGAAAATAACTTGGCGTTACCACCACCGAATGAACATCCTCCTCCAGCTCTACATCTTGATGACCCTTCTACGTCACATGCTTTGCATGCGTCATCTCTAGAAAGGGTTTTGTTAGCGACGTCGATCGTAAGCGTTAAAACTAAAAATGGCGAGAATATATTGGCCCGAGCCAACATTTGACTCTGGGTCACAAATGAACTTCATTACTGAAGAACTTGCTCAACGCTTACAGATCCGTAGGGAGGAATCGTGTATCAACTTGCTTGGAATTGGTCAAGCTAATTCCCAGGTTAAGAAAAAGATACACACTGTGGTGAAATCAACGATTAATGGTGGTGAGTTTCCGTTCGACTTTTGGATTTTGAAAACTATCTCGGGTTATCACCCTGACCAGTCAGTGAACGTGAAGGATTGGGACCTACCAAAGAACTTGCCGCTAGCAGACTCATATTTCTACAAACCTCAGCGGATAGTCATTTTTCGAATTGTTGTCCGTTGGCCAAATAAAACAAGGGCCAAACCATCCCATCCTCCAAAAAACTCTCCTTGGATGGATAGTATCCGGAAAATATAAGGCAAATACCTCAACTCCTCAACAGCCTGTCTCTAGCCTGAATTGCCAAGAAGAATTACTCGAGTCGATAGATGGCAATTTGAAAAAATTCTGGTCGTTGGAAGAAGTACCAACTTCCAAAAAGCTTTTGTCACCTGAACAAGAGTTATGTGAGGGACATTATCAGAAAAATACAGTTGTGCTGCATTCAGGTCGATTTGAAGTCAGGCTTCCATTTGAATCGGATCCAAGCGTTTTGGGAAACTCGTTCGAGGTAGCCAAACGCCGTTTTTTGTCGCCCGAGAAAAGATTATCTCGAGATCCGAATTTAAAGAAAATGTATGTGGAATTTATGGAAGAATACGAATCCTTAGGTCATATGTCCCCTACAAGCAATGATGTTATTGCTACTCCACACTACGTCATACCCCATCAGTGTGTTTTACGGCCACAAAGCACATCGACCAAATTACGAGTCGTGTTTGATGCGTCTTGTAAGACATCAACACATAAGTGTCTTAACGATCTGTTGATGGTTGGTCCTACCATCCAGAGTCCTTGAAACTGTGCAAGCTCAACACCGTTACATATGGCACTGCGCCAGCCCCATTCCTGGCCATAAGGTGTTTGAAGAGGTTGAGTGAATCTGTGAAAAATACATTCCCTCGAGCTGCCGAAGTTATTGGGTCCGACTTTTACGTCGACGACATGTTAACGGGTGCTGGTTGCATTGAGGAGCTAATGACAATTAAGTCTGAAGTAACTCAGGTTCTTCAAAACGCTGGGTTTGAATTGAGCAAGTGGTTTTCAAACTCGCCTGAAGTTACTGCATCCGAGAGCACGGTTAAGCCAATAACACTTTCGGACTCAGAACTGACTAAAGCATTAGGAATCGCTTGGATTCCTAAAGAAAATGTATTTAAATTTGAAATTGATGCTTCAGTCATGGGTCAAAGGGCGACCAAGCGGAACATCCTGTCGGTGACATCGACGCTGTTTGACCCCCTTGGCCTATTAAGCCTTATACTTATAAAAGGAAAGATTCTATTGCAGGAACTTTGGCTAAATAAGCTAGATTGGGATGAGTCAATTCCACAGCACTTAGAAACAGCGTGGAACAAAATACAAATTGCCTTGTCGCAATGTCACCGATTCAAATTCATGCCTTTTCTGACGCATCGATGAGAGCCTATGGAGCCTGCGTCTATATTCGTTGCGAATCTGCAGAAGGTATTAAAGTTTCATTGTTGACGGCAAAGTCCAAAGTAGCGCCGCTCAAGACAAAGACGCTCCCCCGTCTTGAGTTATGTGCCGCTCACCTTCTCGCAGATCTCTGCCGCAATATAAAGCCTCTAATAAAAGTATCGTATTTTGGTCGGTGTATTTTTGAAGTGTATTTTGGTCTGATTCAGAAGTGACTCTTCATTGGATTCGTACCCATCCATCGTCGTTGTCAACGTTCGTATCGAATAGAGTAGCCGAAATTCAAGAGTGGTCAGAGGATAGCACGTGGCGGTATGTACCAACTAAACAGAACCCGGCAGATATAGTGTCTAGAGGTGGAGACGTAAAGGAGACTGTAGAATCGATCTGGTTTACAGGTCCATCGTTTTTAAAGGAACCGGAAGATAAGTGGGCGACGAGCCCCTGTTTGATCTGTCACCAGAACTTCTACAGATGGAAGCGAAAAAGAATGCGGTCGGATTAACCGCAATCGTATCTACCTCAGATTTATTGGAAGTGATAGAAGGTTATTCCTCTCACCTAAAACTGCTGCGAGTGTTCGTTTATATGTTCCGCTTTATAAGGAAATGGAAGAAATAAGTAGTGAATTCTGATATTGTTCCCTCATCTGTCGAATATAATGAAGCATTTAAGAAAATAGGCGAAATAGTCTAAGAGCACGAGTATCAAGATGAAATAGAAAAGATCCGAAAAAATTTAAGTGTTAGCCCTAGCCTACAAAAGCTAAATCCCTTTCTACACGAATCTTCAGAGGCTGGGATTACCTTTTCGTTGTTGCGGGTTGGGGGGCAACTAGCTAATGCTCCTATATCGTACGATGCCAAGTTTCCAGTATTGTTGACAAAACGCTCTCAATTTGTTCAGAGCTACGTCCGATACTTGCACGAGTCGAATTTTCATGTGGGTCCACGAGCACTTGTGAGTCTTTTGAGACTGCGCATATGGATCGTAAATGCGCAGGAAGTCTGCAGTCAGACAGTACGGTCATGCATACGCTGCTTTAAATGCAAGCCTCGTCTGATGACTCAAATCATGGGTGATTTACCCTTAGATAGAATTCGTGCTCTCCGCCCATTCTCCATATGTGGTGTTGATTTTTGTGGCCCTATTGATACGACATTGAAAATTCGTGGTAGGCCACCCTATAAGTCCTACATTGCCTTATTTGTTTGTTTTGCGTCCAAGGCAGTTCTGATTCCTTTTTATTGGCTTTTCAAAGGTTCGTTGGGCGCCGAGGATGTCCGCAGATCGTGCATTGCGACAACGCGACGAACTTCGTCGGAACGAGTCGCCACTTCGCAGACCTTCGTCGGAGAATCGAAAACGAGGTCGACGCGGTCACGCAATTCGCATCAAAAAACGGATGCGTATTGGCGTTCATACCGCCGCGGGCTCCGCACATGGGCGAACTATGAGAGCCAGGTGTGAAGTCTGTAAAACACCTACTCCTACGAGCGGTAGGGAACGCCAGACTGACCGCGGAGAAGCTGCAGACCGTCCTCGTTGGAGTCGAGGCCGTCCTGAACTCACGACCCCTGGGGGCTCTGAGTCAGGACCCAAGCGACGGCGAGGCGCTTACTCCCGGGCACCTGTTGACAGGCCGCTCATCGTCCCACCAGCACCGCGGACCCCGGACCAGCAGGGTCTAACGTGCTTGCGGCGATGGCGGCTTGTCTCGTCAATCAAGCAAATGTTTTGGCAGCGATGGTCCCGGGAGTACGTCTTGGGCCTACGACATCCGGACGGGCGAGCTGGTCCTGTTCGCAGAGGATCACCAGCCGCCACAACAGTGGCTCACAGGACGAGTAGGAGCAACACACGCCGGCGCGGACGGAAGGGTCAGGGTCGCCGTCGTCCGAACTAGCTCTGGAGCGGAATACAGGAGAGCGGTTCACAAGCTGGCGCGGCTGCCAGTTGGTTGAAGCCTGATGGAGGCCTTCAACGGGGCCGGTGTTAATTGATTTGTTATTTATTTAAGTTGGCGAAAATTTTGAATTGTAGTTTATAGTTGAATTGTATTTATAGTTTTTAGTCTCTAAATTTACTCTAAGATAGCTTAGGGCGGAGCGGGAGCGAAAGCTCATATTCGCTCTGGTGCGAATTCGCCCCGCTTCGCCGCAATAGATAAGTTAGGCTTAAGATTAGAGAAAAATATAATCGAATCACTTCCCTCTCTTTCTCTTAAGCGAACGGTCGTGTTTTTTTGTGCGCACTGCATTTTATTATAAATATTGGTAAACCGGTGTTTACATACTTGTGAATTAAACCTTGTGAATCTTAACAATCTTAAAGCCTAAACCGTATCGCTTCGCGAGTGCTGTGGTATATTTGGAGTCGAATTAATAAATTGAATAATTTCAATTCCAAGCATAGCTCAGCTCTGCTTCTTCCCCGGCTTATCTTTATTTCTGCATTTCTCTTTTGCACTATTCAAAGCTCCCGCTTTGGCTTCCTATTTGGCACAGTGGTTCAAGGTATTGTGTTTTTACACTTTTTTAAATATTAATTTTTGTTTTATTAAATAAAAAAAAAAAATAAATAAAAATAAAATGGAATTTAAACTTGTCTGTGCCATTAAGTCTTGTAACAAGACAATTTCCTCATCCCAGCCTGCCATCCATTGCTGGCTATGTGAGAACGTCGTACATGCCAAGTGTGCCGGTTTCACTGCATCAGTTTCGGATGCCATTTCCCGTAGGTCTGGGATACATTATTGTTGTGAAAATTGTCGTGCTGTGCAAGGCGAAATGAGGTCGTTCATGAGACAGACCAAAAATGGATTTAAAGAGCTGATCACTGGTTTTCGTAAAATCAATGACCAGCTCTGTGCGCTGGACACTCAGTTTAGTGGCCTTCAGCTGCTAAACGAGTCCCCTAAGCGCAAGAAATCCGCTGTTTCTGATCCGCCTCAGCCTGCTCAGCCGACATTAATGCAGCCGCTTATATCTCTGGCCACCCCAAGGGCTAGAACTGAGAAAAATTCGTCAGAATTTCTCAGGGATAATGAGCAATTGTCTGATATGTCCGCCATGGCATCCCTTCAAGTGATGCCACAAGTCCTAGGGAACGAAACCCCCATTAGGGTCACCCAAAAGGGTATTCCACAGTCCGGACCACCGGCACCGACTGATGCTGCAGTTCTAGTACCTGCGACACCAAAACCCTTACAGGTGATTCCTCCATCGAAACATATATTTGTTTCTCGGCTCGCCCCTGCACTATGGGGAATTTGACCAGTTTTTGTGACAAAAACCCATTTTGTGAAAGTCGGAAAATGAAAATATGTTTTAGTGTAACGCATTCCAAATTCACCAATCTTCAGTGGTGCATAACAAAAATTCTTATAGAGGGCGCCACAACAAAGGAATCAGCTGACAAACACAGCTGTTGCAATTGCAAAGCACAGGCGACTAAAATATTAAGTTTTTTTAACCAAGTTTGAGAGGCTAGAATTAAAAATCTAAACAATTTAACAACTTTTTTTGAAATGAATACCAATCTGTGTGGCTTGTATTATATGTTTGTGATCGTCATTTGTAGAATAAAATCGTGTTGTCTCCGTAATCGAGCAAAAATGAAGGTAACCTTGTCAATGAATATTTTTGATAAAGGCTCATGTTCCATAAAGGATTTAAAGTGAGTCCAGAAGAGTCCATCGACGAAACCTATTGTATGTTGTAGAGTATTAAATTCTTGTTCGAATGAATGTAATTTTAAATACCACTTTTTCCGATTATGCGAGAATTTTTCATTTTTAGGACATAACCTTTATTTGGCAAACACAGAGTTGTTTGCAAAGTGTTTCGAAGCAAAGGGAAAGGTCGCGAAGGAGAATGCTGTCCTTAATTTTATGAAAGATTCTATCCGAGGAGTGAATTTTGAAAAGTACAGCTATGTTGTGGAACAAGCGAGAAAAAAATTTTGCTACCACGTGGCGCAAATGTGGAAGAGCTGCTCTTATAATATAAGTCATTTTCGACGGAATCATGAAGTTTGGCTAAATTCAAAAACATGTATAAATTTTCCGATAAAAAAGAAGACAGTAGGTCGGCCAACACTTCCTTTTAATGCGAAGGGCAATATATCTCGCAGAAGGCACGCTGCAGATCTGGCAAAGTCGGAAAATGGAAATGTAGGTGTGCTTATTCATGTGGCAAGCTTAGCCGCACGAAAAAATAAGCAAGCTGATCTTGCCAGCTGATCTTCTTGTGGTAGAGTTGAAAACCTAACAGACGTATTTCAGCCAGCAACAGATACTTCTGATCCGATCATTTCAGTAAATTTGGATAGAAGAATAAGACGAAAAAAAAATGAGTCTTCCAATAGAGGTTTTGGGCCTATTAGAGGGCTTATCAAATCCCGATGACACCACGGCGGGTGAGGATGAAAGCTGTTTTAAAATTGAGCATTTTGACCATCAAAATAATATTAAGTTGGACAACGAAGAGCTGGACTTTTTATAAGAGGTGTGTAGGGAAAGTATATGTCTTCTATACATTATTAATTGTCTTTCATTACAGGGGCACACGACGCTTTAAATGTAATTTACTCTTAAAACTGTAATAAACTGTAATACATTGTTAAAGGCGTGCCACGCCCACTATTTTCTATCAAATAAAACCAAATACTGTCACTGAACTAGTTAATTAGAACTAAAAAAAATCTGAAAAATTTACATTAGAAAAAAAAGGGGCGGTGCCACGCATATTTCTATTGGTAAAAGATATTGGTCAATTTAAGCCCATGCAAAAAACAGAAGTCAAATTTCTTGCTCCGATCTTGAGTTATTAATTTTTGTCACAAAAACTGGTCAAATTCCCCATAGTGCCCTGATACTTCAGAGATTGATATCTCGGCTTATATCAAAGCCAAAAAAAAAGCCGATATAAAGGTGGAGGACATTCAAAAATTTAAATATAATTATACAAGGCGCACGTCTTCTTTCAAGATTCGTTTGCCCGCGCTGATGTTCAAGACGATTTGCTCTTCAGTTTTTGGCCAGAGAATCTTTTCGTCCAAGAACATCAGCCTAGTTCCGTTAAGAAAAAAGTTCAAAAACCAGTGTGAGTGAGACTTCCCAATATCGAAACCACTGACCAACCCTCCACCTCTTCTTTGGCCTCTAACCCAAAAAACTAGTTTCCTCACTAACTCTTACCTATCAGAATACTAGGGGGCTACGTAGTAAACTCCCCAAGCTATATTCTGATAGTTCTTTCTTTGCATCCCATATAATAGCATTTACAGAAACCTGGTTAAATCCGGAGATCTTTAGCTCCGAAGTTTTTCCAAGTAAGTACACCACTTTTAGACGGGATCGATCTCAGCGAAGAGGAGGTGGAGTCCTCATTTCTGTAGACTCTACTCTTGCTTCTGAAGAGGTGAAATCCCATGAGTTTGGTGACATAGAATTTATTTGCGTTAAAATCACTATGTCCGTTAAAGCTTTATACATTACTTGTTCATATATACCTCCTATGTCTGAACCGCCTACATATTGGCAGCATTTGTCCGCCATTCGATACGTCTCTAATCTTATGACGGATCGTGACCAACTCGTAGCGGTGGGCGACTTTAATATCCCAGAATTAAAGTGGTCCAACGTCGACAACTCACCATCTTTGTCACTTTCAACTTACCATGACTTCACCGTGGGCATGTTTGACATGTCCCTAGGTCAGATCAATCATGTTAGAAATTCGCTAGGTCGGCTTTTAGACTTATGTTTTGTATCTGATCCGGATGGTACTGCTCTCTCCAGAGCTTTTCCCCTTTCAACCCCAGAGGATCCATATCACCCCACGCTGGAGGTCTCAATCGAAACCACTCCTGGTATCGATCAGATGTCTCCGAGCGTGGTAAATAAGATTCGCTGTTTCCGTAAAGCTGATTTTCAGAAACTTAATAGCCTTATAGAAACATTTGACTGGTCTGATATTCTGGCGTGCACTGATCTTAATGTCACTTTAGAAAAATTTTATTTTACTTTAAATAAATTTTTTGACTCATGTGTGCCTTGGAAATATCCGTCCGCTTCAGCAAATCCTCCTTGGTTTACAAGGTGCCTTACTAACTTAAAAAATAAAAAAAATAAGCTTTTACTTAAATATAAAAAAACCTGCAGTAGTGTGGATTTCGTAAGATACCTACTAGCTCGGTCGAATTTTACCGTGCATAACGCTGAATGTTATAGGAACTATATTGACCGCTGCCGGATTCAATTTACTCAGGATCCAAAGCAGTTTTATAATTTTGTAAACACTAAGCGTAAACACGTATCTTTTTCACCCCTGCTTACGTTTGAAAATTCTTCTGCGACTTCGGATCAGGCCATTGCCGATCTATTCGCAGAATTTTTTCAAACAACTTATTCTCCTCCTAAACTGACTGATCAGCCTTACGCATATAACATTCAAGCAGCAAATCTTATTTTCTGTCCGTTTTTTTCTGAGAATAACTTATTATCTGGTCTTTTAAGGGTAAAACCCATTTATTCGCCAGGCCCCGACGGAGTACCAGGCTGTGTGCTAAAATACTGCGCCAGGGCTCTGTGCAAACCTCTTCTAAGACTTTTCAACTTATCTTTGGAAACCTCGATTTTTCCCCTTATGTGGAAGGAATCATTTATAATTCCCCTACATAAAAAAGGGAAAAAGTCCGAGGCTGCCAACTACAGAGGCATCTCTAAGTTGTCGGCAATTCCAAAGTTATTTGAAAAATTAATTACCCCTCATTTGCAACACCTTTGCTCTTCGATTATCACTCCTTGTCAGCATGGCTTTATTAAGCGTCGCTCCACCACCACAAACTTATTGGAGTTGACATCCTTTGTCATAGATGGCTTTTGTAAGGGATATCAAACCGATGTAATTTACACAGACTTCAGCAAAGCATTCGATTCAGTTAATCACTAACTCTTGTTGAGTAAACTGAATATGCTTGGTTTTCCTAAAGACCTCTTAATGTGGATCTCCAGCTACCTAGATGGAAGGACACAAAGAGTCTTATTTAAAAACATACAGTCCCGTCTGGTCCGTGCTACATCCGGCGTCCCTCAAGGAAGTCATCTTGGCCCGTTATTATTTACGCTTTTTATAAACGACTTGCCCCCTGCTTTAACGAACTCTCTAGTTCTCATGTATGCAGATGATGTAAAGCTTTGTCTTCAGTACAAATCCATCTCTGCCCAATGCAGTCTTCAGTCTGACCTTGATAACTTTCAAAAATGGTGCTTAGCTAATGATCTAATACTTAATGGATCTAAATGCAAACATATGTATTTTTATCGTTCTTGCCCTCTGCAAGCTACTTATTCTATTAATGGGATTGCCTTAGAAAAATTGACCCAGGTTAATGATCTCGGCATCCTATTAGACATCAAACTTAAATTTGCCGACCATATTTCCTTAATGGTTAATAAGGCTAAAGGAGTCCTTGGTTTTATCAAAAGGTGGTCAAAAGAATTTAATGATCCCTATATAACTAAAACTCTATTCATTTCTTTGGTCCGTCCTATACTGGAGGTCTAACTAGAGGTCTAAACTGGGATGAAAATCTTCACCTTCCATCTTATAATAGTAGACTCTTACTCATAAACTTACCTAGCTTAACAAATCGTAGGACAATGCTCGGTGTAGTCTTTCTGCATAACCTTATTAACGGGGATGTAGATAGCCAGCATTTACTAACACGCTTAAAATTTAACATTCCTAATAGAAGGACTCGAAACTTTAGTCCTCTGTTCCTTAGCCGTTGTAGTTCGACATATGCACTGCATGACCCTTTTAGGGTATTATGTTCGAACTACAATGGTCTCTACGCCATAACATCTCTTTCCTGTCCCTCAAACTTAAAATATAGAATTTTAAATTTCCTTACTAACTCCTCCTAGCTTAATAATAAAAAAAAATAGCTTAATATATTCAAACAAATCGTTTATTGAGCGCCCTTCGGTCGTCTGGGCCTCTAAGATTTATGATGAATACAGGAATGCTAGCTGATGCTCTTATTGATGCACAAGCCATTTCCAAATTCTGAAAGACCGGAAAAAAAAAAAAAAAAAATTTACAACGTTGAAGAGGCAAGATCATTTCTTTCGTTTCCGTTTTCGCCCAGTTTTTTAAATATTAAGCAGCCACCCTTTTTTTGTTATTGGAAAGTGTGAGATAAAACAATCTCATTGAACATAAACAGTGAAATTATTCTCTGGTATTTATGTAAGAGAGTGGAAGATGTAACTGCAGCAATATAACAGTATGAAAATCAGCAGTATGACAGCAGTGTGAATATTAGCAGTATGAAGATCAGCAGTATGGCAACTTGAAAGAAGAAAATCGTCGGTAGGGCAGCATCGAAGAAGCAAAAACAGCAGAGAGAACGACGGGAAGCAGCAGCAGCCATTATCCTAATTTGTAAATATAACACATAACTATCTCTAATAAAACTGAGTGGAGTTAAAAACTCTCCTCGTTGGCTGATGGCCTTCAGCCAACGGGTACAACAGGGGGACCTACACGCAAGCAATTGCGTGCCGTAACTGTGTACACCGCTGGTAGTGCGACTATACTCTCCACGTGAGGGCGGCTGGTAACAGGTCCCGGTAAGGTCATGTCTCTGCCGAGGATGCTGGCTAATGGTAGTCGGGCGGGGAGAAGAACACTCCCTTCCTTAAATCACCCCAATCCAAGGTGGAACAGCATATGCCGAAGGATGCGTGTCCGAAGGGGGTCTCGGACGTTAATATGCGAACTCTGGGGGACCGGCCGACCTCCCAGTTTTAACCAGGCTTATCGTGACAAGCGGGCTATGTCATGATGGACGAACCCCTTCCCGCCTACTCGTGGGACCAAAACATGAATTCTACCAGCCAAACCAAAAACCTAAGTGAAGAACGGAACTCCCTAAAAAAGTCCGGAAATGGGGTCACTGACCCGTCAAACTCCAAGGCCCTTAAAAGCCAAGGAGCCGCTGAGATGAAGAAGCCCCCCACAGAGGGGCAACATCTGGAGGCGGGACGCGCCGGTGCGGAGAAGGAGGCCAAGGCTTCCTCTTCCAAAGCGGGGCTAACCATGGGACCACCGAACGGCGTGGAGAGGAAGACTCCCGGGTCAACCTCTAAACCAACCGGCGGGGCCCCTAAGGCGAACCCTGGTCCGGGAGCGTCTCACTCGACGCAGCGCAAAGGCTCCTACAAAGATAGGAGAAGAGCAGCCTTCATTCTGATGAGGGCGGACCCATCTGCCGAAGCCAATCCGGACCAAGCCGAGATCATAAAGTGGGCAAGGGAGATCCTGCCCAACTTTAATCCGGAAAGAGCGGGAGTAAGGCTGGATCCGAGCAAACGCAATGGGTCAGACCCTGCCAAGGAGACAGCTCAAAGCGCAAAAAGGCAGAGGTTCACAGAGGGTGAAGCCCCCCAGGCCAAGAAGAGAAAGGCCCAGCCGCAGCCGTCCAACCGCTCGTTCGCCGAAGTAACGAAGGGAAGAACCCTAATTGGAGTCCTGGACAAGGGCTCCAAGGATGGGCTTATTCTCAAGGACCTTTGGCGACGAGTGGTAAACGAGTTGCATGGGCGCTTCGTGGAGGAGATGCTGCGATGCGGAGGACCCCCACCTGAATGCGAAGACGCAGGATGGTATCAGGGTAGCGTCAAGGTAATTGCCTGCCAAGACGCGAAATCGGTAGAGACTTACAAGCGCATGGTTGCATCGCTTGGTGAGGTCTACCCTGGAGCCAAGTTAGTAGCGGTTGACTGGGACGAGATCCCCAGCAAACCGAGGGCGCGAGTGTGGCTCACTGAAAAGCCAGCCGACCCGAAGACCATCCTAACGATGCTTAGGATGTGCAATCCGACGCTTCCCACGGCAGACTGGAGAGTCGCCAAGGTCGAGGAGGCGGAGGGACTGCGGAGGCAGGTCGTCCTTACACTGAACGATGAGACCGTTAAAGCCCTGGAGAGGACGGAGCACCGGCTGAAGTACGGATTCGAACACGTTTCGGTCCGTATCTACAAATCCGATGCGAAAGCCAAACCAGGAGCTATAGAGCTAGAGGCAGACACGCAAGAGCCAGACTTGGAGGAGCCGACCGAAGAGAAACACCCGGAAGGAATGTCGGATGAGGAGGAGGACATCCTGGAAGGGTACACCTCGGAGGAAAGCGACTTGGCAAGGGCACTTAGCGGAGTCGGAATGGAGGAGGACTCTCTGCTGAGCTCCGAAACGGAGGCGGAAAATACTGTGGTGGAGATTTGTAAGGATGTCCCTGACGAGCTTACAAATAAACCTCCATCACAGTAAAGCGGCGTCAGCTGCCCTCCTACTCCACCTCGCCGAGAGTGGAGCTGATGTGGCCCTCATCCAGCAACCCTGGATCCTAGGAGACAGGATTCTTGGGCTGGGGGCGTCGGAGTTTAGGCTCTGCAAAGCCGATACAACAGGTAAAAGGCGAGCCTGCATCCTCGCAAAAAAAAGAACCTTAACCTCTTTTTGCTACCCAATTTCAGCAATGAAGACCACGTAGCCGCAGCCATAGAGGAGGCCCTCCCCCCGCACCCTCTACTCAAACAGCTGGTGGAAGACAGCAAGACGCACAAGATCGACCTGATCATAGGTTGCGATGCCAACGCCCATCATCATCAGTGGGGAAGCACTGACACGAACGGGAGGGGTGAGTCAATCTTCGATTTTATCCTAGGCTCTAACCTTCTGGTGGGTAACAGAGGTATAGAACCCACTTTCATAGTCAAGAACAGAAGGGAAGTACTTGACATCACTCTTTACTCTGAATCCCTAGCAGACAGGATTGTTAGTTGGGGAGTTCTGGAGAAACACTCCTTCCCGGACCACCGATACATAGAAATAGTGGTCAACTTTGAGAACTTTAATCGACTAACGGTACGCAATCCGAGGAAAGCGAACTGGGAGTTATACAGGAAAAAACTAGAAAGTTCCTTGGGGAAACCTCCAACAGGGGACGCTGACAGTAGGGAAGCCCTGGATGCCATGGTGGACACGCTTACGGCAGCGTGCGCCAGGGCATTCGACAAAGCTTGTCCCAAAAGCAGATCGGGCTATAGCAAGTCAAAGAAACCACCATGGTGGTCGAAAACACTTGCGCCCTTTAAAACCAAGGCCCGAGAGGCCTTTAACTTTGCGAGTAAAACAAACTCGGAGATAGCCTGGGAGTCGTATAAAGCGGACCTTAGGCAATATAACAAAGAACTTCGCAAGGCAAAAAGGAATGCATTGGCCAAGTTCTGCACGAACATTCAGGAAACATCAGAGGCCCCCGACTAAGGAAGGTCCTCGCAACTACTGCACTTTTCATCCAACTCCAGGACAGTAAATGACTGTCGCAGATCTCTTAACGAGATGGCAGAGCCAGGAAGGAACCAGTAGGTATCCCCTTAGCTACGTGTAGGCTAAAATGCAGGGATCACTTTGACCGCGCATCACTGAGGAAATGGAGAAATCTCCAAAACTGCAGGAACTCACGCATGATATGGCCCATCCGATCTAGGAAGAGGACAATGATGCTCATCGCCCTAAATAGGCAGGACTTAATAGGCGCCCGGGACATTGGCACCGGGTCTAGCACACGCGGCTAGACTAGCGGTGCCACATTATGACTACTGCAGGAGCTGTGGGGACGTGGAAGAGGAAGAGACAGTCGCACACCTTCTGTGTCAATGCCCTGCGCTGGGGCGCAGCAGGCTCAAATTCCTGGGCGCAGCAATACTCACGGACTTAACAGACCTCGCGGAGGTCGCTCCACACAGACTCGTTGCTTTCATCCGAAAATCAGAATGGGACCGCGAGCCGCCGCAGGAAGGACAGAACACCCTTGGGCACACAAGTAGATAGGAAGGGAGAGGTCCTCTAGTAGGATCCTTGCCTATGCGGTATCACAAGGAGCCCAAGCGGCTCAAGTGGATGGGGGTGTCAGTCACCGGCACCACATCGCCGCCTCAACCTAACCTAACCTAAAAACTCTCCTCACATTTGGGGGCTCGTCTTAACCAGAAAATTACAAAGTGACGCCGTCCCGAAAAGTCTTAAAAAGTGAAGGAGTTCGATCACAAAAGGGAATGAGAGCAAATGAGTGCAAAGTCCAGACAGCAGGAGACTTCTAGAATACCAATTGCGAAAGGAAAACAGCCGTACTACCACAAGGTCAGTTGGCGCAGCAGAAAAAAATCGGAAAATGAGTGAGCCGGAGAGAAACGTTGAAGCAAGTGGAGAAAAAAATATGAGTGAGACAAAGAGCTACGTGCAGAGTCTCGTCGAAGCAATTGTGACTAAAACACAAAGCAACGTACAGAATCCAGTGGCATCGAGTGGAGGAACAACTATCGCAGCTGGGGCAATTGCAAGCTGTTCGATCGCCGAGAACGCAAAAACGCTGCAGGATCTTGTTCAGCTTATGGAAT
The DNA here is from genome assembly GCA_018153035.1 of Drosophila pseudoananassae pseudoananassae. Taxonomy (NCBI): domain Eukaryota; kingdom Metazoa; phylum Arthropoda; class Insecta; order Diptera; family Drosophilidae; genus Drosophila; species Drosophila pseudoananassae. Next base: position 2,270,719 of record JAECXR010000022.1, on the reverse strand, counting down.
TAAAAATGAGAGCGGATGAACAAAATAGCCGTTGCTCAGCTACAGCGGAAAGTTATGCGAAAATAATTCCGGAGTTTGAAGGAGAATCCATGCCGGTCAAGAATTGGTTTGACAATTTCGAGCTGAATGCTGAAGCTTACGATTTGAACTTAAAGCAGATGTATGTACAGGCACGTGCCAAAATGACAAAAACAGCTAAATTGTTTTTGGATTCGACTTACGTACACCAATACACCAAGATGCGGATGTTGCTGCAGGCAGAGTTAAGTCGTCAATACGTATGCAGTGCGGATCTTCATGAGCAGCTTCGTGATCGCAAGAAACGCAAGCAGGAATCATTTCACGAATATGTTCTTCAGATGAGGAAGATTGCAGCACTTGGCAGCATCGATGCAAGTTCTGTAATCCGCTACATAGTAGACGGCCTGAACTTAAGGAGTGACTTCAAATACACCCTGTACAATTGCAAGTCTTTCAAAGAGCTGCAGGAGCAATATGACGTATTTGACGTCAACGAAAAGAGCTTCAAGCCGTTCCAGCTGAACGATGCAAAATGGACGCCGAATCAGAAAAAACAGTACGAGTTCAACGACCGAAAGAGCTACTGTTTTAATTGTGGATCAGCTGATCATCTTCGCAAGGATTGCAAAGCTGCCACGAAATGCTTCAGTTGCAACAAAGAAGGACACATGTCTAGAGATTGCCCTAGGTCAGCTGCTGGAGTCCAAGTTGTTCGCAGTGGAAGACGGATGAAAAAGGTCATCATCAACGACGTCGAAGTGAAGTGCCTAGTGGATACTGGAGCCGATGTATCTATATTAAGAAAGTTCATCTTTAACAAAATCCCGAATGTCCTCTTGGAGAGATGTACATCGACGCTCCGTGGACTAGGAAAGAAGATCGCGTACCCAGAGGTATGCTTTTCGGCTGAGGTTGCAGTAGATCACGAGATAACCCAACACAAGTTCGTTGTTGTAGAGACTGAAAATATGGAGTATGACGCATTGCTTGGATTCGATTTTGTTTCAAAGTTCAATCTTTCGTTGTCGCCAGAGGGATACAAGTTTTCTTCCCCGCATGGGGAGAAAGCTTGTGAGGAACCGAATAAGATGAGTATTTATAGTATTATTAATACAAATGATGAAATCGATGTTCGTACGCAGTATAAAAAGGAAGTATCGATGCTGATCAAAAACTACAAGGCGGTGGATTCAGTAGCAGAGGTTCCAGTCAAGCTGCGAATTGTTCCAGATGGTAAGATTATCCCATTTCGCCAGTCTCCGAATCGATTTGCGATTGCCGAACAACAGGATGTCGAACAGCAGATCGTAGAATGGCTATCTGCTGGAATTATACGCCCATCTACATCAAACTTTGCTAGCCGTCTGGTGCTGGTAAACAAAAAGGATGGCACACGCCGTGTTTGCGTTGATTTTCGTAAGCTGAACTCGATGGTATTGAGAGATTGCTTTCCCGTCTCTGTTATAGGGGAAGTGCTTGAAAAGCTGCAAAAAGCGCGATACTTTACCTTGATGGACTTGGAGAATGGTTTCTTCCACGTTGCCATTGAGGAAGAGAGCAAGAAATTTACAGCGTTCATAACCAAATCCGAATTTTACGAATTCAATAGAACACTGTTTGGATTTCGGAATTCGCCAGCTGTATTCATTCGCTACGTTAATAACGTATTTCAGAAGCTGATGAACAAGGACATACTCGATTTATATATGGATGATATAATAATTCACGCCGAGACTGCAGAGCAATGTTTGCAAAAGATGGCACTCGTCTTCAAAAGAGCTGGGGCGTTTGGCCTGAAGATCAAGTGGCGAAAATGTCACTTTTTGCCGAGAAGAATTTACTTCTTGGGCCACCACATTGAAGACGGAAACCTGTGGCCTGGACAAGAGAAGACTGCAGCGGTCAGCAAATTTTCGGTGCCGAAAAACGTCAGAGCAGTCCTAGCTTTTCTGGGGCTGACGGGATTTTCAGAAAATTTATTCAGAATTATTCGCAATTGCACGCCTGTTACTAACCTGCTGCGCAAAGATGTTCGTTTCCAAATGGCTGAGCCTCAGATGATCGCGTTCCAGAGTTTGAAGGATGCGTTGACAAAGGAACCTATTTTGAAACTGTACACCAGAGGAGCTAAAATTGAGTTATACACAGACGCAGTGGTTCGATGACAAACTCCACCCTATCCAGTATTGGAGCAAGAAGACAACAGGAGCTGAGTCCCGCCAGCACAGTTATATCCTGGAAGCCAAAGCCGTGTATCTAGCGGTACAAAAATTTAGACATTATCTGCTGGGATGACCGTTTAAGCTGATAACGGATTGTGCCGCTTTTAAACAAACTCTACAGAAGGCGGATATACCAAGAGCAGTCACGCAGTGGATTGTTTATCTACAAGATTTTGTTTTTATAGTGGAACATCGTCCTAGTCGCTATCCTGATCGGGTTATGCTTGTCTCCTTAGAGATTACAGCACGCATCAAAAACGCTCAAAGAAAAGATGAGATGCTGAAAGCAATTGTGGAAATTCTCAAAAGCCGCCCATATGAGGGGTACAAGATAAAAGCTTTAGTTGTCTATAAGGAGGTGAATGAAACCGATCTCCTCGTAGTCCCGAATGCGATGGAAAAAGAAGTAATTGTTGACGCCCATAATGCAGGCCACTTTGCACTACAAAAACTCTACATACTATTCAACAATCGTATTGCATTCCTCATTTGGAGCAAAAAGTTCAGCATGTGGTGAACAATTGTGTAAGATGCATAATTTTCAACAAGAAACTTGGCAAGAAAAAAGGTTTTTTAAACTGTATCGATAAAGGTGATCAACCCCTTCACACGCTGCATGTTGATCATCTGGGTCCCATGGATGCTACTGGAAAACAATATAAATACATATTCGCGATGGTGGACTCATTCACAAAGTTTATATGGATTTTTCCTACGAAGACTGCAAGCTGCGAGGAAACGCTGAAGAAGGTTGAGACCTGGTCCGAAATTTTTGGCAACCCAGTGCGGATGGTTTCGGATAGAGGTTCTGCTTTCACAGCCAACTTGTTTGCAGATTACATGAAGGAAAACGAAGTTTTGAAGTATTGAAAACGTTTTAAGCACATCTGGAGTTCCCCGCGGAAATGGTCAGATCGAAAGTGTGAATCGCACGATATTGTCAATTATGTCTAAGATTTTGGCAGATGATCCAGCCAAGTGGTTTAAGGCAGTACCTGAGGTGCAGAGAGCTGTTAATTCCCACGTACATGCTTCTACTAAGAAGTCACCATTTGAGCTAATGTTTGGTGTGAAGATGAACAATAATCCAACCAATCGTATTCTACAGCTTCTAGATGAGGAGATGTATTCAAACATCGACGAGCAACGGCAGCAACTTAGAAAAGATGTAAAGATCGAAATTCAACGTGCACAGGATTCCTACAAAAAGTACTCTAACCTAAGGCATAAAGCAGAAGTCAATTATAAAGTTGGAGACTTAGTCGCTATACGCCGGACACAGTTTTTTCCAGGGAAAAAGCAGGCTGGAGAATATCTGGGACCGTATAAAATATCAAAAGTTAACAGGAACGGCAGATACGAAGTTCGGAAGGCTGTGGATGTAGAAGGCCCATGTAACACTTCAACCAGCGTGAAGTTGTGGCGTTATGTAAAGGATAATGAAGACGCTTGGTCATCTGGGACAGATGACTAATGAGGAATGGTCGAGTGTAAAAGAGTGGAAGATGTAACAGCAGCAGTATAACAGTATGAAAATCAGCAGTATGGCAGCAGTGTGAATATCAGCAGTATGGCAGCAGTGTGAATATCAGCAGTATGGCAGCAGTATGAAGATCAGCGACGGAAAGCAGCAGCAGACATTATCCTAATTTTAAAATATAAGGAATCAGAACTTGTAACATTGAATACACATAACTATGTCTAATAAAACTGAGTGGAATTAAAAACTCTCGTCACATTTATTATACCTTTAAAATTGGGTATAGCTAGCCTTTTCATCATTTTTAACAATGCTGTATAAGTGATTTAACATATTCATATGTTATAATAGGATTCCGGCTAGTAGGTTATTAAAGATCATAAATTTGTATTCATTTTCATTGTTAAGTTTACAATCCTTTACTTTAAATAACACCCGAACTTTTATTACTATATAACATGGGATTATCCCATGATGACCTTATAGCCAGGTAATGCCACCAATTGGTTCAATGAAAATCCTCCTAGTGCAGGTAGTGCAGGTATGAAAGCAATTAATATGGGGACTGAGTAACTTTAAAATATCAAATATCAGTCATTTTACTGATTGGTCGCATCAGAATAATATTATCCCTCAAATATGGGCTGTAAATATTCGTCACGCTTAAACTCATAATACAACATGAGTTTAACATAATACAACAACTCATAAGTTTATTGCCTTGACAAAAAGGGTAAGACTATGTAACCTTAAAGGGTAAATGGAATATACGTTTATTTTGAATAGTTAGTAAAGTGTAATAGGTTCTTCAAAGGCAGGATCCCATGTAATATGTTCTTTCTTGGATTTGTTCTTTATTTGGTTTTTATTGGATTCGGAGCAGCCGTTGTTGCCGCTCTGAGCTCAAGGGAGTTTCTCCTTTTACAAAGTTACTTATGAATTAAAGGAGGTCTAAGTCGTAGCTGCGCTGCCCAAAGCGGCAGCGGAGAGACGGTTATGTATTCTTAAATATTTATATATGAATATATATTTATGTTATGTTCGATTAGGCGGAGGTATGTGGACTTGCATAAGGTCCACTCGTGTTACGTATATGCGGACATATGCACTTTTCGGCGTACAGCAAAGGCACAGCGGGCGGTTCATATTTAGGTGCACTTAGGTTTATGAATGAGACCTTGGATAACATAAACACTGCGACAAAGTGTTACAGTGTGTACCCTTTAAGTACTGTTGGTACAGTGAGTGGTCGATATATATATATATGATATTAATAGTGCATATAGTGGCATATTACATCTCCTTCCTTTTGAAAAATAACGTAATATAATGAAGTTATTTTCTAACATAGATTGTACAAAATTTAATAAATGATGTTAACAATAAGTTTTTTTTTTTTGTGTTTTTATATTCGGTATGCTTATTTTGCTCTTTTTTTTTTATGTATGTATATTTTTCTCTTTTTTTTTTATTTATTTATGTATGGCCATACGTGATATATTTATGAAATGTTAATTGATTATGAAATAAAAAGTTTTAATCTATCTTTATGTACTATTTGTTTTTTATTTTTATACCCTTGCAGAGGGTATTATAATTTTGGTCAAAAGTGTGCAACGCAGTGAAGGAGACATCTCCGACCCTATAAAGTATATATATTCTTGATCAGGATCACCTCCTGAGTTGATATGAGCATGTCCGTCTGTCCGTCTGTCCGTCTGTCTGTCCGTCTGTCTGTTTCTACGCGAACTAGTCTCTCAGTTTTAAAGCTATCGTCTTGAAACTTTGCACACACCCTTCTTTCCTTTGCACGCAGTATATAAGTCGGAACGGCCCGGATCGGCTGCCATATAACTGATTGATCGGAAATGGTATAACTTTGGTGTTTTTAGAGTTAGAGTTCAAATTTGACATGTGAGCTATTTTTGGCAAAACATTACGTCACGCCAAATTTCATAAGGATCGGCCGACTATATCCTATAGCTGCCATATAACTGAACGATCGGAAATGGTATTTGGTAGAAATATCAACTTTCGTATTTTTGAAGATAGAAGTTTGGGACTTTTTTTAGATTTTGTATTGTAATAAATTGGATTATATATTCCTATTCCCATAAGGATCGGCCAACTATATCCGATGTTTGCGATATATATCCGGTTTTAACTGCAAGGGTATATAAACTTCGGCTCCGCCCGAAGTTAGCTTTCCTTTCTTGTTATTTTCTAATATAGTTATATTATCTCTATCTCCTATTTGTTCTACCTTATAAGGACCTGTATATTTAAAATCTAGTTTATGTCCTGTTTCATTTTTCAATAAAACCTGATCTCCTATTTTTAAATCAAAATCCAAACTAGTTTTGTCGTAAATAATTTTTTGTTTTAGCTTATGAGCTTCTAGCATTAGTCTAGCTCTCTTAAATGCCTGCTCTAATCTAAATTTTGATTCCTTAGCGTAATCTTCTATATTGTAAAGGGGTTCTATTATATCTACGCTATTAAAATGCTTTGGTAAATTTGAAGTTTTACAAAAACTAATTCATATGGACAATAGTCATGTGCCATAGAGGGTGTTGTATTGAAACAATAGACGAAGTATTGTAGCCATACGTCCCAATCCGTTTTGTCGACTGAGATTTGGTGATGATGTGCAGTAGAAGTTATGTTTTCAATATTTAGATTTTTTACATAGACCTTCAATAATTGAATTTTTATATTCCGTTCCCATGTCCGTAATGAACGTCTTCATTGGACCGTACTTTAGAATAAAATCTTCAAATATAGCTTTTGCTACCGTATTTGCACTTTTATTTGGTATTGGTATCGCTACCAGGTATTTGGTTAAATCGCAGATGAGTGTAACTGCGTATTCATTTCCATTATCAGATTTGGGTAGTGGACCAATCGTATCCACAATTACTCTATCGAAAGCTCTTTGCGGAGTTTCGGTTATGGTTAATGGGGTCTTAGTGCTACTCTTAATGATTTCAGTATATAATTGCCCATATTTTTAAAATTATCAATTGAAAAATGTTCAAAGATATTTTCCCACGGTGCCACTTTTAGTTGGCTGATTTTGTGAATACCGGCCTGCTTTTCAAGCCTTTGGAAGAACTGACCTAAGTCAAGGGTTCCATTAGTATACAAATCGCTAACATCATATCTTGCTGTAATTTTTTTTCCGCGCTTAAATAAACACATCTTATTATTTACATGCAAGGTCACTACTTTACGTACTTCATCATTATTAATGACTTCATATACGTTGGGCTTTGAAGCTTTTTCTGTGGATTGCTTATGCAATTATATTTTTTCTTTTCCTGCGCAGGATTTTTGTCTACTTTGGTTTCTGGTAGTGACTTTCAGAATATTTAATTGTATGTTTTTTAATTCTGTGATTGTTATTCTGGAGAGCGCATCGGCTACATAATTATCTTTGCCCTTTAGCTTTAGGTGCTCTACCGTAAAATTATATTCCTCTAATTCAAGTCTCATTCTTGTTAGTTTGGAACTGGGATTTACCATTGAAAATAAGTAAATAAGTGCTCTGTGGTTTGTTTTGACAGTGAAATGTCTACCATAAATATATGGTCTGAAGTGTATTATTGCCCAATGAATAGCTGCTAGTTCTTGTTCTGTAGTGCTCTTGTTGCTTTCACCTTTCGTAAAGGATCTTGATGCGTATGCAACCGAAAGCTGAAGTCCATTTTTGTTTTGAGTTAGGACTGCTCCACAAGCGTATTTGCTAGCATCTGTGATTATGCAAAATTCTTTGCTAAAATCTGGGTATTGCAACAGAGTTGGGTTTATTAATGCTGATTTTAGATGTTCGAAAGCGTTCTGACATTCTTTTGTCCATTCGAATTTTACATTTTTCCTACATAATCTTGTTATGTGACGGGAGCCTATTTTGAAACTGTACACCAGAGGAGCTAAAATTTAGTTATACACAGACGCATCAAAAGATGGATTTGCAGCGGTATTAATGCAGTGGTTCGATGACAAACCACCCTATCCAGTATTGGAGCAAGAAGACAACAGGAGCTGAGTCCCGCCAGCACAGTTATATCCTGGAAGCCAAATCCGTGTATCTAGCGGTACAAAAATTTAGACATTATCTGCTGGGATGACCGTTTAAGCTGATAACGGATTGTGCCGCTTTTAAACAAACTCTACAGAAGGCGGATATACCAAGAGCAGTCACGCAGTGGATTGTTTATCTACAAGATTTCGTTTTTACAGTGGAACATCGTCCTAGTCGCTATCCTGATCGGGTTATGCTTGTCTCCTTAGAGATTACAGCACGCATCAAAAACGCTCAAAGAAAAGATGAGATGCTGAAAGCCATTGTGGAAATTCTCAAAAGCCGCCCATATGAGGGGTACAAGATAAAAGTTTTAGTTGTCTATAAGGAGGTGAAAGAAACCGATCTCCTCGTAGTCCCGAAAGCGATGGAAAAAGAAGTAATTGTTGACGCCCATAATGCAGGCCACTTTGCACTACAAAAACTCTACATACTATTCAACAATCCTATTGGATTCCTCATTTGGAGCAAATAGTTCAGCATGTGGTGAACAATTGTGTGGCTATATGTTGGGAGTTCTGAGCTCTTATTTGGGATGCATTCCATTCATAGCAGACTTTACTATAGAGACTGAAAATATGGAGTATGACGCATTGCTTGGATTCGATTTTGTTTCAAAGTTCAATCTTTCGTTGTCGCCAGAGGGATACAAGTTTTCTTCCCCGCATGGGGAGAAAGCTTGTGAGGAACCGAATAAGATGAGTATTTATAGTATTATTAATACAAATGATAAAATCGATGTTCCTACGCAGTATAAAAAGGAAGTATCGATGCTGATCAAAAACTACAAGGCGGTGGATTCAGTAGCAGAGGTTCCAGTCAAGCTGCGAATTGTTCCAGATGGTGAGATTATCCCATTTCGTCAGTCTCCGAGTCGATTTGCGATTGCCGAACAACAGGATGTCGAACAGCAGATCGTAGAATGGCTATCTGCTGGAATTATACGCCCATCTACATCAAACTTTGCTAGCCGTCTGGTGCTGGTAAACAAAAAGGATGGCACACGCCGTGTTTGCGTTGATTTTCGTAAGCTGAACTCGGTGGTATTGAGAGATTGCTTTCCCGTCCCTGTTATAGAGGAAGTGCTTGAAAAGCTGCAAAAAGCGCGATACTTTACCTTGATGGACTTGGAGAATGATTTCTTCCACGTTGCCATTGAGGAAGAGAGCAAGAAATTTACAGCGTTCATAACCAAATCCGAATTTTACGAATTCAATAGAACACTGTTTGGATTTCGGAATTCGCCAGCTGTATTCATTCGCTACGTTAATAACGTATTTCAGAAGCTGATGAACAAGGACATACTCGAATTATATATGGATGATATAATAATTCACGCCGAGACTGCAGAGCAATGTTTGCAAAAGATGGCACTCGTCTTCAAAAGAGCTGGGGCGTTTGGCCTGAAGATCAAGTGGCGAAAATGTCACTTCTTGCCGAGAAGAATTTACTTCTTAGGCCACAACATTGAAGACGGAAACCTGTGGCCTGGACAAGAGAAGACTGCAGCGGTCAGCATATTTTCGGTGCCGAAAAACGTCAGAGCAGTCCTAGCTTTTCTGGGGCTGACGGGATTTTCAGAAAATTTATTCAGAATTATTCGCAATTGCACGCCTATTACTAACCTGCTGCGCAAAGATGTTCGTTTCCAAATGGCTGAGCCTCAGATGAACGCGTTCCAGAGTTTGAAGGATGCGTTGACAAAGGAACCTATTTTGAAACTGTACACCAGAGGAGCTAAAATTGAGTTATACACAGACGCATCAAAAGATGGATTTGCAGCGGTATTAATGCAGTGGTTCGATGACAAACCACCCTATCCAGTATTGGAGCAAGAAGACAACAGGAGCTGAGTCCCGCCAGCACAGTTATATCCTGGAAGCCAAATCCGTGTATCTAGCGGTACAAAAATTTAGACATTATCTGCTGGGATGACCGTTTAAGCTGATAACGGATTGTGCCGCTTTTAAACAAACTCTACAGAAGGCGGATATACCAAGAGCAGTCACGCAGTGGATTGTTTATCTACAAGATTTCGTTTTTACAGTGGAACATCGTCCTAGTCGCTATCCTGATCGGGTTATGCTTGTCTCCTTAGAGATTACAGCACGCATCAAAAACGCTCAAAGAAAAGATGAGATGCTGAAAGCAATTGTGGAAATTCTCAAAAGCCGCCCATATGAGGGGTACAAGATAAAAGCTTTAGTTGTCTATAAGGAGGTGAATGAAACGGATCTCCTCGTAGTCCCGAAAGCGATGGAAAAAGAAGTAATTGTTGACGCCCATAATGCAGGCCACTTTGCACTACAAAAACTCTACATACTATTCAACAATCGTATTGCATTCCTCATTTGGAGCAAAAAGTTCAGCATGTGGTGAACAATTGTGTAAAATGCATAATTTTCAACAAGAAACTTGGCAAGAAAAAAGGTTTTTTAAACTGTATCGATAAAGGTGATCAACCCCTTCACACGCTGCATGTTGATCATCTGGGTCCCATGGATGCTACTGGAAAACAATATACATATATTGTTACATAATATACATACAATATACATAACATACATAATATACAACGTACATAATATATATACAATATACATAATATACATATTCGCGATGGTGGACTCATTCACAAAGTTTATATGGATTTTTCCTACGAAGACTGCAAGCTGCGAGGAAACGCTGAAGAAGGTTGAGACCTGGTCCGAAATTTTTGGCAACCCAGTGCGGATGGTTTCGGATAGAGGTTCTGCTTTCACAGCCAACTTGTTTGCAGATTACATGAAGGAAAACGAAGTTTTGAAGTATTGAAAACGTTTTAAGCACATCTGGAGTTCCCCGCGGAAATGGTCAGATCGAAAGTGTGAATCGCACGATATTGTCAATTATGTCTAAGATTTTGGCAGATGATCCAGTCAAGTGGTTTAAGGCAGTACCTGAGGTGCAGAGAGCTGTTAATTCCCACGTACATGCTTCTACTAAGAAGTCACCATTTGAGCTAATGTTTGGTGTGAAGATGAACAATAATCCAACCAATCGTATTCTACAGCTTCTAGATGAGGAGATGTATTCAAACATCGACGAGCAACGGCAGCAACTTAGAAAAGATGTAAAGATCGAAATTCAACGTGCACAGGATTCCTACAAAAAGTACTATAACCTAAGGCGTAAAGCAGAAGTCAATTGCTGAAAAAGCAGGCTGGAGAATATCTGGGACCGTATGAAATATCAAAAGTTAACAGGAACGGCAGATACGAAGTTCGGAAGGCTGCGGATATAGAAGGCCCATGTAACACTTCAACCAGCATGAAGTTGTGGCGTTATGTAAAGGATAATGAAGACGCTTGGTCATCTGGGACAGATGACTAGTGAGGAATGGTCGAGTGTAAGAGAGTGGAAGATGTAACAGCAGCAGTATAACAGTATGAAAATCAGCAGTATGGCAGCAGTGTGAATATCAGCAGTATGGCAGCAGTATGAAGATCAGCGACGGAAAGCAGCAGCAGACATTATCCTAATTTTAAAATATAAGGAATCAGAACTTGTAACATTGAATACACATAACTATCTCTAATAAAACTGAGTGGAGTTAAAAACTCTCGTCACATTTATTATACCTTTAAAATTGGGTATAGCTAGCCTTTTCATCATTTTTAACAATGCTGTATAAGTGATTTAACATATTCATATGTTATAATAGGATTCCGGCTAGTAGGTTATTAAAGATCATAAATTTGTATTCATTTTCATTGTTAAGTTTACAATCCTTTACTTTAAATAACACCCGAACTTTTATTACTATATAACATGGGATTATCCCATGATGACCTTATATCCAGGTAATGCCACCAATTGGTTCAATGAAAATCCTCCTAGTGCAGGTAGTGCAGGTATGAAAGCAATTAATATGGGGACTGAGTAACTTTAAAATATCAAATATCAGTCATTTTACTGATTGGTCGCATCAGAATAATATTATCCCTCAAATATGGGCTGTAAATATTCGTCACGCTTAAACTCATAATACAACATGAGTTTAACATAATACAACAACTCATAAGTTTATTGCCTTGACAAAAAGGGTAAGACTATGTAACCTTAAAGGGTAAATGGAATATACGTTTATTTTGAGTAGTTAGTAAAGTGTAATAGGTTCTTCAAAGGCAGGATCCCATGTAATATGTTCTTTCTTGGATTTGTTCTTTATTTGGTTTTTATTGGATTCGGAGCAGCCGTTGTTGCCGCTCTGAGCTCAAGGGAGTTTCTCCTTTTACAAATTTACTTATGAATTAAAGGAGGTCTAAGTCGTAGCTGCGCTGCCCAAAGCGGCAGCGGAGAGACGGTTATGTATTCTTAAATATTTATATATGAATATATATTTATGTTATGTTCGATTAGGCGGAGGTATGTGGACTTGCATAAGGTCCACTCGTGTTACGTATATGCGGACATATGCACTTTTCGGCGTACAGCAAAGGCACAGCGGGCGGTTCATATTTAGGTGCACTTAGGTTTATGAATAGGATAACATAAACACTGCGACAAAGTGTTACAGTGTGTACCCTTTAAGTACTCTTGGTACAGTGGGTGGTCGATATATATATATATGATATTAATAGTGCATATAGTGGCATATTACATCTCCTTCCTTTTGAAAAATAACGTAATATAATGAAGTTATTTTCTAACATAGATTGTACAAAATTGAATAAATGATGTTAACAATAAGTTTTTTTTTTTGTGTTTTTTTATTCGGTATGCTTATTTTTCTCTTTTTTTTTTTATGTATGTATATTTTTCTCTTTTTTTTTTTTTATTTATTTATGTATGGCCATACGTGATATATTTATGAAATGTTAATTGATTATGAAATAAAAAGTTTTAATCTATCTTTATGTACTATTTGTTTTTTATTTTTATTGTCTAATATAGTTATATTATCTCTATCTCCTATTTGTTCTACCTTATAAGGACCTGTATATTTAAAATCTAGTTTATGTCCTGTTTCATTTTTCAATAAAACCTGATCTCCTATTTTTAAATCAAAATCCAAACTAGTTTTGTCGTAAATAATTTTTTGTTTTAGCTTATGAGCTTCTAGCATTAGTCTAGCTCTCTTAAATGCCTGCTCTTATCTAAATTTTGATTCCTTAGCGTAATCTTCTATATTGTAAAGGGGTTCTATTATATCTACGCTATTAAAATGCTTTGGTAAATTTGAAGTTTTACCAAAAACTAATTCATATGGACAATAGTCATGTGCCATAGAGGGTGTTGTATTGAAACAATAGACGAAGTATTGTAGCCATACGTCCCAATCCGTTTTGTCGACTGAGATGTATGAACGAATATACTCATTGAGTGTTCTGTGGCTTCGCTCCACGGTACCTACAGTTTGGTGATGATGTGCAGTAGAAGTTATGTTTTCAATATTTAGATTTTTACATAGACCTTCAATAATTGAATTTTTATATTCCGTTCCCATGTCCGTAATGAACGTCTTCATTGGACCGTACTTTAGAATAAAATCTTCAAATATAGCTTTTGCTACCGTATTTGCACTTTTATTTGGTATTGGTATCGCTACCAGGTATTTGGTTAAATCGCAGATGAGTGTTACTGCGTATTCATTTCCATTATCAGATTTGGGTAGTGGACAATCCACAATTCGTATCCACAATTACTCTATCGAAAGCTCTTTGCGGAGTTTCGGTTATGGTTAATGGGGTCTTAGTGTGTTTAGTAGTTTTAGACTTTTGGCATTTAGGACATTTATTTATGTACTCTTTTATGTCTTTGGACATATTTTTCCAGTAATAGTGTCTCTGGACCTTGGCCAAGGTTTTTGTAATGCCTGTATGACCACCTTGTATTGGATCATCATGGAATGTAGACAATATAGCTTCTTTTTCTTTATTATTTTTTATTACGGTCACCTGGTTGAGTAGCGCTACTCTTAATGATTTCAGTATATAATTGCCCATATTTTAAAAATTATCAATTGAAACATGTTCAAAGATATTTTCCCATGGTGCCACTTTTAGTTGGCTGATTTTGTGAATACCGGCCTGCTTTTCAAGCCTTTGGAAGAAATGACCTAAGTCAAGGGTTCCATTAGTATACAAATCGCTAACATCATATCTTGCTGTAATTTTTTTTCCGCGCTTAAATAAACACATCTTATTATTTACATGCAAGGTCACTACTTTACGTACTTCATCATTATTAATGACTTCATACACGTTGGGCTTTGAAGCTTTTTCTATGAATTGCTTATGCAATTATATTTTTTCTTTTCCTGCGCAGGATTTTTGTCTACTTTGGTTTCTGGTAGTGACTTTAAGAATATTTAATTGTATGTTTTTTAATTCTGTGATTGTTATTCTGGAGAGCGCATCGGCTACATAATTATCTTTGCCCTTTAGGTGCTCTACCGTAAAATTATATTCCTCTAATTCAAGTCTCATTCTTGTTAGTTTGGAACTGGGATTTACCATTGAAAATAAGTAAATAAGTGCTCTGTGGTCTGTTTTGACAGTGAAATGTCTACCATAAATATATGGTCTGAAGTGTATTATTGCCCAATGAATAGCTGCTAGTTCTTGTTCTGTAGTGCTCTTGTTGCTTTCACCTTTCGTAAAGGATCTTGATGCGTATGCAACCGGAAGCTGAATAATCTTGTTATGTGACGGGAGTATTCTGAAAAATTCTTTATGAAACGTCTGTAATAATTGCAAAATGCAACGAATCTTCTAGCGCTGTCCACATCATGTGGGACTGGGTAATTTTGAATGACGTCGTATTTTTTGTCGTCGGGCAAGATTCCTTTATTTGTGCATTTATGTCCTAGGAAGGTGACTTCATGCATGAAAAATGAACATTTTTCGGGATGTAACTTTAGGTTGTGTTTCCTACATTTCTCGAAAACATCAGTTAAGTTTTTGAGCATGTGTTTTTCAGAGCAACCTATGACTATTAAGTCATCCATATAAAGGAATGCTTGCGAAGGTTCTAATCCAGAGAAAGCTATAGTCATCATTCTCTGAAAAGAGTTTGGCGCTATTTTTAAACCGAATGGTAATCGCGTGAAGCGATATGAACCATTGTTTGTTGAAAAGGATGTTATATCGCGTGAACTTTTTTCGAGTTCGAAATATTTTGCTCTACCTAGTTGATCCAAAATATCGTCGATTCTAGGGAGCGGAAATTTATCAAACAAGAGTTTTTTATTCATTTGACGATAGTCAATTACTAATCGCCATTTTTTATTTTCCGAATTTGGAAGTGACTTTTTTGGTACTAACAATAGTGGGCTATTATATGGTGATTATATGGTATTATATTATATTATATGGTTCCACTATTTTATCTTTAATGAGTTTTTGGACATGCTTTTGAATTTCGTCTTGTTGACTATGAGGATTTCTATAATTTTTTATATATACGGGTTCATCATCAGTTAATCTCAGTTTTTGTTTATAGAAATTATTGGTAGTGATTGATTCGGTTTCTAGTCCGAACACATCACTATACTGGGTGCATAATTTTGTGAGTTGTTCGTTGAATTGAGGAGGGAAGTTTTTGGAAAGTTGGGATAATACAATTTTTTCTCGGGTTTCTAAGTCAGTTTGTACTACTTCGTAGTTTGAAAGTGGTTCATGCTGAATATTTTTAATATAAACTACTTGATCCTTATCTGTGGTAATTAATAGTCTTATATATGCATTCTGGGTTGTTGTATTTGCTATATATATACCATGCTGAACTTCTTGATTCGGAATTAATACACTGTCATTTTCTGAATTCATTTCAATTTTTCGGACGACTTGGGATCTTGCTGGCAGAATTAGAGAGTTATTGCCAGAGCTATATGTTATTGGAACATAAATAGGATATTGGAGGTTATTTGGTCTTATTATAAGCCAGTCTTCAGACGGCTTGAAGTCTAATTGACAGTTGTATCTTTTAATAAAATCGATTCCTAGTATTCCATCGCATGGAATAGCGAACTGCAAATTTACGATATGGAAATCATGTGGAATTATATATTTTGAAGTTTGAATTTCAATAGAAGTTAAACCTTTTGATTTGGTAACTTCTTGACTTATACCCTGTATGTTTATTATTTGATTACTTTTGATGTTTTGAAAAGCATCAGAATTTTCCTTTAATATGGAAATTTCTGCACCTGTATCTAGTAGAAAAACTAATTCTTTTCCTGTTGCTACGTTTGCGAAACTAACAAATGTACTTTGACTGAGATTTATAGTGTGAACTTTGGTGTTTCTTACTGTTGTGTACCTAAAGGCGTCTGGGAGTTTCCCGAATCTGTATGGACTACCCTGACGTTATTGTTATGGTTGTTATTGCCATGGTTGTGGCTATTATTGCCATTATTATTATTGTTATTATAGTTATTGTTTCCGTAGTAACCATTATTTTGGTTATTTCCATTATTTTGGTAATACCCGTTATTGTTATATCTACCTCGATTATTACCTCTACCGCGATAATTGTTTTTGTAATTGTTACCGCGATAGTTTCCTCGATAGGCGTATAATATGGAATTTGCATTGCCTGTCATTTCAGTACTGAATTGTATGTACTTCGTGACGGCTTCATTCATTGTTGCGAAATTCCTTGCTTCCAATATTGTTTTAAGTCGCCCATGCTCACAATTTTTAACCATTGTGGAGATGGCTTCTTTGGTGCTGAATTTGTCAGCGTGCTCGGCCGATAGACCTTCGTCAATATACGAAGCTTCTAGAAGCTTCCGTAGGTTGTCTATCTCTGTTGTAACCTTTTCTGCCGTTTTTCCTTTCTGGCCGGTTTTTGCCATTTTGGCTTTAACCACGTCAGATGTTTCTCCGACTATAGTATCTTGCAGTTTTTTAATTATTGCTTCTATAGTCGTTTCGCTTTGGACTCTGTACAAAGTGGATCCAACTATTTTGGATTTAATAACTTCTACAGCCAAAGCTTCGAATGTGCCTTTCGTTAGGTTGACTAACCTCAAAGCTGTTATGAATCTTTGCAGGTTTAACCTTTGCCCATTAAATTCTGGGATGGCACTCGATATTTCCCTAATGTATGCCCTTTGGGCAATTGTTTCGTCAGTCATTGTGGTAGGTTTTACTTCCAAAATGCTGTTGTCTAAATCTGAGTCTGTGTAGTCCTGGTCTGATAATTCAGATTGAATAAGGACTGCCGTAATTGTAAGATTGTTTATATCTTTTTCCTCAATTTCGGGTTCCGTGGAGATAGGGTCATCAGTTTCAGCTTGTACCTGTGATGATAAATCTGAATATTCTGACTCTTCACCTGATCGTTGGTACTGAAATTGTTAGGTCGTACCTTTGCTTTATAAATATGAGATTGTCTCTTAATTTATTCAGATATTTTGACACCTGAGACCAATGGGCTTTGTCTAGCCTGCCTCTTTGGTCATGTATCAGTGTACGCGCTGTATTGAAGCGGTTTACTAATAGTTCTGCATGCTTATTCACAGTGTTTATCTGTGCTGGCCTAGGTCTTGATAATGACTTATAAGATTTGTCAAAATCAATTTTTATACCATGCAATCTTTCATAAATTTCCTTCCATTCCATTATCTAATGGACTACGGATATAATATTATCTGGATATTTTCTTGATATATTCATTTATTTTTGTTTCATTTCTATTTTATTAGACATAAATAATGTCTTCATACTTTATAAAAATATATTCTGTTCTTTAATATAGCATCCTAAAAATAATATATCTCCATGTGGATATACATATTATAGGTTTTGTAGGTGTTTTATTTATTAACGGAACATCTTTTTAATAATTATTGTATGCATTATTATGCATTATTATTAATTATTGTAGGCGCTTTCTGTTTTTTTTTTTTTTTTTTTTTTTTTTAATTTTTATATTTTGTCCAGATCATTAGCCTGGCTTCTGTTTATGGCTCTTTTAGATATACATTTGTTGTGAAATATATAAGCCTTATACAAGAGATATGCGCTCATAATTAATACAATAATAAATAATAAGATGTTCGTTAGTTCTAGATCAATGGTTTTGAATTCAACTTTGTTTATTACATTAGCGGTGGAGTCCACCTGTTTTACGTCTACTAAACCCATTTTTGGTATTTTCTCTAGAATTGGTATATAATTTTTTGTGTAAATAGTATGATTTAATTTATGATTTATTTTCCATTCAGTTTGGCTCATTTAAAGATTTCCCTTATTTGGTTATGTGTATATTCCTTTTTTTATTTGTAACTTTTTTTTTTATGAAACCTGCCTATTTTTCATTGTATATTTTTTTTTTTACATAATAACCTGCCTATTTTTTGTATGGTTTTCAGGCCACACGCTAATCGGGCAACTTTAATGTCGGTCAATTTTACAAAGGATTTTTATATATATAAAAAAAAAATATGCATCGCAGTGCAATACAAAAAAAATATGCAACGCAGTGCATGGGAAAAAAAAAATTTTGCGCCCTTGGTAGCGCTGTCGGTTCACTTTTCCGGGCTTAGCTTGGAGCGCTAAACGGGGCCGGTGCTGGCTGCACAGGCGTTTCTTCTTTATTGGGTTGTTGGGGCACCAGTGCTGGCACAGGTTTGTTCGCAGAAGGGTGATTCCAGGGGTCCTCTGCAGTCATTTCTTTGCAGTTATCCGGTCATCTCGGAAGTTTTTTATTTATTATTTATTTATTTATAAGTTTAATTATTCGTTGCTGAAAGGTTGTTGGCATGGGGACTGAGTGAGTGTCAGATCGTTGTGGGTTTTTTTTTTGGAAATTTTGTTTTTGGAAAGTCAAGTTGAGCTCTTAACTTTTGCCTTGTTGACAACGCTGGAGGGGATTTATTTGTATAAGAGTATATACTCTTTATACTTTGTTTTGTACATCTCCGCGCTTACCCATCACTGCACTCTACTCACTCGGATTAATTTTTGTCATAAATTCCAAAAACAAATTTCTTGTTTTTCAGCAAATTCCGAACTTTTTGTAGTTTTTTTTTTTTTCTCCTGGGTTATATCCTTCTCGGTGTGTCCTTCGAATCCCTCGATGTCCTTGCAGGTCCTGTCACGGTCGCCACGTAATAGGTTCTTTAAAGGCAGGATCCCATGTAATATGTTCTTTCTTGGATTTGTTCTTTATTTGGTTTTTATTGGATTCGGAGCAGCCGTTGTTGCCGCTCTGAGCTCAAGGGAGTTTCTCCTTTTACAAATTTACTTATGAATTAAAGGAGGTCTAAGTCGTAGCTGCGCTGCCCAAAGCGGCAGCGGAGAGACGGTTATGTATTCTTAAATATTTATATATGAATATATATTTATGTTATGTTCGATTAGGCGGAGGTATGTGGACTTGCATAAGGTCCACTCGTGTTACGTATATGCGGACATATGCACTTTTCGGCGTACAGCAAAGGCACAGCGGGCGGTTCATATTTCGGTGCACTTAGGTTTATGACCGAGACCTTGGATAACATAAACACTGCGACAAAGTGTTACAGTGTGTACCCTTTAAGTACTCTTGGTACAGTGGGTGGTCGATATATATATATATGATATTAATAGTGCATATATGGGCATATTACAAAAGTTATGGGTGGTAGGGTGTATTCGGTTATTCCTCGCTGATGGCGATGACGTCACAGGTGTGGGAGATGAGTGTTATCCCTGGCGGTGGCCGAGGGGGTTCTTCCTTCTGATCGGGAAGTTATGGTGGGAGTTACTAACTCCTTTGTTACTGCCCTTAAGGCACGTTTTCCAATTTAGTAAATGAATTGAGTTTAACGGCTGTGCCTTCTTTATTGAATGATGCTCAGATAAAAACTGAAACTTAAAGCTAACAAAAAAGTATTTCACAGCGTCCAAGCAAATATGCAATGTTCGCCGGCTATGTATGGGCATCCGGCCAGACGCTGTGTCGCGGTTTCGCGGTTATTTTCAGTTAACTACTCCCACTTCAAAAATGAGGCCGCCCTCGGCCGCCCATATTTGTGAAATCATTTCTTTTAGCTGGGCAGCGGTTATTCGGGCCTGGGTGAATCGCCGATAGGTCAAGCAAATCAAAGCGCAGAATATTGCTCCCAATATGAATACCATCTGATATAATTGATGGTTGTTGATCTTCGTCCCGTACTCCTTAATGTGTTCCAGATTACGTACTCAATCGGTGAAGGTAAAGAAGGCTGAGAAAGGTAAGGAAGTGCTTGTCCTGGGCGTTTTTTATCTTCCCCTGTATTTCGTACTGTAGCTCATTCGATTGTGTCTGAACCACGTCGGCCGGCCTGTAGCAAGGTCTACCAGAGTGCTGTGGATGCGTTCCTCTTGTCCGTTTGAGACACTGTGGAGGGGCGACGCAATTAAGATGCTAAAACCGAAGTGGTTTACCAGCATGGCCACATTGGAGTGCGAGTTTAACGATCGTTCGTTGTCGCAATATATGACCATGGCCTCAGGGAAAATGTTCATTAGCTGTAGTAGCACTCTATAGTTCTAAAGGGAACTGGTTGGACGACGGAAAATTTCGAGAATTTGTAGATGCACGTAAGGAAATACGTTTTATCCGTGGAGAAAATGTCTATGTGCAGCATTTCTCCTACATGAGATGAAATTGGCGTTTCGCCAAGCTCATGTTTCTTTGGATGTCTGTCGTATTTAGTCTTGGCGCAAGTCTTGCAAGAAGCGACTATTTCGTCGCTTGGTCATTTTCGGGCATCTTTTGGGCAGATCTGTGAGCTCTGTAATGCTCGACAGTGAGAATTTCTCGCCTCTTAGCATATGCAAAAATGTCCGTTACTCGGTTTTTTCAGTGCCAAAATTTGGTGGCAGGGAATTGTTGAACCTGTATGTAGGAATGGTCCTTTATTATTGCTAGCGTGCAAATTGCAATGAATGGCGTTACTTATATGTCCGCGAGCTCCTCCAGCAATGACTCCTTGCAAGTGAAGTCAATAATATGCCGTCTTTGGTTTCCAAAGAGAACGACGCTGCGTTTTGACGGAAAGCGTGCTTCCTCCAGAGCTATCTGGTTTTGACAGCAATTGAGAGGCTTGTCCGTGGATTGGATGGTGTGGTTTAGCTACAGCTCACTGTGAATTGTGGCCGCGCTTGAGAATGCCTCTTCTACAATATTAAATTTTTGTCTCGAGAGGGCATCCGCAACGAGGTTGTCTTTGCCAGGCGTGTAAAAGACTTTGGCACCACACTCGTCCATGCGTTCTTTCCACCTTTTAATTTTTGTGTTTGGAGCGGTCACTTGACCGCTACGGCTAACAGCTCCCTTTCGTCGGTAGCGTAGTTAACTCTTTGTCCTTTAAGATCCTAGAGATCATAGTAATGGGTCGTCGCTCTTGGGAAAGCACTGTGCCAATGCCGTATGCTGAGGCATACTCCTCCAAATTGTACCGAATAAGTTCGGAGGAATAGCCCTCCAAAAAGAGTGCTCAGCAGAGTTAATCGAAGTGGTTTACCAGCATGGCCACATTACCAGCATCTCGCTCCGCCGTCGCTCCGCCGTCGCTCCTCTGAGTCCTCTGGACGGATCGAAACACGATAGTCCAGGTTCTGTCGACGATTCGAATGCCTTGCAGCATCCTGAATACGCTGTAAAACGGATTTTTGGGTTTGTCCTCCTGCTAACCCAGAGTCCAACTGCTCCTGTCTTCGCTCCTTAGTGTCTTCCCGACGAGTTGGATGCGCTTGTGCGTCCCGAATCCGTTGAGGTTGCGAACCCTTTCGCTTTTTCTCCACTGTGCGCGTGCAGTTTAATCCTGAGCACGAATCAGAACTTGTAACATTGAATACACATAACTATCTCTAATAAAACTGAGTGGAGTTAAAAACTCTCGTCACATTTATTATACCTTTAAAATTGGGTATAGCTAGCCTTTTCATCATTTTTAACAATGCTGTATAAGTGATTTAACATATTCATATGTTATAATAGGATTCCGGCTAGTAGGTTATTAAAGATCATAAATTTGTATTCATTTTCATTGTTAAGTTTACAATCCTTTACTTTAAATAACACCCGAACTTTTATTACTATATAACCATGGGATTATCCCATGATGACCTTATACCCAGGTAATGCCACCAATTGGTTCAATGAAAATCCTCCTAGTGCAGGTAGTGCAGGTATGAAAGCAATTAATATGGGGACTGAGTAACTTTAAAATATCAAATATCAGTCATTTTACTGATTGGTCGCATCAGAATAATATTATCCCTCAAATATGGGCTGTAAATATTCGTCACGCTTAAACTCATAATACAACATGAGTTTAACAACTCGTGTTTAACATGAGTTTAACATAATACAACAACTCATAAGTTTATTGCCTTGACAAAAAGGGTAAGACTATGTAACCTTAAAGGGTAAATGGAATATACGTTTATTTTGAATAGTTAGTAAAGTGTAATAGGTTCTTCAAAGGCAGGATCCCATGTAATATGTTCTTTCTTGGATTTGTTCTTTATTTGGTTTTTATTGGATTCGGAGCAGCCGTTGTTGCCGCTCTGAGCTCAAGGGAGTTTCTCCTTTTACAAAGTTACTTATGAATTAAAGGAGGTCTAAGTCGCAGCTGCGCTGCCCAAAGCGGCAGCGGAGAGACGGTTATGTATTCTTAAATATTTATATATGAATATATATTTATGTTATGTTCGATTAGGCGGAGGTAAGGTACTTGCATAAGGTCCACTCGTGTTACGTATATGCGGACATATGCACTTTTCGGCGTACAGCAAAGGCACAGCGGGCGGTTCATATTTAGGTACACTTAGGTTTATGACCGAGACCTTGGATAACATAAACACTGCGACAAAGTGTTACAGTGTGTACCCTTTAAGTACTCTTGGTACAGTGGGTGGATATATAAGTTAATATAAGTGTGTTTTTATGATAATGTTGTTGCTGGTTATCCCTCGCCGCAGTCGGTGATACCGTAGATGCTGGAGATATGTTGTTAGGTGAATACTCCTAGCGGTTGCCGGGAGGTGTTGCTACTTCATGTAGATAGTGGTTGTAGATAGTGGGAGGGAGACCCGTTCTGTGAAGGGAGTTATGGTGGGAGCACTTGCCCCGTTGTCACGGCCCTTAAGGCGTGGTGACCAATTCAACAAATGAATTTAAAAGTTAACGGCAGAGCCGGAGATTGGTTTTAGGTGCTCTTTATTGTACGAGACTCTGACACAAACTGAAACTTAAAGCTAACAAAAAGTATTTTATAGCGGCCACGCAAATGTGCAGTGCTTGCCGCTATGTATGGGCTTCCGGCCAGATGCTGTGTCAGCAGTTTGGCCAGAGCGAACTCTTAAATAATCGGACACTGCCGCTGCTTGGTTAACTTCAGTTAACTACTCCCCCCTCAAGAATGAGGCCGTCCTCGGCCGACCCTATTTGGGCAATCATCTCCTTCAGCTGGGCCGCGGTTTTTCGGGCCTGAGTGACTCGCCGATAGGTCAGGCCAACGCAAATAAGAGCGCAGCATATTGCTCCCGCTATGAACACCATCTGGTGTAACTGATGGTGGTTCATCTTCTTCCCGAACTCTTTAATGTGCTCCAGATTACGTTCACTCAGTCGGTGAAGGTATGGGAGGCTAAGAACGTTGCGTTCCATAGTGATGTTCAGGGAAGGTGAGCTGGCCACTCCTGGAGCCCTCTTCTGGGCAGTGTCATGATTGACCAATCGGGTTTCGTTTACAATGGCACTCCTCTCAAAGGTGACGAGGTACGTGCCCCTTATATGGACACAGGTGCCATTATACACACACACGCGGGCCGAGCGATCATTTATAATTATTATTCCTTCATCAACGTAAGTGATGGGGTGTAAATCGCTTTGTTGGATCTCGCAATGCACCGTGCCTCCAGCGTGAAACTCTTGGGCGCATGATATTTTGCGAGCCAGTCGGCAAAATGTAGCTCCTGATGTCGGGGAGCACTTTTCCACGGTGTGGATCTCACTGTCGCATTCGGCAATGACGTTGTCTTCTAGCCTGAGCATGGTGTCGTGATGTGACACTGGGAAAACGGTGATCTTGCTGCAGGACGACTTTATCTTCGGGAACTTAATAATAAAATGTGGGCGGTTGGCTCTTCCATCCACACATCTTCCAAGTCTGCATGATCTAGGATGCTGGGGCTAACAATATTAACTTTGGCAAGTGCCACTGCCAGCATCAAACCCTGCAGCTCCATTGCAATCATCCTATTTCGAGTTAAAAGCATCTCGAATAGGTGCCCAGTATCAATTTGGGACTTTTTTGCTGACTTCAGAAGTTGATTGACGGTAGCGGAAATTTTATTGATTTGGACTTGTACTTTATTATTGATGTTAACCTGCCTATTGTTTGCATTTGTCAATTGGAATTCATTAAATTTAATTTTTTTCAAAGTCTTCTGCGTCTGGTGTTCCTGCCACCACCTTTAGCGCAGTCCCTAAGAAGTCTAAACTTCTTGCTACCCTATGATGGATGCTCAAGGAGTCGAGCATGTCGCTTAGGTGGGCGACATCAACAACTAGGAGTTTCTGCATGTGGGACTGCGGGAACATGACGGTCATTCCATTAGTTTCTTCGATAACGCGCCTATATTCCGAGAGATTTGCCGAGTGCTTTATGAAAGCGAATTCCTCCCATATCAGGATTCGGCCATCAACGATGGGAATGTATTTGGCTTTGGAATAGTCCGTGACGCGTGCCGATGTTGTGGTCAAAAGGAAAATCAGTGATGTGGTTGAAAACCTGTAATTTGGATGTGTTATGACCTTTGTTGAATTTGGGTAGCCCACCACCAAAGCAAGATTAAAATATTAAAGTACGCAAAACTTATGCCAAGTGGCTAGGAAAAAGATAATAAAATGAGAAATTATCAGGCGAGCGATAACACGGATGCGCTTGGCCTACCTAAGGTTGTCTTTGTGGACCACCCTCCCCTTAATGAGGACTGTGGTCCCCATGTCCGCTTCAACGGTTCTCTCTTCACATAACGGTGAGAGTTTGTTGCCTAGGCGTCTGTTGGACTTCACTAGGACCTTTTCGCCAACCTCGAATACTCTATTTTGGCGGGAAGCGTTTTCCTTGTCTCGGAGCTTGTCTTGGGAGAGTTTAATTTTATCTTGTATGTCGTATTGTGGCCCATCTGATTGAGCCTGAACTACGTCAGCCGGTCTCTTGTTGATGACCGAGTGGATAGATTTGTTATATCTGGTCGTGGCCAGAAGGATCAGCTCTACGGTATCGCTGATGCCTTTGTCGATTTTAAGACATCTAGCAAGTTCTACCAAAGTGCTGTGGAAGCGCTCCACTTGTCCGTTGGAGACACTGTGTAGGGACGGAGCATTTGAGATGCTAACGCCGAAATGGTTTTCCAGCATGGTCACGATGGTGTGCGAGTTCAACGATGGTTCGTTGTCGCAATATATGACCTTGGCCTTGGGGAAAACGTTCATCAGCTGCAGTAGCGCTGGTTTGAGATCCTCTATAGTTCTAGAGGGAACTGGTTGGACTACGGCAAATTTCGATAATTTGTCGATGCACGTAAGGAAATATTTTTTATCCGTGGAGAAGATGTCTATGTGAAGCATTTCCCCTACTTGAGATGGGATTGGAGTTTCGCCAAGCTCTTGTTTTTTCGGATGTCTGTCGTATTTGGCCTTGGCGCAAGTCTTGCATGAAATGACTATTTCGTTCGCTAGCTTGGCCATTTTCGGGAAGTAGTACTCGGAGAGTACCTGCTTCACGTTCTCTTGGGCAGATCTGTGAGCTCTGTTGTGCTCGACAGTAAGGATTTCCCGCCTTTCGTCAATTGGAAAAATGTCCGTTACTCGGTTTTTGCAGTGCCAGAATTTGGTGGCAGGGAATTGTCGAATTAGTTTGTCCTGTATCACTGCTAGCGTATGCAGATCGCAATGAATGGCGTTTACGCCTTTAGGAACTATTATGGTTGCGAGCTCCTCCAGTAATGACTCTTCGCAAGTGAAGTCAAAGATATGGCGTCTCTTGTTTCCGAAGAGAACGAAGCTCCGCTTTGACGGACAGCGTGCTTCCTCCAGAATTATCTGGTTTTGAAAGCAATTTAGGGGCTTGTCCGTGGACTGGATTGTGTGGGTTAGCGACAGCTCACTGTGGATTGTGGCCGCGCTTGAAAATGCCTCTTCCTCTTCTACAACGTTGAGTTGTTGTCTCGAGAGGGCATCCGCCACTAGGTTGGTCTTGCCAGGCATGTAATGGACTTTGGCACCGCACTCGTCGATGCGTTCTTTCCATCTTTTAATTTTTGTATTCGGATTGGAATCCGATACCGCGTAGGTCAGTGGTTGGTGGTCAGTGTAGATGTTTAAATCTTTGACCCCATAAAGGTAGTGGCGCAGGTTCTCTAGCGCCCAAACTATGGCTAACAGCTCCCTTTCGTTGGTAGCGTAATTAACTTCCCTGTCCTTTAAGGTCCTAGAGATCATAGTGATGGGGCGTCCTTCTTGTGAAAACACCGCGCCAATGCCATACACTGAGGCATCTGTCGTTAGATCAAACGCCTTTTTATAATCGGGGTACCTGAGGATGACATCCTCAGAGGCCAGGATGTTACGCAGCTTTTCAAAAGCTTGCCGTTGCGGCTCGGTAAACTGTATCTGGATGCTTCTGGATCTGTGTCTGCTGACATTTCCAAGCTCCCATTTTATAATGTTTGAAATGGGCTTAGCTATTGATGCAAAATCTTTAATAAAGCACCTATAATAGCCAGCCAAGCCCATGAATGACCTTACTTCGAAAACGTTTTTTGGCTCAGGGAATTCTTTAATGGCCCTGACCTTTTCCGGGTCTGTCGTGGTCCCCTCGCTGGTGACTACAAACCCCAAAAATTTAACGCTTTTTTTGAAGAAGACCGATTTTTGCGCTGACACTCTCATGTTAGCGTCGTGTAGGCTCTTTAGAACCCAGTCCACGTGTCGTATGTGGGTGTTTTCGTCTTCTGAGAAGACGATAACATCATCGACATAGACGTAGCAAAATTTGCCAATCTGCTCTCGCAGTACGTCGTCGATGGTTCTTTGGAAGATGCTGGCAGCATTCCTTAACCCGAATGGTAGTCGGCGGAACTCGTATTTTCCCCCGTTTACGGAAAAGGATGTTTTCTCACGGTCACGCTCTGACAGAATAATTTGGTGATAGCCAGATTTCAAATCGAGAGTTGTGAAGTACTTGGCTTTGCCTAAATTCCCTAGTATCATAGGGATAATTGGCATAGGGTAGCGATCCGGTATTGTCCTCTCGTTTAATTTTCGAAAGTCTAATACTAGCCGCATTTTACGGTTTCCAGATTCGCCTTTTTGTCTACTACCCATATTGGGTTATTGTAGGGGGATCTCGACTTCTGGATTATGCCGTTTTTTAGTAAATCTTGTATTTCGTCATTGACGAAATCTGCCGCTCCCATCGTATACGGATAGGGTCTGGCATAAATGGGCTCCTCATCAACTGTCCTGATGGTGGCTACCACAGACGTGTTGTAAGGTAACGCCTCATTTGGGTTTGCGAAGGCGTTTTTCCTGCCGCTCAGCATTTTTGAAAATGCTTTTCTGACCAAAGGTGGTGCGCTGGAGCAGTCCACCTCTGTGAAATTTACATTGGGACATGATTGGAACTCTATCTTTTCGGTCTCGGAGCCCCATCTGAGGTGACCGGAAGCTAGGTTAAGTGATGCTCCTGCTTGTTTCAGCAGGTCAAGGCAAGGCTATGATGGCATCGAAGGAGGACAAATCTGGTAGAATGAAGAACGTGGCCTTCAAGTTGAACAGGGATAGAAGCATTTTTTTGTTATTGTGGTAACGCCATGGATGGAATGTACCGAGAATGGCGAATCCACTGGGCGGACGCCTTTCAACCCCTCGTATGGACGGATGAAATTTTTTGACGCGCCCGTGTCTATTAATAGCTTCATTTCTACACCCGCTACTCTTCGTCTGATGACGGGTAGCAGGGATTTTCCCCTAAAAAATTAATGATGTCCGAGTCGTAACCTTTAATAGCGTCGTCGTTAATTTCCTGAGCCGCGCTTGAAGCTGCGGCGGAATATTTGCTACCGGTTTCGTCCGCGCCCTGTGCGACGTGATTAACTCTCTGCCTTTTGTGTGGGGCAGACCGATCGGACTCAGCCGGCACCCTGTTTTGGTATGCCGGGGCTTGGGATGGCTTAAGCATCTTGGACAGCGACGGGTCGATGTCCATGGGCTCAGGAGCGCCTCCACTGTGTGGGGCAGAGTGCACTTGCGCCTTGTGTTGTTTGACGTAGTACGGGTTTTTCCCAGCATTTGCTTGTGCATTTGATTGCGCAGGAGCCTGTCGGTATTCCTGCGCTTTTGGGAGTTGTTTTTTATCTTTGTCTTCTTGGCTTTTGGCAAATGAGGCCGCGAAGGTGTATATTTCGTGGTTAGCTTCCACTTCTTGTGCCATAGCGAGAGCTGAAGGCATATCTTTCGGTTTTGACGAATAAAGGACATCCGTGAGGCTGCGCTTAAGCCCCGAGATAAAGACTCGGAGTGCGTCATTCCGGAATTTGTCACATAGGACCTTTGCCGCCGAGGCTTCGAACGACATAGTGGCCTTATTGGTCAGCAAGGTGAGCTTTTTCTCGACCTCGTCATAGTATTGGAGAAGGGTCATATTTCCCTGTCTAAGAGTGCCCATTTCCTGCTCGATAACGTGCATCTGGCGTTTATCATTGTACGTAAAGTCGAGCCGATTTATAATCGCGTCGAAATTTAGTACAGTGCCAAACGAAGACAGTACGGCATCGGCAGGGCCCCTTATTTTATTCCTAATAATAATAACCGCCTGATAATGGCGCGAGCTATTTTCGTAGTTTCTAAAAATATAATATGCGGCTACTGCCGCTTGTCTTCAGGAGACGTATGCGTCCTGTGCTCCCGTAAACTCGGGCAGGGACTTGACGGCGTCTAGGGGCTCGTCACACTTTATGTCGTTCCTAATCTGTATAGGCTCATATTTCCTAATTTGGGGAACCTCCGCTTGGGCAGGGGCGATTTCTTTTGCGTCGACCCGTTCGGTCAGACGCTGTATTGCGAGGCGTATTGCCTGGTTTTCATTATTGGATTCTTGAAGCGCCAGGCGCATTTCGTTTTCTCTACGCTGGTGTTCGATATTGGCTTCTTGAACAGCATGTTGAACGGCCGCCTGTATGGTGGCTGTCATCTGTTCCATGTTGAAAGCCATGTTCGCGAGTTTAGGAGCGCTAGCGTTAGCGCTTTTAGGGGTGGAAAATCTGGCCGGCCCTTCGGTCTCGGACTCAGAATCACTAGAGAGTTGTCTTGCGTTTCTATATTGTTGAAACGGATTGCTCATGTGGAGCTGCGGCTATAAAGTCGCCCGAAAGGAAAAAAAATTGGCGACAGAGGCGATTGGGCTGGTAAAGGGGCCGCGGGGGCTGAGCTGCCGCTTTAGTTATGTGTGCGGGCTCGTCAAGTTGCGCTATTGCTGTGTCAAGTATCCTCCGATTATGATAAACAGAGGAAAAAGAAATAAAAACGACAAAGTGCCACACATTGCATGTGCGGCCGTATTGGGTTCTCGAAAATGGAGTGGGGAAACAAAACGGAAAAGAAAAATAAATAACCAAAACTGCTCGGCTAATACCAAGAATTCTTGTGTAACAAAAAAGACATATAAAAGCTGAATTCAATACACGCGATTATATAAAATATTTCCGGTTGAAATTTAGAATTTTTTTGCCAGCGATTTATTGGTCTTGGTTAGGAATTTTTATTCCGCACTTTTTATGTTGTGTAGAAATATTCATTTATTTATTCACAAAAAAACAGAAATGCAAACAATATTGGGACAATAATTGGTTTAAAAAGAAAAAATGGTTTAAATATTTTATAATGGATAAAAAATGCTAATGCTAAACCGTCAGCCAATTAATGAAGATTAAATAAGTTTAAGAAATTGATGGGGCTGCAGTTTTTTGCTAGCGTAAGGCACAATATTTCACTGTTCTTGTCTTTCTTTATTTTTATTTTTTTTTTTTATTTTTTTATGCAAAAATATTCATGCAGACTTAGATAGTATTGTGTAAATAAAAGTGCTCACATGTGCTTACATGTTTTTTTACGTTGGGCGCCAGTTAATATAAATGTGTTTTTATGATAATGTTGTTGCTGGTTATCTCTCGCCGCAGTCGGTGATACCGTAGATGCTGGAGATATGTTGTTAGGTGAATACTCCTAGCGGTTGCCGGGAGGTGTTGCTACTTCTTGTAGATAGTGGTTGCGATCCCTGGCGGTTGCCGAGGGGAGACCCGTTCTGTGAAGGGAGTTATGGTGGGAGCACTTGCCCCGTTGTCACGGCCCTTAAGGCGTGGTGACCAATTCAACAAATGAATTTAAACGTTAACGGCAGAGCCGGAGATTGGGTTTAGGTGCCCTTTATTGTACGAGACTCTGACACAAACTGAAACTTAAAGCTAACAAAAAGTATTTCATAGCGGCCACGCAAATGTGCAGTGCTTGCCGCTATGTATGGGCTTCCGGCCAGACGCTGTGTCAGCAGTTTGGCCAGAGCGAACTCTTAAATAATCGGACACTGCCGCTGCTTGGTTAACTTCAGTTAACTTATATATATGATATTAATAGTGCATATAGTGGCACATTACATCTCCTTCCTTTTGAAAAATAACGTAATATAATGAAGTTATTTTCTAACATAGATTGTACAAAATTTAATAAATGATGTTAACAATAAGTTTTTTGTGTTTTTATATTCGGTATGCTTATTTTTCTCTTTTTTTTTTTTTTATGTATGTATATTTTTCTCTTTTTTTTATTTTATTTATTTATGTATGGCCATACGTGATATATTTATGAAATGTTAATTGATTATGAAATAAAAAGTTTTAATCTATCTTTATGTACTATTTGTTTTTTTATTTTTATTGTCTAATATAGTTATATTATCTCTATCTCCTATTTGTTCTACCTTATGAGCTTCTAGCATTAGTCTAGCTCTCTTAAATGCCTGCTCTTATCTAAATTTTGATTCCTTAGCGTAATCTTCTATATTGTAAAGGGGTTCTATTATATCTACGCTATTAAAATGCTTTGGTAAATTTGAAGTTTTACCAAAAACTAATTCATATGGACAATAGTCATGTGCCATAGAGGGTGTTGTATTAAAACAATAGACGAAGTATTGTAGCCATCCGTCCCAATCCGTTTTGTCGACTGTGATGTATGAACGAATATACTCATTGAGTGTTCTGTGGCTTCGCTCCACGGTACCTACAGTTTGGTGATGATGTGCAGTAGAATTTATGTTTTCAATATTTAGATTTTTACATAGACCTTCAATAATTGAATTTTTATATTCCGTTCCCATGTCCGTAATGAACGTCTTCATTGAACCGTACTTTAGAATAAAATCTTCAAATATAGCTTTTGCTACCGTATTTGCACTTTTATTTGGTATTGGTATCGCTACCAGGTATTTGGTTAAATCGCAGATGAGTGTTACTGCGTATTCATTTCCATTATCAGATTTGGGTAGTGGACCAATCGTATCCACAATTACTCTATCGAAAGCTCTTTGCGGAGTTTCGGTTATGGTTAATGGGGTCTTAGTGTGTTTAGTAGTTTTAGACTTTTGGCATTTAGGACATTTCTTTATGTACTCTTTTATGTCTTTGGACATATTTTTCCAGTAATAGTGTCTCTGGACCTTGGCCAAGGTTTTCGTAATGCCTGTATTGGACCACCTTGTATTGGATCATCATGGAATGTAGACAATATAGCTTCTTTTTCTTTATTATTTTTTATTACGGTCACCTGGTTGAGTAGCGCTACTCTTAATGATTTCAGTATATAATTTCCCATATTTTTAAAATTATCAATTGAAACATGTTCAAAGATATTTTCCCACGGTGCCACTTTTAGTTGGCTGATTTTGTGAATACCGGCCTGCTTTTCAAGCCTTTGGAAGAAATGACCTAAGTCAAGGGTTCCATTAGTATACAAATCGCTAACATCATATCTTGCTGTAATTTTTTTTCCGCGCTTAAATAAACACATCTTATTATTTACATGCAAGGTCTCTACTTTACGTACTTCATCATTATTAATGACTTCATATACGTTGGGCTTTGAAGCTTTTTCTGTGGATTGCTTATGCAATTATATTTTTTCTTTTCCTGCGCAGGATTTTTGTCTACTTTGGTTTCTGGTAGTGACTTTCAGAATATTTAATTGTATGTTTTTTAATTCTGTGATTGTTATTCTGGAGAGCGCATCGGCTACATAATTATCTTTGCCCTTTAGGTGCTCTAATTCTTGTTAGTTTGGAACTGGGATTTACCATTGAAAATAAGTAAATAAGTGCTCTGTGGTTTGTTTTGACAGTGAAATGTCTACCATAAATATATGGTCTGAAGTGTATTATTGCCCAATGAATAGCTGCTAGTTCTTGTTCTGTAGTGCTCTTGTTGCTTTAACCTTTCGTAAAGGATCTTGATGCGTATGCAACCGGAAGCTGAAGTCCATTTTTGTTTTGAGTTAGGACTGCTCCACAAGCGTATTTGCTAGCATCTGTGATTATGCAAAATTCTTTGCTAAAATCTGGGTATTGCAACAGAGTTGGGTTTATTAATGCTGATTTTAGATGTTCGAAAGCGTTTTGACATTCTGTTGTCCATTCGAATTTTACATTTTTCCTACATAATCTTGTTATGTGACGGGAGTATTCTGCAAAATTCTTTATGAAACGTCTGTAATAGTTGCAAAATGCAACGAATCTTCTAGCGCTGTCCACATCATGTGGGACTGGGTAATTTTGAATGACGTCGTATTTTTTGTCGTCGGGCAAGATTCCTTTATTTGTGCATTTATGTCCTAGGAAGGTGACTTCATGCATGAAAAATGAACATTTTTCGGGATGTAACTTTAGGTTGTGTTTCCTACATTTCTCGAAAACATCAGTTAAGTTTTTGAGCATGTGTTTTTCAGAGCAACCTATGACTATTAAGTCATCCATATAAAGGAATGCTTGCGAAGGTTCTAATCCAGAGAAAGCTATAGTCATCATTCTCTGAAAAGAGTTTGGCGCTATTTTTAAACCGAATGGTAATCGCGTGAAGCGATATGAACCATTGTTTGTTGAAAAGGATGTTATATCGCGTGAACTTTTTCGAGTTCGATTTGGTGAAAACCCGACATTAAGTCAAGGCATAAGAAATATTTTGCTCTACCTAGTTGATCCAAAATATCGTCGATTCTAGGGAGCGGAAATTTATCAGACAAGAGTTTTTTATTCATTTGACGATAGTCAATTACTAATCGCCATTTTTTATTTTCCGAATTTGGAAGTGACTTTTTTGGTACTAACAACAGTGGGCGAACTAGAAACCGAATCAATCACTACCAATAATTTCTATAAACAAAAACTGAGATTAACTAATGATGAACCCGTATATATAAAAAATTATAGAAATCCTCATAGTCAACAAGACGAAATTCAAAAGCATGTCCAAAAACTCATTAAAGATAAAATAGTGGAACCCTCTGTATCACCTGTCTAATTGACAGTTGTATCTTTTAATAAAATCGATTCCTAGTATTCCATCGCATGGAATAGCGAACTGCAAATTTACGAAATGGAAATCATGTGGAATTATGTATTTTGAAGTTTGAATTTCAATAGAAGTTAAACCTTTTGATTTGGTAACTTCTTGACTTATACCCTGTATGTTTATTATTTGATTACTTTTGATGTTTTGAAAAGCATCAGAATTTTCCTTTAATATGGAAATTTCTGCACCTGTATCTAGTAGAAAAACTAATTCTTCTCCTGTTGCTACGTTTGCGAAACTAATAAAAGTACTTTGACTGAGATTTATAGTGTGAACTTTGGTGTTTCTTACTGTTGTGTACCTAAAGGCGTCTGGGAGTTTCCCGAATCTGTATGGACTACCCTGACGTTATTGTTATGGTTGTTATTGCCATGGTTGTGGCTATTATTGCCATTATTTTTATTGTTATTATAGTTATTGTTTCCGTAGTAACCATTATTTTGGTTATTTCCATTATTTTGGTAATACCCGTTATTGTTATATCTACCTCGATTATTACCTCTACCGCGATAATTGTTTTTGTAATTGTTACCGCGATAGTTTCCTCGATAGGCGTATAATATGGAATTTGCATTGCCTGTCATTTCAGTACTGCATTGTATGTACTTCGTGACGGCTTCATTCATTGTTGCGAAATTCCTTGCTTCCAATATTGTTTTAAGTCGGCCATGCTCACAATTTTTAACCATTGTGGAGATGGCTTCTTTGGTGCTGAATTTGTCAGCGTGCTCGGCCGATAGACCTTCGTCAATATACGAAGCTTCTAGAAGCTTCCGTAGGTTGTCTATCTCTGTACAAAGTGGATCCAACTATTTTGGATTTAATAACTTCTACAGCCAAAGTTTCGAATGTGCCTTTCGTTAGGTGCAGGTGTAACCTTTGCCCATTAAATTCTGGGATGGCACTCGATATTTCCCTAATGTATGCCCTTTGGGCAATTGTTTAGTCAGTCATTGTGGTAGGTTTTACTTCCAAAATGCTGTTGTCTAAATCTGAGTCTGTGTAGTCCTGGTCTGATAATTCAGATTGAATAAGGACTGCCGTAATTGTAAGATTGTTTATATCTTTTCCTCAATTTCAGGTTCCGTGGAGATAGGGTCATCAGTTTCAGCTTGTACCTGTGATGATAAATCTGAATATTCTGACTCTTCACCAGTTTCTATTATCAGGGGTGTGTTCAGGATCGTTGGTACTGAAATTGTTAGGTCGTACCTTTGCTTTATAAATATGAGATTGTCTCTTAATTTATTCAGATATTTTGACACCTGAGACCAATGGGCTTTGTCTAGCCTGTCTCTTTGGTCATGTATCAGTGTACGCGCTGTATTGAAGCGGTTTACTAATAGTTCTGCATGCTTATTCACAGTGCTTATCTGTGCTGGCCTAGGTCTTGACAAAGATTATAAAGTACATAGATGGGACATCAGGGCCAAAAACGGTCAACTTTTTTCGTCGAGCTTGTTGGTGAGGGGGGAACGAACATACATACGATTCTATTTTTAGAACTCTTTACATGTATGCGTAAAAAAAAGGGTGCGTCTTTGTATGTATGTGTGACTGCTCGCAAGACGGCGTAAAAATTTTTGGCTTCCAATTTTCATTTTCATTTTCAATTTCTTGTTTCTGTTTTCAATGGGCCGATGTGGTAGTTACTAGAACAAATGGTATTTTTAGTCGCTGCAGGTTAAGACGGGGTGGTAGCGTAATGCATAGAGTAGTTACTTTAAGTACAATATTTTTGTGTTCAAATCCTAGTAAGGACTTCTAACTTTTTCTTTCTTTTATTTTATAATTTTTTTTTTTTTATTTTTCTTTAATTGTAGTTTTAATAAAAAAAAATTTTATATTATGTCCGGCTAATAAAATTTCAGGGGAGTCCCTCCGGAATTTTGTCATCCGACACGTCCGTCACTTATTTTTACAAAAATTGTAATAGAATGCAATTAAAAATAATAATAATAAAGTAAATTGAAAAGGAAAAAAAATATTATTAAGAAAATTAAAGTAAAAAAAAAAAAAGAAAATATAAAAATAATCATAAAACTGAAACGTTTTAAAAATTTTAATCACCGCCCAGTAACAAAATCGAACCCAGGACCCAAAGGATAAGGATCGCGCGCTTTCCATCTAGGCTACCCTCGAAGTTTATCTAACGGTAGTTAAAGTTGGTATTAAAGAAAATGCAGGATCCATAGTAAAATCCGAGCTGAAGAGTCAAGATAGTAGAAGATATTTCTGATCTCTTTCCTCTCACACTATTTGATTTGAACGTTTCAAACTCTCATTGTTCCAAAAATGTTACTTTCTAAAAATAGAATTCGCTCTCTCTCTCTCTCTCTCATCTGCCAGCCGTTTGTCGTGGAACCCGCTCTCAAATATTTTCATTTTACAGCGGGTTCCACGACTCGGCCTGCCTATATGCCGTAGAACCCGCACTTATAAGGATTTTTACAGCGGGTTCCACTACGAACTGAGGCGATTTTAAGGTGATTTTAGGGTGATTTTAAAATTTTGTATTTTTCTTGATTGGATTATAAATTTTGACAAAAAGTTTAAAACATTAAAAATATAATATAAATAGATTTAAAATAAAAAAAAATTGGCTTCCCGTCCCTGATTTGAACTCATTTTACTCTGCACATCAGCCAAGCACTCTACCACTAGGCTATCCCTCATTCGTTGTCGCGCGAAAAATTTCTCAAACTTAACTAGTCGCGCAATGGAACCCGCTCGTTCCAGCGGGTTCCAGCGCTGGACCCCGCCATAGAAAATTTTTCTTTGTATGAGATGTCCCATCTATATACTTTATAATCTTTGGTCTTGATAATGACTTATAAGATTTGTCAAAATCAATTTTTATACCATGCAATCTTTCATAAATTTCCTTCCATTCCATTATCTAATGGACTACGGATATAATATTATCGGGATATTTTCTTGATATATTCATTTATTTTTGTTTCATTTCTATTTTTTTAGACATAAAAATAGATTATACTTCATACTTTATAAAAATATATTCTGTTCTTTAATATAGCATCCTAAAAATAATATATCTCCATGTGGATATACATATTATAGGTTTTGTAGGTGTTTTATTTATTAACGGAACATCTTTTTAATAATTATTGTATGCATTATTATGCATTATTATTAATTATTGTAGGCGCTTTCTGTTTTTTTTTTTTTTAATTTTTATATTTTTCCAGATCATTAGCCTGGCTTCTGTTTATGGCTCTTTTAGATATACATTTGTTGTGAAATATATAAGCCTTATACAAGAGATATGCGCTCATAATTAATACAATAATAAATAATAAGATGTTCGTTAGTTCTAGATCAATGGTTTTGAACTCAACTTTGTTTATTACATTAGCGGTGGAGTCCACCTGTTTTACGTCTACTAAACCCATTTTGGGTATTTTCTCTAGAATTGGTATATAATTTTTTGTGTAAATAGTATGATTTAATTTATGATTTATTTGCCATTCAGTTTGGCTCATTTAAAGATTTGCCTTATTTGGTTATGTGAATATTCCTTTTTTTATTTGTAACTTTTTTTTTTTATGAAACCTGCCTATTTTTCATTGTATATTTTTTTTTACATAATAACCTGCCTATTTTTTGTATGGTTTTCAGGCCACACGCTAATCGGGCAACTTTAATGTCGGTCAATTTTACAAAGGATTTTTATATATATAAAAAAAAAATATTCATCGCAGTGCAATACAAAAAAAATATGCAACGCAGTGCATGGGAAAAAAAAAATTTTGCGCCCTTGGTGGCGCTGTCGGTTCACTTTTCCGGGCTTAGCTTGGAGCGCTAAACGGGGCCGGTGCTGGCTACACAGGCGTTTCTTCTTTATTGGGTTGTTGGGGCACCGGTGCTGGCACAGGTTTGTTCGCAGAAGGGTGATTCCAGGGGTCCTCTGCAGTCATTTCTTTTCAGTTATCCGGTCATCTCGGAAGTTGTTTATTTATTATTTATTTATTTATAAGTTTAATTATTCGTTGCTGATAGGTTGTTGGCATGGGGACTGAGTTTTGGAAAGTCAAGTTGAGCTCTTAACTTTTGCCTTGTTGACAACGCTGGAGGGGATTTATTTGTATAAGAGTATATACTCTTTATACTTTGTTTTGTACATCTCCGCGTTTACCCATCACTGCACTCTACTCACTCGGATTAATTTTTGTCATAAATTCCAAAAACAAATTTCTTGTTTTTCAGCAAATTCCGAACTTTTTGTAGTTTTTTTTTTTTATTCTCCTGGGTTATATCCTTCTTGGTGTGTCCTTCGAATCCCTCGATGTCCTTGCAGGTCCTGTCACGGTCGCCATGTAATAGGTTCTTCAAAGGCAGGATCCCATGTAATATGTTCTTTCTTGGATTTGTTCTTTATTTGGTTTTTATTGGATTCGGAGCAGCCGTTGTTGCCGCTCTGAGCTCAAGGGAGTTTCTCCTTTTACAAATTTACTTATGAATTAAAGGAGGTCAAAGTCTCGTAGCTGCGCTGCCCAAAGCGGCAGCGGAGAGAGGGTTATGTATTCTTAAATATTTATATATGAATATATATTTATGTTATGTTCGATTAGGCGGAGGTATGTGGACTTGCATAAGGTCCACTCGTGTTACGTATATGCGGACATATGGGCGGTTCATATTTAGGTACACTTAGGTTTATGACCGAGACCTTGGATAACATAAACACTGCGACAAAGTGTTACAGTGTGTACCCTTTAAGTACTCTTGGTACAGTGGGTGGTCGATATATATATATATGATATTAATAGTGCATATATGGGCATATTACAAAAGTTATGGGTGGTAGGGTGTATTCGGTTATTCCTCGCTGATGGCGATGACGTCACAGGTGTGGGAGATGAGTGTTATCCCTGGCGGTGGCCGAGGGGGTTCTTCCTTCTGATCGGGAAGTTATGGTCCTTTGTTACTGCCCTTAAGGCACGTTTTCCAATTTAGTAAATGAATTGAGTTTAACGGCTGTGCCTTCTTTATTGAATGATGCTCAGATAAAA
This sequence comes from Drosophila pseudoananassae pseudoananassae, assembly GCA_018153035.1. Classification (NCBI taxonomy): domain Eukaryota; kingdom Metazoa; phylum Arthropoda; class Insecta; order Diptera; family Drosophilidae; genus Drosophila; species Drosophila pseudoananassae. The sequence goes on along the minus strand of JAECXR010000022.1, from coordinate 2,232,230 downwards.
ACTGAAACTTAAAGCTAACAAAAATGTATTTCACAGCGTCCAAGCAAATATGCAATGTTCGCCGGCTATGTATGGGCATCCGGCCAGACGCTGTGTCGCGGTTTCGCGGTTATTTTCAGTCCACTACTCCCACTTCAAAAATGAGGCCGCCCTGAGGCCCATATTTGTGAAATCATTTCTTTTAGCTGGGCAGAGGTTATTCGGGCCTGGGTGAATCTCCGATAGGTCAAGCAAATCAAAAGAATATTGCTCCCAATATGAATACAATCTGATATAATTAATGGTTGTTGATCTTCGTCCCGTACTCCTTAATGTGTTCCAGATTACGTACTCAATCGGTGAAGGTAAAGAAGGCTGAGAAAGGTAAGGAAGTGCTTGTCCTGGGCGTTTTTTATCTTCCCCTGTATTTCGTACTGTAGCTCATTCGATTGTGTCTGAACCACGTCGGCCGGCCTGTAGCAAGGTCTACCAGAGTGCTGTGGATGCGTTCCTCTTGTCCATTTGAGACACTGTGGAGGGGCGACGCAATTAAGATGCTAAAACCGAAGTGGTTTACCAGCATGGCCACATTGGAGTGCGAGTTTAACGATCGTTCGTTGTCGCAATATATGACCATGGCCTCAGGGAAAATGTTCATTAGGTGTAGTAGCACTCTATAGTTCTAAAGGGAACTGGTTGGACGACGGAAAATTTCGAGAATTTGTAGATGCACGTAAGGAAATACGTTTTATCCGTGGAGAAAATGTCTATGTGCAGCATTTCTCCTACATGAGATGAAATTGGCGTTTCGCCAAGCTCATGTTTCTTTGGATGTCTGTCGTATTTAGTCTTGGCGCAAGTCTTGCAAGAAGCGACTATTTCGTTCGCTAGCTTGGTCATTTTCGGGCATCTTTTGGGCAGATCTGTGAGCTCTGTAATGCTCGACAGTGAGAATTTCTCGCCTCTTAGCATATGCAAAAATGTCCGTTACTCGGTTTTTTCAGTGCCAAAATTTGGTGGCAGGAAATTGCCGAACCTGTATGTAGGAATGGTCCTTTATCATTGCTAGCGGGCAAATTGCAATGAATGGCGTTTACTTATATGTCCGCGAGCTCCTCCAGCAATGACTCCTTGCAAGTGAAGTCAATAATATGCCGTCTTTGGTTTCCAAAGAGAACGACGCTGCGTTTTGACGGAAAGCGTGCTTCCTCCAGAGCTATCTGGTTTTGACAGCAATTGAGAGGCTTGTCCGTGGATTGGATGGTGTGGTTTAGCTAAGGCTATAGTAATGGGTCGTCGCTCTTGGGAAAGCACTGTGCCAATGCCGTATGCTGAGGCATACTCCTCCAAATTGTACCGAATAAGTTCGGAGGAATAGCCCTCCAAAAGAGGGTTAGGGTTAGGGTAGGGAAAGTTAGGGTTATTGTTGCAAACATTGGCTATATGTTGGGAGTCAACCCTGAAGCTGAGGGTAAAACTACTAATATATAAGTCAATAGTGAAGCCAGTTTGGACGTATGGTATCCAACTGTAGGGCACAGCGAGTCCAAGCAATACGAAAGTCATTCGCTCAGGACGCTGTCTGGGGCTCATCCTTACCATGACAATTTGACTATTCATGCTCAACTGGGCATCCCTACAGTCAGCGCTGAAGTTAGAAGATTCGCCGCTAAATACAAGGACAGACTAACACGACATCCAAACACATGTGCCACCAATTTGCTGGTGGCACCACCATCAGAAGACTCAAGAGGAAGCATCCACTGGATTTACTAAATTAACTTTTTTAGATTCATAGCTTGTATTTATAAAACTCCTATTGTCAAGGTTAACTTAAAAAATTTAATTATTGTCCCTAACTGAGGACAGATTGTAAATAAAACTTTCAAATGTTACAAAAAAAAAAAAAATTCATTGTTAAGTTTACAATCCTTCACTTTAAATAACACCCGAACTTTTATTACGATATAACCATGGGATTATCCCATGATGACCTTATAGCCAGGTAATGCCAAAAATTGGTTCAATGAAAATCCTCCTCCGTTGAATGAACAAGTGCAAGGGTCTTAAATTGCGTAACAGGTAGTGCAGGTATTGGTCGAATCAGAATAATATTATCCCTCATATGTGGGCTGTAACTATTCGTCACGCCTAAATTCGTAACACAACAGGTAAACAGGTATTTAAAATGATCCTGCCTATTGCCTTGACAAAAAGTGTAAAACTGTGTTACCATAAAGGGTAACCTAACCTAACCAAGTTACCTAACTTGCGTATAAGTTAGTAAAGTTATGGGTGATAGGGTATATAGGGGCCATCCCTCGCTGATGGCGATGACATCACAGGTGTGGGAGATGAGTGTTATCCCTGGCGGTTGCTGAGGGGGTTCTTCCTTTTGATCGGGAAGTTATGGTGGAAGTTACTAACTCCGATGTTATTGCCCCTAAGGCACGATTATCAATTTAATAAATGAATTGAGTTTAACATCTGTGCCGGAGTATTGAATTAATGCCTTCTGTTTGGTCATTGAGCGTTTTCAATGCCGTAAATAAGAAATCAGAATTTATTTAGGTTCAACGTTATAAACTTTATTCAGGCCGCATATGAAATTAGGATTTATGAGGATATATTAACAATATGAGAAATCCAATTTAGGATGCAAGCGCAGTAATAAGATGAACGAGAGTGGCGCCAACCTTGCAGAATAGGCTGAGCGGATACTCGCTAACTATAACGCCGAATTAGCAAAGCCGAGCGGCCGAAAGAGAGTCGGCTTGCGACCAGCAAACATCAGTTACTAATTAATTGTTGTGTTTAAATTAGTTGCTTGCTGCTTGACCCGACATTCTCCCCCAGTTGGGGCTTCTACTCCAACTTCATCCTCAAGGGGAAAAAGGCACAGCTTAGTCACTGCTCGCTTGGTAATTCCAGATGAAGTTTTTATCACCGCCACTCGAAAGATACCATCCCGACCAGGGATTAACTCCATTATTCTCGCAAGCGGGCATTTCATCGGAGGTAGATTCTCGTCCTTTACTAGCACCACATCGTTCGGGGCCAAGGCAGGACCGGAGGCGCGCCATTTGGAGCGCTGCTGGAGAAGGCTTAGGTACTCCTCCTTCCATCGGGACCAGAAAGACTGCTGCAGGAAAGACACACGCTGCCAGCTGTCCAACCGGTTGAAGTTCAGCTTTGTGATATCAGGCTCGATATAGCTGACTGACGGACCACCAGTTAAAAAATGAGCCGGGGTCAGAACATCAAGGTCTGCAGGATTTTCTGAAAGAGACAATAAGGGTCGTGAATTTATAACAGCACCAATATGGCACAGCAGCGTTCGCAGCTCCTCGAATCCCAGAACTGCAGATCCGACAGCTCGGTAAAAATGGTGCTTGGCGGTTTTAACAGCCGCTTCCCACAGACCACCGAAATGCGGAGATCGGAGAGGAATAAAATGCCATTCGATGGACTCCATAGAGCAAAACTCCAGCAGTTCCCGTTGAAGCTCTTCGCTTAGAAATAATCGGCGCCGCTCCTTCAGCTCGTTTTTGGCTCCAACAAAGTTGGTTGCGTTGTCAGACCAAATATGTTGAGGCCTTCGTCGGGTGCATATAAAACGCTTCAAAGCCTGCAAAAAAGACATTGTGGACAGATCCCTCACAAGCTCCAGGTGGACGGCTTTGATAGCAAAACAAATGAAAATGCTAATGTAACATTTTACTGGAGCCTTATTACGCACTTCCGGCTTATAATAGAACGGTCCACAAAAATCCACACCAGTGACTCCGAAGACCTGGGAGCCGCTAACTCTTTGCTCCGGGAGATCAGCCATAATGTGCTCCAACAACCGAGGCTTAGTCCGGAAGCATCGGATGCATTTGTGTATTGCCTTCGTCACGGTTTTTCTCCCCCCAATTGGCCAATATTGGGACCTAATAATTGCCAACAGTGCGCGAGGTCCCGTATGTAAATTTCGCTCATGGAAGTCAACAATTATAGCCTGCGTAACTGGATGGCTTCTTGGAAATATAATTGGATGCTGACTATCAAACTCCAACGACGAATTTTTTAGCCGACCGTCTACGCGCAACAGTTCAAATTTGTCCAAGAAGGGAGAGGATGAGGCAAGGGCACTGGATACCGCTATGTCTTTTCCATTTTGAAGAGCCTTTATGTCCTCCCAAAAATGCACACGCTGCACTAGCCGCAATAACAGCTGTGTCCCAGATTTTATAACACTAGCCGTAACACCGTTGTGGTGAATTCATTGAGAAAACTTGTATACGTACGCGAATACCCTCTGCAGTGCTGGAAACGAATTGGCGTACTTAGAAACCGCTGTTATATCCACGTACGGAGACTGAATGAGCAGGACCCTTGCACGTAACTCCAGGATTGATCTCTCAGATGGGACCGCGGTTGGCCACGCCTCTTGGGATCCAATGAGAAACGGAGGACCATGAGACCACAGCTTATTCTCAACCAATTCATTGGGAAGAGCACCACGCGACAGGATATCTGCTGGGTTCAAAGAAGTGGGAACATACCGCCACTCCATTTCTCTAGTTAGCTTCTGAATGGTCGAAACTCGATTGGCGACGAAAACATTAAACCGAGAGGGTTCTTCTCGAATCCAAGACAGAGCCACAGCAGAATCGCACCAGCAAAAATACTTTCCAACGTAGACCTTCAACTGCTCTACTTCCGACATAAGTCGAGCCAACAACTCGGCTCCCGATAACTCCAGCTTAGGCACCGTAACAGTCTTTAACGGCGCAACTCGGGACTTAGAACAGACTAAATAGCTTTTAGATCCTGCGCCCTTGGACACGACATAAACGCATGCCCCATACGCCTCAATGCTGGCATCACAGAATCCATGGACCTCCACCTCAGATTTCAATGTTAACACCCATCTAGGGAATTCGGCGCGCTGCAGCTAACAAAGCTGCTACAAATCATATTCCAGTCGCAGTGAAGAGCTTGAGGAAGGCTTTCATCCCAGGACAATTTCTCACGGCACAGTTTCTGGAGAAAGATCTTTGCCTTTGAAATTACAGGACCAACAAGGCCTAAGGGGTCATAAAGCCGAGCGACTGAAGAAAGCACAAGGCGCCTAGTGGGCTTTGAGATTGACTGAATCCCTTCATAAGAAAATAGCAAGCGGTCAGTTGCAGGATCCCAAGCAAGACCCAGTGTTTTTGTGAAGTTGCTACCATCATCAAACTTTAGGAAAGACTCCCGATCTTCTTCAGGCACCTTATCCAGCACGTCAGCAACATTCGAGCACCACTTCCTTAACCGAAAATGGCCTTTGGCAAGGATCGCGGATGTTTGCTGCATTATGCTAATAGCTTCATCTATAGAGTCGCCTCCGGAAAGCAGATCATCCACATAAAAGTCGCGACGCAGAATTTCGGCCCCCTTTGGAAACATTATTTGCTCATCATCTGCCAACTGATGCATTGTCCGAACTGCTAAAAATGAGGCAGGATTCGTTCCATAGGTGACCGTGTCCAGCTTAAAAACCTGTAACTCATCCTGGGTGGAATCCCGCCAAAGTATACACTGAAGATAGCTGTCCTCAGGAAAAACCCTGACGCAACGATACATTTTACAAATATCTCCAGTAATGGCCACCCGATGGCATCGGAACCTTAACAGAATCTGCAGTAACTTTGGCTGAATAACTGGGCCAGACATCAACACGTCATTCAATGAATATCCAGAAGTTGTGACAGCAGATCCATCAAAGACAACCCTGAGCTGAGCTCAACTGACCAACAGTTGAACTGTTGGTTGTTGAAGTATTGACCAGTGACGCTCGCATCAGAAGGGACTCGAGACATGTGACCCAACTCCTAATACTCCTTTATGAAGGCAGCATATTGCTCCTTTAATCGATTGTGTCTGAACCACGTCGGCCGGCCTGTAGCAAGGTCTACCAGAGTGCTGTGGATGCGTTCCTCTTGTCCGTTTGAGACACTGTGGAGGGGCGACGCAATTAAGATGCTAAAACCGAAGTGGTTTACCAGCATGGCCACATTGGAGTGCGAGTTTAACGATCGTTCGTTGTCGCAATATATGACCATGGCCTCAGGGAAAATGTTCATTAGCTGTAGTAGCACTCTATAGTTCTAAAGGGAACTGGTTGGACGACGGAAAATTTCGAGAATTTGTAGATGCACGTAAGGAAATACGTTTTATCCGTGGAGAAAATGTCTATGTGCAGCATTTCTCCTACATGAGATGAAATTGGCGTTTCGCCAAGCTCATGTTTCTTTGGATGTCTGTCGTATTTAGTCTTGGCGCAAGTCTTGCAAGAAGCGACTATTTCGTTCGCTAGCTTGGTCATTTTCGGGCATCTTTTGGGCAGATCTGTGAGCTCTGTAATGCTCGACAGTGAGAATTTCTCGCCTCTTAGCATATGCAAAAATGTCCGTTACTCGTTTTTTTCAGTGCCAAAATTTGGTGGCAGGAAATTGCCGAACCTGTATGTAGGAATGGTCCTTTATCATTGCTAGCGTGCAAATTGCAATGAATGGCGTTTACTTATATGTCCGCGAGCTCCTCCAGCAATGACTCCTTGCAAGTGAAGTCAATAATATGCCGTCTTTGGTTTCCAAAGAGAACGACGCTGCGTTTTGACGGAAAGCGTGCTTCCTCCAGAGCTATCTGGTTTTGACAGCAATTGAGAGGCTTGTCCGTGGATTGGATGGTGTGGTTTAGCTAAGGCTCACTGTGAATTGTGGCCGCGCTTGAGAATGCCTCTTCTACAATATTAAATTTTTGTCTCGAGAGGGCATCCGCAACGAGGTTGTCTTTGCCAGGCGTGTAAAAGACTTTGGCACCACACTCGTCCATGCGTTCTTTCCACCTTTTAATTTTTGTGTTTGGAGCGGTCACTTGACCGCTACGGCTAACAGCTCCCTTTCGTCGGTAGCGTAGTTAACTCTTTGTCCTTTATGATCCTAGAGATCATAGTAATGGGTCGTCGCTCTTGGGAAAGCACTGTGCCAATGCCGTATGCTGAGGCATACTCCTCCAAATTGTACCGAATAAGTTCGGAGGAATAGCCCTCCAAAAAGAGTGCTCAGCAGAGTTAATCGAAGTGGTTTACCAGCATGGCCACATTACCAGCATCTCGCTCCGCCGTCGCTCCTCTGAGTCCTCTAGACGGATCGCCGGATCGAAACACGATAGTCCAGGTTCTGTCGACGATTCGAATGCCTTGCCTGCTGCCTTGTGTTTCGCAAGTGCTCTTGTCTTCGCAACTCAGAGTCCGGTCGACGACTCGAATGTCTTGCAGCATCCTGAATACGCTGTAAAACGGATTTTTGGGTTTGTCCTCCTGCTAACCCAGAGTCCAACTGCTCCTGTCTTCGCTCCTTAGTGTCTTCCCGACGAGTTGGATGCGCTTGTGCGTCCCGAATCCGTTCGAGGTTGCGAACCCTTTCGCTTTTTCTCCACTGTGCGCGTGCACAGTTTAATCCTGAGCACGATTTTTCTCTCAAAATTTAGGGTTACTGTTACGAACATTGGCTATATGTTGGGAGTTCTGAGCTCTTATTTGGGATGCATTCCATTCATAGCAGACTCTACTATAGCTTAAAGCAGCTAAGGGCAAGCTTTTTATTTTTATATTTTTTTATGGAGCTGTATAAAAAAAGGAAAATTACGGAATGATAAAATCACATGGAGTGTCGTCCACCGTTATAAAAGGGTTTTAGGAAAATTTTAAAGTTAAAAGGTTTTAACGAAATATACTTACCAAAGTGTTTCAAATATTTCGAGAAAAATGTTTAGCTCGATATTAACGTACTTTTAATTTTACGTGAAAAAAATTAATTTTGCTTACTTTGAGTTTTTGTACACTTTAAATTTTGCACTGTTAAAATACTTTTGCAGCGTCATGACAGCGTACACTGACAGCGTAACGTCATCACTTGATATATTTTTTGATTGACTGATCTGCGGCTGAATATATATAAAACTTTGGAAATATCCCGAAAAAGAGTTACCACTCGACCGTTTATTTTTTATTGATTATTATTTATCATATGAAATATGATTATTTTATGTTCCTGGGTTATCTGTTGTGCAATTCAGGTATTACGCATAATTTAAGTCCTAATTTGTAGTGCTATTTTTCTAATACGACCAATAAAAAAAGGTATTATCTTTAATTGTTGGGGTTGCATAACTCAGGACCTTTACACAATTCTTCCCTTGCGCGTGTTTATTGAACCAATTGACGGTTATACAAATTATACCTGTTACCTGTAAATAAACCTGAACCTCTTAATGTTTTGACCGTTATTGTCACGCCCTTGCATTATAAAAGAGGCTGAAAAGGGTAGATATTTCAAATTAAAAAGAAGTATGAGTATTCGTAATTTTTTGACCGTTACTGTCACGCTCTTGTATTAAAAAAGCGGCTGAAAAGGGTAGATATGTCAAATTAAAAGTATGAGTATGAAGTATGAGTATTCTTATGCATCATATGAATAGTTTTGAGGATTATAACTTAAAGAATATTTGACACTTTAAAATAAATCTATATATATAAAAGAACATCGTGTTTTATGTTACACCACTTATAAATCAAGAACGGAAGAACAGATTTCAGTGAAAATTGGTAGGGAGGTAGCTTAGAGCCAGGAGAAGGACATAGGATACTTTTTGTCCCGTTCGACAGCGTTCCTCCCTGGCCCATACTTTTTTATTTAGGCAGACAGCTAAGAAGAAAATGTCAAATGTCAAAATGTCAGTTACAAACGAAGTCAAATTCATAGTCAGGCTCTCAAATTTAACAACGAACCAAAAAGATTGTGTTGCGCTGAAATCAATATTATTTATATTTATAATATTTACAATATTATATTATATTTATATTAAAACTATTTCTATTAAATAAATATTTAACAAGTGGATTGAAGTGAAGTGAAGTTTAATTAATAATGCCGCGACCAAGACGGTCGAATCTTTCCCGACAAAGCCGTAATGCAAGAAGAATACAAAATATTGCATATGAAAGGACTGAAGAAGAACGAGAAATTGCTCGTGAACAGCGCCGCAATAGTATGGCTCGACTTCATGCTTCTCAAATAGATTTCAATTTGCGACGCAGATATTTAGCTGATTTGAATCGAGCTGCGTTTCGATACGATTGCAGCAATGATTACAGCTTGCATCCTAGCGTTTGCATTGGGCAAATGGACGTTGTTTGCGAGTATTGTGTTGCATTAAAGTTTTCCGGAGAAACGCCTGGATTATGCTGCGTTAATGGTAAAGTGAAATTGCCAGTGTTGACTCCGCCACAAGAGCCATTGTATTCATTGCTTTGCGGCGAAACACAAGAATCACGCCACTTTCTTGCAAATACTCGAAAATACAATAGTTGTTTCCAAATGACGTCATTTGGGGCAGACATTATCGAAGAAGGAGGTTTTAATCCGACATTTAAGGTATTTATTTTTGTACTTACATAGAATGTAGTTAAAGAATCTGGTTTTTATTTTGTAGATACAAGGACAGATTCACCATCGAATTGGATCATTACTACCTTTCGAAGATACACAGAATAAATTTTTACAAATATATTTCATGGGCAACATGGAAGAACAACTTGATCGACGCCTAGGGATCAATGCAGGAATGAAGCGAGCAATTCTTCAAGACTTGCAGTGTCTGCTTCATGAACATCATGCGTTGGTCAGGTTGTTTAAGAGTGCTTTAGAGCGCATGCCAAATGATGACTATAAAGTTGTCATCAAAGCAGATAAACGACCATCTGGAACACACGAACGCACATTTAATGCTCCAACAGTAGACGAAGTTGCCATCCTGATTGTTGGTGAACAATTTGAAAAACGCGATATTGTGCTTACACGTCGCGATACTGGGCAACTGCAACAAAAATCGGAAACTCATCGATCATATGACGCATTGCAATACCCACTGATGTTTTGGAAAGGAGAAGATGGATATTATTTTAATATTAAAATGATAAATCCATTGAATGGTAAAGTAAACTGTATTATTTGCCTTTGAAATGGTTAATTATCAAATTTTTAATTTCAGGTGAAGAAACTACAAAGAAAGTTAGCTCAATGAATTATTATGCATATAGTTTGATGATTCGTCAAAATGCTGACAACTATTTGCTGCGGTTTCGTCGATTGTTTCAGCAGTATTGCGTTGACATGTATGTAAAAATAGAAACGGAACGTTTAACATTTATTAGGTTGAACCAAGCCAAACTGCGTTCTGAGGAGTACATCCATTTAGGCGATGCAATTAGTACTGAAGGAAATGCAGCTAATATTGGTCGATTAACTATTCTGCCGGCGACGTACATTGGTAGCCCACCTCATATGCATGAATATGCACAAGATGCAATGACATATGTTCGTCATTACGGCCGGCCAGATCTCTTTATTACTTTTACCTGTAATCCAAAATGGATAGAAATTACTCAATTGCTGCTTCCCGGACAAACATCGAATGATAGACACGACATCACAGCACGTATATTCAGGCAAAAAATTCGGTCCCTGATGAACTTTATTGTTAAACAACGCGTCTTTGGAGATACTCGATGCTGGATGTATTCAATCGAATGGCAAAAGCGAGGCCTGCCGCACGCACACATTCTTATTTGGTTAGTGGAAAGAATTCAGCCTGACCAAATAGATGATATCATATGTGCCGAGATTCCTGATCATGAAGTCGATCCAGACCTACATGATGTTGTTACTACTAATATGATTCATGGACCGTGTGGTGCCATCAACCCCCAATCACCTTGCATGGTCGATGGAAATTGCTCTAAACGATATCCACGGAAATTAACGGCGGAGACTGTCACTGGCAACGATGGGTATCCGCTGTATCGGCGTCGATCACCAGATGACAACGGTCGAACTGTCACAACGAAAGTGAAAAGAATGGATTTCGTTGTCGACAACAGTTGGATTGTTCCATATTCGCCACTTATTTCTAAAACGTTCAAGACACATTGCAACGTTGAATACTGCAATTCAGTTAAGTCCATAAAATATATTTGCAAATATGTCACGAAAGGCAGTGATATGGCGGTTTTTGGATTGCAATCCTCGAATAACAACGATGAAATTTCACGCTATCAAGTTGGTCGTTATGTGAACTGTAATGAAGCGATTTGGCGTATATTCGGATTTCCCATTCACGAACGTCATCCTACTGTTACACATTTGGCGGTGCATCTAGAGAATGGTCAACGAGTATATTTCACGGCTTCGAATGCTATGCAACGAGCTGAAACACCTCCAGCAACTACATTGACCAGTTTTTTTGCAATCTGCCAAAGCGATCAGTTTGCACGAACTTTGCTTTACTCGGAGATGCCACGTTCGTATACTTGGAATGCTTCATCCAAGAATTTTCAAAGACGGAAGCGAGGTGATGCGGTTTCTGGGTATCCAGATGTGCGTTCTACTGAAGCTCTTGGTCGTATGTATACAGTTCATCCAAAGAATGATGAATGTTTCTATTTGCGGTTGTTGCTGGTAAATGTGCGTGGGCCAACTTCATTTGAGACACTACGAACTGTTAATGGTGTAATATTCCCAACATATCGTGCTGCATGTGAAGAATTGAACTTATTAGAAAACGATACCCATTGGGATACGACAATCGCTGAAGCCATTATCTCTGCATCTCCAAGTCAGATACGCACATTATTCGCTATCATAATTTCGACATGTTTTCCATCAAACCCATGTAACCTGTGGCACAAATACAAGGATAGTATGTCAGAAGATATTTTACATCAAAGACGTGTTAGTTCCAGAAATCACGATATTGAGATGAATGAGGAGATACATAATCGTGCTTTACTCTTGATCGAAGATATGTGTTACCTCATGTGCGGTAATTTGTTAATCAGGTTAGGAATGCCAGCGCCAAATCGTGAAATGAATGACGCATTTAATCGAGAATTGGAACGGGAACGTGAATATGATCACCAGGAATTAGATTTAGTAGTTCAAAGGAATGTACCCCTGTTGAATTACCAACAAAAGGAAGTTTATGATACTTTAATGAAGGCAATCGCTGATGAAAATGGTGGTTTATATTTCCTAGATGCCCCTGGTGGAACTGGCAAGACATTCCTTATGTCATTAGTTTTAGCAACTGTTCGGGCGAGATCCAACATAGCGGTTGCAGTTGCTTCTTCTGGAATTGCAGCCACATTGTTAGAAGGATGCCGTACGGCTCATTCAGCATTCAAATTACCGTTAAATCTTCAAACTATTGAAGAACCAACGTGTAATATTGCAAAACACTCAGCAATGGCCAAAGTTTTAGCGACATCGAAAATCATCATCTGGGACGAATGCACAATGGCGCATAAACGTGCATTAGAAGCACTTAACCGAACATTAAAAGATTTACGCAATGACTCGAGATGTTTTGGAGGAGCAATGATTTTACTGTCTGGCGATTTCCGCCAAATACTGCCAGTAATTCCAAGATCTACGGCTGCAGACGAAATAAACGCTTGCCTCAAATCGTCAAATCTATGGCGCTATGTGAAGAAACTGCAGCTGACAACAAACATGAGAGTTACATTGCTTAATGATACATCTGCTGAAGATTTCTCGGAGCAATTGCTGACTATCGGTAATGGTCAAGTACCTGTCGATAAATCGAGCGGTTTAATATCATTTCCAAATAATTTCTGTAATTTTGTCTCATCAAAAGACGAACTTATCAACAATGTATTTCCAAATATTATTTCTAACTACAAAAATAATGAATGGTTGAGTGAGCGAGCAATTTTAGCGGCTAAGAATAAAGATGTAGATGACCTGAACTACATAATTCAAAATAAGATCATTGGAACAATGCATTCATTCAAATCTATTGACTGCGTCACAAATGAAGATGAAGCCACCAACTATCCAATTGAATTTTTAAACTCTTTGGACGTGCCTGGCTTACCACCGCACAATTTACGCCTAAAGGTTGGCTCCGTAGTAATCATGCTTCGAAACATAAACCAACCAAAACTGTGCAACGGTACGCGTTTGGTGGTTAGTAAATTGATGAACAATGTAATTTACGCTACGATAATGATAGGAAAATTCAATGGTGAGGAAGTTCTCATTCCGAGGATCCCGATGATCCCAACCGATATGCCGTTTGAATTTAAAAGACTTCAATTTCCGATACGTCTTGCATTTGCCATGACAATCAACAAATCACAAGGCCAATCCTTAAAAGTTTGTGGTTTAAATCTAGAACATTCATGTTTTTCCCATGGTCAATTATACGTGGCATGTTCACGGGTCGGAAGACCATCTGCGTTGTTTGTTTTTGCGCCTGATAATAAAACAAAAAATGTCGTGTATCACAAGGTGCTTAAGTGAAGAGCAACCTATGTACTAAAATACAGAAATAATAATGAATGATTAAGGAGGAGATACAAAGAATATTGTATACCCACAAGTATTACAGAATTTAATTAATTTGAAAATTATTCTTTTTTGTTTGACTTATTTTTTATGCGTGCAACAACAATATGCCACAGCGTAACGTGGCAGGGTACTGCTAGTTCAATTTAAAACAAGAAAACAGTTGATATACCCTTGCAGTTGAAACCGGATATATATCGCTGAAATCGGATAAAAATGGACGATCCTTATGAGAATATCATTATATAACCAATTTATTACAATACAAAATCTAAAAAAAAGTCCAAAGCTTCTATCTTCAAGAATACCAAAGTTGGTATTTTTACCAAATGCCAAATACCAATTCCGATCGTTCTGTTATGTGGGTTATTAGTTAGTTAGGGTTATTGTTGTTAGGGTTAGGGTTAGGGTAGGGAAAGTTAGGGTTATTGTTGCAAACATTGGCTATATGTTGGGAGTCAACCCTGAAGCTGAGGGTAAAACTACTAATATATAAGTCAATAGTGAAGCCAGTTTGGACGTATGGTATCCAACTGTAGGGCAAAGCGAGTCCAAGCAATACGAAAGTCATTCGCTCAGGACGCTGTCTGGGGCTCATCCTTACCATGACAATTTGACTATTCATGCTCAACTGGGCATCCCTACAGTCAGCGCTGAAGTTAGAAGATTCGCCGCTAAATACAAGGACAGACTAACACGACATCCAAACACATGTGCCACCAATTTGCTGAACAGCAGCACCACCATCAGAAGACTCAAGAGGAAGCATCCACTGGATTTACTAAATTAACTTTTTTAGATTCATAGCTTGTATTTATAAAACTCCTATTGTCAAGGTTAACTTAAAAATTTAATTATTGTCCCTAACTGAGGACAGATTGTAAATAAAACTTTCAAATGTTACAAAAAAAAAAAAATTCATTGTTAAGTTTACAATCCTTCACTTTAAATAACACCCGAACTTTTATTACGATATAACCATGGGATTATCCCATGATGACCTTATAGCCAGGTAATGCCAAAAATTGGTTCAATGAAAATCCTCCTCCGTTGAATGAACAAGTGCAAGGGTCTTAAATTGCGTAACAGGTTGTGCAGGTATTGGTCGAATCAGAATAATATTATCCCTCATATGTGGGCTGTAACTATTCGTCACGCCTAAATTCGTAACACAACAGGTAAACAGGTATTTAAAATGATCCTGCCTATTGCCTTGACAAAAAGTGTAAAACTGTGTTACCAGAAAGGGTTAAGGAATTATACGTTTTTTTTTTTATATTACCTAACTTGCGTATAAGTTAGTAAAGTTATGGGTGATAGGGTATATAGGGGCCATCCCTCGCTGATGGCGATGACATCACAGGTGTGGGAGATGAGTGTTATCCCTGGCGGTTGCTGAGGGTGTTCTTCCTTTTGATCGGGAAGTTATGGTGGAAGTTACTAACTCCGATGTTATTGCCCCTAAGGCACGATTATCAATTTAATAAATGAATTGAGTTTAACATCTGTGCCGGAGTATTGAATTAATGCCTTCTGTTTGGTCATTGAGCGTTTTCAATGCCGTAAATAAGAAATCAGAATTTATTTAGGTTCAACGTTATAAACTTTATTCAGGCCGCATATGAAATTAGGATTTATGAGGATATATTAACAATATGAGAAATCCAATTTAGGATGCGAGCGCAGTAATAAGATGAACGAGAGTGGCGCCAACCTTGCAGAATAGGCTGAGCGGATACTCGCTAACTATAACGCCGAATTAGCAAAGCCGAGCGGCCGAAAGAGAGTCGGCTTGCGACCAGCAAACATCAGTTACTAATTAATTGTTGTGTTTAAATTAGTTGCTTGCTGCTTGACCCAACATTCTCCCCCCAGTTGGGGCTTCTACTCCAACTTTATCCTCAAGGGGAAAAAGGCACAGCTTAGTCACTGCTCGCTTGGTAATTCCAGATGAAGTTTTTATCACCGCCACTCGAAAGATACCATCCCGACCAGGGATTAACTCCATTATTCTCGCAAGCGGCCATTTCATCGGAGGTAGATTCTCGTCCATTACTAGCACCACATCGTTCGGGGCCAAGGCAGGACCGGAGGCGCGCCATTTGGAGCGCTGCTGGAGAAGGCTTAGGTACTCCTCCTTCCATCGGGACCAGAAAGACTGCTGCAGGAAAGACACACGCTGCCAGCTGTCCAACCGGTTGAAGTTCAGCTTTGTGACATCAGGCTCGATATAGCTGACTGACGGACCACCAGTTAAAAAATGAGCCGGGGTCAGAACATCAAGGTCTGCAGGATTTTCTGAAAGAGACAATAAGGGTCGTGAATTTATAACAGCACCAATATGGCACAGCAGCGTTCGCAGCTCCTCGAATCCCAGAACTGCAGATCCGACAGCTCGGTAAAAATGGTGCTTGGCGGTTTTAACAGCCGCTTCCCACAGACCACCGAAATGCGGAGATCGGGGAGGAATAAAATGCCATTCGATGGACTCCATAGAGCAAAACTCCAGCAGTTCCCGTTGAAGCTCTTCGCTTAGAAATAATCGGCGCCGCTCCTTCAGCTCGTTTTTGGCTCCAACAAAGTTGGTTGCGTTGTCAGACCAAATATGTTGAGGCCTTCGGCGGGTGCATATAAAACGCTTCAAAGCCTGCAAAAAAGACATTGTGGAAAGATCCCTCACAAGCTCCAGGTGGACGGCTTTGATAGCAAAACAAATGAAAATGCTAATGTAACATTTTACTGGAGCCTTATTACGCACTTCCGGCTTATAATAGAACGGTCCACAAAAATCCACACCAGTGACTCCGAAGACCTGGGAGCCGCTAGCTCTTTGCTCCGGGAGATCAGCCATAATGTGCTCCAACAGCCGAGGCTTAGTCCGGAAGCATCGGATGCATTTGTGTATTGCCTTCGTCACGGTTTTTCTCCCCCCAATTGGCCAATATTGGGACCTAATAATTGCCAACAGTGCGCGAGGTCCCGTATGTAAATTTCGCTCATGGAAGTCAACAATTATAGCCTGCGTAACTGGATGGCTTCTTGGAAATATAATTGGATGCTGACTATCAAACTCCAACGACGAATTTTTTAGCCGACCGTCTACGCGCAACAGTTCAAATTTGTCCAAGAAGGGAGAGGATGAGGCAAGGGCACTGGATACCGCTATGTCTTTTCCATTTTGAAGAGCCTTTATGTCCTCCCAAAAATGCACACGCTGCACTAGCCGCAATAACAGCTGTGTCCCAGATTTTATAACACTAGCCGTAACACCGTTGTGGTGAATTCATTGAGAAAACTTGTATACGTACGCGAATACCCTCTGCAGTGCTGGAAACGAATTGGCGTACTTAGAAACCGCTGTTATATCCACGTACGGAGACTGAATGAGCAGGACCCTTGCACGTAACTCCAGGATTGATCTCTCAGATGGGACCGCGGTTGGCCACGCCTCTTGGGATCCAATGAGAAACGGAGGACCATGAGACTACAGCTTATTCTCAACCAATTCATTGGGAAGAGCACCACGCGACAGGATATCTGCTGGGTTCAAAGAAGTGGGAACATACCGCCACTCCATTTCTCTAGTTAGCTTCTGAATGGTCGAAACTCGATTGGCGACGAAAACATTAAACCGAGAGGGTTCTTCTCGAATCCAAGACAGAGCCACAGCAGAATCGCACCAGCAAAAATACTTTCCAACGTAGACCTTCAACTGCTCTACTTCCGACATAAGTCGAGCCAACAACTCTGCTCCCGATAACTCCAGCTTAGGCACCGTAACAGTCTTTAACGGCGCAACTCGGGACTTAGAACAGACTAAATAGCTTTTAGATCCTGCGCCCTTGGACACGACATAAACGCATGCCCCATACGCCTCAATGCTGGCATCACAGAATCCATGGACCTCCACCTCAGATTTCAATGTTAACACCCATCTAGGGAATTCGGCGCGCTGCAGCTAACAAAGCTGCTACAAATCATATTCCAGTCGCAGTGAAGAGCTTGAGGAAGACTTTCATCCCAGGACAATTTCTCACGGCACAGTTTCTGGAGAAAGATCTTTGCCTTTGAAATTACAGGACCAACAAGGCCTAAGGGGTCATAAAGCCGAGCGACTGAAGAAAGCACAAGGCGCCTAGTGGGCTTTGAGATTGACTGAATCCCTTCATAAGAAAATAGCAAGCGGTCCGTTGCAGGATCCCAAGCAAGACCCAGTGTTTTTGTGAAGTTGCTACCATCATCAAACTTTAGGAAAGACTCCCGATCTTCTTCAGGCACCTTATCCAGCACGTCAGCAACATTCGAGCACCACTTCCTTAACCGAAAATGGCCTTTGGCAAGGATCGCGGATGTTTGCTGCATTATGCTAATAGCTTCATCTATAGAGTCGCCTCCGGAAAGCAGATCATCCACATAAAAGTCGCGACGCAGAATTTCGGCCCCCTTTGGAAACATTATTTGCTCATCATCTGCCAACTGATGCATTGTCCGAACTGCTAAAAATGAGGCAGGATTCGTTCCATAGGTGACCGTGTCCAGCTTAAAAACCTGTAACTCATCCTGGGTGGAATCCCGCCAAAGTATACACTGAAGATAGCTGTCCTCAGGAAAAACCCTGACGCAACGATACATTTTACAAATATCTCCAGTAATGGCCACCCGATGGCATCGGAACCTTAACAGAATATGCAGTAACTTTGGCTGAATAACTGGGCCAGACATCAACACGTCATTCAATGAATATCCAGAAGTTGTGACAGCAGATCCATCAAAGACAACCCTGAGCTTGGTTGTTGAACTGTTGGTTGTTGAAGTATTGACCAGTGACGCTCGCATCAGAAGGGACTCGAGACATGTGACCCAACTCCTAATACTCCTTTATGAAGGCAGCATATTGCTCCTTTAATCGATTGTGTCTGAACCACGTCGGCCGGCCTGTAGCAAGGTCTACCAGAGTGCTGTGGATGCGTTCCTCTTGTCCGTTTGAGACACTGTGGAGGGGCGACGCAATTAAGATGCTAAAACCGAAGTGGTTTACCAGCATGGCCACATTGGAGTGCGAGTTTAACGATCGTTCGTTGTCGCAATATATGACCATGGCCTCAGGGAAAATGTTCATTAGCTGTAGTAGCACTCTATAGTTCTAAAGGGAACTGGTTGGACGACGGAAAATTTCGAGAATTTGTAGATGCACGTAAGGAAATACGTTTTATCCGTGGAGAAAATGTCTATGTGCAGCATTTCTCCTACATGAGATGAAATTGGCGTTTCGCCAAGCTCATGTTTCTTTGGATGTCTGTCGTATTTAGTCTTGGCGCAAGTCTTGCAAGAAGCGACTATTTCGTTCGCTAGCTTGGTCATTTTCGGGCATCTTTTGGGCAGATCTGTGAGCTCTGTAATGCTCGACAGTGAGAATTTCTCGCCTCTTAGCATATGCAAAAATGTCCGTTACTCGGTTTTTTCAGTGCCAAAATTTGGTGGCAGGGAATTGCCGAACCTGTATGTAGGAATGGTCCTTTATCATTGCTAGCGTGCAAATTGCAATGAATGGCGTTTACTTATATGTCCGCGAGCTCCTCCAGCAATGACTCCTTGCAAGTGAAGTCAATAATATGCCGTCTTTGGTTTCCAAAGAGAACGACGCTGCGTTTTGACGGAAAGCGTGCTTCCTCCAGAGCTATCTGGTTTTGACAGCAATTGAGAGGCTTGTCCGTGGATTGGATGGTGTGGTTTAGCTACAGCTCACTGTGAATTGGGGCCGCGCTTGAGAATGCCTCATCTACAATATTAAATTTTTGTCTCGAGAGGGCATCCGCAACGAGGTTGTCTTTGCCAGGCGTGTAAAAGACTTTGGCACCACACTCGTCCATGCGTTCTTTCCACCTTTTAATTTTTGTGTTTGGAGCGGTCACTTGACCGCTACGGCTAACAGCTCCCTTTCGTCGGTAGCGTAGTTAACTCTTTGTCCTTTATGATCCTAGAGATCATAGTAATGGGTCGTCGCTCTTGGGAAAGCACTGTGCCAATGCCGTATGCTGAGGCATACTCCTCCAGATTGTACCGAATAAGTTCGGAGGAATAGCCCTCCAAAAAGAGTGCTCAGCAGAGTTAATCGAAGTGGTTTACCAGCATGGCCACATTACCAGCATCTCGTTCCGCCGTCGCTCCTCTGAGTCCTCTAGACGGATCGCCGGATCGAAACACGATAGTCCAGGTTCTGTCGACGATTCGTCTTGCAGCATCCTGAATACGCTGTAAAACGGATTTTTGGGTTTGTCCTCCTGCTAACCCAGAGTCCAACTGCTCCTGTCTTCGCTCCTTAGTGTCTTCCCGACGAGTTGGATGCGCTTGTGCGTCCCGAATCCGTTCGAGGTTGCGAACCCTTTCGCTTTTTCTCCACTGTGCGCGTGCACAGTTTAATCCTGAGCACGATTTTTCTCTCAAAATTTAGGGTTACTGTTACGAACATTGGCTATATGTTGGGAGTTCTGAGCTCTTATTTGGGATGCATTCCATTCATAGCAGACTCTACTATAGCTTAAAGCAGCTAAGGGCAAGCTTTTTATTTTTATATTTTTTTATGGAGCTGTATAAAAAAAGGAAAATTACGGAATGATAAAATCACATGGAGTGTCGTCCACCGTTATAAAAGGGTTTTAGGAAAATTTTAAAGTTAAAAAGGTTTTAACGAAATATACTTACCAAAGTGTTTCAAATATTTCGAGAAAAAATGTTTAGCTCGATATTAACGTACTTTTAATTTTACGTGAAAAAAATTAATTTTGCTTACTTTGAGTTTTTGTACACTTTAAATTTTGCACTGTTAAAATAGCGTCATGACAGCGTACACTGACAGCGTAACGTCATCACTTGATATATTTTTTCATTGACTGATCTGCGGCTTCTAGGATTTCTGAATATATATAAAACTTTGGAAATATCCCGAAAAAGAGTTACCACTCGACCGTTTATTTTTTATTGATTATTATTTATCATATGAAATATGATTATTTTATGTTCCTGGGTTATCTGTTGTGCAATTCAGGTATTACGCATAATTTAAGTCCTAATTTGTAGTGCTATTTTTCTAATACGACCAATAAAAAAAGGTATTATCTTTAATTGTTGGGGTTGCATAACTCAGGACCTTTACACAATTCTTCCCTTGCGCGTGTTTATTGAACCAATTGACGGTTATACAAATTATACCTGTTACCTGTAAATAAACCTGAACCTCTTAATGTTTTGACCGTTATTGTCACGCCCTTGCATTATAAAAGAGGCTGAAAAGGGTAGATATTTCAAATTAAAAAGAAGTATGAGTATTCGTAATTTTTTGACCGTTACTGTCACGCTCTTGTATTAACAAAGCGGCTGAAAAGGGTAGATATGTCAAATTAAAAGTATGAGTATGAAGTATGAGTATTCTTATGCATCATATGAATAGTTTTGAGGATTATAACTTAAAGAATATTTGACACTTTACAATAAATTCAATTTAAAACAAGAAAACAGTTGATATACCCTTGCAGTTGAAACCGGATATATATCGCTGAAATCGGATAAAAATGGACGATCCTTACGAGAATATCATTATATAACCAATTTATTACAATACAAAATCTAAAAAAAAGTCCAAAGCTTCTATCTTCAAGAATACCAAAGTTGGTATTTTTACCAAATGCCAAATACCAATTCCGATCGTTCTGTTATGTGGGTTATTAGTTAGTTAGGGTTATTGTTGTTAGGGTTAGGGTTAGGGTAGGGAAAGTTAGGGTTATTGTTGCAAACATTGGCTATATGTTGGGAGTCAACCCTGAAGCTGAGGGTAAAACTACTAATATATAAGTCAATAGTGAAGCCAGTTTGGACGTATGGTATCCAACTGTAGGGCACAGCGAGTCCAAGCAATACGAAAGTCATTCGCTCAGGACGCTGTCTGGGGCTCATCCTTACCATGACAATTTGACTATTCATGCTCAACTGGGCATCCCTACAGTCAGCGCTGAAGTTAGAAGATTCGCCGCTAAATACAAGGACAGACTAACACGACATCCAAACACATGTGCCACCAATTTGCTGAACAGCAGCACCACCATCAGAAGACTCAAGAGGAAGCATCCACTGGATTTACTAAATTAACTTTTTTAGATTCATAGCTTGTATTTATAAAACTCCTATTGTCAAGGTTAACTTAAAAAATTTAATTATTGTCCCTAACTGAGGACAGATTGTAAATAAAACTTTCAAATGTTACAAAAAAAAAAAATCATTGTTAAGTTTACAATCCTTCACTTTAAATAACACCCGAACTTTTATTACGATATAACCATGGGATTATCCCATGATGACCTTATAGCCAGGTAATGCCAAAAATTGGTTCAATGAAAATCCTCCTCCGTTGAATGAACAAGTGCAAGGGTCTTAAATTGCGTAACAGGTAGTGCAGGTATTGGTCGAATCAGAATAATATTATCCCTCATATGTGGGCTGTAACTATTCGTCACGCCTAAATTCGTAACACAACAGGTAAACAGGTATTTAAAATGATCCTGCCTATTGCCTTGACAAAAAGTGTAAAACTGTGTTACCAGAAAGGGTTAAGGAATTATACGTTTTTTTTTTATATTACCTAACTTGCGTATAAGTTAGTAAAGTTATGGGTGATAGGGTATATAGGGGCCATCCCTCGCTGATGGCGATGACATCACAGGTGTGGGAGATGAGTGTTATCCCTGGCGGTTGCTGAGGGTGTTCTTCCTTTTGATCGGGAAGTTATGGTGGAAGTTACTAACTCCGATGTTATTGCCCCTAAGGCACGATTATCAATTTAATAAATGAATTGAGTTTAACATCTGTGCCGGAGTATTGAATTAATGCCTTCTGTTTGGTCATTGAGCGTTTTCAATGCCGTAAATAAGAAATCAGAATTTATTTAGGTTCAACGTTATAAACTTTATTCAGGCCGCATATGAAATTAGGATTTATGAGGATATATTAACAATATGAGAAATCCAATTTAGGATGCGAGCGCAGTAATAAGATGAACGAGAGTGGCGCCAACCTTGCAGAATAGGCTGAGCGGATACTCGCTAACTATAACGCCGAATTAGCAAAGCCGAGCGGCCGAAAGAGAGTCGGCTTGCGACCAGCAAACATCAGTTACTAATTAATTGTTGTGTTTAAATTAGTTGCTTGCTGCTTGACCCAACATTCTCCCCCAGTTGGGGCTTCTACTCCAACTTTATCCTCAAGGGGAAAAAGGCACAGCTTAGTCACTGCTCGCTTGGTAATTCCAGATGAAGTTTTTATCACCGCCACTCGAAAGATACCATCCCGACCAGGGATTAACTCCATTATTCTCGCAAGCGGCCATTTCATCGGAGGTAGATTCTCGTCCTTTACTAGCACCACATCGTTCGGGGCCAAGGCAGGACCGGAGGCGCGCCATTTGGAGCGCTGCTGGAGAAGGCTTAGGTACTCCTCCTTCCATCGGGACCAGAAAGACTGCTGCAGGAAAGACACACGCTGCCAGCTGTCCAACCGGTTGAAGTTCAGCTTTGTGACATCAGGCTCGATATAGCTGACTGACGGACCACCAGTTAAAAAATGAGCCGGGGTCAGAACATCAAGGTCTGCAGGATTTTCTGAAAGAGACAATAAGGGTCGTGAATTTATAACAGCACCAATATGGCACAGCAGCTTTCGCAGCTCCTCGAATCCCAGAACTGCAGATCCGACAGCTCGGTAAAAATGGTGCTTGGCGGTTTTAACAGCCGCTTCCCACAGACCACCGAAATGCGGAGATCGGGGAGGAATAAAATGCCATTCGATGGACTCCATAGAGCAAAACTCCAGCAGTTCCCGTTGAAGCTCTTCGCTTAGAAATAATCGGCGCCGCTCCTTCAGCTCGTTTTTGGCTCCAACAAAGTTGGTTGCGTTGTCAGACCAAATATGTTGAGGCCTTCGGCGGGTGCATATAAAACGCTTCAAAGCCTGCAAAAAGACATTGTGGACAGATCCCTCACAAGCTCCAGGTGGACGGCTTTGATAGCAAAACAAATGAAAATGCTAATGTAACATTTTACTGGAGCCTTATTACGCACTTCCGGCTTATAATAGAACGGTCCACAAAAATCCACACCAGTGACTCCGAAGACCTGGGAGCCGCTAACTCTTTGCTCCGGGAGATCAGCCATAATGTGCTCCAACAGCCGAGGCTTAGTCCGGAAGCATCGGATGCATTTGTGTATTGCCTTCGTCACGGTTTTTCTCCCCCAATTGGCCAATATTGGGACCTAATAATTGCCAACAGTGCGCGAGGTCCCGTATGTAAATTTCGCTCATGGAAGTCAACAATTATAGCCTGCGTAACTGGATGGCTTCTTGGAAGTATAATTGGATGCTGACTATCAAACTCCAACGACGAATTTTTTAGCCGACCGTCTACGCGCAACAGTTCAAATTTGTCCAAGAAGGGAGAGGATGAGGCAAGGGCACTGGATACCGCTATGTCTTTTCCATTTTGAAGAGCCTTTATGTCCTCCCAAAAATGCACACGCTGCACTAGCCGCAATAACAGCTGTGTCCCAGATTTTATAACACTAGCCGTAACACCGTTGTGGTGAATTCATTGAGAAAACTTGTATACGTACGCGAATACCCTCTGCAGTGCTGGAAACGAATTGGCGTACTTAGAAACCGCTGTTATATCCACGTACGGAGACTGAATGAGCAGGACCCTTGCACGTAACTCCAGGATTGATCTCTCAGATGGGACCGCGGTTGGCCACGCCTCTTGGGATCCAATGAGAAACGGAGGACCATGAGACCACAGCTTATTCTCAACCAATTCATTGGGAAGAGCACCACGCGACAGGATATCTGCTGGGTTCAAAGAAGTGGGAACATACCGCCACTCCATTTCTCTAGTTAGCTTCTGAATGGTCGAAACTCGATTGGCGACGAAAACATTAAACCGAGAGGGTTCTTCTCGAATCCAAGACAGAGCCACAGCAGAATCGCACCAGCAAAAATACTTTCCAACGTAGACCTTCAACTGCTCTACTTCCGACATAAGTCGAGCCAACAACTCGGCTCCCGATAACTCCAGCTTAGGCACCGTAACAGTCTTTAACGGCGCAACTCGGGACTTAGAACAGAGTAAATAGCTTGCAGATCCTGCGCCCTTGGACACGACATAAACGCATGCCCCATACGCCTCAATGCTGGCATCACAGAATCCATGGACCTCCACCTCAGATTTCAATGTTAACACCCATCTAGGGAATTCGGCGCGCTGCGTACTAACAAAGCTGCTACAAATCATATTCCAGTCGCAGTGAAGAGCTTGAGGAAGACTTTCATCCCAGGACAACTTCTCACGGCACAGTTTCTGGAGAAAGATCTTTGCCTTTGAAATTACAGGACCAACAAGGCCTAAGGGGTCATAAAGCCGAGCGACTGAAGAAAGCACAAGGCGCCTAGTGGGCTTTGAGATTGACTGAATCCCTTCATAAGAAAATAGCAAGCGGTCAGTTGCAGGATCCCAAGCAAGACCCAGTGTTTTTGTGAAGTTGCTACCATCATCAAACTTTAGGAAAGACTCCCGATCTTCTTCAGGTACCTTATCCAGCACGTCAGCAACATTCGAGCACCACTTCCTTAACCGAAAATGGCCTTTGGCAAGGATCGCGGATGTTTGCTGCATTATGCTAATAGCTTCATCTATAGAGTCGCCTCCGGAAAGCAGATCATCCACATAAAAGTCGCGACGCAGAATTTCGGCCCCCTTTGGAAACATTATTTGCTCATCATCTGCCAACTGATGCATTGTCCGAACTGCTAAAAATGAGGCAGGATTCGTTCCATAGGTGACCGTGTCCAGCTTAAAAACCTGTAACTCATCCTGGGTGGAATCCCGCCAAAGTATACACTGAAGATAGCTGTCCTCAGGAAAAACCCTGACGCAACGATACATTTTACAAATATCTCCAGTAATGGCCACCCGATGGCATCGGAACCTTAACAGAATATGCAGTAACTTTGGCTGAATAACTGGGCCAGACATCAACACGTCATTCAATGAATATCCAGAAGTTGTGACAGCAGATCCATCAAAGACAACCCTGAGCTTGGTTGTTGAACTATCCTCCTTTAAAACACAATGGTGTGGAAGAAAGTATTGACCAGTGACGCTCGCATCAGAAGGGACTCGAGACATGTGACCCAACTCCTAATACTCCTTTATGAAGGCAGCATATTGCTCCTTTAATTGAGGACGGCGACAGAGCTTCCTTTCGAGGGAAAGAAATCGCCGAACGGCTTGGGGGTACGACTCTCCCAGCAGCTTAGAACCGCATTTTAACGGAAGCCTCACAGCGTAAGCGCCGGAATCCAGCCGAGCAACATGTTGCACGAAATGCGCATCGCAATCTAGCTCTTCCTTCGTCCGCTTCACAATAGGCTCGGAGCAGTCTTCGATTTCCCAAAACCGGCGGATCAAAGAATCCAGCTGATCATCCAGCATTGTTGCGCTCTCCGGAACATCCTTGTGGGCAGTGGAAACGAGTGATCTTCTCTGGATATGTGAACCGCCTCCACACACGACCCATCCAAGTCGAGTTTTCTGCAGCAATGGCAGGCTGGCTGAGAGCTTAATTTGCCCAACACACAACAGCTCATAAAACAGACTGGCTCCGATAAGAAGGTCGATGCGCTGTGGGCGGAAAAATTCAGGATCAGCCAAAGAAAGATTGCCAGGAATATTCCAGCTGGAGACATCCAAACCGAAGCTAGGCTGCAGGTCCGTGATATTGGCGGCGATGACGGCGTTAACCAGGGCCGAGTACTCGGAACAGTGGGAAAGTAGGAGAACATCAACAGAGAATCCATCTGTCGCAAAGCCGGTATCTCCAATACCAGACACCGCCATGAATGATTTGTACCTCCGGAGCTGCAGCTGACTTGCCAGCCGGGAAGTGATCACGTGCACCTAAGATCCAGAATCCAACAGAGCTCGGCATGGAACAAGGGATCCAGCGCGACTACGAACAAAAATGTTCGCTGTAGCAAGCAACGATATATCGCCGCTGTGACCTTGAGCAACTAGTGCATTAGCAGTGGACGGCGAATAGAGCACAGGTAGAGGGAACCGAATTAGTAACAATAAACGATGATCTACTATTATTTGCACCTCGACGCCTTCCCACATGAGCCTCTAGCGTCCTACAGCGCTGTTCCAAAAATTCGGCCATCGACTCCCAAGTAGGGATGGCGTCAGAACCTGAGGAGTTTTGACTCTCCTCCCACTTGGCCTGGGTAGCTGGGTCCAACCTTTGAAGCAGAACTTGGACGATGATGCAGCTGGCGATCTGAACTGAAGTACCCAAATTCTGTAAGGCTCGCATATGGGCATTGAATTTGTCCCAAAGACCTCGAAGAGCTGCTATTGAGCCACTTTCCAACAGACTGAGGCCCAGAATCTCGTTCACGTGTGCTTGAAATATTAAGCGACGGTTATTAAATCGTTTCTCCAATAAATTCAGCGCAACATCATAGTTCTCGTCGGAGACTTCCAAGGAACGAACTGCTTCGAAAGCGGACTCCCTAAGGCAAGATCGCAACCTTTGCAACTGTTTAGGTGAGGGGCCGTTGTGCCGCTCACCTGAAGAGCGCATCCGCGCTGAAGAGCGCACCCGCGCTAAAGAGCGCACCCGTGCTGAAGAGCGCATCCACACTCGCCCCTCTGCGCCCTCTCTTCTCGCTCGTTGGTTGTCGTCGATCTCTTTTTTTGTACTAGTTTCTAAGTTAAGTTAGTGTTCTCATGTAAGCAGCCCAATAAAGCTGACCGCGTTATACCATCCGAAAGACGCCCCCGACTTCTTATTTCAACATTTTCAACTTTTTCTGGAATCTTTGGCGGCAGCAGCGCCCCCCTACACCACATTGGTCCTTCGAGCCGGATAATTCCTGGATTTTCTTCTGCCAGCAGTTCTCGGCATTGTTCCGCCAAAAGATAAGTACATTTTTCCGTCTCCATCTCTCTGCCGGTCTTCAGCAGTGATCCGAACAATAAATTTCGTTCACACTGCTGCAAGATTGTTTTACCCTCCGTGTCAACTCCAAGTCCGAGTTTTCCGACACAACGGCAGGTTGAGTTTTTCTAATAATCTATAATAATCATAAAATTCTGCAAATTTTTCCATCCGTCTCCGTTTTGTGTGCTGCCCATATTCCTCGCCGTTTTCGGCCTCTCCGTTATCCATTCGCTTGCCAACGGTCGAGGCATATGTGCATCCACATACATACATACATACGCACATACATATTTTTTTGGTGCAATTAATCCGCGAAAAATTCGCAAGTGAACAGTGAAATTGTGTGGTGACAAAAAGAAGGCACCATAATATTGGCCACCGGTGTGAATTAGTTCCGGAATTTCCAAATTCACCGAACAGTCCGCCGCTGTCGTAATATTTGTTTTTTATCTTCCTCAATCAGTGTCATTTTTTACACCACATAACTTTTCTGTTCCTCCATTTATACATTCCACTTATCAACGCTCCACTGTGCCAATATATGCCCACATGCCCTTACATATATCCGTACCTGCATGCATGTCCATATATTTCCAAATATTTTCTGACTCCAATTCCAGGAAATATATAACCGATAAAAATTAACATATACAGTCCACTTATCGACGTTCCACTGTGCCATCATATGCCCTTGCCCTACTTGCATGCATGCCCATATATTTCTAAATATTTTCTGTCTCCAATTTCAGGAAATATATAACCAAACCAATTAAAAAAAAAAAATTAATTAATTATAAATTTATTTATTTATATTTATAACTACAAAAATTTATTTAATTCGTATTTTCCGTTAGAGCATAGGGCCAGGTTTTTTAATTCACCTTTCCGGCCTCTCAATAATTAAAGTCGAGAATTTAATTATCGAAAAATTATAATTAAATAATTTATTTTGTCGATCTTCTGTCAGAATCGAGCCGCGGTTTCAATTCCACCGTTCCAGCTTCGTGATAATTAACCTCAAGTGATTAAAACTTGAGATTTTCAACTCCACCCTTCTGGCTCCATAATAATTAAATCCGCCAATTAGGCAAAAATTAATTATTTATTTTCTCTCTGTGTTAAATCCAAGCCAAGGTCAAGTCCACCTTTCCGGCTCCGCAAATTCGAAAATAGTTAGGAATTAAATATTTACGTACGAGCCATACTGGTCGAAATATACATATATCGACAGTCATCAATTATTTTTCCGAACGAGCACGAATTTTCCGGTCCTTTTCCATTTTCCGCTCCGTCATTTTTCCTAACGTTGCTCCTACTCCGCATCTGGCAACATCCGCCTAGAATCTCGACAAACCTTGGCCCATCTGGTTTTTTTTGGCTTCCTGAAGTTTTTCCCACATCCGAATTGTGCCGCTTCCGACGTTCCTCTCGACATCGGCGCTACTAATTCCCACTTGGCCTTGCAATCGCATTTCGTCCGAGGTCGAGGTCTTTGCGGGTGATTATCTTCGGTGGCCCACCTTCCGGTAGAGAGGTTGTTCCACTTGTTGTCCAAAACAAGTGGTGACGCCCACGCCAAGGCTCCGCTTACCCATGAGGGGTTTGACGCCGCGTGGCAAAGCCTCACAGATCGCTTTGAGAACCGGCGGCTGTTGATCAACAGCCAGTTGAAGATCCTTTTCAACATCCAGACTATTTCTCAAGAGTCCGAGGTCGCGCTGATGGAGCTGCAAGCCACCATTCAGAGTTGTTTGACAGCCCTAGAAATGTTCTCCATTAATGTCCAGGCTTGGGACTGTCTCCTGGTATTCATGATTTCGTTAAAGCTCCCCAAAGTCACACTTTCTATGTGGGAGCAATCCGTACATAATAAGGCAGAGATTCCAACATTGAAGGAATAAGATAATTTCCTGACAGAACGCCATCGCACTCTGGAGGCCATCGACGATGTCAGGCCGAGTGGCTCCGTGCAGTTTCCGCCAAGGTCGGGACTTCCTACCGCACCTGCTCGGAGGCGTAATTCATACGAGACTCGAGTGGTTCCGGGCCAAAAGGGCTGCGATATCTGCTCGAGGGAGGACCACCCCATTCGCTTATGTCCGCGTTTCCTAGAAATGGACGTAAATGGGCGCTCTGACTACATTAAGAGGAAGCAGAGTGCAGCGAGACTGCACGAGCGCCCATACCTGCTTCACATGCCACAGCAGACACCACACCCTCTTGCACCGCGGCAATCCGTTCGCCACCGCTCCAAGTCCGCCTACGCCGCTTACCGCTTGCGGGTCGCTTCTCGGTCAGGAGACAATTTTTGGATGGGTGCTGACAGGCCCATTATCTCCAGCCAAGCCCCGCTGCGTTTCTGCTTTTCCATACGAGTTGCCCGCAGCCTCGGTGACTCACAGGTTCAGGGTTTTGATTCAGGATGCGAGCACAATTCGGTCTCGACTCCTTCAATTTACACATCGCATCACGCTGCACGGTGGCAATCAGCTGATGATCCGACTGATCCGGGCCAAATTCTGGATTCCAAGGTCATATTCAGCACGATGTCGCCACGCTCACGCAACGCCCAGTCACTGGAGAGCAGATGTACTCGAGGTATACAATCCTACCGATGCCGAGTCTGCAATGGGATCCATCCATTGAAGAAGTGTCGGCGCTTTCTTCGCCTTAGTGCCGAGAAGCGACTCCAAGCGGTTCTCGTGAACCGGTATTGCTCGAGCTGCCTGGCCCACGAGCACTCCGACGGATCCTGTCATCGTGGGGACGGCTGTAAAACGTGTGGTCAGGATCACCACACGCTGCTGCACCCCGTGACTGAGAAGCAACGGTCACGGAGCGCGGGAGACAGTACACGGGGTGTCTCTCTCTCGTCGGCCGTTGTCCGCCAACTCCCGGCGCGGTTCAGTTACTTCTCGGCCCTCGTCCGCCACTTTCCGGCACTCACAAGCCGATCCACGGCAATCGCCTTCCCGGCGCTCGTCGGAAACTCCTCGGCATTCTTCCGCCACTGGCCGGCAGTCGTCAAGCGCTCCACTGCTTTCGTCCGCCACTCATCGGGTGCCGTCCACCGCTCGTCCGCCCGCGTCATCCGCGCCTAGGCAAGTTTTCGCCTCTCCTCGAGGGCACCCGAAGGGATGTGGGCTGCGCCCACCCTATCGTCACTGCTGAAGCGGAACAGCGTCAACACCAGGACCCGGATCTTCGACACGGGGGCCTTCATCAACCCGTGTACGCCCTCGAGCTGCAGTAACGCATGTTTAGGTGAGGGGCCGTTGTGCCGTTCAGCTGAACTTAAGAGCGCATCCCCGCTGAAAAGCGCACCCGCGCTGAAGAGCGCACCCGCGCTGAAAAGCGCACCCGCGCTGAAAAGCGCACCCGCGCTGAAGAGCGCACCCGCGCTGAAGAGCGCACCCGTGCTCGCCCCTCTATGCATTCTCCCTCTCTCGTCGGCCGTCGTCGATCGTCCGCTCTGGTTTCTATTTACGTTTAGCGTTTATTCTTTCTAAGTTAAGTTTTGAGTACCACGTAAGCAGCGAATAAAGCTGAATGCGTTTAACCTTACGACGCCCCCGATTTCTTTCATTTTTCTTCCTGGAATCTTTGGCGGCAGCAGCGCCCCCCTACAAACACTTTTGAACAACTTTTTATCAATGCAAGTTTGTGATATTACGAAAGCCTCACAACCATATCTTCTTCTGTATTCGAATATGCCGTTTTTTAAATAAAAATCTATAGGATTTCATTTAGTTTAAAAAAGCCCAACCTATCCTCATTGTTAAGAGGAGCCCCAAATACGGATCTTACTTCAATGAGCTCTTTTTGGAAACTCTTTTTCTGTGTCCCTTACCACTTGGGGGGAAACAACAGAAAATCCGGCTCGAAGGACCAAATGTTAAGAGGAGCCCCATTAAATAGGGTGTTACTCCAATGAGTTCCGTTTAAAAACTGATTTTATTTCGTAAAGTTATCTTATAAGTAGGATACATGAGAATTTTAAATCTATATAAAACTACCTGCCAACGCACTGCACGCTGACATGCTATGCGACCCTTTCTTAAGTGCGATAAGCGCACCACTTGTGTATGT
This sequence comes from Drosophila pseudoananassae pseudoananassae, assembly GCA_018153035.1. Lineage (NCBI taxonomy): Eukaryota > Metazoa > Arthropoda > Insecta > Diptera > Drosophilidae > Drosophila > Drosophila pseudoananassae. Next base: position 2,200,663 of record JAECXR010000022.1, on the reverse strand, counting down.
GTTTGTGTTAGGCTGCAGGGGATCGGTTTTAGACCATGCTGTTTGTCTCTTATTTCATGGGTCCGATCCCTTGAAACTCTAACTTAAGAATTTGTATCAAAAAGTAGTGTTCAATGCTTGAACACTCATCGTAACTTCGAAATGGAGTTTCAAAACGTATTTCAACAGTATTCATTTTTAGATCGCAATTCTGAAGTATTTGGAGATTTCAACCTTTGTATCCACTCCCTTTCAGATTGCAGTGGTAGAATATTAAATTTGTAACCAATTCAATGATTTTGAATTCCTTATTGGATCTTGGCTCTTCTACCACCAATGGTAATATTCACATTGATTGGGCTTCTTCAAATATTTTAAAACCGTTTATAGTCACTATCCGGGTCAGGAGCCGTCCTACTGAACACGGCCCTTATTAACGTGTGCCATTTGGGGTGCACCGTCCAGGCACGAGCACTGATAGACTCAGGGTCCGAAGCGACCTTCATAACGGAACGACTGTTCAACCTTGTCAAGTTTTTCTTCAAGACGATTCACGCAGAAGTTTCCGGCCTTAATCAGACCATTTCCGCGCAGTCTACTAAATTGTGCCATTTCTTAATTCGGTCGCCGTCATCATATCCGATTTCGCGAGATCTTCACAAGAGGCTGCCCGACATTCCCCTGGCGGACCTCAACTTCTTTGAGAGCTCCCAAGTCGATGTGTTATTAGGAGCTGACATTCTTCCGTCCATTCTCCTCGGTAATTCTAAGGCTAGTGGTCAGGAGACCACTTTTGGATGGGTGCTGACAGGCCCATTATCTCCAGCCAACCCCCGCTGCGTTTCTGTTTTTTCCATACGAGTTGCCCGCAGCCTCGGTGACTCACAGGTTCAGGGTCTCGATTCAGGATGCGAGCACAATTCGGTCTCGACTCCTTCTGCAATTTACACATCGCATCACGCTGCACGGTGGCAATCAGCTGATGATCCGACTGATCCGGGCCAAATTCTGGATTCCAAGGTCATATTCAGCACGATGTCGCCACGCTCACGCTCACGCCCAGTCACTGGAGAGCAGATGTACTCGAGGTATACAATCCTACCGATGCCGAGTCTTCAATGGGATCCATGTCGGCCGTCGTCCGCCAACTCCCGGCGCGGTTCAGTTACTTCTCGGCCCTCGTCCGCCACTTTCCGGCACTCACAAGCCGATCCACGGCAATCGACTTCCCGGCGCTCGTCGGAAACTCCTCGGCATTCTTCCGCCACTTGCCGGCAGTCGTCAAGCGCTCCACTGCTTTCGTCCGCCACTCATCGGGTGCCGTCCACCGCTCGTCCGCCCGCGTCATCCGCGCCTAGGCAAGTTTTCGCCTCTCCTCGAGGGCACCCGAAGGATGTGGGCTGCGCCCACCCTATCATCGCTGCTGAAGCGGAACAGCGTCAACACCAGGACCCGGATCTTCGACACGGGGGCCTTCATCGACCCGTGTACGCCCTCGAGCTGCAGTAACGCATAGCTAGCGACAAGGGATCTGTTGCAACCCGAGCGATTGCAAGGGGGGGGAGAATGTTTACGATTCAACCTGAAGAGCGCATCCGCGCTGAAGAGCTCACCCGCGCTAAAGAGCGCACCCGTGCTGAAGACCGCATCCACACTCGCCCCTCTGCGCCCTCTCTTCTCGCTCGTTGGTTGTCGTCGATCTCTTTTTTTGTACTAGTTTCTAAGTTAAGTTAGTGTTCTCATGTAAGCAGCCCAATAAAGCTGACCGCGTTATACCATCCGAAAGACGCCCCCGACTTCTTATTTCAACATTTTCAACTTTTCTGGAATCTTTGGCGGCAGCAGCGCCCCCCTACAAAACATATATTGTGAATCTTAACAATCTTAAAGCTTAAACCGTATCGCTTCGCGAGTGCTGTGGTATATTTGGAGTCGAATTAATAATTTGTCTAAATTCTATTCCAAGCATAGCTCAGCTCTGCTTCTTCCCCGTCTTATCTGTATTTTTGCATTTCTCCTTTGCACTCTCAAAAGCTCCCGCTTTGGCTTCCTCTTTGGCACAGTGGTTCAAGGTATAGTGTTTTTTAACTTTTTATATATAAATTTTGTTTTATTTATTAAAAAATATGGAATTTAAACTTGTCTGTGCTATTAAGTCTTGTAACAAGGCAATTTCATCATCCCAGCCTGCCATCCATTGCTGGCTTTGTGAGAACGTCGTACACGCCAAGTGTGCCGGGTTCACTGCATCAGTTTAGGATGCCATTTCCCGTAGGTCTGGGATACATTATTGTTGTGAAAATTGTCGTGCCGTGCAAGGCGAAATGAGGTCGTTCATGGGACAGACCAAAAATGGATTTAAAGAGTTGATCACTGGTTTTCGTAAAATCAATGACCAGCTCTGTGCGCTTGACACTCAGTTTAGCGGCCTTCAGCTGCTAAATGAGTCCCTTAAGCGTAAGAAATTCGCTGTCTCTGATCCGCCTCAGCCTGCTCAGCCGGCATTAATGCAGCCGCTTATATCTCTAGCCACCCCAAGGGCTAGAACTAAGAAAAATTCGTCCGAATTTCTCAGGAATAATGAGCAATTTTCTGATATGTTCGCCATGGCATCCCTTCAAGTGATGCCACAGGTCCTAGGGAATGAAACCCCCATTAGAGTCACCCAAAAGGGTATTCCACAGTCCGGACCACCGGCACCGACTGATGCTGCAGTTCTCGTACCTGCGACACCAAAACCTTTACAGGTGATCCCTTCATCAAAACTTATATTTGTTTCTCGGCTTGTTTCTCTCCCCCGCCTGATACTTCTGAGATTGATATCTTGGCTTATATCAAAGCCAAAACTAAACCCGATATAAAGGTAGGAGAACATACAAAAATTTAAATATACATATTTAAGGCGCACGTCATCTTTTAAAATTCGGGTGCCCCCGCCGATGTTCAAGCCGATTTGTTCACCCAGTTTTTGGCCAGAGAACATCTTCGTCCAAGAACATAGGCCTAGTACTGCAAAGCAAAAAGTTTTAAAACCAGTGGGAGCGAAACTTCCCCATATCGGAACCACCGACCAACCATCCACTTCTTCTTTGCCCACTAACCCAAAAAACTAGTATCTTCACTAACACTTACCAGAATACTAGGGGGCTACGTAGCAAACTCCCCAAGCTATATTCTGATAGTTCTTTCTTTGCATCCCATATAATAGCATTTACAGAAACTTGGTTAAATCCGGAGATCTTTAGCTCCGAAGTTTTTCCAAGTAAGTACACCATTTTTAGACGGGATCGATCTCAGCGAAGAGGAGGTGGAGTCCTCATTTCGGTAGACTCTTCTCTTGCTTCTGAAGAGGTGAAATCCCAAGAGTTTGGTGACATTGAATTTATTTGCGTTAAAATCACTATGTCCGTGAAAGCTTTATACATTACATGTTCATATATACCTCCTACGTCTGAACCGCCCACATATTGGCAGCATTTGTCCGCCATTCGATACGTCTCTAATCTTATGACGGATCGTGACCAACTCGTAGCGGTGGGCGACTTTAATATCCCAGAATTAAAGTGGTCCAACGTCGATAACTCACCATCTTTGTCACTTATAACTTACCATGACTTCACCGGGTAAGTGCCTACGCCCTTGCTCACTTGCAACACCTATGCTCTTCGATCATCTCTCCCTGTCAGCATGGCTTTATTAAACGTCGCTCCACCACTACAAATTTACTGGAGTTGACATCCTTTGTCATAGATGGCTTTTGTAAGGGATATCAAACCGATGTAATTTACACAGACTTCAGCAAAGCATTCGATTCAGTTAATCACTCACTCTTGTTGAGTAAACTGAATATGCTGGGTTTTCCTAGAGACCTCTTAACGTGGATCTCCAGCTATTTTGGAAGGACACAAAGAGTCTTATTTAAAAACATACAGTCCCGTCTGGTCATACAGTCCCGTCTGGTCCGTGCTACATCTGGCGCCCCTCAAGGAAGTCATCTTGGCCCGCTATTATTCACGCTTTTTATAAATGACTTGCCCCCTGCTTTAACGAACTCTCTAGTTCTTATGTATGCAGATGATGTAAAGCTTTCTCTTCAGTACAAATCCATCTCTGCCCAATGCAGTCTTCAGTCTGACATTGATAACTTTCAAGAATGGTGTTTAGCTAATGATTTAATACTTAATGGATCAAATTGCAAGCATATCTCTTTTTATCGTTCTTGCCCTCTGCAAGCTACGTATTCCATTAATGGGATTGCCTTAGAAAAATTAACCCAGGTTAATGATCTCGGCATCCTATTAGACATAAAACTTAAATTTGCCGACCATATTTCCTTAATGGTTAACAAGGCTAAAGGAGTCCTTGGTTTTATTAAAAGGTGGTCAAAAGAATTTAATAACCCCTATATAACCAAAACATTATTCATTTCTTTGGTCCGTCCTATACTGGAGTACGGTTCATGTGTCTGGAGTCCCCAATATGGAGTACATCAGGACCGCATAGAATCCGTACAAAAGAATTTCCTAACTTTTTCACTTAGAGGTCTAAACTGGGATGAAAATCTTCACCTTCCATCTTATAATAGTAGACTCTTACTCATAAACTTACCTAGCTTAACAAATCGTAGGACAATGCTCGGTGTAGTCTTTCTGCATAACCTTATTAACGGGGATGTAGATAGCCAGCATTTACTAAAACGCTTAAAATTTAACATTCCTAATAGAAGGACTCGAAACTTTGGTCCTCTGTTCCTTAGCCGTTGTACTTCGACATATGCACTGCATGACCCTTTTAGGGTATTATGTTCGAACTACAATCGTCTCTACTCTATAACATCTCTTTCCTGTCCCTCAAATGTAAAATATAGAATTTTTAATTTCCTTACTAACTCCTCCTAGCTTAATAAATTACAAATAGCTTAATATATTCTAACAAATCGTTTCTTGAGCGCCCCTCGGTCTTCTGGGCCTCTAAGCTTTATGATAAATACAGAAATGCTAGCTGATGCTCTTATTGATGCACAAACCATTTTCAAATTCAAATTTTCAAATTCTGAAAGACCGGTACAAAAAAAAAAAAAAAAAATATAATTATAAATATATAAGTTTATAATTAATTGATTTCCTTTTTTTGAAGATACTTGTTACGCAGCCGGTTATGCCGTCGGCACCCTGTACGTACCATAGGAAAAACAACAGCACCAAAAGAACACAACACGGCTACTACGGCGGCTAGGTTGAGAATTTAAGCGACACAATCACGGATTAGTAGTGTAATAGCGGCTCATAATTTTTGGGTTTAGAAAATTTAAGAACTTCTTTTAATTTTTATCGGTTATATATTTCCTGAAATTGGAGGCAGAAAATATTTGGAAATGTATGGACATGCATGCAAGTACGGAGATATGTAAGGGCATGTGGGGCATATGTTGGCACAGTGAAGCGTTGATAAGTGGACTGTATATGTAACTGGGGAAACAGAAAAGGTTTGTGGTTTAAAAAAATTGGGGAAGGAAAAAAAACAAATATTACGACAACGGCGGACTGTTCGGTGAACTTGGAAATTTCCGGAACTAATTTACACCGACTGGACAATACTGTATTCACTGTTCACTTGCGGATTGGTTTTTTTTTTCGTATTAATTGCACCAAAAAAGATTGTATGTTTGTATGTATGTATTTGGATGCACATATGCCTCGACCATTGGCAAGCGAATGGATGACGGAAAGGCCAAAAACGGCGAGGAATATGGCGAAACACACAAAACGGAGACGGATGGAAAAATTTGCAGAACTTGAAGACGAAGAAGAGTAGAAAATCTCAAACTGCCGTTATGTCGGAAAACTCGGACTTGGAGTTCACACGGAAGCAAAAAAACAAATCTTACAGCAATGTGAACGAAATTTAATGTTCGGACCACTGCTGAAGACCGGCAGAGAGACGGAGACGGAAAAATGTACTTATCTTTTGGCGGAACAATGCCGGGAACTGCTGGTAGAAAATATCCAAAAATTATCTGGCTCGAAGGACCAAAATCTTGTAAGGGGGCGTTGCTGGCGCAAAAGATTCCAGGTTGAATTTAAAACGCATTCAGCTTTATTCGGCGTCGTGGTTGAATTCAAAACGCATTCAGCTCTATTCGCTGCTTACATGAGACTAAAAACTTAACTTAGAAAAAATAAACGCACAATCGACGACGGCCGACGAGAGAGCGAGAGTGCATAGAAGGGAGAGCGCGGGTGCGCTCTTCAGCGCGTATGCGCTGTTAAGCTCAGCTGAGCGGCACAACGGGCATGCGTGCAAGTACGGATATATGTAAGGGCATGTGAGGCATATGTTGGCACAGTGGAACGTTGATAAGTGGACTGTATATGTAACTGTTTATATTAAATTTTGTCGGTTATATACTTCCTGAAATTGGAGGCAGAAAATATTTGGAAATATATAGACATCCATGCAAGTACAGATATATGTAAGGGCATGTGGGCATATGTTGGCACAGTGGAACGTCGATAAGTGGACTGTATAACTGGGGGAACAGATAAGTTATGTGGTGTAACAAATGACACTGATTGGGGAAGAGGAGAAACAAATATTACGACAGCGGCGGACTGTTCGGTGAATTTGAAAATTTCCGGAACTAATTCACACCGGCTGTGCAATATTAATTATGCCTTCTTTTTGTCATCACACAATTTCACTGTTCACTTGCGAATTTTTCGCGGATTAATTGCACAAAAACAAAATATGTATGTGTGTATGTGTGTGGATGGATGCTCATATGCCTCGTCCGTTGGCAAGCGAATGGATAACGGAGAGGAAATATGGGCAGCACACAAAACGGAGATGGATGGAAAAATTTGCAGAATTTGAAGACGAAGAAAAGTCGAAAATATCAAACTGCCGTTGTGTCGAAAAAATCGGACTTGGAGTTGACACGGAGGGAAAAAATCTTGCAGCAGTGTGAACGAAATTTAATATTCGGACCACTGCTGAAGACCGGCAGAGAGACGGAGACGGAAAAATGTACTTATCTTTTGGCGGAACAATGCCGGGAACTGCTGGTAGAAAATATCCAAAAATTATCTGGCTCGAAGGACCAAAATCTTGTAAGGGGGCGTTGCTGGCGCAAAAGATTCCAGGTTGAATTTAAAACGCATTCAGCTTTATTCGGCGTCTTGGTTGAATTCAAAACGCATTCAGCTCTATTCGCTGCTTACATGAGACTAAAAACTTAACTTAGAAAAAATAAACGGACAATCGACGACGGCCGACGAGAGAGCGAGAGTGCATAGAAGGGAGAGCGCGGGTGCGCTCTTCAGCGCGTATGCGCTGTTAAGCTCAGCTGAGCGGCACAACGGCCATGCGTGCAAGTACGGATATATGTAAGGGCATGTGAGGCATATGTTGGCACAGTGGAACGTCGATAAGTGGACTGTATAACTGGGGGAACAGATAAGTTATGTGGTGTAACAAATGACACTGATTGGGGAAGAGGAGAAACAAATATTACGACAGCGGCGGACTGTTCGGTGAATTTGAAAATTTCCGGAACTAATTCACACCGGCTGTGCAATATTAATTATGCCTTCTTTTTGTCACCACACAATTTCACTGTTCACTTGCGAATTTTTCGCGGATTAATTGCACAAAAACAAAATATGTATGTGTGTATGTGTGTGTATGGATTCTCATATGCCTCGACCGTTGGCAAGCGAATGGATAACGGAGAGGCCGAAAACGGCGAGGAATATGGGCAGCACACAAACCGGAGACGGATGAAAAAATTCTAAGAATTTGAAGACGAAGAAGAGTAGAAAATATCAAACTGCCGTTGTGTCGAAAAAATCGGACTTGGAGTTGACACGGAGGGAAAAAAATCTTGCAGCAGTGTGAACGAAATTTAATATTCGGACCACTGCTGAAGACCGGCAGAGAGACGGAGACGGAAAAATGTACTTATCTTTTGGCGGAACAATGCCGAGAACTGCTGGTAGAAGAAAATCCAGGAAGTATCCGGCTCGAAGGACCAATGTTTGTAGGGGGGCGCTGCTGCCGCCAAAGATTCCATTAAGAAAAAATGAAAGAAATGGGGGGCGTCTTAAGGTTAAACGCATTCAGCTTTATTCGCTGCTTACATGGTACTCAAAACTTAACTTAGAAAGAATAAACGCTAAACGTAAATAGAAATCAGAGCGGACGATAGACGACGGCCGACGAGAGAGGGAGAATGCATATAGGGGCGAGCGCGGATGCGCTCTTCAGCACGGATGAGATTTTCAGCGCGGGTGCTCTATATTGGGGACCACAGACACATTAACAGTACTTCAGTATCCGACAGACCAAAGAAATAAATAAACTTTTAGTGATATCGTTCAGTTCTTTTGACAACCTTTTGACCAAAGCCATATGTTTGGATTTTGATCCATTAATTATTAAATCCTTCACTAAACACTATTTTTAAATATTTTCGGATTTGTATTGAAAACAAAGCTTAATATCGGCTGCATAGATAAGTACTTGAGAGTTTTTTAAAAAAGTTATTAATAAAAAGAATAAACAGTAACGGACCAAGATGACTTCCTTGAGGAGATGGTCACTCTCAGGCAAGGAAATCTCTCTCCGAAAATCCAATATCGAGGTAAAAAAAAACTCACCTTGCTCACTAATAAAGCCACTATGTCGTACGCAGTTCGTCGGCGGCAAAGGTTTTATGTTCCGGGATGACGCACTACAGGTATTTATTTCGGGACGCAGTCTCACGGATGTCCTTTTCTCGGCAAAGCCGAAGGATACCATCAGCATTTTCTTTGGCTCAAGAAGTGGAGTCTAACCGTGAAAGGTACTCCTTCGCAGCTTCATTTGCGAAAAGTCTGGTAGACAGGGATAAGAAACAACATCCGAAGGCGCAAGAACGCCAAGAGGCTGCGCATACAAATTCATGCAAGTACATGCAAAAATCGGTACTACACAAAACAACACAAAGTGGAAATACACTGTACTCCTCCCATTTCAAGCCAAAATATAGAGCCGGCCGTGTCCGACCGATCGGGCCCGAACAAAAGGTAGAGGGTTGACCAAGTCGCGCAGAGCAGGCAAAACCGGGGAGAAGTACAAACCGCCGAAGCTTCGAGCGCGGATCAGGAAATTGATGACGACGCCATTCATGAATTTGATTTGGGCGTCATTCATTTTTTAAGGGAAAATCCCTGATACCTGTCGGTCATCGACAAGAGGCCAGCTGACACGGTTCAAACGAAATCGAATGACCCACAATACGCGACACAGGTCAAGATTAAACACGTCCAAGATAAGCTCCGAAACAGGGAAAATGTTTTCCGACAAAACAGGGTGTTCAATGTTGGTGAAAAAGCCCTAGTGAAGTCCAACAGGCGACTGGGCAACCTTTTACCTTTTTGTAAGGAAAAAACATGGAAGTGGAAATGGGGAACACAGTCCTCATTAAGGTGAGGGTCGTCCAAAACGACAACCTTAGGTAGGAAAAGAATAACTGTGTTATCGCATAACAGTATTTTCGCTCGCCTAATAATTTTTCGTTTGTTATTTAGCCATTTTTAGCCCTAGCCATTTAGTATAAGTTGTATTACTATAATACATTTTTAATCGTACCTTATTTTCCATGCTTTGATGGTGGGCTACTCCGTTTTGAACAAAAATCACAGTATTTCCGAGTTACAGATTTACAACCATACCCTTGCTAATTCATTTTGGAAAAATTAAATTGGTAGAATTTGACTTAATAAATGGCTAAAATTCCAAATTGATACGGGACACCTATTCAAGATGTTACTAACTCGGAATGGGATGATAGCAATGGAGCTGCAGAATTTAATTCTGGCAGTAGCTCTTGCCAAAGTTAATATTGTTAGCCCTACCATACTAAATCATGAAGACCTGGAAGGTGTGTGGATAGAAGAGCTCACCAAGTCACCGAGTTTTCTCTTGCATTGCGAGATATTCACGTTTTGTAGGCTACAGACTTTGTAAAATCAAGTAACCTGAGTTAACCTGTGAATCTGTATTGAGAGGCAAATTTTCACCATTAAGGAAACCGCGTTATAATGCAAGAAACTGGAGTCTATTATCATCAATTGTTTTGCTGTGCATAAAAAAGCGTATCCAAACAAAACTCCCAAACAATGCCATGAGGAAGTGATCGATTTTTGGAAGATAACTAAAACAAAATTCAAAATGGGCACAACGGAATTCGTATATTATTTTATGACCCGAATTAAGGAATTGGAGACCTTGGTAACGTCTTTTAAACATGGTAAGTTTTAAATCTAAATCGAGCCTCAATTTTTCATGACAATAAAAATTAGTCTGTGTAATTTACAAAAACATTGAAAACAAACAATTACAAATTTTGTAGACGAGTATAAATCTTCAACAGCGGAAACAAATTTTACAAATTTACAAATTTAGTTTTGAGTAAGACTTTTATATTTTAAAATTTTAACAACGCCAATATATCAAAACAAAAACAAGAAAGGAAAGCTAACTTCGGGCTGAGCCGAATTTGATTTAACCTTGCAGTTAAATACCTGATATATGTACATCGTTGAAATAGGAAAAGGTTGGCTGATCGTTATGAGAATATCATAACATAACCAATATTACGATAAGAAATCTAAAAAAAGTCCCAAGCTTCTATCTTCAAGAACACCAAACTTGGTATTTTAACCAAATACCATTTCCGATCGTTCAGTTATATGACAGCTATATGATATAGTCGGCCGATTGTTATAAAATTTGGCACGTCGTATTATTTTGCCAAAAATAGCATTCGTACTAAATCCCAACTCTAACTCTAAAAACACCAAAGTTATACCATTTCCGATCAATCAGTTATATGGCAGCTATAGGATATAGTCGGCCGATCCCGGCCGTTCCGACTTATACTGCGTGCAAAGGAAAGAAGGGTGTGTGCAAAGTTTCAAGACAATAGCTTTAAAACTGAGAGACTAGTTTGCGTAGAAACAGACAGACGGACAGACGGACATGCTCATATCAACTCAGGAGGTGATCCTGATCAAGAATATATGTACTTTATGGGGTCGAAGATGTCTCCTTCACTGCGTTGCACACTTTTGACCAAAACTGATTGTAAAAATTTTGTTCAGGGTTCATCCAAATTATCCATTGCGTCATCAAAATCTGTAAGAAATTTCTCTATTACTCCAAAGGTGGGATAATAGTAATGAAAAACGATCGTGACAATTTCATTCTCGATAATTATTATCATCGGATAATTTTGTTCAACAGATGACATCGTCTATGGAAGGTCAGACATCTTCATCGACAAGACAAGAGAATGCCGGAAGCTGTGAAGATGAATTGAAAGATGTACAGCTGGAATCTTTGGACAAAGCTACAGATGATTCAATAATAGAAAAGCTTCCAGAAATAATTTCTACAAATTACGAGAAACCTGCTCAAGAGAAAACAAAGAAAGAAATTGAAATGTTAAAAGAGAAAATATAAGATTCGCAAATCGTACAAGATTCTGGATTGGCAAATAAAAATGTTTCTTAGAAAATTAAAGATAACAAAAAAACGCTAGAAAATAAAAAAAAGAAACTGAACACACAAATTGGTAATGCTGCCAGACAACGAAAAAACCGTTCATCAATGAAAAACTAAAAAAAGTAGCGGCCGGAGATTTTTCAGTTTTGAAATCCATTGAACCAACCGCCAACCGCCAATAGTGTACCATCAACCAGCTTTTTTGGAAGCTATCAAAGAAATTGCAATTCTTGGGAGTTCAGCAGACGATCGACGAGGGTCTACTATGACTCGAAGTTGCCTTACCTTATCACAGTTACATGAAGAATTAAAAAACATTGGATTCAATCTGTCTCAAAGTGGAACTTACCTGCATTTGTTACCCCTGCGATCAAACTCAACTGAAGGAAAGAGACATATCAATACAGTTCCAGTTAAATTACGTCGTGCTCAAAACGATCTACACCGAAAACATCCAGATGCTGAATTTGCGACACCCACCATCCGAAACTTGGAGAGTTTAGCTTCAATTTTAGGTCCTCAACAGGTTCTTTTCATTTCACAAGAGTCTCACTGGGACTCCAAAATTTTTATTTTCTTTTTCTTCATCAACAGTTATACCCTTACTGTCCAAATGACTCCCATAATGATCAAATGGTAAAATGAGCCCAGAAAGTTGTTTACTCAATGAAGCCATGCGTTTTTCTACCCTGTTATATGCACTTCTGCCAGGTGCATGGGTAGCAATGTACGATGCATCTAAATCATAATCTTCAAAATGTTTTATTGCATTCTTAATAACTTTTTCATACCGTGGGTTCTCATCATGACCCCCTTCAACAGTCATTATGACAATTGGCTTCACATTTGATTGATTGATGATTTTCAGTGTCCATACTGATGTAGTTCTACTCAGTGTTTCAAAAATTTTCAAGTTTAGAAGTCTATCTTGATTTGTTGCATGAGTACTCGCTGTTGATGACGAATGTTTACCACTTCTGATCGCGATATAAGTTGGCCATGAGTACGAGACAGCGTTTGGTTGCCACATTCCTCCTTCTTTTATTTCAACACCACCATAAACTAAAGATATTAGTTTATGTCTTTCAGAAACGACCCGTCATGATCAGGCAATTTTACGCAATACTCTAAATGCATCCAAATCTGAGCTTCTTTGTGGGCAGCTATTATTCCCAGGGTATATCAGCTTTATTTATCCCAAATAAATCAGCTGAGTGGTACCACAAACATGTTCGTGAATCCCAGTATTGCTTACAAATCTCCAAATGTGACAATAATTCTTTCTGCAAAGAAATGCACAGTGGCGTGAAGTCATGTTTCTCAGATGGATTCTTACCCCCTCTTTATCGATTGCAACAAACGGAATACGGATTTGAATTGCCCAAAAGCTAACGAATTAATCTGCATATTGCAAAATGACAAGTTTTCCGATCTTGAAGAAAACTTGATCGAATGGCTTGACGATTTGTTACAAGGGGAGACGGGGATGTCAAAATCAGCCAAAAAATGCGTTACGTAATACTTTCAAGACCCCATATGAATATCAAACGAATGATTACAATTCCTCTAATTCGGTGCACCATGAGGCAAATGAAAAAATTTTCTGGCATTAAATATTAAAAGTAGACCAAAAAAAGGGTTTTTAATGCGGTTTTTACTAAGCTATTATAAAACAAGAAAGGAAAGCTAACTTCGGGCGGAGCCGAAGTTGATATACCCTTGCAGCTAAAACCGGATATATATCGCAAACATCGGATTATTGGCCGATCCTTATGAGAATATCATAAAATAACCAATTTATTACAATAAAAAATCTAAAACAAAGTACCAAGCTTCCATCTTCAAAAATACCAAATTTGGTATTTTTACCAAATACCATTTCCGATCGTTCAGTTATATGGCAGCTATAAGATATAGTCGGCCGATCGTTATGCAATTTGGTAGGTTGTATTAACTGACCCAAAATAGAATCTGTACGAAGTTCCAGCTTTTTATCTTCAAAAACACCAAAGTTTGTTAATTTCCGATTGTTCAGTTATATGGCAGCTATAGGATATAGTCGGCTGATCCTTATGAAATTTGGCATGTTGTATTATTGTGCCAAAAATAGCATTCGTACTAAATCCTAATTCTCTAGCTTTAAAAACACCGAAGTTATAGCATTTCCGATCAATCAGTTATATGGCAGCTATAAGATATAGTCGGCCGATTCTTATAAAATTTGGTAGGTCGTATTATTTTGCCAAAAGTAGCATTCGTACAAAATCTGAACTCTGTAACTCTAAAAACACCAAAGTTATACCATTTCTGATCAATCAGTTATATGGCAGCTATAGGATATAGTCGGCCGATCCCGGCCGTTCCGACTTATATACTGCGTGCAAAGGAAAGAAAGGTGTGTGCAAAGTTTCAAGACGATAGCTTTAAAACTGAGAGACTAGTTCGCGTAGAAACAGACAGACAGACGGACAGACGGACAGACGGACATGCTCATATCAACTCAGGAGGTGATCCTGATCAAGAATATATATACTTTATAGTGAAGGAGATGTCTCCTTCACTGCGTTGCACTCTTTTTGACCAAAATTATAATACCCTCTGCAAGGGTATAAAAATAGGCGTATCAACCCCCGCCGCTCACTGTTCAAGCATTGAACAAAATAAAAATTCTAAAGATAGAGTTTCAAGGGATCGGACCCATGGAAATACGAGATAAGCAGCATGGTATAAAACCGATCCCCTGCAGCCTAACACAAATACATAAGGGGTAAAGATCTGGCAACTATAAGTGGATGCAAAAAAATAAAAATTATCAGGTCAGAGTAGTTAAAAAAACATTGCGACCTGGGTAAAAAAGAGCCCAGTTTAACAATCGTAGTCCCCAAGACACAGTGGTCGATTTGGCCTCGCTAGCGGCATTTAATTATGATTTTCAAGTTTAAATAAAAGTTATTTTAAGTTTACCTATCGATAACATACACCTTAATTAGATGATAATTGATGTTTTCATAGCTCATTAATCAGCCGATGATCAGCTTATAGACAACCCATTTCATACAACGAAAATGGACGCAAAAATTTCTTGCTACATGCCCCAGCAGGCCCCAGAGAGAATTTCTTACGCTCTTTCTTAAGATCATCGTTCGTTCATCTTACGCTCATACTCTCATTAAATGCTTTCTGTTTCTCAGTCTCTAAAAGAAGCGCGATGAAGAAGGTTGATCTACGCTTAGATTGATCTTTGTATGTATGCGTATCACACATTCATGTACACACATTCATGATTTCGTTTCGAAGCCAGCGCACACAAAATTTGATTTTTGTAACTTTTCTGGCTAGCTACCCTAAGATAATTCGGGTATTCGTGATTGGGTGAAATTTTGTGCGCTGGCTTCGAAACAAAATCGCACGCACACATATACCCGTTTTTTTTTTTTTAGATCGTTTCTTAACAAAAAACTTAAAACTAAGCTCTAACAATGAGATAAATCCTAAGTCCCTGTACCCTGCGGTAATGCCGTTAGGCTTTGCTTCGCAGGGCCAGGATTGGCGTGCTTAAGCGCCCAACCACTATTGTTTATCTAGGCTAGCCTAGCCTCCGCTCGGTTTCTCTCTAGCCGTCTCAGCTCCTTCATCGTTAAGGCGGCAAAGCTGCTCAAGCCTGCCCAGAGCTGGGCGTCCTCCAGCAACCTCCTTCCGATGAGGTCCGATGAAGACTCCTTCCTAGGAGTCTCCGCCTGGGGACTGAAAAGCGTGGGCAGTCCAGGACCACATGTTTCGCTGTCTCATCTACCCCGCATTCAGGGCACCTTGGGTCGTCATCACGTACAAATTTGTAAAGATAGCTCCTGAAGCAACCGTGGCCGCTGATAACCTCGTCCCTTGGACGACTCGTCCCATCGTTGTTGCCACTTATGGATGCTCGTAGCACTCGAGCTCGCTTTTTGCCGACGGCGTGTCGCTGCCGGAGCTTGCCCGCTAAGCGCTACTAGGGCCTGGTATAGCTCTTGTCGCTCCGCCGCGAGCAGGTCGATTGGCACAATGCCTGCGATGACGAGAGCTGCGTCATCCGAGATCGTGCGGAAGCTCGAGCACACCCTTAAGGCGCAAGGTCAATCCTTTGGTGTACGACCTTGTTGTGGCTGCATCCGCCCACACTGGTGCTGCGTAGAGCATTGTTGCACTGTAGACGGTCTGGAGCAGTAGTCTACGTCATTGCTTCGGGCCCCTACAGTTGAGCATGATTCTCCCTAGTGCTCTGGCGGCATTCGCTGCCTTCCGATTGGCATCTGCGAAGTGCTCCCTGAAGCTAAGCCTCGTGTCCAGCGTTACCCCTAGGTACCTGATGGCCCTGGTTGATGTGACCAAATGTCCGCCTATATTGATTGGGGCCGTTTCCACCCGTTTCCTGCTTGAAATCAGGACAGCCTCCGTCTTTTGGTGGGCTAGGCTTAGCCCTGCCTTTTCGAGCCAACCGATGACCTTTACAATTGCATCATTGCAGTACTCCTCAACTTTCTGGATTGTCTTGGCGACGACCTCTATCGCCAAGGTGTGTCCGTTCCGGGAGCTCTAGTCTGATGACCCCGTAGTACATTACGTTCCAAAGGGCTGGGCCTAAGACTGAGCCTTGAGGGGCGCCGCAGGTGGCCGCGTGCTCTCGGATGCTCTGTCCTTGATGTCGCAGATTATATATTTGTGGTTGCTCGCAGTATAGTCATCACTGAGGGACCACCTTATCGTCCGAAACAGGCCGCTGCTGCAGAATGTAAGGTCCACGATTTATCAGCAGCGGTGTTCAGCAGGGCTACGTCAAGAGTCGCGAAGGTCTCCTGGAGGGTGCGACCCCTGGCGTTGGTGCGGGATGAGCCCCATTCCTTCGCCCAGGCGTTGTAATCGCCTGCGATCATCACCTGGGATCTGTGCTTCGCATCCTGGGCTATCTCTTCTAGGGTGTGGGTGAACTGCTGCAGTGTTAAGCGCGGGGGGAGGTAGCAGCTGTAAAGCCAGAACGCGCCCACTTTGGCCCGAATGAAACCTTCTCCGGTTAACTTTCGGGTTGTCTACCTGGCGCCCAAGTAGCTGCTGACTTGGAGAAGTCCAGTATGTAGTTTTCCGTCTCGCCTTTCTTATACGGCTCACTTATTAGGGCTATATCTGCCTTCTTCTCTCTTAATACTTGCTCGAGTAGGCTGTGGGGTACTTCGCAGTGGTTGAGGTTGATCTGGATGAACCTCATTCTCCGCTTTGTTTCATAGCATCAGGTTTACCGAGAGGGCATCTCTTGCTGCCAGCTACGTGGGCACGCTCTGCCTTGTTTGCAGCTGCACAGAGGAAGCACTCCGCCGCATTTGGGTAGGAAGCCACTTTGTGACCTGGCTTTCCGCATGTGAAACACCAGTCGCTTCTATCTGTCTGCTCTTCGAGGCCAGTATCAACTACACTCCCAAAATGGCGACGTGGGTGCCAGAGTAGCCTGTGCGGAGGGACTTCACCATGATGGCCTCCTCCTATCCGTTCGTACAAGCTTTGATAGCTGCCACTATTTCGTCCTTCGTGGTAAGGTCATCCAAGTCGCAGATCTCCATGGTGGTCTCGCCTGTGACCTCTCGAACGCTCGCTACCTCTGCTCTGCTCTCGCTCTAGATTTTTGGCTTCGGCTACGGCTACGAGGAACACAGAATATTTTTCTCTGCTATTGCTATAGCTATAGCTTTGAACTTTTCGTAGCTCGGAGCAGAGCAGAGCAGACAATTTTCTTTTTTCTGCTACGGCTCTGCTCCCGCTCTGGAAAAAAGCTCTGTTATTCTTGGACGAAAATGTTCTCTGGCCAGAAACTGGGTGAACAAATCGTCTTGAACATTAGAATCTTGAAAGAAGACATGCGCCCCATATAAGTATATTTAAATTTATATATATACTCCACATTTATATCGGCTTTTGTTTTGGCTTTGATATAGGCCGAGATATCAATCTCCGAAGAATCACAGGCAAGCCGAGAATAAAATATATGTTTCGATGGAGGAATCACCTGTAACGGTTTTGATGTCGCAGGTACAAGAACTGCAGCATCAGTCGGTGCCGGTGGTCCGGACTGTTGAATACCCTTTTGGGTGACTCTAACGGGAACTTCATTCACAATTGCTCATTTGTACTGAGAAATTCGGACGGAAAATTGTTTGCAGTTCTAGCCCTTGGGGTGGCCAAAGATATGAGCAGCTGCGTTTTTAATGGCTGAGCAGGCTGAGGCGGATCACAAACAGCGGATATCTTAGGGGACTTATTTAGTAGCTGAATGCCGCCAAACTGCGTGTCAAGCGCACAGAGCTGGTCATTCAGTTTACGAAAACCAGTGATCAACTCTTTAGATCTTGGACAGCAATTATCCAGACCTACGGGAAATGGCATCCGAAACTGAGGCAGTGAACCCGACATACTTGGCGTGTACGACGTTTTCACATAGCCAGCAATGGATGGTTGGCTGGGATGAAGAGATTGTCTTGTTGCAAGACTTCATCGAACAGATCAGTTTAAATTCCATATTAATAATTAAAAATATAGAAAAATTTATAAAAAGATACTATACCTTGAACTACTGTGAAAATAGGAGCCGAAGCGGAGGAGAGCTTTGGAGAGAGCAATGGGAAATTGCAGAAATAGGGATAAGACCTCTATTGCACACGAAAGAAAAAAAGGTCGAAAAAACAAAAGAAGAGGAGGAAGAAGAGCTGAGCTACGCTTGGAATTGTTATTAAATAAATTATTAATTCCCCTCCAAATATACCACAGCACATGCGAATACGGTTTAATTTAAACTGAAGTTTTTCAAGTGCGCACAAAAAAAAAAACACGACCGTTCGACTTTAAGAGAAAGTGGGAGAAGTGATTAAGCCATATGAGAACAATAGTAAAATATTCTCAGCTTATTTGCATCATTGAGCTTCCAAGAATAAATTTGGACTCATATAGGCATATAAAAAATACAATTGATTCAACAAATTATTCACTTTGATATCATTTTAAAGAATTTAAATATAGAGACTCTACAACAATATGAGGGTCAAGTAAAAAAATCTAATGTAATCCAAAATTTAAAGGATGTCATAGAATTCTTAGATCAACGGCTTAGTTAGTTGACATCAGTAGAAAATGAGTTACCAACAAAAAAATACTAAAAAATAACAGAAATAACCAAACATGCCCGATGTGCAAAATGCCCGGGCTATAAATTATTGCTATAAATTTAAAGCATTAAGTCCACAGAAAAGAACGGACGTGGTTAAAAAATTGAATTTGTTCTACAAATGCTAAAAGCAGAGTTCAAACATCAAATGTACAAGCAAGATAGTATGCTTGTATTGTCAAAAATTTTCACATCATAGCATTTTGCATTTTAAAAGAGAGAATGTAAATACATGTATGAGCTATGAACATTGATTGCCAATGGGTCACAATGCACTCTGATTTCTGAAGAAGCGACACAAAAACTTAAGTTGTAAAAGACAATCAAAAAAAAAAGTAAAAAAAAAAAAAGTAAAAGTAAAAGAATTTAGAACAAACGCGCCTACTTTACCAAAACTAATGAAATGTCTTTCCCACAAATAAAATTTTTATAAATAAGTCGTATTGGAAAGAATTCTAATTAGCGGATCCCAATTTCGATAAACCTTGTCATGGTGTGGATTTATATCCACTAATTTTACTGCTCGAGGGCAAAAAACGATCTTTGGATGGACAGTGTCAGGGTGCACAAAATCCAGGGAAAGTAAATCGATTAAACACGACAAAACATATGGTCCGATATTCGGAGGTAGAAGAAGAGGATAGCAATGACTTAGAGACAGAAATTTGTGAAAAGATACTAAAATAGATTTAAATGGAAAATACACTGCCAACTGTACCCTCGTAAGATCGCAAGCGCTTCAATTACACTTTTTTTCGCACATTAGTCTAAACCGAACCATGATAAAGAGATCGATAAGAGAAGCCGGCGCCGCTATATCGCCGCAACCGAAGAAAAAAATGCAAGTAGCAAAATCTGGGCAGCTGTCCAACAACAGCAACTATTACTCTCCGCTCCAAACTGTTAAAGATAGAGAAAATGATAACGAAGACAATAGTATAGAACACATTGTTGAAAAATCCAAAAATTATGTTCCTCCGTGAAAAATGGGCTTAAATGCTCTATAGAGCAAATTAAAATCATTTGCAAAACCATATTTATAGAAGACTACTCAATTAAAAAAATTTCGAGTGGAATAAAACTTCACTGTGAAGCGATGAGCGACTACATAAAAGCCTGCAATTTTATGAAAGGCAAATGTGAATTCTTTTCCTATGCAAAAATGAAAAGCCGTATAAAGCTATTCTTAAGGGTCTTGATAGTGATCAACCAGAGCACGTCAAACAGAAACTAGTTAGCAAGGGTCTCCAATGCACAGATGTCAAACTCGTTCGTAGGAAAAGGCCAAATGATACCACCTTCATCTTCTTCGTAGTTTATTTGGGCAACAAGTCCATAAGTACAAGTACAACTGCCAAATGTCCAAGACTACAAACCCAAGCCCAGTTGCTTTCCCACAGCTGTCTAAGCATACTCCTCCCCCAGTAAATCCGTATTGGCTTATGAGCGATGAGCTACTTTCTTCAAAAGAAATAAAAAATTTAACTTTTGAATTCATTAAACAGCTTAGAAACTGTAAAACTATAACCGATCAACTAGAGGTAATTACTTCTCTAGCATTCAAATTCATGTCTTAATGTTAATGGATTTATTAATCGGAAAGTGAAATGTTAGGGGCATTCAAAATAAACTAAGTGAGTTAATCTGATGATTGAGCCGATAATAGAGGAGGGTCTTTGTTAAGAATAATATACGTTACACCCTGCTTCCTCTCCCCAATACATCTATGCTAGAAACTATAGGCGTAAAAATAATCAATGCTCACGGTACTGAGGTTAAAGTGTATTCGTGCAATTTTCCTGAAGGTAGTTCCAACTCTACTGCTAGAGAACTTTTCCAGGCGGACATTCACAATCTATCTAGTTTAAACGGTAATTTCATAATAGGCGACGACTTCAATTGCAGGCACGAAGCGTGGGGCTGCTACAGGGCAAACCCATGGGGGAATTTATTGAAGCACAAACTAGACTCACAGAACTTCTATATAATCCACTCGGCGCACCACACCTACACCTTCATCACTAATTGCCCGCAACGCTTTGCACATGCTCGAGCAATAACCGATCTGGGATCTGATCACCTACCAGTTTAAATTACGTTACTTAATTCCCCGGCAATAGTAGATTCATTTTACTTCGATACTGAAAACGCAAATTGAGTAGAATAATGCGCCTTATCAACTCACTGCTACCAACTATAAACCCCAGCTCAATCTTCTTCCCCAGGACATTGATGAACTAATCAACAACTTTAAAAACACAATATCTGTAGCTAAACAAGAAAGGAAAGCTAACTTCGGGAGGAGCCGAAGTTGATATACCCTAGCAGTTAAAACCGGATATATATCGCAAACATCGGATTAAATTGGCTGATCCTTATGAGAATATCATAATATAACCAATTTATTACAATAAAAAATGTAAAACAAAGTACCAAGCATCCATCTTCAAAAATACCAAAGTTGGTATTTTTACCAAATACCATTTCCGATCGTTCAGTTATATGGCAGCTATAAGATATAGTCGGCCGACCATTATGCAATTTGGTAGGTTATATTAACTGACCAAAAATGGGATCTGTACTAAGTTCCATCTTTCTATCTTCAAAAACACGAAAGTTGGGTCATTTCCGATCAATCAGTTATATGGCAGCTAAAGGATATAGTCGGCCGATCACGGCCGTTCAGACTTATATACTGCAAATTCTTATAAAGAAGGGTGTGTGCAAAGTTTCAAAACGATAGCTTAAAAACTGAGAGACTAGTTCGCATAAAAACGGACAGACAGACGGACAGACGGGCATGCTTATATCAACTCAGGAGGTGATCCTGATCAAGAATATATATATTCTTTATAGGTTCGGAGATGTCTCCTTCACTGCGTTGCACATTTTTGGACAAAATTATAATAACCTCTGCAAGGGTATACAAAAAAATAATTTGCTATTGACCCAAGCTGCTTCCTAGTGAGGGCTAGGAAAACTAAACTAACTAACTAACTAATTAACTAACTAACTAACTTTTGGAAACTAACAAAAGTCGTTAAGAAGAAACGCATAGTAATTCTCACCCTTGTGGAAAATAGTACTCGATGGCCCAGTTGTTCTATCGCAACGTCTCTTTGTCCGATGATCTTAGTGACACATCAACCCCTTCCACTGTAATTAGCACTATCCGTCCCTTGCGAATACGCCTATATATCTTACATACATTCCACCACTAACGAGAGACCAATTAAAAGGTAATCAATTAAAGGGTAAAAGCTTAAAATATCTAAAAATTCAAAATCCCAATCCACCGGAATGGTACTGCTAGATATTCGAACTGCTTTTGATTCTGTCCGGCACGATGTTCCGATTAATAAAATGTGCATTCTAAACTTTTCTCAGGATCCTGCCTTTCTCCAATCCTGTATAGCAGATTTAACATATTCAGTTGTGTCCGGTTGTGCCATGTCGGTATTCGCTGATAATACAGCTATTTTGTGCTCGGGGAGACTAGCTTCGGATATAACCAACAAATTAACTTAACGTTTGAACAAACAATCTTATACTTTCGAAAATGGAAAATCATCGTGAACTCTGATAAAACCCAAGCAATTTACTTTTCAAGAAAACAAGAAAACTTTTCAGGAAAAACATCTACATTCCCAATGGAGAAAACGAGCTAGGGAATACTTATGTCAACTAGGAACCCAGCGTCAAATATCTAGGACTAATACTAGACAAAAAACTGAAATTTGGCGACCATATAAAAAACACCATTAAAAAGTAAGCATCACAGTTCGAACTCTTTACTCTTTCTTAAGCAGAAACCTCCACCTGAGCTTAGAAAATAAATTATTTCTATTTAGATCAATTTTCTAAGCAATAATTTTCAATGGTGCACCTGTCTGGGCAGATATAGGGAAATGTCATTTAACTTTGTTTTAACGCACTTTTTTTAAATTTAAGTTTTTTGAGTGAATAAATTGAATTGAATTGGAAAATACATTGTAGCTTTCCGCTTTAAAGAAGATATAAAATAGGAGATTCAAAGAATCAAGCAAAGGCTCGTTTCATGAACTTTCGAAAAAAGATTACTAAACAGGAAAGGAAAGCTAACTTTGGGCGGAGCCGAAGTTGATATACCCTTGCAGTTAAAACCGCTTATATATCGCAAACATCGGATATAGTTGGCCGATCCTTATGAGATTATCATGATATAACCAATAACAGACAGAGAAATCTAAAAAAAAGTCCCAAGCTTCAATCTTCAAGAACACCAAACTTGGTATTTTAACCAAATACCATTTCCGATCGTTCAGTTATATGACAGCTATATGATATAGTCGGCCGATGGTTATGAAATTTGGCACGTCGTATTATTTTGCCAAAAATAGCATTGGTACTAAATCCCAACTCTAACTCTAAAAACACCAAAGTTATACCATTTCCGATCAATCAGTTATATGACAGCTATGACAGGATATAGTCGGCCGATCCCGGCCGTTCCGACTTATACTGCGTGCAAAGGAAAGAAAGGTGTGTGCAAAGTTTCAAGACGATAGCTTTAAAACTGAGAGACTAGTTTGCGTAGAAACAGACAGACGGACAGACGGACATGCTCATATCCACTCAGGAGGTGATCCTGATCAAGAATATATGTACTTTATGGGGTCGAAGATGTCTCCTTCACTGCGTTGCACACTTTTGACCAAAATTATAATACCCTCTGCAAGGGTATAAAAATGATTGTAAAAATTTTGTTCAGGGTTAATCCAAATTATCCATTGCGTCATCCATTCATTGGAAGCTTGCAATATTATCTCGGCAATTTTTAAGCACCATCGAGCAAGTGAGCTGATTAACATCCGAAATACGCTCAGCCTTCGAGCAGCGAGAATTTTTTAGCGCTATTTTCCTCGACGTATCTCAAGTTTCGACCGAGTTTGGCTTATTGGACTCATGCACAAAATTAGAACATATTTGCTAACATACACCCACAAGCTACTGGAATCATACCTCTACAATAGGGTATTCTCAGTGAGCTGCAACGCAGCTACTTCGGGCGACTACATCATCGAAGCTAGAGTTCCACAAGGCACTCGGCCCGTGTCTGTATGTTTTGTATACTGCGAATACAAACCGCTATTCTCGCCAACGATACCGCTATTCTTAGTCGCTCCAGATGCCCAACGCAAGCAACAACCCACTGGCTAGTCATCTAATAGTAGTGGAAAGGTGGCTGTCCGACTGGCGCATTAAAATAAACGAACAAAAGAGTAAACATATAACTTTACTCTTAATAGACAAACATGCTTTCCGCTTTCACTAAAAGGTATGCAGATCCCTCAACCTAACGAAGTA
The DNA here is from genome assembly GCA_018153035.1 of Drosophila pseudoananassae pseudoananassae. Taxonomy (NCBI): domain Eukaryota; kingdom Metazoa; phylum Arthropoda; class Insecta; order Diptera; family Drosophilidae; genus Drosophila; species Drosophila pseudoananassae. Next base: position 2,176,608 of record JAECXR010000022.1, on the reverse strand, counting down.
ACTAGGCGTTCACATTGATAGACGACTAACCTAGCGAAAGCACATCGAATGCAAGAAGATTCACCTCAGAACTGAAAGCCAGCAGTCTCCACTGGATCACAAACTCACGGTCGTCACTGTGCCTGAAGTACAAGTTACTACTGAACAATTCAGTCCTAAAGCCAATCTGGACGTATGGCTCCTGTGGAGGAACGCGAGCAGCAGCCACATAGACATCATACAGTGCGCACAATCAAAAATCTTGAGAACTATCACTCGGGCACCTTGGTATGTTTGCAACGAAAACATCCACCAGGATTTTGGCTTCCTCGCAGTCAAAGACGAAGTCCAGAATCTTTCTTCGCACCCAAATTTTTTCGCTCGGGGATTGACTCGTGTTTCTAGCCGATCCCGCCTGTGACGCAACGACCTCCCAACCCAGCAATCAATTTTTAGGGCCGTCTAACTCTGTATCAGTCAGTATGACTGTTAGTTCAGATAAAATTACAAGATTTGATACTCATCTTGGAAAGTGATTCAATAGAAGCTCTTCGAGGTCTTTCTGACAAATTCAATGCCCACATGCGAGCTTTAAAGAACTTGGGTTGGTCAAATCAGATCGCCAGCTGCATCATCGTCCAGGTTCTGCTTCAAAAAGATTGGACTCAGATACCCAGGTTAAGTGGGAGGAGAGTCAAAACTCCTCAAGTTCAGACGCCATCCCTTCTTGGGAGTCAATGTAGGACCCTGAAGGCTATGGACGTGGCCATGGCTGCATACTCCCCGGGAACTCTCTCTCGAAAGGAAGCTCTGTCGCCGTCCTCAATTGAAGGAGCAATATGCTGCCTTCATAAAGAAGTATTTGGAGTTGAGACATATTTCTCCAGTTCCTGCTGATGCAAGCGCCACTAGCCAGTACTTTCTGCCATACCATTGTGTTTTCAAGGAGGACAGTTCATTAACCAAGCTCATGGTTGTTTTTGATGGATCTGCTGTCACCACTTCTGGATATTCATTGAATGATTTGTCGATGCCCGGCACAGGACTTCAGCCAAATTGGCTGCACATCATTTAAAGGTTCCAATTCCGGGCGGCCATTACTGGAGATATTTGCAAAATGACAGCTATCTTCAGTGCATTCTTTGGGATTCTACCCAGAATGAGTTACAGGTTTTTAAGCTTGATACTGTCACCTGTGTAACGAAGCCTGCCTCATTTGCCTTAGCAATGCTTTAGTTGGCAGAAGATGAGCAATTAATGTTTCCAAAAGGGGCCCAAATTCTGCGAAGCGACTTTTATGTGGATGATACTTTCCGGAGGCGACACTATAGATGAAGCTATTAGCTTAATGCAGCAAACATCCGTGATCCTCTCCAAAGACCAATACTCCAATGTTGTTGCTGGATAAGGTGGATGAAAAGGATCGGGAGTCGTTCTAAGGTTCGATGATGGCAGCAATTTCACAAAACTGTGGGTCTTGCTTGGGATCCTACAACTATTTTCGTTTGAAAGGATTCAGTCAACCTCAAAGCCTACTAGGCACATCGTTCTTTTTTCAGTCGCTCGGCTTTATGACCCATTAGGCCTTGACGGTCCTGTTATTGCAAAGGCGAAGATTTTTCTCCAGAAGCTGTACCGTTGATGAAAGTCTTCCTCAAGCTCTTCACTGCGACTGACCGAATTCCTTAGATGGGCGCTAACATCGAAATTCGAGGTGGAGATCCATGGATTCTGTGACGCCAGCGTTGAGGCGTATGGGGCTTGCGTTTATGTCGTGCCCAAGGGCGCAGGATCTGCAAATTATTTACTCTCTTAGACTCGAGCCGGAAGTAACACCAGATGAAGTTACAAGAGCACTGATGGAGAAAGGTTTTAATGTAAAAAATGTTAGTAACATTTTGAATAGAGAAAGAAAGCCTCAACCTCTTTTCAAGGTAGAACTTGAACCCGAAACCAAATCCAAGCCTCTGAAAAATAATGAAGTGCATCCAATCTTTACTCTCCAGTTCCTACTACACCGCAGAATTACGGTAGAGGAGCCGCATAACAGAAATGGACCGGTGCAGTGTAATAATTGTCAGGAATATGGCCACACAATGTCTTATTGCACGCTTCGTCCAGTATGCGTTGCTTGTGGAGACCTTCATGAATCTCACAAATGCCCAAAAAATAAAGAGGATCCCAGCAGCAAAAGTGCGGAAACTGTGGAGGCAACCATACGGCTAACTACAGGGGCTGTCCAGTCTACAAGGAACTGAAAAGTCGTACACACCAAAGAGTGACCACTGCTCGCTCACATACACCACCTATGAAATCTACACGTAATGTCATCCCCCCTTCAGCTGTTAAATCTTTAGCCAATAATGAGGTCACCGACAAATCCGAAAGCTATGCAACTGCTCTAAAATTGGGTCTTAAAAGTACCGCTCCCACCAATCCAAGATCATCAGTTCCCCCTCATCAACCAGAAGAACCGTCTACGAACAAACTTGAAACAATGATATGTAATCTTCAACAAAGTATAATGAAATTCATGTCATTCATTCAGACAACTAAGCAGTCTTTCAGGTCCCGATGGAAGGAGGATTGTCTAAACCTTCTTCAGCTGCGCTCCAAATGGGGTGCCTCCGGTCCTGCTTGGCCCTGAACGATGTGGTGCTCGTCAAGGACGAGAACCTACCTCCGATGAAAAGGCCGCTTGCGAGATGGTATTAATTGAGTTAATCCCTGGTCCAGATGGAGTCTTTCGAATGGCGGTCATTAAAACCTCATCTGTAGTTACTAAGCGAGAATTGTCTAAGTTGTTTCCCTTAAGAATGAAGTTGGAGTAGAAGCCCCAACTGGGGGAGAATGTCGGGTGATGCAGCAAGCAACTGTTAGGGTTAAACAATTAATTAATAACGTAAGCATTATTGGTTGCAAGCCGACTCCCTTTCGTCTGCTCGACTTCCACTAATTCGGCATCTCAAGCTAGCGAACATCCGCTCAGCCTATTATCTAAGGTTGGCGCACTCTCGTTCATTATCTTATTACGCTCACACCCATTATTAACTTTCCTTTGTAAAATCGTAAAATCGTTTAAAATTAAATACATTTTGACTTTATACTTACCGGCATTGAATGACCAAACATTGTACTTTAGCGGACTGTATTTTAATTTTTGTATCAAATTTACAAATTTCTATTCTTCAATATTAGAAAGTTATTATTATTATAATTACTCGATAATAATATGAATTTTGTTTCATATTTTCAAATTTTTTAAAATTGTTTCAGTTTTTTTGTTATGTTCAACCAAATTTCTGAACAAACTGCAAGAGGACCCAAAAGTGCCTTAGTATATATTTTTCTTTTAATTTTAGATGTACTTTGAGAAATTAATTTTTTCTTAGATTTTTTAGTGGACTGCAATTTTGTTTTCTGTTATTTCTTATCTTTTATATAAAATATCGTTCTTCTTAATTGTTTTAATATGAATCACTTAATTATACATACAAAATTATTATACATTTTATATAAAATGAACATTTGCATACATCATTTAATTCCATACCTGATCTTTTCCCTGGAAGAGTTAAATTTTCGGATAGGACGTCCATAATTTTAGCTATTTCAGTTTTAAGCTGACTTGGACGTAAAATGTTGGTGTTAAGCCTTCCATGGTTAATATCAATTAACAAGCTTATGATGCCTACTTGTATTTTTTTACCGATCATCGATCATTCATCGATCAGACTACTTAATTCCATTGTTACCATAAAGAATTTAATAGATTCTTTGTTTACGTAATTCGACTCTTTCAATATTACAGTCATATTTTCTATTTTCCATGATTTCTTCCATTTGAGCCCGATAATCTTCATTCATTACTCCAAACAGAACATGGTAGAAAGATCCTATAAATTCAAATGGTGCCCGCTTTTGCCTCGTTTTATTATGAGTCATGAAGAGTTTATTATTTTCCTCCAACTCTAATATCTGTTTGAGTGTATTATGCAAAATAAGGTAGCACTGATCCTCAAACCCATACATTTTTTCACAAACTTATCTCATTTTGGTGATTATGTCCTTTATGCATCATCTCGAAATATTCTTCCATATCATAGAAAATCAATAATTTCCATGAGGATGGGACCAATTCTATGTCACCCATCGGTTCTGAACTCTATCCAACATCGCAAGGCAGGGCGCGTTCTTGCTCTCCTGCGCTCTCGTTGGATAAAACCCCATACCCTTCCCTCATGCCTGCCTGCAGAGCCACGGTCACCAGTACAGTGACGTCATTAGCAACTGCAACGGCAACTATTACAACAACTACAATGGTATCGACTGCTCGCGCAATACCATCTACCGTAATATCGGAAACTGCAGTGCAAGCAAATAATGCAGCACCTTACACCAGCGTGCCCCCTTCAAAACAACGTTCGGCCGTACAGACTGGTATGGATCGCTACATACAAATAAAACGAAAGCTTAGCCCGCAGAACTCTAGACTTGGTAACTCTGCTAAAATAACTCGAGGCACCTCAAAACAATCTACAATAGAGAAGCCCATAGAAGCAAACAGATTTGCTATTTTGGCAGATAAATCCGATGATACACCTCCTGAAGTCATCGTAGGGGACAACAAAAAGCCTAAGCCGCCGCCGATTTACATCCGAGAGAAAAGTTCGAATACTCTCGTAAACTCGATACTGAATCTAATAGGACCAGACAATTTCCACATAATTCCATTAACAAATATTCATGAAACTAAAGTTCAGACTAATACGGAAGCAAACTACAGAATTCTGTCGAAGTATTTAAACGACAATAATAAAAACTCCTACACGTACCAATTAAAAAGCAGTAAGGGCCAGCAAGTAGTACTAAAAGGTATCGAGCCGGAAGTAACACCAGATGAAGTTACAAGAGCACTGATGGAGAAAGGTTTTAATGTAAAAAATGTTAGTAACATTTTGAATAGAGAAAGAAAGCCTCAACCTCTTTTCGAGGTAGAACTTGAACCCGAAACCAAGCACTAGCACTATCCGTCCCTTGCGAATACGCCTATATATCTTACATACATTCCACCACTAACGAGAGACCAATTAAAAGGTAATCAATTAAAGGGTAAAAGCTTAAAATATCTAAAAATTCAAAATCCCAATCCACCGGAATGGTACTGCTAGATATTCGAACTGCTTTTGATTCTGTCCGGCACGATGTTCCGATTCATAAAATGTGCATTCTAAACTTTTCTCAGGATCCTGCCTTTCTCCAATCCTGTATAGCAGATTTAACATATTCAGTTGTGTCCGGTTGTGCCATGTCGGTATTCGCTGATAATACAGCTATTTTGTGCTCGGGGAGACTAGCTTCGGATATAACCAACAAATTAACTTAACGTTTGAACAAACAATCTTATACTTTCGAAAATGGAAAATCATCGTGAACTCTGATAAAACCCAAGCAATTTACTTTTCAAGAAAACAAGAAAACTTTTCAGGAAAAACATCTACATTCCCAATGGAGAAAACGAGCTAGGGAATACTTATGTCAACTAGGAACCCAGCGTCAAATATCTAGGACTAATACTAGACAAAAAACTGAAATTTGGCGACCATATAAAAAACACCATTAAAAAGTAAGCATCACAGTTCGAACTCTTTACTCTTTCTTAAGCAGAAACCTCCACCTGAGCTTAGAAAATAAATTATTTCTATTTAGATCAATTTTCTAAGCAATAATTTTCAATGGTGCACCTGTCTGGGCAGATATAGGGAAATGTCATTTAACTTTGTTTTAACGCACTTTTTTTAAATTTAAGTTTTTTGAGTGAATAAATTGAATTGAATTGGAAAATACATTGTAGCTTTCCGCTTTAAAGAAGATATAAAATAGGAGATTCAAAGAATCAAGCAAAGGCTCGTTTCATGAACTTTCGAAAAAAGATTACTAAACAGGAAAGGAAAGCTAACTTTGGGCGGAGCCGAAGTTGATATACCCTTGCAGTTAAAACCGCTTATATATCGCAAACATCGGATATAGTTGGCCGATCCTTATGAGATTATCATGATATAACCAATAACAGACAGAGAAATCTAAAAAAAGTCCCAAGCTTCAATCTTCAAGAACACCAAACTTGGTATTTTAACCAAATACCATTTCCGATCGTTCAGTTATATGACAGCTATATGATATAGTCGGCCGATGGTTATGAAATTTGGCACGTCGTATTATTTTGCCAAAAATAGCATTGGTACTAAATCCCAACTCTAACTCTAAAAACACCAAAGTTATACCATTTCCGATCAATCAGTTATATGACAGCTATGACAGGATATAGTCGGCCGATCCCGGCCGTTCCGACTTATACTGCGTGCAAAGGAAAGAAAGGTGTGTGCAAAGTTTCAAGACGATAGCTTTAAAACTGAGAGACTAGTTTGCGTAGAAACAGACAGACGGACAGACGGACATGCTCATATCCACTCAGGAGGTGATCCTGATCAAGAATATATGTACTTTATGGGGTCGAAGATGTCTCCTTCACTGCGTTGCACACTTTTGACCAAAATTATAATACCCTCTGCAAGGGTATAAAAATGATTGTAAAAATTTTGTTCAGGGTTAATCCAAATTATCCATTGCGTCATCCATTCATTGGAAGCTTGCAATATTATCTCGGCAATTTTTAAGCACCATCGAGCAAGTGAGCTGATTAACATCCGAAATACGCTCAGCCTTCGAGCAGCGAGAATTTTTTAGCGCTATTTTCCTCGACGTATCTCAAGTTTCGACCGAGTTTGGCTTATTGGACTCATGCACAAAATTAGAACATATTTGCTAACATACACCCACAAGCTACTGGAATCATACCTCTACAATAGGGTATTCTCAGTGAGCTGCAACGCAGCTACTTCGGGCGACTACATCATCGAAGCTAGAGTTCCACAAGGCACTCGGCCCGTGTCTGTATGTTTTGTATACTGCGAATACAAACCGCTATTCTCGCCAACGATACCGCTATTCTTAGTCGCTCCAGATGCCCAACGCAAGCAACAACCCACTGGCTAGTCATCTAATAGTAGTGGAAAGGTGGCTGTCCGACTGGCGCATTAAAATAAACGAACAAAAGAGTAAACATATAACTTTACTCTTAATAGACAAACATGCTTTCCGCTTTCACTAAAAGGTATGCAGATCCCTCAACCTAACGAAGTAACTAGGCGTTCACATTGATAGACGACTAACCTAGCGAAAGCACATCGAATGCAAGAAGATTCACCTCAGAACTGAAAGCCAGCAGTCTCCACTGGATCACAAACTCACGGTCGTCACTGTGCCTGAAGTACAAGTTACTACTGAACAATTCAGTCCTAAAGCCAATCTGGACGTATGGCTCCTGTGGAGGAACGCGAGCAGCAGCCACATAGACATCATACAGTGCGCACAATCAAAAATCTTGAGAACTATCACTCGGGCACCTTGGTATGTTTGCAACGAAAACATCCACCAGGATTTTGGCTTCCTCGCAGTCAAAGACGAAGTCCAGAATCTTTCTTCGCACCCAAATTTTTTCGCTCGGGGATTGACTCGTGTTTCTAGCCGATCCCGCCTGTGACGCAACGACCTCCCAACCCAGCAATCAATTTTTAGGGCCGTCTAACTCTGTATCAGTCAGTATGACTGTTAGTTCAGATAAAATTACAAGATTTGATACTCATCTTGGAAAGTGATTCAATAGAAGCTCTTCGAGGTCTTTCTGACAAATTCAATGCCCACATGCGAGCTTTAAAGAACTTGGGTTGGTCAAATCAGATCGCCAGCTGCATCATCGTCCAGGTTCTGCTTCAAAAAGATTGGACTCAGATACCCAGGTTAAGTGGGAGGAGAGTCAAAACTCCTCAAGTTCAGACGCCATCCCTTCTTGGGAGTCAATGTAGGACCCTGAAGGCTATGGACGTGGCCATGGCTGCATACTCCCCGGGAACTCTCTCTCGAAAGGAAGCTCTGTCGCCGTCCTCAATTGAAGGAGCAATATGCTGCCTTCATAAAGAAGTATTTGGAGTTGAGACATATTTCTCCAGTTCCTGCTGATGCAAGCGCCACTAGCCAGTACTTTCTGCCATACCATTGTGTTTTCAAGGAGGACAGTTCATTAACCAAGCTCATGGTTGTTTTTGATGGATCTGCTGTCACCACTTCTGGATATTCATTGAATGATTTGTCGATGCCCGGCACAGGACTTCAGCCAAATTGGCTGCACATCATTTAAAGGTTCCAATTCCGGGCGGCCATTACTGGAGATATTTGCAAAATGACAGCTATCTTCAGTGCATTCTTTGGGATTCTACCCAGAATGAGTTACAGGTTTTTAAGCTTGATACTGTCACCTGTGTAACGAAGCCTGCCTCATTTGCCTTAGCAATGCTTTAGTTGGCAGAAGATGAGCAATTAATGTTTCCAAAAGGGGCCCAAATTCTGCGAAGCGACTTTTATGTGGATGATACTTTCCGGAGGCGACACTATAGATGAAGCTATTAGCTTAATGCAGCAAACATCCGTGATCCTCTCCAAAGACCAATACTCCAATGTTGTTGCTGGATAAGGTGGATGAAAAGGATCGGGAGTCGTTCTAAGGTTCGATGATGGCAGCAATTTCACAAAACTGTGGGTCTTGCTTGGGATCCTACAACTATTTTCGTTTGAAAGGATTCAGTCAACCTCAAAGCCTACTAGGCACATCGTTCTTTTTTCAGTCGCTCGGCTTTATGACCCATTAGGCCTTGACGGTCCTGTTATTGCAAAGGCGAAGATTTTTCTCCAGAAGCTGTACCGTTGATGAAAGTCTTCCTCAAGCTCTTCACTGCGACTGACCGAATTCCTTAGATGGGCGCTAACATCGAAATTCGAGGTGGAGATCCATGGATTCTGTGACGCCAGCGTTGAGGCGTATGGGGCTTGCGTTTATGTCGTGCCCAAGGGCGCAGGATCTGCAAATTATTTACTCTCTTAGACTCGAGCCGGAAGTAACACCAGATGAAGTTACAAGAGCACTGATGGAGAAAGGTTTTAATGTAAAAAATGTTAGTAACATTTTGAATAGAGAAAGAAAGCCTCAACCTCTTTTCAAGGTAGAACTTGAACCCGAAACCAAATCCAAGCCTCTGAAAAATAATGAAGTGCATCCAATCTTTACTCTCCAGTTCCTACTACACCGCAGAATTACGGTAGAGGAGCCGCATAACAGAAATGGACCGGTGCAGTGTAATAATTGTCAGGAATATGGCCACACAATGTCTTATTGCACGCTTCGTCCAGTATGCGTTGCTTGTGGAGACCTTCATGAATCTCACAAATGCCCAAAAAATAAAGAGGATCCCAGCAGCAAAAAGTGCGGAAACTGTGGAGGCAACCATACGGCTAACTACAGGGGCTGTCCAGTCTACAAGGAACTGAAAAGTCGTACACACCAAAGAGTGACCACTGCTCGCTCACATACACCACCTATGAAATCTACACGTAATGTCATCCCCCCTTCAGCTGTTAAATCTTTAGCCAATAATGAGGTCACCGACAAATCCGAAAGCTATGCAACTGCTCTAAAACGGTCATTAAAACCTCATCTGTAGTTACTAAGCGAGAATTGTCTAAGTTGTTTCCCTTAAGAATGAAGTTGGAGTAGAAGCCCCAACTGGGGGAGAATGTCGGGTGATGCAGCAAGCAACTGTTAGGGTTAAACAATTAATTAATAACGTAAGCATTATTGGTTGCAAGCCGACTCCCTTTCGTCTGCTCGACTTCCACTAATTCGGCATCTCAAGCTAGCGAACATCCGCTCAGCCTATTATCTAAGGTTGGCGCACTCTCGTTCATTATCTTATTACGCTCACACCCATTATTAACTTTCCTTTGTAAAATCGTAAAATCGTTTACAATTAAATACATTTTGACTTTATACTTACCGGCATTGAATGACCAAACATTGTACTTTAGCGGACTGTATTTTAATTTTTGTATCAAATTTACAAATTTCTATTCTTCAATATTAGAAAGTTATTATTATTATAATTACTCGATAATAATATGAATTTTGTTTCATATTTTCAAATTTTTTAAAATTGTTTCAGTTTTTTTGTTATGTTCAACCAAATTTCTGAACAAACTGCAAGAGGACCCAAAAGTGCCTTAGTATATATTTTTCTTTTAATTTTAGATGTACTTTGAGAAATTAATTTTTTCTTAGATTTTTTAGTGGACTGCAATTTTGTTTTCTGTTATTTCTTATCTTTTATATAAAATATCGTTCTTCTTAATTGTTTTAATATGAATCACTTAATTATACATACAAAATTATTATACATTTTATATAAAATGAACATTTGCATACATCATTTAATTCCATACCTGATCTTTTCCCTGGAAGAGTTAAATTTTCGGATAGGACGTCCATAATTTTAGCTATTTCAGTTTTAAGCTGACTTGGACGTAAAATGTTGGTGTTAAGCCTTCCATGGTTAATATCAATTAACAAGCTTATGATGCCTACTTGTATTTTTTTACCGATCATCGATCATTCATCGATCAGACTACTTAATTCCATTGTTACCATAAAGAATTTAATAGATTCTTTGTTTACGTAATTCGACTCTTTCAATATTACAGTCATATTTTCTATTTTCCATGATTTCTTCCATTTGAGCCCGATAATCTTCATTCATTACTCCAAACAGAACATGGTAGAAAGATCCTATAAATTCAAATGGTGCCCGCTTTTGCCTCGTTTTATTATGAGTCATGAAGAGTTTATTATTTTCCTCCAACTCTAATATCTGTTTGAGTGTATTATGCAAAATAAGGTAGCACTGATCCTCAAACCCATACATTTTTTCACAAACTTATCTCATTTTGGTGATTATGTCCTTTATGCATCATCTCGAAATATTCTTCCATATCATAGAAAATCAATAATTTCCATGAGGATGGGACCAATTCTATGTCACCCATCGGTTCTGAACTCTATCCAACATCGCAAGGCAGGGCGCGTTCTTGCTCTCCTGCGCTCTCGTTGGATAAAACCCCATACCCTTCCCTCATGCCTGCCTGCAGAGCCACGGTCACCAGTACAGTGACGTCATTAGCAACTGCAACGGCAACTATTACAACAACTACAATGGTATCGACTGCTCGCGCAATACCATCTACCGTAATATCGGAAACTGCAGTGCAAGCAAATAATGCAGCACCTTACACCAGCGTGCCCCCTTCAAAACAACGTTCGGCCGTACAGACTGGTATGGATCGCTACATACAAATAAAACGAAAGCTTAGCCCGCAGAACTCTAGACTTGGTAACTCTGCTAAAATAACTCGAGGCACCTCAAAACAATCTACAATAGAGAAGCCCATAGAAGCAAACAGATTTGCTATTTTGGCAGATAAATCCGATGATACACCTCCTGAAGTCATCGTAGGGGACAACAAAAAGCCTAAGCCGCCGCCGATTTACATCCGAGAGAAAAGTTCGAATACTCTCGTAAACTCGATACTGAATCTAATAGGACCAGACAATTTCCACATAATTCCATTAACAAAGGGAAATATTCATGAAACTAAAGTTCAGACTAATACGGAAGCAAACTACAGAATTCTGTCGAAGTATTTAAACGACAATAATAAAAACTCCTACACGTACCAATTAAAAAGCAGTAAGGGCCAGCAAGTAGTACTAAAAGGTATCGAGCCGGAAGTAACACCAGATGAAGTTACAAGAGCACTGATGGAGAAAGGTTTTAATGTAAAAAATTTTAGTAACATTTTGAATAGAGAAAGAAAGCCTCAACCTCTTTTCGAGGTAGAACTTGAACCCGAAACCAAATCCAAGCCTCTGAAAAAAAATGAAGTGCATCCAATCTTTACTCTCCAGTTCCTACTACACCGCAGAATTACGGTAGAGGAGCCGCATAAAAGAAATGGACCGGTGCAGTGTAATAATTGTCAGGAATATGGCCACACAAGGTCTTATTGCACGCTTCGTCCAGTATGCGTTGCTTGTGGAGACCTTCATGAATCTCACAAATGCCCAAAAAATAAAGAGGATCCCAGCAGCAAAAAGTGCGGAAACTGTGGAGGCAACCATACGGCTAACTACAGGGGCTGTCCAGTCTACAAGGAACAGAAAAGTCGTACACACCAAAGAGTGACCACTGCTCGCTCACATACACCACCTATGAAATCTACAAGTAATGTCATCCCCCTTTCAGCTGTTAAATCTTTAGCCAATAATGAGGTCACCGACAAATCCGCAAGCTATGCAACTGCTCTAAAATTGGGTCTTAAAAGTACCGCTCCCACCAATCCAAGATCATCAGTTCCCCCTCATCAACCAGAAGAACCGTCTGCGAACAAACTTGAAACAATGATATGTAATCTTCAACAAAGTATGATGGAATTCATGTCATTCATGCAGACAGCTATGCAAGATCTTATGCGAAACCAGAACGTTTTGATTGAGCTGCTTGTTGCTCAAAAACAGACTAAATAATAAATGGCTCCACTCCGTATAGCAGTGTGTAACGCAAACGGCGTCTCACAGCTCAAACTCGAGTTAACTCAGTTCCTTATTAATTACCATATCGATGTAATGCTACTCGCAGAAACTCATCTTACAAATAAATAAAATTTTCAAATTCGAGGCTATCTATTCTACAACACGAATCACCCAGACGGGAAAGCTCATGGAGGCACTGGGATTCTGATTAGAAATCGCATCAAGCACTGCTTCCACAATAGCTTCGCCACTAACTTCATGCAAGCTACATCAATAGATGTGCAAATGGATTCCCGATCTTTAAAGCTTGCCGCCGTATACTGTCCTCCTCGGTTCACAATATCAGAATCCCAATTCATGGAATATTTCAACTCTCTGAGCGAACAATTTATAGCAGCAGGAGACTTCAATGCCACGCACACGCACTGGGGATCTCGACTTGTGACTCCTAAGGGAAGGCAGTTGTACAATGCAATAATAAAGGCAAGCAACAAGCTAGACTGTGTGTCACCTGGGACACCTACATATTGGCCAACAGATCCTAGAAAACTGCCAGACTTGATAGATTTTGCAGTCACAAAAAACATTCCTCGCAACCTGATAAGTGCCAACTCCTTACCAGATCTATCGTCCGATCACTCGCCTGTACTTCTTCATCTAAATCTACATACAGTTGCGGTAGATAAACCATTCAGACCAACAACGAATAAAACCAATTGGCTTAAGTACAAAAAATATATAAGTTCGCACATTGAGTTGAATCCACGTTTGAATGACGAAGCTGATATCAACTTATCCACAAACAGCTTTATCGAGCCCAATGGCGCGTGTCTTTTCTGAAGCAGTCTTTCAGGTCCCGATGGAAGGAGGATTGTCTAAACCTTCTTCAGCAGCGCTCCAAATGGGGTGCCTCCGGTCCTGCTTGGCCCTGAACGATGTGGTGCTCGTCAAGGACGAGAACCTACCTCCGATGAAAAGGCCGCTTGCGAGATGGTGTTAATTGAGTTAATCCCTGGTCCAGATGGAGTCTTTCGAATGGCGGTCATTAAAACCTCATCTGTAGTTACTAAGCGAGAATTGTCTAAGTTGTTTCCCTTAAGAATGAAGTTGGAGTAGAAGCCCCAACTGGGGGAGAATGTCGGGTGATGCAGCAAGCAACTGTTAGGCTTAAACAATTAATTAATAACGTAAGCATTATTGGTTGCAAGCCGACTCCCTTTCGTCTGCTCGACTTCCACTAATTCGGCATCTCAAGCTAGCGAACATCCGCTCAGCCTATTATCTAAGGTTGGCGCACTCTCGTTCATTATCTTATTACGCTCACACCCATTATTAACTTTCCTTTGTAAAATCGTAAAATCGTTTAAAATTAAATACATTTTGACTTTATACTTACCGGCATTGAATGACGAAACATTGTACTTTAGCGGACTGTATTTTAATTTTTGTATCAAATTTACAAATTTCTATTCTTCAATATTAGAAAGTTATTATTATTATAATTACTCGATAAGAATATAAATTTTGTTTCATATTTTCAAATTTTTTAAAATTGTTTCAGTTTTTTTGTTATGTTCAACCAAATTTCTGAACAAACTGCAAGAGGACCCAAAAGTGCCTTAGTATATATTTTTCTTTTAATTTTAGATGTACTTTGAGAAATTAATTTTTTCTTAGATTTTTTAGTGGACTGCAATTTTGTTTTCTGTTATTTCTTATCTTTTATTTAAAATATCGTTCTTCTTTGTTTTAATATGAATCACTTAATTATACATACAAAATTATTATACATTTTATATAAAATGAACATTTGCATACATCATTTAATTCCATACCTGATCTTTTCCCTGGAAGAGTTAAATTTTCGGATAGGACGTCCATAATTTTAGCTATTTCAGTTTTAAGCTGACTTGGACGTAAAATGTTGGTGTTAAGCCTTCCATGGTTAATATCAATTAACAAGCTTATGATGCCTACTTGTATTTTTTTACCGATCATCGATCATTCATCGATCAGACTACTTAATTCCATTGTTACCATAAAGAATTTAATAGATTCTTTGTTTACGTAATTCGACTCTTTCAATATTACAGTCATATTTTCTATTTTCCATGATTTCTTCCATTTGAGCCCGATAATCTTCATTCATTACTCCAAACAGAACATGGTAGAAAGATCCTATAAATTCAAATGGTGCCCGCTTTTGCCTCGTTTTATTATGAGTCATGAAGAGTTTATTATTTTCCTCCAACTCTAATATCTGTTTGAGTGTATTATGCAAAATAAGGTAGCACTGATCCTCAAACCCATACATTTTTTCACAAACTTATCTCATTTTGGTGATTATGTCCTTTATGCATCATCTCGAAATATTCTTCCATATCATAGAAAATCAATAATTTCCATGAGGATGGGACCAATTCTATGTCACCCATCGGTTCTGAACTCTATCCAACATCGCAAGGCAGGGGCGCGTTCTTGCTCTCCTGCGCTCTCGTTGGATAAAACCCCATACCCTTCCCTCATGCCTGCCTGCAGAGCCACGGTCACCAGTACAGTGACGTCATTAGCAACTGCAACGGCAACTATTACAACAACTACAATGGTATCGACTGCTCGCGCAATACCATCTACCGTAATATCGGAAACTGCAGTGCAAGCAAATAATGCAGCACCTTACACCAGCGTGCCCCCTTCAAAACAACGTTCGGCCGTACAGACTGGTATGGATCGCTACATACAAATAAAACGAAAGCTTAGCCCGCAGAACTCTAGACTTGGTAACTCTGCTAAAATAACTCGAGGCACCTCAAAACAATCTACAATAGAGAAGCCCATAGAAGCAAACAGATTTGCTATTTTGGCAGATAAATCCGATGATACACCTCCTGAAGTCATCGTAGGGGACAACAAAAAGCCTAAGCCGCCGCCGATTTACATCCGAGAGAAAAGTTCGAATACTCTCGTAAACTCGATACTGAATCTAATAGGACCAGACAATTTCCACATAATTCCATTAACAAAGGGAAATATTCATGAAACTAAAGTTCAGACTAATACGGAAGCAAACTACAGAATTCTGTCGAAGTATTTAAACGACAATAATAAAAACTCCTACACGTACCAATTAAAAAGCAGTAAGGGCCAGCAAGTAGTACTAAAAGGTATCGAGCCGGAAGTAACACCAGATGAAGTTACAAGAGCACTGATGGAGAAAGGTTTTAATGTAAAAAATGTTAGTAACATTTTGAATAGAGAAAGAAAGCCTCAACCTCTTTTCGAGGTAGAACTTGAACCCGAAACCAAATCCAAGCCTCTGAAAAAAAATGAAGTGCATCCAATCTTTACTCTCCAGTTCCTACTACACCGCAGAATTACGGTAGAGGAGCCGCATAAAAGAAATGGACCGGTGCAGTGTAATAATTGTCAGGAATATGGCCACACAAGGTCTTATTGCACGCTTCGTCCAGTATGCGTTGCTTGTGGAGACCTTCATGAATCTCACAAATGCCCAAAAAATAAAGAGGATCCCAGCAGCAAAAAGTGCGGAAACTGTGGAGGCAACCATACGGCTAACTACAGGGGCTGTCCAGTCTACAAGGAACAGAAAAGTCGTACACACCAAAGAGTGACCACTGCTCGCTCACATACACCACCTATGAAATCTACAAGTAATGTCATCCCCCTTTCAGCTGTTAAATCTTTAGCCAATAATGAGGTCACCGACAAATCCGCAAGCTATGCAACTGCTCTAAAATTGGGTCTTAAAAGTACCGCTCCCACCAATCCAAGATCATCAGTTCCCCCTCATCAACCAGAAGAACCGTCTACGAACAAACTTGAAACAATGATATGTAATCTTCAACAAAGTATGATGGAATTCATGTCATTCATGCAGACAGCTATGCAAGATCTTATGCGAAACCAGAACGTTTTGATTGAGCTGCTTGTTGCTCAAAAACAGACTAAATAATAAATGGCTCCACTCCGTATAGCAGTGTGGAACGCAAACGGCGTCTCACAGCTCAAACTCGAGTTAACTCAGTTCCTTATTAATTACCATATCGATGTAATGCTACTCGCAGAAACTCATCTTACAAATAAATAAAATTTTCAAATTCGAGGCTATCTATTCTACAACACGAATCACCCAGACGGGAAAGCTCATGGAGGCACTGGGATTCTGATTAGAAATCGCATCAAGCACTGCTTCCACAATAGCTTCGCCACTAACTTCATGCAAGCTACATCAATAGATGTGCAAATGGATTCCCGATCTTTAAAGCTTGCCGCCGTATACTGTCCTCCTCGGTTCACAATATCAGAATCCCAATTCATGGAATATTTCAACTCTCTGAGCGAACAATTTATAGCAGCAGGAGACTTCAATGCCACGCACACGCACTGGGGATCTCGACTTGTGACTCCTAAGGGAAGGCAGTTGTACAATGCAATAATAAAGGCAAGCAACAAGCTAGACTGTGTGTCACCTGGGACACCTACATATTGGCCAACAGATCCTAGAAAACTGCCAGACTTGATAGATTTTGCAGTCACAAAAAACATTCCTCGCAACCTGATAAGTGCCAACTCCTTACCAGATCTATCGTCCGATCACTCGCCTGTACTTCTTCATCTAAATCTACATACAGTTGCGGTAGATAAACCATTCAGACCAACAACGAATAAAACCAATTGGCTTAAGTACAAAAATATATAAGTTCGCACATTGAGTTGAATCCACGTTTGAATGACGAAGCTGATATCAACTTATCCACAAACAGCTTTATCGAGCCCAATGGCGCGTGTCTTTTCTGAAGCAGTCTTTCAGGTCCCGATGGAAGGAGGATTGTCTAAACCTTCTTCAGCAGCGCTCCAAATGGGGTGCCTCCGGTCCTGCTTGGCCCTGAACGATGTGGTGCTCGTCAAGGACGAGAACCTACCTCCGATGAAAAGGCCGCTTGCGAGATGGTGTTAATTGAGTTAATCCCTGGTCCAGATGGAGTCTTTCGAATGGCGGTCATTAAAACCTCATCTGTAGTTACTAAGCGAGAATTGTCTAAGTTGTTTCCCTTAAGAATGAAGTTGGAGTAGAAGCCCCAACTGGGGGAGAATGTCGGGTGATGCAGCAAGCAACTGTTAGGCTTAAACAATTAATTAATAACGTAAGCATTATTGGTTGCAAGCCGACTCCCTTTCGTCTGCTCGACTTCCACTAATTCGGCATCTCAAGCTAGCGAACATCCGCTCAGCCTATTATCTAAGGTTGGCGCACTCTCGTGCGTAAATCGTAAAAATCGTAAAATCGTTTAAAATTAAATACATTTTGACTTTTTACTTACCGGCATTGAATGACCAAACATTGTACTTTAGCGGACTGTATTTTAATTTTTGTATCAAATTTACAAATTTCTATTCTTCAATATTAGAAAGTTATTATTATTATAATTACTCGATAAGAATATAAATTTTGTTTCATATTTTCAAATGTTTTTAAATTGTTTCAGTTTTTTTGTTATGTTCAACCAAATTTCTGAACAAACTGCAAGAGGACCCAAAAGTGCCTTAGTATATATTTTTCTTTTAATTTTAGATGTACTTTGAGAAATTAATTTTTTCTTAGATTTTTTAGTGGACTGCAATTTTGTTTTCTGTTATTTCTTATCTTTTATTTAAAATATCGTTCTTCTTTGTTTTAATATGAATCACTTAATTATACATACAAAATTATTATACATTTTATATAAAATGAACATTTGCATACATCATTTAATTCCATACCTGATCTTTTCCCTGGAAGAGTTAAATTTTCGGATAGGACGTCCATAATTTTAGCTATTTCAGTTTTAAGCTGACTTGGACGTAAAATGTTGGTGTTAAGCCTTCCATGGTTAATATCAATTAACAAGCTTATGATGCCTAGTTGTATTTTTTTACCGATCATCGATCATTCATCGATCAGACTACTTAATTCCATTGTTACCATAAAGAATTTAATAGATTCTTTGTTTACGTAATTCGACTCTTTCAATATTACAGTCATATTTTCTATTTTCCATGATTTCTTCCATTTGAGCCCGATAATCTTCATTCATTACTCCAAACAGAACATGGTAGAAAGATCCTATAAATTCAAATGGTGCCCGCTTTTGCCTCGTTTTATTATGAGTCATGAAGAGTTTATTATTTTCCTCCAACTCTAATATCTGTTTGAGTGTATTATGCAAAATAAGGTAGCACTGATCCTCAAACCCATACATTTTTTCACAAACTTATCTAATTTTGGTGATTATGTCCTTTATGCATCATCTCGAAATATTGTTCCATATCATAGAAAATCAATAATTTCCATGAGGATGGGACCAATTCTATGTCACCCATCGGTTCTGAACTCTATCCAACATCGCAAGGCAGGGCGCGTTCTTGCTCTCCTGCGCTCTCGTTGGATAAAACCCCATACCCTTCCCTCATGCCTGCCTGCAGAGCCACGGTCACCAGTACAGTGACGTCATTAGCAACTGCAACGGCAACTATTACAACAACTACAATGGTATCGACTGCTCGCGCAATACCATCTACCGTAATATCGGAAACTGCAGTGCAAGCAAATAATGCAGCACCTTACACCAGCGTGCCCCCTTCAAAACAACGTTCGGCCGTACAGACTGGTATGGATCGCTACATACAAATAAAACGAAAGCTTAGCCCGCAGAACTCTAGACTTGGTAACTCTGCTAAAATAACTCGAGGCACCTCAAAACAATCTACAATAGAGAAGCCCATAGAAGCAAACAGATTTGCTATTTTGGCAGATAAATCCGATGATACACCTCCTGAAGTCATCGTAGGGGACAACAAAAAAGCCTAAGCCGCCGCCGATTTACATCCGAGAGAAAAGTTCGAATACTCTCGTAAACTCGATACTGAATCTAATAGGACCAGACAATTTCCACATAATTCCATTAACAAAGGGAAATATTCATGAAACTAAAGTTCAGACTAATACGGAAGCAAACTACAGAATTCTGTCGAAGTATTTAAACGACAATAATAAAAACTTCTACACGTACCAACTAAAAAGCAGTAAGGGCCAGCAAGTAGTACTAAAAGGTATAGAGCCGGAAGAAACACCAGATGAAGTTACAAGAGCACTGATGGAGAAAGGTTTTAATGTAAAAAATGTTAGTAACATTTTGAATAGAGAAAGAAAGCCTCAACCTCTTTTCAAGGTAGAACTTGAACCCGAAACCAAATCCAAGCCTCTGAAAAAAATTAAGTGCATCCAATCTTTACTCTCCAGTTCCTACTACACCGCAGAATTACGGTAGAGGAGCCGCATAATAGAAATGGACCGGTGCAGTGTAATAATTTCCAGGAATATGGCCACACAAGGTCTTATTGCACGCTTCGTCCAGTATGCGTTGCTTGTGGAGACCTTCATGAATCTCACAAATGCCCAAAAAATAAAGAGGATCCCAGCAGCAAAAAGTGCGGAAACTGTGGAGGCAACCATACGGCTAACTACAGGGGCTGTCCAGTCTACAAGGAACAGAAAAGTCGTACACACCAAAGAGTGACCACTGCTCGCTCACATACACCACCTATGAAATCTACAAGTAATGTCATCCCCCTTTCAGCTGTTAAATCTTTAGCCAATAATGAGGTCACCGACAAATCCGCAAGCTATGCAACTGCTCTAAAATTGGGTCTTAAAAGTACCGCTCCCACCAATCCAAGATCATCAGTTCCCCCTCATCAACCAGAAGAACCGTCTACGAACAAACTTGAAACAATGATATGTAATCTTCAACAAAGTATGATGGAATTCATGTCATTCATGCAGACAGCTATGCAAGATCTTATGCGAAACCAGAACGTTTTGATTGAGCTGCTTGTTGCTCAAAAACAGACTAAATAATAAATGGCTCCACTCCGTATAGCAGTGTGGAACGCAAACGGCGTCTCACAGCTCAAACTCGAGTTAACTCAGTTCCTTATTAATTACCATATCGATGTAATGCTACTCGCAGAAACTCATCTTACAAATAAATAAAATTTTCAAATTCGAGGCTATCTATTCTACAACACGAATCACCCAGACGGGAAAGCTCATGGAGGCACTGGGATTCTGATTAGAAATCGCATCAAGCACTGCTTCCACAATAGCTTCGCCACTAACTTCATGCAAGCTACATCAATAGATGTGCAAATGGATTCCCGATCTTTAAAGCTTGCCGCCGTATACTGTCCTCCTCGGTTCACAATATCAGAATCCCAATTCATGGAATATTTCAACTCTCTGAGCGAACAATTTATAGCAGCAGGAGACTTCAATGCCACGCACACGCACTGGGGATCTCGACTTGTGACTCCTAAGGGAAGGCAGTTGTACAATGCAATAATAAAGGCAAGCAACAAGCTAGACTGTGTGTCACCTGGGACACCTACATATTGGCCAACAGATCCTAGAAAACTGCCAGACTTGATAGATTTTGCAGTCACAAAAAACATTCCTCGCAACCTGATAAGTGCCAACTCCTTACCAGATCTATCGTCCGATCACTCGCCTGTACTTCTTCATCTAAATCTACATACAGTTGCGGTAGATAAACCATTCAGACCAACAACGAATAAAACCAATTGGCTTAAGTACAAAAAATATATAAGTTCGCACATTGAGTTGAATCCACGTTTGAATGACGAAGCTGATATCAACTTATCCACAAACAGCTTTATCGAGCCCAATGGCGCGTGTCTTTTCTGAAGCAGTCTTTCAGGTCCCGATGGAAGGAGGATTGTCTAAACCTTCTTCAGCAGCGCTCCAAATGGGGTGCCTCCGGTCCTGCTTGGCCCTGAACGATGTGGTGCTCGTCAAGGACGAGAACCTACCTCCGATGAAAAGGCCGCTTGCGAGATGGTGTTAATTGAGTTAATCCCTGGTCCAGATGGAGTCTTTCGAATGGCGGTCATTAAAACCTCATCTGTAGTTACTAAGCGAGAATTGTCTAAGTTGTTTCCCTTAAGAATGAAGTTGGAGTAGAAGCCCCAACTGGGGGAGAATGTCGGGTGATGCAGCAAGCAACTGTTAGGCTTAAACAATTAATTAATAACGTAAGCATTATTGGTTGCAAGCCGACTCCCTTTCGTCTGCTCGACTTCCACTAATTCGGCATCTCAAGCTAGCGAACATCCGCTCAGCCTATTATCTAAGGTTGGCGCACTCTCGTGCGTAAATCGTAAAAATCGTAAAATCGTTTAAAATTAAATACATTTTGACTTTTTACTTACCGGCATTGAATGACCAAACATTGTACTTTAGCGGACTGTATTTTAATTTTTGTATCAAATTTACAAATTTCTATTCTTCAATATTAGAAAGTTATTATTATTATAATTACTCGATAAGAATATAAATTTTGTTTCATATTTTCAAATGTTTTTAAATTGTTTCAGTTTTTTTGTTATGTTCAACCAAATTTCTGAACAAACTGCAAGAGGACCCAAAAGTGCCTTAGTATATATTTTTCTTTTAATTTTAGATGTACTTTGAGAAATTAATTTTTTCTTAGATTTTTTAGTGGACTGCAATTTTGTTTTCTGTTATTTCTTATCTTTTATTTAAAATATCGTTCTTCTTAATTGTTTTAATATGAATCACTTAATTATACATACAAAATTATTATACATTTTATATAAAATGAACATTTGCATACATCATTTAATTCCATACCTGATCTTTTCCCTGGAAGAGTTAAATTTTCGGATAGGACGTCCATAATTTTAGCTATTTCAGTTTTAAGCTGACTTGGACGTAAAATGTTGGTGTTAAGCCTTCCATGGTTAATATCAATTAACAAGCTTATGATGCCTACTTGTATTTTTTTACCGATCATCGATCATTCATCGATCAGACTACTTAATTCCATTGTTACCATAAAGAATTTAATAGATTCTTTGTTTACGTAATTCGACTCTTTCAATATTACAGTCATATTTTCTATTTTCCATGATTTCTTCCATTTGAGCCCGATAATCTTCATTCATTACTCCAAACAGAACATGGTAGAAAGATCCTATAAATTCAAATGGTGCCCGCTTTTGCCTCGTTTTATTATGAGTCATGAAGAGTTTATTATTTTCCTCCAACTCTAATATCTGTTTGAGTGTATTATGCAAAATAAGGTAGCACTGATCCTCAAACCCATACATTTTTTCACAAACTTATCTCATTTTGGTGATTATGTCCTTTATGCATCACCTCGAAATATTCTTCCATATCATAGAAAATCAATAATTTCCATGAGGATGGGACCAATTCTATGTCACCCATCGGTTCTGAACTCTATCCAACATCGCAAGGCAGGGCGCGTTCTTGCTCTCCTGCGCTCTCGTTGGATAAAACCCAATACCCTACCCTCATGCCTGCCTGCATAGCCACGGTCACCAGTACAGTGAGGTCATTAGCAACTGCAACGGCAACTATTACAACAACTACAATGGTATCGACTGCTCGCGCAATACCATCTACCGTAATATCGGAAACTGCAGTGCAAGCAAATAATGCAGCACCTTACACCAGCGTGCCCCCTTCAAAACAACGTTCGGCCGTACAGACTGGTATGGATCGCTACATACAAATAAAACGAAAGCTTAGCCCGCAGAACTCTAGACTTGGTAACTCTGCTAAAATAACTCGAGGCACCTCAAAACAATCTACAATAGAGAAGCCCATAGAAGCAAACAGATTTGCTATTTTGGCAGATAAATCCGATGATACACCTCCTGAAGTCATCGTAGGGGACAACAAAAAGCCTAAGCCGCCGCCGATTTTCATCCGAGAGAAAAGTTCGAATACTCTCGTAAACTCGATACTGAATCTAATAGGACCAGACAATTTCCACATAATTCCATTAACAAAGGGAAATATTCATGAAACTAAAGTTCAGACTAATACGGAAGCAAACTACAGAATTCTGTCGAAGTATTTAAACGACAATAATAAAAACTTCTACACGTACCAATTAAAAAGCAGTAAGGGCCAGCAAGTAGTACTAAGAGGTATCGAGCCGGAAGTAACACCAGATGAAGTTACAAGAGCACTGATGGAGAAAGGTTTTAATGTAAAAAATGTTAGTAACATTTTGAATAGAGAAAGAAAGCCTCAACCTAGGTTCAAGGTAGAACTTGAACCCGAAACCAAATCCAAGCCTCTGAAAAAAAATGAAGTGCATCCAATCTTTACTCTCCAGTTCCTACTACACCGCAGAATTACGGTAGAGGAGCCGCATAAAAGAAATGGACCGGTGCAGTGTAATAATTGTCAGGAATATGGCCACACAAGGTCTTATTGCACGCTTCGTCCAGTATGCGTTGCTTGTGGAGACCTTCATGAATCTCACAAATGCCCAAAAAATAAAGAGGATCCCAGCAGCAAAAAGTGCGGAAACTGTGGAGGCAACCATACGGCTAACTACAGGGGCTGTCCAGTCTACAAGGAACAGAAAAGTCGTACACACCAAAGAGTGACCACTGCTCGCTCACATGCACCACCTATGAAATCTACAAGTAATGTCATCCCCCCTTTCAGCTGTTAAATCTTTAGCCAATAATGAGGTCACCGACAAATCCGCAAGCTATGCAACTGCTCTAAAATTGGGTCTTAAAAGTACCGCTCCCACCAATCCAAGATCATAAGTTCCCCCTCATCAACCAGAAGAACCGTCTACGAACAAACTTGAAACAATGATATGTAATCTTCAACAAAGTATGATGGAATTCATGTCATTCATGCAGACAGCTATGCAAGATCTTATGCGAAACCAGAACGTTTTGATTGAGCTGCTTGTTGCTCAAAAACAGACTAAATAATAAATGGCTCCACTCCGTATAGCAGTGTGGAACGCAAACGGCGTCTCACAGCTCAAACTCGAGTTAACTCAGTTCCTTATTAATTACCATATCGATGTAATGCTACTCGCAGAAACTCATCTTACAAATAAATAAAATTTTCAAATTCGAGGCTATCTATTCTACAACACGAATCACCCAGACGGGAAAGCTCATGGAGGCACTGGGATTCTGATTAGAAATCGCATCAAGCACTGCTTCCACAATAGCTTCGCCACTAACTTCATGCAAGCTACATCAATAGATGTGCAAATGGATTCCCGATCTTTAAAGCTTGCCGCCGTATACTGTCCTCCTCGGTTCACAATATCAGAATCCCAATTCATGGAATATTTCAACTCTCTGAGCGAACAATTTATAGCAGCAGGAGACTTCAATGCCACGCACACGCACTGGGGATCTCGACTTGTGACTCCTAAGGGAAGGCAGTTGTACAATGCAATAATAAAAGCAAGCAACAAGCTAGACTGTGTGTCACCTGGGACACCTACATATTGGCCAACAGATCCTAGAAAACTGCCAGACTTGATAGATTTTGCAGTCACAAAAAACATTTCTCGCAACCTGATAAGTGCCAACTCCTTACCAGATCTATCGTCCGATCACTCGCCTGTACTTCTTCATCTAAATCTACATCCAGTTGCGGTAGATAAACCATTCAGACCAACAACGAATAAAACCAATTGGCTTAAGTACAAAAAATATATAAGTTCGCACATTGAGTTGAATCCACGTTTGAATGACGAAGCTGATATCAACATATCCACAAACACTCTTGAATCCGTCTTGGTCGCAGCAGCTCGCGTATCAACTCCACAAACGCAAAAACATCGTACTATAATAGATTCACGAACGTTGAAATAGAGCAGCTCGTTCTAGCAAAGCGACGCTCACGGCGAGAATGGCAATCCAACAGATCACCAACCGCAAAACAAAGGTTAAAAGACGCTACAGAGAGGCTCTCAGCTGCACTTCGTCATGAAGAAGAAAGGTCGCAAAAACATTACATAGAACAGTTATCCCCAATGAGCTCCAAGTTCCCACTTTGGAGAGCACACTCATCTCTCTGCGCACCAATCGAATCTGCAATGCCAATAAGGACATCCACAGGCAACTGGGCTCGAAGCGACGAAGAAAGAGCCGTCAGATTCGCAGAGCATCTTCAAAATGTATTTCAACCCAACACATCATCAAGCGGGATCTCACTGCCAGCAACATCAGATATCGACACATCAACGTATGAATCTATTGTATTTAGGCCACATGAGTTACTCAAAATCATAAACGAACTCAACCCAAAAAAATCTCCAGGATGCGACCTAATATCAGCAAAAATGATTATTGAACTTCCTTTCTGTGCTGTTCGAGTTATTTGCCAGCTCTTCAATGCAATAAGGAGACACGGACACTTTCCAGAGAGATGGAAAAAGTCGATCATTATAATGATATTAAAACCTGGCAAAGACCGCACAATCGCTTCATCATATAGACCAATTAGTTTACTAACGTGTCTATCAAAACTCTTTGATAAATGCTTCTTGGCACACATTACCCTATATCTCAGAACACACAACAAAATCCCGATTCATCAATTCGGTTTTCGAGAAAAACACGGAACCATTGAGCAAGTCAACCGCATAACCTCAGAAATCCGAAATACATTCGAACAAAGTACTGCACTGCGATATTTCTGGACGTATCCCAAGCTTTCGACAGGGTATGGTTAGAAGGTCTAATGCACAAATTTATAGAAATGCTCCCAACCAACACACACAAACTTCTGAAGTCATACCTATACAACATGAAATTCTCAGTAAGATGTAATTCAGCCATGTCCGATGACTACACCATTAGAGCCGGAGTTCCTTAAGGCAGCGTGCTTGGACCAACACTCTACCTTATCTACACTGCGGACATCCCAACGAGCAGGAATCTAACCACATCCACTTTTGCAGATGACACAGCGATCCTAAGCCGCGCGAGATGCCCCAAGCAAGCAACGGCGCAACTTGCTATACACCTGGTGGCAGTGGAGAAATAGCT
The DNA here is from genome assembly GCA_018153035.1 of Drosophila pseudoananassae pseudoananassae. Taxonomy (NCBI): domain Eukaryota; kingdom Metazoa; phylum Arthropoda; class Insecta; order Diptera; family Drosophilidae; genus Drosophila; species Drosophila pseudoananassae. Next base: position 2,150,147 of record JAECXR010000022.1, on the reverse strand, counting down.
ATCCGACTGGCGAATCAAAGTTAACGAACAAAAATGCAAACACGTAACGTTCACTCTTAACAGGCAAGACTGCCCTCCACTTACTCTTAACAACACAGTGGTTCCGATAGCAAATGTAGTAACATATCTTGGCGTACACCTCGATAGACGGCTTACCTGGCGCAGCCACATTGAAGCCAAAAGAATGCATTTAAAGCTTAAAGCCAACAGCCTCCACTGGCTTATCAATAGCCGCTCGCCCCTTAGCTTGGACTATATAACACCGTCTTGAAACCAATCTGGATGTACGGCTCCCAGTTGTGGGGGAATGCCAGTAACAGCATTGTGGATATAATGCAACGAACTCAATAAAAATTCTCAGAACCATCAAAGGGGCCCCGTGGTACGTTCGGAATGAAAACATTCACAGGGACCTTCACATACCACTCGTCAGAGAAGAGATAGCACAAATCAAAACAAAGTACTACAACAGGCTATCAGTACATCCAAATCATCTCGCGAGAGCCCTCACGCGAGTTTCCAGCAGTTCTCGTCTTAGCCGCAACGACCTCCCAATCCAGCGCTAATTATTAGGACCACGTAGTCTCTATTCAGTTCAAAACAAACTGTCAGATATTGTATTATTTTAAGATTTGCAACCTTATTGTTAGACTCATAAAGAGTGATCCAATAAAAACAAACTAAGCTTAAAAAAAAAAAACCCATCGGTTCTAAATATATATACGAGGATTTGGAAATTTCTTCAGTACCATATTTGGAATCTCTGATCGTTGGTGCTGCGTTCGTCAATTGACAGCATAATAAAAACATTATTAAGGCCATCATTACTGCCTTTTTTTTTTTTTTTTTTTTTTTTTTTTTTATTAGTTTTGGGGTTTTTTTTTTTTTTTTTTTTTTCACCCTTTTTTTTTTTCTTCATATTAAAAATACTTTTTTTTTTTTTTTTTTTTTTTTTTTCTTTCTTCTCTTTTCCATTCCCCCCCTTTTTGGTTTTTAATTTTTTTTTTTTTTTTTTATTTTTTTCCCTTTTTTCTTTTTTTAAAATTTCTTTTCTTTTCGTATCTTTGTTGAATGATTTAAATAATCATTCTTTCATTCATTCCAAAAATCTCTTTTTATTTTCTGAATAAATCTCAATTATCTAAATTATTATTTTTCCCAGTTTCGTCATTGGGTTCGATTACATCTAATAGCGGTCTTCCAATTAAAAATGACCAGAAGTCAGCTCCTAATCAGCTCCTAACGCTAATATGCGGACCTCCCAGTTTTAACCAGGCTTATCGTGACAAGCGGGCTATGTCATATGAATTCTATGAATTCCAAATATGAATTCTACTTTACAAAACAAAAACCAAAGCGGAGAACGGAACTCCCTAAAAAAATCCGGAAATGGGGTCAGTGACCCGTCAAAGGTCGAGGAGGCGGTAGAACTGGACTGGTAGGCAGGTTATCATCACACTCAACGAGGAGACCGTGAAAGCCCTGGAAAGGTCGGAGCACCGAATAAAGTATGGATTCGAACATGTGATGGTCCGTAATTATAAAATTGATGCGAAGAGCAAACCAGGATGAGCCGACCGAAGAGGGGCACCCGAAAGGAATGTCAGATGAGGAGGAGGACATCCTGGAAGGGTACACCTCAGAGGAGAGCGACTTAGAGGCGCCGGAATGGAGGAGGACTCTCTGTTGAGCTTAGTTGAGTTACTGTGGTAGAGAATCTTAAGAATGTCCCTGATAATCTTACAGATAAATCTCCACCACAGTAAAGTGGAGTCAGCTGTCCTCCTTCTCCATCTCGCCGAGAGTGGAGCTGATGTGGCCCTCATTTAGGAACCCTGGATCCTTAGAGACAGGATTCTTGGGCTGGGGGCGCCGGAATATAGGCTCTGAAAAGCCGATACAACAGGTAAAAGGTGAGCCTGCATCCTCGCAAAAAAGAACCCTAACCTCATTTTGCTACCCAATTTCAGCAATGAAGACCACGTAGCCGCACCCATAGAGAGCCATAGCCGCACCCACGACCAGGAGGGCCTCCCCCGGCACCCGCTACTCAAATAGCTGGTGGAAGACAGCAGGAAGCATAAGATCGACCTGATCATAGGTTGCGATGCCAACGCTCATTATCATCAGTGGGGAAACTGACACGAACGAAAGGGGTGAGTCAATCTTCGATTTCATCCTAAGCTCCAATCTTCTGGTGGGTAACAGGGGTAAAGAACCCACCTTTATAGTCAAGAACAGAAAGGAAGTACTTGACGTCACTCTTTACTCTGAATCCCTAGCAGACAAGATTGTTAGATGGCGAGTCCTAGAGAATTAGTGGTCAATTTTGAGAACTTTAGTCGAGTAACGGTACACAACCCGAGAAAAGCGAACTGGGAGTTATACAGGAAAAAAATAGAAAGTTCCTTGGGAAAACCTCCAACTAGGGACGTTGACAGTAAGGAAGTGGTCTAAAGAACTTGATGATCCTTTCACAACTAAAACTCTATATGTATCGTTGGTTCGTCCTATCTTGGAATTCTGTTCTAGCGTTTGGAGTCTGCAATACTTTGTTCATCAAAGGAGGATTAAATCTGTTCAAAAGCAGTTTCTGTTATTTGCATTAAAAAGCTTAAACTGGGATATTGCCACTTGCCTTCCGTCGTATCTTTGCCGGTTAAAACTATTAAACCTACCTCCTTTAAAAGAGCGCAGTACTTGTACTATCTTAATTTATCCTTACTTTTAGTTATCAAATCAAGGAAGTGGGAACTTTTCGGACAATATTTTGTAATAATCTGATTAATTACTAATCGCCATTTTTTCTTGTCAAAATTTGGAAGTGGTACCAACACGAGTAGGCTATTAAAATAGATACAGATGTTCCACTATGTTGTGATAAATTAATTTTTGTACTTGCGCTTGAATTTCGTCCTTTTGGCTATGAGGACTTCTATAATTTTTTATATATACTGGTTCATCGTCCTTCAATCTCAATTTTTATACCCTTGCAGAGGGTATTTTAATTTTGGTCAAAAGTGTATTAGTTCAGACTAATACGGAAGCAAACTACAGAATTCTGTCGAAGTATTTAAACGACAATAATAAAAACTTATACACGTACCAATTAAAAAGCAGTAAGGGCCAGCAAGTAGTACTAAAAGGTATCGAGCCGGAAGTAACACCAGATGAAATTACAAGAGCACTGATGGAGAAAGGTTTTAATGTAAGAAATGTTAGTAACATTTTGAATAGAGAAAGAAAGCCTCAACCTCTTTTCAAGGTAGAACTTGAACCCGAAACCAAATCCAAGCCTCTGAAAAAAAATGAAGTGCATCCAATCTTTACTCTCCAGTTCCTACTACACCGCAGAATTACGGTAGAGGAGCCGCATAAAAGAAATGGACCGGTGCAGTGTAATAATTGTCAGGAATATGACCACACAAGGTCTTATTGCACGCTTCGTCCAGTATGCGTTGCTTGTGGAGACCTTCATGAATCTCACAAATGCCCAAAAAATAAAGAGGATCCCAGCAGCAAAAAGTGCGGAAACTGTGGAGGCAACCATACGGCTAACTACAGGGGCTGTCCAGTCTACAAGGAACTGAAAAGTCGTACACACCAAAGAGTGACCACTGCTCGCTCACATACACCACCTATGAAATCTACACGTAATGTCATCCCCCCTTCAGCTGTTAAATCTTTAGCCAATAATGAGGTCACCGACAAATCCGCAAGCTATGCAACTGCTCTAAAATTGGGTCTTAAAAGTAACGCTCCCACCAATCCAAGATCATCAGTTCCCCCTCATCAACCAGAAGAACCGTCTACGAACAAACTTGAAACAATGATATGTAATCTTCAACAAAGTATGATGGAATTCATGTCATTCATGCAGACAGCTATGCAAGATCTTATGCGAAACCAGAACGTTTTGATTGAGCTGCTTGTTGCTCAAAAACAGACTAAATAATAAATGGCTCCACTCCGTATAGCACTGTGGAACGCAAACGGCGTCTCACAGCGCAAACTCGAGTTAACTCAGTTCCTTATTAATTACCATATCGATGTAATGCTACTCGCAGAAACTCATCTTACAAATAAATAAAATTTTCAAATTCGAGGCTATCTATTCTACAACACGAATCACCCAGACGGGAAAGCTCATGGAGGCACTGGGATTCTGATTAGAAATCGCATCAAGCACTGCTTCCACAATAGCTTCGCCACTAACTTCATGCAAGCTACATCAATAGATGTGCAAATGGATTCCCGATCTTTAAAGCTTGCCGCCGTATACTGTCCTCCTCGGTTTACAATATCAGAATCCCAATTCATGGAATATTTCAACTCTCTGAGCGAACAATTTATAGCAGCAGGAGACTTCAATGCCAAGCACACGCACTGGGGATCTCGACTTGTGACTCCTAAGGGAAAGCAGTTGTACAATGCAATAATAAAAGCAAGCAACAAGCTAGACTGTGTGTCACCTGGGACACCTACATATTGGCGAACAGATCCTAGAAAACTGCCAAACTTGATAGATTTTGCAGTCATAAAAAACATTCCTCGGAACCTGATAAGTGCCAACTCCTTACCAGATCTATCGTCCGATCACTCGCCTGTACTTCTTCATCTAAATCTACATACAGTTGCGGTAGATAAACCATTCAGACCAACAACGAATAAAACCAATTGGCTTAAGTACAAAAAATATATAAGTTCGCACATTGAGTTGAATCCACGTTTGAATGACGAAGCTGATATCAACTTATCCACAAACACTCTTGAATCCGTCTTGGTCGCAGCAGCTCGCGTATCAACTCCACAAACGCAAAAACATCGTACAATAATAGATTCACGAACGTTGAAATAGAGCAGCTCGTTCTAGCAAAGCGACGCTCACGGCGAGAATGGCAATCCAACAGATCACCAACCGCAAAACAAAGGTTAAAAGACGCTACAGAGAGGCTCTCAGCTGCACTTCGTCATGAAGAAGAAAGGTCGCAAAAACATTACATAGAACAGTTATCCCCAATGAGCTCCAAGTTCCCACTTTGGAGAGCACACTCATCTCTCTGCGCACCAATCGAATCTGCAATGCCAATAAGGACATCCACAGGCAACTGGGCTCGAAGCGACGAAGAAAGAGCCGTCAGATTCGCAGAGCATCTTCAAAATGTATTTCAACCCAACACATCATCAAGCGGGATCTCACTGCCAGCAACATCAGATATCGACACATCAACGTATGAATCTATTGTATTTAGGCCACATGAGTTACTCAAAATCATAAACGAACTCAACCCAAAAAAATCTCCAGGATGCGACCTAATATCAGCAAAAATGATTATTGAACTTCCTTTCTGTGCTGTTCGATCTATTTGCCAGCTCTTCAATACAATAAGGATACACGGACACTTTCCAGAGAGATGGAAAAAGTCGATCATTATAATGATATTAAAACCTGGCAAAGACCGCACAATCGCTTCATCATATAGACCAATTAGTTTACTAACGTGTCTATCAAAACTCTTTGAAAAATGCTTCTTGGCACACATTACCCTATATCTCAGAACACACAACAAAATCCCGATTCATCAATTCGGTTTTCGAGAAAAACACGGAACCATTGAGCAAGTCAACCGCATAACCTCAGAAATCCGAAATACATTCGAACAAAGGGAGTACTGCACTGCGATATTTCTGGACGTATCACAAGCTTTCGACAGGGTATGGTTAGAAGGTCTAATGCACAAATTTATAGAAATGCTCCTAACCAACACACACAAACTTCTGAAGTCATACCTATACAACATGAAATTCTCAGTAAGATGTAATTCAGCCATGTCCGATGACTACACCATTAGAGCCGGAGTTCCTCAAGGCAGCGTGCTTGGACCAACACTCTACCTTATCTACACTGCGGACATCCCAACGAGCAGGAATCTAACCACATCCACTTTTGCAGATGACACAGCGATCCTAAGCCGCGCGAGATGCCCCAAGCAAGCAACGGCGCAACTTGCTATACACCTGGTGGCAGTGGAGAAATGGCTATCCGACTGGCGAATCAAAGTTAACGAACAAAAATGCAAACACGTAACGTTCACTCTTAACAGGCAAGACTGCCCTCCACTTACTCTTAACAACACAGTGGTTCCGATAGCAAATGTAGTAACATATCTTGGCGTACACCTCGATAGACGGCTTACCTGGCGCAGCCACATTGAAGCCAAAAGAATGCATTTAAAGCTTAAAGCCAACAGCCTCCACTGGCTTATCAATAGCCGCTCGCCCCTTAGCTTGGACTACAAGGTACTCCTATATAACACCGTCTTGAAACCAATCTGGATGTACGGCTCCCAGTTGTGGGGGAATGCCAGTAACAGCATTGTGGATATAATGCAACGAACTCAATAAAAATTCTCAGAACCATCAAAGGGGCCCCGTGGTACGTTCGGAATGAAAACATTCACAGGGACCTTCACATACCACTCGTCAGAGAAGAGATAGCACAAATCAAAACAAAGTACTACAACAGGCTATCAGTACATCCAAATCATCTCGCGAGAGCCCTCACGCGAGTTTCCAGCAGTTCTCGTCTTAGCCGCAACGACCTCCCAATCCAGCGCTAATTATTAGGACCACGTAGTCTCTATTCAGTTCAAAACAAACTGTCAGATATTGTATTATTTTAAGATTTGCAACCTTGTTGTTAGACTCATAAAGAGTGATCCAATAAAAACAAACTAAGCTTAAAAAAAAAAAACCCATCGGTTCTAAATATATATACGAGGATTTGGAAATTTCTTCAGTACCATATTTGGAATCTCTGATCGTTGGTGCTGCGTTCGTCAATTGACAGCATAATAAAAACATTATTAAGGCCATCATTACTGCCTTGAATGATTTAAATAATCATTCTTTCATTCATTCCAAAAATCTCTTTTTATTTTCTGTTGTGACAAATGCCGTTCATGGGCGTAATGTCATAGTTGAGCACAGTTCTGCTCGGGGGTTTTAAATCCAAACGACTAGACACAATGATGCATTGAACTTCATTTTATTTACTTGCTTAATTTATGTTGATTAGTTGTACAATTATTTTAATGGGTCAGCCTTGATCCCGCGTGGTTGCCTCTGACCTTCTTCACTACTCCGATCGCCTTGCTTGCTCTATGATTCTTCTTATCATACTAACTTCACTAGGGGAGAGACCAGACAAGGTAAAGCTTTGCAAAGATTACAGAAATCTGGGTGGATTCTAAGCTCGCTGAAGATGGAGCGATAAATCGAAAAGATAAATAACGCCCGTACATGCCGCCCCCGGAATGCTGGGATCAGCATGATATAGCTTCTATTGTGTTATTGGACTTCTTCAGGTTTCGGAGTAGGATTGGTGGATATTGGCAATGGACATAACTTGGACAGGGATCTCTTATAGGTTCCAGAAACGGTTTTTAGTGAGGCGACTCGAACTAGTCCATCTTCTCCAGGATGCAAATTGATAATTCGAGCCATCTTCCATTCGTTTGGGGGGAGCCGGTCATCCTTGATTACAACTAGATCGTCAATTTGCAGATTCGTTCGTTCTTGGCGCCATTTCGGACGTGCTTGTAGATGTGAAAGCCAATCGGCGCTCCATCGATGCCAAAATTGTCTCAGGAGCCGTTGACCGTCGACGAAGCGTGCGTTGATGGACTTGTCTGAAAGAGAAGGTTCCGGGGGTGCCAATAAAGGTCCTCCTATAAGGAAATGCCCGGGAGTAAGTGGGGACAAATCGTTTGGATCTGCTGATAAGGGGCAGAGTGGACGTGAGTTTAAACATGATTCGATTTGGGTGAGCACCGTGGATAGTTCTTCATAGGTCATGGCAGTGAGTTTGAAGGAACGATACAGATGAGTTTTGACGGCCTTTACGTTCTCCTCCCACAGTCCCCCAAAATTAGGACTGTGCGGTGGGTTGAAATGCCATTGGATTCCACGGGCCGAAAGAGTGGGTGCGATGTCCGTGTCGATGGAATTTCGAAACTCCTTTTGCCAGATGCGAAGAGAGTTGTCTGCTCCGATGAAATTGGTTCCTCCATCGCTGTATAGATGCTTGCACAAACCTCTGCGTCCAATAAAGCGTTGAAGAGCCCAAAGGAAGTGTTGAGTAGATAGTCCTGTGACGGCTTCTAGATGTATCGCCTTGGTTGCTAAACATATAAACACTGCGATATACGCCTTGTATGTGTGATGCCCACGGAATCTGGATGCTTTCAAGTAAAAGGCGCCCGTGTAGTCGACGCCAGTGGCTTCAAAGGCTCGACCAGGTGGGTTGACTCGATGTAGTGGCAGATCCCCCATTAACTGTGAGGCAGGCTTTGGGCGATGTTTGAAGCACTGGACACATTGTCGTAGAATTCTTTTTACTGCTTGTTTCCCATTGACTATCCAGAATGTGTGCCGAATGGTTGCTAAGGTGAGCTCGGTGCCTCCATGAAGAGTGTTCAGGTGCGCATTTTTGATTACGAGGTCAGTAAAATGATGCACTTTGGGTATAATGATCGGATTTTTCTGTGCTTGAGACAGTTGTTGAGCGTTCTTCAGTCGTCCTTTGAGTCGCAGAATCCCAAAGTCGTCTAAAAACGGGCAAAGAGCGCTGAGGGCACTGTGCCTGGATAGAGATTTTCGTGCCAGGACTCGGCTGATCTCCTGAGAAAAGGCTCCTTTCTGAACCATCCTTACGATTTTATGTAGAGCTTCTCGTAATTCTGGTACTCGAATCGCGCCCACATGACGAAGTTCTTGTGGGTGGCGTAAGTTATGCAGATACCTTTGGATGTAAGCCATAACAAATAACAATTTGTTATATGATGAGTACGAGGTTAGGATTGAGTCGCCAAGTGAACAAACATGTGCTGTGATGTTGGTTGGTTGTCTCCTTTCTTCGTGATGTTGGTCAGGGGGAGGAGAGCACGTGTTCTTCGGCCACCGATTTTCCCTCCTGCCGTAGCCAATCGGGACCGAACCACCAGATGTCATGCCTGGCTAGTTGGTGAGGAGTAAGACCCCTTGAAGCGCAATCGGCTGGGTTTTCTCCCGAAGGTACGTGCTGCCATTGGGTTGTAGTACTTAGTTCCAAAATCTTGCCAATTCGGTTGGAGACGAAAGTCTTCCAACGGGTCGGATTTCCTTTAATCCAATATAGAACGATTGATGCGTCAGTCCAGATATTAACTGACATGGGAATTCCGGTGGATGAAAACTGCGTCAGTACCCATTTAGCCAGTTGTGCAGCCAACACTGCACCAGAGAGTTCGATTCGAGGGATCGTTAGCGGCTTCGTGGGCGTGACTCGACTCCGTGCGGTCAATAGGGCCGTGCTCACTCTCCCGGATGGATATTGTATTCGGAGATAAACACAGGCTGCGTAAGCTTGCGAGGAGCCGTCACAAAAGACGTGTAGTTGGTGTGACTGTGGCTCACCGGTCTGGTGGCCAAGCCACCGAGGTATTTTCAACTGTTCAATGTTTGGTAAATGATGTCGGAATTCTTCACATCGGGCTTGAAGTATTGGGGGTAACGGGCCGTCCCAATCGAGAGCAGTTTGGGTTTTGTCGGAGGTCTCGGGTCGCCACTGCCATATGTCCTTTAGAATACTCTTGGCAGCAGTAGTGACAGGAACTATAAAGCCTATTGGATCATAAAGGCGAGCGACTACTGAAAGAAAGGAACGTTTAGTAAAGGAGGCAGGAAGGTCAAATCGAACCTTGAAGCTATATGAATCCTCGTGTGGGCTCCAATAAAGTCCCAGAGTTTTAATAGTCTCCTGGAAATTTACTTCTACATGTCTCTTTTGAGCCATGTGCTGGTCAGGAATTCCGGATAAGATCTGTGGATGATTTGATGCCCATTTCCTGAGTTCCATTCCAGCCGATTTTAGTGTAGCAATAAGTTGATTTCGTATTTCCAATGCTCCATGAACAGTATTGTGACCAGTTTGGACGTCGTCGACATATACTTCATTTAATAAGACTGGAGTTGCTAAGGGGTAGCGATGTTGTTCGTCGTGAGCGAGTTGACGGATTACGCGTATGGCTGTATACGGTGCTGATGCAGTCCCAAAGGTGACAGTATTTAGGCTGTACTCGGCTATTTCGTTTTGATCATTCCTCCATAAGATGCGTTGAAATTGAGCATCCTCCTGGTGCATGTCGATACAGCGATACATTCGTTGGATATCTGCTGCAAACACGTAACGATGTAGCCTCCATTTCATGATGACTCCTCCTAAATCGTTTTGTAGCGGTGGGCCGATGCACAATATGTCGTTAAGGGATTTTCCGTTCGAAGTGGTACATGATGCATCGTACACCACCCGAACTTTGGTCGTTGTACTGTCCTCCTTTATCACGGCGTGGTGTGGGAGAGTACATGATGAGAAATACTGTTGACCTCTTGGAGTGATCATTTGATGTCGAGTTTCTGCGGTAGTGACTTTGGAGAGTTGCTTAAGATCAAAATATTCCTTAATGGTGGAGTGATATTGTTGTTTAAGTGTGTCGTTTCTGTTTAGCCGACGTTCTAAGAGATGGAATCTATTGAGTGCGATTTGGTGAGACTTTCCGATGACTTGTTCTTTATCAAATTCAGTTTTTAACGGAAGCCGGACCAGGTATTTTCCATTGGGTTGTCGGGTGCAGGTACGCTGGAAATGATCCTCACACCATTGTTCTTCTGCAGTTAAGGTCCTCTCAGAGCTGATTTGATCGAGATCGAAGAAACCCTTTACCAGTGCATCCAGATTAGTCTGATGGCAACGAATGGTTACCACATTTGCCCTTGTTTCATTGCTATGGCCAAACACGATCCAACCCAATTGAGTGAGTTGAGCAATAGGTTGATTTGAAGCTCCTTTCCGTAAATCTGGCAGCAACAAATATGGTATTAGATCTACTCCAAATAACGCGTCGATGCGGCCTGGCCTGGTAAAGGTGGGATCGGCCAAGTGTAATCCCTGAAGATGCTGACAAGTGTCCACGTTGACATTACTTCTTGGTAAATGAGAGGTTATCGAGTTGAGGACATACGCTGGTCGCACCAGATGGTGAAATTGAGGGTCCGTACATGAGCTTATGGAGAACTCTGTACTAAATCTACAGATGTTCTTTGAGTTATCACCGACCCCGGTGATCTGTGCTGTGACTCGGTGACGTGGAAGTCCCAGCAACTGAGCGGCACGTTCTGTGATTAACGTGCCCTCAGAGCCATGATCGATCAAGGCTCGAATAACGGCAGTTTGTCCGGTGCTGTTATTATGTAGTTGTACTAGAGCTGTGGCCAGCAAAATAGATCGAGTTGATTGCGCGGCAGTGGCCATCAGCACTGTAGTGGAATCGGAAGGATGAGCAAGATCGGAGCTCTCGCTTGCTGCGTTCTGAATAATCGGTGATGGGCTGGTATACGTCGTGGGGAAGTGAAGCAGGGTATGGTGACGCTGTCCGCATTGTAAACAATTCTTGTTACTGCCACACTGCGACAAGGGATGATGGATGCTGAGGCAATTTAGACAGGCCTTTGTATGGTCAATGATTCGTTTGCGGGCAAAGCAATCCTTGGACAAAAAATCAGGACACCGCCGCAAAATGTGTTGCCCCTTACAGTGTACGCAAGAGATGGGTCCGCTGGGTCCAGTCGTGGTGTGGAACGTGCTGCCCTTGTAGAAACCGGAACCCTTTTGCTTGGGATTCTGGCGTGGATAATTTGTCGATTTGTTGACCGTAGAGTTTTGCGTGGGCTGTGAACTTTTCCGGTTCTCAATGATGTTCATGCTGACGAGGCGATTGTTGAGGAAGGTTTCCAAGTCGGTGAAACTCGGAATGTCGCTGGAGTTTCCCAAGCAATGCTCCCAGGCTTGTACAGTTGTCGTAGGTAATCTAGCGATCAAATGATGGACTATCCATTGCGTGCTAGATTGGATATTCGTTTTGAGACGATTAAACTCGTTGATGCATAGGTTGGTTACGTTCAGCATATGTTTGATCTCTGATGAGCTTTCCCTTGAGATAAAGGGTAAGTCGTAGAGGGCGTTCATGTGGTGCATGAATTGTAAACGGGGGTTATTATAGCGTTTGATGATGAGATCCCATGCGATTGTGTAGGCGCCATCCGTTAGTTTCATTTGGTGTACATCTTGGTCCTGCTCTTTAGGCAGTGCTTGCTTGAGGAAATGGAATCGTTGAATATTTGACAACGCCTGGTTCTGGTGAATGAGTTGCATAAACAGATCATGGAAAGCTGGCCAATCTGTATACTTTCCGGAAAAGTTAGGTACTGGCAACTTTGGAAGTTGGACTGCCGCACCAGGGCCGAGCGTTTTAGGAACAGGCGTCGCTTGTTGCTCGGCGCACGCTGGTAGCTGATTGGGGAAAAGTGTTTCGGACTCCGTAGATATTAAACAGAACGCTGTGATAAATTCCTCTTCGAACTGGTCCGCTAAATTATCGACGAAGTAAGGGTGTGTGGGGTAGCCAGCGCTTACAAACTCTTGATGATTCTTGTTGAATTGCTGGCTTATTAAGTTGAGTTTGGAAAGGCGCAGTTGGAAATAGGGCTTAGTTTTCCGAGACGTGCTGTCCTTCTTGAAGTTTACTTGGAGTTGGTTGAGCTGATTGTGAAGATCTTTCTGGAGCGCAAACAAGCTGTCGGCGTTGCCACCGTTTGCCATTGTTTCAGACTCTGCACTGGAAGTGCTCGCTGGCTTGGGCTTGGTCATTTTGCGTATGCACTTACACTTACGTACGTATCTTCCAAAGTGAGAGAGCGACAATGGGCAAGCGTTTGCGCGACACGTGCGATGCAAAGTTTGATTCCGTTATTTTCGCTGCTTCTTTGTCGAAGAGCATAAAGGAGTTGGAAAGGAGAATAATGGTTCCGTGATGAGATTAGGTTTCCATTAAATCTTTGATGGAAATGTTGGAGATGACCATGGATTGTGGAGTCGTGTGTGGATTGTTCCCCTCATGGGCCACCAAAAATGTTGTGACAAATGCCGTTCATGGGCGTAATGTCAGAGTTGAGCACAGTTCTGCTCGGGGGTTTTAAATCCAAACGACTAGACACAATTATGCATTGAACTTCATTTTATTTACTTGCTTAATTTATGTTGATTAGTTGTACAATTATTTTAATGGGTCAGCCTTGATCCCGCGTGGTTCCCTCTGACCTTCTTCACTACTCCGATCGCCTTGCTTGCTCTATGATTCTTCTTATCATACTCATACTCCCCTTCACTAGGGGAGAGACCAGACAAGGTAAAGCTTTGCAAAGATTACAGAAATCTGGGTGGATTCTAAGCTCGCTGAAGATGGAGCGATAAATCGAAAAGATAAATAACGCCCGTACATTTTCTGAATAAATCTCAATTATCTAAATTATTATTTTTCCCAGTTTCGTCATTGGGTTCGATTACATCTAATAGCGGTCTTCCAATTAAAAATGACCAGAAGTCAGCTCCTAATCAGTTCCTAACGCTAATATGCGGACCTCCCAGTTTTAACCAGGCTTATCGTGACAAGCGGGCTATGTCATATGAATTCTATGAATTCCAAATATGAATTCTACTTTACAAAACAAAAACCAAAGCGGAGAACGGAACTCCCTAAAAAAATCCGGAAATGGGGTCAGTGACCCGTCAAAGGTCGAGGAGGCGGTAGAACTGGACTGGTAGGCAGGTCATCATCACACTCAACGAGGAGACCGTGAAAGCCCTGGAAAGGTTGGAGCACCGAATAAAGTATGGATTCGAACATGTGATGGTCCGTAATTATAAAATTGATGCGAAGAGCAAACCAGGATGAGCCGACCGAAGAGGGGCACCCGAAAGGAATGTCAGATGAGGAGGAGGACATCCTGGAAGGGTACACCTCAGAGGAGAGCGACTTAGAGGCGTCGGAATGGAGGAGGACTCTCTGTTGAGCTTAGTTGAGTTACTGTGGTAGAGAATCTTAAGAATGTCCCTGATAATCTTACAGATAAATCTCCACCACAGTAAAGTGGAGTCAGCTGTCCTCCTTCTCCATCTCGTCGAGAGTGGAGCTGATGTGGCCCTCATTTAGGAACCCTGGATCCTTAGAGACAGGATTCTTGGGCTGGGGGCGCCGGAATATAGGCTCTGAAAAGCCGATACAACAGGTAAAAGGCGAGCCTGCATCCTCGCAAAAAAGAACCCTAACCTCATTTTGCTACCCAATTTCAGCAATGAAGACCACGTAGCCGCACCCATAGAGAGCCCAAAGGGTCCTCTACGGGTGTGTTCGGCGTATATGGGCCACGACCAGGAGGCCCTCCCCGGCACCCGCTACTCAAATAGCTGGTGGAAGACAGCAGGAAGCATAAGATCGACCTGATCATAGGTTGCGATGCCAACGCTCATTATCATCAGTGGGGAAACTGACACGAACGAGAGGGGTGAGTCAATCTTCGATTTCATCCTAAGCTCCAATCTTCTGGTGGGTAACAGGGGTAAAGAACCCACCTTTATAGTCAAGAACAGAAAGGAAGTACTTGACGTCACTCTTTACTCTGAATCCCTAGCAGACAAGATTGTTAGATGGCGAGTCCTAGAGAATTAGTGGTCAATTTTGAGAACTTTAGTCGAGTAACGGTCATATAAACAAACCAAGAAAAGCGAACTGGGAGTTATACAAAAAAAAAAAGGAAATTTCTTAGGGAAACTCCAACAACTAGGGACGTTGACAGTAGGGAAGTGGTCTAAAGAACTAAAAATGATGATCCTTTCACAACTAAAACTCTATATGTATCGTTGGTTCGTCCTATCTTGGAATACTTTTCTAGCGTTTGGAGTCTGCAATATTTTGTTCATCAAAGGAGGATTAAATCTGTTCAAAAGAAGTTTTTGTTTTTTGTATTAAAAGCATTAAACTGGGATATTGCCACTTGCCTTCCGTCGTATCTTTGCCGGTTAAAACTAATGTACTATCTTAATTTATCCTTACTTTTAGTTATAATAATCTAGATTCTAGAATAACAGATCATAAATAAATAAACAAAATAGTTGTCATCAAAATGTCATCAAATCAAGGAAGTGGGAACTTTTCGGACAATATTTTGTAATAATCTGATTAATTACTAATCGCCATTTTTTCTTGTCAAAATTTGGAAGTGGTACCAACACGAGTAGGCTATTAAAATAGATACAGATGTTCCACTATGTTGTGATAAATTAATTTTTGTACTTGCGCTTGAATTTCGTCCTTTTGGCTATGAGGACTTCTATAATTTTTTATATATACTGGTTCATCGTCCTTCAATCTCAATTTTTATACCCTTGCAGAGGGTATTTTAATTTTGGTCAAAAGTGTATTAGTTCAGACTAATACGGAAGCAAACTACAGAATTCTGTCGAAGTATTTAAACGACAATAATAAAAACTTATACACGTACCAATTAAAAAGCAGTAAGGGCCATCAAGTAGTACTAAAAGGTATCGAGCCGGAAGTAACACCAGATGAAATTACAAGAGCACTGATGGAGAAAGGTTTTAATGTAAGAAATGTTAGTAACATTTTGAATAGAGAAAGAAAGCCTCAACCTCTTTTCAAGGTAGAACTTGAACCCGAAACCAAATCCAAGCCTCTGAAAAAAAATGAAGTGCATCCAATCTTTACTCTCCAGTTCCTACTACACCGCAGAATTACGGTAGAGGAGCCGCATAAAAGAAATGGACCGGTGCAGTGTAATAATTGTCAGGAATATGACCACACAAGGTCTTATTGCACGCTTCGTCCAGTATGCGTTGCTTGTGGAGACCTTCATGAATCTCACAAATGCCCAAAAAATAAAGAGGATCCCAGCAGCAAAAAGTGCGGAAACTGTGGAGGCAACCATACGGCTAACTACAGGGGCTGTCCAGTCTACAAGGAACTGAAAAGTCGTACACACCAAAGAGTGACCACTGCTCGCTCACATACACCACCTATGAAATCTACACGTAATGTCATCCCCCCTTCAGCTGTTAAATCTTTAGCCAATAATGAGGTCACCGACAAATCCGCAAGCTATGCAACTGCTCTAAAATTGGGTCTTAAAAGTAACGCTCCCACCAATCCAAGACCATCAGTTCCCCCTCATCAACCAGAAGAACCGTCTACGAACAAACTTGAAACAATGATATGTAATCTTCAACAAAGTATGATGGAATTCATGTCATTCATGCAGACAGCTATGCAAGATCTTATGCGAAACCAGAACGTTTTGATTGAGCTGCTTGTTGCTCAAAAACAGACTAAATAATAAATGGCTCCACTCGGCGTCTCACAGCGCAAACTCGAGTTAACTCAGTTCCTTATTAATTACCATATCGATGTAATGCTACTCGCAGAAACTCATCTTACAAATAAATAAAATTTTCAAATTCGAGGCTATCTATTCTACAACACGAATCACCCAGACGGGAAAGCTCTTGGAGGCACTGGGATTCTGATTAGAAATCGCATCAAGCACTGCTTCTACAATAGCTTCGCCACTAACTTCATGCAAGCTACATCAATAGATGTGCAAATGGATTCCCGATCTTTAAAGCTTGCCGCCGTATACTGTCCTTGCCGCCGTATACTTGATAGATTTTGCAGTCACAAAAAACATTCCTCGGAACCTGATAAGTGCCAACTCCTTACCAGATCTATCGTCCGATCACTCGCCTGTACTTCTTCATCTAAATCTACATACAGTTGCGGTAGATAAACCATTCAGACCAACAACGAATAAAACCAATTGGCTTAAGTACAAAAAATATATAAGTTCGCACATTGAGTTGAATCCACGTTTGAATGACGAAGCTGATATCAACTTATCCACAAACACTCTTGAATCCGTCTTGGTCGCAGCAGCTCGCGTATCAACTCCACAAACGCAAAAACATCGTACAATAATAGATTCACGAACGTTGAAATAGAGCAGCTCGTTCTAGCAAAGCGACGCTCACGGCGAGAATGGCAATCCAACAGATCACCAACCGCAAAACAAAGGTTAAAAGACGCTACAGAGAGGCTCTCAGCTGCACTTCGTCATGAAGAAGAAAGGTCGCAAAAACATTACATAGAACAGTTATCCCCAATGAGCTCCAAGTTCTCACTTTGGAGAGCACACTCATCTCTCTGCGCACCAATCGAATCTGCAATGCCAATAAGGACATCCACAGGCAACTGGGCTCGAAGCGACGAAGAAAGAGCCGTCAGATTCGCAGAGCATCTTCAAAATGTATTTCAACCCAACACATCATCAAGCGGGATCTCACTGCCAGCAACATCAGATATCGACACATCAACGTATGAATCTATTGTATTTAGGCCACATGAGTTACTCAAAATCATAAACGAACTCAACCCAAAAAAATCTCCAGGATGCGACCTAATATCAGCAAAAATGATTATTGAACTTCCTTTCTGTGCTGTTCGAGCTATTTGCCAGCTCTTCAATACAATAAGGATACACGGACACTTTCCAGAGAGATGGAAAAAGTCGATCATTATAATGATATTAAAACCTGGCAAAGACCGCACAATCGCTTCATCATATAGACCAATTAGTTTACTAACGTGTCTATCAAAACTCTTTGAAAAATGCTTCTTGGCACACATTACCCTATATCTCAGAACACACAACAAAATCCCGATTCATCAATTCGGTTTTCGAGAAAAACACGGAACCATTGAGCAAGTCAACCGCATAACCTCAGAAATCCGAAATACATTCGAACAAAGGGAGTACTGCACTGCGATATTTCTGGACGTATCACAAGCTTTCGACAGGGTATGGTTAGAAGGTCTAATGCACAAATTTATAGAAATGCTCCCAACCAACACACACAAACTTCTGAAGTCATACCTATACAAGATGAAATTCTCAGTAAGATGTAATTCAGCCATGTCCGATGACTACACCATTAGAGCCGGAGTTCCTCAAGGCAGCGTGCTTGGACCAACACTCTACCTTATCTACACTGCGGACATCCCAACGAGCAGGAATCTAACCACATCCACTTTTGCAGATGACACAGCGATCCTAAGCCGCGCGAGATGCCCCAAGCATCTTAAGCATTTTAACCCCGAGGTTAAAAATTTTGGATATGATATATGAAAATCATGTGCAATTATGTATTTATTGGCTTATTCCTTCTTTATTTATCATATGGTATGTTTGGATGAATTTAAAATTTTCGGATTCTTCCTTTAAAATAGATACATATCTGCACCAGTGGCTATTAAGTAGAATAGTTATTTTTTGTTGTGACAATTCTAAAAGGAACAAATGCCTTTAAACTGTGTTTGATAGTTTGAACTTTGACGTTATCTATTACAGAGTATTTAAAGGTTCTTAAGAGAATCCCTAAGAATTGTGGGCTGTCTTGACGTTGTTGTTATTATCATTATTATTATAATTATTATTTATTAGATGTTATACATCCACTTTGTTAATAATTTTCGCAATAATTTTCTTAAAGTTGCCTAAGTTATATCCTCTATATCAGGGGTGCCCAGCCCCATTGCTCTCGGAGCTCCTTTGTTGTTGGAATTGCTCTTTATATGGGAAATGAAATTTCATATACGTGTGTGGCTCGTAGCATAGGCAAGGGCTAAATACAAAAACAAATTTTCGTTTTTTCGAGTTAAGCAACAACAACTGTATAGTGTGTCAGTTTTTACTAATACGAAGGCACTTTGTTTTTGTATTAGCGAAATTTTTTCACTGCAAAAAATTACTTTTGGTTTAGATCTCAAAAAGAATGTTTAACACCTGAGCTTTGAATTTCTTTTATTTATAACTTTATTACAGTTTTTAATTTGTATTTCACAAATATTTTTGTATTACTTTTATCCATTGAAAATTGTACTATAATTTTTTTCAGTATACCGACATGACTTGCAAAAAAAATTTTTAGCTTTAATGTATTAGTGATTTTTTGCATTGGTATTCGAGTTTGCTCTGCCGTATGCCGAGTTCGGGCACCCCTGCTCTATATAATTATTACTCTGAGCACTCTGCGAGTGTAGAAAATGGTGTTCGCATTTCCAGTCATTTCTGCGAAAAACTTTTCGCCATGACCCGTATGGATTTCTCGGTGCTTAACTTATCTCAAAAATTTACTATGAAAATAGTATAAAAATTCCAACAATTTTTGAAGATTGTCAATGCGTGGCCGTTTTACCCTTTTGGTAAAAATTACCCATTTTGCAATTACGATCACTTGTTGCCAGACCTCTTTTAGTTACTCGTGCGGGCCCCCGGATCTGGAATAAATGGCATCTGGCATGAAACTCCTCCTTTCTTTAAATGGTTGTCGCCTCGGCGACCCACTTGTTCTACATCGTCATCGGCCCTCGATTTCATGCAGCGATTGGCTTTCAGGTGATAGTGACCAATCCCAAAGTAGAATAAGGCAAATGTTGAGATGGGATCCCGATGACAGTCTTTCTCTGAGGGCCCCAATGTGATGTAGGTTACTTAGGCTAAACTCATAGAGAAACGGGAGGCTGAGCCGGTTGTGGTGAGCAGTGACGTTTACATCGTCATAGCCGATACGGCAGGTTTATTCGGTGAGCTCCCCAGCTGATTTATGAACCCGGTTGCGTTGAGCGCTACCTTGTCAGAGTAGTTAACAGGTAGTCAGGCGTACTGCATTAACATTGAGAGCCATACCAATTCCTTGTTCACCAACTTTCAAATATGTCTAAGGTCCGATGCTATAACTGGTGTTCTGTGGTCGTCTGGGAATGTCTTTGTCATTGCTTCTGTTTGGTTTGCGTAGTCTTCGTAGGTCGTCATGTTCGTTGCGTGCTGTAGGTATCCGTAATTCTCCCAGATTACAATGTTATTGTCTACTATGGAAATGTAGTCCGCGTTCGTGTAATCGTTTAGTTTTAATGTCGCGTCCGTCCTAACAGCCATTAGTACGAAATTAAAAGAAATTTCCGTAACCTTGAAAGAATATAAAACAAGAAAGGAAAGCTAACTTTGGGCGGAGCCGAAGTTGATATACCCTTGCAGTTAAAACCGGATATATATCGCTAAAATCGGATAAATCGGCCTCCTTCGACATCAATGCTTAAACTCTTTTGCACGGGCGCCTCCGCTGGCTGCGGGGCCCTTCTCTCCAGACTGTTTCTGAGGACAGCCGACTGCTGGCTCGTGGCGAAGACCTCCTGTCCGGGCTGCTTCTGGAAACTGCTGACATCTGGTTTCCTCTGTTGTGGCGCCTGAAGTCACCTCGCTGTTCCGGCCATCTTCGCCCTTCGTCCTCTCCATGTAGCAGACGGTGATGCAATCTGCGGCATCCGTTGATCTGGCACTCGCCATGCACATCGCAGGATCTGGCCGTATGACCACTCCGTAAGCATGTGAAGCAGAGCCGATGCCTCTTCACCATGCTCCACCTGCCCGGTGGCGAAGCTCCGATGAACTCCCTGAAGCTCGTCGTAGTAGGTTATGGTCCTCCACTCCAAGATGGCGGCAGCGTGCAGGCCGCACTGACCCCGTTAGTTGGGGCCTCGCCGTTCGATTTGGCTAATGGCGGTCCGCTCCACGATGGCGGCCGCCCCGACGCTCCACTGTTGGCGCCATTTGCGCTTGGGCCAACTGCGATTGGCGCGCTATAGTAGGGCTCATTGGAAAACGGCTATTTCTGTTAACTTAACATTCCTTATAAAATGTACTTATTGTTTTAATAGACAGATTGTAATTAAATAAATAATAAAAATAAAAAAACAAGAAAGGAAAGCTAACCTCGGGTGGAGCCGAAGTTGATATACCCTTGCAGTTAATACCGGATATACATCGGTGAAATCGGATAAAGTTGGCCGATCCTTCTGAGAATATCATAATATAACCCACTTATTACAATACTAAATCTTAAAAATAGTCCCTATCTTGAAGAACACCAAAGTTGGTATTTTTAACAAATGCCAAATACCAATTCCGGTCGTTCAGTTATATTGCAGCTATAAGATATAGTCGGCCGATCGTTATGAAATTTGGTAGTTGGCATCAACTAAGTCAAAATAAACTCTGTATGAAGTTCCAACTTTCTATCTTCAGAAACACAAAAATTGGGTAATTTCCGATTATGCGATGCCGGGATCGGCCGCCTATATCCTATAGCTGCCATATAACTGATTGATCGGAAACGCTATAACTTCCGTTTTTTTAGAGTTAGAGAGTTCGGATTTAGTACGAATGATATTTTTGGCAAAATAATACAACATGTAAAATTTCATAAGGATCGGCTGACAATATCCTATAGCTGCCATATAACTGATTGATCGGAAATGCTATAACTTTGGTGTTTTTAGAGTTAGAGAGTTCGAATTTATGCTATTTATGTATGCTATTATGTATAAATGCTATTTTTAGCAAAACAATAAGACACGCCAAATTTCATAAGGATCGGCCAACTATATCCTATAGCTGCCATATAACTGAACAATCGGAAATGACCCAACTTTCGTGTTTTTAAAAAGATAGAAATATAGATAAGATAGATTTTTTAATATAGAAAGTTAGAACTTCGTACAGATTTTATATTTAGTTAATTGATCCGACCTACCAAATTTCATAACGATCGGCCGACTATATCTTATAGGTGCCATATAATTGACGATCGGAAGTGGTTTTTGAAAAAAAGACCAACTTTGGTATTTTTGAAGATAGAAGCTTGGGACTTTTTTTTTTGATTTATTGTGATAAATTGGTTTTATTATGATAATCTCATAAGGATCGGCCAACTATGTCCGATGTTTGCGATATATATCGGGTTATAGCTGCACGGGTATTCAACTTCGGCTCCGCCCGATGTTAGCAT
Source organism: Drosophila pseudoananassae pseudoananassae (assembly GCA_018153035.1). Classification (NCBI taxonomy): domain Eukaryota; kingdom Metazoa; phylum Arthropoda; class Insecta; order Diptera; family Drosophilidae; genus Drosophila; species Drosophila pseudoananassae. The sequence goes on along the minus strand of JAECXR010000022.1, from coordinate 2,128,300 downwards.
TCCTTTCTAGTTTTTTTTATTCTTGTTCACTGATTTCTACAACTTTTGTGTGTATACAATATTTTTATACGTCAGAAGAGGCACTCCGCAAGGAGTTGTACTCTCACCCCTACTGTGGAACGTGGCGGTTAATAGCCTACTACAATACCTAGAAGGTGGTGGTTGCAAGGTTAATGCGGATGATGTCGCAATTGCCTTTTCTGGAAAATTTCCCCACTCTGGGTTCTCTCAGCATGGGCAGTGGACTAGGTGTAAGCCCATCCAAAACCGAGTCCTCTTCACTAGAAAGAACAAAATACCAAATTTAAGGCTTCCAAACCTATCAGGAGTAACACTCTCCCTTAGCGGTAGCGCCAAGTACCTAGGGATTACGCTAGACATGAAACTGGACTGGAAGTTTAACATTATGGATAGAGTTAATAAGGCAACAATAACGCTGTATACATGCCGAAAAGCCATTGGCTTCAAATGGTAATATCCCCAAAGATAGTCAGATGGCTCTTCACAGCGGTCATAAGACCCATCCTTTTCTACGGGGTGGTGGTCTGGTGGCCTGCTCTCACAAACTCCACAGGTAGAGAGAGACTTAGGAAAACGCAAAAGATGGCGGAGGTCTGCATTACAGGCAGCCTAAGTACCACACCGACAGACAGACAATTAGGCTACGCGAGACGGGCATATGGAAAAAGACCGTCTATGGACATGCCAAGTTGGACCTTCATCACTGCACGCCAACGGGAGCTACAGACTACTGTATACCTGTCGATCATCACACCTTAAAATATAAGACATCCATCCAACAAGGAAGGAATGGGCCACACAAATCCCGGGACCAGCCGGCTCCCTTCATATTTACAAAGACGGTTCAAAATTGAATGGCCAGGTGGGAGGCGGTTTCCATTGCGAACGGCTGTGTCTAAATGAGTCCTTCAAACTCCCCGATTACTGTTGTGTATTCCAAGTAGAAGTAATAGCTATCGGGGAAGCACTTAGATCCCCAGCACTAGCTGCCAATCAAGACACAATCTGTATCTTCTCTGTATCTTCAAGCGGCATTCAAAGCCCTTGACGGATTTTCATCCAACTCCAGGAGAGTAAATGACTGTCGCAGATCTCTTAACGAGATGACAGAACAGTAGGACATCCACCTGATATAGGTGCCCGGACATAGGGACCACGAGGGAAATTGCGTCGCTGACGAACTAGCAAGGGCAGGTACTATTAATCCTCTTCTCTCAGAGAAGGAACAAGTAGGCATCCCCCTAGCCACGTGCAGGCTTAAATGCAGGGATCACTTTGACTACGCATCACTGAGGAAATGGAGAAATCTCCAAAACTGCAGGAACTCACGCATGATATGGCCTATCCGATCTAGGAAATGATCAATGATGCTTATCGCCCTCAATAGGCACGACTTCAGTCTGGCAGTCAAGGCCATCACGGGACATTGGTTAATAGGAGCACACGCGGCTAGATTACCGGTGCCAAAATAAGATTACTGTAGGAGCTGTGGGGATGTAGAAGAGGAAGAGACAGTCGCTCACCTCCTCTGTCAATGCTTTGAGCTGAGGTGCAGCAGACTCAAATTCTTATCAGTCACTGGCCCCGCATCGCCGCCTCAACCTAACCTAACCTAGTACATTGTCTCCAATTACTCGTTTTAAATAGTACTTTATCGATTTTAACCCTTCTTCCCATATTCCTCCAAAATGGGGGATAGCCGGGGGATATAAAATGAACCTTTATCCTTTCCTTCTGTAACTGCTATTTCCTATAACTGCGCTGCCATTTTACTATTTTCCCTAATCGCCTTTTCTAACTCCTCATCTAATTTTCTTGACGTTCTTACAAAATTTGTTCCATTGCACTATTAGCCGAAACCCCGTTTTTTGGCAGAAACTCATAAAGAGTTTCTGCCTACATAAAGAGTTAATTCTACATAAACTTAAGTTTTTCATAAAAAGAACTAAAAATTGTACTAAATATGGTTCCATTATTTATAAAATTTAATTTAAACCTCTAACAGCGTCGTCTTTTCGGTTGCTCTCCTCCCAAATTTCGAGGAGCGCTGCATAAGAGAACTCATAGCACCTGCAACATGTATTGTTTTTTCGAAAAGTGGCAAAAACGGGCAAAAACCACTACTTAAAATTGATTTTATAGTAATTTGTTTAAAACATTACATTTTTACCTTTCAGACACTTGGAGGCACTTAAAAGAAGACCTTAACACAACACATGTACTTTTGTTAGAATAACCTAGAACAACACATTGCACAAAACAACAAAAACCATATACATATATATAAAGAAAAACTTTAAAATTATAAATTTACATATCTTTATATTTATTTTCTCTAAAGACACTTTCAACTTTTAATTTTCGCTTTAATTGTTTCACTAGCTGCAAGATGTGCAAGACTTTATCGCGTTTTTAGGCTAAACAAAACGACACAGAACAGCTGACTTTAAAAGCGTGTAGAAAATTAGGGGTATTCCAAAAAAAATATTTCAAAAGTTTTTTATATCATTTCAGTATTAAAGATACCAACAAAATAAACAAAATTTAATTATTTCACAAAAAAAAATATTATGTATGCCAAAAATTCGGGGTGCACCATAGTGCATTATCTGAATATATGTTTGCACATTTTCCCCTTCTAGCAAGAAACCACTTAAATGCTGCTAGAAAGGCATCAGACGTTAATTCACTAACTACTTATAAGTGAATAGATTTTGTGGCCATGCAAACAAATAACGCAATATATCCTTTTAATGTTTTTTGACCGCGGTTTTTGATCGATTCCCTTATTCAAGAACGGATATGACATGTTTACTCTGTAATCGGGATGATTTTCCATTATTTGTTCTACGGTCTTTTTTCGATACCTTGAACATTTTACACATTCTCGCAGTTGCTTTTTAAATAAATTTTTGAACCCAAATTCCCAATGATTGCGTTGAAAATAGTTTCTCGATAAATTTATACCTCCATGAAGCATGTTTTGATGAGCATCCCTTATTATCAAAGTCGAAATGTGACCTTTGTCTATAATTATAAGATGTTTAACTTCAAATGCTGCTTTAGAATTTTGTAGTCTTCCACCTACTCGAAGTTTCCATTAGTTTCTAAAAACGGATTCAGACCAATTATTTTACTGCTAATTTCGATCTCTTTATTGTTTCTTATGTATTTTATTTCTTTGTTAAGTTGCCACTCCTGTAGTTTTTAAGTATGATTATTTTAGCTTCTTTTAATTCTTTTGCTGTTAAAAACCTTGAGTTAAAATTTTTTCTTGTTTTGATCTTTAAAAATCGTATTAAGTAAGCTATTACTCGTGTTAATTTAAGCATGCAATAGAAATTTTCATAAATTCGCTAATCGTGTCATCTTTGGTTTTTATTAATGTATTTAGTGTTAGGGATTCCCCAATGATTGGCGGTTGTAACCATTGGCTTCTTGGCTCAATCAACCATTTTGGCCCTCCCCACCAAATTTTGCAATTTTGCCCAATTCCTCTAACCCTGAATTGTAACCCTTCTTCCCATTCCTTACGATATTCACTAACTAGCTCTTGATCCCAATTGATTCCTGCTGTCCACAATTTTTGCATGAAAATTTTTCCCACAATTATTACCGGTGCCAACCAGCCTAATGAATCGAATATTTTTGATAATGTGGACAAGACGAATCTTTAACTAATATTTTAGGTTAGGAACAACATGCTGTAAATTTAAACTTGTCTTTGGTAAGGTCCCATTGCTTGTAGTGTACAGTGGTCTGGCTTGTATGAAGAGAGCCGTCAAAAATACTTCTAGATGAGGTAGGGACTTGAAACTTGGCACAAAATTTTTTACTTTTTATTTTTACTTTTATTCCAAAATAATATGTTAAAAGCAGCTAGATCGGACAACTACATCATATAGCTGCCATATAACTGATTTATCGGAAATGCTATAATTTCGGTGTTTTTTGAATTAGAGAGTTCAGAATTCATGCTATTTTTGGCAAAATAATACGACATGCAAAATTTCATAAGGATCGGCCAACTATTATCCAATAGTTGGATATATCCAACTATATATCCAATAGCTAGCATATAACTGAACAATCGGAAATTACCCAACTTTCGTGTTTTTACAGATAGAAAGTTGAAAATTTCGTACAGATTCTATTTTTGGTCAGTTGATTCCACCTACCAAATTTCATAAGGCCGACTATATCTTATAGCTGACATATAGCTGAACGATCGCAAATGGTATTGGATCAAAATACTAACTTTGATATTTTTGGAGATAGAAAATTGGGACTTTTTTTATATTTATACCCTTGCAGAGGGTATTATAATTTTGTCCAAAATTGTGCAACGCAGTGAAGAAGACATCTCCGACCCTATAAAGTTGTCACCTCCTGAGTTTATATGAGCATGTCCGTCTGTCCGTCTGTCTGTTTCTACGCAAACTTGTCTCTCAGTTTTAAAGCTATCGTCTTGAAACTTTGCACACACCCTTCTTTCCTTTGCACGCAGTAAATAAGTCGGAACGGCCGGGATCGGCCGACTATATCCTATAGCTGCCATATAACTGATTGATCGGAAATGCTATAACTTTGGTGTTTTTAGAGTTAGAGAGCTTAGATTTTGTTCGAATGCTATTTTTGGCTATTTAAAATAATACGACGTGCCAAATTTCATAAGGATCGTCCGACTATATCATATAGCTGCCATATAACTGAACAATCGGAAATGACCCAACTTTTGTATTTTTGAAGATAGAAGCTTGGGACTTTTTTTTACATTTCTTATCGTAATATTGGTTATGTTATGATATTCTCATAAGGATCGGCCTACTTTATCCTATTTTACCGATGTATATCCGGTATTTAACTGCAAGGGTATATCAACTTCGGCTCCGCCCGAAGTTAGCTTTCCTTTCTTGTTTTTATTGTAAATAATTGCTTATATCATGATAATCTCATAAGGATCGGCCAACTATATCCGATGTTTGCGATATATATCCGATTTTAACTGCAAGGGTATATCAACTTCGGCTCCGCCCAAAGTTAGCTTTCCTTTCCTGTTTAGTAATCTTTTTTCGAAAGTTCATGATATCATGATAATGTTATATCTTCTTTAAAGCGGAAAGCTACAATGTATTTTCCAATTCAATTCAATTCAATTTATTCACTCAAAAAACTTAAATTTTCAAAAAGTGCGTTAAAACAAAGTTAAATGACATTTCCCTATATCTGCCCAGACAGGTGCACCATTGAAAATTATTGCTTAGAAAATTGATCTAAATAGAAATAATTTATTTTCTAAACTCAGGCGGAGGTTTCTGCTTAAGAAAGGGTAAAGAGTTCGAACTGTGATGTTTACTTTTTTAATGGTGTTTTTTATATGGTCGCCAAATTTCCTAGGTTCCTAGTTGACATAAGTATTCCCTAGCTCGTTTTCTCCATTGGGAATGTAGATGTTTTTCATGAAAAGTGTTTGGTCATTGAGCGTTTTCAATGCCGTAAATAAAAAGACAAATTAATTAATTTTGAACGTTATAAAAAATGTTTATTCCTGCATGCAGATGAAGCCGGATGATCCGCAGATAGACCAGCTTATGGTGCATGCAGGGACTCAAGTAAATACAGAGAGAGGGCGGCCCGACAAGTCACTTCGAGCTAAAGCTCTCGAAAGTGGAGAGGGCGGCCCGACCTAGACATTGCCGAGCTAAAACTCTCTATTGAAAGCCCGTTGAGTCGAGCGGCCGAGAGAGAGTCGGCTTCCGATCAACAAAGCTTATGTACAAACTTAAGCCTAATAAATAAACATTACACTAATCATTACAATAAACATTACATAAACATTATTTAAACATAAACATTAAACGCCATGCTGCTGCTTGACCCGACAAAAAGTTTTCTTGTTTTCTTGAAAAGTAGATTGCCTGGGTTTTATCAGAGTTCACGATGATTTTCCATTTTCGGAAGTATAAGATAGTTTGTTCAAACGCTAAAGTTAATGTTAATTGATTTGTTATTTTATTGAAGTTGTCCAAAATTGTGAATTATAGTTTATAGTTGAATTGTATTTTGTAGTTGTTAGTCTCTAAATTTACTCTAAGATAGCTTAGGGCGGAGCGGGAGCGAAAGCTCATATTCGCTCTTGTGCGAATTCGCCCCGCTTCGCCGCAACAGATAAGTTAGGCTTAAGATTTGAAAAAAAAATATTATCGAACTTATAACGTTGAAGAGGCAAGACCATTTCTTTCGTTTTCGCCCATTTTTAAATATTAAGCAGCCACCCTTTTTTGGTATTTTGAAAGTGTGAGATAAACCAATCTCATTAAACATGTTGGCGCCCCCGGGTGGACTATAGTGCGAAATATTTAAAAATAAACATAAGCATAAAAGTGATAGTGACACTGTGTTATTATACACAAACTACAAGCCAAAAGAGCTGCTCGCGACGCGTCCGTGAAGTGCTAAATAAAAAACAAAATTCACCGCGTCGTGAAACCGCCTCAAGCCGAAATCCAGGATCATCACCGCAGGATCATCGCCACCAGGAAATCCATCTACCTCCATGCCGTACACCTGCATTGACTGCACAAGGAAAGTGGCAGCGGGATTAAAGGATCCCAAGGCACAACCGCCGATATTTGTGCAAAAAATTGAAAGTTGAGAAAAGACAAATTATATCTACGTTTTGTGCTGGAATATTGAACCCTCCTTTCAATTCTTGGCGCATATGTACTGGAAATTAGTAGAGCTAACAATGTGAATAGTTTAGTTAAAATAATTAACAAACTGCCTGTGGCTAAAATTGATAAAAAACATAAATACATATCCACATCATTGTCGCCCCCCCTTTTATCTCCGTTCGTTTTTCGCCAAACAAAATAGTTAAATTTAGTGCAGCCAAACATTTATTTATATACAAATATATGTACAAGTTAACTGAAGTTAACCAAGCAGCGGCAGTGTCCGATTATTTAAGAGTTCGCTCTGGCCAAACTGCTGACACAGCGTCTGGCCGGAAGCCCATACATAGCGGCAAGCACTGCACATTTGCGTGGCCGCTATGAAATACTTTTTGTTAGCTTTAAGTTTCAGTTTGTGTCAGAGTCTCGTACCATAAAGAGCACCTAAAACCAATCTCCGGCTCTGCCGTTAACTTTTAAATTCATTTGTTGAATTGGTCACCACGCCTTAAGGGCCGTGACAACGGGGCAAGTGCTCCCATCATAACTCCCTTCACAGAACGGGTCTCCCCTCGGCAACCGCCAGGGATCTCAACCACTATCTACCAGAAGTAGCAACACCTCCCGGCAACCGCCAGGGGTAATTACCTAACAACATATCTCCAGCATCTACGGCATCACCGACTGCGGCGAGGGATAACCAACAACAACATTATCATACAAACACATTTATATTTACTTGCGCCCAACGTAAAAAACCATGTAAGTGAGCACTTTTATTTACACAATACTCTCTAAGTCTGCATGAATATTTTTGCATAAAAAAATAAAAAATAAAGAACGACAAGAACAGTGAAATATTGTGCCTTACGCTAGCAAAAAACTGCAGCCCCATCAATTTCTTAAACTTATTTAATCTTCAATAATTGGCTGACGGTTTAGCATTAGCATTTTTTATCCATTATAAAATATTTAAACCATTTTTTCTCTGTAAACCAATTATTGTCCCAATATTTCTGTTTTTTGTGAATAAATAAATGAATATTTCTACACAACATAAAAAGTGCGGAATAAAAATTCCTAACCAAGACCAATAAATCGCTGGCAAAAAAATTCTAAATTTCAACCGGAAATATTTTATATAATCGCGTGTATTGAATTCAGCTTTTATATGTCTTTTTTGTTACACAAGAATTCTTGGTATTAGCCGCGCAGTTTTGGTTATTTATTTTTCTTTTCCGTTTTGTTTCCCCACTCCATTTTCGAGAACCCGATACGGCCGCACATGCAATGTGTGGCACTTTGTCGTTTTTATTTCTTTTTTCTCTGTTTATCATAAGCGGAGGATACTTGACACAGCAATAGCGCAACTTGACGAGCCCGCACACATAACTAAAGCGGCAGCTCAGCCCCCGCGGCCCCTTTACCAGCCCAATCGCCTCTGTCGGCGCATAATTCATACACAATTTTTTTTCCCTTTCGGGCGACTTTATAGCCGCAGCTCCACATGAGCAATCCGTTTCAACAATATAGAAACGCAAGACAACTCTCTAGTGATTCTGAGTCCGAGACCGAAGGGCCGGCCAGATTTTCCACCCCTAAAAGCGCTAACGCTAGCGCTCCTAAACTCGCGAACATGGCTTTCAACATGGAACAGATGACAGCCACCATACAGGCGGCCGTTCAACATGCTGTTCAAGAAGCCAATATCGAACACCAGCGTAGAGAAAACGAAATGCGCCTGGCGCTTCAAGAATCCAATAATGAAAACCAGGCAATACGCCTCGCACTACAGCGTCTGACCGAACGGGTCGACGCAAAAGAAATCGCCCCTGCCCAAGCGGAGGTTCCCCAAATTAGGAAATATGAGCCTATACAGATTAGGAACGACATAAAGTGTGACGAGCCCCTAGACGCCGTCAAGTCCCTGCCCGAGTTTACGGGAGCACAGGACGCATACGTCTCCTGGAGACAAGCGGCAGTAGCCGCATATTATATTTTTAGAAATTACGAAAGTAGCTCGCGCCATTATCAGGCGGTTATTATTATTAGGAATAAAATAAGGGGCCCTGCCGATGCCGTACTGTCTTCGTTTGGCACTGTACTAAATTTCGACGCGATTATAAATCGGCTCGACTTTACGTACAATGATAAACGCCAGATGCACGTTATCGAGCAGGAAATGGGCACTCTTAGACAGGGAAATACGACCCTTCTCCAATACTATGACGAGGTCGAGAAAAAGCTCACCTTGCTGACCAATAAGGCCACTATGTCGTTCGAAGCCTCGGGGGCAAAGGTCCTATGTGACAAATTCCGGAATGACGCACTCCGAGTCTTTATCTCGGGGCTTAAGCGCAGCCTCACGGATGTCCTTTATTCGTCAAAACCGAAAGATATGCCTTCAGCTCTCGCTATGGCACAAGAAGTGGAAGCTAACCACGAAAGATACACCTTCGCGGCCTCATTTGCCAAAAGCCAAGAAGACAAAGATAAAAAACAGCTCCCAAAAGCGCAAGAATACCGACAGGCTCCTGCGCAATCAAATGCACAAGCAAACGCTGGGAAAAACCCGTACTACGTCAAACAGCACAAGGCGCAAGTGCACTCTGCCCCACACAGTGGAGGCGCTCCTGAGCCCATGGACATCGACCCGTCGCTGTCCAAGATGCTTAAGCCATCCCAAGCCCCGGCATACCAAAACAGGGTGCCGGCTGAGTCCGATCGGTCTGCCCCACACAAAAGGCAGAGGGTTAATCACGTCGCGCAGAGCGCGGACGAAACCGGTAGCAAATATTCCGCCGCAGCTTCAAGCGCGGCTCAGGAAATTAACGACGACGCTATTAAAGGTTACGACTCGGACATCATTAATTTTTTGAGGGGAAAATCCCTGCTACCCGTCATCAGACGAAGAGTAGCGGGTGTAGAAATGAAGCTATTAATAGACACGGGCGCGTGAAAAAATTTCATCCGTCCATACGAGGGGTTGAAAGGCGTCCGCCCAGTGGATTCGCCATTCTCGGTACATTCCATCCATGGCGTTACCACAATAACAAAAAAATGCTTCATATCCCTGTTCAACTTGAAGGCCACGTTCTTCATCCTACCAGATTTGTCCTCCTTCGATGCCATCATAGGCCTTGACCTGGTGAAACAAGCAGGAGCATCACTTAACCAAGCTTCCGGTCACCTCAGATGGGGCTCCGAGACCGAAAAGCTAGAGTTCCAATCATGTCCCAATGTAAATTTCACTGAGGTGGACTGCTCCAGCGCACCACCTTTGGTCAGAAAAGCATTTTCAAAAATGCTGAGCGACAGGAAAAACGCCTTCGCAAACCCAAATGAGGCGTTACCTTACAACACGTCTGTGGTAGCCACCATCAGGACAGTTGATGAGGAGCCCATTTATGCCAGACCCTATCCGTATCCGATGGGAGCGGTAGATTTCGTCAATGACGAAATCCAAGATTTACTAAAAAACGGCATAATCCAGAAGTCGAGATCCCCCTACAATAACCCAATATGGGTAGTAGACAAAAAGGGCACCGACGAATCTGGAAACCGTAAAATGCGGCTAGTATTAGACTTTCGAAAATTAAACGAGAGGACAATACCGGATCGCTACCCTATGCCAATTATCCCTATGATACTAGGGAATTTAGGCAAAGCCAAGTACTTCACAACTCTCGATTTGAAATCTGGCTATCACCAAATTATTCTGGCAGAGCGTGACCGTGAGAAAACTTCCTTTTCCGTAAATGGGGGAAAATACGAGTTCCGCCGACTACCATTCGGGTTAAGGAATGCTGCCAGCATCTTCCAAAGAACCATCGACGACGTACTGCGAGAGCAGATTGGCAAATTTTGCTACGTCTATGTCGATGATGTTATCGTCTTCTCAGAAGACGAAAACACCCACATACGACACGTGGACTGGGTTCTAAAGATCCTACACGACGCTAACATGAGAGTGTCAGCGCAAAAATCGGTCTTCTTCAAAAAAAGCGTTAAATTTTTGGGGTTTGTAGTCACCAGCGAGGGGACCACGACGGACCCGGAAAAGGTCAGGGTCATTAAAGAATTCCCTGAGCCCAAAAACGTTTTCGAAGTAAGATCATTCATGGGCTTGGCTGGCTATTATAGGTGCTTTATTAAAGATTTTGCATCAATAACTAAGCCCATTTCAAACATTATAAAAGGGGAGCTTGGAAATGTCAGCAGACACAGATCCAGAAGCATCCAGATACAGTTTACCGAGCCGCAACGGCAAGCTTTTGAAAAGCTGCGTAACATCCTGGCCTCTGAGGATGTCATCCTCAGGTACCCCGATTATAAAAAGGCGTTTGATCTAACGACAGATGCCTCAGCGTATGGCATTGGCGCGGTGCTTTCACAAGAAGGACGCCCCATCACTATGATCTCTAGGACCTTAAAGGACAGGGAAGTTAATTACGCTACCAACGAAAGGGAGCTGTTAGCCATAGTTTGGGCGCTAGAGAACCTGCGCCACTACCTTTATGGGGTCAAAGATTTAAACATCTACACTGACCACCAACCACTGACCTACGCGGTATCGGATTCCAATCCGAATACAAAAATTAAAAGATGGAAAGAACGCATCGACGAGTGCGGTGCCAAAGTCCATTACATGCCTGGCAAGACCAACCTAGTGGCGGATGCCCTCTCGAGACAACAACTCAACGTTGTAGAAGAGGAAGAGGCATTTTCAAGCGCGGCCACAATCCACAGTGAGCTGTCGCTAACCCACACAATCCAGTCCACGGACAAGCCCCTAAATTGCTTTCAAAACCAGATAATTCTGGAGGAAGCACGCTGTCCGTCAAAGCGGAGCTTCGTTCTCTTCGGAAACAAGAGACGCCATATCTTTGACTTCACTTGCGAAGAGTCATTACTGGAGGAGCTCGCAACCATAATAGTTCCTAAAGGCGTAAACGCCATTCATTGCGATCTGCATACGCTAGCAGTGATACAGGACAAACTAATTCGACAATTCCCTGCCACCAAATTCTGGCACTGCAAAAACCGAGTAACGGACATTTTTCCAATTGACGAAAGGCGGGAAATCCTTACTGTCGAGCACAACAGAGCTCACAGATCTGCCCAAGAGAACGTGAAGCAGGTACTCTCCGAGTACTACTTCCCGAAAATGGCCAAGCTAGCGAACGAAATAGTCATTTCATGCAAGACTTGCGCCAAGGCCAAATACGACAGACATCCGAAAAAACAAGAGCTTGGCGAAACTCCAATCCCATCTCAAGTAGGGGAAATGCTTCACATAGACATCTTCTCCACGGATAAAAAATATTTCCTTACGTGCATCGACAAATTCTCGAAATTTGCCGTAGTCCAACCAGTTCCCTCTAGAACGATAGAGGATCTCAAACCAGCGCTACTGCAGCTGATGAACGTTTTCCCCAAGGCCAAGGTCATATATTGCGATAACGAACCTAGTGGCGGATGCCCTCTCGAGACAACAACTCAACGTTGTAGAAGAGGAAGAGGCATTTTCAAGCGCGGCCACAATCCACAGTGAGCTGTCGCTAACCCACACAATCCAGTCCACGGACAAGCCCCTAAATTGCTTTCAAAACCAGATAATTCTGGAGGAAGCACGCTGTCCGTCAAAGCGGAGCTTCGTTCTCTTCGGAAACAAGAGACGCCATATCTTTGACTTCACTTGCGAAGAGTCATTACTGGAGGAGCTCGCAACCATAATAGTTCCTAAAGGCGTAAACGCCATTCATTGCGATCTGCATACGCTAGCAGTGATACAGGACAAACTAATTCGACAATTCCCTGCCACCAAATTCTGGCACTGCAAAAACCGAGTAACGGACATTTTTCCAATTGACGAAAGGCGAGAAATCCTTACTGTCGAGCACAACAGAGCTCACAGATCTGCCCAAGAGAACGTGAAGCAGGTACTCTCCGAGTACTACTTCCCGAAAATGGCCAAGCTAGCGAACGAAATAGTCATTTCATGCAAGACTTGCGCCAAGGCCAAATACGACAGACATCCGAAAAAACAAGAGCTTGGCGAAACTCCAATCCCATCTCAAGTAGGGGAAATGCTTCACATAGACATCTTCTCCACGGATAAAAAATATTTCCTTACGTGCATCGACAAATTCTCGAAATTTGCCGTAGTCCAACCAGTTCCCTCTAGAACGATAGAGGATCTCAAACCAGCGCTACTGCAGCTGATGAACGTTTTCCCCAAGGCCAAGGTCATATATTGCGATAACGAACCATCATTGAACTCGCACACCATCGTGACCATGCTGGAAAACCATTTCGGCGTTAGCATCTCAAATGCTCCGCCCCTACACAGTGTCTCCAACGGACAAGTGGAGCGCTTCCACAGCACTTTGGTAGAACTTGCTAGATGTCTTAAAATCGACAAAGGCATCAGCGATACCGTAGAGCTGATCCTTCTGGCCACGACCAGATATAACAAATCTATCCACTCGGTCATCAACAAGAGACCGGCTGACGTAGTTCAGGCTCAATCAGATGGGCCACAATACGACATACAAGATAAAATTAAACTCTCCCAAGACAAGCTCCGAGACAAGGAAAACGCTTTCCGCCAAAATAGAGTATTCGAGGTTGGCGAAAAGGTCCTAGTGAAGTCCAACAGACGCCTAGGCAACAAACTCTCACCGTTATGTGAAGAGAGAACCGTTGAAGCGGACATGGGGACCACAGTCCTCATTAAGGGGAGGGTGGTCCACAAAGACAACCTTAGGTAGGCCAAGCGCATCCGTGTTATCGCTCGCCTGATAATTTCTCATTTTATTATCTTTTTCCTAGCCACTTGGCATAAGTTTTGCGTCCTTTAATATTTTAATCTTGCTTTGGTGGTGAGCTACCCAACTTCAACAAAGGTCATAACACATCCAAATTACAGGTTTTCAACCATATCACTGATTTTCCTTTTGACCACAACATCGGCACGCGTCACGGACTATTCCAAAGCCAAATACATTCCCATCGTTGATGGCCGAATCCTGATATGGGAGGAATTCGCTTTCATAAAGCACTCGGCAAACCTCTCGGAATATAGGCGCGTCATCGAAGAAACTAATGGAATGACCGTCATGTTCCCGCAGTCCCACATGCAGAAACTCCTAGTTGTTGATGTCGCCCACCTAAGCGACATGCTCGACTCCTTGAGCATCCATCATAGGGTAGCAAGAAGTTTAGACTTCTTAGGGACTGCGCTAAAGGTGGTGGCAGGAACACCAGACGCAGAAGACTTTGAAAAAATTAAATTTAATGAATTCCAATTGACAAATGCAAACAATAGGCAGGTTAACATCAATAATAAAGTACAAGTCCAAATCAATAAAATTTCCGCTACCGTCAACCAACTTCTGAAGTCAGCAAAAAAGTCCCAAATTGATACTGGGCACCTATTCGAGATGCTTTTAACTCGAAATAGGATGATAGCAATGGAGCTGCAGGGTTTGATGCTGGCAGTGGCACTTGCCAAAGTTAATATCGTTAGCCCCAGCATCCTAGATCATGCAGACTTGGAAGATGTGTGGATGGAAGAGCCCACCGAGACCGCGATTAGAGATGTTTTGTCCGTATCGTTCGTTAAGATTTTACAGTCCGATAACATATTACATTTTATTATTAAGTTCCCGAAGATAAAGTCGGCCTGCAGCAAGATCACCGTTTTCCCAGTGTCACATCACGACACCATGCTCAGGCTAGAAGACAACGTCATTGCCGAATGCGACAGTGAGATCCACACCGTGGAAAAGTGCTCCCCGACATCAGGAGCTACATTTTGCCGACTGGCTCGCAAAAGATCATGCGCCCAAGAGCTTCACGCTGGAGGCACGGCGCATTGCGAGATCCAACAAAGCGATTTACACCCCATCACTTACGTTGATGAAGGAATAATAATTATAAATGATCGCTCGGCCCGCGTGTGTGTGGATAATGGCACCTGTGTCCATATAAGGGGCACGTACCTCGTCACCTTTGAGAGGAGTGCCATTGTAAACGAAACCCGATTGGTCAATCATGACACAGCCCAGAAGAGGGCTCCAGGAGTGGCCAGCTCACCTTCCCTGAACATCACTATGGAACGCAACGTTCTTAGCCTCCCATACCTTCACCCATACCTACCTAAAGAGTTCGGGAAGAAGATTAACCACCATCAGTTACACCAGATGGTGTTCATAGCGGGAGCAATATGCTGCGCTCTAATTTGCATCGGCTTGACCTATCGGCGAGTCACTCAGGCCCGAAAAACCGCGGCCCAGCTGAAGGAGATGATTGCCCAAATAGGGTCGGCCGAGGACGGCCTCATTCTTGAGGGGGGAGTAGTTAACTGAAGTTAACCAAGCAGCGGCAGTGTCCGATTATTTAAGAGTTCGCTCTGGCCAAACTGCTGACACAGCGTCTGGCCGGAAGCCCATACATAGCGGCAAACACTGCACATTTGCGTGGCCGCTATGAAATACTTTTTGTTAGCTTTAAGTTTCAGTTTGTGTCAGAGTCTCGTACCATAAAGAGCACCTAAAACCAATCTCCGGCTCTGCCGTTAACTTTTAAATTCATTTGTTGAATTGGTCACCACGCCTTAAGGACCGTGACAACGGGGCAAGTGCTCCCATCATAACTCCCTTCACAGAACGGGTCTCCCCACGGCAACCGCCAGGGATCTCAACCACTATCTACCAGAAGTAGCAACACCTCCCGGCAACCGCCAGGGGTAATTACCTAACAACATATCTCCAGCATCTACGGCATCACCGACTGCGGCGAGGGATAACAAACAACAACATTATCATACAAACACATTTATATTTACTTACATATATAATACATATTTACGTGCATAAATTGGCGTACATACAAATATATGCAGCGGTAAAATTTTCGTTTTCACTCCAACCGTTGTCCGCTGCTATATATGTATGTATGTATATGCATTAGTTTGGCGCATTTTATTTTGCGGGGTATAATTGTGGGGTATACACATTTTTCGGTGTCATTGGCAACCAACTATTTTTTTGGATACTCAGTGCCTCGACTATCAACATTATTCGACTATCAATTAATTAATTAATTATTTCATCTTTTGCGCCATAATAATTAATTATTTTTCGTTTTAGCCAGATATTAAATTACATATCTTTTTTAGTTTGTTTTCGTTTTGTATTTAATTTATTCATTAAATACTGATTGGTCATTGAGCGTTTTCAATGCCGTAAATAAAAGACAAATTAATTTTAGTATAACGTTATAAAAAATGTTTATTCCTGCATGCAGATGAAGCCGGATGATCCGCAGATAGACCAGCTTATGGTGCATGCAGGGACTCAAGTAAGTACAGAGAGGGCGGCCCGACTGGTCATTGCGAAGCTAAAGCTCTCGAATAATGGAGAGGGCGGCCCGACCTAGACACTGCGAGCTAAAACTCTCTATAGAAAGCTTGTTGAGTCGAGCGGCCGAGAAAGAGTCGGCTTGCGAACAACAAAGCCTTTGTACAAACTTAAGCCTAATAAATAAACATTACACTAATAAATACACTAAACATTACACTAAACATTCTTTAAACATTATTTAAACATAAACGTTAAACGCCGTGCTGCTGCTTGACCCGACATTCCCCCCCCCCGTTGGGGCCTGTCCTCCAACTCCATCCGTAAGGGGAAAGGCACGGTTTAAACTGTCCCGCTCGAAGTCGTCCATCAAAGCCTGGGATGAGCTCCATAGTTCTGGCCAGAGGTCACATCCAAAACCTCCAACGTCCTGCATCGCTGCTCCAGAAACTCTGCCATAATTTATCGCTCAAACATATTTTCTCGCGGCGAATACGATCTGTCCCACTGTGCGATCAGAACCGCAAGTAGCGTTGTGGAACATATATATGTATGAAGCCGTTATGCGCGGGCCAATGCACTTGCAGTGGAACGTATGTATATATGTTTTTAAATGCTTTTTCGCGGGTTAATAGATTTTTAACTTGTTAATTATATTAACTACATCACGTCGGGGTCACCAATGTTTGGTCATTGAGCGTTTTCAATGCCGTAAATAAAAGACAAATTAATTTTAGTATGACGTTATAAAAAATGTTTATTCCTGCATGCAGATGAAGCCGGATGAGCCGCAGATAGACCAGCTTATGGTGCATGCAGGGACTCAAGTAAGTACAGAGAGGGCGGCCCGACTGGTCATTGCGAAGCTAAAGCTCTCGAATAATGGAGAGGGCGGCCCGACCTAGACACAGCGAGCTAAAACTCTCTATAGAAAGCTTGTTGAGTCGAGCGGCCGAGAAAGAGTCGGCTTGCGAACAACAAAGCCTTTGTACAAACTTAAGCCTAATAAATAAACATTACACTAATAAATACACTTAACATTACACTAAACATTATTTAAACATTATTTAAACATTATTTAAACATAAACATTAAACGCCGTGCTGCTGCTTGACCCGACAAATACAAAAATATAATTTTTGTAATAATTTTAATTATTTTTAATTATTATAATTTAACTTTTATAATTTTAATTATTTAAATAAAAAAATAATTTATTAAAATACAAAAATATTTATATTATTAAAAAATTTTTTTTACTAATATATAAAATATTGTTTTATATAATATAATATATAAAATATTGTACAATATAAAATGTTCAATGAGATTGGTTTATCTCACACTTTCAAAATAACAAAAAAGGGTGGCTGGTTAATATTTAAAAAAAATGGGCGAAAACGAAAACGAAAGAAATGGTCTTGCCTCTTCAACGTCATAAATAAAAACTAAGGCAAGGGTGATGTCATTATTAAATGCCTTCACGTTAGCTGAAGAATCACCACCAGCTACTGCAAGTTCTGCACCGGTTGCAGCCCCAACTCGAGCTCGACTTCCCAGTTTGGCATTGCCAAAATTCAGTGGAAACTATTCGAAGTTTAAAATTTCATGAGTCTCTTTTAGACATTAGTAGACAAGGATGTGAACATTTCTGTTATCGAGAAATTTAACCATTTAATTTCTTGCCTCTCTGGTGAAGCCTTATCAAGGCATTCCAAGGCACCGAGAGTAATTATGACAAAGCTATTGCTAGTCTGAAAAGAGTTTACGATAACGAATGTCTCATCTTTGCTAACCAAATAAGCAAATTATTCAGCCTTCCGAAAGTTTCCCAGCCGTCTGCGTCGTCGTTGATAGGTCTCATCGACACAGTGTCATCGATCTACGGGTCACTATTATCCATAGGAGATGCCACTAAAATTGCAAACTCAATGATCATTCACTTAGTTTTGAGTAGAGTAGATTCAGTGACCAGAGAAAATGGGAACAGTTACTGGATTATGAGAAATTGCCACTGTGGTCCGATTTCGAAAAAAAAATAAATCGTAGGTACCAGCACCTGTCCGCTGAAGAGACTGGCAAGCCAAAACAGGAGAAAACTGAGTTTGGGAAGTAGCACAATAGGAGTTCGTTGGCTTGCTCCGCTTCCAACAAACAAGCTTGCAGTTATTGCACCGCACAAGACCATAGTCTTGCCCAGTGTAGTCCGTTCGCTCGCCTTGCTGTAATGCAACGGTTTGAGTTTGTTAAGTCAGCCTCATTATGTTTAAATTTTCTGCGAAAAGGTCACACGGTTGCGAAGTGTAAATCGACAAGAGTCGATTATAGTCCCATACAAGCAACCATGTTCTTGCTACTCCACACTACGTCATACCCCATCACTGTGTCTTACGGCCTCAAAGCACATCGACTAAATGGCGAGTCGTGTTTGATGCGTCTTGTAAGACATAAACACAGAAGTGCCTTAACGATCTGTTGATGGTTGGTCCTACAATCCAGGAAGAGTTGTATTCAACTCTTTTTCGGTTGCGGCTGAACAGATTCACTCTGATAGCCGACATGAAAAAGATGTATCTCCAAGTAATGGTAAATGAAGCCGATAGGCGATACCAGTTGATAGTGTGGAGGAAAGACCCATCAGAGTCCTTGAAACTGTGCAAGCTCAACACCGTTACATATGGCACTGCGCCAGCCCCATTCTTGGCCATAAGGTGTTGGAAGAGGTTGAGTGAATCTGTGAAAAATACATTCCCTCGAGCTGCCGAAGTTATTGGGTCCGACTTTTACGTCGACGACATGTTAACGGGTGCTGGTTGCATTGAGGAGTTAAAGACAATTAAGTCTGAAGTAACTTAGGATCTTCAAAACGCTGGGTTTGAATTGAGCAAGTGGTTTTCAAACTCGCCTGAAGTTACTGCATCCGAGAGCACGGTTAAGCCAATAACACTTTCGGACTCAGAACTGACTAAAGCATTATGAATCGCTTGGGTTCCTAAAGAAGATGTATTTAAATTAGAAATTGATGCTTCAGTCATGGGTCAAAGGGCGACCAAGCGGAACATTCTTTCATTGACATCGAAGCTGTTTGACCCCCTTGGCCTATTAAGCCCTATACTTATAAAAGGAAAGATTCTATTGCAGGAACTTTGGCTAAATAAGCTAGATTGGGATGAGTCAATTCCACTGCACTTAGAAACAGCGTGGAACAAAATACAAATTGCCTTGTCGCAATTAGAGGACATCTCAATACCGAGATTCGTGTTTACCGAGCCGATGTCACCGATTCAAATTCATGTTTTTTCTGACGCATCGATGAGAGCCTATGGAGCCTGCGTCTATATTCGTTGCGAATCTCCAGAAGGTATTAAAGTTTCATTGTTGACGGCAAAGTCCACAACACCTTGCCTTGTGAATTGTATATTGTAGTTGTTGGTCTCTAAATTTACTCTAAGATCTTGCCTTGTGAATTGTATATTGTAGTTGTTAGTCTCTAAATTTACTCTAAGATAGCTTAGGGCGGAGCGGGAGCGAAAGCTCATATTCGCTTTTGAGCGAATTCGCCCCGCTTCGCCGCAATAGATAAGTTAGGCTTAAGATTAGAGAAAATATAATCGAATTTATAACGTTGAAGAGGCAAGACCATTTCTTTCGTTTTCGCCCATTTTTAAATATTAAGCAGCCACCCTTTTTTGTTATTTTGAAAGTGTGAGATAAACCAATTTCATTGAACAGTTAATTTTTTGGTTATATCCGAAGCTAGTCTGCCCGAGCACAAAATACCTGTATTATCAGCGAATGGCACAACCGGACACAACTGAATATGTTAAATCTGCTGTAAATATGTTATACAGGATTGGAGAAAGGCAGGATCCTGAGAAAAGTTTAGAATGCACATTTTATGAATCGGAACATCGTGCCGGACAGAATCAAAAGCAGTTCGAATATCTAGCAGTACCATTCCGGTGGATTGGGATTTTGAATTTTTAGATATTTTAAGCTTTTACCCTTTAATTGATTACCTTTTAATTGGTCTCTCGTTAGTGGTGGAATGTATGTAAGATATATAGGCGTATTCGCAAGGGACGGATAGTGCTAATTTTAGTGGAAGGGGTTGATGTGTCACTAAGATCATCGGACAAA
The DNA here is from genome assembly GCA_018153035.1 of Drosophila pseudoananassae pseudoananassae. NCBI lineage: Eukaryota > Metazoa > Arthropoda > Insecta > Diptera > Drosophilidae > Drosophila > Drosophila pseudoananassae. The sequence goes on along the minus strand of JAECXR010000022.1, from coordinate 2,108,100 downwards.
GAGACGTTGCGATAGAACAACTGGGCCAATACTTTTGCTTTTTTATCCGAAGTGTTATATCGAGTAGCATTTTCCACAAGGGTGAGAATTACTATGCGTTTCTTCTTAACGACTTTTGTTAGTTTCCAAAAGTTAGTTAGTTAGTTAGTTAGTTTAGTTTTCCTAGCCCTCACTAGGAAGCAGCTTGGGTCAATAGCAAATTATTTTTTTGTATACCCTTGCAGAGGTTATTATAATTTTGTCCAAAAGTGTGCAACGCAGTTAAGGAGACATCTCCGAACCTATATAAAGAATATATATATTCTTGATCAGGATCACCTCCTGAGTTGATATAAGCATGCCCGTCTGTCCGTCTGTCTGTCCGTTTTTACGCGAACTTGTCTCTCAGTTTTTAAGCTATCGTTTTGAAACTTTGCACACACCCTTCTTTATAAGAATTTGCAGTATATAAGTCTGAACGGCCGTGATCGGCCGACTATATCCTATAGCTGCCATATAACTGATTGATCGGAAATGACCCAACTTTCGTGTTTTTGGAGATAGAAAGATGGAACTTAGTACAGATCCCATTTTTGGTCAGTTAATATAACCTACCAAATTGCATAATGGTCGGCCGACTATATCTTATAGCTGCCATATAACTGAACGATCGGAAATGGTATTTGGTAAAAATACCAACTTTGGTATTTTTGAAGATGGATGCTTGGTACTTTGTTTTACATTTTTTATTGTAATAAATTGGTTATATTATGATATTCTCATAAGGATCAGCCAATTTAATCCGATGTTTGCGATATATATCCGGTTTTAACTGGTAGGGTATATCAACTTCGGCTCCTCCCGAAGTTAGCTTTCCTTTCTTGTTTAGCTACAGATATTGTGTTATTAAAGTTGTTGATTAGTTCATCAATGTCCTGGGGAAGAAGATTGAGCTGGGGTTTATAGTTGGTAGCAGTGAGTTGATAAGGCGCATTATTCTACTCAATTTGCGTTTTCAGTATCGAAGTAAAATGAATCTACTATTGCCGGGGAATTAAGTAACGTAATTTAAACTGGTAGGTGATCAGATCCCAGATCGGTTATTGCTCGAGCATGTGCATGTGCATGTGCAAAGCGTTGCGGGCAATTAGTGATGAAGGTGTAGGTGTGCCCTGTAGCAGCCCCACGCTTCGTGCCTGCAATTGAAGTCGCCGCCTATTATGAAATTACCGTTTAAACTAGATAGATTGTGAATGTCCGCCTGGAAAAGTTCTCTAGCAGTAGAGTTGGAACTACCTTCAGGAAAATTGCACGAATACACTTTAACCTCAGTACCGTGAGCATTGATTATTTTTACGCCTATAGTTTCTAGCATAGATGTATTGGGGAGAGGTAGCAGGGTGTAACGTATATTATTCTTAACAAAGACCCTCCTCTATTATCGGCTCAATCATCAGATTAACTCACTTAGTTTATTTTGAATGCCCCTAACATTTCACTTTCCGATTAATAGATCCATTAACATTAAGACATGAATTTGAATGCTAGAGAAGTAATTACCTCTAGTTGATCGGTTATAGTTTTACAGTTTCTAAGCTGTTTAATGAATTCAAAAGTTAAATTTTTTATTTCTTTTGAAGAAAGTAGCTCATCGCTCATAAGCCAATACGGATTTACTGGGGGAGGAGTATGCTTAGACAGCTGTGGGAAAGCAACTGGTCTTGGTCTATGTAGTCTTGGACATTTGGCAGTTGTACTTGTACTTATGGACTTGTTGCCCAAATAAACTACGAAGAAGGTGAAGGTGGTATCGTTTGGCCTTTTCCTACGAACGAGTTTGACATCTGTGCATTGGAGACCCTTGCTAACTAGTTTCTGTTTGACGTGCTCTGGTTGATCACTATCAAGACCCTTAAGAATAGCTTTATACGGCTTTTCATTTTTGCATAGGAAAAGAATTCACATTTGCCTTTCATAAAATTGCAGGCTTTTATGTAGTCGCTCATCGCTTCACAGTAAAGTATTATTCCACGCGAAATTTTTTTAATTGAGTAGTCTTCTATAAATAAGGTTTTGCAAATGATTTTAATTTACTCTATAGAGCATTTAAGCCCATTTTTCACGGAGGAACATAATTTTTGGATTTGTCAACAATGTGTTCTATACCATTGTCTTCGTTATCATTTTCTCTATTTTTAACAACTTGGAGCGGCGAGTTTTTTTGCTTTTGTTAGGCAGTTGCCCAGAATTTGCAACTTGCATTTTTTTCTTTGGCCGAGGCGAAATAGCGGCGCCGGCTTCTCTTATCGATCTCTTTATCATGGTTCGGCTTAGACTAATCTTACGTGGGTACAGTTTACATCAGACTTACACCAGAGTTTATACACCAGACTGCAGTGTTTTTTCCATTTGAATCTATTTTAGTATCCTTTCACAAATTTCTGTCTCTAAGTCATTGCTATCCTCATCTTCTACCTCCGAATATCGGACCATATGTTTTATCGTGTTTAATCGATTTACTTTCCCTGGATTTTGTGCACCCTGACACTGTCCATCCAAAGATCGTTTTTTGACCTAGAATAATAAATATAAATAAATAATATGTAAAATTAGTGAATATATAGACCAAGTTATCGAAATTGGGATCCACTAAAAAGAATTCTTTCCAAGCCGACTTATTTATAAAAATTTAATTTGTGGGAAGACATTTCATTAGTTTTGGTAAAGTAATTGCTAAATTACTAAAAGTAATTGCTAAATTTGTGCTAAATTCTTTTGAATATTTACTTTTATTTTTGATTATCTATTTTAATTTGTGTTTTAAAACACAGGCAGCTGGTGATACTCCTTTTATTTCAGTGTCCGCTTTTATTTTTGGCAACTTAAGTTTTTGTGCCGCTTCTTCAGAAATCAGAGTGCATTGTGACCCATTGTCGATAAACGCTCTGAATTTTCCTAATTCACCATCATGAGCTTTAATCTGAACATACGCTATGGTGTCAAGATTTTTGACAATACAAGCATACTAGCTTGCTTGTATATTTGTTGTTTGAACTGTGCTTAAAACATTTGTAGCTGATAAGAGGCGACCCAAAAAATAAGATGTTACTCAAATGAGTTCCTTTTGGAAACTCTTTTTCTGTGTCCCTTACCACTTGGGGGAAACAACAGAGGATCCGGCTCGAAGGACCAAATGTTAAGAGGAGCCCCAAATAATACGGTGTTATTCCAATGAGTTCTTTTTGGAAACTGTTTTTCCAAAAAACAACTGAAAGATACATGAAAATCTTAAATCTATTTAAAACTAATTATCAACGCACTGCTGATCTGCTATGTGACCCTTTCTTAAGTGCGATAAGCGCACCACCTTTATCGGTTTATGGGATCGATTTTAACCCATGCTGTTTATCTCGCATTTCCATGGGTCCGATCCCTTGAAACTCAATCTTTGGAATTTGTATTTATAATTGTGTTCAATGCTTGAACATTCTGCAAAGGGCCTCAAAAGAGGTGTACATTTGATGTATCAATAAATTTGATGTCACTTTAAACTTTCCTTCGATTATAATTTTTAGTGGACTGTATATATGTCTATTTTTGTTCTTGTATTTTGTTAATACATTTTTTTCTTTTAATAATTAGTGAAAATCAGGGACCGTAATCATTATAAGTAATATTTTAAAAATTACTTTGTAATGATTACTTTTCGATTAATAATTTTTTAAATCAAGACTAATAATTATTTTTGATCGAAAAAAATAAAAATCACAAATAATCATTAAGCTTGAACAAAAAAAATAAAACTCAAAAATAATGATTATTTGTGATTTTTATTTTTTTGATCAAAAATAAAACTCACCAAGCAATAACTTTTGATCCTTATAAAGACATAGGACAATATTGGCAATATCCTCAAAGGATCAAAAGTTATTGCTTGGTGAGTTTTTTGAGTCAAGCTTGTTCTAAGTTGATTGGAAGTGATTGATTTATTCATTTAAAAATAGCGACAATAATCATTATTTACGGTCCCTGGTGAAAATGTTATTAAATTTGAATTTTAATATTTTAAATATTTTAATATTGTTTATGTTTTAAATGTCATGTTCAACCTAATATTTGAACATTCTGCAAGGGGCCACAAAAGTGCCTTAGTTATATTTTAGAGTGTATTTAACATGTATTGTGAAATACTATTGTTTTCTTCCATTTTTAGGACTGAAATTTTTACATTTTTTATAATTATTGGTTTTTATGTTTAATAACAATTATTAAATTTTCTAAGAAACTTTATAGAACTTATTTTTTTTTCTTTTCTAAATTTAAATACCATGTTCCATCAAATGACTGAACATTCGGCAAAGATCCATAAAAAAATTGGTTATTTTAAGATTTTTAATTTTTTGTTATACTGAGGGCTTCTTTTTTACCCTTGCAGAGGGTATTATAACTTTGTCCAAAAGTGTGCAACGCAGTGAAGGAGACATCTCCGACCCTATAAAGTATATATATTCTTGATCAGGATCACCTCCTGAGTTGATATAAGCATGTCCGTCTGTCGCGAACTGGTCTCTTAGTTTTTAAACTATCGTCTTGAAACTTTGCACACACCGGTTTTTAGCGTAAGAGAGTTTGGATTTTGTACGAATGCTATTTTGTGTTAAAAATAATACAAAATATGAGGCAAAATAATGCGACATGCTAAATTTCACAGTGATCGGACGACTATGCCATATAACTGAACAATCGGAAATTACCCAACTTTTGTGTTTTTTAAGATAGAAAGTTGAAACTTCTTACAGATTCAGTTTTTGGTCAGTTCGGGCATGGATCAAATCAATGTGCTGTTAAGGCGTACTGTGCTGTCTGCGCAGGAAACCATAAAACTGCTGACTGCAACGAAAACTCATGCGTTAAGTTTGCCAACTGTCATGGAAATCACAGTTGTCCTCGTCCTCGCTCGAGTTTCCTTCTCGAGAGAATTACATCCAGCTAAGAGCGAAGGGCTATCCTAGACTACCTAGAAGTAACCCAGTTAAATCTCCTTCTCTGCATTGCCCAGTTGCTTTTCCAAAGCTGTCTAAGCATACTCCTCCCCCAGTAAATCCGTGCTGGCCTAATAGCCAACACCATCAGAGCGATGAGCTACTTTCTTTAGAAGAAATAAAAAATCTCACCTTTGAATTAATTAAGCAGCTTAGAAACTGTAAATCTAGAACCGATCAACTAGAGGTAATTACTTCTCTAGCATTTAAATTCATTTCTTAATGTTAATGGATCTATCAATCGTAGCGTGGAAGACTAGGGGCATTCGAAATAAACTAAATGAGTTGGGTCACTTTTTATATAAAGAAAATATTGACATTTGTCTAGTGTCTGAAACAGGGCTAACTCATGGGGGAATTTATTGAAGCGGAAACTAGACTCACAGAACTTCTATATAATCCACCCGGCGGACCACACCTACATCCCAGCAAGAGCTCAAGGTCTCTCTTCAACATTAGATCTATTCATCACAAATTGCCCGCAACGCTTTTCACATGCGCGAGCAATAAACGATCTGGGATCTTTTTATATAAAGAAAATATTGACATTTGTCTAGTGTCTGAAACATGGTTGACCAGGAATGTGCCCAGTAAATTACGAAATTACATATGCTATCGACATGATCGAGCCGACATTAGAGGAGGAGGGGTAGCAATCTTTGTTAAGAATAATGTACGCCACACCCTGCTACCTCTCCCCAATACATCAGAACTAGAAACCATAGGCATAAAAATAATCAATTCTCAAGGTACTGAGGTTAAAGTGTACTCGTGCTACTTTCCTGGAGGTAGTTCCAACCTTACTGCTAGAAAACTCTTCCAGGCGGACATTCACAATCTAACTAGTTTAAACGGTCACTACATACTAGGCGGCGACTTCAATTGCAGGCACGGTGCGTGGGGCTGCTACAGGGCTAACTCATGGGGGAATTTTTTGAAGCGGAAACTAGACTCACAGAACTTCTATATAATCCACCCGACGGGCCACACCTACATCCCAGCAAGAGCTCAAGGTCTCTCTTCAACATTAGATCTATTCATCACAAATTGTCCGCAACGCTTTTCACATGCGCGAGCAATAAACGATCTGGGATCTGATCACCTACCAGTCCAAATTACGTTACTTAATTCCCCGGCAATAGTTGAGTCATATTATTTCGATACTAAAAACGCAAATTGGGTAGAATATATGCGGCTTATTAACTCTCAGCTACCAACAATAAACCCCAGCTCAATCTGTCTTGCCCAAGACATTGACGAACAAATCAACATCTTTAATAACACAATATCAGGAGCTAAAATTGCCAGCATGCCCCAAAAAAGAATTCGCTATTCACCCAAGCCGCTTCCTAGAGATGTTACCAATTTGATAAGAAATCGGAATCATTACAGACGGAACTGGCAAAGGTTTAGACATCATATCGACCTAGAATTATTTAAGTTACATAACTTTTTGATCACAAAAGCGTTGTTCAACCTTAGAAATAAGGCTTCGAACACAACACTATCATCCTTAGACAAGGGCTCTTCTCCCTTTTGGAAACTAACAAAAGTCATTAAGAAGAAATGCATAGTAATGCCCACCCTTGTGGAAAATTGTACTCGATATAACACTCCGGAGGAAAAAGCAGAAGTATTGGCCCAGTTGTTCCATCGCAACCACTCTTTGTCCGCTGATCTTAGTGACCCATCAACCACTTCCACTGTAAACAGCTCTAACCGTCCCCTTGCGAATACGCCTATAAAGCTTACAAACATTCCACCACTAACGAGAGACCAAGTAAAAGGTGTCTTAAAATCCCTAAAAAATAAAAAAGCGCCTGGCGTCGATGGAATAGACAACCTATGTCTCAAGCATCTACCTCGCAAGGGTATAAGCTTTCTTACGGTACTGTTTAACAAATGTCTTCAACTCTGCTACTTTCCAAATGCTTGGAAGAAGTCGAAGGTAATCCCCATTGCCAAACAAAACAAACCGATAGATTCACCTTCTTCGTATAGGCCAATTAGTCTCCTTTCCTCAGTAAGCAAAATATTAGAGAAAAAAATTAAAGAGAGACTTAACCAGTTCCTTGAGGATAATGCCTGCCTACCTTCTTTTCAATTTGGGTCACGGCGTGAGCACAATACAGTCCAACCTCTTGTAAGAATCAAAAAATTCGTAAATAGAAGTTTTTTAGCATCCCAATCCACCGGAATGGTACTGCTAGATATTCGAGCTGCTTTTGATTCCGTTTGGCACGATGGACTGATACATAAAATGTTCATTCTAAACTTCCCCCCAGAAATCATTAAGATAGTGAAGAGCTTTCTTTCCAATAGGTCGTTCTCGGTACACATAGAAAGTGCAACGTCCACCATAAAATACATCCCAGCAGGCTGCCCGCAAGGATCCTGCCTTTCTCCAATCCTGTATAATATATTTACAGCAGATTTTCCAGTTCTGCCCGGTTGTTCCATGTCGGTATTCGCTGATGATACAGCTATTTTAAGCTTAAGTAGACTATCATCGGAGATCACCAACAAATTAACTCTAGCGTTTGAAAAAACTAACACATACTTCCGAAAATGGAAAATCTTCGTGAACTCTGATAAAACCCAGGCTATCTACTTTACAAGAAAACGGAAAAATATCTACATTCCCAATGGAGCAATCATGCTTGGGAATACTTATGTTAACTGGGAACCTAGCGTCAAATATCTAGGACTAATTTTAGACAAAAAACTGAAATTTGGAGACCATATAAAAAACACCATTAAAAAGGTGAACATCACGGTTCGAACTCTCTACCCCTTCATAAACAGAAACGCCCGCCTGAGCTTAGAAAATAAACTATTTCTATTTGGATCAATTTTCCAAGCAATAATTTTTTACTGTGCACCTGTCTGGGCAGATATAACGAAATGTCATTTAAAAAAGCTCCAAGTATCCCAAAATAAAATATTAAAAATGATTTACAACCTACCTTGGCACCACGCTACGACTGATCTTCATAATACTGCTAACATTGAGTTACTTTCAGATAGACTTCCACGCCTTACTCGGTGTTTCTACTTAAGATGTCAGAATTCCACGTACCCTCATTTAAACGATCTAGCCTTAGATTATAACTTTTAGTTGTAACTTAGACCTAAAGTTTTATTTTTGTAGGTTAAAATATTGTAAGAGGTTTTTGTATTTTTCCCGCACACTTTAATATTGGATACACCAAACAATTTGTCACCACCCATTATCTATTCTAAGTTGATAAGGTATTCTTCCTGGACTCTTAAAAATCTATCCCATATTAGTATCACACACTTTTTGTAAATTTAAGTTTGTTGAGTGAATAAATTGAATTGAATTGAATTGAATTGAATTGAATTGAATTGAATTGAATGCTAGAGAAGTAATTACCTCTAGTTGATCGGTTCTAGATTTACAGTTTCCAAGCTGTTTAATGAATTCAAAAGTGAAATTTTTTGTTTTTTCTAATACCAATACGGATTTACTGGGGGAGGAGTATGCTTAGATAGCTGTGGGAAAGCAACTGGGCAATGCTTAACTCGGTTACTTCTAGGTAGTCTTGGACATTTGGCAGTTGTACCATTGGGTTATCTTGTTGCTCCTACACCTTTGGTAATCCCACTTGACGCGAACATAGTCGATGACGGAATGAGATTTCTTGAAATCGCTAAGACTTATGGACATTGTCACCGCTTGGCCGATCACGGGAATGCCTTATAACACTCAGATAGGACAGTTGTTGAAGTGATGTGGTGTGTAACGAGCGTTTTATTCTACAAGACAATTGTTCTTAACCTGATACATAATTCCTTATCCTACATACCGCAGTTTCTCTTCCCCTTTCTGTGATGGCGCAAATCGATGTGCTTTATCCGCCAAATTATTTCTTCCAAGCTACCCGATTTAGTGTGAACTGATAACATAAACTTAAAACCCTAAACATACAAAATACTGACATCTGACACCTAACACTAACCTCAACTATCGATAGCCACTAGTTCGTTCCGCGACATCCCCACCCCCGTGAAGCAGCCGCATTCACCACGTCCAGGACAGCTAGCTTCGAAGCGGGACGCATAGTCGTCTTAGCTCGATCGGTAGTCCGCACCGCTGCTCGATGAGGTACTCCATCCTTCCCGTTGAACACCTCTTCCACGACGCCTCGTTTCCATTCCCTTCGTGGTATGGCTGGATCGCAGATGAATACCAGGTCTCCTCGACGGATGGGCTCGACGCGCTTGCACCATTTCTCCCTGCGCACAAGAGTTGGCAGGTACTCATGCACCCAACGCTTCCAGAAGCGATCGCGCATCATCCTTGCTATGCGCCACTGCTTCCTAGTAGCGGATCTCACGGGCTCCTGTCCATCATCCTTGGGGAGATCTGGGATATCCGATGCTCCTTTCAGCAAATCGTTAGGCGTCAGTGGAGCCTCCTGGTCCACCGTCACCGGTAGATGAGTGAGCGGACGAGAGTTTACGATTCTCTCCGCCTCAATCAGCAGGTTCTCCAGTACATGCTCCTTGGGCGCGAACTCCTTCATTGTGTGCGCCAGCACCAGCGCCAGAAACCTTCTTCACGCACTGCACCATCCTCTCCCAGGCACCGCCTTCAGCTGGGTTCGCCGGGCAGTTGAAGATCCATTCGACTCCCTTAGACGACAGCTCGCCCTGGATCTGTGCAGACTCGAACACTTCGCTGAACCTCTTGGCCTCGCGGTCGGCTCCAACGAAGTTCTTCCCATTGTCGCTCCTTATCCTGACCACTGGTCCACGGCGGCTCATGAAGTTCCTCATGGCGATTATGCAGGAGTCGGTGGACAAATCGTGAGCCATCTCCAAGTGGATAGCCCTCGTGGTCAGGCACGTAAACAGTGCCACCCACCTCTTCTCTGGTGACGTCCAATTGTCACAAAGAGCGGCCCAAAGTAGTCCAGGCCTGTAGACTTAAATGGCCATCCGTTGGCCTCTAGCCGATCCGCAGGCAGGGGGCCCATCTCGGGCTGTGTGGGTCGTGCCTTCCGCAGCTTGCAAACGTTGCATTTGCTCAACACCCTCCGTAGCAGTCTCCGCAAGTTCGTTATCCAGGACTTGCTCCGAATCCATCCGATCGTCGCCTCCGCGTTTTGGTGGCACATCTTTTCGTGGTGTTGCTGCACGATCATCTCTGCCAGCGCCTCCTCGTGAGACAGTATGATCGGCCGACGTGCGTTGTATGGCACACACGTCGCGTCGTCGATCCTTCCACTGGCTCTCAATACTCCGTCCTCGTCAAGGTATGGGGACAGTCCGTGCAGTCGGCTGTCCTTGGCGACGTTTCCTTGGCTGTCCTCAGCAAACGCTTCTCGCTGCGACTGCCGTATCAATGCGCGCTCTGCTTCAGCGCACTCCATCGACGGGCGGACGGGATCCATCTCCACTGGGACGCCTCTGTCGATTCCAAAATCTCCGCCACCCGGTTTCCGACGAACTGTTTGTATCTCCGGTGGGTGTTGCTTATCCAGTGCAACACAGTCTTGGAGTCCGTCCATAGCGCACAGCTGCTGATCGCCACACCGTGCTCCTGCTTGACGGTGTCCATCAATCTCGTGCCCAATACCGCTGCTTGGAGTTCCAGTCGCGGGATCGACATGGTCCTCATCGGGGCGCATTTCGTTTTGGAGCTTATGAAGTGCGCCTGCACGTCTCCGTTCTCGTACGTGGCCTGCCAGTAGGCCGCTGCTGCGAACGCCGATTGACTGGAGTCCACGAAGATGTGCAGCTGTAGCGTCCGCACTCGTCCGCCGCCAAAGTAGTGGCGCGGGCATCGGAACTCCTGGATCCGACTCATCCCTTGCCGCCAATCCTCGAAGGCTCCAATTCATCCGGTAGCGGCTCGTCCCAGTTGACTCCTCTCCGCCAAATCTCCCTCAGCAGCAGTTTGGCAGTCACCATGTAGCAGCTCAGGAACCCAATCGGGTCAAACGTAGACATCACCAGGCTTAGGAACTCCCTTTTGGTAGGGACTCGTTCCCCCGTCATCACGTTCCTCGGGACTCGATGGTACTTGACGCCGAACTTGAAACTATCGGTAGCCGGCTGCCAGTACATCCCAAGTACTTTCTCCTCAGCTTCGGTCCATCTGACGCTGGCGATGGACTCAAGTGGGTTCAGCGCTCTGACCACACTTGCCGAACTGGAGGTAAATCGGCACAAATCAAAACCTGCTTCAGCGTGAATTTCCCTCACCCGTGTCGAGTTGGCGTTGGCTTCGTCCTCGCTGGCGAAACTGTCGACGTAGTCATCCACGTAGTGGTATTCGTTGATGGCCAGGGCTGCTCGCGGGTCCGTGCTGCTATACCGCAAGGCATTCACGGTCTTCACGTAGTCCGCCGAACATGGTGAGCAGTCTGCTCCGAACGTAATCACTGCCATCTCGTATACGTCCGGCTCTCGCTGGTCGTCTCCGTCTCTCCACAGAAACCTCTGGGCGCATCTGTCCTTCGGCTGCATCAGTACCTGATGAAACATCTCCTTGATGTCTGCACAAACACCAACCGCTCCTTCCCGAAAATGGAAGAGCACTGCTGGAAGGGGCTTGAAGCGCTGTGGGCCTTTCAGTAGCGCTGAATTCAAAGACACACCGTCAACCTTGCCAGCCGGATTTTCCCAGGCTTGTTCGGGTTTTCCACTCCGAAGTGCGGCAGGTACCACACTTTGCCCTCCTGAAACCTCTGGACTTTCTGAAACCTCTGGACCTCTGGAAATTCTCGGTCTCGAAGTAGTCGCTGACCATCTTCTCCAGAAGATCATCCTGGGGCACGGCTAGGAGGCACGAACTCAGAAGCGGCGAGCTCGGCTTTCCGTTCACCGGTCCATATACCACCCATCCAAGTGCGGTGTCTGCTGCAATCGGCCCTCCAGATCCATAACTTTTGGTTCTGAAGGGTACTCCTAAATACGCATGATCCAGTCCAATTAGGATCCTCAACGTCGCATTGTTGTACGGCATCACCGGCAGACGCGTGTTCGCCTTCACTGCCTGTACATCCTGACGCAGGCTCTGCATCGGAAGGTTGGCCACTCCGTACACATTTTTCAGCCCATAGCGCTTTGGTTTGCCTGCTGCGCTGATCTGCAGGCTGACCACCTTCGTGTGCTCTTTCGCGGATTTTCCATTGCACATTCAGCTGTCGACTCTCGCCTTTCAGGTTCAGGCTGCGGATGATGTGACAGACGATCCTTCATCCAGCAGTGCGTACGTGTCGACCTTCGTATTCTCGCCGTACAGCGTCACGGGTAGAATCCTGAACAGCAGTTGGCATCCAATTGAGTCGATGCTGAGGTTTCGGTGCGGCAACTCCTGGTGATCGTACACCGATCGCCCTTCATCCCGCTCTCGTCGCGCGTCTACAACTGCGGCCGACGTAGGATGGTTCCTTTTGCTGGAATCCACTGACTGTGGCACTCCCCTCCGATTGTTGCCGTCTCTGTACGGCTGTCGGTCCTGATCCCTCCTGTGGCCCCCATCTGCGACTGGCGGCCGTTTGGATCGTTCAGGTACTTCGTGGAGCAGATGGTGATGCCTCAACTGGCATCCGAGGACGTTGCATCCGCGGCTCTTCCTGCAGAACCGGGACATGTGTCCGGGCTCCAGGCACGAGAAGCACAGTCGTCGCTTCCTCGCGGACTCGATCCGTGTCGTTGCAGAGGCGCTGATGAAGTCCTTGCAGTCCCTGACCTGGTGCTGCCCCTCGCATATAGGGCAGCATCTGGGGCGGTCGACATATCGCTCCTCCTCGCGAACACTATTCGCGTGCAGAATCCTTCGCTTCGGTTGTTCCCTGGCTCCGGCGTCCGTTACAGTGCACACCAGTTTGGCGAATTCATGGAGCCACTCGCTCAAGTGCGCCACCGTCGGATACGGCTGTATCGTGGCCGCGTGCCTTGCCCAGTCCAACCTCTTGCTTAGCGGCAACTTGGCTATCACTTGGTTCACCGCGAATCGTCGTCGCATACAGACGTGTAGTTATTGTGCTCCGGAAAGAAAACAAAAAAAAAAGTATTCAATAATATTAAAAAAAAGTTCAGTGACTGGTTTCGTAAATCAACAACAACGCGAAAAGACGCTTTCAGCGATGAAATCGCTAATGTTTATATTGATTAATTAATTAATTAATATAAAACATAACATTTAAAACTCGAACAATATCAACCTCGATTGCAATGAGTTTAAACGACGTTAGCACACAACGTCAACGTGAGCAAGGCGAGAGACGGCTCTCAGTACAAAGAAACAACGCTTACTTCACTTTCAAAGCAACCGAAGGTAATGCAAGCTCATCCCAAACACGGTCAATTACCCCAAACTTGGCCGAATTCTTAAACGTAGAGAGCGTGAGAGCGCGATCTTGCTCCCCCTCGCTACCATCGATGTCTCTGCAGCCAAAGAGCGCAGTAACTAGCACCGCAACCTCTTTGACAACATCAACCGTAACAACAACAACAACCGCTACTGTAACGACAGCGCGTTTAACGACGTCATCAGCTAGCAGCGCAAACATTGATACTTCTGCCGCTGTGCTTCCCGAAAAAGAGAACAAAAACAAAGAAAATATTAAGCCGGCTGTGCAGACTGGTATGGATCGCTACATCCAAATCAAAAGGAAGCTGAGCCCCCTAAACTCTCAACGCAAAATAACCCGTGGCAATGCTAACATAGCCGCAATAGAAACGCCCACGAACTCAAACTGTTTTAAAATCTTGGCAGACTATGAAGATGAAGCCGAATCTACCGAAGTCGAAAAAAGGAAGCCTAAGCCCTCGCCAATATACATACGAGAAAAAAGTTCCAACGTTCTTGTCAACAAAATTATAGAGCTCATTGGCAAGGACAACTTCCACATACTTCGTAACCACTCGTAAAGGGCAACATAAAGGGCAACAGGAAACAAAAGTTCAAACGAAGTCTGAAGATAACTACAGAGTATTATCGAAATACCTAACCGACAAAAAAAAGAACTTTTATACGTATCAGCTAAAAAGCAGCAAGGGCTTGCAAGTCGTACTTAAGGGCATAGAGCCCGAAGTATCGCCTGCAGAGATAACAAAGGCGCTACAAGAGAAGGGATTTAGCGCTAAGACAGTGTTCAATATCTCTAACAGGGATAGAAAGCCGCAGCCACTCTTTAAGGTTGAGCTTGAACCACAAATTAAGCCCCTAAAAAATACGAAGTGCACCCTATATACAATCTTCAGTTCCTGCTGCACCGCAGAATTACAGTTGAGGAGCCGCACAAACGCAATGGCCCGGTACAATGTGCGAACTGCCAAGAATATGGCCATACAAGGTCTTACTGTAAACTGCGCCCAGTCTGTGTAGTTTGTGGTGAGCTTCATGACTCCGCACACTGCCCAGCGAGCAAAGATGACCACAACTCGAAAAAGTGAGGCAACTGCGGTGGAAATCACACTGCTAACTATAGAGGTTGCCCAGTTTATAAGGAGCTGAAAAGTCGCATCCACCAGAGGGGATTTACTGCCCGCACCCAAAATAATCAGTTCATAGCCTCCAGGTCAAACCCTGAAGTCTTCTTCTCGACTGCAGCCAGATCCTCACTAGGACCCATAAACTCTGACAAAAATGTCACATACGCAAGCGCTTTAAAATCAGGACTGGCTACCCCAGCCTCAAAAAGCTCACTGCCGCAATCAGCACACCAAGAACCGAACACGGCTCAGCAGCATCAACCGCCGGAGCAGCCAAAAAGTAACTTTGCAGCTATGATATGCAGTCTACAACAAAGCCTTACGGAGTTTATGTCGTTTATGCGTACAACTATGCAAGATCTAAAGCGAAACCAAAATCTATTAATACAAATGCTGGTTTCACAACAATCCAAATAATGACTTCCCTACGAATATCTACATGGAACGCTAACGGCGTTTCGAAGCATAAACTCGAGTTAGCGCAATTCCTACTAGACAATCAAATCGACGTAATGCTGCTTTCAGAAACACATCTTACGAACAGATACAATTTTCAACTACGAGGATATTCATTCTATGGAACAAATCATCCAGACGGTAAAGCACACGGCGGGACTGGAATTTTAATCAGAAGCCGTATCAAGCACCATTATCATACGAAATTTGCAAAAAACTACCTACAGGCCACATCAATAAATATACACTTAAATACTGGCAAGCAATTAACTCTAGCTGCCGAATACTGCCCCCCACGCTTCACCATAGCCGAAGATGAGTTTATGCAGTTTTTCAACTCACTCGGAGACCACTTCATAGCGGCAGGAGACTACAATGCCAAGCACACACACTGGGGATCTCGTCTCGTGACCCCAAAAGGAAAGCAGCTCTATAATGCAATTATCAAAGCTAAGAACAAGCTAGACTATGCTTCATCTGGCACACCAACATACTGGCCGGCAGACCCAAAGAAACTTCCCGATTTAATTGATTTTGCGATTACCAAAAACATTCCTAAAAATCTGATATGCGCCGAATGCCTTTCGGATCTTTCATCTGATCACTCGCCTGTCCTTTTTACTCTACTCCAACATCCAGGAACATGGGACCAATCATCTAATCTGACCTCACATAAAACCAATTGGGTTAAGTACAGGAAGTACATCAGCTCACACATTGAGCTGAGTCCTCACCTCAGCGACGAAGCCAACGTAGACAGCTTTGTTAATTCGCTGGAGTCTGTACTCGTCTCTGCAGCTCGAGCTTCAACACCTCAAACTATGAACACACAACGCATTCAAAAAAAGACAAATCTACAAATCGAACAGCTCGTCCTCGAAAAGCGACGCTTACGTCGAGAATGGCAATGTCAATGCTGCTATAGATCATCTGCTAAGCAACGCTTTAAACATGCCTCACGTCAACTTGATCAAGCTCTACAGCAAGAAGAAACGTATGTCCACCACCGCTACATAGAGCAATTGTCAACTAACAGTACGAAACACTCACTATGGAGAGCTCACCCAACTCTGAGCTCACCGAAAGAAACCGTGATGCCTATTAGAAATTCCACAGGCGGGTGGGCGCGCAGCGACGCAGACAGAGCCAGCACGTTTGCCAAACACAAATGTCTTCCAACCAAATCCTGCCACCAATGCGTTTACTTTGCCGACTCTATCAGATGAGCCCCAGCCTCAACATGAGCCGATTGAGTTTCGCCCAAACGAAATCGTTAACATCATCAAACGACACTTGAATCCGAAAAAATCCCCAGGCTGCGACCTCATAACTCCCAAAATGATCATTGAGCTCCCATACTGCGCCGTTTGCACTCTCACCCAGCTATTTAATGCCATCGCAAAACTTGCCCACTTTCCAGTGAGATGGAAGAAGTCAATTATAATAATGATAGCAAAGCCGGGGAAAGACCACACTATCCCCACATCGTATAGACCTATAAGCCTACTCTCTTGCCTATCTAAACTCTTTGAAAAATGCCTAATGACTCGGATACCTGAGATACCGGACACATACCTGAGAATCCAGGAAGGAATCCCGTCACACCAATTTGGGTTTCGTGAAAAGCATGGACCAATTGAGCAGGTCAACCGGATAACATCCGAAATTCGGAACGCCTTTGAAAAACGAGAGTACTGTACTGCCATATTTTTAGATATCTCTGTGAAGCATTCGATAGAGTCTGGCTGGAAGGTCTAATTTACAAGATCAAGACAATGCTCCCCTACAGCACCCACAAGATTTTGGAGTCTTACCTTCAAGACAGAAAATTTTTCGTGAGGTGCAACATCGCTATATCCGATGATTACACTGTTGGAGCTGGAGTTCCTCAAGGCAGCGTGCTAGGGCCAATATTATATGTCCTCTACACAACAGATATCCCGACAAGCACACGTCTAACAACATCCACGTTTGCCGATGTCACAGCTATTCTTAGCCGCTCAAAATGCCCGATTCAAGCAACTGTGCAGCTAGCTCTTCATATGGTCGATGTCGAAAAATGGCTGGCAGATTGGCGAATTAAAGCGAACGAACTAAAATGCAAGCATGTACCGTTCACTCTGAATAGGCAAAACTGCCCGCTGATTACATTAAACAACTTTCTACTACCACAAGCAAACGAAGTAACATACCTAGGAGTACATCTCGACAGAAGACTCACATGGCGCCGGCACATTGAAGCCAAAAGAACACACCTAAAGCTAAAAGCCAGCGGCCTTCATTGGCTTATCAACGCTCGGTCACCTCTTAGCCTTAAATATAAAGTCCTGCTGTACAACTCGGTACTAAAACCTATATGGATGTACGGCTCCCAGTTATAGGGGAACGCCAGCAATAGCAACATTGACATAATTCAAAGAGTTCAGTCGAAGATCTTGAGAACAATCACCGGGGCACCATGGTACGTTCGCAACGAAAACATACACCGCGACTTAAACATTCTACCAGTCAAAGAAGCGATCGCAGAACAGAAGGTAAAGTAATTAACCAAGCTATCGGTGCACCCTAACCACCTGGCTAGAGGTCTAACAAGGTTATGCAACCAATCACGCCTTCGTCGCAATGACTTACCCACCCAGCGACCGACCTGAGGGACGTGCAACCAGAATGCAGTCTTAGTATACTGTTTTAATACTGTTTTTTTGTTAAATTTTAATGTTAAGATTCGTCAACTTATTGTTAGTCTCAAAATTAAGAGTAGATTCAATAAATAAAAGCAAAACAAAAAAAAAAAAAAAAAAAAAAGTTTAAAAAACCTTCTTTCTTGCCAAGTTTCTTGTTGAAAATTATGCATCTTACACAATTGTTCACCACATGCTGAACTTTTTGCTCCAAATGAGGAATCCAATAGGATTGTTGAATAGTATCCCTAACCATACAGCATATAGACAACCCATTTCATACAACGAAAATGGACGCAAAAATTTCTTGCGACAGGCCCCAGCAGGCCCCAGAGAGGATTTCGTACGCTCATCGTTCGTTCATCTTACGCTCATTCTCTCATTAAATGCTTTCTGTTTCTCAGTCTCTGAACGGAGCGCGATGAAGAAGGTTGGCCTGCGCTTCGGTTGATCTTTGTATGTATGCGTGTCACACATTCACATACACGGGTGTATGTGTGCGTGCGATTTCGTTTCGAAGCCAGCGCACAAAATTTGGATTTTTCTTACTTTTCAGGCTTGCTACCCTAACAAAATTCGGGTATTCGTTATTTGATGAAATGACGAAAGAAATTATATTATTTTTTATATTATATTATTTATTATTTCTGCATACATTTTAAATTTATTTAGGAATAAGATAAAGTGTTGGCAGTAAAATGTTTTGCATATATATATTTTTACGAATCGTTAAAAATCAATATACTGAGATAGGAACAGGGTATATTTCAGTTGAAAATATTTCAGTCGATATTTCAGTGCTTGCATACCCAACCGATGGATGATTTTTAGGGGACCGGACAGCAACAAAATTTTTTTTTGGAATACTTGCTATGAATTTTCCTTTCATTTAATAAATGTATGATTTACAAATTTTAAAACAAATTTTCATTTCTCTACTTTTAATGGATGTTTACAACAAATTATATCAAAGAAAATTTTCGGAATAAGTTGGTACCCTTTTTAAAATTTTTATTTTTAAATTTACATTAAAATCATTTACATTAGTAAATTAAAATTTGGATGGATGCATCGGTAGGGTATGCAGGCACAATCCACATGAAGAACAACAAAAACTTAAAAGCGATCGGCGTTTTAAGAGATGTCGACTGAAATATACCCTGTTCCTATCTCAGTATATTGATTTTTATTGATTCGTAAAAATATATATATGCAAAACATTTTACTGCCAACACTTAATCTTATTCCTAAATAAATTTAAAATGTATGCTGAAATAATAAATAATATAATATAAAAAATAATATAATTTCTTTCGTCATTTCATCAAATAACGAATACCCGAATTTTGTTAGGGTAGCAAGCCTGAAAAGTAAGAAAAATCCAAATTTTGTGCGCTGGCTTCGAAACGAAATCGCACGCACACATACACCCGTGTATGTGAATGTGTGACACGCATACATACAAAGATCAACCGAAGCGCAGGCCAACCTTCTTCATCGCGCTCCGTTCAGAGACTGAGAAACAGAAAGCATTTAATGAGAGAATGAGCGTAAGATGAACGAACGATGAGCGTAAGAATTCCTCTCTGGGGCCTGCTGGGGCCTGTCGCAAGAAATTTTTGCGTCCATTTTCGTTGTATGAAATGGGTTGTCTATATGCTGTATGGTTAGTGATAGTATGTAGAGTTTTTGTAGTGCAAAGTGGCCTGCATTATGGGCGTCAACAATTATTTCTTTTTCCATCGCTTTCGGGACTACGAGGAGATCGGTTCCATTCACCTCCTTATAGACAAGTGAAGCTTTTATCTTGTACCCCTCACATGGGCGGCTTTTGAGAATTTCCACAATTGCTTTCAGCATGTCATCTTTTCTTTGAGCGTTTTTGATGCGTGCTGTAATCTCTAAGGAGACAAGCTTAACCCGATCAGGATAGCGACTAGGACGATGTTCCACTGTAAAAACGAAATCTTGTAGATAAACAATCCACTGCGTGACTGCTCTTGGTATATCCGCCTTCTGTAGAGTTTGTTTAATAGCGTCACAATCCGTTATCAGCTTAAACGGCCATCCCAGCAGATAATGTCTAAATTTTCGTACCGCTAGATACACGGCTTTGGCTTCCAGGACATAACTGTGCTGGCGGGACTCAGCTCCTGTTGTCTTCTTGCTCCAATACTGGATAGGGTGGAGTTTGTCATCGAACCACTGCATTCATACCGCTGCAAATCCATCTTTTGATGCGTCTGTGTATATCACAGTCGATCCCGTCGATCCGTCGAGAGGACTCCAAGGAGCGACGGCGAGAGCAGTTGCTAAGCTCTAGCAACTTAAAGGTTGCTAGATCTTAAAGGACAAAGAGGTTAACTACACTACCATTGTAGAAGTGGAAAAGGCATTCTTAAGCGCGGCCACAATGCACAGTGAGCTGTAGCTAACCCACACCATCCAATCCACGGACAAGCCTCTCAAATGCTTTCAAAACCAAAAAACTCTGGAGGAAGAACGCTTTCCGTCAAAATGCAGCGTCGTTCTCTTTGGAAAAAAGAGACGGCATACCATTGACTTCACTTGCAAGGAAAGATCGTGAAGCAAGTACTCTCCGAGTTAGCTAGCTAGCGAACGAAATAGTCGCTTCTTGCAAGACTTGCGCCAAGGCTAAATAAGACAGACATCTAAAGAAACATGAGCTTGGCGAAACGCCAATCCCATCTCAGGAGAAAGGAGGTAGGAGAAATGCTGCACATAGACATTTTCTCCACAGATAAAACGTATTTCCTTACGTACATCTACAAATTCTCGAAATTTGCCGTCGTCCAACCAGTTCCCTTTAGAACTATAGAGGACCTCAAACCAGTGCTACTACAGCTAATGAACATTTTCCCTAAGGCCATGGTCATATATTGCGACAACGAACCGTCGTTGAACTCGCACTCCATTGTAAACCACTTTGGCGTTAGCATCTCAAATGCGCCGCCCCTCCACAGTGTGTCAAACGGACAAGTGGAACGCTTCCACAGCACTCTGGTACGAAATACAGGATAAGATAAAAAACGCCCAGGACAAGCACTTCCTTACCTTTCTCAGTCTTCCTTACCTTCACCGATTGAGTACTTAATCTGGAACACATTAAGGAGTTCGGCAAGAAGATTAACAACCATCAATTATATCAGATGGTATTCACAGTGGGAGCAATATTCTGCGCTTTGATTTGCTTGACCTATCGGCGATTCACCCAGGCCCGAAGAACCGCGGCCCAGCTAAAAGAGATGATTTCACAAATATGGTCGGCCGAGGGCGGCCTCATTCTTGAAGTGGGAGTAGTTAACTGAAATTAACCGCGAAACCGCGACACAGCGTCTGGCCGGATGCCCATACATAGCCCGCGAATATTGCATATTTGCGTGGCCGCTTTGAAATACATTTTTTAGTTTCAGTTTGTATCTGAGCTTGATGTTTGCTGGTCGCAAGCCGACTCTCTTTCGGCCGCTCGGCTTTGCTAATTCGGCGTTATAGTTATAGTTATAGTTATAGTTATAGTTATAGTTATAGTTATAGTTATAGTTATAGTTATAGTTATAGTTATAGTTATAGTTATAGTTATAGTTATAGTTATAGTTATAGTTATAGTTATAGTTATAGTTATAGTTATAGTTATAGTTATAGTTATAGTTATAGTTATAGTTATAGTTATAGTTATAGTTATAGTTATAGTTATAGTTATAGTTATAGTTATAGTTATAGTTATAGTTATAGTTATAGTTATAGTTATAGTTATAGTTATAGTTATAGTTATAGTTATAGTTATAGTTATAGTTATAGTTATAGTTATAGTTATAGTTATAGTTATAGTTATAGTTATAGTTATAGTTATAGTTATAGTTATAGTTATAGTTATAGTTATAGTTATAGTTATAGTTATAGTTATAGTTATAGTTATAGTTATAGTTATAGTTATAGTTATAGTTATAGTTATAGTTATAGTTATAGTTATAGTTATAGTTATAGTTATAGTTATAGTTATAGTTATAGTTATAGTTATAGTTATAGTTATAGTTATAGTTATAGTTATAGTTATAGTTATAGTTATAGTTATAGTTATAGTTATAGTTATAGTTATAGTTATAGTTATAGTTATAGTTATAGTTATAGTTATAGTTATAGTTATAGTTATAGTTATAGTTATAGTTATAGTTATAGTTATAGTTATAGTTATAGTTATAGTTATAGTTATAGTTATAGTTATAGTTATAGTTATAGTTATAGTTATAGTTATAGTTATAGTTATAGTTATAGTTATAGTTATAGTTATAGTTATAGTTATAGTTATAGTTATAGTTATAGTTATAGTTATAGTTATAGTTATAGTTATAGTTATAGTTATAGTTATAGTTATAGTTATAGTTATAGTTATAGTTATAGTTATAGTTATAGTTATAGTTATAGTTATAGTTATAGTTATAGTTATAGTTATAGTTATAGTTATAGTTATAGTTATAGTTATAGTTATACGCTCAATGACCAAACATTGGTGAACCCCGACGTGATCGTTAATATATTTATATACACATAAACAAATTACTAAAACAAAACAAAACAATTTTGTAAACAGTGTTATGTGAAAAATGATCATACGTGACTAATAAGTTGTGTACAATAATAAACAAATTATAATATATTATTATATTATACATACATACATACAGGCATAAACATAAACGTTAGTTCACAAGCACACATACATATTTACGATCCACAACGCAAGTGCATTCGCCCGCGCATAGATTTCATACAAACATACGATCCACAACGCAAGTGCATTCGCTCGCACATAGCTTCATGGACGGGAAGCTTGACCACCTTGGCCCGTGCGTCAAGAAGGTGAGGAAGACAGCCAAGGGCGGGCTGCTAATGGAATTGGCCAGGAAGAAGGAGAAATCCACACAGGCCCTTAAAGGTTGCATCGAGGAGGTCCTAGGGAGCAAGGCAGAGGTGCGGGCGTACTCGGAGGAGGCCAAGGAGTCACTCGTCGAGCTACGAGGACTCGACGCACTAGCTACTTCAGAGGACATCATCGGGGCTATCGCGCAGCAGGCAGCGGTCGACCAAGGCGCCTTAAAAGTAAAGAAGCTGAGAAGCAGTTATGGCGAGACGCAGACCGCTACCGTGGCTTTCCCCGCGAGCCTTGCCAAGACCATCATTGCTGTGGGCAAGGTGAAGGTTGGGTGGTCGGTTTGCCATATGAGGGAAAAGGAGGTCGTGGCTCGCTGCTACAGGTGTCTTGGGATGGGGCACATCGCAAGCGCTTGCAAGAGCTCGAAGGACAGGAGCGACTGCTGCTTCCGCTGCGGAGACTCGGACCACAGGGCGGCCACCTGCAAAAAGGACCCTCGATGCTTCTCGTGCGAAGATAAGGGCCGGAAGGATGTGAGGCATCAGACTGGAAGCAGAAATTGCCCCATGTCAGCGAAAGGAGGTGGACCTAGGACGACAGGATGTTAGTGCTTCAGCTGAACCTGAACCACTGTAGGGCGGCACAAGATGTGCTGTCGCAGACTGCGAGGGAGACGAAGGCGGACATAGCGCTCCTAAGCGAGCCTCATAGGACTGGCTCAGACAACCGCTGGGCAGTTGACCTATCGGGGAAGGCCGCCATTTGGAGCTGCGGCGCAACCGGCGCGACAATGCACTCAGTGCACAGTGCGGAGGGATTTGTAAGGGCTCGGATATGTGGGGCATGGCTCTACAGCTGCTACATGGCACCTAGCCTAACCACCATTGAGTTCGAGCGCATGATGGACTGCCTAGGAAATGACATCAGAGGCCGTTCTGACGTCCTTGTAGCAGGGGACTTCAACGCACTCGATCTCGTCCTGCTGAACGAAGGAAACCAGCACACCTTCAGCAGAGCCGGAGCAGGTTCCATCATAGACCTGACGTTCGCAAGCCCCTCGCTAGCGAATGGCGCTAACTGGAGGATAAGCGGCAGCTTTACGGCCAGCGACCATGAAGCAATATTGTGCTCAATTGGTAACCCTCAAGAACGACCGAGAGATCCGAAACCACGAAGCTACAGAGTCGGTACGCTCCAAGCGAGGATCTTCACCGAAGCAGCGCGCGACATTGGCAACGTCTTACCAAGCGGAGCCAACGAAATGGCTGATACCCTGGCTGCTAAGCTGGAGGCAGCGTGCATGGCGAGCATGCAGCGGAGAAGCCGCTACCGCAGGAACCACGCTCCCGTTTACTGGTGGAGCGTCGAGATCGGCTCCATCCGAGCTGAGTGCATGAGAGCAAGGAGGCTCATGCAGCGCGCGAGAGGCAGCGACGCCTTTGAGGAGCGGCTCTTAGCCTTCAAGGACCGGCGCAAAGCATTGAAGGTGGCCATCCGAGACAGCAAAAGGAAATGCTTCCTGGAGCTATGCGACTCGGCGGAGGAAAATCCATGGGGCAACGCGTACCGGATAGTGGTGAAGAGGCTGCGCGCAGGAAACCAGTCCCCCACGGACCCGAACGTGCTAAGGACCATAGTGCAAGCACTGTTCCCAGCCGGCAACCAAGTCACCCAGCTTCCCACCCCCCCAGCAGACAATGAAGCGACTGAGGAGGTAACGGAAGAGGAAGTACTGGCCATGGGGAGAGGCCTTGCGCCGAACAAAGCACCCGGCCCGGACTCGGTTCCTAACCGAGCCCTGAAGCTGGCTCTAGCTCTGCAGCCGGGCAGCTTTGCGGAGCTCTACAATAAATGTATCCGCGAAGGCACTTTTCCCACCAGGTGGAAGGTACAGAAGCTCCTGCTGCTCCTCAAACCAGGGAAACCAAGGGAGGAGGCGTCGTCCTATAGGCCAATCTGCCTGCTGGACGCAACGGGCAAGGTCTTCGAGAGGGTGATCGCGGCGAGGCTCGAAGCTGCCATAGAGGAGGCGGGAGGGCTGTCTCCCAAGCAGTATGGGTTCCGGAAGGGAAGGTCAACGGTGGATGCCATAGCAGAGGTGGTCGGCATTGCTCGCAACGCAATATCGGGAACCAGGTGGAAAGGTGGCTCCAAGCAATACTGCCTGATAGTCACCCTGGACATCAGGAACGCCTTCAACACGGCGGACTGGAGCAAAACACTGGCAGCCCTAAGGCGGTTCAACGTTCCCAGTGCCATAATGAACGTCGTCAGTAGCTACTTTAGCTCCAGAGTGCTACTGGTCGACACGGACATGGGCACGGAGTCCTACGACGTTACGGCGGGTGTGCCCCAAGGATCGGTCCTAGGACCGCTGCTGTGGAACGTCATGTATGACGGAATCCTGAGGCTGCAGCTCCCAGCGGGATGCGACGTCGTCGGCTTCGCAGACGACGTAGCGTTGGTGATAGTGGCCAAGCACAGGGAGGAAGCGGAGAGAGCGGCGAACAAGGCTATCGAGACAATGGAGATGTGGCTCCAAAATGCCGGTCTAAGCCTAGCCCCGCAAAAGACCGAAGCGGTGCTGGTCAGCAGCCGCAAGGTCCTGGAAACGGCGACAATCCGGGTTGGTGGTATGGCCATAACCTCCCAGCGGGCCATAAAATACCTAGTGGAGGTAATGCTGGAGAACCAGATGCCCTGGGACGCAGTAGCAACTTTTGCTGCAGCTTTAATGCAGAGGCTCAGGAGCATCGAGCAGGAGAGGCGGTAGGGTGGAGAGTTGAGGCCTGTGGCGGGCGAAGCAATGCCTAGCGGTCGTCCCGCCCGCACTCAATCCCTCACTATCCATCACCCATGAACAACCACCTTTCCCCCCCCTTATTATTATGGTTATATTTATAAATGTATGTATGTTAATTGTTGCACATATTCATATATATATACTTTCCACAATTCCGCTACGGTTCTGAGCGCACAGTGGGACAGTTCGTGTTCGCCGCGAGCAAATAAAATTTATTTCGGGTTGTTCGGAACTCAATATAATAAATCATGAACTCCAGCGGCGCCGTCACAGGAGCACCCACTCCAACCCGGAGTGCTATTTTAAAGTGCAAGGCCCTGGGTATTCTCCAGGAGTTACAGAGGATCCAAGGAGCTCTTCAGCCTATTTCCAAGGTGGATGATGCCATGCTACACGTGCGACATGGTCAGATAGCCACCATGTTCAGCGACTTCAAGGCCATCCACGGGGAGCTTGAGGATTTGGACATTTTGCAGATCAGCAGTGACCTTCGATGGACTGTTTCGGAGCTCGTAGCGACGATGCAGGCGGAAATTGAGCACGAGACGACCCTTCGCTCATCTCGAATTGCTGCCCACTCCACCCTTGCCAACGGAATGTCCACCATGCAGGCTGACCCAGGGTTAGGTCAAAGTTTTCAAGTGCTGCCTCCTTTGCCGCTCCCTACGTTCAGCGGTGGATACTCGGAATGGGCTGAATTTTACTTTTTATTTTTTAAGTAAGGTGGAAAAGTTGCTGTTTTGTAGGGGGGCGCTGCTGCCGCCAAAGATTCCAGAAAAAGTTGAAAATGTTGAAATAAGAAGTCGGGGGCGTCTTTCGGATGGTATAACGCGGTCAGCTTTATTGGGCTGCTTACATGAGAACACTAACTTAACTTAGAAACTAGTACAAAAAAAGAGATCGACGACAACCAACGAGCGAGAAGAGAGGGCGCAGAGGGGCGAGTGTGGGTGCGCTCTTCAGCACGGGTGCGCTCTTTAGCGCGGGTGCGCTCTTCAGCGTGGATGCGCTCTTCAGGTGAGCGGCACAACGGCCCCTCACCTAAACATTCTCCCCCCCCTTGCAATCGCTCGGGTTGCAACAGATCCCTCGTCGCTAGCTATGCGTCACTGTAGATAGAGGGCGTACACGGGTCGATGAAGGCCCCCGTGTCGAAGATCCGGGTCCCGGTGTTGACGCTGTTCCGGTTCAGCAGCGACGATGGGGTGGGCGCAGCGACCGCGTCCTGCGAGGGCCCTCGAGGAGAGGCGGAAAATTGCCTAGGCGCGGATGACGCGGGCGGACGAGTGGTGGACGGCACCCGATGGGTGGCGGACGAATGCAGTGGAGCACTTGACGGCTGCCGGCCAATGGCGGAAGAATGCCTAGGAGTTATCGAAGGGTGCCGGGAAGTCGGCGGCCGCGGATCGGTTTGGGAATGCCGAAAAATGGCGGACGCAGGGTGAGAAACACCCGAACCGCGCCGGGAGTTGGCGGATGACGGCCGGCGAGAGAGCGAGACACCCCGTGTACTGTCTCCCGCGGGCGGTGACCGGTGCTCCATGGTCACGGGGTGCAGCAGCGTGTGGTGATCCTGACCACACGTCTTACAGCCGTCTCCAAGCCGACAGGATCCGTCGGAATGCTCGTGGGCCAGGCAGCTCGAGCAATAGCGGTTCGCGAGAACCGCTCGGAGCCGCTCCTCGGCACTAAGGCGTAGGAAGCTGCGGGCAACTCGTGCGGAAAAAACAGCCACGCTGCGGGGGTTGACTGGAGATAATGGGCCGGTTAGCACCCAACCAAAAATGGTCTCCTGACCGAGAAGCGACCCGCAGATGTTAGACTTGGAATTACCGAGGAGAATGGACCGAAGAATGTCAGCTCCTATTAACACATCGACTTGGGAGCTCTCAAAGAAGTTGGGGTCCGCCAGGGGAATGTCGGGCAGCCTCTTGAGACGATCCTGCGGAATCGGGTAGGATGGTAGATTTCCTGCCAACTGCGGAAGAACGTAGGCCGCAGTCTCTAATTGTAGCCCGGGTCCAGACGGCGACCGAATGGAGAAATGACACAATTTCGTAGACTGCGCGGAAATGGTCTGATTAAGGCCGGAAACTTTGGCTTGAATCGTCTTGAAAGGAGGCTTGACGAGGTTGAACAGTCGTTCCGTTATGAAGGTCGCTTCGGACCCTGAGTCTATTAGTGCTCGTGCCTGGACGGTGCACCCCAAATGGCACACGTTGATAAGGGCCGTGCCCAGTATGACTGCTCCTGACCCGGAAGCGAAACACACCTGCACATTCGACTGCTCCTCTGAGCCGTTTGCTGGCGTAGGCGGACTTGGAGCGGTAGGCGGCATAGGCGGATTTGGAGCGGTGGCGAACGGATTGCCGCGGTGCAGGAGGGTGTGGTGTCGGCGGTGGCAGGTGAAACAGGTACGGGCGCTCGTGCAGTCTCGCTGCTGGTGCCCTCGGCCAAAACAGTTTAGACATAACTGCTTCCTTGTAATGTAGTCAAAGCGCCCATTTACATCCATATTTAGAAACCGCGGACATAAGCGAATGGGGTGGTCCTCCCTCGAACAGAGATCGCAACCCTTTTGACCCGGAACCACTCGAGTCTCGTGTGAATTGAGCCTCCGAGCGGGGGCAATAGGAATTCCCGACCTTGGCGGAAGTTGCCCGGAGCCACTAGGCCTGACGTCGTCGATTGCCTCTAGAGTGCGATGGCGCTCTGTCAGGAAGTTGTCTAATTCCTTCCATGTTGGAATTTCGCCCTTATTATGGACGGATTGCTCCCACATAGAGAGTGTGACCTTGGGGAGCCTTGACGAAATCATGAATACCAGGAGGCAGTCCCAAGCCTCAACATTGATGGAGGACATTGCTAGGGCTGTCAGACAACTCTGAACGGTGGCTTGCAGCTCCTTCAGCGCGACCCCGGACTCTTGGGAAATAGCCTGGATGTTGAAAAGGATCTTCAACTGGCTGTTGACCAACAGCCGCCGGTTCTCAAAGCGATCTGTGAGGCTTTGCCACGCGACGACAAACCCCTCATGGGTAAGCGGAGCCTTGGAAACAATGGTGTGGGCGTCACCACTTGTTTTGGACAACAAGTGGAACAACCTCTTTACCGGGGTGAGCCGCGAGTTTTGAATGTAAATGGCCGTAAACAAGTCTCGGAAGGTGGGCCACCGAAGATAATCACCCGCGAAGACCTCGGTATCCACCGGAGGTAACCGGCAGCCTGTAGACGCGGGCGTGTGAACGTTGACGGAAGCCGGAGTGGTATGGGAAGCAATTCTCTCTCGAAGCTGGGCAATACACCTCGAATAGACGGAGTAGCAGTAGCTGTACTTCGATTCCAGCACTGTCGAGATGGCCGCATTGTCGTCGGACTCAGCTAGCAAATCGGAGCAGCTCTCATAGCTTTTCTCCACCTTCTCCCACAGTGCCCGAATTTGGTCCCGATGGACTTCGCACATGTATTGGGAGCCCACGTCCGTTTCTGTGGCGCCCGGAGTATTTATGTTGGCCTCAAATTGGCTAACTCGATCTGTTGTGGCGATAAACTTCTTCAGCGCCACGTCGACCGCACTTTGAGCCATTTTTGCGACGGAACGAGTCTGCCTCTGTGAAAGACCGGGGATTGTACTGACGGATTCGTCACTCTTTGACCTTGGAATGGCACTGTACGCCTTAGGCTTTAAAAGAGGCGTCCGCGGAGAAGCGGATTGAGATCTCTCCAAACGGATGGTTGGGATCGGACGTGTCTTTTGGTCGTCTCCCGTGGGCATTCTCAGACACCAATTCGCTGGTCAGTGCTTGTCGACTGACGTGCGCAATAGGTGGCTCGTTCGAAGCGGTAGCCGGTCACTAATGTGATGAGACCGGTAAGATCTCGGACGAAATGCGATTGCAAGGCCAAGTGGGAATTAGTAGCGCCGATGTCGAGAGGAACGTCGGAAGCGGCACAATTCGGATGTGGGAAAAACTTCAGGAAGCCAAAAAAAAACCAGATGGGCCAAGGTTTGTCGAGATTCTAGGCGGATGTTGCCAGATGCGGAGTAGGAGCAACGTTAGGAAAAATGACGGAGCGGAAAATGGAAAAGGACCGGAAAATTCGTGCTCGTTCGGAAAAATAATTGATGACTGTCGATATATGTATATTTCGACCAGTATGGCTCGTACGTAAATATTTAATTCCTAACTATTTTCGAATTTGCGGAGCCGGAAAGGTGGACTTGACCTTGGCTTGGATTTAACACAGAGAGAAAATAAATAATTAATTTTTGCCTAATTGGCGGATTTAATTATTATGGAGCCAGAAGGGTGGAGTTGAAAATCTCAAGTTTTAATCACTTGAGGTTAATTATCACGAAGCTGGAACGGTGGAATTGAAACCGCGGCTCGATTCTGACAGAAGATCGACAAAATAAATTATTTAATTATAATTTTTCGATAATTAAATTCTCGACTTTAATTATTGAGAGGCCGGAAAGGTGAATTAAAAAACCTGGCCCTTTGCTCGAACGGAAAATACGAATTAAATAAATTTTTGTAGTTATAAATATAAATAAATAAATTTATAATTAATTTATATTTTTTTTTTTAATTTGTTTGGTTATATATTTCCTGAAATTGGAGGCAGAAAATATTTAGAAATATATGGGCATGCATGCAAGTAGGGCAAGGGCATGTAGGGCATATGATGGCACAGTGGAACGTCGATAAGTGGACTGTATATGTTAATTTTTATCGGTTATATATTTTCTGGAATTGGAGTCAGAAAATATTTGGAAATATATGGACATGCATGCAGGTACGGATATATGTAAGGGCATGTGGGCATATATTGGCACAGTGGAGCGTTGATAAGTGGAATGTATGAATGGAGGAACAGAAAAGTTATGTGGTGTAAAAAATGACACTGATTGAGGAAGATAAAAAACAAATATTACGACAGCGGCGGACTGTTCGGTGAATTTGGAAATTCCGGAACTAATTCACACCGGTGGCCAATATTAATTATGCCTTCTTTTTGTCACCACACAATTTCACTGTTCACTTGCGAATTTTTCGCGGATTAATTGCACCAAAAAAATATGTATGTGCGTATGTATGTATGTACATATGTGAATGCACATATGCCTCGACCGTTGGCAAGCGAATGGTAACGGAGAGGCCGAAAACGGCGAGGAATATGGGCAGCACACAAAACGGAGACGGATGGAAAAATTTGCAGAATTTTATGATTATTATAGATTATTAGATAAACTCAACCTGCCGTTGTGTCGAAAACTTGGACTTGGAGTTGACACGGAGAGAAAAACAATCTTGCAGCAGTGTGAACGAAATTTAATGTTCGGATCACTGCTGAAGACCGGCAGAGAGATGGAGACGGAAAAATGTACTTATCTTTTGGCGGAACAATGCCGAGAACTGCTGGCAGAAGAAAATCCAGGAATTATCCGGCTCGAAGGACCAATGTTTTGTAGGGGGGCGCTGCTGCCGCCAAAGATTCCAGAAAAGTTGAAAATGTTGAAATAAGAAGTCGGGGGCGTCTTTCGGATGGTATAACGCGGTCAGCTTTATTGGGCTGCTTACATGAGAACACTAACTTAACTTAGAAACTAGTACAAAAAAAGAGATCGACGACAACCAACGAGCGAGAAGAGAGGGCGCAGAGGGGCGAGTGTGGATGCGCTCTTCAGCACGGGTGCGCTCTTTAGTGCGGGTGCGCTCTTCAGCGCGGATGCGCTCTTCAGGTGAGCGGCACAACGGCCCCTCACCTAAACAATATATTTAAATCACAAGTATGTAAACACCGGTTTACCAATATTTATCATAAACGCAGTGCGCACAAAAAAACACGACCGTTCGCTTAAGAGAAAGAGAGGGAAGTGATTCGTAAAGTGATAAGTGATTATATCCGCCACAATTTATTTAATTCTTATTTTCCGTTCGAGCAAAGGGCCAGGGTTTTTAATTCACCTTTCCGGCCACTCAATACTTAAAGCCGAAAATTTAATTATCGGAAAATTATTAATTATTTAATTATCAACCTTCTGTCCGAAAAGAGCCGCGGTTTCAATTCCACCTTTCCGGCTTCGGGATAAATAAATCCAATTAATTAAAGATTAAGGTTTCAACTCCACCCTTCCATAACAATTAAATCCGACAATTAGTCAAAAATTAATTATTATTAATTATTTATTTTCATTTTTTTTCGTGTTAAATCCATGCCAAGGTCAAGTCCACCTTTCCGGCTCCGCAAATTCGAAAATAGTAAAGAATTCTATATCTACGTAAGAGCCACACTTGTCAAAATATAAATATATAGACCGTCATCAATTTTTTTACGAACGAGCACGAATTTTCCGGTATTTGCCCATTTTCCGTCCATCTAACGCTGCTTCTACTCCGCATCAGGCAACATCCAACTAGAATCTCAACAAACCTCGTCCCATTTGGTTTTTTTGGGTTCCTGAAGCTTTCTTCCATATTCGATTTGTGCCGCATACGACGTTCCTTTCGACATCGGCGCTACTAATTCCCACTTGTGCCTTGTAAGCGCATTTCATCCGCGATCTCACCGGTCTCATCACATTAGTGTGACCGGCCACCGCTTCGTACGAGGCACCTATTGCGCAAGTCAGTCGACAAGCGCTGACCAGCGAATTGGATTCTGAGAATGCCCACGGGAGACGACAAAAAGCCACGTCCGATCCCAACCATCCGTTTGGACAGATCTCAATCCGCTTCTCCGCGCACGCCTTTTTTGAAGCCTAAGGCGACTAGTGCCATTCCAAGGGCAAAGAGTGACGAATCCGTCAATACAACCCCCGGTCCTTCACAGAGACAGACTCATTCCGTTGCAAAAATGGCTCAAAGTGTGGTCGACGTGGCGCTGAAAAAGTTCATCAAAAGTAAGTAAAAAAAGCCAAAATTAGGCTCCCAATACATGTGCGAAATCCATCGGGACCAAATTCGGGCACTGTGGGAGAAGGTGGAAAGGAGTTATGAGAGCTGCTCCGATTTGCTAGCCGTGTCAGACGAAAATGCGGCCACCTCGACAGTGCTGGAATCGAAGTACAGCTACTGTTACTCCGTTTATTCGAGATGTATTGCCCAGCTTCGGGGGAAAATTGCTTCCCATACCACTCCGGCTTCCGTCAATGTACACACGCCCACGCCTACAGGCTGCCGGTTACCTCCGGTGGATACCGAAGTCTTCGGTGGTCCACCTTCAGAGACTTGTTTACGGCCATTTACATCCAAAACTCGTGACTCACCCCGGTAGAGAAGTTGTTCCACTTACTGTCCAAAACAAGTGGTGACTCCCACGCCATTGCTTCTAAGGCTCCGCTTACCCATGAGGGGTTTGTCGCCGCGTGGCAAAGCCTCACATACCGCTTTGAGAACCGGCGGCTGTTGGTCAACAGCCAGTTGAAGATCCTTTTCAACATCCAGGCTATTTCTCAAGAGTCCGGGGTCGCGCTGAAGGAGCTGCAAGCCACCATTCAGAGTTGTTTGACAGCCCTAGAAATGTTCTCCATTAATGTCCAGGCTTGGGACTGTCTCCTGGTATTCATGATTTCGTTAAAGCTCCCCAAAGTCACACTTTCTATGTGGGAGCAATCCGTACATAATAAGGCAGAGATTCCAACATTGAAGGAATAAAATAATTTCCTGACAGAACGCCATCGCACTCTGGAGGCCATCGACGATGTCAGGCCTAGTGGCTCCGTGCAGTTTCCGCCAAGGTCGGGACTTCCTACCGCCCCTGCTCGGAGGCGTAATTCATACGAGACTCGAGTGGTTCCGGGCCAAAAGGGCTGCGATATCTGCTCGAGGGAGGACCACCCCATTCGCTTATGTCCGCGTTTCCTAGAAATGGACGTAAATGGGCGCTCTGACTACATTAAGAGGAAGCAGAGTGCAGCGAGACTGCACGAGCGCCCATACCTGCTTCACATGCCACAGCAGACACCACACCCTCTTGCACCGCGGCAATCCGTTCGCCACCGCTCCAAGTCCGCCTACGCCGCTTACCGCTTGCGGGTCGCTTCTCGGTCAGGAGACAATTTTTGGATGGGTGCTGACAGGCCCATTATCTCCAGCCAAGCCCCGCTGCGTTTCTGCTTTTCCATACGAGTTGCCCGCAGCCTCGGTGACTCACAGGTTCAGGGTTTTGATTCAGGATGCGAGCACAATTCGGTCTCGACTACTTCAATTTACACATCGCTGCACGGTGGCAATCAGCTGATGATCCGACTGATCCGGGCCAAATTCTGGATTCCAACGTCATATTCAGCACGATGTCGCCACGCTCACGCAACGCCCAGTCACTGGAGAGCAGATGTACTCGAGGTATACAATCCTACCGATGCCGAGTCTTCAATGGGATCCATGTCGGCCGTCGTCCGCCAACTCCCGGCGCGGTTCAGTTTCTTCTCGGCCCTCGTCCGCCACTTTCCGGCACTCACAAGCCGATCCACGGCAATCGACTTCCCGGCGCTCGTCGGAAACTCCTCGGCATTCTTCCGCCACTGGCCGGCAGTCGTCAAGCGCTCCACTGCTTTCGTCCGCCACTCATCGGGTGCCGTCCACCGCTCGTCCGCCCGCGTCATCCGCGCCTAGGCAAGTTTTTGCCTCTCCTCGAGGGCACCCGAAGGATGTGGGCTGCGCCCACCCTATCATCGCTGCTGAAGCGGAACAGCGTCAACACCAGGACCCGGATCTTCGACACGGGGGCCTTCATCGACCCGTGTACGCCCTCGAGCTGCAGTAACGCATAGCTAGCGACAAGGGATCTGTTGCAACCCGAGCGATTGCAAGGGGGGCGGGATGTTTAGGTGAGGGGCCGTTGTGCCGCTCAGCTGAACTTAAGAGCGCATCCCCGCTGAAAAGCGCACCCGCGCTGAAATGCTCATCCATGCTGAAGAGCGCATCCGCGCTCTCCCCTCTATGCATTCTCCCTCTCTCGTTGGCCGTCGTCGATCGTCCGCTCTGGTTTCTATTTACGTTTAGCATTTATTCTTTTTAAGTTAAGTTTTGAGTACCATGTAAGCAGCGAATAAAGCTGAATGCGTTTAACCTTACGACGCCCCCGATTTCTTTCATTTTTCTTCCTGGAATCTTTGGCGGCAGCAGCGCCCCCCTACAAACACTTTTGAACAACTTTTTATCAATGCAAGTTTGTGATATTACGAAAGCCTCACAACCATATCTTCTTCTGTATTCGAATATGCCGTTTTTTAAATAAAAATCTATAGGATTTCATTTAGTTTAAAAAAGCCCAACCTATCCTCATTGTTAAGAGGAGCCCCAAATACGGATCTTACTTCAATGAGCTCTTTTTGGAAACTCTTTTTCTGTGTCCCTTACCACTTGGGGGGAAACAACAGAAAATCCGGCTCGAAGGACCAAATGTTAAGAGGAGCCCCATTAAATAGGGTGTTACTCCAATGAGTTCCGTTTAAAAACTGATTTTATTTCGTAAAGTTATCTTATAAGTAGGATACATGAGAATTTTAAATCTATATAAAACTACCTGCCAACGCACTGCACGCTGACATGCTATGCGACCCTTTCTCAAGTGCGATAAGCGCACCACTTGTGTATGTGTTTGTGTTAGGCTGCAGGGGATCGGTTTTAGACCATGCTGTTTGTCTCTTATTTCATGGGTCCGATCCCTTGAAACTCTAACTTAAGAATTTGTATCAAAAAATAGTGTTCAATGCTTGAACACTCATCGTAACTTCGAAATGGAGTTTCAAAACGTATTTCAACAGTATTCATTTTTAGATCGCAATTCTGAAGTATTTGGAGATTTCAACCTTTGTATCCACTCCCTTTCAGATTGCAGTGGTAGGATATTAAATTTGTAACCAATTCAATGATTTTGAATTCCTTATTGGATCTTGGCTCTTCTACCACCAATGGTAATATTCACATTGATTGGGCTTCTTCAAATATTTTAAAACCGTTTATAGTCACTATCCGGGTCAGGAGCCGTCCTACTGAACACGACCCTTATTAACGTGTGCCATTTGGGGTGCACCGTCCAGGCACGAGCACTGATAGACTCAGGGTCCGAAGCGACCTTCATAACGGAACGACTGTTCAACCTTGTCAAGTTTTTCTTCAAGACGATTCACGCAGAAGTTTCCGGCCTTAATCAGACCATTTCCGCGCAGTCTACTAAATTGTGCCATTTCTTAATTCGGTCGCCGTCATCATATCCGATTTCGCGAGATCTTCACAAGAGGCTGCCCGACATTCCCCTGGCGGACCTCAACTTCTTTGAGAGCTCCCAAGTCGATGTGTTATTAGGAGCTGACATTCTTCCGTCCATTCTCCTCGGTAATTCTAAGGCTAGTGGTCAGGAGACCACTTTTGGATGGGTGCTGACAGGCCCATTATCTCCAGCCAACCCCCGCTGCGTTTCTGTTTTTTCCATACGAGTTGCCCGCAGCCTCGGTGACTCACAGGTTCAGGGTCTCGATTCAGGATGCGAGCACAATTCGGTCTCGACTCCTTCTGCAATTTACACATCGCATCACGCTGCACGGTGGCAATCAACTGATGATCCGACTGATCCGGGCCAAATTCTGGATTCCAAGGTCATATTCAGCACGATGTCGCCACGCTCACGCAACGCCCAGTCACTGGAGAGCAGATGTACTCGAGGTATACAATCCTACCGATGCCGAGTCTGCAATGGGATCCATCCATTGAAGAAGTGTCGGCGCTTTCTTCGCCTTAGTGCCGAGAAGCGACTCCAAGCGGTTCTCGTGAACCGGTATTGCTCGAGCTGCCTGGCCCACGAGCACTCCGACGGATCCTGTCATCGTGGGGACGGCTGTAAAACGTGTGGTCAGGATCACCACACGCTGCTGCACCCCGTGACTGAGAAGCAACGGTCACGGAGCGCGGGAGACAGTACACGGGGTGTCTCTCTCTCTCGTCGGCCGTCGTCCGCCAACTCCCGGCGCGGTTCAGTTACTTCTCGGCCCTCGTCCGCCACTTTCCGGCACTCACAAGCCGATCCACGGCAATCGCCTTCCCGGCGCTCGTCGGAAACTCCTCGGCATTCTTCCGCCACTGGCCGGCAGTCGTCAAGCGCTCCACTGCTTTCGTCCGCCACTCATCGGGTGCCGTCCACCGCTCGTCCGCCCGCGTCATCCGCGCCTAGGCAAGTTTTCGCCTCTCCTCGAGGGCACCCGAAGGATGTGGGCTGCGCCCACCCTATCGTCACTGCTGAAGCGGAACAGCGTCAACACCAGGACCCGGATCTTCGACACGGGGGCCTTCATCAACCCGTGTACGCCCTCGAGCTGCAGTAACGCATGTTTAGGTGAGGGGCCGTTGTGCCGTTCAGCTGAACTTAAGAGCGCATCCCCGCTGAAAAGCGCACCCGCGCTGAAGAGCGCACCCGCGCTGAAAAGCGCACCCGCGCTGAAAAGCGCACCCGCGCTGAAGAGCGCACCCGCGCTGAAGAGCGCACCCGTGCTGGCCCCTCTATGCATTCTCCCTCTCTCGTCGGCCGTCGTCGATCGTCCGCTCTGGTTTCTATTTACGTTTAGCGTTTATTCTTTCTAAGTTAAGTTTTGAGTACCACGTAAGCAGCGAATAAAGCTGAATGCGTTTAACCTTACGACGCCCCCGATTTCTTTCATTTTTCTTCCTGGAATCTTTGGCGGCAGCAGCGCCCCCCTACAAAC
Organism: Drosophila pseudoananassae pseudoananassae; assembly: GCA_018153035.1. NCBI lineage: Eukaryota > Metazoa > Arthropoda > Insecta > Diptera > Drosophilidae > Drosophila > Drosophila pseudoananassae. The sequence continues at coordinate 2,071,067 of JAECXR010000022.1, read as the reverse complement.
ACTTTTGAACAACTTTTTATCAATGCAAGTTCGTGATACTACGAAAGCCTCACAACCATATCTTCTTCTGTATTCGAATATGCCGTTATCTAAATAAAAATGTATAGGATTTCATGTAGTTTAAAAAAGCCCAACCTATCCTCATCGTAACTTTGAAATGGAGTTTCAAAACGTATTTCAAAAGTATTCATTTTTAGATCGCAATTCTGAAGTTCTTGGAGATTTCAACCTTTGTATCCACTCCCTTTCAGATTGAAGTAGTAGGATATTAAATTTGTAACCAATTCAATGATTTTGAATTCCTTATTGGATCTTGGCTCTTCTACCACCAGTGGTAATATCCACATTTATCCACAGATATTTTAGGTAAAGAAGTATAGGTGGATAATAGTACATAGTACGTAGTACGTAATAGAGGTCTGCAGGAATACATTCTTATTGCCTCAGCCATAAAATACATCCGAATGGAATATAATGAATGAGTGCAAGAGACACAACGAATTGAGTGAGAGGGAGTGAGCGAGTAAGAGAGCATTCTAACTCATGGGCATTCTCTTGATTTGAAACCGAGTGAGTTGGGGTGGGAAATAAGAAGAGTGCTTTTGGAATGAGGAATGCAGCCGAATGTCTCGAATGGTTTTTAACACACTCTATGCATTTATTTATTTTCTTCTGTTGAGCAAAAGGATTCTTTTAATACTTTTAATAATTCTTTTTAATAAAACAATGAATATTTCTGAAAAAAAAACAATGACTTGCTTCCACTTTTGAATTATTTTATTATCAGCGTCTAAAAATACAGGCAAATATGCATAGATGTATCGTACATTCTAGAATGCATTTGAATCAATTCGAATGCGAACTGTAACTCTAACTCATTCAATTTGGTTTTCATTCCCCGAATGTTGTGCGTGTGAGACCTACACAGTCGCAGTCACTCATTCATTAATTTTCGTCTCACCATTCTATCTCACTCAATTCATTTTCAAGGTTGTGCATTTGAATGTCGTCGAATGTCTAGTACGTAGTAACACAATGCAGTGCATTAAACATTTTGAAAAAACACAGAGTTGTTTCAACCATACTTTTGGAAGTCCCCAAAAGTTAAAGAATCGTCTTCAACATTTTTAATGACCCCGTTGCATTGCAATGGCTTTCATGTGGTGTTCCCTAGGTACCGAATAAGTTTTTCGGCTTCCATAATGAATTTTTCCATAATGAATTTGAGTACCGGTATCTTATAGTCAAGTCTCTTGACTATAAACATTCTTCCTTTTTTAAAGTACATTACAGTTGACTAAATAAGAAATTAAATAACTTTAACCAAATTTCCATTTTAAAAAATTCATAAAAACTGAAAATAAGTCAAAGTAAAGTTTTGTGTCTGCGCAAATCATGCATCGGCAGGGTATGCAGGCACAATGTACATAAAGAACCTCAATAACATAAAAGCAGTCGGCGTTTCAAGTAATGTCGACTAAAATATACCCTGTTCCTATCTCAGTATACTTATTTTAATTGATCAATAAAAAATATATAAAAAATTTTACTACTACCACTTGATCGTATTCCTAAAGAAATATAAAATGTTAAGAGGAGCCCCAAAATAAGAATAAGAACTGATTTTATTCTGTACAATTCTCGTATAAGTAAGATATGTACATGAAAATCTTAAATCTATTTAAAACTACTTATCAACGCACTGCACCTGCTATGCGACCCTTTCTCAAGTGCGATAAGCGCACCACATGTTTATACCCTTGCAGAGGGTATTATAATTTTGGTCAAAAGTGTGCAACGCAGTGAAGGAGACATCTCCGACCCTATAAAGTATATATATAACTGAACGATCGGAAATGGTATTTGGTAAAAATACCAAATTTGGTATTTTTGAAGATGGAAGCTTGGTACTTTGTTTTAGATTTTCCATTGTAATAAATTGGTTATTTTATGATATTCTCATAAGGATCGGCCAATTTAATCCGATGTTTGCGATATATATCCGGTTTTAACTGCAAGGGTATATCAGCTTCGGCTCCGCCCGAAGTTAGCTTTCTTTTCTTGTTTTGTGTAATTTATGTTAGGCTGCAGGGGATCGGTTTTAGACCATGCTGTTTGTCTCATATTTCCATGGGTCCGATCCCTTGAAACTCTATCTTTGGAATTTATGCCTACAATAAAGGGCCACAAAAAAGTGTGTGTTGTTTTAGATTAACATTTTATTTAACACAGATTTTGTGTGTATTTTTGTTTTTGTATTACATTTATAAATTTTATTTCTTTGATATTAGAAAATTATTATAATTGATCGATAACAAAATGTAGTGGACTGTATATATGAGTATCTTATTTTTTGAATTTTAATATCTTAATTATTTTTAAATTGTTTATGTTTTAATTTCATGTTCAACCTTATGCTTGAATATCCTGCGAGGGGCCACAAAAGTGCCTTTGCTATATTTTAGTGTGTATTTTAAATTTAAAATATTTATGTTTTCTTCGATTTTTCAGTGGACTGTAATTTTTATATACATTTTAGTTGTTGTAATCACCTTCTACAAAAGGATAAAGAATTTAGGTTCTTGTTTTTTACAAACTTGTTTCTTCTTTTTTTAGTGTAAATAATTTTATTTTTTATTCCTTTTTAATATTTGGCATTGGGGATGGTAATGCTATATTCAAAAATTGTCTTTTTGACTTTACTTTTCTTAAATAGGATATAATAAATACAGTAATGAATTTTATTATATAAGTAAGGAGCTATGACCTGACACATGATGAAAATCGACAATTTTTAACTCAAAATTTTGTGCTTTTATATCTTCTATTTGTTTGGCCAGGTGAGCTATTTTCGAAAGGTTTTAGAGGACTTCAAGCTAATTTTAGAATTTTCTCTTTTAGATTGTTTCTGCTATTCCGGTTTGGTTTGATTTTTATTTATTTCGTAAATAATACAACATGCCGAATTTCATAAGGATCAGCCGACTATATCCTATAGCTGCCATATAACTGAACAATCGTAAATTACCCAACTTTGGTGTTTTTGAAGATAAAAAGCTGGAACTAAGTACAGATTCTATTTTTGGTCAGTTAATACAACCTACCAAATTGCATAACGATCGGCCGACTATATCTTATAGCTGCCATATAACTGTACGATCGGAAATGGTATTTGGTAAAAATACCAACTTTGGTATTTTTGAAGATGGAACTTTGGTACTTGGTACTTTGGTACTTTGGTACTTTGTTTTAGATTTTTTATTGTAATAAATTGGTTACATAATAATATTCTCATAGGGATCGACCATTTTTATACGATTTTAGCGATATATATCCGGTTTTAACTGCAAGGGTATATCAACTTCGGCTCCGGCCGAAGTTAGCTTTCCTTTCTTGTTTTTTATCTAACTCCATCATACATGAATTAGGTAAATTGTTGTATAACCAATTGAAATTACGATTTTGAAATTTTTGACTATTGTTTTTGTCCCTCTCTTCCTGAAATATTTTATGTTTCCCCCAAGGACACCACGATAAATTACAAATTTTGTATTTTTGTCTTGAAGGTTCCACATATTTTTTGCTTTCTTTCCTCCAATCTTGGATTGTATTTACCAAGGCTGTACAAATAATTGTTTTTTTAATGGGATTGGATCTTTGTGCGACCTGACACGATCTGTGGATATAAATCTGCACCAATTATTATATCAATTCGACAAGATTTATCAAAATTGGGATCGGCTAAATAATAGCCTTTCCAATCAAATTTATCAACATTCAAATTATTTTGTGGGAAGAGTTTGCTTTTAACTTGGTATAATAATTGCGTTTGTGCTAAATTCTTTTGAATATTTACTATTTTTCTTGAGTGTCAATTTTAGTTTGTGATTTGAAACACAGGAACCTGTTGGTGATACCACACTTAAAGTGTACGAAATAAGTTAGTAGGACACTTATGTTGATACCTGTTTCGTCCAAAAAAACCAACTACTGACATTTTTTTCTTCTACGAATTGTTGATTGAACGATTTGTGAGAGATACGAACAGAGAACTTTAAAAAGTACCGTACCATTTTCCTGTTAGGTCTATAGTGACCAGGCGAGCTTTTATTTGTCCAACAAATTTTGAAAGCATCGGACAATGTTTCATACGAAAAAAAACTGCTTAAACCTGAACTACTACCCAGGCACAAAGTAGCCCGATTGCAGTTTGTCAATAAATACAAATTTTGGGATATAGAGTGGAAAAATGTAATATTTAGCGATGAGAAGAAGTTCAATTTAGATGGCCCTGATGGCTACCGCTATTATTATCGCGACATTAGAAGTCCCAAAAAAGTCCACGTCTCCCGGAACTTTCATGGCGGGTCGCTCATGGTATGGGCTGCCTTTGGCTATAATGGAAAGTCTCCTATTTGCTTCATATCGGATAAAATGAATGCAAAAACATATGTAGAGCTCTAAGACGAAGTTCTAGTCCAATTTGGAGAGAACTATTTCGGTGAAGAATGGACTTTTCAACCAGATAATGCACCTATCCATTGTGCAAAGGTTACAAAGAGCTTCCTTTCGTCATCGCAAATCCCAATTTTGGAATGGCCAGCTCGCAGCCCGGATTTAAATCCAATTGAAAATCTTTGGGGCATATTATCTCAAAGAGTTTATGCTAATGGAAGACAATTACTAGTCTCAAAGAATTAAAAGAAACAATTAAACGAGAATGGGAGAAAATTGACATTGAAATTCTGAAAAACTTAATTAATTCAATTCCAGGACGAGTTCTCAAAGTATTGGACAACAAAGGATGCACTATTTAAAATAATTATATACTTTTTCATACTAATTTTTTCCTAAAATTACCTTTAAAAAAAGCTTCATTTATTGACTTTGTCCTACTTACTTATTTCGTTTGAAAGTTTTTGGTTTTATTTTCTAAAATGTGTTGTTAAGTTTAATTTGTTTTTGTATAATTTGAAAAGTATTACAAATTTAATAAGGAAAATTTACAAAATTTTTTTAAATATTCAAGCATTTTTTAGTAAAACAAAAAAATTGGGTGTCCTACTTACTTATTTCGGGCACCTTATTTGTATGATAGATTTTATTTTAGGCAATTTTAATATTTGAGCTGCCTTTTCAGAAATTAAAGTACTTTGTGACCCATTGTCAATCAAAGCTCTGAATTTTTTAAATTCACCATCTTGACCTTTTATTTGAACATAAGCGGTGGCCAACAACACTTGTTCAGAGGTCACGCATGTATTCACTATTGCCTTACTTGCGTGGATCATGCTATGGTGATTATTTCTATGGCAATACGAGCATTCTAACCAGCTATTGCACTTAGTGTCAGAACTGTGCTTTAAATATAAGTGGCACCAGTTCAATTTTTTAACAACGTCCATTCTTTCCTGTGGACTTAATGCTTTAAATTTGTAGCAATAAACTAATTGATGCCCGAGCATTTGGCACATCGGGCATATTTGGTCATTTTTATTATTTTTTATAATTTTCTTTGTGGGTAACTCATTTCCCACTGATGTCAACGAACTAAGCCGTTGGTCTAAAAACTTTGTGACATCCTTTAAATTTTGAATCTCACTTGATTTTTTTACTTTGCCCTCCTACTGCTGAAGAGCCTCAATATTTAATTTTTTTTAAATAATATGCGCAAAAATGCAATCAGATTATTCGGTCAGATTTGATTTTAGGCGCATAATAAAAATTGATTCATTGATTGAATCAATTGTATTTTTAAGCTGCCTATATGAGTCCAAATTTATTTTTGGAAGCTCAATGAGGCGATTAAGCTGCTTAAGAGAATGTTTTTCTATTATTCTCATATAGCTTAATAAGTAATTCCCAGGCTGCTTCGTAATTATTGCCTGAGCCGAGCAATAAATGGGAAACCACATTTCGTGGTTCCCCTTTTAGTGCACTTTTAAGGTAGTTTAGCTTCAAGGATGGACTTAAATCCATCTTTGAATGAACCAGCTCCTTAAATAGTTCATAGAAATGGTCCCAATCTTTGGAATTTCCAAAGAAATTGGGGACCTCAATTTTTGGTAGGCTAGGTAGTTCGTCGATTCTAGGGCTACTACCTTCTACCTTAGTCAACTTTTTTCTCTCGTATTTTATTATGCATTAGCTCGATGTGTATTTTGCTCATGTATTTATTATTGAGCCTTTCAATATTTACTAAATCGGACACTGTTTCGATTTTACTAAGAAGCATTATTAATTTTTTAATTCGTATAGGAAAGGTTTCATTTTTCCTTTCCTGAATCTCCACATAAGTTTTCTCGAGGTAATCCTCGAGGTTCTTTATAGCCTCCTCAAGCCTCAAAAAAAGCTCATCCTGGCCAATATATTTTTTTTTAATTTTGTCGCTGTCGGCTTATTTTCGATAGCTGACTTAAATTTCGATAGCATGCTTTCGAAGTGATTTTTTAAGAAATAGTCGTGCTCTACAGGACCGAGTTTTGAAGGCTTTTTGCTCCAAATTTTTTAATGCCTCCCTATCCTCTTCTGAATATGAATTTTTTGCAAGAAGCGCATCTATTTGCCGGATGAGGCGCACCTGGTCTTCAATAATTGGAATTTTATCCTTAGTCGACATATTTAAAATTTTTTTTTTTAATTTGAATTAAATTTAAGTTTTAAAACTAAATTCGAGTATATAAAAAAAATAAAACAAAACTTGCCGAAGACTATAATTTCAAATTTTTGATGCTGCTTATGTTATTGCCGCTGCTGTTGCTGCTCCTGATGTTGTTGTTGTGGTTGGCCGTCGGTGCTCTTGATGTGGGTTGCTGACGTTGCTGCTCCTGATGTTATTGCCGCCGTTGCTGCTCCTGATGATGGGTTGCCTTTCTCGATGACGCCGTTACTATTGTTGTGCTACTATTGTTGTGTTACTATTGTTTTTGTATGTTTTTTGTGGACGTTTTGTTTTTGGTTTTATTTTTGTGGATGTTTTTTTTTTATACCCTTGCAGAGGGTATAATAATTTTGGTCAAAAGTGTGCAACGCAGTGAAGGAGACATCTCCGACCCTATAAAGTATATATATTCTTGATCAGGATCACCTCCTGAGTTAATATGAGCATGTCCGTCTGTCCGTCTGTCTGTCTGTTTCTACGCGAACTAGTGTCTCAGTTTTAAAGCTATCGTCTTGAAACTTTGCACACACCCTTCTTTCCTTTGCACGCAGTATATAAGTCGGAACGGCCGGGATCGGACGACTATATCTTATAGCTGCCATATAACTGATTGATAGGGAATGGTATAACTTTGGTGTTTTTAGAGTTACAGAGTTCAGATTTTGTACGAATGCTATTTTCAAAATAATACGACCTACAAAATTTTATAAGGATCGGCCGACTATATCTTATAGCTGCCATATAACTGATTGATCGGAAATGCTATAACTTCGGTGTTTTTAAAGCTAGAGAATTCGGATTTGGTACGATTGCTATTTTTGGCAAAATAATACAACATGCCAAATTTTATAAGGATCAGCCGACTATATCCTATATCTGCGATATAACTGATTGATCGGAAATGGCATAACTTCAGTGTTTTTCGAGCTAGAAAGTTGGGATTTTCTATGAATTTTATTTTTCAAAAAATAATACGACTTATTAAGTTTCATATGGATCGGCCGACTGTATCTTATAGCTGCCATATAACTGAACTATCGGAAATGGTATTTGGTAAAAATACTAACTTTGGGGTTCTTCAAGATAGAAGTTTGGGATTTTTTTTTAGATTTTGTCTTGTAATTTATTGGTTATATTATGATATTCCCATAAGAATCGGTCAACTATATCCGATTTTAGCGATATATATCCTGTTTTAGCTGCAAGGGTATATCAACTTCGGCTCCGCCCGAAGTTAGCTTTCCTTTCTTGTTTTTATTTAACTTTAACTTTTGTTGATGTTGGTTTGTTTATTATACCCTTGCAGAGGGTATTATAATTTTGGTCAAAAGTGTGCAACGCAGTGAAGGAGACATCTCCGACCATATAAAGTATATATATTCTTGATCAGGATCACCTTCTGAGTTGATATGAGCATGTCCGTCTGTCCGTCTGTCTGTCTGTCCGTCTGCCTGTTTCTACGCAAACTAGTCTTTCAGTTTTAAAGCTATCGTCTTGAAACTTTGCACACACCCTTCTTTCCTTTGCACGCAGTATATAAGTCGGAACTGCCGGGATCGGCCGACTATATCCTATAGCTGCCATATAACTGATTGATCGGAAATGCTATAACTTTGGTGTTTTTAGAGTTAGAGAGTTCAGAATGCTATTTTTGGCAAAATAATACGACGTGCCAAATTTCATAAGGATCGGCCGACTATATCCTATAGCTGCCATATAACTGAACAATCGGAAATGACCCAACTTTTGTATTTTTGAAGATAGAAACATGTAACTTGGTACATGATCCCACCTACCAAATTTAATAACGACTTTTTTTTACATTTCTTATCGTAATATTGGTCCTGTTATAATATTCTCATAAGGATCGGCCTACTTTATCCTATTTTACCGATGTATATCCGGTATTTAACTGTAAGGGTATATCAACTTCGGCTCCGCCCGAAGTTAGCTTTACTTTCTTCTTATTAATAACTTGCCCCTTCTTTAACAAACTCTCAAGTACTTATCTATGCAGCCGATATTAAGCTTTTTTTTCAATACAAAGCCGCTTCTGTGTAATGGAATTTTCAGTAATGAAAATATTTAAAAAAGTTTTTAGTGAAGGATTTAATACTTAATGGATCAAAATCCAAACATATGGCTTTGGTCAAAAGGTTGTCAAAAGAACTGAACGATATCACTAAAAGTTTATTTATTTCTTTGGTCTGTCGGATACTGGAGTACTGTTCATGTGTCTGTAGTCCCCAATATAGAGTAAATAAAGACCGCATAAAATCTTTGCATAAGAATTTCTTACTGTTTGCTCTTAGAGGACTTACTGGGATGCAAATCTTCAACTTCCTTCGTATCATAGCAGACTCTTACTTATAAAATTATCCCCCTTAACAAAACGTAGAACAATGCTGGGTGTCGTTTTCCTAAACAGCCTTATTAATGGTCATGTAGATAGCAAGTTCCTAATAAAAGGACTAGAAATTTTAGTCCTCTATTCTTTAGCCATGGTAGTTCGAAATGGTACGACCCTATTAGGATCTTATGTCCGAACTACTATTGTATCTACCTTATCATCTCACTTTCCTCTTCTCCAAAATTAAAAACACTTATTTTGAATTTTCCAAGCAATTCTTCCTCGTTATCTTACTTTTTTTTCTATTTACCTAATAACACGATGACCACAAGCTGTTCGTTATATGGCAGAGCCCCTCGGTCAGTTGAGCCTTCAAGCTTTGGGATGAATGCAGGAATGCTAGCTGGTGCACTAACTGCTGGCACTAGCCATTCCCTTAATTCAAAACTGCAGCAATAAAAAACAAGAAAGGAGAGCTAACTTCGGGCGGAGCTGAAGTTGATATACCCTTGCTGTTAAAACCAGATATATATCACAAAAACCGGATTGAATTGGCCGATCCCATTGAGAATATGATAATATAACCAATTTATTACAATAAAAAATCTAATACAAAGTACCAAGCTTCCATCTTCAAAAATACCAAAGTTGGTATTTTTACCAAATACCATCTCCGATCGTTTTGTTATATGGCAGCTATAAGATATAGTCGGCTGATCGTTATGCAATTTGGTAGGTTGTATTATTTTTAAAAACACCGAAGTTATAGCATTTCCGATCAATCAGTTATATGGCAGCTATAAGATATAGTCGGCCGATCCTTACGAAATTTGGTAGATCGTATTTTGCCAAAAATAGCTTCCGTACAAAATCTGAACTCTGTAACTCTAAAAACACTAAAGTTATACCATTTCCGATCAATCAGTTATATGGCAGCTATAGGATATAGTCGGCCGATCCCGGCCGTTTCGACTTATATACTGCGTGCAAAGGAAAGTAGGGTGTATGCAAAGTTTCAAGACGATAGCTTTAAAACTGAGAGACTAGTTCGCGTAGAAACAAACAGACAGACGGACCGACGGACAGACGGACAGACGGACATGCTCATATCAACTCAGGAGGTGATCCTGATCAAGAAAATATATACTTTATTGGGTCGGAGATGTCTCCTTCACTGCGTTGCACACTTTTGGACAAAATTATAATACCCTCAGCAAGGGTATAAAAACAAATAACAAACCTTAGTCCTCCACCTCAAAATCCGTTTTTATAATATTAAATGATTGTGTCGTGTGGATTTGTAATTTTTTTTTAATAGCTAGAATTTTTCTTATATCATTGTGGACGGCAGTACATACCTTTAATATAACGGGCTGCATCATCATCTGATTGAATGATATTTATTTGAAAGGTTTTACTATAATTAGATCATTTTTCATAAATACGCGTCATTTTTATACCCTTGCAGAGGGTCACTGCGTTGCACACTTTTGGACAAAATTATAATACCCTCAGCAAGGGTATAAAAACAAATAACAAACCTTAGTCCTCCACCTCAAAATCCGTTTTTATAATATTAAATGATTGTGTCGTGTCGATTTGTAATTTTTTTTTAATAGCTAGAATTTTTCTTATATCATTGTGGACGGCAGTACATACCTTTAATATAACGGGCTGCATCATCATCTGATTGAATGATATTTATTTGAAAGGTTTTACTATAATTAGATCATTTTTCATAAATACGCGTCATTTTTATACCCTTGCAGAGGGTATTATAATTTTGTCCAAAAGTGTGCAACGCAGTGAAGGAGACATCTCCGACCCTATAAAGTATATATATTCTTGATCAGGATCACCTCCTGAGTTGATATAGCATGTCCGTCTGTCCGTCTGTCCGTCTGTCTGTCCGTCTGTCTGTCCGTTTCTACGCGAACTAGTCTCTCAGTTTTAAAGCTATCGTCTTGAAACTTTGCACACACCCTTCTTTCCTTTGCACGCAGTATATAAGTCGGAACGGCCGGGATCGGCCGACTATATCCTATAGCTGTCATATAACTGATTGATCGGAAATGGTATAACTTTGGTGTTTTTAGAGTTACAGAGTTCAGATTTTGTACGAATGCTACTTTTGGCAAAATAATACGGCCTACCAAATTTCATAAGGATCGGCCGACTATATCTTATAGCTGCCATATAACTGATTGATCGGAAATGCTATAATTTCGGTGTTTTTAAAGCTAAAAAATTCGGATTCGGTACGAATGCTATTTTTGGCAAAATAATACAACATGCCGAATTTCATAAGGATCAGCCGACTATATCCTATAGCTGCCATATAACTTAACAATCTGAAATTACCCAACTTTCGTGTTTTTGAAGATAAAAAGCTAGAACTAAGTACAGATTCTATTTTTGGTCAGTTAATACAACCTACCAAATTTCATAACGATCGGCCGACTATATCTTATAGCTGCCATATAACTGAACGATCGAAAATGGTATTTGGTAAAAATACCAACTTTGGTATTTTTGAAGATGGAAGCTTGGTACTTTGTTTTAGATTTTTTTATTGTAATAAATTGGTTATATAATGATATTCTCATAAGGATCGGCCAATTTAATCCAATGTTTGCGATATATATCCGGTTTTAGCTGCAAGGGTATATCAACTTCGGCTCCGCCCGAAGTTAGCTTTCCTTTCTTGTTATACCCTTGCAGAGGGTATTATAATTTTGTCCAAAAGTGTGCAACGCAGTGAAGGAGACATCTCCGACCCTATAAAGTATATATATTCTTGATCAGGATCACCTCCTGAGTTGATATAAGCATGTCCGTCTGTCCGTCTGTCCGTCTGTCTGTCTGTCCGTCTGTCTGTTTCTACGCGAACTAGTCTCTCAGTTTTAAAGCTATCGTCTTGAAACTTTGCACACACCCTTCTTTCCTTTGCACGCAGTATATAAGTCGGAACGGCCGGGATCGGCCGACTATATCCTATAGCTGTCATATAACTGATTGATCGGAAATGGTATAACTTTGGTGTTTTTAGAGTTACAGAGTTCAGATTTTGTACGAATGCTACTTTTGGCAAAATAAAACGACCTACCAAATTTCAAAAGTATCGGCCGACTATATCATATAGCTGCCATATATCTGATTGATCGGAAATGTTATAACTTCGGTGTTTTTAAAGCTAGAGAATTCGGATTTGGTACGAATGCTATTTTTGGCAAAATAATACAACATGCCAAATTTCATAAGGATCAGCCGACTATATCCTATAGCTGCCATATAACTGAACAATCGGAAATTACCCAACTTTGGTGTTTTTGAAGATAAAAAGCTGGAACTAAGTACATACATATTATATTTTTGGTCAGTTAATACAACCTACCAAATTGCATAACGATCGGCCGACTATATCTTATAGCTGCCATATAACTGAACGATCGGAAATGGTATTTGGTAAAAATACCAACTTTGGTATTTTTGAAGATGGAAGCTTGGTACTTTGTTTTAGATTTTTTTGGTTATATAAATTGGATAAATTGGTTATATTATGATATTCTCATAAGGATCGGCCAATTTAATCCGATGTTTGCGATATACACTCCTGCCCATATTTATACGACACCTCGACAATTTTAGTTTCGACCCTCGTAGGAAAATGGGAAAGCAAAAGAAAGCCAAAATGAGTATGCAGAACAAAAGCTGTATTAATTCTGCTTTAGTTCCGATCTTCTTATCTCTGGTTGCATCTTGCGTTTTCAAGTAGCGATAACAAAAGCTCAAAAGCCCCATTTTTGCTATGCCTGCAAGTGTAACAAAATTATACGACACTTTTCAATTTTGTTTGATTAGAGCGACAAGTGTGATTTAAATTACTTTGTATAGTATTTCTGAGATAAATTAAATTATTTTTGAATAAAATGCCGGCTGGACGTTTATTGTCTGAGGGCGAGAAAGGAAGAATTAAAGCCTACAACGATGCAGGCTTTAATGTGAGCGAAATTTCTAGAAAAATTGGCCGAACACGTTGTGTTATAACCAATTTTTTAAGAAATCCGGAAGAATATGGTGATAAGCGCAGTTCTGGGAGAAAACCAAAACTGGATGACCGCGATAAACGTCGCATAATTTTGGAAGCGAGCAATTCTTTTGCTTCGTGCTCCACCATTGCCGCAGGTTGCACTAAGCCTGTGTCCAGGATGACTGTTTGGCGGGCGCTGAAAACATCCGAAGTAATTGTTAGAGGAATATTGAAAAAGGACCCGTCCTTAAAGCCGCGCCGCAAAACAGCGCGACTTCAATTTGCTGAAAACAACCTTCAGAGAAACTGGGCCTCGGTATGCAATTTTAGCTCAATTTTGTTTACACAGATTTTTTCATAATTTCTCATTTAGATAATTTTTTCTGATGAGAAAAAATTGAATCTTGACGGCCCAGATGGTTTTCGGCACTATTGGAGAGATTTGAGAAAGGATCCACTTATTTTTTCCAAACGAAATTTTGGAGGCGGATCCGCAATGGTTTGGGGAGCCTTTAATGCGTCGGGAACGCTTGATCTCTGCTTCACAAGCTGCAGGATGAATAGTGGAGACTATAAAAGAGTATTGGAAGAGCGTCTTCTGCCATATTTGGCAACAAATATGGACAGAAACCTTGTTTTCATGCAGGATAACGCATCAATTCACTGGAGCAGAGAGACGCTGGGCTTCCTAAATGTTCACAATGTAAATGTTTTGGAATGGCCAGCGTGCTCTCCGGATCTAAACCCTATTGAAAACATATGGGGACTCTTAGCCAGGCGAGTGTACGCCAATAACACCCAGTTCGAGAGCGTTGAAAGCCTTAAGGAAGAAATTTTGGCTCAATGGGCTCTTTTAGATGTAAATTTATTAAAAAATTTGATAAATTCAATGCCTAAAAGGCTTTTTGAGGTAGGAAAGGCTCAAGGTGGCCAAATTAATTATTAAATAACAGTTTAAACATTAAAACATTACTTAAATCAAACAAAATTGAAAAGTGTCGTATAATTTTGTTACACTTGCAGGCATAGCAAAAATGGGGCTTTTGAGCTTTTGTTATCGCTACTTGAAAACGCAAGATGCAACCAGAGATAAGAAGATCGGAATTAAAGCAGAATTAATACAGCTTTTGTTCTGCATACTCATTTTGGCTTTCTTTTGCTTTCCCATTTTCCTACGAGGGTCGAAACTAAAATTGTCGAGGTGTCGTATAAATATGGGCAGGAGTGTATATCCGGTTTTAACTGCAAGGGTATATCAACTTCGGCTCCGCCCGAAGTTAGCTTTCCTTTCTTGTTCATAAATAAAATCAATTAGATCATAAATACGCGTCGATTGACACCTCAATCATCCCAATCCTACTGACGTCGTTCAAACGTAATTCAAGAATGGTGATTTTTACAGAATTACTCAAAAGAAAAATTCGCCTAGCTTGTCCATCTGGTTTTCTGTTTAATTTATTCAACTAAAATTTTTGAAAAAAAAATTGCGCTTGTTTGTTAATGAAATTTAAGAGTTTTTTGGTTTAAAATTTCAAAAAACGCATTAAGCCTACGTAAAAAAATTATAAGAAATTTTAAATTAAAAAACTCGTACTTTAACTATAGGGCTTGCTACCTTAAGAAAATTGGGGTATTTTTTATTGGGTTTATGATGAAAGAAATTATATTATTTGTTATATTACATTTTTTAAAATTTTGGCATACATTTTATATTTCTTTAAGAATACGATCAAGTGGTAGTAGTAAAATTTTTTATTTATTTTTTTACTGATCAATTAAAATAAATATACTGAGATAGGAACAGGGTATATTTTAGTCGACATCACTTGAAACGCCGACGGCTTTTATGTTATTGTGGGTATTTATGTGCATTGTGCCTGCATACCCTACCGATGCATGATTTTCGCAGACACAAAACTTTACTGTGACTTATTTTCAGTCTGTTTTTATAAATTTTTTAAAATGGAAATTTTGTTAAAGTTTATTTAATTTCTTATTTAGTCAACTGTAATGTACTTTAAAAAAGTAAGAATGTTTATAGTCAAGAGACTTGAATATAAGATACCGGTACTCAAATACCATATGGAAAATGTATTTTCTTTATTAGCCGAAAAACTTATTCGGTACCTAGGAAACACCACATGAAAGCCATTGCAATGCAACGGGGTCTATAAAAATTTTGAAGACGATTCTTTAACTTTTGGGGACTTCCAAAAGTATGGTTGAAACAACTCTTTGTTTTTCCAAAATGTTTAATGCACTGCATTGTGTTACTACGTACTAGACATTCGACGACATTCAAATGCATAACCTTGAAAATGAATTGAGTGAGATAGAAAGCTGAGACGAAAATTAATGAATGAGTGACTGCGACTGTGTAGGTCTCACTCGCACAACATTCGGGGAATGAAAACCAAATTGAATGAGTTAGAGTTACAGTTCGCATTCGAATTGATTCAAATGCATTCTAGAATGTACGATACAACTATGCATATTTGCCTGTATTTTTAGACGCTGATAATAAAATAATTCAAAAGTGGAAGCAAGTCATTGTTTTTTTTTCAGAAATATTCATTGTTGTGTTGTATATTTTATTTTTCATATTTTAGTTCTAAGAATGTAAAAATATTTTCAATATTTATTAATAAATACTTTTCCAACACAATGTTGCCGCTAATAAAATTTCGTAAAATAAAAAAAAATGTAAAATAATTTAGCTTGTAATTTTCTAATAATTTAGAATTATTCATACATTCGCTAAAAAAACACTTTCATTATAATTTACCTTTTGGTCAACTCCCTCTTTGAAAGTATTAAAAGAATCCTTTTGCTCAACAGAAGAAAATAAATAAATGCATAGAGTGTGTTAAAAACCATTCGAGACATTCGGCTGCATTCCTCATTCCAAAAGCACTCTTCTTATTTCCCACCCCAACTCACTCGGTTTAAAATCAAGAGAATGCCCATGAGTTAGAATGCTCTCTTACTCGCTCACTCCCTCTCACTCAATTCGTTGTGTCTCTTGCACTCATTCATTATATTCCATTCGGATCTATTTTATGGCTGAGGCAATAAGAATGTATTCCTGCAGACCTCTACTACGTACTACGTTCTATGTACTATTATCCACCTATACTTCTTTACCTAAAATATCTGTGGATAAATGTGGATATTACCACTGGTGGTAGAAGAGCCAAGATTCAATAAGGAATTCAAAATCATTGAATTGGTTACAAATTTAATATCCTACTACTGCAATCTGAAAGGGAGTGGATACAAAGGTTGAAATCTCCAAGAACTTTAGAATTGCGATCTAAAAATGAATGCTGTTGAAATACGTTTTGAAACTCCATTCGAAGTTACGATGAGGATAGGTTGGGCTTTTATAAACTACATGAAATCCTATAGATTTTTATTTAGAAACGGCATATTCAAATACAGAAGAAGATATGGTTCAGAGGCTTTCGTAATATCACGAACTTGCATTGATAAAAAGTTGTTCAAAAGTTTTGAACAAACAAGAATAACTCTTTTTGGTCGGCTCCCACCGGAAACTGATAGACAATCTAATCTAACAACAGAACTAAAGCCAGGGATGTTATATGCTTCTATATATATTTACATAAATCTGAGCATACAAGATCAGAAGAAGCATAATCAAGCTCTTTCTCCGATGGCGATTGAACACAAGATTTAGGGGGAACAAAATTTCCAAATATATTGAGGCCAGCTGCGGTGGTTGCTCTACTGCAGGCTACATATAATGCTTCCCTTCGCATATTAGCAGTTGTATGGATAAAAACTTTACCTCAAAACTTTACTGTAGCATCCTTGTTTTTATGTAATGTAATGGCTTCTGCTGGTACTAATGGAAACTGATTTCTGTAACCTTTTTAGTATTTTATGGATCGGAGTCCAAGAAGCTTCTGACCGATGCCTGCACTTTATACGTGCACGCACTGCTTCATCTAGGAACTCTATCCAAAAGACTTCGGGAGACATATTCAGACATATTTGGTGAAGAACACCAGTGGCTCCAAAGCGTTGTGAAATACTTGGCTTTGCCTAGGTTTCCTAATATCATCGAAATTTTCGGCAAGGGGTATCATTTATTGTTGTCACACATGGGATCAAGCTGGCGAAAGTCCAACACCAATCGCATTTTCCGGCTGCTAGTTTTGTCGGTGCCCTTGTTATCTACTACCCATATTGGATTATTGTAGGAAGATTTCGACTTCTGGATTATGCCATTTTTTAGAATATTTTGACGAAATCGGCTGGTCCCATTAGGTATGGGTATTCACTGTACGTGAAATCGAGTCGATTTATGATCGCGATGAAATTCAACACTATGCCAAATGAGCCCAGCATGGCATCGGCAGGGCCTGCTCGCTGCCAAATGGCGCGAGTTATTTACGTAAATAACGCTACTGCCGCTTGCGCCAGGACTCGTATGCGTGCTGTTTTCCCGTAAATTCGGGCAGGCACTTAACGGCATCTAGGGGCTCGTCACATTTGACATTATCCCTAATTTCTATGGGGTCATAGACTTTAACTTGGGGAGCTTCCGCTTGGGCGGGGTCGATTTGTATTGCATTGACTTGGGAGGTCAGCTGCTGTATAGCTAGACGCAGCTCATTTTTTCTACGCTGGCTTGTAATGGTTGCTTTCCGAACGGCATAGCTAATGGCCGCCTGTATAGTGGCCGTCATTTCTTCCATACTGAAATCCCAATTCGCAGATGTGGGTGCGCTAGCATTTTCACTTTTGGGTGTAAAAAATCTGGCCGGCCCTTTGGTCCCGGATTCAGAAGCGCTGGAGAATTGTCTTTTAGTCCTATACTTATAACGTCGGCGTTAGAACGGCGTAGGTGGCAACCCCGGGGAGGGGAGATGGCAAACTATAAGCATCGCCATACCGTGTTTATTGCAGCCTAGGCGCAAATAGCCATTCACCGCGGAGCGTTGTAAAAGAGCTTAGGGTGTAATTTTTATTTGAAACGTAACGAGAAAGATATTTGAAATGAAGTAAAATTTGATAATTTCCTAATTTAAGCTAGATTTAAGAATTATACCTTTGGAGTTCATCGCGCCCAACCACTATCTTAAGTTTCTCATTTTCGTTTGTTTAACCTAGCAACTAATTAGTAGATACATAAGCGGGAGAGAAAACTGAATTTTTTGCGAAGCAAGGGGCTCAGCGATGGGGATGTATTAGACATTTAAGAACACTTTAGCCTAATAAACATGAAATTTATAATGAGACAGAAAAAAAAATAATTCGCCACCGCCTTGCCGCTGAACCACCCCCGACTTTTGCGTTCTCGCGGATCGTAAGGATCCAGATAAGATCTGTTCTAAGGGGATTTTGTTAGGCCTTCGCAGTTCGAGAGGCCGTGCACGCATTCCATTAACGATA
The DNA here is from genome assembly GCA_018153035.1 of Drosophila pseudoananassae pseudoananassae. Classification (NCBI taxonomy): domain Eukaryota; kingdom Metazoa; phylum Arthropoda; class Insecta; order Diptera; family Drosophilidae; genus Drosophila; species Drosophila pseudoananassae. The sequence goes on along the minus strand of JAECXR010000022.1, from coordinate 2,052,608 downwards.
TAATTTATGATCTTCGAGGTAAGCATCAGGGAGAGAGAGGGCACTATGAGACCCACCCATTAAGCGACGAGACCTAGCTGGCAACCGCGTGCAACCCCCGCGTTAGAGAAAGGGTAGACCACGGTACCACAGCAGTCGCAGCAATAGTTTGTAGTAGAGCTTAGCAGTTCAGTATCTCGCGTAGGATTTCAGGAGGGAAAGGACCAACCTGACCACGAGTTATGACTGGTGAGTTGTTCACAAGAGCAAAGAGACGGGAAAACTGGTGCTACAGTCGCTTGGAGAGCAGGATCAGTCAGCAAACTGATGTCTGACCACGTCTGGAGATTGGCAGTTAGGACCCGTCGTCCCCTAGTAGAGAAGATGGACGCTTGAAATTCAGTCGTAGGAGCTACGGATGACCACGTCGTAAGAGATATAGTTGTTGACTCGCAGTGCCTGGGAATAGCAGGGACGGGCGACGAAAAGCTGTAGAGGGAAGTTGCTCGAGCCACCTCCCGAAAAGATCAGAATGAGGAGCAAAGCAGAAAGAAGAAGAACAAAAGGCAGCGTGTATTGGCGGTAGGCAAATTAAACTATAGCGAAGTTTGGTTTTATATTAGTAGTAGTTGTAGTAGTAGTAGTTGTCAGAGTTGTAGTAGTCAAAGAGAGAGCATTTGGTAGCGTATCTCTAGATTTAGAAAGTAAAATTGGAAAGGATGAATCCGGCAGAGGCTGAGAAGGGGGCAGCGACACCCATGAAGTTGCCCATCTGCATGATATGTAACCAAAAAATGGCAACTGGCAGAGCCAGGACCAAGTGCGGGCACGAGTTCAACAAGACATGCATAACAACACATGCCAGTTCGAAGGCGTCATGCCCGACGTGCAAGGTAGTGTGTTTTGAGAAAGTCCAAACGGCAAGTGACACGAGCGCTGCGAGTACGAGCCAGCAGACTCGCCGGCCAGACTCACCCAGCGGGACTAGCCAAGCAGGCTCTCAGGCAGAATCTTTAGGAAGCACAGCGGAGCTGCATTCAATTGTGTCCCAAGCAATGAGCGCCATGCAGGCGACATTACTGGAACAGCTGTCGGCACAGGTGGACAGACTATTCCACCAAAAGCAGCGTCCAGAAAGGGATGAAGAAGTGAGAGCTGGAGACCTCGAACAACCCAGTGAGATTTACGATAATGAAGGGGCGATGCAAGATCAAAGTTAAAGTTTTAGGAACGGTATAAGGCAACAAGCAGAACAAAGCCTAGCGTACAGACCAGATAAGGTGGGCCACATTATAAACAGTTGAAAGATTCGGTTTAGCGGACATCCAGAGGGGATGACTGTCGATAATTTCATTTATCGGATAGAAGCATTGACCCACCAAACACTGGATAGAAATTTCTCACCTCTGTGCGGGAATGCGAGCTTGCTATTCGACGAGAAAGCGGGAGAATTTTACTGTCGTTTCCATAAGTTGAATAGAGGGATGAGATGGGGCGAGTTGTGCGACGCGCTTAGAAATCATTTCAGGGACAATAGAACGGATGAGGACATACGCGAAGCAATAGGAGACCGAAAGCAACGTGAAAAAGAGGATTTTGATTCATTTTACGAGGCGGTAGAGCAATTGATGGATGGGTTGAGTAGTCCCTTGAGCGAAGCCACACTAGTAGAAATGGTTAGAAGAAATTTCAGGTCAGAGATCCGCCACGAGTTGCTGAATGTGTCGATACGTTCGATAGGCCACTTACGAGAGGTTTGCAGGCGTCGTGAACGATTCTTAGAGGAAGTGCGTCGAGATAACAGCGCGTCAAAGCCAGGTTGGATAAAGAAGGCCTATGGGGAAACCCAGAGACGACAAGACAAAAGCTCGTATAGGGGCTATGCGTTTGGCAAAGCTGTAGCGGAATTAGGCAGTGATCTGGAATGGGAAGAGGCCCAAGAGTTCACGGACGAAGAAGCAGACGAAGTGGAGGCTGTGGCTCTCATCTGCTGGAATTGCAGGATGGAGGGTCACAGGTATCACGACTGCGCGGGAAAGTGGAAAGTTTTCTGTTTTGGATGCGGTTCACCTAATGTGTATAAGCCATCTTGTCCAAAATGTCAAAAAAACGGGAAAGCGAATGCACTGGGCCACCCCCCCCAGCGCATTCCGTTAGGCTCAAACAAGGACAAGTAGGAGAGAAGGAAGAGAGCGACACCGAGCATCGTGAAGGAGAGAATAGTAAGGCTACGGTAAACGATAAGATTAGGTCTAGAAACACTAACAGGTTAAGGCAATATTGGGATTCGTTAAGAAAAATACAAGCAATAAGGTATAAGGCTTCGGACAAGCGTCCATTTGCAGAAGTTAGACTGTTAGGAGAAGTAGTCCTGGGTCTGCTTGACACAGGGGCAGCGGACAGTTGTATCGGAGGGAGTTTCGCAGAAAGGTTCATAAAGAGCAAGGCAGACTTCAAGCGGAAAGGAAACACGGTGAGCACGGCTGATGGTCAACGACAACAGGTTGGGGGACAGCTGACGACGGAGGTGGAATTCAAAGGTGCTAAGCAAAACTCATACCTTTTATCTGGTTCCCACGTTAAGCCAAGATCTGTATCTAGGTATTGATTTTTGGAAGAGTTTCGAACTTTTGCCGTCGGAGTTCCGAGTTCCAGGTCGGCGAGATTTCGGTTAGGCAGGAGTTGTCCGAAACCCAGCAAACGAAATTACAGGCGGTGATAGAGCTATTGCCATCCTTCGCCAAGCTAGGTTTCGGTAAGACCCATTTGATTAGCCATAGCATTGACGTCGGGGAGACGAAAGCGGTAAAGCAAAGGCATTATCCGGTGTCTCCGGCGGTAGAGAAGCTACTCTACGGAAAGGTCGCGAGGATGATAAAGCTAGGGGTGATCGAGGAATTGCCAAGTGCTTGGTCGTCGCCGGTGGTGCTAGTGCAGAAGCCAGGCAAAGTCCGTTTATGTTGGGACTGGCCTATCCACTACCACAGATCGACGCAATCTTAAGCAGACTTCCTAAAGATATGTTTATCTCGAGTCTGTTTTTAAAGAACGCTTACCATTCCAGGGAAGCCTCTATACCAGTTTAGGGTCATGCCTTTCGGGCTCATGAATGCTTCTCAAATCATGACGCGACTCATGGACAAAGTTATTCCGGCCGCGCTACGGAATGAGGTATTCGTGTATTTGGACGACCTGCTCGTCGTATCCGATACTTTAGAATCGCATCTAGCGGTCCTGACGACGGTGGCGAAGCACATAAAGCAAGCAGGACTAACGCTGAATATTGAAAAGAGCCATTTCTGCATGAGAACTGTTAAGTATCTAGGTCATGTGATCGGGGAAGGCGTCGTAAGGACAGATTCCGAGAAGATATCTGCCATGGTAGATTACCCAGTTCCGCAGACATTGAAGGCGTTACGCAGTTTTCTAGGCATGACCGGATGGTATAGCAAGTTTATAAGTAACTACGCGGATATAGCAGCACCTCTAACCGATTTGGTGAGACCCAAATGCCGTTTTACGATGACGCAGGCGGGTTTGGAGGCGTTCTCAAAACTTAAAAACGCAATGTGTCAGGCTCCGGTTTTGCGAAGTCCGGATTTTGGGAAACCGTTCTACATCCACTGCGACGCAAGCAGTTATGGGATCGGCGGAGTATTGGTTCAGAAGACGGAAGGAGAGAAAGGACGAGTATCCAATTGCCTTCGTTTCGAAGAAATTGAGCAAGGCCCAACGGAACTATTCCGTCACGGAACAGGAATGCCTGGCCGCTATTGTTTGTATTAAGCGGTTCAGACCTTACGTAGAGGGACACAGATTTATGGTGATTACAGATCACGCATCGTTAGGGTGGCTTATGGCACAACCAGACTTAAGGTCTCGGCTGGGACGATGGGCGTCGAAGCTACAGGCGTATAAATTTCAAATAGAGCATCGGAAGGGCAAACTTCATGTCGTTCCTGACGCGTTGTCTAGGGCGTATAAAGGAGAAGCAGAGGAGAATCTCCAATCTCCTCTATGAATCTCCATTTTTCGAGACGGATGAGTATAAGGCTCTAAGAAACACGATCGAAGCTAAAAAGGAAACGGTGCCAGACTTGAAAGTCATGGAAGGGAAGGTCTTCCGGCGGGCGAAACAAGATCAGGAAGTAGGGCTAGGTGAGAGTTTCGCGTGGAAGTTATGGGTGCCAAAGGAGATGATTCCGGAGGTAATGACGGAGGCACACGATAGTTCCACAGCAGCCCATGGAGGGATTCAGAAAACGTTGGAGAGGATTCGACGGATGTACTACTGGCCGAGATTAGTTAGTGACGTGAAGGACTACGTAGGCAACTGTGAGGTTTGCAAAGCGTGCAAGGTACCCAACCAGATAACGAGACCCGCGATGGGAAGGCCAGCGGAGACGCAGAGATTCTTCCAGAGAATTTATGTGGACTTTTTAGGGCCGTATCCAAGATCCAAGAGCATCGGGATATTTATCATACTAGTGTTGTGACACTAAATTCGTTTTCCTCAAGGCGTTTAAAAAGCTATCGGCCGACGTAGTGGTGAAGTACATGAGGCAGGAATTGTTCCATACATTTGGAGTTCCGGAGACAATGGGACACAATTCAAGGGCGAAGCGTTTAGAATGCTAAAGCGGGAGAATCGGGTGACGCAGATTTTTACGGCGGTTCATTCGCCGCCGGCTAATGCATCCGAAAGGGTGAATAGGTCCATCATCACAGCCATAAGATCCTACGTGAGAGAAGACCAAAGGAATTGGGATGAATCTGCTGCGCGCTAAGAACTTTAGTCCATTCTGGTACGAGACGGCAAACTATCTGGGAGCCTTTTGCCGTAGTAGGACCGTAGTGAGGCGTTAGGCGTTGCCAATGTCCGTGGGTCTGGCAATCGGTGTAAAACAGTTGTTGGAAGCTGAAAATTAATCTTAGAAATCCGCGTGGAAATAGCTTTTTATTGCATTTCTGGCGCGGTCTAAGACAGTTCATCCGACAAAGCAGCAGAAGGATTTACGTAAAAGCGCACAACCAAGGTGGAAAACAAGCCCATTCGAAGATCACCAGGGTTCAGCGTCAGGGAACAACAGCGCAACCGAAGTCGCAGCTTGTTGGCAGACGCGCCAAAGGGTCGGCGCTAAAGTAAGGCAGGTCGCGAATCGTAGTGGCGGTGAGTGTGTGAGGTTAGGTCAGGGTCAGTTGGGTCTGATATGTTATTTTGGCTCTTTAGATCAGAGAGCCTGGTACAAGGAGTATCGAACCAGCGTTTCGATCGACGGCACAAATCGAACGGGGCGCGGCGCGAAACCGCCCACGAGGCGTGGCCGAGAGAACCTGGCCGGAGCAGACGGCGGAGAGGCGAAAGCCGAAAAGACGGAGGAGCCGCTATGTGCGGTCCGAGGCAGCCAAGCTCGGGAGCTAGACTAGGAGCGTTCGCTACGCTTATAAGGGACGCTCCGCCGCAGAGAAGGGAGCGTAGTCAGTCCATCTGGTGGCCTCGTGGTGCCACGAAGAAACGAGAGGAGTTGGTGAGCGGAGGGTTCTGTTCCAAATAAAGGCTTATATTGGCTGGCTGAGTAGATACTGTGTTTCGGACCGGGAGCTTTTCCGGAATATTATTCCTTTCCAGCCTCGAGCACGTGGAAGCGCTTCAACCAGCTCGTCGTGGATGAAAGGGGTAAGTAATTCCTGGTAGTTTTGTACAAAGCCAATTTAAGCGACACGGAACATTCCGGTCGTTAATCTACCGCATCGTCCGATTCCCGGCCGAAGGAGGTCCACCAAATGATCGGTTGCCTTCACCTTGAAACCGCGAGCGATCCGATACAGCAAAAGCCCGAACCTGAATTGAAACAAGGGCATCGCCATACCGTGTTTATTGCAGCCTAGGCGCAGATAGCCTTTCACCGCGGAGCGTTGTAAAAGACCTTAGGGTGTAACTTGTATTTGAAACGTAACGAGAACGATTATTGAAATGAAGTAAAATTTGATAATTTCCTAATTTAAGCTAGATTTAAGAATTATACCTTTTTAAAACTGAATTTTTTGCGAAGCAAGGGGCTCAGCGATGGGGATGTATTAGACATTTAAGAACACTTTAGCCTAATAAACATGAATTTTATAATGAGACAGAAAAAAAAATAGTTTCGCCTCGCTTAATTCGCCACCGCCTTGCCGCCGAACCACCCCCGACTTTTGCGTTCTCGCGGATCGTAAGGATCCAGATAAGATCTGTTCTAAGGGGATTTTGTTAGGCCTTCGCAGTTCGAGAGGCCGTGCACGCATTCCATTAACGATATTATTTATGATCTTCGAGGTAAGCTTCAGGGAAAGAGAGAGGGCCCTATGAGACCCACCTATTAAGCGACGAGACCTAGCTGGCAACCGCGTCCAACCCTCTTTTCTCACCCGTTGATCCAAAGATTCAACCTCACCAGGTTGACTGTTCGTTACATACTGTTGAAAGGGATTGCTCATGTGGAGCTTCAATTATAAAATCGCCCAAAAGAATTAATGCATGCTCGAGTTGCATAGAGTTGCCCATAGAGGCAATTGGGCTAGACTGCGCAGCTTATTATTCTTAGAATTCTTGTATAACAAAAGAGTCATATAAAAGTTACATACTTTTTACTTTTAAAAGTTACATACTCTTTTGTATGTTTGACTCATTTAAATCAGACGCAATAAGCGTTGTGCTTATTTATTATTAATTCTGCGGCTATATGTATGTACGGTTTTCCCGCGCATGCGTTCTTAGGCATGCGTTCACCACCTTGTACACTGCCGTGCAGTGATGAACTATTCCTTAAATTCATTGAAACCATACAATTTGTACACACATACTAGAGGTCTGCATCAATAGCTAATAAACGACATTCAAATTGACAACCTTGAAAATGAATTGAGTGAGATAGAATGCTGAGAGATAGAAGTTTAAAAGAACTATTCATACATTTGAAAAAAACACTTTCATTATAATTTACGCTTTGGCCAACTCCCTCATTATTAAAGAACTATTAATAGAAGAATTTTTTTCAACAGAAAAAAATAAAGAAATGTGTTAAAAAACCATTCGAGACATTCGGCTGCATTCCTTATTCCAAAAGCACTCTTCTTACTTGCCGATGAGTTAGAATGCTCTCTTACTCTCTCAATCAATTCGTTGATATCCTTTCGGATATATTCGATGGCTGAGGCAATAAGAATGTATTCCTGCAGACCTCTGCAGAAACATATGTATATGTATGTATGTATATATGTATATACACGTATGTCCTGGCTCCTATAATGTGATACATACATACATAATATTTACATACATACATACTTAAATTGAAACAAATATGTACAGGTAAGGAAAAAATTTAAAAAAAAATATGTTTATTTGTAAATTTGTTTATTTATTTATTTATTTTATTTAAATACACACATAATTTATTAATTCTGTTGTTTCTGCGAACGAATTGACTGTGTATGTACATATACATATATGTATGTATGTACATACACACGTGCGTATTGAATGTACATACATTTGTACATACACATTAATGCATGCATTAAGCTTAAAGCTGTAGTGTTGTTCAGTCTTCTTTTGTTTGTGATTTTCTTCTGCTTCTCTTTTGTTTAATTCCTAAAAAAAGGGCACAAATACATACATGTATGTATTTTTGAATCTACCATGCGGAATGAAAACCGCAGAATAAGTTGTAAAGACAGTTCTATGTATGTCATGTATGTATATTCATACATATGTTGATGTTAAGCTTTCAAAAATTGTTATAATTGTTAAATACACAAACATATTATTTTTAAGTACATATGTATGTACATATGTACATATGTGTAAAAATACTTTCAATTGTAATTGATTTATTAGGTTTTTATTAGTTAAAGAAATACACGTGTTTTACAAAAATATGTACATACATACATATGTAAATACATACATGTTTATTTACTTTGTGTAATTGAACTCAAAATTTAATTCGTCGTATAAAAAGCAAAAAAAATTTCACTGTATATTGGTAAGTGAATTAAAAATTACTGGTATGTACATATGATTATCATAAATATATGTACATACATATTAAAAATTGCACTTTGATTTACGCTTTGCGGAAAGCGTCATACATAGACCTACATACATACATATGTACTAGGCATCTGCAAGAGTGTCAAAAAACACACATTCAAATGTACAATGCTCAAAATGAGTTAAGTGAATTTGAAAGCAAAGCCAACCCGGTGTGAGAGATTCGGTTGTCTTACTCTTACTCACTTACACAACTAATAGGAAAAAGGAAACGAATTGAATGAATTGAGAATGTTGAAAACAGAGACGTTTCATTCGAATGATTCGAGTTGCTAATGTTTAAGTTTTAATTTAATTTATTTCTATATTAACAATAAATTTATTTTGTTTATGTTTTCTGAATTAGTGGCTATTTGACAACGCTTTTCTGTAATTTGAAAATGTACGTTCTGACGCCGCGCGGCTCCCTGGAATGCAAAATATTTTGCAGCTTGTTTTGTGCAATAGCGGAAAAAATTGCTTATTCATATGCCATCAAGCTAAAGCATTAAAATCAATGGTGTATGCTGCATTAATATTGCAATATCCAGAAATTTATTGATCCACCTTGTCTTGCATTGTCTCAACATGGGGAACATCGAAAAAATCAGCAAATTCATCGTCTACCAACTGGGTTTCATTATTGTTGATGTCAAAGTTTTCTTGTAGAAATTGTCCAGGTTTGAAATTGTTTCACCAGGTTTGATGTGCTTCCTGTAAACTTTAAAACTGTATAGCACATCTTACAGGCAAGTCGACAATTAGTTCTCCATTTTCGTTTTTAGTTTTAGAGAAAAATTCCCATACTTCGCTTCTGCCTCTCTTTTGAATTAAGGTGTACATGCCACTTTGCAGCTTCTCTTTGATACCTATCGCGCCTTGCACAACCTAAATGTTTCAAACAAATTAAATTGACAAATTAAAATAAATAAAGAACAATATGTATTTAAGAACAATACATATTCAAGAAAACGGCGACGGAGCATCTTGCCGAAAACACAGTCCCTTAGAAGCAGTCACTTAATAGCTAACCAAACAACGGCAACCAACGAGTGACCCACCGGCGCTGGTAAACTGTCTTTTCAACCATCTGTGACAATCCCTTAACAACTTGTGAAGGATTCTTGCAGAGGCGGAATAAGCAAAAGCCGCCTTGCATTTAATAATAAACTAATTTACACACAACCTAAAAACCAAACTTAGAAAAACGAGGTCTACAAATACATACAGATTCCTCGGCTTCTTGTTCCGGAGTTGTCAAAAAGGGAAGTATTGAAATCCTATCCAACAACTCGAATGATTCAAGTATACAAGGCATCTGTCAAATCTTTCATTTTACTTTTAGTTTCGTTCATTCTCTTTCATTTAGTTTGACCTGTCAAATTATGAGACGAACACAAACTTGTACTCATTCAATGACATTTAATTTCTAACATTTCTTTCACTTCATTCTATTCAATTCGAAAGTATTCTTTGAGACGTACATATGTTATGAATGTAATCATGCAGATGTCTAATATGTACATACAAATGTACATATGTATGTACTTACAAACATATGTCCATACATATGTACATACGTACTTCAACTTGTCGGACTGCGAGAAACCAAATTTTATTTTCAGGGGCCGGCATGGGCCAAGTCTACACAGGTCTTCTCCCAGCATGCAATATGAGCGTTTTCGGAGCGTTTTTTGAACCTTTCTTTTGGGTAAAAACACCCATAAAGTGTTCCGAAAAGATACCAGAAAGAGCGTTTTTCCCCTTGAAAATGGTCCGTCATAAGGATGGTAATTTGAGAGTCCGATAAGTGCTCTTTTTTGACTCCTAAATAGGTGCTTTCACCCTCCGAATGAAGCAGTGAAAGCCCTCAGAAAACGCACATAAAAGTAGCCTTTCCAGACACCTAAATCACCCCTTAAAAATACTTTTAGGAGCGTTTTAAACAGCACAAAAAGATACTTTTAGGTGCGTTTTTCAGGCACTTAAACCGCCCCAAAAAGTTACTTTTTTTACTCATTTGGATTTCATTTTTATTCATTTACTTAATTATTTTTTTAAATTGTAAAAATTAAACATTATAGTATTCAATATAAACTTAAACATTAAACATACTTTATAAATTTTTTCCATTATATTAATTTTTGTTTCATTTTCAGTTTTTTATCTTATTTTTATACAAAATTTACTAGTTATTTACTTTATTTACTGACTTATTATAATATTTAACTCTATCCGAAGCAGTCTGGAACCATTTGCCGCATATTGTTGGAAATGTTTTATCATCAACCGAAAATTTTTGATTGAAAGCTCCTGGAATAAAAGAAAAACAAATATTAATTAAATTGGATAATGAAAGAAATGAAAGAGAAAGCTTTTAAAATACAATGATTACCTCTAATTGTTGTTGTTAATGTCATGCTTAGAATGCATTTTTTGCAGTTCGTCCCTTTCCAAGAATATTTTGTTGCAAGTTCGTCTGTAAATATCTTCTTAAGAATTGTCCGTACAAATTTGGAAGGGTCAGCAATGTTGTAGTTCAGAATTTCGGCCTCCTATTTATTTATTTATTGTCCTTATTTATTATTTATTGTCAATATATTTATATATTTATAAAGATATTTACGTTTTTTTTTTTAGTATTTTAATTTAACTTGCACTTCACGTGTTAAACCGTCCGACTTTCACTTTCGTAATGAGCAAACTGAAAATTTTCTAGCATTTTCTTGTCGCAAGAATCTGCAGTCCGTTATTCTAATCGAGCCCTTTACTTTGTGTTTACTTTCCATTATCTCCCAAAACGCACCGAAATCGCTCTAAAATATGTGTTAACTCAAAAAACGATCCTAAATCGCTCTGAAATATGTGTTTACTCCGAAAACGCTCCTAAATCGCTCTGAAATATGTGTTTACTCCAAAAACGCTCCGAAGCAGGGCTCTTTTCAGACACCTAATTCGGAGCGCTCCTAACTTTGCATGCTGGGCTTTGAGTCCCATCAAAAATACACATACATACACATACACATACACATACATACAATTCGTACCTAGGTACGTACAAATGTACATACATATGTATAAAAGCCATATGTACATATTCATGGCTTCACTCGCAGCATACGATAAAATATATTAATTCGAATTGAATTTAATTGAGGGAATGCGAAAATTAAGTTGTATGCCTTGACTTTCAGATAAATGAGTTAGAATAAATGAAGCGTAAAACGGAATGGCAACTTCGGGTATAGCCGAAGCCATTCGAGTTTCCGAAGATTTTGAATGCAATTTTAAATTCCGTCACTTCGGAATATTTGTACTACATACTACATATTAAAGTTGGCCGATGCTTATGAGAATATCATAATATAACCAAATTATAACAATAAACAAGAAAGGAAAGCTAACTTCGGGCGGAGCCGAAGTTGATATACCCTTGCAGCTAAAACAGGATATATATCGCTAAAATCGGATATAGTTGACCGATTTTTATGGGAATATCATAATATAACCAATAAATTACAAGACAAAATCTAAAAAAAAGCCCAAACTTCTATCTTGAAGAACCCCAAAGTTGGTATTTTTACCAAATACCATTTCCGATCGTTCAGTTATATGGCAGCTATAAGATATAGTCGGCCGATCCATATGAAACTTAATAAGTCGTATTATTTTTCCAAAAATAGAATTCATAGAAAATCCCAACTTTCTAGCTCGAAAAACACTGAAGGTATGCCATTTCCGATCAATCAGTTATATGGCAGATATAGGATATAGGATCAGTCGGCTGATCCTTATGAAATTTGGCATGTTGTATTATTTTGCCAAAAATAGCAATCGTACCAAATCCGAATTCTCTAGCTTTAAAAATACCGAAGTTATAGCATTTCCGATCAATCAGTTATATGGCAGCTATAAGATATAGTAGCCCGATCCTTATGAAATTTGGTAGGTCGTATTATTTTGGCAAAAATAGGATTCATATAAAATCTGAAATCTGTAACTCTAAAAACACCAAAGTTATACCATTTCCGATCAATCAGTTATATGGCAGCTATAAGATATAGTCGGCCGATCCCGGCTGTTCCGACTTATATACTGCGTGCAAAGGAAAGAAGGGTGTGTGCAAAGTTTCAAGACGATAGCTTTAAAACTGAGAGACTAGTTTGCGTAGAAACAGACAGACGGACAGACAGACGGACATGCTTATATAAACTCAGGAGGTGATCCTGATCAAGAATATATATACTTTATAGGGTCGGAGATGTCTCCTTCACTGCGTTGCACACTTTTGACCAAAATTATAATACCCTCTGCAAGGGTATAAATATTATTCTTTGAAACAAGAAAGGAAAGCTAACTTCGGGCGGAGCCGAAGTTGATATACCTTTGCAGTTAAAACCGGATATATATCGCAAACATCGGATATAGTTGGCCGATCCTTATGAGAATATCATAATAAAACCAAATTATTACAATAAATATAAAAAATAAGCTATCGTCTTGAAACTTTGCACGCACCCTTCTTCCTTTGCACGCAGTATATAAGTCAGAACGGCCGGGATCGGCCGACTATATCCTGTAGCTGCCATATAACTAATTAATCGGAAATGCTATAACTTCGGTGTTTTTAAAGCTAGAGAATTCGAATTTGGTATGAATGCTATCTTTGGCAAAATAATACAATCTACCAAATTGCATAACGATCGGCCGACTATATCTTATAGCTGCCATATAACTGAACGATCGGAAATGGTATTTGGTAAAAATACCAACTTTGGTACTTTTGAAGATGGAAGCTGGGTACTTTGTTTTTATACCCTTGCAGAGGGTATTATAATTTTGGTCAAAAGTGTGCAACGCAGTGAAGGAGACATCTCCGACCATATAAAGTATATATATTCTTGATCAGGATCACCTTCTGAGTTGATATGAGCATGTCCGTCTGTCCGTCTGTCTGTCTGTCCGTCTGCCTGTTTCTACGCAAACTAGTCTTTCAGTTTTAAAGCTATCGTTTTGAAACTTTGCACACACCCTTCTTTCCTTTGCACGCAGTATATAAGTCGGAACTGCCGGGATCGGCCGACTATATCCTATAGCTGCCATATAACTGATTGATCGGAAATGCTATAACTTTGGTGTTTTTAGAGTTAGAGAGTTCAGAATGCTATTTTTGGCAAAATAATACGACGTGCCAAATTTCATAAGGATCGGCCGACTATATCCTATAGCTGCCATATAACTGAACAATCGGAAATGACCCAACTTTTGTATTTTTGAAGATAGAAACATGTAACTTGGTACATGATCCCACCTACCAAATTTAATAACGACTTTTTTTTACATTTCTTATCGTAATATTGGTCCTGTTATAATATTCTCATAAGGATCGGCCTACTTTATCCTATTTTACCGATGTATATCCGGTATTTAACTGTAAGGGTATATCAACTTCGGCTCCGCCCGAATTTAGCTTTACTTTCTTCTTATTAATAACTTGCCCCTTCTTTAACAAACTCTCAAGTACTTATCTATGCAGCCGATATTAAGCTTTTTTTTCAATACAAAGCCGCTTCTGTGTAATGGAATTTTCAGTAATGAAAATATTTAAAAATAGTGTTTAGTGAAGGATTTAATACTTAATGGATCAAAATCCAAACATATGGCTTTGGTCAAAAGGTTGTAAAAAGAACTGAACGATATCACTAAAAGTTTATTTATTTCTTTGGTCTGTCGGATACTGGAGTACTGTTCATGTGTCTGTAGTCCCCAATATAGAGTAAATAAAGACCGCATAAAATCTTTGCATAAGAATTTCTTACTGTTTGCTCTTAGAGGACTTACTGGGATGCAAATCTTCAACTTCCTTCGTATCATAGCAGACTCTTACTTATAAAATTATCCCCCTTAACAAAACGTAGAACAATGCTGGGTGTCGTTTTCCTAAACAGCCTTATTAATGGTCATGTAGATAGCAAGTTCCTAATAAAAGGACTAGAAATTTTAGTCCTCTATTCTTTAGCCATGGTAGTTCGAAATGGTACGACCCTATTAGGGTCTTATGTCCGAACTACTATTGTATCTACCTTATCATCTCACTTTCCTCTTCTTCAAAATTAAAAACACTTATTTTGAATTTTCCAACCAATTCTTCCTCGTTATCTTTCTTTTTTTTCTATTTACCTAATAACACGATGACCACAAGCTGTTCGTTAAATGGCAGAGCCCCTCGGTCAGTTGAGCCTTCAAGCTTTGGGATGAATGCAGGAATGCTAGCTGGTGCACTAACTGCTGGCACTAGCCATTCCCTTAATTCAAAACTGCAGCAATAAAAAACAAGAAAGGAGAGCTAACTTCGGGCGGAGCTGAAGTTGATATACCCTTGCTGTTAAAACCAGATATATATCACAAAAACCGGATTGAATTGGCCGATCCCATTGAGAATATGATAATATAACCAATTTATTACAATAAAAAATCTAACACAAAGTACCAAGCTTCCATCTTCAAAAATACCAAAGTTGGTATTTTTACCAAATACCATCTCCGATCGTTTTGTTATATGGCAGCTATAAGATATAGTCGGCTGATCGTTATGCAATTTGGTAGGTTGTATTATTTTTAAAAACACCGAAGTTATAGCATTTCCGATCAATCAGTTATATGGCAGCTATAGGATATAGTCGGCCGATCCTTACGAAATTTGGTAGATCGTATTTTGCCAAAAATAGCTTCCGTACAAAATCTGAACTCTGTAACTCTAAAAACACTAAAGTTATACCATTTCCGATCAATCAGTTATATGGCAGCTATAGGATATAGTCGGCCGATCCCGGCCGTTCCGACTTATATACTGCGTGCAAAGGAAAGTAGGGTGTGTGCAAAGTTTCAAGACGATAGCTTTAAAACTGAGAGACTAGTTCGCGTAGAAACAAACAGACAGACGGACCGACGGACAGACGGACAGACGGACATGCTCATATCAACTCAGGAGGTGATCCTGATCAAGAAAATATATACTTTATTGGGTCGGAGATGTCTCCTTCACTGCGTTGCACACTTTTGGACAAAATTATAATACCCTCAGCAAGGGTATAAAAACAAATAACAAACCTTAGTCCTCCACCTCAAAATCCGTTTTTATAATATTAAATGATTGTGTCGTGTGGATTTGTAATTTTTTTTTAATAGCTAGAATTTTTACTTATATCATTGTGGACGGCAGTACATACCTTTAATATAACGGGCTGCATCATCATCTGATTGAATGATATTTATTTGAAAGGTTTTACTATAATTAGATCATTTTTCATAAATACGCGTCATTTTTCATAAATAAAATCAATTAGATCATAAATACGCGTCGATTGACACCTCAATCATCCCAATCCTACTGACGTCGTTCAAACGTAATTCAAGAATGGCGATTTTTACAGAATTACTCAAAAGAAAAATTCGCCTAGCTTGTCCATCTGGTTTTCTGTTTAATTTATTCAACTAAAATTTTTGAAAAAAAAATTGCGCTTGTTTGTTAATGAAATTTAAGAGTTTTTTGGTTTAAAATTTCAAAAAACGCATTAAGCCTACGTAAAAAAATTATAAGAAATTTTAAATTAAAAAACTCGTACTTTAACTATAGGGCTTGCTACCTTAAGAAAATTGGGGTATTTTTTATTGGGTTTATGATGAAAGAAATTATATTATTTGTTATATTACATTTTTTAAAATTTTGGCATACATTTTATATTTCTTTAAGAATACGATCAAGTGGTAGTAGTAAAATTTTTTATTTATTTTTTTACTGATCAATTAAAATAAATATACTGAGATAGGAACAGGGTATATTTTAGTCGACATCACTTGAAACGCCGACGGCTTTTATGTTATTGTGGGTATTTATGTGCATTGTGCCTGCATACCCTACCGATGCATGATTTTCGCAGACACAAAACTTTACTGTGACTTATTTTCAGTCTGTTTTTATAAATTTTTTAAAATGGAAATTTTGTTAAAGTTTATTTAATTTCTTATTTAGTCAACTGTAATGTACTTTAAAAAAGTAAGAATGTTTATAGTCAAGAGACTTGAATATAAGATACCGGTACTCAAATACCATATGGAAAATGTATTTTCTTTATTAGCCGAAAAACTTATTCGGTACCTAGGGAACACCACATGAAAGCCATTGCAATGCAACGGGGTCTATAAAAATTTTGAAGACGATTCTTTAACTTTTGGGGACTTCCAAAAGTATGGTTGAAACAACTCTTTGTTTTTCCAAAATGTTTAATGCACTGCATTGTGTTACTACGTACTAGACATTCGACGACATTCAAATGCATAACCTTGAAAATGAATTGAGTGAGATAGAAAGCTGAGACGAAAATTAATGAATGAGTGACTGCGACTGTGTAGGTCTCACTCGCACAACATTCGGGGAATGAAAACCAAATTGAATGAGTTAGAGTTACAGTTCGCATTCGAATTGATTCAAATGCATTCTAGAATGTACGATACAACTATGCATATTTGCCTGTATTTTTAGACGCTGATAATAAAATAATTCAAAAGTGGAAGCAAGTCATTGTTTTTTTTTTCAGAAATATTCATTGTTGTGTTGTATATTTTATTTTTCATATTTTAGTTCTAAGAATGTAAAAATATTTTCAATATTTATTAATAAATACTTTTCCAACACAATGTTGCCGCTAATAAAATTTCGTAAAATAAAAAAAAATGTAAAATAATTTAGCTTGTAATTTTCTAATAATTTAGAATTATTCATACATTCGCTAAAAAAACACTTTCATTATAATTTACCTTTTGGTCAACTCCCTCTTTGAAAGTATTAAAAGAATCCTTTTGCTCAACAGAAGAAAATAAATAAATGCATAGAGTGTGTTAAAAACCATTCGAGACATTCGGCTGCATTCCTCATTCCAAAAGCACTCTTCTTATTTCCCACCCCAACTCACTCGGTTTAAAATCAAGAGAATGCCCATGAGTTAGAATGCTCTCTTACTCGCTCACTCCCTCTCACTCAATTCGTTGTGTCTCTTGCACTCATTCATTATATTCCATTCGGATCTATTTTATGGCTGAGGCAATAAGAATGTATTCCTGCAGACCTCTACTACGTACTACGTTCTATGTACTATTATCCACCTATACTTCTTTACCTAAAATATCTGTGGATAAATGTGGATATTACCACTGGTGGTAGAAGAGCCAAGATCCAATAAGGAATTCAAAATCATTGAATTGATTACAAATTTAATATCCTACTACTGCAATTTGAAAGGGAGTGGATACAAAGGTTGAAATCTCCAAGAACTTTAGAATTGCGATCTAAAAATGAATACTGTTGAAATACGTTTTGAAACTCCATTCGAAGTTACGATGAGGATAGGTTGGGCTTTTATAAACTACATGAAATCCTATAGATTTTTATTTAGAAACGGCATATTCAAATACAGAAGAAGATATGGTTCAGAGGCTTTCGTAATATCACGAACTTGCATTGATAAAAAGTTGTTCAAAAGTTTTGAACAAACAAGAATAACTCTTTTTGGTCGGCTCCCACCGGAAACTGATGGACAATCTAATCTAACAGCAGAACTAAAGCCAAGGATGTTATATGCTTCTATATATATTTACATAAATCTGAGCATACAAGATCAGAAGCAGCATAATCAAGCTCTTTCTCCGATGGCGATTGAACACAAGATTTAGGGGGAACAAAATTTCCAACTATATTTAGGCCAGCTGCGGTGGTTGCTCTACTGCAGGCTACATATATGACCCATATGACCCCTACAGACCCATTTTGGTCTGCGAAGGTTTTTTTCCTGTCTCTGAGCATTTTCGAAAATTCTTTTTTGACTTAAGGTCTACTTCAGTAAAATTGACTGAAGCCTGCCTCATTTAAGGTGGCCGGAAGCTAGACAAAGTGATGCACCCGCCTGTTTTAGCAAATCGAGACCGATAATTGCATCAAAACAGGACAAGTCAGGTAAAATAAAGAATGTGGCCTTTAAATTAAAAACTGATACGAATCATTTCTTCGCTATAGTTGTGAATGGAATGGAGTTTACACAAGGATTCTACCGGGCGGACGCCTTTCAATCTTTTGTATGGTCGGATGAAATTTTTGGACTCATCAATTTCTTCTGCCGCGGCGGTGTATGTACTATTAGTTGTGTCGGCGCTTTGCGCAATGTGATTTATCCATGCCTCTTTGGTGGGCCTGAACGATCTGACTCAACCGGCTTTCTATTCTGGTGTGCCAAAGCCTGTGATGGTGTTCTGGCGTCTCCCCACAACGTCTATAGCTGCATGGAGCCGAATGTACCTGAGCCTTGTGCGTTTAGTGTAGTGTGGATATATTCCAGCACCTACTTGAGGGTTTACTTGAAAGGATGCATGTTGGGGCTTTTGCGCCTTTGGAGTTTGCCTCTTATCCCTATCTTTTTGGCTCCTTGCGAACAACGATGCGAACGTGTACCTTGCGTGGTTTGATTACACTGCTATTTCCTTCGGCTTTGCCAAGAAGAGGACACCCGTGAGACTGCGCGTGCTCATCTCCGCGTGTGCGTGCTCATCTCCTGCTCGATGCCATGAATCTGACGCTTGTCACTGTACGTGAAATCGAGTCGATTTATGATCGCATAGAAGTTCAACACAGTGCCAAACGAGGACAGCACGGCGACGACAGGGCCTCCTATTTTACTCCTAATAATAATGACTGCCTGATAATGGCGCGAGCTATTTACGTAATATCTAAAAACATAATATGCGACTACTGTCGCTTGCCGCCAGGAGACGTACGCCTTAATCCTTACGTATGCCAGGAGACCTTAATCTGGGGGGCTGCCGCTTGGGCGGGACTTGAGGCGTCAGCTGCTGTGTAGCTAGATAGCTCATTCCCTACGCTGGCTTTCAGGGGTCGCTTCCTGGTCGGAATGGTTAGCGGCCGCCTGTATGGTGGCAGTCATTTGTTCCATGCTGAATGCCATATTCGCATTGGGTGCGATGGCGTTTGCATTTGGGTGTAGAAAGTCTGGCCGGCACTGCGATCTCGGACTCAGGGTCGCTGGAGAATTGCCCAAAAGAATTAATGCATGCTCAAGCTGTATGTCCATGGAGGAAATTGGGTTAGAATGGGGGTCGTCGAACTGAGCTGTTGCCTTGCCAAGCCAAGACAAGGTGAGTAATGCGCAGAGACAGAGCCTCCGCTATGGCAAACAAAGAAAATAAAAAACAACAAAGTTCCACACAAATGCATGCGCGGCCGTATCGAGTTCTCGAAAATGTAATGAGGAGACAAAAAGTTAACCGAGACTGCGCAGCTAATGCCAAGAATTCGACTTACTACTACTTACTATATAAAATGTAATATATTTATATAAAACTGTCAATCAATTAATGATTCTTAATTAATTACAATATTGGTATATTAGCTGTATATAAGCTGTATGTCCATGCAGGAAATTGGGTTAGAATGGGGGTCGTCGAACTGAGCTGTTGCCTTGCCAAGCCAAGACAAGGTGAGTAATGCGCAGAGACAGAGCCTCCGCTATGGCAAACAAAGAAAATAAAAAACAACAAAGTTCCACACAAATGCATGCGCGGCCGTATCGAGTTCTCGAAAATGTAATGAGGAGACAAAAAGTTAACCGAGACTGCGCAGCTAATGCCAAGAATTCGACTTACTACTACTTACTATATAAAATGTAATATATTTATATAAAACTGTCAATCAATTAATGATTTTTAATTAATTACAATATTGGTATGAAATATTAGTATAACACTGCAGAAGGTTTTTCTGGCAGGGTACATTAATTTTTGCCAATCGAATGTTACATTTACATATTCCATAATTTTATCGCAATGATTTTTTTACGTTGGGCGCCAATTATGTAATTTGGTACTCCCTCGCTGCGGTCGGTGGCGTCACAGCTGGGAGAGATCAGCGGGATGCCTGGCGGCATTATTTAAGTTATAATAAAAGAAATATATTTTGAAAAAATACATTTTTTTGGATATTTTATTATAATTTTTTTTGTTGTATGGCCATACTACAAATATCTTTTCTAAAAAAGAGAAAACAGTTTGTTTTTTATTCCTGCTAAAATTAATCGTAATATTGTTTCCCCTTTATCCGTAACTGTATACAGACATTTATATTTTAAATCTAACGTATGCCCTGTTTCGTTTTTTAATAAATCTTCCACTTCATCCCATCGGTAAGGTAACAAAATTCTTTATTCCTCTTTTTATATTCCTTTATCATAATTCTAGCCCTTTTAAGAGCTATTTCTAATTTATATTATAGAGTACTGCTATATTATTTATAGCGGGCTATTAGAACAGATACAGATGTTCCACTATGTTGTCATTAATTAATTTTTGGCTTGCGCTTGAATTTCGTCCTTTTGGCTATGAGGACTTCTATAATTTTTTATATATACTGGTTCATCGTCCTTTAATCTCAACTTTTATACCCTTGCAGGCGGTATTTTAATTTTGGTCAAATGTGTACGCAGTGAAGGAGACACTTCCGACCCTATAAAGTATATATATTCTTGATCAGGATCACCTACTGAATTGATATGGGCATGTCCGTCCGTCTGTCTTGAAACTTGGCAAACACCTTTCTTTTCTTTAAAAGCATAGTTGCGACGGCCGAGATCGGCCGACTATATTCTATACCTGCTATATAACTTAACAATCAGAAACTGACGTAACTTTCGTGTTTTCAAAGATAGAATGTTAGAACTTCGTTAAGATTATATTTTTGGTAAGTTGATCCGACCTACCAAATTTCATAACGATCAGCCGACTATATCTTATAGCTGCCATATCGGTAATGGTATTTGGTAAAAATACCAACTTTGCTTTTAGATAAAAAAAAGAAGTTTGGGACTTATTATACCCTTGCAGAGGGTATTATAATTTTGTCCAAAAGTGTGCAACGCAGTGAAGGAGACATCTCTGACCCTATAAAGTATATATATTCTTGATCAGGATCACCTCCTGAGTTGATATGAGCATGTCCGTCTGTCCGTCTGTCTGTCCGTCTGTCTGTCCGTCTGTCTGTCTGTCCGTTTCTACGCGAACTAGTCTCTCAGTTTTAAAGCTATCGTCTTGAAACTTTGTACACACCCTTCTTTCCTTCGCACGCAGTATATATCGGAAATATCGCAGTATATGATTGATCGGAAATGGTATAACTTTGGTGTTTTTAGAGTTACAGAGTTCAGATTTTGTACGAATGCTACTTTTGGCTACAAAATAATACAAAATAGTACAAAATAGTACGAATGCTACAAAATAATACGACCTACCAAGTTTCATAAGGATCGGCCGACTATATCTTATAGCTGCCATATAACTGATTGATCGGAAATGCTATAACTTCGGTGTTTTTAAAGCTAGAAAATTCGGATTCGGTACATGCCGAATTTCATAAGGATCAGCCGACTATATCCTATAGCTGCCATATAACTGAACAATCGCAAATTACCCAACTTTGGTGTTTTTGAAGATAAAAAGCTGGAACTAAGTACAGATTCTATTTTTGGTCAGTTAATACAACCTACCAAATTGCATAACGATCGGCCGACTATATCTTATAGCTGCCATATAACTGTACGATCGGAAATGGTATTTGGTAAAAATACCAACTTTGGTATTTTTGAAAATGGAAGCTTGGTACTTTGTTTTAGATTTTTTATTGTATTAAATGGGTTACATAATAATATTCTCATAGGGATCGACCATTTTTATACGATTTTAGCGATATATATCCGGTTTTAACTGCAAGGGTATATCAACTTCGGCTCCGGCCGAAGTTAGCTTTCCTTTCTTGTTTTAGATTTTGTATTGTAATAATTTGTTTATATTATGATATTTTCAAAATAATCGCCCCACAATATCCGATGCTTGCTATAGGGTATGCTCAAAGGGTATCCTTTCTTGTTGCTTGTAAAAATTGTTTGTTGTAGTCGATTCGGTATCCAGGCCGAATAAGTCGCTATATTTGGTGCAAATAATTGTAAGCTGTTTGTGGAATTATGGTAAAAAGTTTTATGAAAGTTAAGTATTGATTTTACTTTTTTTTCTAAATATGTTTTTATTACTTCGTAATTTTAAAGGAGTTAATATTTTAAAATATTCATACCGACTATTTGATCGGTATTTGTTGCTATGGTATTTTTGCTATATAAATACCATTCTATATTTTTTGAAGTTTGGAATAAACACAGTCTTCTATTGAATCTATTTTATTTTTTCGGACAACTTGGGATCTTGCGTGCAGAGTTATGAAGTTATTGGAAAATAAATTGGGAATTTTATGTTATTTGGTCCAACTAAAAGCCAAAATTTGGATGGCTTGAAGTCTAACTGACAGTTGTATTTTTTAATGAAATCTATTTCTATTATTTCACCCCAAGAGGTTGAAAATGTTGGATATGATATATGAAAATCATGTGCAATTATGTATTTATCTGTTTTGTATTGGCTTATTCCTTCTATATTTATTATATGGTAATAAATACTACTAAACGAACGTCTTCAGGAAAAGATAGACCCAACAATACGAGATGAACAAGGAGCTTTCAGACCACTCAGGAGCTGCGTAGACCAGGCAAACACACTACGCGCAATAACCGAACAAACTGTGGAATGGCGCTCGCCGCTGTACCTCCTGTTCATACATTTCCAGAAGGCATTCGATTCGGTAGACAGAGCAGCGGTATGGAGGGCACTTGCAAGGAAGGGAGTGCCAGTGAAAATCATAAACATAGTGAAAGCTATGTATGATGATGCTGAGCTGGCGGTACTGCACAACGGGAAAATTAGTGCACCCTTCCAGACGAACACAGGCGTCAAGCAAGGATGTCCTCTATCACCTCTTCTGTTCAACTTGGTAGTCGACTAAATCATGAGAGAAGTATGCATGAACAGTCGCGGAATCACTTGGAACTTCACCCGACATCTAGAAGACTTGGATTACGCGGATGACATATGTCTCTTGGCTCACAAATTCGAAGACATTCAAGCCAAAGCTAGGGACCTCGAGATCCGAGCCAGCGCAGTAGGCTTAAAGATCAACGCATCAAAAACGAAAGCTATGCGGATCAACAACTCCAACACAAACAACATCACAATCGGAGATAATACCATCGACTTCGTCAACAGCTTCACCTACCTTGGTACTATCATAACATCAAATGGAGGAGTGGAAAGTGATGTGGAGAACCGACTGCGCAAAGCGAGGTCTGCGTTCGGAAGACTACACCGAGTATGGAGAAACCAGCAGATAAACAGAAAAACAAAGCTGCGCATATTCAACTCGCGTGTAAAATCCATACTGCTATACGAATCGGAGACGTGGCTGACCACTCAAAGGATATTGATGAAGCTGCAGGCATACATCAATAAGTGTCTAAGAATAATACTTAGGGTATTCTGGCCAGATAGAATATCCAATGAGGACTTATGGCACTGCACAGGAGAGGTCCCAATCCAGGAGCAAATAAAGAAACGGAAATGGAAATGGATTGGCCACGCTCTGAGAATGGACCACAGGAGAGGTCCCAATCCAGGAGCAAATAAAGAAACGGAAATGGAAATGGATTGGCCACGCTGTGAGAATGGCTCTGGAATGGAACCCACAAGGAAGCAGAAGAGTGGGTCGCCCTAAGATGACCTGGCGCCGTACAGCACTCCTAGAAATATCCCGGAAGAACATCAGCTGGGACACAATAAAGCAAACAGCGGCAAATAAAGTTAGGTGGAGAGCCCTTGTAGAGGCCCTAAGCTCCCGAGAGGAGCAATAAGGCAAAAAAAAAATTTATTATATGGTATGTTTGAATGAATTTAAAATTTTCGGAATCTTCCTTTAAAATAGATACATATCTGCACCATAGCCACTGGTGCTTAAGTAGAATAGTTATTTTTTTGTTGTGACATTTCTAAAAGGAACAAATGCCTTTAAACTGAGTTTGATAGTGTGAACTTTGACGTTATCTATTGCAGAGTATTTAAAGCTTCTTAAGAGATTCCCTAAGAATTGTGGGCTGTCTTGACGTTGTTGTTATTATCATTATTATTATAAATATTAATTATAAGATGTTATACATCCATTTTGTTAATTATTTTCGCAAACATTTTCTATAAAGTTGCCTATGTTATATCCTCTTTATAATTATTACTCTGCGCACTCTGCGAGTGTAGAACCCCGCCATGACCCGTATGGATTCCTCGGTGCTTAACTTATCTGCATGCTCGTAGTATAATCCCTCAAAAATGTACTATGAAAATAGTATGAAAATTCCAACAATTTTCGAAGATTGTCAATGCGTGGCCGTTTTACCCTTTTGGTAAAAATTGCCCATTTTGCAATTACGATCACTTGTTGCCAGATCTTTTAGTTACTCATGCGGGCCCCCGGATCCGGCAAATTTTGCACTTTTCCTTCTTTCTGTGCGTTTTAACTCCTCCTTCCTTTAAATGGTTGTCGCCTCGGCGACCCACTTGTTTTACATCGTCATCGGCCCTCGATTTCATGCGGCGATTGGCTTTCAGGTGATAGTGACCAATCCCAAAAATTGCGTATAGTTCAAGATGTAGTCTACAGAAAGTTCAAGAGGAGAGGAGGAAGCATATTCAACGCGTGCTTGGAGATCGGCCACTTCCCCTCTGACTGGAAAAAGGCGGAGGTCATCCTCATTCCGAAGCCAGGCAAGCTTGAAGCTGATCTTGCCTCATAAAGGCCGATTTGCATGTTGTATTATTTTGTTAAAAATAGCATTCGTACCAAATCCGAATTCTCTAGCTTTAAAAACACCGAAGTTATAACATCGGCCGATAGTCGGCCGATCCTTATGAAATTTAGTAGGATTTTGCCAAAAGTAGCATTCGTATGGCAGCTATAGGATATAGTCGGCTATCCGACTTATATACTGCGTGCAAAGGAAAGAAGGGTGTGTGCAAAGTTTCAAGACGATAGCTTTAAAACTGAGAGACTAGTTCGCGTAGAAACAGACAGACAGACAGACGGACAGACGGACATGCTCATATCAACTCAGGAGGTGATCCTGATCAAGAATATATATACTTTATAGGGTCGGAGATGTCTCCTTCACTGCGTTGCACACTTCTGGACAAAATTATAATACCCTCTGCAAGGGTTTAATAAAAATGTTGTAGCCGAATTCCGAAGTCGTCTTTTTTCGATGGTGTCTTGCGGTGGACATCATATTTCGAAAACGGTTCGAGGGAATTTTAAAAATTTTGAAAAAATAGCGACGGTTTGAACAAAAAATGTACTTTTTCAATGTTATAACATATATTATAACATATATTATAACATATATTATAACATTATTATAACATATATAAATAAGTGGTCAATATTTGGTGTTGATCGGATTAGTAGTTTTTTAGTAATCGTATCCACCGCAAAGGTAATTTCGAAAAATCAAGATTCTGAGATAATCGCGTTTAAAGTTTCACGTTGGTTCAAGTTTTATGTGCAGGTAGTGCGCTATAAATATCTACAACTTCGGTTCTAATGCTCCGATCGTTATGAATTTTCGTGAGAGTATTCTCAACAGTATATACTTAAAGAATATGCAATAAAAATCGATTTTTTCATCTATCACAACTGTATATAACCCCTTAAGAGAATTGATTTTATAGTCTCGGAATTCAAGAATTTCTCGATTTCGCAGTAGATCGTTTTCGCTTTTGGAAATAAGTTCGCATTTGGAAAATGCATAAGGAAAAGAGCACCTTCTGTGGAAATAATCCCACACGGAAGTGGGTATCGATGTTCGTTCTACCGCTTGCTTGCATGGATGGCGTTTGTATTTTGCCATGGAACAAATCCGCAATTATTATTTGTTGCCTGAAACAGTTAACAGTTTGTATGGAAGTCACATTAAAGTTCTGTTCTTCATCTAAAGTGTTTACGTTTTGACAACGGGTCAACGCGTCTACCACAAAGTTTTCTTTGCCAAGTGTATAAATCACCTTTGCACCGTGGTCGTCAATAATTTCTTTCAAACGCTTAAGTTTAGCGCTAGGGTTTTGATCAGAGACGGCGTAAGTGAGTGCCTTGATGGTCGTAAATTTTTGTAAATTAAAAAATAAACAAGAAAGGAAAGCTAACTTCGTGCGGAGCCGAAGTTGAAATACCCTTGCAGGTAAAACCGGATATATATCGCATACATCGGATTAAATTGGCTGATCCTTATGAAAATATCATAATATAACCAATTTATTAAAATAAAAAATCTAAAACAAAGTACCAAGCTTCCATCTTCAAAAATACCAAAGTTGGTATTTTTACCAAATACCATTTCCGATCGTTCGGAATATAGTGGGCCGATCCCGGCCTTTCCAACTTATATACTGCGTGCAAAGGAAAGAAGGGTGTGTGCAAAGTTTCAAGACGATAGCTTTAAAATTGAGAGACTAGTTCGCGTAGAAACAGACAGACAGACGGACATGCTCGTATCAAGTGAGGAGGTGATCCTAATCAAGAAGATATATACTTTATAGGGTCGGAGATGTCTCCTTCACTGCGTTGCACACTTTTGGACAAAATTATAATACCCTCTGCAAGGGTATAAAAAAGATAAAAAAGTAAATTTTTTACTCCATACAAATATTTGCGTGGTTTTTTTACTGCCCAAACTAAAGCGGGGAGCTCTCGGTCGTTGGTTCCAAAGTTCTTTTCGTTATCTTGCAGAGTGCGTGATATTATTGTAATTGGGCGACCACTCTGAGATAGGTATTTGCTTATCTTTTTCGTTTTCGCGAACTGCTGCAAATATCTTAATAAAGCATCTATAATAACTGGCTAACCCTTTGAAAGATTTCAGCTCGAAAAGGGTTATTGGCTGTGAAAATTGCTTGATGGCTTTGACTTTATAGGGTGACCCGGTGCTTTTATTTAGTTTTCTAAAGTCGATAACGATTTCCCTCTTTTTGACCCCTGGTCGGTTTCTTTTTTTTATGCAAGGCCCTATTTTGCCGTCTGCTAGAAGTTGTTTAACCTCTGCAATCTAGAAGTTGTTTAACCTCTGCAATCTAGAAGTTTTTTAACCTCTGCGTTGACGAACTTAGTAACACCACTAACAAAACAGCATATAGAAACCCAACGACGAAACCCATACAACGAAAATGGACGCAAAAATTTCTTGCGAAAGGCCCCAGAGAGGATTTCTTACGCTCTCTTACGCTCATCGTTCGTTCATCTTACGCTCATACTCTCATTAAATGGTTTCTGTTTCTCAGTCTCTGAACGGAGCGCGACGAAGAAGGTTAGACTGCGCTTCGGTTGATCTTTGTATGTATGCGTGTCACACATTCACATACACGGGTGTATGTGTGCGTGCGATTTCGTTTCGAAGCCAGCGCACAAAATTTTATTTTTCTTACTTTTTAGGACTGCTACCCTAACAAAATTCGGGTATTCGTTATTTGGTGAAACGACGAAAGAAATTCTATTATTTTTTATATTAAATTTTTTATTATTTCAGCATACATTTTAAATTTATTTAGGAATAAGATTAAGTGTTAGTAGTAAAATTTCTGTATTTTTACGAATCATTAAAAATAATATACTGAGAAAATGTCAGAGTATTTTTCAGTCGGAGTCACTTAAAACTCCGATTGCTTTTAAGTTTTTGTTGTTAGGCAAGGGGCTTGTGCATTAGGGCGGGTCAATTTGTTCCTGTCCAAAAAATCCTGAAAATCGTCCACCATAATCGGAATCTACGAAGAATTCTAAGAAAATTTCACCATGAAACCATGTGTCTAAAATGAATACCTAGCTCGCGCCGTGAAGCTTAAAGATTTCACCATGAGGTACATAAGGTATTTCGATGTATTTAAGACATTTTAATGTATTTAAAAAAAAACATACGCATTTTTCAATTATGTTGGAGTCAATTCTGATTCATCTTTTTACAACAAATTTTATAATATTTTTTTACAACTTATTTAACTTATAATTTATTTTTTATTTCGAAAAAAAGTGTCAAACTAGCCATGTACTGAGGAGCCTCATATGAGAAAGTAGGAGCAATGCTTCTGTAACTTTTTAACGAAGTACGGTATCGATCTGAAAATTGAAATATATATTCAAAGGCATTTTAAGCCACTAAATAAAAGTAGGCGTGGCATGATAAAAGACGGAATTTAATTTTATTTTTTACTAGCAGTACCCTGCCACGTTTCGCTGTGGCATATTGTGGTTGCACGCATAAGAAATAAGTCAAACAAAAAAGAATAATTTTAAAATTAATTAAATTCTGTAATACTTGTGGGTATACAATATTCTTTGTTTCTCCCTTCTCCGCGTAAATATAAAGATTATTTGGTTTTCCGACACGGGAACACGCAACATATAATTGTCCGTGTGAAAAACAATCTGCATCCAAATCCAAACCACACAACTCCAGAGATTGACCTTGAGCTTTATTTATGGTCATTGCGAACGCCAAACGAATGGGAAACTGCAATCTCTTGAACTGGAACGGTGTATCAGTCGGGAACATAGGAATCCTAGGAATAAGGACATCTTCACCTTTAAAAGGACCACTTATGATCGTTGCTTCTACAACGTTGTTCATCAATTTCTTGACTGCGAGTCGCGTACCGTGGCAGAGTTTAGGCTGATTCATATTCCGGAGCATGATAATCGGCACACCTATTTTTAATTTCAATATGTGTGGTGGCATTCCAGGCAGATCAAGTGAGTTTAGAAACTCCGTAGGGTAATTAACTGCTTCCTCTGCCTCCACAACGGTGTCTATCGACTTATATGTAATTTCGTCAGTTTCTATGCTCGGATCCCCGACTATGACAATTGCCACTTCGTCTATAGTTGGAGCATTATATCTCCTGTTATCTCCTGAATGACAATTTAATGGGTATCCGAAGGCATCATATCGATTGCTGTTTTGAACAAACGCACCAAATGGTTCCGTTCGTGAAAAAAGCTTCTGTAGCTGCGAAATAGTGGGCTTCTTCAGCGAGGTATTGACTCCATAACGTGCATCGACTTCAGCTCCATCATCACAAATGAAGTACATTTGAAGAAATTTGTGTTCGCTGTCTGAGAACGGAAGCAGGGAACCGGCTTTGTGATAGATTTGTCCTTTAATTTTAAAAGTTGGCATGAATTGTTATAATTTCAGCACCAAATGACGTCATTTGAAAGCAAGAGTTGTATTTTCTAATGTTCGACAAGAAATGCTTCGATTCAGCAGTACATCCAGCGAATAGAAAGTGCAGAGGCTCTGGTGGTGCTTCAAGTTGAGGCAATTTCACTTTCCCGGAAGCGCAACACAATCGTTTTGGTTCGTTTTTGAATTAGAGATCCTGACAGTGTGTGCAGACCTGATGCATCCGGCTAATAACGACATTGCGATTCGAGCAATAATCAACAGTTGGATTATATCGGAATGCAAGACGATTGTATTGCAGGTTTCGATCTGTTGCAAGCTGTAAACGCGCTTCAGCTACCCTTGCCCAGTCGCGTTCATTAGTTTGAGACAGAATTAAATCGATTGCTACAGAACGCGACTGCCTAACTCTCAATCGTGTTCGCTCAAGCCTAGCTGCTCGCGTTTCTGCTGATTCCGCGTTGTGCATCCGCATTGCTCTCAGCCGCTCAGTCTCTCGGATGGAGGCCCGCTCTTCGGCAGTCATGAAATGTTACGTCTTTTTGCTTCTGTATTGCGAGTATAACGACCCAAATTCGACTTCTTGGGTGGCATGACTTCGTTTCTGACATTTGACATTTTCATTTGACATTTTCTTCTTAGCTGTCTGCCTAAATAAAAAAGTATGGACACGGGAGGAACGCTGTCGAACGGGACAAAAAGTATCCTATGTCCTTCTCCTGGCTCTAAGCTACCTCCCTACCAATTTTCACTCAAATCTGTTCTTCCGTTCTTGATTTATAAGTGGTGTAACATATAACACGACTTTCCTTTATATATAGATTATAAAGTTTATTTGCTTTCCAACAAGTAGGTAATTTTTGCATTTTGTTGACTTGGAATATAACGTCATCTTATTAGAATCTCAAGTCTTTCTTTGACTCCATTTGAGGAACTTTGGAACGACTATCTAAAGTCAATGACATAACAGCATCTCGATTCTGTGGCATAACTCGTCGTGAGACATGTGTTAACAACTGCACACATCGTTCGGTGCCCTGTATGTGCGATGGAATTGCTGGATCTGGCAGTAGTACTTCAGCAGAATTGATGTATTCCAAAAAGTGATCGTGTGGGATGTTTGCAGTAAATGGAGGTTCAAATAAGATGTCGTCATTATCCAAGTCAACTAAATGCATATAATCGGTGCAATCGAAATTAATGCGATTCTTTTTATAAGTTCTAAGTTTAGTTGGGTCATATAATTTCTCGCGATAATACATAATTATATTAATCGCTGCGGGAATCAAAATGTCACGCGCCTCAACATAAAATCAACGCGATTTTTCCTACGACACAAGTAACCAATACGCTAAATTGCTTCACGAATATCGCGATCTCGCAACGATTAACTTAAACCGGATGCCAGCAACGTCCGAAGTAACGCACTTCGTCCGCGCCCGACAAACTAAAAGCTGCACAATCCGAGTTCCGAGATATTCCCAAAACAGCAATTATTACGCCTTTTGGGCTATTCGAATTTTGGTTCATTACGTTCGGTGTGCAACGCAGCTCAAACTTTTTAGCGTCACATAAACGAAGTCATACAGGGCCTCGACTTCCTTTTTGCTTACATCGACGACATTCTGATAGCTTCAGAATCCGAGGCGCAGCACGAGACACACCTTCGCACGATCCTCGACGGCCTTTTGAAAGGCACATTTCACCGTAAACTTCGAGAAGTGCCAATTCTGTAAATCACAACTCACGTTCCTGGGACACGACATCAGCCAGCACGGTTTGAAGCCATCCGAAGCCAAAGTTGATGCCATTCGGCACTTTAGAAAACCGCTATTGCTAAAGACCTGAAAAAGTTTCTGGGTATGATTAATTTCTATCGGCCGTCTATCCCACGAGAAACCGAGAACCAACGCATACTCCAGACGCTGATCCAAGGCAATAAAAAGAATGATAAAACCCCGATACTTTGGTCTACAGAAGCCGACCACGCATTCACCGCGTGGAAGAACGAGCTTGCAAACGATACCTTGTTGAACTACATGGCACCCAACTCGCAATTAACGCTAACCACCGATGCATCCGACGACGCCATGGGCGAAACCACTGGGTTTCTTCTACAAGAAATTCACAATGACGCAAAGAAGTACAGCACCTACGATAGAGAGATGACTACCATATATCAGACCACTTTACACTTCAAGTACGCACTAGAGGGCAGAAACTTAGTAATTTTCACCGACTACGAGCCGCTTATGTACGCTTTCAGTCAAAACAGCGAGAAAGCATCACCTCGACGCGCTCGTCAACTGGATTTTATCAGCCAATTCAGCACCGATATCCGGCACATCTCTGGAGAAGAAAACAATGTGGCTGATCTTCTTTCACGCATCGACGCCATCAAACAAATAAACTTCGACCAGATGGCACTGGAACAGGAAGATGATGAACTACAATCTAACTCAATTCTGACACCGAAAATACAATCCCATTAACAAAATTGTCTCTTACAGGCTCAAACAAGCAATTGTACTGCCAAGTCGCCAATAACCAGATACGTCCTTTTGTGCCCAGATGGCTACGCCAAACAGTGGTTGAAGCCCTACATTCGCTGAGCCATCAAGGAGTTAAGACCACTAACAAGTTGGTCGATAAACACTACGTTTGGCACCGGGTTCGAAGGATGCACTAAAATCGCACGCTCTTGCATCCCGTGCCAGAAAGCAAAAATCCATCGTCACACCAAATCGTCACTAGGAGAGTACACCGCCAGCGACGCCCGTTTTGAACACATAAATATTGACATCGACGGCCCACTGCCTTCATTGAACGGATACCGATATTGCCTCACGTGTATCGATCGTTTCTCAAGAAGGCCCGAAGCAATTCCCTTAGTCGACATTACCGCACAATCTGTAGCCGACGCACTGATATTGGGCTGGTTCGCTCAGTACGGAATTCCTCTCCACATCAAAACCGATTTAGGTCGACAATTTGAATCGACATTATTCCAAAAGCTCGCTAAAATTTGTGGTTTTAAGCACCTACGTACGACGGCGTACCACCCACAAGCCAAAGGTATGATCGAACGTTGGCACAGAACGTTAAAAGCTGGTTTACAATGCGCTATTCTAATCAACTGGAGCAGTTCACTGCATTTTATCCTACTATGCCTACGTACAACAACAAAAAGCGAAATTGGGCTGAAACCAGCGGAAATGGTTTATGGCACCACACTGCGGGTGCCAGGCGGTTTTTCCCCGAGCACACAAAACCATACCGAGGCTCTTCAAAAAACCATTTCTCAGCTGCCAGCCACTGAGCCAGTGCACCATCATACACCGCAAGAATTTGTGCACCCGGATCTAAACCTTTGTACCCACGTCTTCGTCAGAGTGGATCGAGTCAAAACCCCTTTGGAAGCAAACTACGAGGGTCCTTTCGAAGTGGTAACAAAAAACGACAAATATTTTACGCTCAAAGGCGTATTTCCATCGATCGACTTAAACCAGCTTACATCTTCAAAGACGAAACTCTTCCGACACGGGAACGGACGACAGCACCAATAACCCAGGCACCCGAGCAAGTGTCAAGATCAGGAGGACGAATCATATTCCCAGCAAAATATCTTTCCCAACTGGAACTCTAGGAGGGGGGTTCTGTGGCAACCATCATCAGTTTTTGTTAGCACGACCAAACTCGATATTGTATCGATATTGCGAATGTACATCCCCAACACTGACTTTCTCTCGCCTACCAACTTGGACAGCTTCGACCGCCGCCACTGCAGAGTCTTTGCCATATTCACCATTTGGTCATTCGTATAGTTTTAAGTATATGTATATAGTGAAATAATAAATATAAGAACATAAAACATTCAAATCCTAAAGACTTCTCAATAACTATTGTCAAAATATTTTGCATATGTTCTAATTAAACGAGCCTTTTCTCTAAACTATGTTAGAGTATATAGAGGCCTCGTATTCAGAAATACTTATACTATCCTCATTGCGATTGAGTAAAACTCAATCGGGAAAGGGAAAAAGGAAAAAATGATGATGGTTTTCTTATGAGATGATGGTTTTTTA
The DNA here is from genome assembly GCA_018153035.1 of Drosophila pseudoananassae pseudoananassae. NCBI lineage: Eukaryota > Metazoa > Arthropoda > Insecta > Diptera > Drosophilidae > Drosophila > Drosophila pseudoananassae. The sequence continues at coordinate 2,019,264 of JAECXR010000022.1, read as the reverse complement.
CCTCATAATTTCTCAATCGGTTTCTTATAGATATTTGTTCGTATCCTGCACACTGGAAAGAGGAGAAACAAAAAAAATATGGCCATGATACGTTAGTTTGGGCTCTTACATTATTTTTCTCTGGCCGCGACAAAAAGCCACGACAAGAAAAAAATATATATGAAAGTATATATTCATTAAAAGTTCTGCGACTTCTTTCGACTGTGTGCAGTTATGTAATGTTATTTTATTTATTTGTAAATACCCTTCAGTACCATACCTCAAGGATTCCTCAAAGAAACCTCGAGGTAAAGGAATGGCCCCCCAAGGAATGCTTGGGGTATGTTTCATACAAACCATCAAGAAATTTCCATAGAAGAGTTCCTCCCATCGAGGAATGCGAAAACCCCAAGGAATACTGCAGGATTCCTGCAGTTATTCGAAGAGCATTTCCTGGGGTATACTCTGAGGAATCTTTAATCTTTGAGGAAATACCCCAAGGAATCCCTGGGGTATACTCTGAGGAATCTTTGAAGAAATACCCCAAGGAATCCCTGGGGAATCAGCGAGAAACTGTAAAGAATTTCACCCCCCCTTCCATTCAATACAAAAAATTCAATAAATAAATTAAAAATTGCCTAATGCCGTTTAATAAATATATGTATGTACATATTTACATATATTGAACGGCCGCTCGGAACTTAATAAATAAGTTCATTATATGCACTACTCACCAGAATTAGTTATTATCACCAGGTCACTTAAATGTTTTTTAAAAAATTTAACTTCAAATGCAACAAACAAACGCGTGTAATTCATATGCAACTTGAACATCAACTGCAAAGAGAAGGGGAGAGGCAAGACGAAACCAAAAATTGACAACCGAAAATTCTGGCGCGTGCCAGGGTACAGTCGACCAAAGCAATGCCTTGTAATTAGAATCGCACAAGGCTAATAATCAAACATGAACATATTGGCTTTGCCTAAAGCAAATTATTAATACATTTCAATATAACATATGATTAGATAAGAAAAATTTATTAAATATAATCTTAAATATTTAAAAATATTTCAACATATTTTTAAAAGAGTATTCTGACGTCGCTTCCATTCATTTGGTTTTCGAAACAGATTTTTTTTCTCTCCCTTCCCTCCATTTACATCTCTCTAATTGTCTCTCTGTCGCGTCCCGCTGCTCCGAAAATATGACGTAGAAGCTTCGAGAATCATCGTCGAAAACCGAAAGCAGGTAGAAGTTTCGTTTCCCCGTTCGTTTCGGACTTGAGTAAACGAAGCCTATGCAATTTGTTTTTGCTTTTCGACAATGTCGCCAGGAAAAGTCGGGGAAGGAATTTTGGTACTGAAGGGTACTTGCAGAAATCATTTATTATAGAATTTTTGTATTCTGTTCCCATGTCCGTAATGAACTTCTTCATTGGACCGTACTTTAGTATAAAGTAGTGTATACTACATAGTAGTATAAAGTACTAATAAAATTCTCAAAAATCGCTTTTGCTACTGTGTTAGCATTTTTGTTTGGAATTAGAATCGCGACTATATATTTAGTCAGATCACAAATTTTACTGCGTATTCATTTCCATTTTCAGACCTGGGTAGTGGACCAATGGTGTCTACTGAACCCTGTCGAAAGCATATATTGGCGTATCAGTTATCGTTAAAGGAGTTTTTATTTTTTTTGTCACTTTTGATATTAGTCATTTTGGACATTTTCGTATGTATTCAGGAATATCTATACCTTTCCAATAATAATGTATTTTGACCTTGGCCAAGGTTTTTGACCTCCTTGTATTGGATCGTCATGGAATGTAGACAATAGAGCTTCTTTTTCTTTTATTGTGTTTATTTGGGTCACCTGGTTGAGTAGCGCTACTCTCAATGAAATGAATATTTTATTGCCCATACTTTTAAAATTATCAATGGAACGTGTTCAAAGATATTTTCCCACGGTGGCACTTTGAGTTGTCTGATTTTATTTATACCGGCTTGCGTTTCAAGCCTTTGGAAAAATTGTCATAAGTCAAGAGTTTCAATTGTATATAAATCGCTAACATCATATCTTGCAGTAATTTTCTTACCATGTTTAAAGAAACATAGCATATTTTTTACAAGGTTACTACTTTACGAACTTCGTTATTGTTTATGACTTTCTATACGTTGGGCTTTGAATCTTTTTCTATAGATTGCCTTGGCAATTATATTTTTTCTTTTCCTGCACCGGAATTTTTTCTACTTTGATATCTTGTGACTTTCTGACTATCTAGTGACTTTCTTTACAGATCCATTTATTTGTGTCAGCTGTTGAATGGCTATTCTTGATAACACATCCGCTACAAAATTGTCTTAACCCTTCAGATATTCGGTTGTAAAATTATACTCCTCTAATTCAAGTCTCATACGTGTTATTAGTAGAAAAAAACAATTTTTATACCCTTGCAGAAGGTAATCTTGTCCAAAAGTGTGCAACGCAGTGAAGGAGACATCTCCGACCCTATAAAGTATATATATTCTTGATCAGGATCACCTCCTGAGTTGATATGAGCATGTCCGTCTGTCCGTCTGTCTGTTTCTACGCAAACTAGTCTCTCAGTTTTAAAGCTATCGACTTGAAACTTTGCACACACCCTTTTTTTGTTTTGCACGCAGTATATAAGTCAGAACGGCCGGGATCGGCCGACTATATCCTATATAGCTGCCATATAACTGATTGATCGGAAATGCTATAACTTCGGTGTTTTTAAAGCTAGAGAATTTGGTTTTCGAATTTGGTACGAATGCTTTTTTTGGCAAAATAATACAACCTACCAAATTACATAACGATCGGCCGACTATATCCTTTTTGCTGCCATATAACTGAACGATCGGAAATGGTATTTGGTAAAAACACCAACTTGGGTACTTTTGAAGATGAAAGCTTGGTACTTTGTTTTAGATTTTTTATTGTAATAAATTGCTTATATTATGATATTTTCATACGGATCGGCCAATTTAATCCGATGTTTGCGATATATGTATATCCAGTTTTAACTGCTTGGGAATATCAACTTCAGCTTCGCCGGAAGTTCGCTTTCCTTTCTTGTTGTAGATCAATTTGATAAAATCCTGGCATGAAAAGTATTTTGATCTTCCTATTTGATCCAAATGTCGTCAATTCTAGGAAGCGGGAATTTGTCCGACAAAGGTTTTCGATTAATTTGATGGTAGTCAATTACTAATCGCCATTTTTTCTTGTCAGACCCTGGAAGAGATTTCTTCAGTACTAACAAAAGTGGGCTGTTATAAGGGGATACAGACTGTTCGACTATTTTATTGTCGATTTATTTTTGTACTTGTATCTCATTTATTTGACTTTGAGGCATTTTATAATTTTTGATGTAGACTGGTTCATCATCCTTTTGTTTGTAGAAGTTATTGGTAGTGATTGGTAGTTGCTTACACTACTTGGCAAAATTATTTTAACGACCCCATGGAATTATGGGAAATTTTTCCATGGTATTCCATTAAAATTATGGAATTTTAAGTTAATATTTGTTGGAACAATTTTTTATATATAACCATATATGTATATTCGTCAAAATAATTATGTCAACTAGTGTTGACACATGTACGCGCAATATTATTATGTAAATACAATTTAACTTACTTTGTTTGTGTACTGGAATCTGCAAAGTCCAATCGAAATGTTTTTTCTTCGAGTTTTCCTTCGTCCCTTTGGGAGACAGCATCAGCGTTAAGTCGCTGTCGCTTGTAAATCAGTACCCTATTTGGGGCCAACTTCCACTGGGAAGCATCAAAATGGATTTCGCAGATGTTGTCGCTTTTGCCCAGGCTGCACTGCAAAATGCTTTTCCATAAGGTTTTTCTCGTGACACAAGATGGCACTTTTATAAATTTCACCAAAGATTATAAAGTACATAGATGCGACATCAGGGCCCAAAGAGGGGGTGAGGGGGGAACGCACAAACATACGATCCTATTTTTACATGTATGCACCAAAAAATGTGTGCGCTAATGTATGTATGTGTGACTGCTAACACGACGGCGTAAAAATGTTTTGGCTTCCAATTTTCATTTTCAATTTCTCGTCGTTTCTGTTTATAATGCATCGTTGTGATAAAGGAACAAATAGTGTTTTTGTTCGCCGCCGATCGAGTCAGGGTGGTAGCCTAATGCGTAGAGTAGTTGCACTCTGTACTATTTTTAAAGGTTCGAATCCGGCTTACACTTGATGTTTTTTTTATACCCTTGCAGAGGGTATTATAATTTTGTCCAAAAGTGTGCAACGCAGTGAAGGAGACATCTCCGACCCTATAAAGTATATATATTCTTGATCAGGATCACCTCCTGAGTTGATATGAGCATGTCCGTCTGTCCGTCTGTCCGTCTGTCCGTTGGTCCGTCTGTCCGTCTGTCCGTCTGTCTGTCCGTTTCTACGCGAACTAGTCTCTCAGTTTTAAAGCTATCGTCTTGAAACTTTGCACACACCCTTCTTTCCTTTGCACGCAGTATATAAGTCGGAACGGCCGGGATCGGCCGACTATATCCTATAGCTGCCATATAACTGATTGATCGGAAATGGTATAACTTTGGTGTTTTTAGAGTTACAGAGTTCAGATTTTGTACGGAAGCTATTTTTGGCAAAATAATACGACCTACCAAATTTTATAAGGATCGGCTGACTATATCCTATAGCTGCCATATAACTGATTGATCGGAAATGCTTTAACTTCGGTGTTTTTAAAGCTAGAGAATTCGGATTTGGTGCGAATGCTATTTTTGGCAAAATAATACAACCTACCAAATAACATAACGATCGGCCGACTATATCTTATAGCTGCCATATAACTGAACGATCGGAAATGGTATTTGGTAAAAACACCAACTTGGGTACTTTTGAAGATGAAAGCTTGGTACTTTGTTTTAGATTTTTTATTGTAATAAATTGCTTATATTATGATATTTTCATACGGATCGGCCAATTTAATCCGATGTTTGCGATATATGTATATCCAGTTTTAACTGCTTGGGAATATCAACTTCAGCTTCGCCGGAAGTTCGCTTTCCTTTCTTGTTGTAGATCAATTTGATAAAATCCTGGCATGAAAAGTATTTTGATCTTCCTATTTGATCCAAATGTCGTCAATTCTAGGAAGCGGGAATTTGTCCGACAAAGGTTTTCTATTAATTTGATGGTAGTCAATTACTAATCGCCATTTTTTCTTGTCAGACCCTGGAAGAGATTTCTTCAGTACTAACAAAAGTGGGCTGTTATAAGGGGATACAGACTGTTCGACTATTTTATTGTCGATTTATTTTTGTACTTGTATCTCATTTATTTGACTTTGAGGCATTTTATAATTTTTGATGTAGACTGGTTCATCATCCTTTTGTTTGTAGAAGTTATTGGTAGTGATTGGTAGTTGCTTACACTACTTGGCAAAATTATTTTAACGACCCCATGGAATTATGGGAAATTTTTCCATGGTATTCCATTAAAATTATGGAATTTTAAGTTAATATTTGTTGGAACAATTTTTTATATATAACCATATATGTATATTCGTCAAAATAATTATGTCAACTAGTGTTGACACATGTACGCGCAATATTATTATGTAAATACAATTTAACTTACTTTGTTTGTGTACTGGAATCTGCAAAGTCCAATCGAAATGTTTTTTCTTCGAGTTTTCCTTCGTCCCTTTGGGAGACAGCATCAGCGTTAAGTCGCTGTCGCTTGTAAATCAGTACCCTATTTGGGGCCAACTTCCACTGGGAAGCATCAAAATGGATTTCGCAGATGTTGTCGCTTTTGCCCAGGCTGCACTGCAAAATGCTTTTCCATAAGGTTTTTCTCGTGACACAAGATGGCACTTTTATAAATTTCACCAAAGATTATAAAGTACATAGATGCGACATCAGGGCCCAAAGAGGGGGTGAGGGGGGAACGCACAAACATACGATCCTATTTTTACATGTATGCACCAAAAAATGTGTGCGCTAATGTATGTATGTGTGACTGCTAACACGACGGCGTAAAAATGTTTTGGCTTCCAATTTTCATTTTCAATTTCTCGTCGTTTCTGTTTATAATGCATCGTTGTGATAAAGGAACAAATAGTGTTTTTGTTCGCCGCCGATCGAGTCAGGGTGGTAGCCTAATGCGTAGAGTAGTTGCACTCTGTACTATTTTTAAAGGTTCGAATCCGGCTTACACTTGATGTTTTTTTTATACCCTTGCAGAGGGTATTATAATTTTGTCCAAAAGTGTGCAACGCAGTGAAGGAGACATCTCCGACCCTATAAAGTATATATATTCTTGATCAGGATCACCTCCTGAGTTGATATGAGCATGTCCGTCTGTCCGTCTGTCCGTCTGTCCGTTGGTCCGTCTGTCCGTCTGTCCGTCTGTCTGTCCGTTTCTACGCGAACTAGTCTCTCAGTTTTAAAGCTATCGTCTTGAAACTTTGCACACACCCTTCTTTCCTTTGCACGCAGTATATAAGTCGGAACGGCCGGGATCGGCCGACTATATCCTATAGCTGCCATATAACTGATTGATCGGAAATGGTATAACTTTGGTGTTTTTAGAGTTACAGAGTTCAGATTTTGTACGGAAGCTATTTTTGGCAAAATAATACGACCTACCAAATTTTATAAGGATCGGCTGACTATATCCTATAGCTGCCATATAACTGATTGATCGGAAATGCTTTAACTTCGGTGTTTTTAAAGCTAGAGAATTCGGATTTGGTGCGAATGCTATTTTTGGCAAAATAATACAACCTACCAAATAACATAACGATCGGCCGACTATATCTTATAGCTGCCATATAACTGAACGATCGGAAATGGTATTTGGTAAAAACACCAACTTGGGTACTTTTGAAGATGAAAGCTTGGTACTTTGTTTTAGATTTTTTATTGTAATAAATTGCTTATATTATGATATTTTCATACGGATCGGCCAATTTAATCCGATGTTTGCGATATATGTATATCCAGTTTTAACTGCTTGGGAATATCAACTTCAGCTTCGCCGGAAGTTCGCTTTCCTTTCTTGTTGTAGATCAATTTGATAAAATCCTGGCATGAAAAGTATTTTGATCTTCCTATTTGATCCAAATGTCGTCAATTCTAGGAAGCGGGAATTTGTCCGACAAAGGTTTTCTATTAATTTGATGGTAGTCAATTACTAATCGCCATTTTTTCTTGTCAGACCCTGGAAGAGATTTCTTCAGTACTAACAAAAGTGGGCTGTTATAAGGGGATACAGACTGTTCGACTATTTTATTGTCGATTTATTTTTGTACTTGTATCTCATTTATTTGACTTTGAGGCATTTTATAATTTTTGATGTAGACTGGTTCATCATCCTTTTGTTTGTAGAAGTTATTGGTAGTGATTGGTAGTTGCTTACACTACTTGGCAAAATTATTTTAACGACCCCATGGAATTATGGGAAATTTTTCCATGGTATTCCATTAAAATTATGGAATTTTAAGTTAATATTTGTTGGAACAATTTTTTATATATAACCATATATGTATATTCGTCAAAATAATTATGTCAACTAGTGTTGACACATGTACGCGCAATATTATTATGTAAATACAATTTAACTTACTTTGTTTGTGTACTGGAATCTGCAAAGTCCAATCGAAATGTTTTTTCTTCGAGTTTTCCTTCGTCCCTTTGGGAGACAGCATCAGCGTTAAGTCGCTGTCGCTTGTAAATCAGTACCCTATTTGGGGCCAACTTCCACTGGGAAGCATCAAAATGGATTTCGCAGATGTTGTCGCTTTTGCCCAGGCTGCACTGCAAAATGCTTTTCCATAAGGTTTTTCTCGTGACACAAGATGGCACTTTTATAAATTTCACCAAAGATTATAAAGTACATAGATGCGACATCAGGGCCCAAAGAGGGGGTGAGGGGGGAACGCACAAACATACGATCCTATTTTTACATGTATGCACCAAAAAATGTGTGCGCTAATGTATGTATGTGTGACTGCTAACACGACGGCGTAAAAATGTTTTGGCTTCCAATTTTCATTTTCAATTTCTCGTCGTTTCTGTTTATAATGCATCGTTGTGATAAAGGAACAAATAGTGTTTTTGTTCGCCGCCGATCGAGTCAGGGTGGTAGCCTAATGCGTAGAGTAGTTGCACTCTGTACTATTTTTAAAGGTTCGAATCCGGCTTACACTTGATGTTTTTTTTATACCCTTGCAGAGGGTATTATAATTTTGTCCAAAAGTGTGCAACGCAGTGAAGGAGACATCTCCGACCCTATAAAGTATATATATTCTTGATCAGGATCACCTCCTGAGTTGATATGAGCATGTCCGTCTGTCCGTCTGTCCGTCGGTCCGTCTGTCCGTCTGTCCTTCTGTCTGTCCGTTTCTACGCGAACTAGTCTCTCAGTTTTAAAGCTATCGTCTTGAAACTTTGCACACACCCTTCTTTCCTTTGCACGCAGTATATAAGTCGGAACGGCCGGGATCGGCCGACTATATCCTATAGCTGCCATATAACTGATTGATCGGAAATGGTATAACTTTGGTGTTTTTAGAGTTACAGAGTTCAGATTTTGTACGGAAGCTATTTTTGGCAAAATAATACGACCTACCAAATTTTATAAGGATCGGCTGACTATATCCTATAGCTGCCATATAACTGATTGATCGGAAATGCTTTAACTTCGGTGTTTTTAAAGCTAGAGAATTCGGATTTGGTGCGAATGCTATTTTTGGCAAAATAATACAACCTACCAAATAACATAACGATCGGCCGACTATATCTTATAGCTGCCATATAACTGAACGATCGGAAATGGAATTTGGTAAAAAACCAACTTTGGTATTTTTGAAGATGGAAGCTTGGTACTTTGTGTTAGATTTTTTATTGTAATAAATTGGTAATATTATGGTATTCTCATAAGGATCGGCCAATTTAATCCGATGTTTGCGATATATATCCGGTTTTAACTGCAAGGGTATATCAACTTCGGCTCCGCCCGAAGTTAGCTTTCCTTTCTTGTTTTTTATTATCTTTAAGCTCTATCTTTAATTTTAGTATAAAAGAAAAAAATTTAACATTATGACCCTTCAATAAAATTCCAAGGGAGTCCGTCAGTCGTTTTGTCATCCGACCAAGGGAGTCCGTCAGTCGTTTTGTCATCCGACACGTCAATCACTAATTTCCACATTCCGCTATAAAATATATGTCTCATAATAAATTTCATAAAAACATAATTATTTTTACAACAATAGTAATAGAATGAAATTAACAGAAATATAAAAATAAACAAAAAAATAAATAAAAGAAAATATAAAAATAATCATAAAACTGAAAATTTAAAATTAAAACAACCGCCCACTAATAAAATCGAACCCAGGACCCCAAGGATAAGAAGCGCGCGCTTTTCATCTAGGCTATCCTCTAAGACTATCTAACGGTACTTAAAGTTTGTATTAAAGTAAAGGCAAGAATCCACAATCAAATACGAGATGAAGAGTAAAGATAGTAGAAGAATTCTATTTTTAGAACGTAACATTTTTGTAACATTGAAAGTTTGAAACGTTCAAATATCTTATTGATCGGGATTGGTATAACTTTGGTGTTTTTAGAGTTACACAGTTTAGATTTTGTACGAATGCTATTTTTGGCAAAATAATACGACCTACCAAGTTTCATAAGGATCGGCCGACTATATCTTATAGCTGCCATATATCTGATTGATCGGAAATGTTATAACTTCGGTGTTTTTAAAGCTAGAGATTTCGGATTTGGTACGAATGCTATTTTTGCCAAAATAATACAACATGCCAAATTTCATAAGCATCAGCAGACTGATCCTATATCCTATATCTGTCATATAACTGATTGATCGGAAATGGCATAACTTCAGTGTTTTTCGAGCTAGAAAGTTGGAATTTTCTATGAATTCTATTTTTGGAAAAATAATACGACTTATCAAGTTTCATATGGATCGGCCGACTATATCTTATAGCTGCCATATAACTGAACGATCGGAAATGGTATTTGGTAAAAATACCAACTTTGGGGTTCTTCAAGATAGAAGTTTGGGCTTTTTTTTAGATTTTGTCTTGTAATTTATTGGTTATATTATGATATTCCAATAAGAATCGGTCAACTATATCCGATTTTAGCGATATATATCCTGTTTTAGCTGCAAGAGTATATCAACTTCGGCTCCGCCCGAAGTTAGCTTTCCTTTCTTGTTATTGTAATAAATTGGTTATATTATGATATTCTTATAAGGATCGGCCAATTTAATCGGATGTTTCCGATATATATCCGGTTTTAACTGCAAGGGTATATCAACTTCGGCTCCGCCCGAAGTTAGCTTTCCTTTCTTGTTAGTCTGGAAATTACTTCTGATATAGTTGTTTCATTTCCGTCTAGGTTTCTGGCGACACCTTTTAGCTTTGTTTTTATTATTGAAATAGATAATTGATCGTGTTCGCTTTTTATTGATTTTATAATTTCTAATGCATCGAGAAAACTTGTTAAGTTTTCTGCTTTACCATCAAATACTGGTATAAGCTTTGAGGCAGTGTTGATGAAATCAATATTTGATTGTGCCATTGTAATAAATTTTTCTTCAACTATGCTCAAGCTAGCGTCTGAATCCGAAGAAGAGTACACCTCCGTGCGGAGTGCCTCTCCTGACGAATTTCTAAATAGACTCTCCTCCTATTATTTCCTCAACCAGGATTTGCCTCATAAGGTGCACAGATTGATCGTCTACCCCCAGTCTCGTCCGCGCATTGATTATCGAACATGGCAGGATGTTGTTGAATGCACCTTTTATGTCTAGAAAACCAATAAGTGCGTATTCCTTGCCACTAAGTGCCTTTTCGACAAATGTGCTGTTCGTCCTATACGCGTGATGTGATCCCGAAATGTCTGTCTGGGTTCTCTGGGTTAATGGTAAGATTAATGTGGAACTGATTAGTTCTCCATTGTCTTGAGAAGGAAGGACAACAGGCTTATTGGTCTGAAGTCCTTAGGGGTGCAGTGCGATGGTTTTCCCGACTTGGGTATGAATACGACTTTCGTCCGCAACCACATTGCGGGTACGATGCCTATTCTGAAAATTGCTGAGAACACTTTCTTGACCCAAGACCTCAGATTGGGACCGGCTTTTGTTAGTTGAGCCGGGACAATGCCATCTGGGCCTGGGGATTTGAAGGGCTTGAAGCTATTTATCGCCCAGTTGAGATACCTGTCACTCAATAGGTATTCAAGTTAGGGAGGGAGGGACTGTCCTCCTGTCTCTGCGTTTCCAGGGTTGTTCCTTCTTGAGAGCATCCCGGGAAGTGTGCCTCTGTAAGAGCCTCTAGGGTTTCTTTGTTGGACGATGTCCAGTTACCTTCTGAGGTTTTAATGTATCCCACGTTTGGTGCAGTTGTTGCGAGGACCTTTCGGAGTCGGGAGGCCTCTGATGTTTGCTGAAGGTTCGTGCAGAACTTGGTCCAGGCATTCCTTGGATGGCATGTCTAATGTCCTTAGGGAATCAGTGCGATGGTTTTCCCGCTTTTGGTATGAATACAACCTTCGTCTGCAACCACGTCGAGGGCACGATGCCTATTCTGAAAATTGCTGTGAAGACTTTCTTAACCCATGTCCTCAGATTGAATCCGGCTTTGATTAATTGGGCCGGGAAAATGCCATCTGGGCCTGGAGATTTAAAGGACTTGAAGCTGTTTATCAAGAGGTATGCAATTGGTTTGGTAGGGAGGGGCTGTCCCCTTGGCTCTGCGTTCTTTGTCATTGCCTGAAAACACTCATGGAAATGTGTATTTCTGAGAGCCTGTAGGGTTTTTCTACTAGGTCCAGCTACCATCCGAGGTTTTAATGTATTCTAAATTAGGTGCAGTTTTTGCGAAGTCCTTCCTAAGTCAGGAGGCCTCCGATGTCTTTTAAATGTCTCTACTGTCCCCTTTTTATACGTCTCCCAGGTTACCTCTGTGTTTGCCTTACTAGTGAAATTAAAGACTTTACGGGCCTTGGTCTTAAAGTGTTTGCAACCACCATGGTGGTTTCTGTGACTTGCTACTGCCCGATCTTCTTTTGGGACAGGCCTTATTAAATGCCCTGGGCCATGCCGCCGAAAGCCCAAAATGGCGTCCAGGTCTTCCCTGCTGTTTACGCCCCTCTGTCTAATTTTTTCTTGTACAGCTCCCAGTTCGCTTTCCTAGGATTTCGTACTGTTAGTCGAGTGAAGTTCTCGAAACTGACCACTAATTCTATGTAACGATGGTTTGAGAAAGAGTGCTTTTCTAGTACTCCCCATCTAACAATCCTGTCTGCTAGGGAGTCAGTGTAGAGAGTAATGTACTCTAAATACTCCCCTTCTGTTCTTGACTATAAAGGTGGGTTCTGTACCCCTGTTAGAAGATTTTGACTTAGGATAATCGAATATTGACTCACCCCTCACGTTTGTGTCAGATCTTCCCACTGATAATGATGGACGTTGGCGTCGCAACCTAAGATCAGGTCGATTTCCAGGGATCCAGGGTTCTTGGATGAGGGCCACATCAGCTTCACTCTCGGCGGAGTAGGAGGGCAGCAGATGCCGCCTTCCTGTGGTAAAGTTTTCCACCACAGTAACCACTGCCTCCGTCTCGGAGCTCAACAGAGAGTCCTCCTCTATCCCGACGCCTCTAAGTGCCCTTTCCAAGTCACTCTCCTCTGAGGTGTACCCTTTCAGTATGTCCTCCTCCTCATCTGACATTCCGGGTGCCCCTCATCGGTCGGCTCCTCCAAGTCTGGCTCTTTTGCGTCTGCCTCCTGTTTTGCTCTTTGAATCGGATTTGTAGATAAGGACCGTCACGTGCTCATATACGTATTTGATCCGGTGTTCAGACCTTTCTACAGTTCTACTCGACCTTGGCGACTCTCCAGTCCGCCGTGGGAAGCGTCGCATTGCACATCCTAAGCATCGTTTTGGTGCATCAGGATGGTTTTAGGGTCGGCTAACTTTTCTATGAGCCATACTCGCGCACTCGGTTTTCTTGGGATCTCCTCCCAGTCAACCGCCACCAGCTTTGCCCCAGGGTAGATCTCTCCAAGTGATGCAATCATTCGCTTGTAGCTCTCTACAGATCGCGTGTCTTGGCAGGCAATTACCTTAACGCTACCCTGATGCCATCGTGCATCTTCGCATTCTGGTGGGTGTCCTCCGCTTTGTAGCATCTCCTCCACTATGCGCTCATGCAACTCGTTAACGACTCTTCGCCAAAGATCCTTGGGGATGAGCTTATCTTTGGATCCCTTGTCCAGGATTCCAATATGGGTTCTTCCCTTCGTCACTTCGGCGAACGAGTGGTTGGACGGCTGCGGCTGGGCCTTCCTCTTCTTGCCTTGGAGGGCTCCTCCCTCCGTTGATCTCTGCCTTTTTGCGCACTGCGCGACCTCCTTGACACCCGCCTTTTCCGGTTTGAAGTCGGGCAGTATCTTTCTTGCCCACATGGCCCGGGTTGGCTTCCGCCGATGGGTCCGCCGTCATTAGGATGAAGGCTGCTATCCTCCTATCTTTATAGGAGACTTTCCGCTGGGGCCTTCAACTTAGGGGCCTCACCGGTTGGTTTAGAGGTTGACCCTCTCCACGCCGTTTGGTGGCCCCATGGATAGCCCCGCTTTGGAAGAAAATGCCTTGGAATCCTCCTCCGCACCGGCGCGTCCCGCCTCCTGATGTTCCCTGTAGGAAGCTTCTCCATTCTAGCAACTCCTTGGCTTTTGAGGGCCTTGGACATGAGACATGACCTTATCGGGACCTGTTCCTAGCCGCCATCACATGGAAAGAATAGTCGCACTACCAGCGGTGTACACAGTTACGGCATGCAATTGCTTGCGTGTAGGTCCCTCTGTTGTACCCGTTGGCTGACGGCCATTCCCTTACATAAAAAAAGGGGGAAAGTTCGATGCTGCTTATTACAAAGGCATCTTTAAATTGTGGGCAAATCCAAAGTTATTTGAAAAATTAATTACTCCTCATTTGCAACACCGTGGATTTTCGATCATCTCTCCATGTCAGCATGGCTTCATTAAGTGCGCTCCACCACCACTAATTTACTGGAGTTGACATCCTTTGTCATAGATGGCTTTCGAAAGGGATTTTAAACTGATTTTATTTACTTAAACTTTAGTGGAAGTCCAGCTACATAGATGGAAGAACAAAAAGAGTTTTATTAAAAAATATACATTCCCGCTTGGTCCGTGCTCTGGCGTCCCTCACGGGACCCAATCATCTTGGCCCGTTACTATTTACTCTTTTTATTAATGACGTTAAGTTTTGTCTTCAATACAAATCCATCTCTGTCCAATGCACCCTTCAGTCCGATCTTGAAAATTTTTAAAAATGGTGTTCAGAAAATGATTTAATACTTAATAAATCAAAATTCAAGTTTATGTCTTTTTATCGTTATTGCCCTCTCCAGGCTACGTATTCTCTCTATGGGATTCCCTATTAGAGCCAAAATTTAAATTTTCCGACCATATTCCCACAATGGTTAATAACGCTAAATCTTTTCTTAGTTTTATTAAAAGGTGGTCAAATAAATTTAAGGATCTCTACATTACTAAAAGCTTATTCTCTTCTATGGTTCGTCCGATACTGGAGTACGGTTGATGTGTATAAAGTCCCCAATATGGAGTATAAGGACCGCATAGAAAACGTACAAAAGAATTTCTTAACTTTTTCACTTAGACGTCTAAATTGGGATGCATATCTTCACCTTCCATCTTATAGTAGCAGACTTCTACTAATAAACATACCAAACTTAACTAATCGTAGGACAATGCTGGGTGTAGTTTTTCTACATAACCTAATCAATGGGGATGTAGAAGATTCAATTTCCCGCTTAGCTGTGTTAGCTGGGATTTTCTATGGGTTATATTTTTGGGCAACTGATCTGACCTCCCAAATTTCCATATAATTACATATAACTGAACAATCTGAAATGACCCACCTTTGGTATTTTTTAAGGTAGAAGATTGAAATTTTAAAAAACATTTTTGTTATAAGAAATGAATTTCCAGCCTCACACCCGCCTTTTCCGGCTTAAAGATCGGGCAGGATCTTCCTTGCCCACTTTATAATCTCGGCCTGGTCCGAGTTGGCTTCGGCCGATGGGTTCGCCCTCATTAGAATGAAGGCTGATTTTCTCCTATCTCTGTAAGAGCCTTTACGCTGCGTCGAGTGAGACGCTTCCGGACCAGGGTTCGCCTTAGGGGCCCCGCCGGTTGGTTTAGAGGTTGACCCTGGGGTTTTCCTCTCCACACCGTTGGGTGGTCCCATGGCTAGCCCCGCTTTGGAAGAAGAAGCCTTGGCAGCCTCCTCCGCACCGGCGCGTCCCGCCTCCAGATGTTGCCTCTCTGCGGGGGCTTCTCCATCTCAGCAACTCCTTGGCTTTTGAGAGCCTTGGAGTTTGACGGGTCATTGACCCCATTTCCGAACTTTTTTGGGGAGTTCCGTTCTCCGCTTATGTTTTTATTTGGTAAGGTGTTCATCTTTGGTCCCTCGAGTAGGCGGGAAGGGGTTCGTCCATCATGACATAACCCGCTTGTCACGATAAGCCTGGTTAAAACTGGGAGGTGGGCCGGTCCCCCAGAGTTCGCATGTTAGCGTCCGAGTCCCCTCTCGGACACGCTTCCTTCGCCATGTGCTGTTCCACCGTGGATTGGGGTGATTTAAGGAAGGGAGTGTTCTTCTCCCCGCCCGACTACCATTAACCAGCATCCTCGGCAGAGACATGACCTTACCGGGATCTGTTCCCAGCCGCCCTCACGGGGAGAGTATAGTCGCACTACCAGCGGTGTACACAGTTACGGCACGCAATTGCTTGCGTGTAGGTCCCCCTGTTGTACCCGTTGGCTGACGGCCATTCCCTTACATAAAAAGGGGGAAAGTTCGATGCTGCTAATTACAGAGGCATCTCTAAATTGTCGGCAAATCCAAAGGTTTTTGAAAAATTAATTACTCCTCATTTGCAACACCTTGGATTTTCGATCATCTCTCCATGTCAGCATGGCTTCATTAAGCGGCGCTCCACCACCACTAATTTACTGAAGCTGACGTCTTTTGTCATAGATGGCTTTCGAAAGGGATTTTAAAGTGATTTTATTTACTTAAACTTTAGTGGAAGTCCAGCTACTTAGATGGAAGAACAAAAGGAGTTTTATTAAAAAATATACATTCCCGCTTGGTCCGTGCTCTGGCGTCCCTCAAGGAAATCATCTTGGCCCGTTACTATTTACTCTTTTTATTAATGACGTTAAGTTTTGTCTTCAATACAAATCCATCTCTGTCCAATGCACCCTTCAGTCCGATCTTGAAAATTTTTAAAAATGGTGTTCAGAAAATGATTTAATACTTAATAAATCAAAATTCAAGTTTATGTCTTTTTATCGTTATTGCCCTCTCCAGGCTACGTATTCTCTCTATGGGATTCCCTATTAGACCCAAAATTTAAATTTTCCGACCATATTCCCACAATGGTTAATAACGCTAAATCTTTTCTTAGTTTTACTAAAAGGTGGAAAAATAAATTTAAGGATCTCTACATTACTAAAAGCTTATTCTCTTCTATGGTTCGTCCGATACTGGAGTACGGTTGATGTGTATAAAGTCCCCAATATGGAGTATATCAGTACAACATTTGTTGTAAAAGAAATTTACGATTTTTTCAACAGCAACAATTAGAGATGAATGTTCAACGGCCGAAGACGTCAAGAAGAAGAAGGATACCAAGGAAGGAAGAATTGCAAACCATTCACGACCGCAAGGAATTATTAAAATTTAATGAACAAAATGTGAATTGAAAATGAATAAAATATTAATGGAACACAAAAATGGAAACCCAACTTAGGGAGAAGCCGATTTTGATATACCCTTGTAGTTCAAACCGGAAACATCGGATATAGTTTATCGATCCTTAAGAGAATATCATAATATAGCCAATTTATTACAATAAAAAAATCTAAATAAAGTCCCAAGCTTCTATCTTGAAGAACCCCAAAGTTGGTATTTTTACCAAATACCATTTCCGAACGTTCAGTTATATGGCAGCTATAATATATAGTCGGCCGATCGTTATGAAATTTGGTATTATTTTGCCAAAAATAGCATTCATGCAAAATTCGAACTCTCTAAATCAATGAACAACAAAAGTACAGCATTTCTTATCAATAAATTATATGGCAGCTATAGGATATAGTCGGCTGATCCCGGATTTTCGCTTAATCGCTATTTGACATATGTATCTACATAATTTTAGCCGTAACATATTTATTGATGCATTCTCAAAAAAAATTGTTCGCTTGGTAGTGGGCGTGACAAAATGTTGACAAAAAACTTGATGCTGATCAAGAATATGTATTTGTTGTTACAAAAATTTTTTGCTGGATTCGAAACAAAATTTCACGCATCTCAAAAGACCGCGTGGGTCATATCCGACATAAAATTTTGGGCCTGATAAAGCTGACGGCGCGATGGGTTCAGTGTTTGACCACTTCAAAGCAGTGCTTGACGCTGTTTAAGCGCAATCCAAAAGAATTTCGTGACGTTTTGTGACCGTCGATGAAACATGGATCTACTGGTACGCACCAGAGACCAAGAAACAGCGGACTTCACCCGGCGAACCGACTCCGAAGAAGGCGAAAACTATTCCATCGGTCGGAAAGATGATGGCCACCTTTTTTTGGGATTCACAAGGTGTGATCTACGTCGACTACCTGGAGAAGGGCAAAACGGCTGTACTATGCCGAATTATTGGGCCGATTCGCCGTCGAAAAAAATTTTGTACTAAAAATTGCATAAAAAAATGTCTATCCATTGGATCGAAAAAATCCTACGTCACTCTGTGGAAAATCTATGTAAGAGGATGTGTTTCAATTTTCAAGTCAATCGGTTGAACAGTTTTTGCGTTATCATGCCCACCGTCTTGAAAAAAGTGGTTTCGAGAAAAACGCAAAAGAAGAATAAGAAGTGTCTTAGTGCCCTCCTGCCGCGCCGACTTCAAATGAACATAACTTCCATAATTATCAAGATATTGTCTTCGGGGACGTCTTAAAATACTCGTGAGAATATAGTCTTTTAAATTAAGTAAAAAACAAAAAATCGATTTTTTGAAAATTTCAGGGTGGCATAACCCCTTAAAGGAGATAATGTTAAGAAATATATCTAAATAAATAAATATATAACATTTTCAAAATTTTCGATTTTCTTTTGGAGGCTAAGTACTTATTGGCTCTATCTTTTTAAGTCTCTGACATCTGAGATCCACGCATGATTTCATACAGACGGACAAACGGATAGATGGACATTGAAATTCTGATCAAAAAAATGTATTTGTTGTTACAAAGATGTCCTGTGTTCGAAACGAAATCGAATGCAATCGTGTATGTGAATGTGTGACACGCATACATACAAAGATCAATCCGAGCGCAGACAATCCTGTTCCTTTCAGAGACTGAAAAACATAAAACATTCAATAAGAATATAAGCGTAAAATGAATGTAAGATGAGCATAAGAAAAAGAGTAAGATGGGTCCTGCTGGGTCCTGTCGCAAGAAATATGTTGTAGTGTATATGTTGTATGTTTAGTGCTGTAAAGATGGGTCCTGCTGGGTCCTGTCGCAAGAAATATGTTGTAGTCTATATGTTGTGTGTTTAGTGCTGTAAAGCAGTGATGGGCAAAACGCCCACATATATAACATTTAAGTGTGTGCGTAGGCAGCAAAAAACAAAGAACTTTATATCGCTGATATATGAAATAATTTACTTACTCTAGATAGAGTCTGACTAATGGAACTACCATCTACCTGGAATAATCAAATTACTCAATATATAGTCTGACTTCTTAACCCAACACTTCTTATAGTTATCTAGCCACAACGAGATCAATTTTCTAGCAAGAAATTTTTAACAATTTTATTTTATTATGTTTCTTTTCGCGCGTCTCTCACTGCATACGTACTGCTCGCCTCTCGTACTGCCAGCCAAGAGACGCTGGTCGCATAACGTACGAAAGTAAAGATACAAGTGAATTTACAAAACTATTGAATTGAGAGAATAGCTTACATCGTTAGCGAACATAATTACCAGTGACTTTGTTAAGGCAAGGGCTAAATCATTAATAAACAGTGGGGTGCTAACATGGCTTCCTCGAATACCAGAATCAGAATCCAACCTGGTACTCCATCGGCATGTAAAAGGTCCTTTTACCCCTTAAGAAGATTCTATAACAAGCCACATATACATCAAGAAAGGAAAGCTAACTTCGGGCGGAGCCGAATTTGATATACACTTGCAGCTAAAACCGAATATATATCGCTAAAATCGGATATAGATGGGAATCGATTCATAATCGATTCGAATCGAAATATCATAACCAATTTATTACAATAAAAAATCGAAAAAAAAGTCCCAAAAACTTCTATCTTCAAGAACAAAAAAGTTTGTTCAGTTATATGGCAGCTATAAGATATAGTGGCCAATCGTTATGAAATTTGATTGTATTATTTGTATTATACTTGTATTATTTGTATTATACTTGTATTATTTGTATTATACTTGTATTATTTTGTCAAATATTGCATTCATACAAAATTCGAACTCTAACTCTAAAAACACCGGAGTTATGGCATTTCCGATCAATCAGTTATATTTTTTTTTTTTTTTTTTAAACAACATTTGAAAGTTTTATTTACAATCTGTCCTCAGTTGGGGACAATAATTAAATTTTTTAAGTTAATCTTGACAATAGGTGTTATACAATACAAGCTATGAATCTAAAAAAGTTAATTTAGTAAATCCAGTGGATGCTTCCTCTTGAGTCTTCTGATGGTGGTGCTGCTGTCCAGCAAATTGGTGGCACATGTGTTTGGATGTCGTGTTAGTCTGTCCTTGTAGTAGTAGTTTTACCCTCAGCTTCAGGGTTGACTTAAGTCCAATCAACCAGTAAAGCCGCCGCAGCTTTTCTTGTACTTGCTTTCGTTTGCGCAGTAGATGGGTCCTCCATGTTAGACGCCTATCCAACGTCATTCCCAAGTATTTAGGGGTTGAGTTAGGTGGTATGGCAGTGCCTCCAATGCTAATCTGTGGACAGTCGCCTCTCTTCAAGGTAAATATAGTTTGGGCGGACTTATCATGATTAATCGCAATGTTCCATCTTTGAAGCCACGGGTCAAGGGCATCGAGCTGACGCTGAAGACAGTCAGAGGCATCCTGTGGCAAGCTTGCCGAAGCTAGGAAAGCTGTGTCGTTTGCATATGTTGCGGCTAGCAAACCTCCTTCATCTATAACAGGCATATCTGCTGTGTATAGTGTGTAGAGAATTGGACCAAAGACACTACCCTGCGGTACACTTGCCTTAATGGGCCTATAATCTGACCTTGCGTCTCCACATCTAACCCTAAATGACCTGTCATTCAGGTATTACTTGAGGAAGGCGTAATGCTCATGGGGTACGCTCCTTTTTATTTTCATTAGTAGTCCTGGATGCCAGACCCTGTCAAATGCCTGCTTGACGTCAAGGAAAACTGTGCAACAATATTTCTTCTCCTCCAGGCTGTTTAGAATCTTTTGTACAATCCTGTGGCATTGCTCCGGGGTGGCGTGACAACGCCTGAAACCAAATTGATGGTCTGGAATCAAGCCAGCCTCGTCTAATACGGTCTGAAATCTGCGCAGAAATACTCTCTCAAGTAACTTGGATAGTACTGATAATAAGCTTATCGGCCGGTATGAGGCAAGATCAGCTTCAGGCTTGCCTGGCTTCGGAATGAGGATGACCTCCGCCTTTTTCCAGTCAGAGGGGAAGTGGCCGATCTTCAAGCACGCGTTCAATATGCTCGTAAGCCTTTGGATACCTAATAGGGGGAGAAGTTTAATGGCAAGTGCTTCCAGGCCATCCGCACCCGGGGATTTTTTGGTGTTAAGGCCAGCGACCTCCTCTTGAACTTCCTTTTCCGAGACTGGCTCCAATTGACAGAAATCCGTGCAGGGTAGAGACAGAAACCTCTCAGTCTCAGCTTGGTCCACCTCCGAGCATCTATTGAATGGAGTGAAGGCGTCTTCCAAATGAGCAGCAAATGCGTCCGCCCTCTCCTGATCGGAGCGGCACCACTCACCGTCGGGTTTTCTAACCTGAGCCACCCTTTTCTTTGGACGCTTGATGTGACTTGTCAGTTGCCACAAGTTGTGCTCGGGGTCGCCGGGCTCAACCTGACGTAGGTATTCTTCAAAAGCACAAGTCCGCAACCTCTGGAGCAGCTTCGTGAGTCTTTTGGTCGCACGATTGAGAGCTGTTTTGTCGCTGGGATACCTAGTTCGGAACCAGATCCTTCTAAGCCGTCGCTTTTCATTGAGCAGTAGAGCTACAAATGTAGGTGCCTTTGAAGGATTTTGTTATTGCATGGAGCCCTTGGTGTTGCGACTAAGGCAGCATTGTGCATCTCCTGAGTGAGGTTGACCACGGCATTGTCAATATCAAATCCTGGGTTGAGGTCCGGCTGAGTATTGCCTAGGGCGTTATTTAGCCACCCTGTGTAGGTTTCGATGTTAGTACGTGATTTTATCATCCGGGAACTGATGACCTTCTTTTCAACAGGGGTATTAATGTGGAGCTCCACCGCGCTGTGATCCGAAATGAGATCTGCATTTGACGAGCAGGCAATGAAGTCCGGATAAATTCCGTGGGATATAGCAAAGTCCAGTAGGTCCGGCCGTTTGTGGGGGTCAGTGGGCTAGTACGTAGGCTCTCCGGTTGAATGGCAGTTGAAGGATCTATGCTGAATACACCTGAATAGCGTAGATCCTTTAGGGTTAGTCACCCTCGAGCCCCACCATGGGTGCTTGGCATTGAAATCACCTGCAAGTATGAATTTGTCGCTCATGTCATTCAGCAGTAAATAAAATTGGTTATCGGACACCCTCTGTCTAGGAGAAATATAAGCGGAACCGATCATAATTTCCCCCCTTGGGGTGGAGACACTGATTTTGGCGCACTGGATCCACTCTTCTTTGATTCTTGCGATCTCTTTGTAGTCAATGCTAGATTTGATTATAATTGCCGCTCCTCCGTGCCCTCTGCCACTGGGATGATTAGCATGAATGATATCGTAGCCGTGTAAAGTCAGGAATGATTTGTGTGTAAAGTGGGTTTCTGAAATTAGCAAAATGTCAATGCAGAGGGTGTGGATGAAATGCTCCACTTCTAGCCTTTTATTAACTAGGGCGTTAGCGTTCCACAAGGCTACGTGCAGTCCTACTTGTTGCATATCTGAGTAGGGATGGCGCTCATCATTGTTGTCATACGTTTTAACAACTTCTCCAAAACTCTCCAGGAGGCTTTCCACTCTCGACGTAAAGGCTGCCAACTGGTCGGCTTGTGGCATCTCGGGTGCTGCCGCTTGTTGGTGTTGTGAATGGGCTCCTCCCCTGGCTATATCAGCATAGCTCCTTGATGAGGTGTCCACTGTTGGATAGTGTTGAACGGGTTAGATAGCTAAACGACGTGGTTGAGCTGGACGTGGATCTTTAGGGGCCATGCTGGCCTTGGCTTTCTTATATGCTGGGCAGCCTTTGTAGGAGGCAGGATGGGGTCCATGGCAGTGCACGCATTTCGCTTGTACTGTGTTGTTTACCACATTTGACACAACGATGCTGCAATTTGCAGTATCGATTGAAATGAAATCTCTCTACTTTTCAGTAGAAGCGTTTAAAGTTTACCACTCACTAAAGTTTACCACTGACACGCACTCACTAAATTGCGTATTACTTTGAAAATAAGTACCGGACGGCTTTATGCTTTTAAAGGCATATTTCCAGAAATATTTAGAGTACATTAAGACAAAAAAATTTTTTTCATAAAAAAATTAATTTTTAATTGTATTTCCCCCCTTAAGCAAATAGTAGACGGTATTCCACCGAGTAAGGTTATAAGGTTCTTTCTACTCTATAACATCTCTTTCTTGTCCCTCAAATTTAAAATATAGAATTTTAAATTTTCTTACTAACTCCTCCTTGCGTAATATATTACAAATAGCTTAATTTATACTAACAAATCGTTTCTGAGCGCTTTTCGGTCGTCTCGGGCCTCTAAGCTTTATGATGAATACAGGAATGCTATCTGATGTTCTTATTGATGCACAAGCCATTTCCAAATTCTGAAAGACCGCGAAAGAAACAATAACATGAAAGGAAAGGTAACTTCGGGCGGAGCCCTTGCACCCTTGCAGTTAAAACCAGATATATATCGCTATATATAGATAAAAATCGGATTGGATTGGCCGATCCTTATGAGAATATCATAATATAACCAATTTATTACAATAAAAAATCTAAAACAAAGTACCAAGCTTCCATCTTCAAAAATATCAAAGTTGGTTTTTTTTATCAAATTCCATTTCCGATCGTTCAGTTATATGGCAGCTATGGGAAGGTAATTTCCCATCAATCAGTTATATGGCAGCTATAGGATATAGTCGGCGATCCTTATGAAATTAAGCATGTTTTATTATTTTGCCAAAGATAGCATTCATACCAAATTCGAACTCAAATTCGCCAAATTCAGTTGGCGGATACAGAATTTATTAATAAAACCAATTTATTAAAATACAAAACTTCCCAAAGTCCCAAGCTTCTGTCTTCAAAAATAAAAAAGTTTGGTCATTTCAGATGGTTTAGTTATATGGAAGCTGTAGGATATAGTAGGCATTATAAAATTTGGTATGTAATATCATAAATAGAATCCGTAGAAAATACTAACCCTCTAACTCAAAAAAACCAAAGCAAAAAACCGTTTGTGCAACATTTAAAATCGATAGGATTAAAACTGAGAGACTAATTCGCGTAGAAACAGACAGACATACGGAAATACAGATGGACAGAAAGACGGACATGCTTATATCAACTCAGGAGGTCAAGAATATAATTTGCACACTTTGCCACTTGAACACTTTTGACCAAAATAATAATACCTTCTGCAAGGGTATAAAAATCATTAATTTATAGTACCCATAAAATGTCGAGAATTATAAATTTTTTTTAATAATATCCCTTGCATTTAAAATGCCCTTCACAGTTGTTGGGCCTACATGTTGTGAAAACCACAACATTTAGCGGTAAAAAATATTATTGTTTCAATTCAAAATAACTTAACTAAATTCGAGTTCTCTTGTTGCAGTTAACGTAGATAAGTTTTAGTTATTTATTTTTAGATTTTGGTAATCTAATCCAAATATATATGGCTCAGATTAGTTAATGCTATCAACAGAGCTTTTTATTTCCTGCTTCATCTTTGCCCTTGAACCGGTGTCTAGAATGGTTTCGATGGGAACACTTTCATAATATAAAATATATTTTTATAAAATAATATTATAAATGATTATAAGATTCTGTCAATGACAAAAAACAATGGTTAAAAATAATATTTTTTAAACCCATATTTATAATCATGTACATATACACTCATACATATGAATATACATGAATATGAAAATACATTTTTATTTATGTACATAAAGCTTCAAAAATTGACTAATGCCTAATTGTATTGACTAAGTCTTTATGTACCTTGAACTATACGTAGTTATGACATCACACCAGGGTTTGGGTTTTAGATTGGTAAAGGCTAATCAAAAATTCATATCGTATCAATTAAAAAATATTTCAGATTATAGCTTTATAAACATGAAACTAAAGGCTTTTTAGAATAGTTAAGTTTCGAAGCGGAACGAAATTTGAACGCTAAGAGGTTCGTCTGTAATTGTCGAACTTGTTTGGAAATTATAAGTAAAAGGTTTATATAAAAAACATACATACATAGGCGTAGTATTCTTTAGTAACTAAAGATTATTATAAAAGTTTTGATTTTTTTGTTTATACCCTTGCAGAGGATATTTAAATTTTGGTCGATGGTGTGTAACTCAGAAAAGGAAACATCTAGGGTTCAAGGGTACATTTCGGTATGAAGATCTCCGACCTATATAGAGTATATTTTTGATGAGGATCACCTCCTGAGTTGATATAAGCAAGTCCGTGTGTCTTTCTGTTTCTGCGCAAACTAGTCCCTCAGTTTAAAACAGAGCTTGCAAAAAACTTATTAAAACGTTATTCATTTGGTAGAAGGACATTCCTCTGAGCCGAAAATATATTTTTTTCTGTACTTTCTTACTTTTATAACAATGAACACTTATAACAAAGTTGTCATTGAAAGACACTTTTGTAGGGAGCATGTTTCTTAAAGTGTCCTGCTAAAGTGTTACAGAGAGGCCTATTTTTCTCTTCTGTTAATAACATCTGTCTGACTGAAAAAGTTTGAAATCAAGAATAAGAAAGTAAAGCTAACTTCGAGCGGAGCCGAAGTTTATATACCTTTGCAGATCGGATATATATCGCAAATATCAGGTAAAGTTGGCCGATCTTTATGATAATTTTAAGCTAGTATTTTGTTTGTTATATTTGGGTTATTAAAGACCTAACTGTTGTTAAACCTCATCATCTTTGTTTTCCAGTTCGAAATTAAATTATAATTCAAAACTGTCATCGAAATCTTCCCGTCTGTCCGTATGAACGCATGGATCTCAGAAACTATAAGAGATAGAGCTATTTTATTTGGCATGGAGACTCCTACAATGCCCACGCAGTTCAAGTTAGTTTTAAAATTTGACCACGCCCCTGCCGCGAATCGCGACTTTCTGTAGTGCCAGTACAGAAAGATTTTTTGAAAAACTCTTGATGCCAAACTATTTCTATAGTAAATATATTTCTAAAACAAGAAAGGAAAGCTAACTTCCCTTTATACCCTTATATACCCTTGCAGCAAAAACAGGATATATATCGCTAAAATCGGATATAGTTGACCAATTCTTATGGGAATATCATAATATAACCAATAAATTACAAGACAAAATCTAAAAAAAAGCCCAAACTTCTATCTTGAAGAACCCCAAAGTTGGTATTTTTACCAAATACCATTTCCGATCGTTCAGTTATATGGCAGCTATAAGATATAGTCGGCCGATCCATATGAAACTTGATAAGTCGTATTATTTTTCCAAAAATAGAATTCATAGAAAATCCCAACTTTCGAAAAACACTGAAGTTATGCTATTTCCGATCAATCAGTTATATCGCAGATATAGGATATAGTTGGCTGATCCTTATAAAATTTGATAGGTCGTATTATTTTGCCAAAAATAGCAATCGTACCAAATCCGAATTCTCCAGCTTTAAAAACACCGAAGTTATAGCGTTTCCGATCAATCAGTTATATAACAGCTATAAGATATAGTCGGCCGATCCTTATAAAAATTGGCATGTTGTATTATTTTGCCAAAAATAGCAATCGTACCAAATCCGAATTCTCTAGCTTTAAAAACACCGAAGTTATAGCATTTCCGATCAATCAGTTATATGGCAGCTATATGATATAGTCGGCCGATCCTTATGAAATTTGGTAGATTGTATTATTTTGCCAAAAATCCGTACAACATCTGAACTCTGTAACTCTAAAAACACCAAAGTTATACCATTTCCGATCAATCAGTTATATGGCAGCTATAGGATATAGTCGGCCGATCCCGGCCGTTCCGACTTATATACTGCGTGCAATGGAAAGAAGGGTGTGTGCAAAGTTTCAAGACGATAGCTTTAAAACTGAGAGACTAGTTTGCGTAGAAACTCAGGAGGTGATCCTGATCAAGAATATATATACTTTATAAGGTCGGAGATGTCTCCTTTACTGCGTTGCACATTTTTGGACAAAATTATAATACCCTCTGCAAGGGTATTACAAAATAATACAACATGCCGAATTTCATTAGGATCAGCCGACTATATCCTATAGCTGCCATATAACTGAACAATCGGAAATTACCCAACTTTCGTGTTTTTGAAGATAGAAAGTTGGAACTTCGTACAGATTCTATTTTTGGTCAGTTAATAAAACCTACCAAATTGCATAACGATCGGCCGACTATATCTTATAGCTGCCATAGAACTGAACGATCGGAAATGGTATTTGGTAAAAATACCAACTTTGGTCTTTTTGAAGATAGAATCTTGGTACTTTGTTTTAGATTTTTTATTGTGATAAATTGGTTATATTATGATATTCTCATAAGGATCGGCCAACTTAATCCACTGTTTGCGATATATATCCAGTTTTAACTGCAAGGGTATATCAACTTCGGCTCCGCCCGAAGTTAGCTTTCCTTTCTTGTTTTAGGTGTTCTTGTGGGGGCATGTTTTCAACATAATTAAAAAAATATAATGTGTATGTCGGAGCCAAGGGTAAGTTGGTCGGCGGCAAGGGTATGTTATCCATGTTGATGCTTTTGATGTTTGACACAGCTGCACAGCGGGTTCCGATCGGTTCCAATTACCAAGCTAAATTAAATATTGCATACGCGCTCACGTCATAAACTCACTCAAGTCGAGCGTATACAGCCATCTCTGTCTTACTCAAGACTCTTGGTATCTTACCATTGAACCTCACTCAGCAGCAGAGCGTCTCTGCCTCTGCTGCCGTGCTTTCGCTCAGTATCAACGGGTAAAGCAGAAGCAGGGAAGTCCCCGGATTCCCAATTACCAGAATCACACTGCGACACGGCCTTCCTGACCTATCACACGTCCTCGTGTGCTTCATCCACCACCCATGTCCGAGTCACATACCAGACTCTTTTAAATTTAGTATCTCTTAGTTTTAATAACATTATTTTCTCTTACAATTTACAAACTTACAGAGCCGCTACCACAAACATTAACTGACAATTTTTCTTATCTAGGAAATACAATTTCCTTTTGTTTACTAATATAATACATTTTCAACTTTATGATCTTATTCATATCATTCTAATCAGAATTTTCCAATAATTCAGATTTTACAAAACTTAGATTTGTCTCTTGATTTCTCAATTTAATTTGGTGTACACACTTACACCCAATCACCTTGACCCCCGCCATAACACTTCTCATCCCTGTGAGACAGCTATTATGGTGCGGTCTTCAATTCCCCTCTTGGGACACAGGCGCACGTTTACTAACGCCGTCTATTAGTTCGTTCCCCTTCTGGGAATCGCCATCACTTAGGCCATCGAATTCTTCGTTTAATTCGTTAATTTGGTAGCGCTCTTAGCCATTCATGCGAATATTTATACGTTCGCTTATTTACTAAAGATTTTAGTTCATATTGATCGCCGTCTAAGACTTTGATCACCTCAAATGGACCTTTAAATTTGGGGTCGAGCTTTATCTGATGCCGTTCTTCGTTTTTCAACAAAACGTGATCACCTACGTTATGCTTCATAATCTTTGCCTTATTTTTGTCAAATCTTTGTTTGTCATATCTTGCATTATTTTCCATGTTTTCCTTGGCTTGAATTCTAATCTGTTCTCTATCTACATCATTGTCTTCTTCGTTTATTGACAATAAACCAGAGCTCGCAAATAACAGTTGACCGATTTTCGTGTTTCGGTCTACTCACTAACACAACAAAAAAAGACAATACTCGTGTGCTCTCGCTCTGAACTGAACTTTTTGTTGCTCCTTGTTTTTGTTTTCGGTTAACTGTTCTCCGTTTAGGGGTTGTTTTTATGCTCACTCAACAACAACCTAGAGTGAGCGATTCAACTGAACGCTCACTCATTGAGTGTCAGCTGATGAGCGAAAAAACGAAAAACTCATCGTAAATGGTCTTTTGTTTTTAGTAGAGTTTCAATAACGTTTAGTAACAGCTTTAACATATAGGAATTCCACAGAAAGGTCAACCGTGACCGATAAATTAAATGATAATAAATCCATATTGTACAAACTTTTTTAAACTAAGAAATAGTTAAATTTTTATATATTATTTTATATTTTTATTATACAACCCTCTTAAATAAAAAATGGAGGAAAGTCCCGTGTATTTCTGGACTTCATAAATTGCATCACTGATCATGTGATCGAAAAATATTAACAAAAGCAGCACAGACTGCATTTTTTGCTAAAAAGCGTTGCTTTTTTTTAAAGTCGCCTGATATTAACTTTTTTGTGAGATAAAATCAGAAACTATTGAAAATACTTAATTCTTTGTTACGTGAGAGCCTGCTAACTTCACACCGCAAACATTGCACTTAGACTTATTGTCTTCTGCATTAAATTGGAAAAAAAATTGCACTTTTTTGTTGTGATCGCGACCCATCTTGACACAAGAATTATTACACTCCAAACGAACCGAATCCCCCAAAGCAAGTGTGGTTTGCAACATGAAAATTACAAGTCATTCGCATATACATACACTCATACAAAGGCAAAAGACTTTTATTTTCTTCGCTCGTTGCAAAATGGTCAGTGAATGACCCGAGCAAAAAGGACACGAAAAATTTGTTTTTGGTTGAGCACAGACCGTTCGTTCAAAAGACACAGGTGAACGGTTCTAGTGTGACCTTTTGCGCACCTGATATGCAAAAAACAGTTTTTTGGTGACTACAAGAAACTGTCAACTGTTATTTGCGAGCTCTGCAATAAACCAAAAGGCCTAGCTTCTTTTCCTATTAATAGCTCTAAAGCGCTAAACTTGGTGACTCGATTTGCAGTACAATTCATGGCCAGTTGTACTTCAGCCAATGCCTCCTGCCATGATCTTTGACTCGTTTCAACTGCTGTCAACTTTGTCTTAAGGGTGCTCATCACGCGTTCGACCTGTCCGTTTGCCCTACTAGCTCCGGTAGCGATCAAATGCAGCTGAATCTTTTGAGCGGAACAGAAATTGTGAAAGCCTGAGCTAGCAAAACAACGACCTTGATCCGCTATTATTCTAGTTGGCAATTCAAATAGCGCCACAACCGATTTCACAGCTTTAATACAGCTTTCGGTGTCTATATTCAGTGTGTGGTAAAAATAAACAAACTTGGTGAATGCGTCTATTAAAACAATAACGTATTCCTTTAAGTCATTTTTGCCACTCATTTTACCCGTTATATCGATGTGCACTGTGTGCCATGGTATCTCTATCTTAGGAATTGGATGCAATTCTGCCTGGACCTTTCCATTTGGGGGTTTTGCTAGTTTGCACGTGATACAATTTTCCACAAATCTACGTACATACTTGGTCACGTTCTCGAACCAGTAATATGCAAATGCCTTATCTAATGTTTTTACCCATCCCAAATGCATAACAGATTCGTGTACGTGGTTGATCACTGCCCACCTAAACGCCCTTGGAATTACTAGCAAGCACCTTGTTTTACCATTCCTTTGTATTTTCCTATGCAATATACCCTTTCTTAATTCAAACGTTTTATTTAAATTTTCCGGTAACTCGTTATTGCGTAACTTGGATGAAATATTGATTATTTCAGGGTCACGCTGCTGTTCGGACACCAACCAATTGTCGGTCAGTAAGATTAATACGCTTCTCAATTATTTTATCCACACACTTATTTCCTTCTGACAGTGGATTTCGGGAAAGGAAATCAACATGCGCCATCCGCTCCCCTTTTCTATATTCAATATCGAAATCAAATGACTGTAAAAACCCCCACCATCTATGCACTCTTGGTGTTAATTCCATTTTAGTGCGACTGGCCTTTAAAGAGTTACAATCAGTGTAAACGACGAATTTACGACCTTGTAAATAATGCCGGAGAAGTACATTTGCTATAATACTCCAATACATAGGATTTTTTTTCGATTTTATGTAACAATATCGCCCCGTAACCAATGGAGCTGGCATCTGTATGCAATTCTATTGGATATTGTGGATCAAATATAGTTAATACTGGGGCCTGTGTCAATACACCTTTTATTTTCTAACGTATTTGTTCATGTTTTGACAACCAGACAAAATTGGCATTGTTCTTTGAAGTAAGCGTATACAATGGTTTTAATGTTTCGGATAATTTTGGAATGAATTGTCGGAAGTAAGAAGCTAAACCAATGAACTGTCGTAATTGAGTAACAGTTTCCGGAGGTGGCAACCCTATCAATGCCTGGATCTTTCGTGCATTTGGCCGAATTTCTCCATTCGTTATTTCAAACCCAAGGTACTCGATTTTAGTTTTAAGAAACGAACATTTCGTTATATTAAATGAAAATCCGGCTTTGCTTAAGGTGTCCAAAACTATCTCTAGTCGTTCTAACGCTTCATCTTTTGTTGAAGATGATTTTTTTGCTACTACCACAACATCGTCAATGTAAACAATTGCGAATGTGTATGCCAACGGACCCAAGGCTTTTATTATTGCACGCTGAAACACAGAAGGTGCGTTCTTCAGACCAAAGGGCATGGTTAAGAATTCGTACTGTCCATCGGGTGTAACGAAGGCCGTTCGCTCAATTGAGTCTGGGTGTACAGGGATTTGGTAAAATCCACTTGCCATATCTATACACGAAAAGTACCTTGCACCACGAAGCCGAGCTATTTGATCCGAAATAAGAGGCAAAGGATATTTATCGGCAATTGTATTGTCGTTTAAAACGCGGTAATCTACACAAAGACGATCTGTGCCATTTTTCTTCTTAACCAGCATCATGGGACTAGCGAATGGTGAACAGCTGGGACGAATCATTTTTGATGTAAGCAATTCTTCAATTTTGCACCGAACGTGCTTCCTCTCATCTTCGCTAAGCCTATAAGGTCGGCGTTGCACAGTCTTTTGTGGATCTATAAGCCTAATTTCTAATTGACCTGTCGTCACGCGAGTCATTGGAATTCCGTCAATAAACCTATCAGAGCGACATCTCAACATATTGTTTAATATCGTCTTATCAGAATCGTTTAAATTGGTATCAGAATTTATGATTTCTTCATACTTCACTAGACTCAGAACATTTACTCTTTTTGTCTTATAAAAGCCAAATTTTTCTGCATCAATTGATACACCAAAGCCCAGGCTTAAAACTTCACGGCCAATCAACACGTCATGCTTCAAATATTTTTCCATAACTACATGTAATAAAACTTCAAAACAATATTGTTCAATATTAATATTACTCAGAACTTGCGGTGTGCTACAAATTGAATCGTTACTTATGCCGTTTAGAGTTACAATATTGTGAAATCGTTTTCCGGCGAATTTATCCGCAACGCTCTCCTTGACCAGTGAACATTCGGCTCCAGAATCGAAAAAATATGGAATAGACTCACCAGATAAGGTAATTGCTCCACTTGGTGGAGCTACTGTACAAACGTCAACTCGCTTCTCGTAGCTCTTGCTGTTTCAACCAGTACGATTTTTGGGGCATACAGAATCCACATGTCCGTTTTCACCGCACTTAAAACATTTAATTTTTGATCGATCCTTCAATCCGGCCGTGCTGCTCACGCTATAACTCCTTTCTGTTGGGGCTGATGCTTTCTCCATTCGAGAGCGGCATTCTGCATATTTGTGGCCAGCTTTTCCACAAAAATGGCACTTAACCTGCGACTGCATCCTTGTTTTCTTCTTATCCGGACCCGTCGAATATCCGTCCTCCTCGTTGTTGCGCTTCTTGAAAGCATAAGCCTGTAGCTGCTGCTGCAGCTCATTACGAGTCGT
Organism: Drosophila pseudoananassae pseudoananassae; assembly: GCA_018153035.1. Taxonomy (NCBI): domain Eukaryota; kingdom Metazoa; phylum Arthropoda; class Insecta; order Diptera; family Drosophilidae; genus Drosophila; species Drosophila pseudoananassae. Next base: position 1,986,707 of record JAECXR010000022.1, on the reverse strand, counting down.
CACATTCGTTGTAAACAGCCAACGCAACAAATTATTATCAATTTGAGCCATGTGAGCCAACGCTACTGATACCGCAATCTCCTCCAAATTCTTTGCCTTCCATTTAGAGAGCAATAGGGTGACAATGAGACTGCCGTACTCAGCAAAACTCTCTCCAGTTTTGGGACGTCCATTCAAAATGTTCATCAGTATGGCAGAAGTTGTCTCGATTCCCACGAAACGTTGGATGAAGAGTTCCTTAAACTGCGGCCATGTGATGCCAGCGAAACATATTTGGGACAGCCATTGCGATGCACTGCCTTCTAATGCTTTGCTTAATGCAATCACAAGCGCACTGCCTTCGAGAGCATTATCCGCAAAAATTAAGTCCACTGTAGTACACCAAGCCGATGCATCTGCTCCAGCGGCGTCAGGGCAAAACTTAGGTAGAGTGACATGGAGTGCTCTCAAGTCTATTGCCGGTGCTCTTGGTGCCTGCATGGATTTTATTATTTCCATTAAATTGCGATTTTGCTCTTCCAAGGCTGCCCTATATACGCTAGAGCTGTCCTCTTTTGGCGGAGCCGATCCCACTTCTGATGTCGGAGCCAAGGGTAAGTTGGTCGGCGGCAAGGGTATGTTATCCATGTTGATGCTTTTGATGTTTGACACAGCTGCACAGCGAGTTCCGATCGGTTCCAATACCCAAGCTAAATTAAATATTGCATACGCGCTCACGTCATAAACTCACTCAAGTCGAGCGCATACAGCCATCTCTGTCTTACTCAAGACTCTTGGTATCTTACCATCGAACCTCACTTAGCAGCAGAGCGTCTCTGCCTCTGCTGCCGTGCTTTCGCTCAGTATCAACGGGTAAAGCAGAAGCAGGGAATTCCCCGGATTCCCAATTACCAGAATCACACTGCGACATGTATATGATGAAAGATTAAAATCGCATATAAGACATTGTACCTCCCCATCCATATTTTCTATAATAAAAAATTTATTTTCCCAAAATGTATTTTTCAGTAAGAAATGTCGCTCGAATTTTCGCTCGCTGTCTTGTTCAGTTTGCATCCCAAGACGAATTTATTAAATTTTTTGTGCACCGGTTGTATTAATATTTCGTCTCTGAGAGAATTTCAAAAAAAGTTACCAGATATGAGAAATAAACAAGAAAGGAAAGCTAACTTCGGGCGGAGCCGAAGTTGATATACCCTTGCAGCTAAAACAGGATATATATCGCTAAAATCGGATATAGTTGACCGATTCTTATGGGAATATCATAATATAATCAATAAATTACAAGACAAAATCTAAAAAAAAATTCCAAACTTCTATCTTGAAGAACCCCAAAGTTGGTATTTTTACCAAATACCATTTCCGATCGTTCAGTTATATGCCAGCTATAAGATATAGTCGGCCGATCCATATGAAACTTGATAAGTCGTATTATTTTTTTTCAAAAATAGAATTCATAGAAAATCCCAACTTTCTAGCTCGAAAAACACTGAAGTTATGCCATTTCCGATCAATCAGTTATATGGCAGCTATAAGATATAGTAGCCCGATCCTTATGAAATTTGGTAGGTCGTATTATTTTGGCAAAAATAGGATTCATATAAAATCTGAAATCTGTAACTCTAAAAACACCAAAGTTATACCATTTCCGATCAATCAGTTATATGGCAGCTATAAGATATAGTCGGCCGATCCCGGCTGTTCCGACTTATATACTGCGTGCAAAGGAAAGAAGGGTGTGTGCAAAGTTTCAAGACGATAGCTTTAAAACTGAGAGACTAGTTCGCGTAGAAACAGACAGACAGACGGACAGACGGACATGCTCATATCAACTCAGGAGGTGATCCTGATCAAGAATATATATACTTTATAGGGTCGGAGATGTCTCCTTCACTGCGTTGCACACTTTTGACCAACATTATAATACCCTCTGCAAGGGTATAAAAAGCTAACCTGCTTTAAAAAATAACTATTAAACTCCATTAGTAGCTAGATTTAGCCGCAAAAATATGGTTTGGCTGATTGCGAAACCAACACAACTAAATAAACTCAAACGTATTATACTGTGTGTGTCATGGCAGAGCTCGGGCAGAGAAATTTCCTATGCCCCCGGTATAGGGCCGTGCCGACCACTGAGTCTCCGAACCTTCTCCTTATTACTGATATTCACACAAATGCGTGTGACGTGTCACGACTAGCGACACGTCAACTGCGACCGCGGGCGCTTTCGAATGTTTAAGTCTTAAACAGTGGGGGGCAAAACGCACACATGTTTAAAATTTGAGTGTATGCGTAGCAAAAAAAAAACAATAAGAGCAGAGCATCCACTGAGCAAAGAAACGTAGTTTTTGATGTCATTTTTCGTTAATTCAAAATTTGAATGGGTACTAAAATGGTGTAATTTATTTAAAGAAAGCTTTGCTAGCAATAGTTCTTAAACGAATGAAAAACTACGCTTCCCTATCTTTATTTTCTATGGAGAAAACTTTTTTCAACCCAATTTGGGAGAAAATTTTTCTCAGTGGAAACATTTTGATTTTTAAGTTAAGGCTGTCAAATGAGTCAAAATGAGAGCAAATGGGAGAGCTTCTAAAAAATTTGAGAGTGCTCACACTGTCAGTGTACCGGCAGGTGCAACCTGTTGTTTCGTAAAAAACGCGAAAAATACGGACATTTTACGGAAACAGAGCCTGGTCACCCTACCATATAACTGATTGATCGGAAATGCTATAACTTCGGTGATTTTAAAGTTAGAGAATTTGGGACGAATGCTATTTTTGGCAAAATAGCACAACATGCTAAATTTCATAAGGATCAGCCGACTATATCTTATAGCTTCCATATAACTGAACAATCTGAAATTGCCCAACTTTTGTGTTTTTGAAGATAGAAAACTGGAACTTCGTACAGATTCTATTTTTGGTCAGTTAATCCAACCTACCAAATTGCATAACGATCGACTATATCTTATGTATATATATATACTATATCCGACTATATCTTATAGCTGCCATATAAGTGAACGATCGGAAATGGTATTTGGTAAAAATACCAACTTTGGTATTTTTGAAGATGGAAGCTGGATGATGGGTGATGGGTGATATTATGATATTCTCATAAGGTCGGCCAATTTAATCCGATTTTTGCGATATACATCCGGTATTAACTGTAAGGGTATATCAACTTCGGCTGCGTCCGAATTTAGCTTTTCTTTCTTGCGCAATCAACTTAACGCTATACAAATCAGGTGCCAACGCCGCACAGTGGTTGGCCTTGTATGAAGCTTCGGCCAAAAATACTTCTAGTTGAGGTAAGGACTTGAAACTTGGCACAAAATATTTTTAATTTTATTCTAAAATAATATGTTAAAATCAGCCAGATCGGACAACTATATCATATAGCTGCCATATAACTGATTAATCGGAAATGATATTGCTTCGGTGTTATTAGAGTAGGAGAGTTCCAATTTTGTTTGAATCTATTCTTGGCAAAATAACACGACATACCAAATATCGTAAGGATCGGCCTACTATATCCTATAGTTGCCATATAACTGAAAAAACGGAAATGACCAAACTTTCGTGTTTTTGAAGATAGAAAGTTGGAACTTCGTACAGATTCTATTTTTGGTTAGTTGATCCAACCTACCAAATTGCATAACGATCGGCAGACTATATCTTATAGCTGCCATATAACTGAACGATCGGAAATGGTATTTGGTAGAAATATCAACCTTAGTATTTTTGAAGATGGAAGCTTGGTAATTTGTTCTAGATTTTTTATTGTAATTAATTGGTTTTATTAGGATATTCTCATAAGGATCGGCCAACTATATCCGATGTTTGCGATATTCATCCGGTTTTAATGGACGAATATGACGAACAGAACAAAACACAAAGTATGCACCAAAACAACAAAACACAAAATTTGATCGAACACAAAAAAGGAAATAAGTCGAAAATTTGCCAAAAGTTACAGCTGAAATTTAAAACAAAGTCTAAGAAAACATTCACTAGTATTAATAAATCAGTTTCACTAAAGGGAATGACAGGTATCACAACTTTTTCTTAATTCTATGTATATACAAAAATTTGCCACTGGACACTAATTAAAACACAATCTTTAAAAAATAACACAATACAAATGACATAAAAATTATAAAAGAAAAACTAAATTATAAAAAAAAAATAAAATAAAATAAAAACTATTAGTAAATGAACAAATAGTTTTGGAAAGGTAAACACAAGAATGAAAAACGAAGACAGAGCAACAGCATAACAAGTAAATAAACAGCAAAACTGACCCTGAAAAAGATAATATGGTGTTAGTATTTTTACGATATTAGGCAAATAGGCAAATTTTGGCAGACAATTTTTACACATTTTTTACCTTTGGAGACCGACAAACATACTGGTATATAAACGAATTGTGGAATTTTGTTGGATCACTACTAAAACTTCAGCTAAACATGAAAAGGACGCTCAAGATATAGGCCAAAGACATGTATTAGTTCACAATAATATAATAATAACAATAAGTATTATTAAGTATATTAGTATTATTACGGTGTTCGGTTTAATAAAAATTAAGTTTTAAAATTTTAAGTATTTCATTTATTATAGTAGTATATTTATTATTATTATTTATATATTATAGATAACCCAAAAGTCACAAGGGCTTGCCCAGTTTAGAACAACAAAATGTCTGTACTATCAAAATATGTTGATCGGATTTCCAAAACATGTGAAAACAATGGAGTAACAAAAAAAGCGTTTAGTTATGCTTTAGTTACGAGCGCTTTAGTTGCTCTTTCAATTAAAGTCACTATTCCTTTAGTAAAAAATACGCAATCGAAAATCTTAAAAAAGGGAAAAGGAAATAACGTTGAGACTGTAATGCCGTCAGAAATCAATAGATCTGATGAAGATTTGAAGCTTGCAGAGGCGGAAAAATTACTAGTTGCTCAACAGCTAAAAAAAAACAAAAATTCCATCGAGCCTGGGTTAAACCATGATTTTTTTAAGCAACTTGGAATCTTGGTAAAAATAATGATTCCCCAGACATTGTGCTATGAAACTGGATTACTTAGCGTACACACCATTTGCTTGATTTCTCGGACATTTCTAAGTATCTATGTGGCGGCGTTGGAGGGAGCCCTTGTAAAATTTATAGTCCGAAAGGATGTTAAACAATTTTTATATGTATTACTTAAATGGTTTGGAATTGCCATCCCTGCTACATTTGTTAACTCAATGATACGATTTTTGGAGTGTAAATTGGCTCTTGCCTTTAGGTAAGATGACAAATCTTTTGTCCATCATTTAAAATTTATATACATTTTTTATTTAGAACCAGACTTGTGCGGCATTCCTATCGCCTATATTTTAAGAATCAAAACTACTATAGAGTTTCAAATTTAGATGGCCGCATTGAAAACGCAGATCATAGGTAAGTTAAAAATAAATATATTAATACAAGTATTTAACTACGCTGAAAATTCTTTAAAATGCAACAAGAAAGGAAAGCTAACTTCGGGCGGACCCGAAGTTGATATACACTTGCAGTCAAAACCGGATACATATCGAAAAACAAAGGACCAAGCTTCTATCTTCAAATCCGATCGTTTAGTTATATGGCAGCTATAAGATATAGTCGGCGGATCGTTATTAAATTTAGTAGGTTGGTATTTTGTATTTTTCCAAAAATAGCATTCGTACCAAATTCGAATTCTCTAGCTTTAAAAACACCGAAGTTATAGCATATCCGATCAATCAGTTATATGGCAGCTATAGGATATAGTCGGCCGATCCTTAAATGGAATGTGTACTAAGTTCCAGCTTTCTATCTTCAAAAACACAAAAGTTGGGTCATTTCCGATCGTTCAGTTATATGGCAGCTATAGGATATAGTTGGCCGATGAAATTTAAGCATGTTGTATAAATGATTATGAAATTTAGCATGTTGTTTTAGCATTTCCGATCAATCAGACGATAGCTTAAAAACTGAGAGTCTAGTTCGCGTAGAAAAGTAAAGACAGACGGACAGACAGACAGACAGACGAACATGCTTATATCAACTCAGGAGGTGATCCTGATCAAGAATATTGTCATATATACTTACATGCATACACACAGAAATCCTATATGTATGTACACATGCTGTATAAGTGAGCTTTTACCTCGCAGAATTTCACAGCTTCGAAAGCCTAGATCATAAGTTAGTCTTAAGCTGATCACGACTCAGAGCGGATGTTTAATTGAAGAATTAATAAAGTTATTAATTATACTATAAACATAAACCCGCGTATTATAATTAAACAACAAATTACAAGTGTCATGAGAGCATTTTTGTACCAACTGAGAAAGTTGGCAATCAACACTAAACTGGCGACGAGGATTTAAAACATAAAACTACAGCTACCTAATATCGACAATTATAAATTCTAAAATTGCGTGTTCCAGTACAATATTTTACATTAACAGAGGGAAAAATATAGTATTGGACATCGCTAAATACAAAGCGCACACGTGGTAAAAGCACCTTACGTAACACGCAGAACAAGATAAGAAGGAAGAACGAAAAACTAAGACGAACGTGGAGAAGGTAAACTACAAGCTTTTCTTACCGCTACGACTGGAAACTGTGAACAAGGCGATCGGTGCGAAGCAGCAATTGACAAACCGTGGTTCTAAACATAAATTAAAACTTTTTCTTGTCTGGGTAATTTACACATAAGTTAAGTTAAGCTAAGTTAAAAATGGATGCTACTAGTATTAACGCCTTTAATTTAACTTTGAACTGCTTGAAAAATGTACAAGACTTTGATGGTACCGACGTTAACCAATTGCCAGACTTTATTTCGCAAATTGAAGCAATTATGCCAACGCTCGCCGGTTTCGACGATGCAACGGGAAAAATCTTATTCGGCTTTGTACGAAATAAATGTGTAGGAATATCAAGACCAGTTATTCACAGGTACGGTAAAATCGAAAATTGGGATAAACTCAAAGAAATTTTGCTAAAAAACTTCGGAGAAAAAGAAAGCAGCGATAACTTAATGGACATGCTTAAAATGTGTAGGGTAGACGGTACAATAGAACAATATTATGATAAAATTAACGACGTTTCAAATCGCTTGCATAATCGTATACTTACACACAACGACGAGACATACAGCACAGGCGAAATAAACAGAATTGCCTTGCGAGTATTTAGAGATAACTTGCCAGAGCCGACTAAGACTATGATTTTCGCTAGAAACCCCGAAACATTAGGTGAGGCCTATAAAATCATCGAGGATGCTAGACATCAGAATTATACGATTTACGGACCTTTCCGGAAAACTAATAAAAATAGTAAACCAAACTATAGGTCAAATTTCAGCGATGATAATAAAAATTCTAATGAGCAACTAATACCCGAGACGGACGATTCTAATAAAGGCCAGCAAACCCACTTCAAACCTGGCAATAATAAACTCAGTACCAACTCAAGGTTCCAGGATAATCAAAAACAGGCAAAAGACACTTCAGCTAGCGCATGCTCAAAAATGTCAACAAATAGCCGAAACAGCCAGTCCTCTGGGCAAAATAAACTGTTTTCGGAACCAATGGAAATTAATCAATCGAGTGGAAATTTTCAATCGGTAGGGTCAGAAGATTACCCTATATAGAAATTAAAACTCATGTTAGGACACTACTTTTCGTTATAGATACTGGAGCAGAGTTCAGCATCATTAACGAAAACGTCTGTAACCCAAAATGGAAAACCAATGTTGATATAAAAATACGAGCTCTAGGAAACGAAATAAAAATAAAAAAATTATGTAGATTCCCATCATTTAAGGAATTTAATATAAAAAATTATTGGTGTGAATTCCTCGAATATAATTTCCATCAAAATTTCGACGGGCTAATAGGAGGGAACCTTCTAAACGATTTAAATGCCATCATAGATTATCCTAACAAGAAGTTAATAATTAATAACGTCACTCTAAAACTTTTTATACAAGACGACATTAATATAACACACAAACTTATAACTCTTAATAACTCAATCCAAAAAATCGATGTCAATCAGGAATCAAAAACCTTGCTAGAAGAGCTTGTACATGAATATGATTGCCTCTTTTATAGGAATTATCAAAATCTGACCTTTACTAACGAAGTCAAACATAGCATTAAAACAAGAAACGATATTCCATGTTACTCAAAAGCTTACAAATATCCTGAGATCCATACTGAGGAGGTTAACAGACAAATAGACGAGATGCTCGAGCAAAAAATAATTAGACACTCTAATAGTCCATATAATAGTCCGTTATGGGTGGTCCAGAAGAAGACAGATGCCTCAAATCTCAAGAAGTGGCGGTTAGTTATAGACTACCGTAAATTAAATAAAGAGACAATCGATGATCGTTTTCCTATACCCAATATTGACGAGATTTTTGACAAATTAGGTGGATGTAAGTTTTTCACAAGCTTAGATCTCGCTAAAGGGTTTTACCAAATCGAGATGGATCCGGATGACATACATAAGACAGCATTTTCTACATCCAGTGGGCACTACGAATTCTTGCGTATGCCATTCGGATTAAGAAACGCTCCGTCCACATTCCAACGCCTTATGAATAACGTACTTAGGCCATTCATAGGACACATATGTTTGGTATATATGGATGATGTTCTCATTTTTTCTAAGAGCATAGAAGAACATGTTGAACATATCAAGGCCATATTTGATTGTTTATTGAAATCAAACCTAAAACTACAGATTGACAAGTGTCAATTTGCAAAACAAGAAATCGAGTTTTTAGGGCACATAGCGAATCAAGAAGGGCTAAAACCTACTAAAACCAAAATCGAAGCAATTAACAAAATCAAACTACCATCAAATCAAAAAGAGATTAAAAGTTTCTTGGGCATGACAGGGTATTTAAGACGGTACATAAAAGATTATTCAAAAATTGCACAGCCCCTTATAAAATATTTGAAGAAAAATTCGAGAGTAAACTTAGAAGATGAAGACTTCGTAGAGGCATTTGATAAACTTAAATTACTAATCACAAGCGAACCAATTGTAGTATACCCCGACTTTAAAAAACTATTTACTCTCGTCACGGACGCAAGCAACTATGCGTTAGGAGCCGTCTTAATGCAAGATGATAAAGTCATTTACTATGCGAGTCGAATGCTCAAAACTCACGAACTAAACTATAGTACGATCGAGAAAGAGCTCCTAGCCATTTACTGGGCAACCAGATATTTTAAGCATTACCTGTACGGAAGGAAATTTGTGGTAAAAACAGACCATAAACCTTTGGTTTGGCTAAACAATTTAAAAGAGCCAAATCTAAAACTTCAACGTTGGAAAATTCAGTTAAATGAGTTTGATTTCGATATAAGCTTTATCAAAGGAAAAGAAAACGCTCTGGCGGATGGCCTCAGTAGAATCCCAAGCTCCAATAGCGCAAAAGTAGACGAAGACAGCCTCGAGATAGATAGCGAAGATATTTTTTTGGCCGAAATAGAAAACAATCTCCGCATCAACGTCTTAAACGTCGTAGATGAAATTCAGGATTTCTCCGAACAGCTAATAAAATTATTCAATAGCGAATTGGACGATATTGAAACCATCCACACTGCAATATCGGACGATCGAAACTTTATCCCAATTACCGAAAAATGTCTAAATATTTTTAGAAATCAAATAATACTTAACATCGGTGAAAATGATTCACGATCCACAAAGATCTTGTACAAAAAGAAAGTTAGACACATTGTTAAAACAAAAGGCGATGCCGAAAAATTGTTAAAAGTCATGCAAGAAATAATACCCGAAAAAGGACTAGTTGTAATTTATTGCGAAGACACAAAATTATATTTAATGTTCCAAGAAAATTATAGACAATATTTCTCCAACAATACAAATTTAAGAGTACTAAAAACATGTATACTATTAAAAGACGTTACAGATAGAAAATGTTAAAAATTATAGAAAATGAACACTTAAAAAACAACCACAGGGGCATAAATGAAATTTTGTTAGAAATTAAGCAATTATATTATTACCCTAATTTGTTAAAAGAAATTCAAAAGTATATAAATAACTGCAATATATGCAACACAGCTAAATATGATCGCCGCCCAATTAAATATAATTATTGTATAACCGAATCATCTGAAAAACTGAATGATATAATTCATATGGATATATGGTTTCCACAACGAAATATCATGTACCTTACTACAATCGATAAATTAAGTAAATATGCAACAACACATTTTTTAAAAGACCGATCATGGATTTCTCTGCTTAACGCAATTAAACTAAGACTCCAATATCTAGGAAAACCTAAGAAAATTGTTACGGACAATGAATTTAATATACTAACAATTAGGGAATACCTCCAGGACAATGATGTCCAGATCCATTTCACGACCCCATACAAAAAAACTGGAAATTCAGATATTGAACGCCTTCATCTAACTTTAAACGAACACATACGGTTATTCAATGCGGATCCTAACAATAAAGATAGCCTGGAAGACAAAGTTTTAAAGGCTATAATATCATACAACAACACAATCCATAATACAACTAACATTAGGCCAATCGATATTCTAAATAATTTACTCTCTTCTGAAGACATCGAAAAACTATCTAAAAAGATAGCAGACAATAAAATAAAGCTTATGTCAAAACAACCTATAGAATCTAATGATAATTTTAAGAACGATTTTGTCAAAAATAATAAAGTAGGTAAATCACAACCAAAATATAAACGTATTGAAGGTTATGAGCAACAGGGTAATTATCTCGTATCTGTCGACAACCCGAATCATAAAATTTATAAGGATCAAGTTAAACGAATATATAACCACCAAGACGTTAATATGTAAGCTCGATAAAAATATTGTAAGATACAATTAATTTTCAACAAAGATATTGTCGAAACTTGCGCGCGGGGTGTCATATATACTTACATGCATACACACAGAAATCCTATATGTATGTACACATGCTGTATAAGTGAGCTTTTACCTCGCAGAATTTCACAGCTTCGAAAGCCTAGATCATAAGTTAGTCTTAAGCTGATCACGACTCAGAGCGGATGTTTAATTGAAGAATTAATAAAGTTATTAATTATACTATAAACATAAACCCGCGTATTATAATTAAACAACAAATTACAAGTGTCATGAGAGCATTTTTGTACCAACTGAGAAAGTTGGCAATCAACACTAAACTATATATATACTTTATAGGGTCGGATATGTCTTTTTCACTGCGTTGCACACTTTTGGGCAAAATTATAATACCCTCTGCAAGTGTTTAAAAATATGGCCGAAAAAAATGTTTTATGAGTTTCAAAATTTTTAGTGCTATACTGATTTATTTTTTATACACTTTTAAAATGTTTTGTCTTATAGTGTGAAGTGTAGTAAATTGTAAAAGGGCTTCTACGTAGACTTGCATTTCATTAAATCATCTGTCTTACCATTTCCGCGCAATAAAATTGATACCGCGGCATTAAATTCTCGATAGATTCGTGGTAAATCTACGTATAAACAAATTTATACCCAAAGTTTTCTTTTCGGAAAATGGTTCTGTAATTTAATTTTTTTCCGCTCAAAGTTTTTTTGTTTTTGCTTTTACCCATTGCTGTATAAATCTTTCTTCCCGCCTCTAAACATTGCCTAAAAATTCATTCCGATTAGTACGATTGAGGAGAATAGGGAAAACACGAAAAATTGTTATGGAAAATGGCCTTTGCCTATGCTGGGACCAACAAAGCCTTTGGCGTGAGCAACGGAACCTTATGGCGTGAGCAGTCATACACAACTCCGTATGCATGAGCAGCTCTGACAAATGAGCAGCGAGAGCAATGGGATGAGCAACACTGCTTTAATGCATTAATCTGAATCAAGGGTTATAACCCCTCCAGTTGCCTGCATCCTTCACAAGGATCCGCAAGATACTCTGAGGATATTTTCTGACCACTCGGCCCTCCTCTAGATGTGTTTTCCATTTGCTGTCAGAATGTTCACACTATTCTTGGAAAGTTAAACGGACAAGTTAAACCAGTCTCTTTTGATTTTGCCACAATACACCGATCAGAAAATTCTCGTTCAAAACTACTCTATCTACCGTTTTGACCATTCCTCTTTCGCTGGTTGTGTTCTTATTGCTGTAAAAACTCAATTTTTCTCCGATTTGGTTCCGTGTTATAACACTCCACACTGGGGAATTTACCCTGTTTTTATACCCTTGCAGAGGGTATTATAATTTTGTCCAAAAGTGTGCAACGCAGTGAAGGAGACATCTCCGACCCTATAAAGTATATATATTCTTGATCAGGATCACCTCCTGAGTTGATATGAGCATGTCCGTCTGTCCGTCTGTCTGTTTCTACGCAAACTAGTCTCTCAGTTTTAAAGCTATCGTCTTGAAACTTTGCACACACCCTTCTTTCCTTTGCACGCAGTATATAAGTCGGAACGGCCGGGATCGGCCGACTATATCCTATAGCTGCCATATAACTGATTGATCGGAATGGTATAACTTTGGTGTTTTTAGAGTTACAGAGTTCAGATGTTGTACGGATTTTTGGCAAAATAATACGATCTACCAAATTTCATAAGGATCGGCCGACTATATCATATAGCTGCCATATAACTGATTGATCGGAAATGCTATAACTTCGGTGTTTTTAAAGCTAGAGAATTCGGATTTGGTACGATTGCTATTTTTGGCAAAATAATACAACATGCCAATTTTTATAAGGATCAGCCGACTATATCCTATATCTGCCATATAACTGATTGATCGGAAATAGCATAACTTCAGTGTTTTTCGAAAGTTGGGATTTTCTATGAATTCTATTTTTGGAAAAATAATACGACTTATCAAGTTTCATATGGATTGGCCGACTATATCTTATAGCTGCCATATAACTGAACGATCGGAAATGGTATTTGGTAAAAATACCAACTTTGGGGTTCTTCAAGATAGAAGTTTGGGATTTTTTTTTAGATTTTGTTTTGTAATTTATTGGTTATATCATGATATTCCCATAAGAATCGGTCAACTATATCCGATTTTAGCAATATATATCCGGTTTTAGCTGCAAGGGTATATCAACTTCGGGTCCGCCCGAAGTTAGCTTTCCTTTCTTGTTGTTAATTATAATCGTACTCATTTTCATTCTTTGTTAACTTTTAATTATATTATTTTCTATTTACCAGTGGGTATTACTAATGCCTCGTTCTTTCAATCCACTCACTCTGCTGAAATTTATAACTTATCTTGTAGTAATCCGTATATTTTACCACATATTAACAACATAAATCTATCACTATTTAATTGTAGCCAAGATTATAAAGTACATAGATGGGACATCTCATACAAAGAAAAATTTTCTATGGCGGGTTCCAGCGCTGGAACCCGCTGGAACGAGCGGGTTCCATTGCGCGACTAGTTAAGTTTAAGAAATTTTTCGCGCAACGATTGAGGGATAGCCTAGTGGTAGAGTGCTTGGCTGATGTGCAGAGTAAAATGAGTTCAAATCAGGCAAGGGAAGTCCACTTTTTTTTTTATTTTAAATCTATTTATATTATATTTTTATTGTTTGAAACTTTTAAACAAAATTTATAATCCAATTAAGAAAAATACAAAATTTTAAAATCACCTTAAAATTGCCTCAGTTCGTAGTGGAACCCGCTGTAAAAATCCTTATAAGTGCGGGTTCTACGGCATATTGGCTGGCCGAGTCGTGGAACCCGCTGTAAAATGAAAATATTTGAGAGCGGGTTGCATGACAAACGGCTGGCAGATAAGAGAGAGAAAGAGAGAATTCTATTTTTAGAACGTAACATTTTTGGAACAATGAAAGTTTGAAACGATCAAATCGAACCAGTGTGAGAGCAAACAGATCAGAAATATCTTCTACTAACTTTACTCTTCATCTCGGATTTTACTATGGATTCTTGCGTTTTCTTTAATACCAACTTTAAGTACCGTTAGATCAACTTGGAGGGTAGCCTAGATGGAAAACGCGTGATCCTTTATCCTTGGGGTCCTGGGTTCGATTTTGTTTCTGGGCGGTTGTTTAAATTTTTAAAAAGTTTCAGTGGTATGATTATTATCATTTTTTTTTTACTTTTTTTAAATATTTTTTTTTAATATTTTTTTTTTAATATTTTTTTTTTATATATTTTTTTTATATTTTTTTTATATTTTTTTTTTTTACTTTTCATATTTACTTTATTATTATTATTTTTAATTTCATTCTATTACAACTTTTGTAAAAATAAGTGACGGACGTGTCGGATGACAAAATTCTGCAGGGACACCCTTGAAATTTCCACATAATATTAATTTTTTTATACCCTTGCAGAGGGTATTATAATTTTGTCCAAAAGTGTGCAACGCAGTGAAGGAGACATCTCCGACCCTATAAAGTATATATATACTTTATACACCAAAACACCAAAGTTATACCATTTCCGATCTATCAGTTATATGGCAGCTATAAGATATAGTCGGTCGATCCCGGCCGTTCCGACTTATATACTGCGTGCAAAGGAAAGAAGGGTGTGTGCAAAGTTTCAAGACGATAGCTTTAAAACTGAGAGACTAGTTCGCGTAGAAACAGACAGACAGACAGACGTACAGACGGACATGCTCATATCAACTCAGGAGGTGATCCTGATCAAAAATATATATACTTTATAGGGTCGGAGATGTTTCCTTCACTGCGTTGCACACTTTTGGACAAAATTATAATACCCTCTGCAAGGGTATAAAAATCCACCGTCTGCAAACAGATCCAATTTACATAGAATTTAGCAAATCTTTTGACTTCGTGAATTATAGCCTTATGCTACAAAAACTATTGCTATTATTGCATTTTCCTTCCAACATTCTAAACTGGATTGGCTCCTATTGAGCACACCGCACGCAGAGAGTGTTATTCCAAAACACCTAATCCAAATTGATCCAGGTTTCATCAGGTGTCCAAAAGGGTTGTCACTTAGGACCGTTGCTTTTTTCTTTTTGTAAATGATCCAACGAACATCATAGCTTATGCTTCAACACTTACGAGCGCAGGTGATGTCAACTTGTAAATACCATGCTTTTCTTTCTCCGACCATTTTCTGCACAGACACCTGAAGACTGGCCTTGGTATTCATGGTGCTCCAACAATCTATTATCCTAAACAGGTCAAGACTTGTCCAAACGTCCAAGATCGGATGACATCGATTAATAATCTTGAGGCACTATTTGATCACAATTTAATTTTTGAAGACACCATTTCTGTGACTGTGAATAAAGCCAGAGGAATTTTAGCCTTCATTAAATGATGGTCTAAGGAGTTTGATAATATCTGGTTCGACCTATCCCCAAATACTGTTCCTGCGTTTGGAGTCTTCAATATTCCGTTCATAAACAATCCATCGATTCGCGCTAAAAAATATGAACTGGGACCATCGATGTCGTCTGCCGCCTTATCACCACAAGGATCAACTGCTAAATTTACAAACATTACAGGATCGTAGAACCTACGGGGTACGGGGATTTTTTTACTAAAAATCTATTTGGATCAATTTCACTTTACGTTACCAAGCAGGATAATCAGATCCATTCAACTCCTTCGGCTACCAACCCGAAAATAGAATTAGGCTGAACATGATCCGTTTCGCATATTATGTAATAACTACAATCACCTATGCCATCTCATATCTTCAGAATTATTACTAGATATAAATAAATACTAGCTGACACGAAAACGTTGTTTTGCCATCAGATGACTTTATAATTTCTGTACAAAATTTACTTATGTATTATAATGAGGGCGCTATGAACCATGAGGGAATATAAAAATATCAAAAGGCAAACATTATTTTTAATTTTTTATTTTATCGTAATTCACCAAGTCAATCTCTAAGTGCTATAGCGTGAAAAATATTTTTTGCTAGTCCATCTTTAGCTAACACAAGGAAACTGGATGGTTTACCCACTCATGAGCATGCCACGTATAATTAAATCTAAGCAAATAGACATCGTTTGACCTTGGGATTTGTTGATAGTCATTGCGAATGCAAACCTTCCTCGCCGCCCATATAGTAGATTTGTAAGAATTTATGTGGTTCGTTTGGCATTGGCAGCAGTGAGCCCATATTATGATAAACTTGGCCTCTGATTTGAATGTAGATGTAATGAAATTTGAATGTAATGAAATTGTAATGTTGACCATTTTCATTAGTATTTCGAACTATTTCTGTTGCTCCGAACGATGTCATTTGAAAGCATGAATTGTATGTTTGAATTGACTTCAGGAACACGTTGGAATCTGGATCCGTGCCGATAAGTAAGACGTTCATGGTTCAGGTAGTATTTCAATTTCTGGTAGTTGCACTGTTCCTAACGCGCAAAACATCCTAGTTGGCTCATTTTTGAATTTCAGAGCATGACAATGCGGAAATTCCTTGTCCATAGCACCAATTACCACTTTTGAGTGAGCATTAGTGGACAATACTCAATATTAGGCTCATACTGGAATGCTAGACGCAGGAATGAATCAGATATAAATGCTCTATGTAACTGTTGTCATTGTTGGTCATTTGTTCTGCGTCTATTGACTGTGAAACGGCGTGATTTTCGTTGTTCTAATCTTCTGACTTTATTGCGTTCAGCTCGTGTGTCTTCTGGCTCTTCCTGATGCAATTGTGTTATTCTAACACGTATATAAGTATTTTGTTGCTGGACTTGTTCTTCGGTTCTTTCGGATCTTCTATTTCGTTTGTTTCGAGATCTACTTGTAACACGGCTCAAATCACCCCCTTTGCGTTTTTTGGCATTGCTCACTGTAAAAAACACTCATAAATAGAATTAATGTATTTACTTAATGATGAAGGATCTTGATGAAGGAACTAGTTTAAATTGAGTTAAAATGCTATGGTAGCGTGAGTTTGTCAGTGTGATGAGGTAGAAACTTACTTTATTTGCGATTTTTGGTATGTCGAACAGGATTTAAGAGGATGAAAAATAGATGTTGGGGGACTCTTAGACCTACTCAATACGCTTCCAAATTTCATGAGAATCGATATAGCCGTTTCGCAGGAGTATGGTAAGAAAAACTGTTACCAGTTTGATATATAAAATTCCAAAAAATCTATATATATAAAAATTGCTTTTCGTTAGTCTCGCTAAAACTCGAGAATGGCTGAACGGATTTATCTTATCTTGGTCTTGTATTATTAGTGGAGGTCTAGGGAAGGTTTAAAAGGTGAGAAAAATTCGAATAATTGCCGGGAAAATCCTCAAAACAGTATTTTTCTATTTCCCATACAAACGTTTTCTAAATAAAATGGAGAGTCAATTTGTAATTTATTACCGCTGTATAAAGTTCAAATTCGCATGCGCGTTGGAGGATCTAATATCGCGTTCCGAAACTCAACAAAAGTGAAAGTGAATCGCGAACGCGACAAAATTGCATAGTCTCACAGCTTCATATAGCTTCGAGAAAATTAATTTTAACTAACGGCAGTTGTTAATCTGTCCGATTATTTTTTTAATAAGACTATATAGAAATCGAAAGATAAATCTTAAGTTTTGTCACAAACGTTAAATTATAAATCTTAAGTAAAATTTCTGAACGCAATCATAATATTTGACATTAGATTTGACAACCACATTGTGAAATTCGATTAAGCTGATCGCGATTAAGCGTTGATTGGGCTTCGGAGGGAAGCTGATGTTTACTTTTGATTTTGATTTGTTTATGGGGAACCGAGGTCGGACCTCAGAGGCAAAGAGAAAGCCGTAGGCAAATGCAGAGTTTGAAAAGCCATAAGTGGCCTGGATTTATGGGTTGGATAACTTACATATATTAATCTATCTATCTTCTTCTTCTTCTATATATATAAAAGAAAGTCGTGTTATATGTTACACCACTTATAAATCAAGAACGGAAGAACAGATTTGAGTGAAAATTGGTAGGGAGGTAGCTTAGAGAGTTCGACAGCGCGAATTATACTCCACCGAACTATACTCCACTTATAGTAATGAATAAAAGTAAGTAGGCTGTGAGCGTGACGTATCATATTTTTATGTACGATATTATGTATTTATACATTTATCTAGATGTATAAAGGTAATGAAAAGGCGCGTGTAAGCATGGCGCTGTTACGTGAATCACAATCGAAAGATGCACAAGAAAATGTCAAATGTCAAAATGTCAGCAGCTAGGCTTGAGCGAACACGACTAAGAGTTAGGCAGTCGCGTTCTGCAGCAATCGATTTGATTCGGATGTTTAATTTATAATGCCGCGACCAAGACGATCGAATCTTTCCCGACAAAGCCATAATGCAAGAAGAATACAAAATACTGCAAACGAAAGCGGTGATATGCAATTGGGCCAATTTTAGTCATCAAACAGTCAATTCTAGAGCTGCGCGAGATAGAAGAATACGAGATCAGGAGAACAAATTTATAAAGGTAATGAAAAGGCGCGTGTAAGCATGGCGCAGTTACGTGAATCACAATCGAAAGATGCACGAGATGAACATAATCAACAAAGGCCACTTTTCAAAGAAGAGAAGCGCACAGATTAATAGTTAGAAGAAGAATTAACTAACAACGGCAACAAGTTTATCGAGGATTCACATCTGGGCAATTTCTTCGACTAGCATTCCAGTAAGAGCCTGATGTTGAAAATTCTGCTTATTCCAAAGTGATTATTGTGAACATTCAAAGTGAAAGTTCCAAAGTGAACATTCCTTATTACGTTCTTCCTGTCGAGTTACGATTAAAAAAAAATGGCAACGCATTGGCCATTGCATCTTCTGGCGTTGCAGCAACCTTATTAGATGGAGGCATAACAGCTCATTCAGCACTTAAGCTGTCATTGAACATTCAAAATAATCCAGATGCAGTGTGCAACATTAAAACAATCGTCTATGGGCATAGCGCCCATATTTTGGATGAATGCACTATAGGACGTAAAAATTCGCTTGGGGAATTGGATTGGTCAATTAGGGATATAAGGAACAATGAAAACTATTTTACGGCCCTTTGTTACTCCTTTCAGGTGTTCACGGTTAACGTACGCTGATGAATTCAATGCTTGCTTAAAATCATCGCAACTGTGGCGTAATGTTGAAAAAGAACTGACCAAGAATATGCGCGATCAAATGCTTCAGGATTCATCCTTTCTCTGTTAGATATTGGCGAGGGGAATTTTGCTGTACGTGAAATTACTGGATGTACTTGAAATACTGAAAAACATTTATTAACCAAAATAAATGAAGAAAAAACAGCTAGCCCTTATAGAAAACAAAAAAGGGCAAAACAACGTGTGCCGGGGTCGCTAGTGTAATATATAAATATTACAAATTTTGATTACAAATTTTTGAATTGCTATTTATATATGTAGTTATTTTAATATAATTCAAGTTAACAGTTCTTACAGTTACATTTTATGTTTATTATTCATCCCAAACCCATAAAGTATATATATTTTGATCAGCCTCAACAGACTAGTTGATTCAGACTTGTCCGATTTTCCGCCTGTCAGTAGGCAGACTATCTTTTTATAAACCCCAAGAACACACTTTGCTTTATTAAACATGTTATAATTAATTTATGTTTTAAAACTGACAAGGCAGCCCCGCTGCAAATTCTGAGCAAGCGTTCATCCGTAGTTTCAAGACGTTCCCGCTTCCCACATTCAGCAGAGGCTATTTCGGATGGCTTAAGTTCCGGTTTGAGATAGCCAACCCGTTTATTGGCCGGACGCCAGCGCCTGCGGTCCTGCTTACGTTATTCAGCATTGAAAACAGTTCGCCCTCTCGAATTGAGAAACGGAAACTGTGCTGTGGATTTGAATCTCTTACATAAGAGGTTTAGCAACCGCCGTCTTATTTTTCAAGCGCATGTGACGCAAATTTTGAATATGGGATCAGTAAAACGAGGATCAGTTATCGAGAGGACTCTGTGAGCTGTCCGATAAATTCAACGCGCATATGCTGACCATATCTACTCAGAACTCAGAAAATTGCGGGATTTACCATCGCGCAGGTGCTGCTACTGAAGCGGTTCCCGTCCACTCAGGATATTTTTAGCTTAACTAACAGTCATATTGACTGATACAGAGTTAGACGGCCCTAAAAATCGATTGCTGGGTTGGGAGGTCGTTGCGACCCAGGGTCAATCCCCGTGCGAGAAAATTTGGGTGCGAAGACGTCTGGGTTTCGCCTTTCATTGCCCACATCCCTGTGGATGTTTTCGTTGCGAACATACCAAGGGTGCCCCAGTGTTAGTTCTCAAGATTTGATTGTGCGCGCTGTATGATGTCTATGTTGCTGCTGCTCGCGTTCTCCCACAGCTGGGAGCCATACGTCCAGATTGGCTTTAGGACTGAATGTTACAGTAGTAACTTGTAGTCCAGGCACAGTGGGGATCGTGAGTTTATGATCCAGTAGACGCTGCTGGCTTTCAGTTTTAGTTGAATCTTCTTGCATTCGATGTGCTTACGCCAGGTAAGTTGTCTATCAAGGTGGACGCCAAGGTACGTTACTTCGTTAGCTTGAGGGATCTGCATACCGTTCAGTGAAAGCGGAGGGCATGTTTGTCTATTAAAAGTAAACGTTATATGTTTACACTTTTGTCCGTTTATTTTAATGCGCCAGTCGGACAGCCACCTTTTCACTATTATGAGATGATTAGCCAGTTGGGTTGTTGCCTGCGTTGGGCATCTGGAGCGACTAAGGATAGCGGTATCGTCGGCGAACGTTGACGTTGTTAGTTGTGCGTTCGTAGGAACATCCGCAGTATACAAAACATATAGACACGGGATAAACGCGCTTCCTTGTGGAACTCCAGCTTCGATGATGTGGTCGCCCGAAGTAGCTGCGATGCATTTCAGAATACCCTATTGTAGAGGTTTGATTCCAGTAGCTTGTGGGTGTATGTTGGCAAATACGTTTTCATTTGGTCCAATGAGCCAAACTCGGTTGAAAGCTTGACATACGCCGAGGAAAATAGCTCTGCAGTATTCTCCCTGTTCGAAGGCTGAGCGTATTTCGGATGTTAATCTGTTCACTTGTTCGATGGTTCCGTGGTTTCTTCGGAAGCCAAATTGGTGTGCCGGGATAATATTGCAAGCTTCCAGATGTGGTATTATGCGAGTTAATAAGCATTTTTCAAAAAATTTAGACAAAAGATAGAAGGCTAATTGGTCTGTATGATGACGGAATTGTGTGGTCTTTTCCAGGCTTCGGTATCATTATAATGATAGATTTCTTCCACTTTTTTGGGAAATAGCCTAGATTAATGATCCCATTAAATAGTTTGCCGACGACCTCTATACCGCATTTTGGAAGTTCGATCAGCATCTTTGGCGTCAATAGGTCACAACCGGGAGCCTTTTTTAGTTTTTGCCCTCTTATGACTTTTTCGATTTCATTCGGCCGGAATGATGGTGCAGCTGGCTGAGGGGAGGACTCTGGCTGAATTACTGGCAGGAGGAATGAATTTGAGACTGGGTTTGGCTGGAAGACACTTTGGAGATGTGTGGCGAATGTTTCAGCTCGGTCTTCGTCGCTGCGAGCCCAGCATTCCGAAGAGTTTCTTATCGTGGTGGTCGTTTCAATTGGGGCCCTAAGATTTGGGTATGACCTCCACAGGGGGTACTTTGTGCTTGTTGGCGAGAGATTCTGGATGTACCTCAGCTGTGCATTTTCTTCCTGTTGGTGAAGAGCCTGGTCGAGTGATCGGGTTGATTCCTTAAGGCGCTGTTTTGAAGCTGCTGATCTGCTGTTTTGCCAATCGCGACGCGTGCGCCTCTTCTCTCGCACGAGCTGTTCGATTTGCCGATTAGATTCGAAGTATTTGTTTCGGTCTACTTCTTTCCCATGAGGAGTAGAGATTTTGGCTGCCTCAACGAGTACTTCTTCCAAGGCGCTCGTAGTGTAGTCGATGTCCGATTCCATGTTAACACGTACTCGCGTACTTTTTGTATTTAAGCCAGTTCGTTTTTGGTGACGTCAGGCTGAAGGGGTGTTCGGTTATTTCTGGCTTTGAAGAAGCGTTAGAAGCACAGGCGAGTGGTCTAATCAATAAGGTCTGGGAGCTTGCGTGAGTCTGTTGGCCAGTATGTGGGACTTCCAGGGGAAACATAATCCAGTTTATTTCTCACATTTATAATTGAATTGTACAATTGCCTTCCTTTGGGAGTCACTAGACGTGATTCCCAGTGCGTATGTTTAGCTTTGTAGTCTCCTGACGCCTGCGCCTGGGGCCTGTTGAGCGCTTTGAGAGTTAGGCTGAATTGGAATTTCCCTTTCAGATCGTAGAGCATCGGCATAGGAGAAGCCGTTGGTGGTGTTTAGTGGACCGAATGAGGATCTCGCAGTTTTGGCGAAGAAGACGTCTGGCGTAGTTTTTGACGTAATGTACGCATTCTGTGGATTTTGGTTGCGCGTTGCGGTCGCTTGACGCATGCGACTCTTTAACTCCTTATACACCATGCATCCTCTATAGTTTTCCTTATGGTTGCCTCCGCAGTTTCCACATTTCTTCATGGTACTGTCCATGTTTGTAATGGAATAAGACCAGTTTGTAATCCTTGTTTGTAATGAGTTGTGGGCGTCCCCGCAGACTACACAGGCAGCCCGAAGTGTTCAGTATAGTGTGTCCACACTATTGGCATGTAGTGCATTACCATTTTTCGATGCAAAAGATATTGCAGCTTGTAGATTAAGTGGAATTCGTTCTTCTTCAGCAACCTGCTTTTTGGCTCGAGCTCGACCTTGAAGAGGTGTTGTGGCTTTTTATCTTTATTTAAAATGTTAATGACATTCTTGGCGGCGAAGCTCTTTTCGGGTAAGATCGGGTTCGTGGCTTTTTATCATTATTTAAAATGTTAATGACATTCTTGGCGCCGAAGCCCTTTTCTTTATGGGCGGTTTTTATTTCCGCGTTGGTAACATCGGGTTCGATTCCCATTTCTACCACTTGTAGGCCCTTACTGCTTTTCAGCTGGTACGTGTAAACATTTTTCTGAGCATTGTCCAGATATTTGGACACGATTCGGAAGTGCACTTCAGTCTTGGTTTGCTCCTTTGTTTCATGGATGTTCCCTCTGATAAGCGGGACAACATGAAAGTTGTCACCGTTCTCGATCAATGACGCAATTTTGTTGACCAGGGCACTCGAGCATTTCTCCTTAATATAGATCGGAGGGGGCTTGGGTTTTTTTGCGGTGTCTTGGGCTGGTTGGTTTTCCTCAACATCCGCCAGTAGCGAAAATCTGTTACTAGTGGATCTGTCTGGTTCTTCGTCGATCTTCATGACACGGTTCATTTTTGTTTTATTTCCTGCCGGATTACTCTGGGTGCTAAGGTTGCGCTTAATTTGGATGTAGCGATCCATTCCAGTCTGTGTGGCCGGGGCCGCTTTGGTACTTTTCAAAGGTGTTGTTTTTATACCCTTGCAGAGGGTATAAATCTTGAAACTTGCAGAGGGTATCTTGAAACTTTGCACACACCCTTCTTTCCTTTGCACGCAGTATATAAGTCGGAACGGCCGGGATCGGCCGACTATATCTTATAGCTGCCATATAACTGATTGATCGGAAATGCTATAACTTCGGTGTTTTTAAAGCTAGAGAATTCGGATTCGGCACAAATGCTATTTTTGGCAAAATAATAAAACATGCCGAATTTCATTAGGATCAGCCGACTATATCCTATAGCTGCCATATAACTGAACAATCGGAAATTACCCAACTTTCGTGTTTTTGAAGATAGAAAGTTGGAACTTCGTACAGATTCTATTGCATAACGATTCTATTGCATACCAAATTGCATAACGATCGGCCGACTATATCTTATAGCTGCCATATAACTGAACGATCGGAAATGGTATTTGGTAAAAATACAAACTTTGGTATTTTTGAAGATGGAAGCTTGGTACTTTGTTTTATATTTTTTATGGTAATAAATTGGTTATATTATGATATTCTCATAAGGATCGGCCAATTTAATCCAATGTTTGCGATATATATCCAGTTTTAACTGCAAGGGTATTTCAACTTCGGCTCCGCCCGAAATTAGCTTTCCTTTCTTGTTGTACTTGCTGTAGTCGTTGAAGTCCCTTTGGGTTTCAGCGGTCAGTACAGCCGGGTTGCCCTTAATCGCCTATTTTTGCACTTCAGTATCTCGGGTTGAAAAATAAGAGTAGAAGCCGTTCCTTTAGTTTACTGAACTTCTAAGCTCGTTCATTTGATCTTTGTTCAATGAGCTCATTACGTGGCACTTATTTAAAACAATGCACTTGTTTTGGTTAGCACATCACAACTGTTATAAAAAGCTTGTCTATTGCTTTTAATAAATTGTGGTTCAGCGTCTTTTCGCTTATATTGGGTTGCCCCAGTTTTTTTTGTTTATTAGCTGAGTTCGGTAGTTCGATAAACAAAAAAAAAAAGTTGAAAAATGAAAAAAAAAATATTTGGGTTCGATACTGAACTGAGCCATTCATAAGAGTTTTGACACTTAGTCCCACAGTTTTACCCATTCTGTGAAAAAATTTAAAAACCTTTTCTAACTTAAAAACCATAAATTTTTTTACAACAAATAATTGTTTTTATGTTTGATTTCAAATTTCAAAATTAAAATTTTTTTCTTTATTCCGTTCCCTAATTGGATGCAGAATAACGACGATATTCACAATTAAAAATATAAAAAATTAACACAAAATGTTAATTGTGAAGGGATTTTTAATACATGTCCGGTTTTAAATATACTATTTGCCATTTTGCATCCGATTACATCCGGAGAAAAAATACAATGGTGGCCGTAAATATTTTGACAAAGCATCAACCAATGTACTATCGCGTGCTTCTCTCGTATAGATCGTACTGATAAGTTAATTCCTTTCTTTGCTATGACATGTTATGTGAGAAATAATGTAATTTTGGCTGGACAAAAGTATTTTGACATTGCATTCTTTCAATTCTTATTTATATCTCGTGCACTGAACACATCTGTTTGCAATTTGTAAAGCTAATTTAATAAACGTAAATTGACTATTAATTTAAATTTCTGCGATACAATTCAATAACTCATTATTTTTTCTAAAAATATGCCAAAAACTCGTGAACTAACCCAAAAACTGCGTAACGAAATGGTAATAAAATACAACGCAGGTATTTCGGTTCAAAACATGAGTATACTTTATAAAGTACCGCAGCAAACTATTTATTACCAAATTAACAAGGAACAAATAACAAATTCAACGGAGAATTTAGCCAGAAAGGGCAGACCACGGAAAACTACACCAGCACAGGATCGCATTATCCTTGGAAAACTTAAGAAGGATGTGTTAATTACTCCAAATGCAGTATCAATTAAAGTTAATAATAATTACGATATGGCAATAAGCCGAAAAACGGTTGAAAGAAGGTTGAAAGAGGCCCGTCCGATACCTTTTATTTCGCCCAAAAATAAGATAAGGCGTTTAAAATTTGCTAAAACATTTGTGCACAAGCCTCAATCTTTTTGGGAGCAAATTTAGTGGACTGATGAAAGTACATTTTAGTATCATGGCTCGAAAATCAAAATATTTTGTAGATTACCCAAAAACCCACGTTCAAAACAAAGACCAGTATGCGAACGAATTCCAAGTCCGTCTGTCTGTCTGTGTGTTTCTACGCGAACTAGTCTCGTCTAGCTATCGTCTTGAAACTTTGCACACACCCTGCTTTCCTTTGCACGCAGTATATAAGTCGGAACCGCCGGGATCGGCCGACTATATCTTATAGCTGCCATATAACTGATTGATCGGAAATGGTATACCTTTGGTGTTTTTACAATTACAGAGTTCAGATTTTGTACGAATGCTATGTTTGCCAAAATAATACAACATGCCAATTTTCATAAGGATCAGCCGACTATATCCTATAGCTGCCATATAACTGAACAATCGGAAATTACCCAACTTTCGTGTTTTTGAAGATAGAAAGTTGGAACTTTGTACAGATTCTATTGCATAACGATTCTATTGCATACCAAATTGCATAACGATCGGCCGACTATATCTTATAGCTGCCATATAACTGAACGATCGGAAATGGTATTTGGTAAAAATACAAACTTTGGTATTTTTGAAGATGGAAGCTTGGTACTTTGTTTTATATTTTTTATGGTAATAAATTGGTTATATTATGATATTCTCATAAGGATCGGCCAATTTAATCCAATGTTTGCGATATATATCCAGTTTTAACTGCAAGGGTATTTCAACTTCGGCTCCGCCCGAAATTAGCTTTCCTTTCTTGTTGTACTTGCTGTAGTCGTTGAAGTCCCTTTGGGTTTCAGCGGTCAGTACAGCCGGGTTGCCCTTAATCGCCTATTTTTGCACTTCAGTATCTCGGGTTGAAAAATAAGAGTAGAAGCCGTTCCTTTAGTTTACTGAACTTCTAAGCTCGTTCTTTTGATCTTTGTTCAATGAGCTCATTACGTGGCACTTATTTAAAACAATGCACTTGTTTTGGTTAGCACATCACAACTGTTATAAAAAGCTTGTCTATTGCTTTTAATAAATTGTGGTTCAGCGTCTTTTCGCTTATATTGGGTTGCCCCAGTTTTTTTTTGTTTATTAGCTGAGTTCGGTAGTTCGATGAACAAAAAAAAAAAGTTGAAAAATGAAAAAAAAATATTTGGGTTCGATACTGAACTGAGCCATTCATAAGAGTTTTGACACTTAGTCCCACAGTTTTACCCATTCTGTGAAAAAATTTAAAAACCTTTTCTAACTTAAAAACCATAAATTTTTTTTACAACAAATAATTGTTTTTATGTTTGATTTCAAATTTCAAAATTAAAATTTTTTTCTTTATTCCGTTCCCTAATTGGATGCAGAATAACGACGATATTCACAATTAAAAATATAAAAAATTAACACAAAATGTTAATTGTGAAGGGATTTTTAATACATGTCCGGTTTTAAATATACTATTTGCCATTTTGCATCCGATTACATCCGGAGAAAAAATACAATGGTGGCCGTAAATATTTTGACAAAGCATCAACCAATGTACTATCGCGTGCTTCTCTCGTATAGATCGTACTGATAAGTTAATTCCTTTCTTTGCTATGACATGTTATGTGAGAAATAATGTAATTTTGGCTGGACAAAAGTATTTTGACATTGCATTCTTTCAATTCTTATTTATATCTCGTGCACTGAACACATCTGTTTGCAATTTGTAAAGCTAATTTAATAAACGTAAATTGACTATTAATTTAAATTTCTGCGATACAATTCAATAACTCATTATTTTTTCTAAAAATATGCCAAAAACTCGTGAACTAACCCAAAAACTGCGTAACGAAATGGTAATAAAATACAACGCAGGTATTTCGGTTCAAAACATGAGTATACTTTATAAAGTACCGCAGCAAACTATTTATTACCAAATTAACAAGGAAAAAATAACAAATTCAACGGAGAATTTAGCCAGAAAGGGCAGACCACGGAAAACTACACCAGCACAGGATCGCATTATCCTTGGAAAACTTAAGAAGGATGTGTTAATTACTCCAAATGCAGTATCAATTAAAGTTAATAATAATTACGATATGGCAATAAGCCGAAAAACGGTTGAAAGAAGGTTGAAAGAGGCCCGTCCGATACCTTTTATTTCGCCCAAAAATAAGATAAGGCGTTTAAAATTTGCTAAAACATTTGTGCACAAGCCTCAATCTTTTTGGGAGCAAATTTAGTGGACTGATGAAAGTACATTTTAGTATCATGGCTCGAAAATCAAAATATTTTGTAGATTAACCAAAATCCCACGTTCAAAACAAAGACCAGTATGCGAACGAATTCCATGTCCGTCTGTCCGTCTGTCTGTCTGTGTGTTTCTACGCGAACTAGTCTCGTCTAGCTATCGTCTTGAAACTTTGCACACACCCTGCTTTCCTTTGCACGCAGTATATAAGTCGGAACGGCCGTGATCGGCCGACTATATCTTATAGCTGCCATATAACTGATTGATCGGAAATGGTATAACTTTGGTGTTTTTACAATTACAGAGTTCAGATTTTGTACGAATGCTATGTTTGGCAAAATAATACAACATGCCAATTTTCATAAGGATCAGCCGACTATATCCTATAGCTGCCATATAACTGAACAATCGGAAATTATCCAACTTTCGTGATGAAACTTCGTACAGATTCTATTTTTGGTCAGTTAATACAACCTACCAAATTGCATAACGATCGGCCGACTATATCTTACAGCTGCCATATAACTGAACGATCGGAAATGGTATTGGTATAAATACCAACTTTGGTATTTTTGAAGATGGAAGCTTGGTACTTTGTTTTAGATTTTTTATTGTAATAAATTAGTTATATTATGATATTCTCATAAGAATCGGCCAACTTTATCCGATGTTGACGATATATATCCGGTTTTAACTGCAAGGGTATATCAACTTCGGCTCCGCCCGAAGTTAGCTTTCCTTTCTTGTTTTTTTTTATATTTTTTTTTCAATGTTTTTTTTTTGTAAATTACTGTGTTATTAATTGATCAAATAAAACAAATAGCCAGAGGTTTATAAATGGTATTATTTATAAGAGTTTTGTTATACCATTAAAAATGGTATTACAAAATGTTAACTTGTGTATTATTCCCTACCTTGCATATAATAAAATTTTTTTATTTTTAAATATTAGTATTTAGTATCAGTTCTGTATATTCACTTGCCGTACCCGGACTTGTTTCTTCGATCGCTCTTGCCAGTTTGCAATTATTTTCGATCTTGAACTCCAGCTTTCTCCTTCCGCGACAAGTGGAAATATAACGATTAATCTCTAAAAATAAATTCGACTTAATAAGTTCATTGAACTATTTATTTTCAATTTATACATTTAATCGTTTAAAGTTATCTCTGTTGAGCTTTAACATAAGTCTCTCTGAGCTGTACTCTCTGGGCGTAACCCGTTACATCATAGTTACTGTGGAGTTTGTTGTTCTTCACGACGCCAAACCTTCGTTGCACATCTCTTTTGTAACGTCGTCTCTTACATCCGATCTGATCGTCCACTCTCGGCTACAGAGTGCTTCAGAGAGCCTAAATTCTTTACACGCTACTACAGTGCGCTGCAATCCCTCAAAAATGAGTCTTACTTGCACAGTAAAAAATGTGAATTTGGTGGATCCATTATGGGTGACTCATACCTGTCTTGTTGGCTCTGCAACAACTGCTCACATTTTAAATGTGCTCGAGGAGGGCACAATGGACGGATAAGTGACCTTATCAACAGGAAAATTGGCCTGACATGGTCTTGCATCGCTTGCAGAGAAATTGAGTCAGAGATGCGGACTTTTATGAAACAGACGAGAAATGGTTTCCTAGATGTTCGCAAGCAATTCTCGGCCCCTAATGAGCAATTCCTCGCTCTTGAAACTCAATTCCTTGGGCTAAAGTTGTTAATCAAATCCCCCAGACGAAAAATTCCGAACAACAACCTGCTGACTGCTAAATTATTGAATACCCCTACATCCCATGCTGTACAAGTCGATGAATTTTCAACACCAAACATTTTACCGTCGCCCACTTGTCTACCTAATTATGCTGTTCCAGTACCAAGGGACTTGATGAGTCTTCCTTCAGGGCACTCTAATATTTATCCCTTGCAAGAAGCAGGGTACAGGAGAGTACAAATCTCGAGCCTCCTATCATCTTGGAGCCTCCATCGTTGGACATCGTTGGACAACCCCCCTCGTTGTACAACCTACCCTCTGCTCTTGCTGTGATGTCTCCTAAGCCTCTAATTGGTGTGGCGCCTGAAGTTAGATCCTCTGGACTTATGCTGAGGGCGGTTGCTCCTCGTAAGGCCATATTTGTCTCTCGGCTTATGCCGGATGCTACTGTTGATAATGTCAGGAGTCACCTGTTAAACCTTCTTAAGGTAGCTCCTAATGAAATAGCTGTTTTTATACCCTTGCAGAGGGTATTATAATTTTGTCCAAAAGTGTGCAACGCAGTGAAGGAGACATCTCCGACCCTATAAAGTATATATATTCTTGATCAGGATCACCTCCTGAGTTGATATGAGCATGTCCGTCTGTCCGTCTGTCTGTTTCTACGCGAACTAGTCTCTCAGTTTTAAAGCTATCGTCTTGAAACTTTACACACACCCTTCTTTCCTTTGCACGCAGTATATAAGTCGGAACGGCCGGGATCGGCCGACTATATCCTATAGCTGCCATATAACTGATTGATCGGAAATGGTATAACTTTGGTGTTTTTAGAGTTACAGACAATGTTCCTAGCTGTGTTCTAAGGTACTGTTCTGATATCCTTTGCTATCCTCTCACTATCTTATTCAACTTTTCCTTGGAGTTGGCATGTCTTCCCAAGAGATGGAATGAATCATTTATATTTCCGCTGCATAAGAAAGGCTCTAAAGCACTTATTGAGAACTACCGGGGGACTGCTAAGCTATCTGCGATTCCCAAACTACTTGAGAAACTGGTTACGTTCCAACGTTGCAACATTTTTGTAAAATCATTATTTCCACTTCACAGCATGGTTTTGTCAAGCATCGCTCTACCACAACTAACCTTCTTTAATTCACTTCGATTATCCAAGGAGGTTTTCTGAGCCCCATTGAAACTTATGTGATATACACTGACTTTAGCAAAGCGTTTGATTCTGTGAACCACCAACTCCTCCTTCATAAGCTGTGTCTTATGGGGTTTTCTCCACAAATAGTTCAGTGGTTGATCTCCTATCGAACCGCACACGACGTGTTTTGTTTAAAAACATTACATCACAGATTATAAACGTTTGATCTGGTGTCCCGCAAGGTAGTCACTTAGGACCTCTTCTGTTTGTTGTTAATATACCCTTGCAGAGGGTATTATAATTTTGTCGAAAAGTGTGAAACGCAGTGAAGGAGACTCACGCAGATTCACGCAGTGAATCTCCGACCTCCTGAGTTGATATGAGCATATCCGTCTGTCCGTCTGTCTGTCTGTCCGTCTGTCTGTTTCTACGCGAACTAGTCTCTCAGTTTTAAAGCTATCGTCTTGAATCATCGTCTTTGCACACACCCTTCTTTCCTTTGCACGCAGTATATAAGTCGGAACGGCCGACTATATCCTATAGCTGCCATATAACTGATTAATCGGAAATGGTGTAACTTTGGTGTTTTTAGAGTTACAGAGTTCTGATTGTGTACGAATGCTAGTTTTGGCAAAATAATACAACATGCCGAATTTCATAAATATGATCAGCAGACTATATCCTATAGCTGCCATATAACTGAACAATCGCAAATTACCCAACTTTGGTGCTTTTGAAGATACAAAGCTGGAACTAAGTACAGATTCTATTTTTGGTCAGTTAATACAACCTACCAAATTGCATAACGATCGGCCGACTACATCTTATAGCTGCCATATAACTGAACGATCGGAAATGGTATTTGGTAAAAATACCAACTTTGGTATTTTCAAAGATGGAAGCTTGGTACTTTGTTTTAGATTTTTTATTGTAATAAATTGGTTATATTATGATATTCTCATAAGGATTGGCCAATTTAATCCGATGTTTGCAATATTTATACAGTTTTAACTGCAAGGGTATATCAACTTCAGCTCCGCCCGAAGTTAGCTTTCCTTTCTTGCTTTAAAAACACACTTAAAAATTCTCTAGCTTTAAAAACACAGAAGTTATAGCATTTCCGATCAATCAGTTATATGGCAGCTATAGGATATAGTCGGCCGATCCTTTCGGCCGATCACTGCGTTGCACACTTTTGGACAAAATTATAATACCCTCTGCAAGGGTATAAAAATATAAACAATTTACAAAGTTATGGCAATTCTCTCGGAACCCTTTTTTTATAGCGGCTTGCGGTGACCACGACAGAAGTCCAGCAGGTCAACCAAAATCAAAAAACCAAAATTTTTTTATTAGTATAATATTATATACATTTCGTGAATGATTAATTTCAAGAATATTTGGTTTTTTCTGCATACAGTAAACATTTTTCCAAAAAGTTTATGATTTCAGTTCTAAAAATTGTATTAAAAAATTTTTATCTGCGAAATCAAAATGGACGCAAAAAAATTGAATCGTTCACGAACTCGGCACATTCACTACGAATAATTTAAAAAAAATTTAAGAAGATCGATCAAAAGGTTTTTGTGTAATCGTGGTCACAGCGAAGGCTTTTTTCGAAAAACACGACTTTGAGATAAGTTGCTTGACGCTGTCCTTGATAAGCCGTGACGAACCGCGCCTCAAAACGCTGTTTTCCTATCGAACTATTATTCGGATCTCCATGAAACTTTGGGAAAATATTCTCTAGGGGATATACTTACTTTCAGCAAAAAAAAATTTTCGTTTTTTTGAAGAAAAAAAGGTATATAACCCCTTAACTGCTCTAAGTGTAAGGTTATAACGTTCAATCACAGTGTGCCTCACATCGTTTCGTACTCACTTGGGAATAACGTTTTAGATCGTGTTTCCCTAATTAACGATCTTGGAGTCCTTTTTGACAATAAGTTGTCGTTCAACGAACACATATCACTTAATAAATATATCACTAACAATATATATCACTATATATATCACTAACAAATATTCACCTTAATAAAGTTAATAAAGCCAGAGGTGTGCTAGCTTTTATCAAACGTTGGTATCTAACTTTTCCCCTTTTTTACAGAGCCCTGGCCCGGTATTTTGGCACACAGCCTGGTACTCCATTGGGGCCTGGCGATGGGTTTGACCCTTAGAAGATCAGATAATAAGATTATCTTCGGTTAATCGGTTAATTAATAAGAAGATCCTTCGGTTCTCGAAGAAAACAGACAGAAAATACGATTTGCTGATTGAATTTTGTATGCGTAAAGCTGATCTGTCAATTTAGCCGTAGAATAAGTTGTAAAATTCTGCGAATAGATCGGCAATGGCCTGATCAGAGGTCGCTGATGAATTTTTAAACGTAAGCAGAGGTGGAAAAGATACATAAGATAATGAGAGCCTATTTTTAGTATTTTTTAGGTTAGTGAGGCACCTTGTAAACCAAGGAGGATTTGTTGAAGCGGACGGAAATTTCCATGGCACACAGGAGATAAAAAAATGTATGTCACTAATGTCACTACAGTAAAATTTTTCTAAGGTGACATTAAGATCGGTGCATGCCAGAATATCGGACCAATCATATGTATCGATAAGGCTCTTAAGTTTCTGAAAACGGAAGCAGCGAATCTTATTTGCCACGCATGGAGACATCTGTTCGATACCAGGAATAGTTTCGATTGAGACCTTTAGCGTGGGGTGATATGGATCCATTGGGGTTGCAAGGGGGAAGGCTCTGGAGAGAGCGGTACCATCAAGATCAGATACAAAGCATAAGTCTAAAAGCTGACCTTATGAATTTCTAACATGGTTAATTTGACCTAGGGACATGTCAAACATACCCGCGGTGAAGTCATGGTGCGTGATAAGTGATAAAGATGGTGAGTTATCGATGTAGGACCACTTTAATTGTTGGATATTTAAGTCGCCCACCGCTTTGAGCTGGTTACGATCAGTCATAAGATGTCATAAGAATCATAAGAATATGGCACTGCCTTAGTTTCGGATGCCATTTCCCGTAGGTCTGGTTTACATTATTGTTTTGATAATTGTCGTGCTGTCCCAGACGAAATGACGTTGTTCATGAGACAGACTAAGAATGGATTTAAAGAGTTGATTACTGGTTTTCGTAAAATCAATGATCAATTCTGTGCGCTTGACACTCAGTTTAGCAGCCTTCAGCTACTAAGCTGAGTCCCCTAAGCATAAGAAATCCGCTGTTTGTGGTAGGCCTCAGCCTACTCAGCCGTCAATACCGCAGCCACTCATATCTTTGGCCAGGGGCTAGAACTGAGAACAATTCGCCGTCCGAATTTCTCAAGGAAAATGGGCAATTGTCTGATATGTCCTATTTGGTATCCCTTCAAGTGATACCACAGCTCCTAGTAAATGAAACCGCCGTCAGAGTCACCCAAAAGGGTATTTCACAGTCCGGACCACCGCGGTGGTTTGAACGGCGAGAGCAGCTTATGACAGCTACACGAAGTTTAGCGGTCAAATGCATTTAAAAAATGTAATATTTTAGGCATTGTATATGTTTATATTATATTTATTTCGACCAGGTATTAAAAATATATTACTACATCATTAAATAAAACAAGAGGGGAAAGCTAACTTCGGGCGGAGCCGATCGTTATGCAATTTGGTAGGTTGTAGTAACTGACCAAAAAAAGAATCTGTACGAAGTTCCAGCTTACATCTTCAAAAACGCGAAAGTTGGGTAATTTCCGATTGTTCAGTTCTCAATTCTCAATCTCTGTGTTTCTTACCACTTGGCGGAATAAACAGAGGACTACGAATTTAAACTGAGCTCTTTTATGCCCAGTTCGCAGCTATCTTAGCTACCTTGGATTGAGTGTGTCAATGCACATCTAACCACTATTTAGGTGCCAATTTTAATAGGAGCCCCAAAATACGGTTAGGAATACTCCATGAATGTTTTTTTTTACTCATTTTTATTATGGTTTATTTTTTATATTTGAGTGCTCATTGGAATTTATATAATTTTATTCTCTGTGTTCCTTACATCTTGGGGGGAAACAACAGAGGACTACGATTTTTAAAGTGGTCTCTTTTTTACCCAGATCGCAGCCTTATTTTTCTTAGCTACCCTGGGCTGAGAATTTTTATTTTTCTACAGCCACTTATTGGTGCCATTTTTAAACCTGAGTCTCTTATCACAGGGGGAAAACGTCAAGGTGCCTCGATGGATCAAATGTTAAGAGGAGCCCCAAATAGTTAGGTCTTACTCCAATGAGTTCCTTTTTGAAACTATTTTTCTTGTCCCGTACCAATTTGGGGAAACAACAGAATATCCGGCTAGAAGGTCCAAATGTTAAGAGCAGCCACAAATAATAGGTCTTACTCCAATAAGTTCCTTTTGGAAACTGTTTTTATTTTCTAAAATTCTCTTATAAGACAGATACATGGAAATCTTAAATCTATTTAAAACTACTACTACTACTACTACTATATATCGCAAACATCGGATTAAATTGGCCGATCCTTATATGAATATCATAAAATAACCAATTTATTACAATAAAAAATCTAAAACAAAGTACCAAGCTTCCATCTTCATAAATAAAAATACCAAAAAAATAATAAATTTGGTATTTTTACCAAATACCATTTCCGATCGTTCAGTTATATGGCAGCTATAAGATATAGTCGGCCGATCGTTATGCAATTTGGTAGGTTGTATTAATTGACCCAAAATAGAATCTGTACGAAGTTCCAGCTTTTTATCTTCAAAAACACCAAAGTTTGTTAATTTCCGATTGTTCAGTTATATGACAGGTATTGGATATTGTCGGCTGATCATTATGAAATTTGGCATGTTGTATTATTTTGCCAAAAATAGCAATCGTTTTGCTCTAGCAAAAAATAGCTCTAGCTTTAAAAACACCGAAGTTATAGCATTTCCGATCAATCAGATATATGGCAGCTATATGATATAGTCGGCCGATCCTTATAAAATTTGGTAGGTCGTATGATTTTGCCAAAAGTAGCATTCGTACATCTCTGTAATCTGAACTCTGTAACTCTAAAAACACCAAAGTTATACCATTTCCGATCAATCAGTTATATGGCAGCTATAGGATATAGTCGGCCGATCCCGGCCGTTCCGACTTATATACTGCGTGCAAAGGAAAGAAGGGTGTGTGCAAAGTTTCAAGACGATAGCTTTAAAACTGAGAGACTAGTTCGCGTAGAAACAGACAGACAGACAGACGGACATGCTCATATCAACTCAGGAGGTGATCCTGATCAAGAATATATATATACTTTATAGGGTCGGAGATGTCTCCTTCACTGCGTTGCACACTTCTGGACAAAATTATAATACCCTCTGCAAGGGTATAATAAAAATTAAAAACTGTAATAAAGTTATAAATAAAAGAAATTCATAGCTCAGATGTTAACCATTCCATCCAAAAGTAATTTTTTGCAGTGAAAAGTTTTCGGTAATACAAAAACAAAGTGCCTTCGTATTAGTACGAAAAACTGAGACACTATACAATTGTTGCTGCTTAACTCGAAAAAACGAAAAATTGTTTTTGTATTTAGCCCTTGCCTATGCTACGAGCCACACACGTATATGAAACTTAATTTCCCATATAACGAGCAATTCCAACAACAAAGGAGCTCCGAGAGCAATGGGGCTGGGCACCCCTGCTATAAAGTATATATATTCTTGATCAGGATCACCTCCTGAGTTGATATAAGCATGTCCGTCTGTCTGTCTGTCTGTTTCTACGCGAACTAGTCTCGGATATAGATATACATCGAAAACATTGGATTAAATTGGCCGATCCTTATGAGAATATAATAATACAACCAATTTATTACTTCATTTTATTCCGATCAATCAGTTATATGGCAGCTATAGGATATAGTCGTCCGATCCCGGCCGTTCCGACATATATACTGCGTGCAGGGTGCAGAATGGTGTGTGCAAAGTTTCAAGACTATAGCTTTAAAACTGAGAGACTAGTTCGCGTAGAAACAGACAGACAGACGGACAGACGGACATGCTCATATCAACTCAGGTGGTGATCCTGATCAAGAATATAAAGTATATTTATAGGGTAGGAGATGTCTCCTTCACTGCGTTGCACACTTTTGACAAAAATTATAATACCCTCTGCAAGGGTATAATAAAAAATAAACAAACAGCGTTACCTCTGATAATGGGAGAAATATTGTTAAAATCGTACAAGAACTAAATGACGACATGGAGAAACCTGATGAGAACGCTTGATGTCCTTAACTTGGCTAATATTCATCTAGTACGTTGTTCTACGTTGTTAAACACAAAGTGTTTCTTTAAATATTTACTGTGCAGTTTATATAACTTGTGAAAACAATTTTCTTGTGAAAACATAAATTCACATAGCAATGACTAATAGCAAAGATTATAAAGTACATAGATGGGACATCTCATACAAAGAAAAATTTTCTATGTTGGGTTCCAGCGCTGGAACCCGCTAGAACGAGCGAGTTCCACAGCGCGACAAGTTAAGTTTGAGAAATGTTTCGCGCGACAACGAATGAGGAATAACACAGTGGTAGAGTCCTTGGCTGATGTGCAGAGTAAAATGAGTTCAAATCAGGCTTGGAACGTCCATTTTTTTTTTTTTAATCTCTTTATATTATATTTATATTTAAAGTGTTTTCCAAAATTTATAATCCAATAAAAAAAAATACAAAATTTTAAAGTCATCTTAAAATAAGTTCGTAGTGGAAACCGCTGTAAAAATCTTTATAATTTCTACGGTTCTACGGCATATTGGCAGGCCAAGTCCTGAAACCCGCTGAAAATATTTGAGAGAAAATATTTCCTTGACAAACGGCTGGCAGATGAGAGAGAGAAAGTGAGAATTCTATTTTCAGCACGTAACTTTTTTGGAACAATGAAAGTTTGAAACGTTGAAATCTAAACAGTGTGAGAGCAAAGAGATCAGAAATATCTTCTACTATCTTTACTCTTCATCTCGTATTTTACTATGGATTCTTGCGTTTACTTTCATACGAACTTTAAGTACCATTAGATAGTCTTAGAGGATAGCCTAGATGGAAAGCAGGCGCTTCTTATCTTTTGGGTCCTGGGTTCGATAATATTAGTGTGCGGTTGTTTAAATTTTTTAGTTTCAGTTTTATGATTATTTTTATATTTTCTTTTAATTATTTTTTTTTTTAATTTTTATATTTCTGTTAATTTCATTATATTACTATTGTTGTAAAAAGAATTGTGTGTTTATTAAATTTATTATGAGAAATTAGCGGAATGGGGAAATTAGTGATTGACGTGTCGGATGACAAAACGACTGACGAACTCCCTTGGAATTTTATTTAACGGTCATAATGTTAAATTTTTTTCTTTAATACGCAGTATTTTTTCCCTTTGGTACGTTCAGTAGGTTATATTATATATGGTTATATTTTGGAATCGTCATTTATCGTTTTAATATTTAGCGGGTGAGTTGTGTTGTGGGTCTTATATTTATGCTTGAGGCATGACTCGAGTTAGTCGAGCTCGACTTGCAGTTTTTGGGCTATTTGCCATGCGGGTGGCTGCCTGTTTATCCATCTGTGAGTACCTGTGTCAGATGTCCACGATCCAATCTCAGCAATCTCTGATTATGTTATTTTAAGTTGAGTTGAATATGAAATCGGGGTATCAGCCCCGATTTAAAAATTCATTAAAATTAAGGAAAATAAAAAGAAGAGCGGAATAGAAATTTACCATAGGGAAAATAAGCTGTGGGTGAGACAATTAGGAAATAAGCGACGGAGAGAAAACAACCTTTCGGAGGAAAAGGAATTAATTGAGAGTTTGAAAAAAAAGAAAAAGTAAAAAGTACTAAAAGGAAAAAAAGAAAAAATAGAAACAAGAGACAACGTCTTGTTTTTTTATTGGGGCACAGACCCTGAAAAGAAAAGTAATATTGAAGTATTGCTAAACTTTTTGGTATTTGTTTTATTTCTATTATTTCAGCGTCTTGTTAGACTTGGTGGTGATCGCTAACCATATTGCTCGAAACTGAAAGAATGGCTTCAGGTTATAAGAAGGGCAACAAGTCGCTTCACTTGGGAGGCCCACAGTTTTAAGCGGTCATCTACTGTTTATATTGATTATTTAATTAATTAATATAAAACATAACATTTAAAACTCGAACAATATCAACTCGATTGCAATGAGTCTAAACGACGTTAGCACACAACGTCAACGTGAGCAAGACCAGAGACGGCTCTCAGTACAAAGAAACCACGCTTACTTCACTTTCAAAGCAACCGAAAGTAATGCAAGCTCATCCCAAACACGGTCAATTACCCCAAAGTTGACCGAATTCTTAAACGTAGAGAGCGTGAGAGCGCGTTCTTGCTCCCCCTCGCTACCATGGATATCTATGCAGCCAAAGAGCGCAGTAACTAGCACCGCAAACTTTTTGACAACGTCAACCGTAACAACAACAACAACCGCAACTGTAACGACAGCGCGTTTAACGACGTCATCAGCTAGCAGCGCAAACGTTGATACTTCTGCCGTGCTGCCCGAAAAAGAGAACAAAAACAAAGAAAATATTAAGCCGGCTGTGCAGACTGGTATGGATCGCTACATCCAAATCAAAAGGAAGCTGAGCCCCCTAAACTCTCAACGCAAAATAACCCGTGGCAATGCTAACATAGCCGCAATAGAAACGCCCACGAACTCAAACCGTTTTAAAATCTTGGCAGACTATGAAGATGAAGCCGAATCTACCGAAGTCGAAAAAAGGAAGCCTAAGCCCTCGCCAATATACATACGAGAAAAAAGTTCCAACGTTCTTGTCAACAAAATTATAGAGCTCATTGGCAAGGACAACTTCCACATACTTCGTAACCACTCGTAAAGGGCAACATCCAGGAAACAAAAGTTCAAACGAAGTCTGAAGATAACTACAGAGTATTATCGAAATACCTAACCGACAAAAAAAAGAACTTTTATACGTATCAGCTAAAAAGCAGCAAGGGCTTGCAAGTCGTACTTAAGGGCATAGAGCCCGAAGTATCGCCTGCAGAGATAACAAAGGCGCTACAAGAGAAGGGATTTAGCGCTAAGACAGTGTTCAATATCTCTAACAGGGATAGAAAGCCGCAGCCACTCTTTAAGGTTGAGCTTGAACCACAAATTAAGCCCCTAAAAAATACGAAGTGCACCCTATATACAATCTTCAGTTCCTGCTGCACCGCAGAATTACAGTTGAGGAGCCGCACAAACGCAATGGCCCGGTACAATGTGCGAACTGCCAAGAATATGGCCATACAAGGTCTTACTGTAAACTGCGCCCAGTCTGTGTAGTTTGTGGTGAGCTTCATGACTCCGCACACTGCCCAGCGAGCAAAGATGACCACAACTCGAAAAAGTGAGGCAACTGCGGTGGAAATCACACTGCTAACTATAGAGGTTGCCCAGTTTATTAGGAGCTGAAAATTCGCATCCACCAGAGGGGATTTACTGCCCGCACCCAAAATAATCAGTTCATAGCCTCCAGGTCAAACCCTGAAGTCTTCTTCTCGACTGCAGCAAGATCCTCACTAGGACCCATAAACTCTGACAAAAATGTCACATACGCAAGCGCTTTAAAATGTCGTTTAGAGTTTATGTCGTTTATGCGTACAACTATGCAAGATCTAAAGCGAATCCAAAATCTATTAATACAAATGCTGGTTTCACAACAATCCAAATAATGACTTCCCTACGAATATCTACATGGAACGCTAACGGCGTTTCGCAGCATAAACTCGAGTTAGCGCAATTCCTACTAGACAATCAAATCGACGTAATGCTGCTTTCAGAAACACATCTTACGAACAGATACAATTTTCAACTACGAGGATATTCATTCTATGGAACAAATCATCCAGACGGTAAAGCACACGGCGGGACTGGAATTTTAATCAGAAGCCGTATCAAGCACCATTATCATACGAAATTTGCAAAAAACTACCTACAGGCCACATCAATAAATATACACTTAAATACTGGCAAGCAATTAACTCTAGCTGCCGAATACTGCCCCCCACGCTTCACCATAGCCGAAGATGAGTTTATGCAGTTTTTCAACTCACTCGGAGACCACTTCATAGCGGCAGGAGACTACAATGCCAAGCACACACATTGGGGATCTCGTCTCGTGACCCCAAAAGGAAAGCAGCTCTATAATTCAATTATCAAAGCTAAGAACAAGCTAGACTATGTTTCTTCTGGCTCACCAACACACTGGCCGGCAGACCCAAAGAAACTTCCCGATTTAATTGACTTGGCGATTACCAAAAACATTCCTAACAAGAAAGGAAAGCTAACTTAGGGCGGAGCCGAAGTTGATATACCCTTGCAGTTAAAACCGGATATATATCGCAAACATTGGATTAAATTGGCCGATCCTTATGAGAATATCATAATATAACCATTTTATTACCATAAAAAATCTAAAACAAAGTACCAAGCTTTCATCTTAAAAAATACCAAAGTTGGTATTTTTACCAAATACCATTTCCGATCAATCAGTTATATGGCAGCTATAGGATATAGTCGGCCGATCGTTATGCAATTTGGTAGGTTGTATTAACTGACCAAAAATAGAATCTGTTTTTAGTTCCAGCTTTTTATCTTCAAGAACACGAAAGTTGGGTAATTTCCGATTGTTCAGTTATATGGCAGCTATAGAATATAGTCGGCTGATCCTTATGGAATTTGGCATGTTGTATAAGTTTGCCAAACATAGCATTCGTACAAAATCTGAACTCTGTAACTCTAAAAACACCAAAGTTATACAATTTCCGATCAATCAGTTATATGGCAGCTATAGGATATAGTCGGCCGATCGTTATGCAATTTGGTAGGTTGTATTAACTGACCAAAAATAGAATCTGTTCTTAGTTCCAGCTTTTTATCTTCAAAAACACCAAAGTTGGGTAATTTGCGATTGTTCAGTTATATGGCAGCTATAGAATATAGTCGGCTGATCCTTATGGAATTTGGCATGTTGTATTAGTTTGCCAAACATAGCATTCGTACAAAATCTGAACTCTGTAACTCTAAAAACACCAAAGTTATACAATTTCCGATCAATCAGTTATATGGCGAAATTTGTGACATTCGACTGTCTCTAGACATGCGTCAAGCGAACAGGGCTGTAAAAAAGGAGTCTTACGCAAACGGGACTAGACATTACAATATGGCCTGGTTAAAAGCAGGCCAGCGGTGGAGCTCTACCCCATCCGAAGGTAAGCCCGCAAGAAGCTGATCTATAAGACGATGGACATTGGTAAGTTCCCGTCCTGGATGAGCTCTGCCACGAACCCCAACACAATACTGGTATTTTCCGACCAGATATAAGCGGCCTTCGATAAGAGTAGTTAAGGCTATCCAACCGCCCGAGAACCACTGACAGGGACAAAGACTTTGGAACGCGGATGTCACGGCTCTCAAGCTGATGGTATTAATGCCATTGCATTAAAACTGCTACCACCTCCAAGAATCAAGCTATTAACAAAGATCTACAAGAGTTTTTTGGAAATTGGGTACTTTTCGACCACATGGAAACGTGCTCAGGTAACCATGATACCTAAACCCGGAAAACCTGAAGCCGTTCTTGCCTCTTACCGTGCGATTAGTCTTCTGTCGATACCATCTAAAATCTTAGAAAGACTATTTTTGAACAGAGCATTGCCGGTACTATACGAGGCTGGTCTGATCCCCGATCACCAGTTTGAAGTAAGGCGGTCTCACGGAACTTCAGACCAATGCCACAGAGTGGTGCAGTATAACCTGGACGCCTTCGAAACCAAGAAGTACTGCCTAGCTGTAATTCTGGACGTCAAACAAGCCTTCGATCGGGTCTGGCACACCGGTCTCCTGCTCAAGCTCAATACAAGGCTGGAATCATTTCTAAAGGACCGAATGTTTGCGGTCAGATGCGGAGAGGCTACTTCCGCCCTCAGGGAGGTCCACGCCGGAGTGGAAGTCTACACGGCCGATCTCCCAGCCTTGTGGAGCCCCAATATAATGGCAGACACCTATGCGGACGATATTCATACATTCAGAAGCTGTATAACCATCCAAACGAGTTTGCTATCTCTCTCCTGGATAACAGAGAGCAGATCAGAATGCTGCGCAGGACACACCCATGGGACCTCCCCTGAACTAATTCCTAGTTATAATTCAATCATCAAAAAATAAAGGGGAAAAGGGATAGCAGATATTGCCAGGCGAGCTAGAAATATAAGTTAGACGTAAGAGATAAGGTCTTAATTAAAAACAGTATTTTTCTGCACAAGCTCAATTCGACATTCGACACGACAGTATATGAAAGTGCCCAGCAGGGATGGAAGTACCCTCAAAGGAAACTCCGGACGTAGAGCCTGTCTCACAGATGCCACGGGAAACACTTAGGTTGCGTCTACAAAGAAAAGGAGGGATGTGGGAACCTGTGTCAGATGACCACGATCCAAACTCACTACGGCATGAATAAATCAAATTGTGAACTTACTTAACTTGTTCTTATTATTGTATATTAAGTTGAGTTGAATATGAATACTCGTGCAAGCCAGACGTGCTACTGGACGTATATTCATAAAGAGTATATAAATCAAAATCTAAGCTGTTACACAAATCTTATTCCCACTCTACTCATGTAACGTTTGATCCTTGCGATTATATTAATTATCCTTTATCTCCCTCCTCTCCTTTATTATACTTTACTTTTTGAAATAATAGTAATGATTGGTATTTGTGATTTTATTAATATATATTTATTAATTAGGAGCAGCAATGGTACTGCTACCGATATTCATTTAAATATAATTTTATATAATTTCTTAGAGTCTAATTAACGCTAAGTCTCATAAGTCTAAGTCTAACGCTGAGGGGCCTACATTCAGCAAATACAGCAGAGTAAGAATCTCTTAAGCTTAGCCGCGGTATAATCACATTGTATGCGCGGTATTGTATGGTCCGCCCAAGTGACAGAATGCTGACATTTGCACTTTCTTTTGCACATTTTGCACATTTGCCTTCAAGGCTTACCGATCGATCGGTCACTTGAGTTAATGTCTGGGATTTTGATTATGTAAGCACTGCACCAACTTGTTCCTACTTGTCCTACTAATTGATTCTTTTATAGTTATCAACAACTTTTATTTTGCTTTCACGCAGAAATATTTTCACTAAATGTTTTTCTTTTTAGGCTTACTGAAGATGTTTCTGTTTTTGCCAGTTCTGTAGCTCACTTATATAGTAGTTTAACGAAGCCTTGTTTTGACCTAATGCTGATAGGATTAGCTTTAATGCGCTCGTCTAGAAAAATGAAAGCTAACATTTTTACAGGTGTGTAAACAAAAAATCAAAAACTTTTACAAGAAATATATACATTTTTACTAAAATTCGCAGGACCAGCTTTGTCAGTTAGTGTAATTTTACTAACAGCCCACATTTTGCGACATGTCTCCCCAAAATTCGGACAGTTGGTATCTGAAGAGGCTAATCGTTATGGTTACTTACGGCACATTCACTCCCGTATAATAACAAATGCCGAGGAAATTGCTTTTTATGGAGGACATAAGGTAAGACGATTTTTTATAACATTTTGGTTGGTAAATTTTTTCAATTGTATTGCATTTTTAACTTTTAATTC
The DNA here is from genome assembly GCA_018153035.1 of Drosophila pseudoananassae pseudoananassae. NCBI lineage: Eukaryota > Metazoa > Arthropoda > Insecta > Diptera > Drosophilidae > Drosophila > Drosophila pseudoananassae. The sequence goes on along the minus strand of JAECXR010000022.1, from coordinate 1,942,357 downwards.
GGTACTTGTAGAGTAATAATAGAGTAAAGGTATATTTTATTCGTGCGAATAAATGTATCATAGAGAAGGAATCTTCTCCAACCATTAAAGTAAATATATTCTTGGATATAGCTATGTCCGATTGTCCGTATGAACGCATGGATCGCAGAGACGCAGTTCAAGTTTTTTTGGAACACACCGATCAACTAACAGATTAGGAATGACATAACTTTGGTGTTTATGAACATAGGAGGTTGGGGCTTCCGAACTATTATTGGCTAATCCGAATAAATATATTTGCTAATAAATTGATGTTATTCAGGAATTCTCATTAGGAAGATCCTTCAAGGGTATATATTTTCATAAGAAAAATCCTTCAACAGTAAGGGTATATCAACTTCGGCTCCGCTCAAAGTAAGCTTTCCTTTCTGGGTTTTTAAAAAAAATTAAGAAAGGAACTATATTTTCGGCCTAGAGAGTGACATCTTTAACCCTTGAAAAAGCTCTAGACAGAAAAGTTAAGTTTTCCCTACCCTTCACGTAGTATGCACTATAAGGTTAGGAAGAAAGTAAATCAAGCGCAAAGGTAGGGTTTTGAATTTCTAGTTGTTTGAAAATCATATAATATTGTGATTTAACGGAAAATGTTCATTTAATACCTATAATAGTGGCATACTTTTGTACCTAAAATCTATTGTCTACAAAGTCTATTGGTAGTCTGCTTTAATTACTGGGTCTAAAGAATGAGCTTATGGTTGCTTTCAGGGGGTCCTGGTAGACTGCCACGGAGGTTGAGGAGATTTCCAAATGGAACCTCAGGAGAGGAGGAGTGGTTATTACAAACGATCACTTGGCTTAGATACAGATTACTTGAGCTTGATTTTCTATCTCTGAAATTAAGGGATCTTAGTCAGCTCGCATGCTTATATTATGCTTATATCCCTGTTCCGACAGCTCCTGTCAGTCCTTTTTTTTTTACCTTTCTCTGGATCGTGGGTTTTGGAATTTAAATTAATTTAGGAGTTGTCCGCTGTTTCTTGATTTTTTTTGTATTTCGGGATTTTACCATAACGGTATTGAAAACTTTTGGTTTTTATAAACTTTTTTTATCTTCAATTTACTAAAAATTAAATAATCATTTAATAATTATTTACTATTTTGCCGTTAAATTGCCGAATCAACGTTTTAATTGTGGCTTGTTTACAACTCGATTGTTACAACTCCTATAAATCAAGCAACAACTTTTGAGCAGCGGAATTTGTTCAGTTGTATGGCAAATATAGGATATAGTCGGCCGATCTCGGCCGTTCCGACTTATAGACTGCGTGCAAAGGAAAGAAGGGTGTATGCAAAGTTTCAAGTCGATAACTCGATTGTTACAAGGATTGTTACAACTAATATAAATCAAGCAATACCTTTTGAGCAGCGGAATTTGTACAGTTGTATGGCAGCTATAGGTTATAGTCGGCCGATACCGGCCGTTCCGACTTATATACTGCGTGCAAAGGAAAGAAGGCTGTGTGCAAAGTTTCAAGACGATAGCTTTAAAACTGAGAGACTAGTTTGCGTAGAAATAGACAGACGGACATACTTATATCAACTCAGGAGGTGATCCTGATCGAGAATATATATACTTTATAGAGTCAGAGATGTCTTCTTCACTGCGTTGCACACTTTTTGACAAAATTATAATACACTCTGCAAGGGTATAAAAACACCGTTGAATGCTGCAATGCTTCAATGCAACGATCAGTATTTCGTCGAACATTTTTTCGAATTTTTCGAACAGAATGGTACCGTTTAGTATTTTCTGAAAAAAAGAAATGTAACATTAAAGGTCAGGATGGATACGACTTTAATTTTCATGACTTGCGAAAGCAGCAATATTTTCTTAACAAGTTACAGTCGAAAATATGGTATAATTGTGTGGGGAGCGACGAGTGAATGCAACATCATATAAAATAAGGTTCTCTCTACTCTATAACACTACTCTATACTCTATACTAGAACTCTACTCTACTAGAACTACTCTATAATAGAATTTTAAATTTCTTTACTAACTCCTCCTTGCGTAATATATTACAAATCGCTTAATTTATACTAACAAATCGTTTCTGAGCGCTCCTCGGTCGTCTCGGGCCTCTAAGCTTTATGATGAATACAGGAATGCTATCTGATGTTCTTATTGATGCACAAGCCATTTCCAAATTCTGAAAGACCGCGAAAGAAACAATAACATGAAAGGAAAGGTAACTTCGGGCGGAGCCCTTGCACTCTTGCAGTTAAAACCGGATATATATCGCAAACATCGGATATAGTTGGCCGATCCTTTTAAGAATATCATAATATAACCAGAAATTTACAAAAAAATATCTAAAAAAAAGTCCCAAAGTTCTATCTTGTAAAATACCAAAGTTGGTATTTCTACCACATACCTTTTCCGATTGTTCAGTTATATGGCAGCTATAAGATATAGTCGACCGATCGTTATGAAATTTGTTAGGTCGGATTAACTAACCAAAAATATAAGCTCTACTAAGTTCCAGCCCTTTATCTTCAAAAACACAAAAGTTCGATCACTTCCGATCGTTCAGTTATATGGCAGCTATAGGATATAGTCGGTCAAGAATAGCTCTCGTGTAAAATTTTGAACTCTAAAAACACCAAAGTTATACCATTTCCGAACAATCAGTTATGTGGCAGCTATAGGATATAGTCGGCCGATCCTGGCCGTTTTGACTTATATTTATTTATTTATTATTAAAGATAGAGAAGTTTACAAAACTAGACTAACTTAGTTGGTAAAGCGCTGGCAGCGAGGCCTTCGGCTTTTAAGGTTAATGCTATTTAAGTCTATTACGAAACGATTCGCATGTACCATTTTTTTGAGCGATGATTTACTTTGTATAATTCTAATAGCATATCTGATAGATCAACACCACCCATGTTTCTATTATACCTATCTACAATAGCTCATCTTCAATATTTCCACCTTGCTGTATTATGTCCTGCAGACTTTCTTCTATGAATGCCTCCAAGACATCCATTTTAACCTCTGCCTCTTCATCGTCATCCTCGTCGTTTGAATTTTCCCAATCGAATTCACAAATATTTCGAATTTCCAATTCGTTTAATCCCTTCGGACGCATGCCTAATAAGCACAAACAATTTATTAGTTATGAACCTCTTGTGACCAATGTTGCCGGTAGGCAACATTTACTTTTGAAAAAATCCACACTCTTTATAAAACAATTTTCAAGCCCAACTATATATCGCAAACATCGGATATAGTTGGCCGATCCTTTTAAGAATATCATAATATAACCAGAAATTTACAAAAAAATATCTAAAAAAAGTCCCAAAGTTCTATCTTGAAAAACCCCAAAGTTGGTATTTTTACCAAATACCATTTCCGATCGTTCAGTTATATGGCAGCTATAAGATATAGTCGGCCAATCCATATGAAACTTGATAAGTCGTATTATTTTTCCAAAAATAGAATTCATAGAAAATCCCAACTTTCTAGCTCGAAAAACACTGAAGTTATGCCATTTCCGATCAATCAGCTATATGGCAGCTATAAGATATAGTTTGCCGATCCTTATGAAATTTGGTAGGTCGTATTATTTTGCCTAAAGTAGCATTCGTACAAAATCTAAACGCTGTAACTCTAAAAACACCAAAGTTATACCATTTCCGATCAATCAGTTATATGGCAGCTATAGGATATAGTCGGCCGATCCCGGCCGTTCCGACTTATATACTGCGTGCAAAGGAAAGAAGGGTGTGTGCAAAGTTTCAAGACGATTGCTTTAAAACTGAGAGACTAGTTCGCGTAGAAACGGACAGACAGACGGACAGACGGACAGACGGACAGACGGACATGCTCATATCAACTCAGGAGGTGATCCTGATCAAGAATATATATACTTTATAGGGTCGGAGATGTCTCCTTCACTGCGTTGCACACTTTTGGACAAAATTATAATACCCTCTGCAAGGGTATAAAAATACGGTTTTTGGGTAGAATTGAAAAAGTGTCGCACGCTACAAGCAGAAATGTGTCAAAACAAGAAAGGAAAGCTAACTTCGGGCGGAGCCGAAGTTGATATACCCTTGCAGTTAAAACCGGATATATATCGCAAACATCGGATTAAATTGGCCGATCCTTATGAGAATACCATAATATTACCAATTTATTACAATAAAAAATCTAACACAAAGTACCAAGCTTCCATCTTCAAAAATACCAAAGTTGGTTTTTTACCAAATTCCATTTCCGATCGTTCAGTTATATGGCAGCTATAAGATATAGTCGGCCGATCGTTATGTTATTTGGTAGGTTGTATTATTTTGCCAAAAATAGCATTCGCACCAAATCCGAATTCTCTAGCTTTAAAAACACCGAAGTTAAAGCATTTCCGATCAATCAGTTATATGGCAGCTATAGGATATAGTCAGCCGATCCTTATAAAATTTGGTAGGTCGTATTATTTTGCCAAAAATAGCTTCCGTACAAAATCTGAACTCTGTAACTCTAAAAACACCAAAGTTATACCATTTCCGATCAATCAGTTATATGGCAGCTATAGGATATAGTCGGCCGATCCCGGCCGTTCCGACTTATATACTGCGTGCAAAGGAAAGAAGGGTGTGTGCAAAGTTTCAAGACGATAGCTTTAAAACTGAGAGACTAGTTCGTGTAGAAACGGACAGACAGACGGACAGACAGACGGACAGACAGACGGACAGACGGACCGACGGACAGACGGACAGACGGACAGACGGACATGCTCATATCAACTCAGGAGGTGATCCTGATCAAGAATATATATACTTTATAGGGTCGGAGATGTCTCCTTCACTGCGTTGCACACTTTTGGACAAAATTATAATACCCTCTGCAAGGGTATAAAAATATATTCATGTAAATACATAATTTTACTTTTTTATGTTTTTAAAAGCACAATATAATTATGATTTAAAAATTAAGTTGAATCAAAAAAAACATTTTTTTTACACTAGCTATATAAAAAAAACGTTATTTTCGTGTCGCACGCTACAGCGCTAGGGCACTACTTTCAATTTAAAATTTAAATTTCTATAAAAGAAAAATAATATTTTTTTTTCACTAAAATTAAAGAACATAAGTTAAGTAATAAGACTACTTATGCTCCAATTTATTGTGTTAACATTAATGTCAAATTTTGAATTTTGAAAAATGTTTAATTTTGTCATAAAAGTGCACACAAAGTGGTTGGGTTGGGTTTGATAAAAATTTGTGCATTTATAATGATCGAAATATCTTTTTTGCTTTAAATTCTTAAAATTCGATATCTACTTGAATGTTCCATATAAAGAAAAATTACAAAATGTGAAATTTAAAAATTGGTCGCTGGTGGACTGTTTCTGGGATTTTCCCATATTGTTCGTTGTATTTAGGCTACTTAGTTGGTAAATTTTGTTTATGTACATTTTGGGTATTATTAAATTTTGTGGTATAGGTTTGAAGTTTTTAAGAAAATTACGATTTTTTCTAAATTATCAGTGTTGAGTTCGTAAAGGAGATTTAATGGGTTTGTACTTTTGAAGATATATAGTTTAATAGGAAGGAGTGATGGGCATGAATTTAATAGGTGGGGTAAGGTATTGTCGCCTTGGCAGAAGAGGCAGGGTGAGATTTGGTTTTGATTGAAGTAGTGCTCGTGTGTAAGTTTTGCGTGGCCTAGTCTAAGGCGTATTATTATACCCTTGCAGAGGGTATTATAATTTTGGTCAAAAGTGTGCAACGCAGTGAAGGAGACATCTCCGACCCTATAAAGTATATATATTCTTGATCAGGATCACCTCCTGAGTTGATATGAGCATGTCCGTCTGTCCGTCTGTCCGTTTGTCTGTCCGTCTGTCTGTCTGTCCGTTTCTACGCGAACTAGTCTCTCAGTTTTTAAGCTATCGTCTTGAAACTTTGCACACACTCTTCTTTCCTTTGCACGCAGTATATAAGTCGGAACGGCCGGGATCGGCCGACTATATCCTATAGCTGCCATATAACTGATTGATCGGAAATGCTATAACTTCGGTGTTTTTAAAGCTAGAGAACTCGGATTCGGCACGAATGCTATTTTTGGCAAAATAATACAACATGCCGAATTTCATTAGGATCAGCCGACTATATCCTATAGCTGCCATATAGCTGAACAATCGGAAATTACCCAACTTTCGTGTTTTTAAAGATAGAAAGTTGGAACTAAGTACAGATTCTATTTTTGGTCAGTTAATAAAACCTACCAAATTGCATAACGATCGGCCGACTATATCTTATAGCTGCCATATAACTGAACGATCGGAAATGGTATTTGGTAAAAATACAAACTTTGGTATTTTTGAAGATGGAAGCTGGGTACTTTGTCCAGTTTCCAGTTTAACTGCAAGGGTATATCAACTTCGGCTCCGCCCGAAGTTAGCTTTCCTTTCTTGTTGAAGATTTTTTTTTTTTTGGTCAGTTAATACAACATACTAAATTGCATAACGATCGACCGACTATATCTTATAGCTTCCGTATAACTGAACGATCGGAAATGGTATTTGGTAAAAATACAAACTTTGGTATTTTTGAAGATGGAAGCTTGGTACTTTGTTTTATATTTTTTATGGTAATAAATTGGTTATATTATGATATTCTCATAAAGATTGGCCAATTTAATCCAATGTTTGCGATATATATCCAGTTTTAACTGCAAGGGTATATCAACTTCGGCTCCGCCGAAGTACTATGACCATGTACCATGTACGTACCGACTATGACTATTATTTTACGTTTGAGCATACAATTTTTGACATAATTGATTATTTTAGGGCCTGTTTTCCATTCCTGGAGTTGATCAATTATAGTGTGCACACTTACTCGATCAAAGGCTCTTGAAAAGTCAAGAGTGACGAGGGAGGTGTGCCTTTTCGACTTCGTTATGAGATGGTCTACGTATAGGAGACTATCCGAAGTCGATTTGCCTTTTTTGAAGCCGAATTGGTTTGTATTTAAAAGTTTGTTGTGGGTCACAAACCACCAAAGTCTTTTCGCTATGATTTTGTCCAGTGTTTTTGCTAAACAGCAATTGAGGGAAATGGGTCTGTACGAGGAGATGTTTGTTTTGTCGGTTTTTGGTTTAAGTATTGGTATGATTAAGCTTATTTTGTAGGCTTGAGGTATGTGGCTGTCGAAAATTTGATTAAAGAGGTTTTTAATTCTGTTTTTAGTGGTAAGGGAGCTATTGCGTATCATTTCGTACGAAATTCTGTTTAATCCTGGAGTGGATCCTTTAAGTGTTTGTAGTGCTGCAATTAATTTAAGGAGACTTATGTTTTCCTCGATAGTTTTGGCTGTTGAGGTCGGTGTATAATTGGTTGTGTTGATTTTATATTTGTAATTTCGGAATTCGTCTGAGAAGTTTAGGTCGCTTGAGAGCTCTGAGAAGTGTTGCGAGAGGGAGTTGGCTATATTGTTAGTATATTGTATGTGAGTTTCTTGAAGTGTAATGATATGCGGAAAGTATTTTTTAATCAGGATAAGGAGATTATTATAGTTATTTGTATATCCTTGAATATTCCATTGAATTAAAATTAGTGACATACTGGTAGTGTAAAAAGTTCTAGGGTTGAACCTTAAAGTATAGGAGATCTGTGGCTTTTAAACCGATTCGCTGTCGCTGTTAGTGGAATGTTTGTTTTTGTTAGAGGATTTGGCTTTTGATTTAGGTGGTTTGAAGTTAGTACACAGAGGGTTTTACTTATCTTTAGGGAAAATTTTTAGTTTAAGGTCCTTTGTGAGTTGAGATCCGTATGAGGTTGTTATTCTGGTGGGGTTCATGTTGTCCGTTTCCATGGCTTCGGTGTCGTCCTGGTCGTGTTGGTTGTGTTTTTGAAGTATTTTTTTCGGTGCCGGTGTTGTTTTGGTTGATGCAGATGAGGTTGAAGGTGTGTTTGATTGGCTGTGATCGCAGGATGTGGATGTAGTTTGTGCATTTGAAGATGTTGATGTGAGCGTATTTGGAGATCGAGTTCTTATTGTGGTTGTGGTGTTTGTAAGTGTGTTTGCATAAGAGTTTCTTGTTTTGTATCCGTGTCGCTCAAAGTAGATGCTCAGAGCAGTTTTATGATCGACTTTATCGGTGGTTTTTATGGCAGTGAGTTCTATTAGGTTTTCTATTAGGTTGTTGTTGTTGTTGGGGTGATTGTTGTTGTTGTTGGTGTTTTTGTTGTTGATGGTGTTGCTGTAGTTGTTGGTGATGGCGTTATTGTTGGTGTTTTGTCTCTTCATTATTTTTATACCCTTGCAGAGGGTATTATAATTTTGGTCAAAAGTGTGCAACGCAGTGAAGGAGACATCTCCGACCCTATAAAGTATATATATATATATATCAACTTCGGCTCCGCCCGAAGTTAGCTTTCCTTTCTTGTTTTATATTATATTTTTCAAAATACATATTTCAGCATACATTTTACATTTATTTAAGAATTAGATTAAGTGTTAGCAGTAAAATTTTTAGTATATATATATTTTTACGAATCATTAAAAATCAATATACTGAGATAGTGTTATGTTATATTTCAGTCAGAGCCACAGCTGATGGACTTGTTTACCTTTTTTGTTTACAATTTTTCGGTTTACAAATTTTGGTTTATTGTGAGATCTAATTAAATTAATTAAATTATTGTCGTTAATTTAATTATTTTCTTTTGTTATCATTCTTTTGTAATCATTTTATTTTGGTTCTTTAAAAAAGTCGCCACTCGAATTTGTTACCGATACTTTCGAGTGGACTTAAGATACCAATACTAATTGCCTATCTCCTTGTTCCCCACCTAATATTACCTACTTCTAATCTAATAATAAAATGAGACATTTACAAAACAAAAAAAATTATTTTTAGTTTCCTTGAACCTGCTGCTGATACAGCTTTTCCTTTGAATTAAATTTTTTTACCCAGGTTAGCCAGGGATGGGTAAATAAAAACCAATTAGAATATATGATGGATTTTTCAGTGGAGGATATGCCAGATTGAATAATTGTTCTCTTTATTCTGTTTATATGTGGCTTTTTTCAAATATTTTCTTAAAAACAGAATAATGTATTTCAATCATAGAAAAAAAGTATTCGAAAGGAGATTTAAGTTTTAAACTTTTATCAGCGCAGTCATAATTTTTATTAAGTATAAAATGTTTCGTACAGGATTGTGCTTCTATTTTTGTCTTTAATAGATCAACACACACACCGCAATCTTTTTTTTCCAAAATTTTTAACAATATAATATATTATATATTTTTTTTTTATTTTATATATATTTTATATATCAAACTCGTCACCAGTTGCAATATCCAAAATTGGCTCATTTTCCGTCTCCTCGGAATTTTAAAGGATAAAAATTTAATTTTTGCTTAAATAGGAATAAAAGGATATACATTAAGATTTTATGCTTACATACTATGTATACTTAGTATTAAAACATTGTATACTTTGTATAACATGGTATACTATGTATACTTAGTATTAAAACATTGTGCTTTGGCAAAGACAAAAAAATTAGATTTAAATTAAATGTGTTCAATCGTTTTCTAAAGCTAATTCCAATAGATTTATTTATTTGAATCCGAGTCTTCCGAGTTAGGAAAAAAAGTCCGAAAAGTTAGGAAAAGATTTTGTAGTACTAGGAATATCAATTTGGGGTGCTGCGAAGAGTTCAATTACGTCTTGCGGAAGGGGTTGTTTTTTATGTCGAGCTGCTCTTTTTTTAATAGAAATACTTGAGATAAAGGGATCCGAAGGGCATGCATTCGCCTATCGAATGTAGAATTTATTTCGCACTTCCGACTCGTTTTCTCCAAGACAGCCTAGTGGCACTACTGATTCTGCTATGATTTGGGATCCATAAAGTAAAATTTTGTGTAAAGTTGGTGACATGGGATACCATGGGTATTTCAACATGTGTAGCCGAATGGTTTTTTCTGAGAATTTTTGAGGATCATCTGCAAATTCACAGTTAATAACTATTAAAATAGTATGCAGGCCGTTAATTAATTCCAGGTCGACATAAAAAATTGATGCGAATATGTTTGTATTAGAAAAAGCTTTTCTAGCTGTATTGCCATCGTTTGTGTTTCCGCATCCATTCTGTTTCGGCTTATCTACATGCAATCCCATTCCTTGCTACATTTTTTTTGCACATGTTTCTTTTTAGAAAGCGTAGTCAGTTTGTCACTTTCGTTTCTTGCTTGCCATTTTTTAAACTCCATTCTATAGGATTTTTTAAGAAGTAATTCAAAAACACGTATCCACGCATGTAGAGGACTTATTCCATACTGAAGGTGTCTAGGTTTTGGCGGGAAATATTTTTCATCGACTGAATTCATAAATTGTTTGGGCCTGCACCACACATCGAACATAATTGACAGGAGTTAGTTCCCGTCACAAAGTTCAAAACTTTCCCGTATATAAGTGACATGTACAGCTCATAAGAGACGGTGACTTTTCTTTCATCTATAATTGTTATTTCGCAAGGAGTCAACTTTTGTATTTGTCCGTCCAAATCTTTTTTTTTTTCTTCAAAATGTGATTGATTACTTCCTTGGCGAATTCCATTTTGAGAGGGCGACAAAATCTTACAGATTGTGCTTGTTCCTTTTTCATCTACAAGCTTCAAGGGTATGGCGGTTGTGACAGACAAAGACTGATCTGAAGTGTCTGTTTCGTTACTTTCAAATCTTTTCTTATACATACTTTTTCCAGACGTTCCATCAAAACCGTAACGCGCAATTCATTTAACGCTGGACACTTTCTAAATTAATGAATATTTCTTCCTGTGATACTAAAATTCGGCTAGCAGTATGATTTAATAAATCTTGTAAACCATTTTTTGCAACTGTTTCTGTTCCTGTTATTCCCCCAACCCCTTATTGTAATTTTGCTTCCTGAAATTATGAAATTCATTGTATAATTGTTTGCTTAATGAATTTTCTAGCAAAAATTACAATGCATCATTTATTGTGAGAGCAATACCTCTCATCAGCAATTCTGCTGATAGAAGCTTTCTTTTAGCTTCAGTTCCCTGTCTTTCTGATGCACAATAATTTTGAAGTAGAAATTCAGTATTTTTTCCATTCGTTTTTCTGTCTGATATTGTGACTGCGTGAATAAAAAGTTTTGTATCATTGTCATTTAAATTTGCTACATCACCAGAAAGTTTTCTTTTAAGACGCGTTCCTCCTTCCTCATAAGCTAGCTTTGGTCTTTCCTTTTTTAAGTTTTGAATATCCGCTTGGTTATCCAAATCTATTTTTAAAGACTTTGATAGCCACTCTGAATGTTTTTTCTGGAACGTTCGCATATTACGGCTACACTTTTGCAGATTTAATTTTATATAAATTTCAAAGCTTTTAATTTTTTTGTAAAGTTTGCCCTTCTGGTCGACAGTCAGTCTACCCTCATTAATCTGGCCAAATATCCATTCAGCAAGCGCATTAGAGTCGCGAGCGCTGTCAATCCATACGTTTAGCAAAGTTGCATGACAGAACTCATGCACATCTAGAAATGTAATGATCGTAGCCGCAAAAAGCCGCAAATGATTTTTTTTTATATTTTACTAAACAGTTTCTATGTTACTTTTGTTAAAAATACATTACACATTGCAGAAATACGCAGAAGACTGTTTTTTCTGCACTGAAGGCGATCAAATAGGTTAGGTTTTTTCTCTTTGGACAACACAATTGAGTTTAACAAAAGCATTTTGTGTGCCATATGCTGCCATATAACAAAATGCTTTTGTTAAACTCAATTTTCTTATCTCGAGGTTTAAAAATCATTTTAAATAATGTTAAATTGTTTTCTCGTGTATAACAATACGATCTACCAAATTTCAAAATGATCGGCCGACTATATCTTATAGCTGCCATATAACTGAACGATCGGAGATCGGAAGATAGAAGTTTGGGATTTTTTTTAGATTTTGTCTTGAAATTTATTGGTTATGTTATGATATTCCCATAAGAATCGGTCAACTATATCCGATTTTAGCGATATATATCCTGTTCTAGCTGCAAGGGTATATCAACTTCGGCTCCGCCCGAAGTTAGCTTTCCTTTCTTGTTATACCCTTGCAGAGGGTATTATAATTTTGTCCAAAAGTGTGCAACGCAGTGAAGGAGACATCTCCGACCCTATAAAGTATATATATTCTTGATCAGGATCACCTCCTGAGTTGATATGAGCATGTCCGTCTGTCCGTCTGTCTGTCCGTCTGTCTGTCCGTCTGTCTGTTTCTACGCAAACTAGTCTCTCAGTTTTAAAGCTATCGTCTTGAAACTTTGCACACACCCTTCTTTCCTTTGCACGCAGTATATAAGTCGGAACGGCCGACTATATCCTTTGGCTGCCATATAACTGATTGATCGGAAATGGTATAACTTTGGTGTTTTTAGAGTTACAGAGTTCAGATTTTGTACGAATGCTACTTTTGGCAAAATAATACGACCTACCAAATTTCATAAGGATCGGCCGACTATATCTTATAGCTGCATATAACTGATTGATCGGAAATGGTATAACTTTGGTGTTTTTAGAGTTACAGAGTTCAGAGTTCAGATTTTGTACGAATGCTATTTTTGGCAAAATAATACAACATGCCAAATTTCATAAGGATCAGCCGACTATATCCTATAGCTGCCATATAACTGAACAATCGGAAATTACCCAACTTTGGTGTTTTTGAAGATAGAAAGCTGGAACTAAGTACAGATTCTATTTTTGGTCAGTTAATACAACCTACCAAATTGCATAACGATCGGCCGACTATATCTTATAGCTGCCATATAACTGAACGATCGGAAATGGTATAACTTTGGTGTTTTTAGAGTTACAGAGTTCAGAGTTCAGATTTTGTACGAATGCTATTTTTGGCAAAATAATGCAACATGCCGAATTTCATAAGGATCAGCCGACTATATCCTATAGCTGCCATAGAACTGAACAATCGAAAATTACCCAACTTTGGTGTTTTTGAAGATAAAAAGCTTCAAAAAAGTTGATCTCTTACTTTAAAAACACCAAGTTATACCATTCCGGTCGTTCCGACTTATATACTGCGTGCAAAGGAAAAAAGGGTGTGTGCAATGTTTCAAGTTTGGCTTGATAGCTTTAAAACTGAGAGACTAGTTCGCGTAGAAACAGACAGCCAGACAGACGGACATGCTCATATCAACTCTGGAGTTGATCCTGATGAAGAATGTATATACTTTTTAAGGTCGGAGATGTCTCCTTCACTGCGTTTCACACTTTTGGACAAAATTATATTACCCTCTGAAAGGGTATAATGATTCTAAAAAATGCCTTTCACGACAAATTCACCTTGCGCGCCAACTTAATACTAGTGTGCCCGATTCTCCATTGGGTCACAATACCAAGCGATAAAATACTAAGCTAAACTATTGGTATTGCGACACATACATTTATACGAATACAATATACCCTTGTAATCTACTAGTACTGGGTATAATAATATCATTAAGAAACGATCGCCATTTTTTGTTGGCCTGTGTTTGTTGGCCAGGAATCTGGTTAGATATTTCTAATAACTAAATTTTATTATTCTCAGGTGGAGATGCAGCAACTACGACATGCATACAACCGGCTTATAAATCAAATGAATAATATTTATAGCCAAAGACTTTGGTTTATAATGCTTGAACAATTTTTTATGAAATACGTTTGGTCTGGTACTGGAATGGTTATGGTGTCGCTTCCAATCTTGACAGGAAGTGATAGTAGAACTTCGAAAGGTTATATCAACAAGGAATCAAATGTAAGTGAACGCACTCAATATTTAACAACAGCCAGAAATTTACTTATTTCTGCGGCGGATGCAATCGAGAGATTGATGTCCTCTTATAAAGAGATAGTGGCTCTTGCTGGTTACACTTCCCGGGTTGCTGGAATGTTGGATGTATTTGAAGAAACCGCTCAAGGAGTTTATTGCAAGGCGACTGTTGTAAACAATGATAATAAGAATGCAATGATTGAGTTCCGTAACGGAAAACCAATTGCAAAGGGTCGCATAGTATATTCAAATGATCCAAATAATATGGCGATTACCCTAAGAGAGGTCCCAGTAGTGACGCCTAACTGTGATATAGTTGTACCCAACTTAACCCTATGTATACAGCCTGGTGTACATTTATTAATAACTGGCCCAAATGGATGCGGAAAGTCAAGTTTGTTCAGAATATTAAGTGGACTTTGGCCAATATATGCTGGCGAACTACAGATTCCTCGACCAGTGGAAGACGTGCCTTGCATGTTTTATATTCCACAAAGACCTTATATGTCAATTGGAAGTTTATGCGACCAAATAATATACCCTGATACACGGGATGATATGAAGCGCAAGAAAATAACTGATAAAGAATTAAACAATATTTTAAAAATGGTTAGCCTTGAACACATTGTCCAACGGTAAGTAATTGCAATATCGTCAAAAGTGTGCATCGAAATGAAAGAAATGTCGACCCAATGAATATATTGTTGTTGATCAGGATTACCTCCTTAGCCGATATAAGCATGTCCGTTTGTTCGTCTGTTTCTATGTGAACTAGTCTCTCTGTTTTAAAGCTAGTAAATTCTAACTTTTCACACATCCTTCTTTCCTTTGCACGCAGTATATAAGTGGAAGCGGTCAGACGGCCGACTATATTCTAAAGCTGACAATTATAGGCTTAACTTTTGCACTTTTGAAGATAGAAGCTTCAGCTCTTTTGATAATAAACTTTTGAAAATAAACTCTTTTAATAATGAAATTCTTATAAGTATTGGCTAAATATATTATAATACAATATTTGTGAATTATATCCGATATTAACTTCAAGACTATATACAGGGTGGCGCAAAAATAACCTTCCGATGTTTTTTGGCTGTAATTTAAAAAAAAAATGAAAAATTTTGGTTCTTGTGGATTATTTTTATTTGGTCTTTTAATTTTTTTACATCAAGTCGAGAATGTGATGTCATGTAAATGGCAACCGCCACAGTTGATTGTCATGAGCCCTCTTTATGGCATTTTCCATCCTCAAATTCTTGACGGATATTGTCTTTAAGAGCTGCAAGAGTCAGAGGCTTATTGACATAAACCCTCGACTTCAAAAAGCCCCACAAAAATAAGTCTTGAGCGGTCAAATCAGGCGATCTTGCTGGCCAGTGGTCAAATAAATAGTCACCAATAAACCGCGTTCTGGAACAGTGTAACGCAAAATACTCATTTTACATAGCACGCGTGTACAGGGTAGGAAATTCTTCCGCGGCGCTGCCGGCACACTGACAGTGTGAGCACTCTCAAGTTTTTTAGAAGCTCTCCCATTTGCTCTTATTTTGACTCATTTGACAGCCCAATCTTAAAAATAAAATTTTTCCACTGAGAAAAATTTTCTCACAAATTGGTTTGAAAAACGTTTCTTCATAGAAAATAAAGATAGGGAAGCGTAGTTTTTCATTCGTTTAAGAACTGTTGCTAGCAAAGCTTTCCTTAAAATACACTATTTTAGTGCCTATTCAAACTTTTGAATTAACCAAAAATGACATCAAAACCTACGTTTTTTTTGCTCGATGGATGCTCTGCTCTCATTTTTTTTTCTCTGCTACGCATACACTCAAATTTTACACATGTGTGGGTTTGTGCATGTGTTTACTACACTAATGTCAAAACAGAACTGACATTAGAGGCCAATCGCAAAATTTATAGCATTTTCAGATAGGAAGATTACTTTTGCGCCACCCTGTAGTATAACTTCGGATCCTCCTTAAGTCAGTAATTTTACTACTAATTATAATTATAATATTTGTTATTAATTATTCCAGTGATGGATTTGACGTTATCCGCGATTGGAAGGATATATTATCCGGAGGAGAAAAACAACGAATGGCTATCGCTCGCCTTTTTTATCATAAGTAAAATTGTATTTTTAATATATTTATAAATTTGTTCACTAATTTAATAATTTATTTAAGGCCACAGTATGCCCTTCTTGATGAATGCACAAGTGCAGTATCAATTGACGTTGAGAGTTCAATTTATAAAATTGCCAAAGATATGGGAATTACTCTATTAACAATTACGCATAGACCGACATTATGGTAAGCAAGATTAACATGATGTAGAACTTTTCGTTATTAATTTTTTACGTTAATTAGGAAATACCATACTCATATTCTCGAATTTAATGGTTTAGGAAACTGGTGTTTTAGAAAAATGGATGAGAACGAGCAACAAAACCAAAAGTTCCTTCAATAAATTACTGAATGCTTGTAATAAAAATATTGCGTGTGTTGCAAAATTAAAGTTTTCTTTAAATAAAATTAGCGGTTAATATGACCTACAAACTTTATAATGTGTTTAATATCTCAATTTTATTTTTGATTTCACTTGATGTTTCGGTAAAAAAATTTTGTAAGCAAAAAATATTACTATGTGAAAAATAATTGAATAATTGACCAACGGAACAATGCGAAATCAAAGACGCTGCAAAACAAAAAAATTAAGATTAAGATTTTCCGTTTTTTTTACTTATAGATTCATAACTAAATACAAAGCTCAGGAGTTCTATAAGTGAGAAATGTCCTCGCGACACCATTTGAACCGCGAATTATCTTGGAAGTTCTGAAACCGACAAAAACTATATGGAATTTTTTCGTCGAAAAAATGAACACCAGATATTTTGGGTGTGTCAAGAAGTCTTTTTTATCTTATCTGAAAGTAAAGAAAAGTTTGGAAAATAACGATAAAGATTGTGCTCAGGCAAGGCTTCAAGTTGAATATCTATATTTATAAAAGAAAGTGGTGTTATGTTGCACCACTTATAAATCAAGAGCGGCAGATTTGAGTGGAAATTTGTTGGAAGGTAGCTAGAGCCAGAAGACGCACATAGGATACTTTTCATCCCGCTACACAGCGAGAATTATACAGTATAATTTTTATATAAGACTTAATTCTGGTTGCGCGTCCTTCAGGTCCGTCGCTGGGTGAGTAAGTAATTGCGAAAAAGGCGTGATTGGTTGCTCAACCTTGTTAGACCTCTCGCCAGGTGGTTAGGGTGCACCGATAGCTTGGTTAGATACTTTACCTTCTGTTCTGCGATCACTTCTTTGACTGGTAGAATGTTTAAGTCGCTGTGTATGATTTCGTTGCGAATGTGCCACGGTGCCCCTCTTTGAACTATGTCAATGTTGCTATTGCTGGCGTTCCTCCATAACTGGGAGCCGTACATCCATATAGGTTTGGAAACCACCCAATTGGTTTTATGTGAGGTCAGTTTTGATGATTGATGCCATGTTCCTGGGTGTCGGAGTAGAGTAAAAAGGACAGGCGAGTGATCAGATGAAAGATCCGAAAGGCATTCGGCGCTTAACAGATTTTTAGAAATTTTTTGGTAATCGAAAAGTCTATTAAATCGGGAAGTTTCTTAGGGTTTGCGGGCCAGTATGTTGGTGTGCCAGAAGAAACAGTCTAGCTTGTTCGTAGCTTTGATGATTAGCATTATAGAGCTGCTTTCCTTTTGGGGTCACGAGATCTTCAGTGTGTGTGCTTGGCATTGTAGTCTCCTGTTGCTATGAAGTGGTCTCCGAGGGAGTTGAAAAACTGCATAGACTCATCTTCGACTATGGTGAAGCGTTGGGGGCAGTATACGCCGGATAGAGTTAATTGCTTGCCAGTATTAAGGTGTATATTTATGGATGTGGCCTGTAAGAAGTTTTTAGAAAATTTTTAATGATAATGGTACTCCCGTAGTTTTTCGTTTTGCTCTTGCTACCGCTCTCGCTTTTTTCCAGAGCGGGAGCAGAGCCTTAGCAGAAAAGAAATTGTCTGCTCTGCTCTGCTCCGAGCTACGATATAGCTATAGCAATATCAGAAAAAAATATTCTTTGCCCCTCGTAGCCGTAGACGTAGCCAAAAATCTAGAGCAAGAGCAGAACAGAGCAAAAAATATTTTTGTATGTGCTACTGCTGTATGCGATTTGATTGACTAGTAGGAATTGCGCTAACTCGAGTCATTATTTGGATTGTTGTGAAACCAGCATTTGTATTAATAGATTTTGGTTTCGCATCAGATCAGGCATAGTTGTACGCATAAACGACATAAACTCCGTAAGGCTTTCAAAGTTACTTTTTGGCTGCTGCGGCGGTTAATACTGCTGAGCCGTGTTCGGTTCTTGGTGTGCTGATTGCAGCAGTGAGCTTTTTGAGGCTGGGGTAACCAGTCCTGATTTTAAAGCGCTTGCATATGTGACATTTTTGGCTGAGTTTATGGGTCGTAGTGAGGAACTGGCTGCAGTTGAGAAGAAGACTTCAGGGTTTGACATGGAGGCTATGAACTATTTATTTTGGGTGCGGCCAATAATTCCCCTCTGGTGGATGCTTCTTTTCAGCGAACCTCCATAGTTAGCAGTGTGATTTCCACCGCAGTTACCGCACTTTTTCGAGTTGTGGTCATCTTTGCTCGCTGGGCAGTGTGCGGAGTCATGAAGCTCACCACAAACTACACACACCGGGCGCAGTTTACAGTAAGACCTTGTATGGCCATATTCTTGGCAGTTCGCACATTGTACCGGGCCATTGCGTTTGTGCGGCTCCTCAACTAGAATTCCGCGGTGCAGCAGCAACTGAAGATTGTATATAGGGTGCACTTCGTATTTCTTTAGGGGCTTAATTTCTGTTTCGAGCTCAAACTTAAAGATTGGATGCGGCCTTTCTATCCCTGTTAAGGATTTTGAAGACTGTCTTATGAACGTCGTTTAGACTCATTGCAATCGAGGTTGTGTTTGTTCGAGTTTTAAATGTTATGTTTTATATCAGCGGTGCCCAAGCTCAGCATACGGCAGAGCAAACTCCAATACCAATGCAACCAAAAACCACCAATACATTGGAGCGAGAAATTTTTTTTGCAAGTCATGTCTGTATACTGAAAAAAATTATAGTACCATTTTCAATGGAAAAAGGTAATAAAAAATATTTATGAAATAAAAATTAAAGATTGGAATAAAATTATAAATAAAAGAAATTCATAGCTCCGATGTAAACCATTCTTTTTGAGATCTCAACCAACAGTAATTTTTTGCAGAGAAAAGTTTTCGGAAATACGAAAAACTGAGACACTATACAATTGTTGTTGCTTAACTCAAAAAAACTAAAAATTGTTTTTATATTTGGGCTTTGCCTATGCTGGGAGCAACACACGTACATGAAATTTCATTTCCCATATGTAAGAACAATTCCAACAACAAAGGAGCACCGAGAGCAATGGGGCTGGGCACCCCTGTTTTATAACTAATTAATCAATATAAACCATCGATTTCATCGTTTAGAAAGCGTTTGATTTCATCGTTTCTTTCTTAGAAAGAAAGCGTCTTTTCGCGTTGTTGTTGATTTACGAAACCAGCCACTGCACTTTTTTGATATTATTGAATACTTTTTCCCGGAGCACAATAAATATACGTCTGCATGCGACGACGATGCGATTTCACCTAAATTAATAGGATTGTCGAAACAGGCAAAAAACAAATCATACCTCTTAAATAAATAAATAAATTCAAAGAATAAATTTCAATGCAATTGCACCGTAAATTGGCATCATTTTATTTTATCCGAATTTTCTCTGCAAGCTATTAATAAATATTTTTATACCCTTGCAGAGGGTATTATAATTTTGTCTAAAAGTGTGCAACGCAGTGAAGGAGACATCTCCGACCCTATAAAGTATATATATTCTTGATCAGGATCACCTCCTGAGTTGATATGAGCATGTCCGTCTGTCTGTCCGTCTGTCTGTCTGTCCGTTTCTACGCGAACTAGTCTCTCAGTTTTTAAGCTATCGTCTTGAAACTTTTCACACACCCTTCTTTCCTTTGCACACAGTATATAAGTCGGAACGACTGGGATCGGCCGACTATATCCTATAGCTGCCATATAACTGATTGATCGGAAATGGTAAAACTTTGGTGTAAAGCTAGAGTTGTAAAGCAACTAGAAAGTTGGAACTTCGTACAGATTCTATTTTTGGTCAGTTAATAAAACCTCTCAAATTGCAAACCGATCGGCCGACTATATCTTATAGCTGCCATATAACTGAACGATCGGAAATGGTATAACTTTGGTGTTTTTAGAGTTACAGAGTTCAGATTTTGTACGAATGCTATTTTTGGCAAAATAATACAACATGCCGAATTTCATAAGGATCAGCCGACTATATCCTATAGCTGCCATATAACTGAACAATCGGAAATTACCCAACTTTCGTGTTTTTGAAGATAGAAAGTTGGAACTTCGTACAGATTCTATTTTTGGTCAGTTAATAAAACCTCTCAAATTGCAAACCGATCGGCCGACTATATCTTATAGCTGCCATATAACTGAACGATCGGAAATGGTATTTGGTAAAAATACAAACTTTGGTATTTTCGAAGATGGAAGCTTGGTACTTTGTTTTATATTTTTTATGGTAATAAATTGGTTGTTTGCTCCAAATGGCAAACTGCAAAATTGCCTGTTTCAGGCCAGCAACTTTCGGTCCCAGTAGAAACGCATCAATCGAATTCAATCGAAGTTTCTTTATTACTAGCTTCTATCTATTCGTTCCTCGACGCAGCGAGTAACAGAGCGAGTACTTAACAGAGTGATAACATTTTTAGGCGGTACAATTCAAATATTTCTCATAAGTATGGGAGTAGGGAACACACGTAGAGATATTGCAGCTCGGGCTCGTTGGGGGTTATTTTATTTGCTCGTAGCTTGCTATGCCCCGTCTCATAGCTAAGTAGCCCAAGTTGCGAGTTCTGCGTATGTCCCTCACCTATTATTTTTTTTAAACAAGTTACGACTAAACATCGGCCGCGTTGAATGGCCGAAGGGCTTCAATTGATAGGTAATGGTGCTAGTCTATGGATAGCACGTTTGTAGATTCCATTTTTAGTTTTTACGATGGCCACTCGGACCCTTCCATCAGCACCTGCAATCGTTTCAGTGATGATGCCCAAAAGCCATGTCTGAGGTGGCAGGTTGTCCTCCTGAATTGCGACAACGGTTCCAGCAATTACATTCGGCGACTCCTTATTCCATTTCACACGTTGTTGTAAGCTTAACAAGTAGTCTCGTGACCAATCCTGCCAAAAGCGTTGTTTTATCGCAGACACCAAATGCCAGCGCTGAAGAAACGATAAATTCGGTTCCACATTTGCCTGAGCGGATGCTGGAGGCAAGGTCGCCAAACTGGTCCCGACGAGGAGGTGCCCAGGGGTTATAGCTTCACCATCGTTTGGGCTTGAGCCGTCAGCGATAATCGGCCGCGAATTCAGCACTGCTTCAACTTCTACGATCACCGTCTGGAGCTCGTCTTCCTTTAGTAACGCGTTACCCACAGCTCGGAGAAACAAGTGTTTAGCCGATTTAACGGCCGCCTCCCAAAGCCCTCCAAAATGTGGCGCTCTGGGAGGGATGAAGATAAATTCGAATCGACGAGGTGCTCCAAATGCTGTCATTGCGTCCTTATGGGTTTCCAATTTGCTCATTAGGTCATGTATGATGCGAGACGAGCCCGAGAAATTCGTGGCGTTATCGCAATACAATTTCTCGATGGGTCCACGTCTTCCGACAAATCTAGATAAGCACATAATGAATGTATTAGCGGTGAGATCTTTTACAAGTTCTAGATGAACGGCTTTTGACAGGAAGCAAATGAATATCGATACATACATCTTTATTGGAGGCTTGCCACGAATTCCTAGCGATACTCGAATCGGCCCAAATAAGTCAACTCCACTAATTGCGAACGGCCTTGTTCCTATCAAACGGTCGGCTGGTAAATTACCCATTATTTGTGAAGCTAATTTTGGCTTGTATCGAAAGCAATGTACACATTGTCGTACGACCGCGCTACATTCGCGCCTAGCATTTATGAGCCATATTGTTTGGCGAATAAGACCAACCAATGCTCTGGGTCCTGCATGACAATTTGTTCTATGCAGATGTTGAATGTATAAACTCACGAATCTGTTGCCCTTTGGCATGAGAAGCGGAAACTTTACGCTGTAGCTTAACTGTGCATTGAACAATCGACCTCCTACTCGCAACAAAGACACCTGAAGCTTTCCGATTGATTCAGTCACAACAAATGGACTTAGTTTTTGAAGTGAGTCTGGCAATTTAACTGATTTTTTTAATTTTATGAGTTCACTTTTATATGCATTTTGCTGGATGACGCTTACAACAAGTAAGAAGGCCGAGCCGAGCTCAACCGAGGTAGGATTTAGCGAAGACCACGAGCGAGATTTTGTTGCGTTAACGAATCGTAGGAAGTACGCAACAATGCGCATTACTTTAAGAAATGAAGATGAATTTTCGACAATTTTTTCTATCGGATTCGGCTCGAGTTGTGTTGTAACGTGGCTAGTAGTTATATTCCGAATCTCTAACTCTTCGTTAGTGTTAATTTGCTGAATTTTTGTATTTTGAGGCCAACGCCTTTGATCTTGAGTCAAGAAGTGGGGACCATCAAACCAAAATGAATTTTTTAATTCATTAACTGTACAACCCCGAGATGGAAAGTCTGCTGGATTGCTGTCAGTGGGTACATGGCGCCAACTAGCCGATGAGGTCATCTCTTGAATTTCACTGACGCGGTTGGCAACAAAGGTTTTTAGTTTTGAAGGATGTGTTTGCAGCCAATACAAGACGATTTCTGAATCGGACCACATTACAACTCGTTCAACTGGAGAGTCGATCAATGGGCGAACTTCTTCCCACAAGTTGGCTAGCAAGTGCGCCGCGCAAAGCTCCAGTCGTGGTACCGACTTTGTTTTCAGAGGGGCCACTCTTGATTTTGCAATAAGCAATTTAACTTCCCACCATGTGGATGTTCGACACGGATGTACAGGCAACATCCGTATGCCTCAGTTGAGGCATCCGCAAAACCATGTATTTGACATACGGTATTTTTTGTCGTACCTACATGCCTTGGAATTGTCAATATATCCAACTCTTCCAAACCAATTGTGATCGATTGCCATTTCTGCTGAAGGCTTTCAGGAATTGGATCATCCCACTCTATCTTAAGCAGCCAAATCTGTTGTATAAGAATTTTGGCCTTTGTGACGACAGGACAGATAAGCCCGAGAGGATCATATAGGCGAGCAGTAAGGGACAACATAGATCTTTTTGTTGGCGCATGGCTTGTACACATCTCTCGTGAAGAAAACTTAAAGATGTCATGTTTTGGGTTCCAAACGAGGCCTAACGCCTTTGTATCTTCGTGCTCCCCGACAGATACATCTGTAGATTGATTAAGGTCTATTAGCTGCTCACAGTTGGTTGCCCACTTCGAAAGAACAAGCCCGGCCGAGCCTAAGATTTCAACTACTTCGTTTCGCATCGACGTAAGTTCTTCGATTGTATCCGCACCTGACAAAAGATCGTCAACATAGAAGCTATTCGATAAGACTAAAGATCCTAGAGGATGGGAAGCTGAATATATCTCACTTAGGTACTTGAGGCAACGGATAGCTAAGAACGGTGCGCAGGCCGTGCCGTATGTAATGGTATTTAAGCGATAGACTTGTAATTTTTCATCCTTACACTGTCTCCATACTATTAGTTGAAACTTACGATGGGATTCAGTTATTTCGACTTGTCTATACATTTTGACGATATCTGCTGTAATAGCGTATTTGCGAAGACAAAACCTTAGCAATGTAGCGTATAGACACGGCTGTATAGTTGGTCCGATCATCAGTAATTCGTTCAAGGACACTTGAGAGCTTGTCTTACTCGATGCATCGAAAACCACTCTAAGTTTAGTGCTTGAACTTTGCGGTCTGAGCACACACTGATAAGGAATGAAGAAATGAGGCTCAATAGGAATTTCATTATTGACCAACGTCATGTGCCCTAAGGAAATGTACTCCTTCATAAAGGCAACGTACATGGAATTTATTTCTGGGTTATTGGACATCCTCCTTTCTAGTGCTAAGAACCGCCTTTTTGCGATTTCAAACGACGAGCCGAGACAAGTAGGGCTGGACTTAAATGGCAATGAAACTTGAAGTCGACCGGAGGGTAACCGAACAATACTCTCGATGAATGCCTTTTCGCACATAATTTGCTCCGGAGTGTAAAGTTTATTCTGTGCAATGCTCGGGAGACTTTCTATTTCCCAGAATTTTCGAATCAACATGTCTACACTGCAATGATCTTGAACCGCGCTTAACATTGAGGTCGCCTGTTTGAAATTTGTTTTTGATGACTTGCACCGACCTGATACGATCCATCCAAAAACGGAATTTTGTAGGACTGGATCATATGTTTCCTGCTTGAATTTCCCTTCCTTTAACAACTCGAAAAATGCGTCCGCACCAAGCAATATGTCAATTCTCTGAGGTTTGTGGAACAGTGGATCAGCTAACTTTATGTTGTCAGGGAGGTTCCAGTCTAACACTTGAACTGCCCTCTCTGGTTGGGACGATGATATTGACTTCAGAACAATAAATTCAGCTTCCAATTGAAATGCCTGTGTTCTGGAGTGTATAGTTGCTTGAACTACATGGCGAGCTGATACAGCTGATTGACCTATCCCAAGAAGGTTTGTGTCTTTTCGATCGCGCTTAAGTTTTAGAATTTTGGATAACTCCTCTGTTATAAAGTTCACCAGTGACCCGGAATCTAAAAGCACACGAGCAATGTGTATTTGACCATTGCTACCTGTAATGTTAACAAGGGCTGTAGCTAATACAATTTGATTTGAGTCGGCTGTCATCGCGTGGTGGACGGCAGGAGTGGTGAATGGTTGTGTCACAATCGGCTCTTGAGTGGAAGCTAGCTCGGAAGGTGAAGAAACGGAGCTGTATCTATGAAGCAGTGAATGATGTGGTTTCGAACACACCCGGCACTTAGAGGATTGACACGAAAGAACGGAATGCCCTTTCCTTAGGCAGTTTATGCACAATGGGAATGTCTTAGCGAATTTGAATCGTGTAGCGACTGTTGCGGCCACAAACGAACTGCACGCGTGAATGTAGTGATCCACAGCTTTGCAATAATAGCATTTTGGATCCTGGGTTCCCGAGTAACAGAGCGAGTACTTAACAGAGTGATAACATTTTTAGGCGGTACAATTCAAATATTTCTCATAAGTATGGGAGTAGGGAACACACGTAGAGATATTGCAGCTCGGGCTCGTTGGGGGTTATTTTATTTGCTCGTAGCTTGCTATGCCCCGTCTCATAGCTAAGTAGCCCAAGTTGCGAGTTCTGCGTATGTCCCTCACCTATTATTTTTTTTAAACAAGTTACGACTAAACATAGGCCGCGTTGAATGGCCGAAGGGCTTCAATTGATAGGTAATGGTGCTAGTCTATGGATAGCACGTTTGTAGATTCCATTTTTAGTTTTTACGATGGCCACTCGGACCCTTCCATCAGCACCTGCAATCGTTTCAGTGATGATGCCCAAAAGCCATGTCTGAGGTGGCAGGTTGTCCTCCTGAATTGCGACAACGGTTCCAGCAATTACATTCGGCGACTCCTTATTCCATTTCACACGTTGTTGTAAGCTTAACAAGTAGTCTCGTGACCAATCCTGCCAAAAGCGTTGTTTTATCGCAGACACCAAATGCCAGCGCTGAAGAAACGATAAATTCGGTTCCACATTTGCCTGAGCGGATGCTGGAGGCAAGGTCGCCAAACTGGTCCCGACGAGGAGGTGCCCAGGGGTTATAGCTTCACCATCGTTTGGGCTTGAGCCGTCAGCGATAATCGGCCGCGAATTCAGCACTGCTTCAACTTCTACGATCACCGTCTGGAGCTCGTCTTCCTTTAGTAACGCGTTACCCACAGCTCGGAGAAACAAGTGTTTAGCCGATTTAACG
The DNA here is from genome assembly GCA_018153035.1 of Drosophila pseudoananassae pseudoananassae. Classification (NCBI taxonomy): domain Eukaryota; kingdom Metazoa; phylum Arthropoda; class Insecta; order Diptera; family Drosophilidae; genus Drosophila; species Drosophila pseudoananassae. The sequence goes on along the minus strand of JAECXR010000022.1, from coordinate 1,916,438 downwards.
GCCGCCTCCCAAAGCCCTCCAAAATGTGGCGCTCTGGGAGGGATGAAGATAAATTCGAATCGACGAGGTGCTCCAAATGCTGTCATTGCGTCCTTATGGGTTTCCAATTCGCTCATTAGGTCATGTATGATGCGAGACGAGCCCGAGAAATTCGTGGCGTTATCGCAATACAATTTCTCGATGGGTCCACGTCTTCCGACAAATCTAGATAAGCACATAATGAATGTATTAGCGGTGAGATCTTTTACAAGTTCTAGATGAACGGCTTTTGACAGGAAGCAAATGAATATCGATACATACATCTTTATTGGAGGCTTGCCACGAATTCCTAGCGATACTCGAATCGGCCCAAATAAGTCAACTCCACTAATTGCGAACGGCCTTGTTCCTATCAAACGGTCGGCTGGTAAATTACCCATTATTTGTGAAGCTAATTTTGGCTTGTATCGAAAGCAATGTACACATTGTCGTACGACCGCGCTACATTCGCGCCTAGCATTTATGAGCCATATTGTTTGGCGAATAAGACCAACCAATGCTCTGGGTCCTGCATGACAATTTGTTCTATGCAGATGTTGAATGTATAAACTCACGAATCTGTTGCCCTTTGGCATGAGAAGCGGAAACTTTACGCTGTAGCTTAACTGTGCATTGAACAATCGACCTCCTACTCGCAACAAAGACACCTGAAGCTTTCCGATTGATTCAGTCACAACAAATGGACTTAGTTTTTGAAGTGAGTCTGGCAATTTAACTGATTTTTTTAATTTTATGAGTTCACTTTTATATGCATTTTGCTGGATGACGCTTACAACAAGTAAGAAGGCCGAGCCGAGCTCAACCGAGGTAGGATTTAGCGAAGACCACGAGCGAGATTTTGTTGCGTTAACGAATCGTAGGAAGTACGCAACAATGCGCATTACTTTAAGAAATGAAGATGAATTTTCGACAATTTTTTCTATCGGATTCGGCTCGAGTTGTGTTGTAACGTGGCTAGTAGTTATATTCCGAATCTCTAACTCTTCGTTAGTGTTAATTTGCTGAATTTTTGTATTTTGAGGCCAACGCCTTTGATCTTGAGTCAAGAAGTGGGGACCATCAAACCAAAATGAATTTTTTAATTCATTAACTGTACAACCCCGAGATGGAAAGTCTGCTGGATTGCTGTCAGTGGGTACATGGCGCCAACTAGCCGATGAGGTCATCTCTTGAATTTCACTGACGCGGTTGGCAACAAAGGTTTTTAGTTTTGAAGGATGTGTTTGCAGCCAATACAAGACGATTTCTGAATCGGACCACATTACAACTCGTTCAACTGGAGAGTCGATCAATGGGCGAACTTCTTCCCACAAGTTGGCTAGCAAGTGCGCCGCGCAAAGCTCCAGTCGTGGTACCGACTTTGTTTTCAGAGGGGCCACTCTTGATTTTGCAATAAGCAATTTAACTTCCACACCATGTGGATGTTCGACACGGATGTACAGGCAACATCCGTATGCCTCAGTTGAGGCATCCGCAAAACCATGTATTTGACATACGGTATTTTTGTCGTACCTACATGCCTTGGAATTGTCAATATATCCAACTCTTCCAAACCAATTGTGATCGATTGCCATTTCTGCTGAAGGCTTTCAGGAATTGGATCATCCCACTCTATCTTAAGCAGCCAAATCTGTTGTATAAGAATTTTGGCCTTTGTGACGACAGGACAGATAAGCCCGAGAGGATCATATAGGCGAGCAGTAAGGGACAACATAGATCTTTTTGTTGGCGCATGGCTTGTACACATCTCTCGTGAAGAAAACTTAAAGATGTCATGTTTTGGGTTCCAAACGAGGCCTAACGCCTTTGTATCTTCGTGCTCCCCGACAGATACATCTGTAGATTGATTAAGGTCTATTAGCTGCTCACAGTTGGTTGCCCACTTCGAAAGAACAAGCCTGGCCGAGCCTAAGATTTCAACTACTTCGTTTCGCATCGACGTAAGTTCTTCGATTGTATCCGCACCTGACAAAAGATCGCCAACATAGAAGCTATTCGATAAGACTAAAGATCCTAGAGGATGGGAAGCTGAATATATCTCACTTAGGTACTTGAGGCAACGGATAGCTAAGAACGGTGCGCAGGCCGTGCCGTATGTAATGGTATTTAAGCGATAGACTTGTAATTTTTCATCCTTACACTGTCTCCATACTATTAGTTGAAACTTACGATGGGATTCAGTTATTTCGACTTGTCTATACATTTTGACGATATCTGCTGTAATAGCGTATTTGCGAAGACAAAACCTTAGCAATGTAGCGTATAGACACGGCTGTATAGTTGGTCCGATCATCAGTAATTCGTTCAAGGACACTTGAGAGCTTGTCTTACTCGATGCATCGAAAACCACTCTAAGTTTAGTGCTTGAACTTTGCGGTCTGAGCACACACTGATAAGGAATGAAGAAATGAGGCTCAATAGGAATTTCATTATTGACCAACGTCATGTGCCCTAAGGAAATGTACTCCTTCATAAAGGCAACGTACATGGAATTTATTTCTGGGTTATTGGACATCCTCCTTTCTAGTGCTAAGAACCGCCTTTTTGCGATTTCAAACGACGAGCCGAGACAAGTAGGGCTGGACTTAAATGGCAATGAAACTTGAAGTCGACCGGAGGGTAACCGAACAATACTCTCGACGAATGCCTTTTCGCACATAATTTGCTCCGGAGTGTAAAGTTTATTCTGTGCGATGTTCGGGAGACTTTCTATTTCCCAGAATTTTCGAATCAACATGTCTACACTGCAATGATCTTGAACCGCGCTTAACATTGAGGTAGCCTGTTTGAAATTTGTTTTTGATGACTTGCACCGACCTGATACGATCCATCCAAAAACGGAATTTTGTAGGACTGGACCATATGTTTCCTGCTTGAATTTCTTCCTTTAACAACTCGAAAAATGCGTCCGCACCAAGCAATATGTCAATTCTCTGAGGTTTGTGGAATAGTGGATCAGCTAACTTTATGTTGTCAGGGAGGTTCCAGTCTAACACTTGAACTGCCCTCTCTGGTTGGGACGATGATATTGACTTCAGAACAATAAGTTCAGCTTCCAACTGAAATGCCTGTGTTCTGGAGTGTATAGTTGCTTGAACTACATGGCGAGCTGATACAGCTGATTGACCTATCCCAAGAAGGTTTGTGTCTTTTCGATCGCGCTTAAGTTTTAGAATTTTGGATAACTCCTCTGTTATAAAGTTTACCTGTGACCCGGAATCTAAAAGCACACGAGCAATGTGCATTTGACCATTGCTACCTGTAATGTTAACAAGGGCTGTAGCTAATACAATTTGAGACGGCTGTCATCGCGTGGTGGACGGCAGGAGTGGTGAATGGTTGTGTCACAATCGGCTCTTGAGTGGAAGCTAGCTCGGAAGGTGAAGAAACGGAGCTGTATCTATGAAGCAGTGAATGATGTGGTTTCGAACACACCCGGCACTTAGAGGATTGACACGAAAGAACGGAATGCCCTTTCCTTAGGCAGTTTATGCACAATGGGAATGTCTTAGCGAATTTGAATCGTGTAGCGACTGTTGCGGCCACAAACGAACTGCACGCGTGAATGTAGTGATCCACAGCTTTGCAATAATAGCATTTTGGATCCTGGGTTCGAGTAGTATTGGCAACGGACAAGGAAGTTTTACTAAAGTTTTTTAAAGAATTTGGCCGCCCAGGCTTACGAGACCTTTGCGTGCTTGACGTAGCTTCATCTGCTGCTAAATGTTGGTAGCGTTTATTGAGTGCATCTTGGCAGTCCTGCCAAAGAGGGATGTTTTGAAAGTCTAAACATTCTTCCCATTTTGACTTAGTTTTTGCGTCCACTTTGGTCATGACGATGTGTATGAGCATTGCATTTGCTATTACTTTGTCACTGCCTAGTGAAAGCAAGGATTCGTAGATAGCGGTGACAGTATCTATCATGTGACGCAGTGACAAGGCGGACGGACCCTGCATTGAGGGAATGTCGAAGAGGCGTGAAATACAATCAAAAAAAATTAAACACTGATTGTCGTACACCCGATTTAAGGCGGCTAGTGCCTTTGGGTAATTTGCCTCAGTTATTTGATATGCTTTCACGGTCCCCAACGCTTCTTTCTCCAGACATGACAACAGGTGATTAAATTTTTCGACGTCGCTAAGAGTTGGATCGCTATCTATGAGACTAGTGAATAAACCGATAAAGTTCTTATACTCTGAGTAGCATCCGGAAAACTTAGGTAAATTCATTCGAGGTAAATTTTTATTGTGGGAGCTTGTGGTATTAAGGGTCGAGTTAAGTAATGGTGGTCTTTGATTCTGTCCACTAGCTGACATATAAAGAGATTTTGTGGCTACACACTTATCCTCAAGCTCAGCTCGCGAGGACAATACCGGATTAATGGACTCAATTTCATCTTGAAGGTTAAATGCACGATTTATGTAATTGTTTAAAATTTCTAATCTGCACTCTAATTCGCTGCCTCGAATGGATACGATTTGTTGTTGCATAAACTCTCCCATGCGGTCTATGTCACCCTTAACACTTTCAAGACGCGAGAGTAATGAATTAGCACGATCGTTGCCATCATTGATATCATGTACACTTGAACTTTGCTGACGACTTAAACGTCGCTTCGGAGCCATGAATCTTTGCCAGCCACTGACTTAATTTAAATTAAATTCTCAAGTAGAAAGCACAGTTATCTAATGTTGCGATAGGTTATTGATTGAACTTATTTTCACTTTGGAACTTTGTTATGACTGTACCCGAATTGTATGTGAGCTGAAGTGCAAGCGTGAGCCGTTACTCTACAGCAGAGAGACAAATTGAAAAACTCGAATTCACTAAACTCGGGCTAAGCGCAATTAAGGTGCTGCAACGATTTTCAAAGCTCCCTCTGATCGATGAACTGTATTTCTGCTGTATGTATGTGTGTGTTATGTGTGCGATGGTATGTGCATGTGAAGAGAGAAAGAACGGCACCAAGCAACTAGAGAACCAACCTGTAATCTTGACACGTTTTTGCCTCAAAATTTACGCCTTGGCTGATATTTGCAGGCTTATGTATGTATGTAGGTCATTTACCGAAATTCTATCAATTTGTTACTTAGCGATTGAGGAAATCCAGCGGCGTGTCCAGTACAAGCCCAAACTGAGATTCCACGGTGTCTGTATAGGTGTAAAGCTGATCTGCTATATGAACGATGAATTCCAGCGGCGTGTCGAGTACAAGCCCGAACTGAAATTGCGGATGGACGTATAGCGGATCTGCTATGTATATGATGATACGTCCTTCTGAGTCCACCCCGGGGCGCCAAAAAATGTTTGCTCCAAATGGCAAACTGCAAAATTGCCTGTTTCAGGCCAGCAACTTTCGGTCCCAGTAGAAACGCATCAACCGAATTCAATCGAAGTTTCTTTATTACTAGCTTCTATCTATTCGTTCCTTCGACACTGCGACGCAGCGAGTAACAGAGCGAGTACTTAACAGAGTGATAACATTTTTAGGCGGTAGAATTCAAATATTTCTCATAAGTATGGGAGTAGGGAACACACGTAGAGATATTGCAGCTCGGGCTCGTTGGGGGTTATTTTATTTGCTCGTAGCTTGCTATGCCCCGTCTCATAGCTAAGTAGCCCAAGTTGCGAGTTCTGCGTATGTCCCTCACCTATTATTTTTTTTAAACAAGTTACGACTAAACATTGGTTATATTATGATATTCTCATAAGGATCGGCCAATTTAATCCAATGTTTGCGATATATATATCGGCTCCGCCCGAAGTTAGCTTTCCTTTCTTGTTTGGTCTGTCGTTAACACGAACAGAGTGGTTTTGCAACTCGTGAGCACGCAACGTATAACTTCCCATGTGAAAAACAATGATTTTCTAAATTTATGCCGCAAACACTAAGCGATTGGCCTTGTGAGTCGTTACTTTTCATTGCGAACGCAAGGCGAACTAGAAAACCACATTTTTCGTTTTTTGGTCTGACGTTAACATAAACAGAGCGGTTTTCCAACTCATGAGCTCGCAACGTATAACTTCCCATGTGAAAAACAATGATTTTCTAAATTTACGCCGCAAACACTAAGCGATTGGCCTTGTGAGTCATTAATTGTCATTGCGAAGGCAAGGCGAACTGGAAATTGCTATCGTTTGACGTCAAATGGAAGATCATTCGGATTCAATGGTATTCGAGGAATACTACATTTTCACCTGAGTACTTTCCGTTAATAATGGTTGCCTCAATCAAATTCTTTTAACCGAAAGTCGAGTACCGTTGCAACGCCGCAGTGGATTCAAATTATGCAATATTATAATAACTGTACCAACTTTTATTTGCAAGTTATGTTGTGGAAATCCTGGTAACTCCAAAGAGTTCAAAAAATCCGTAGGATAATTACTACATCATCGGGATTTGTTATTGAATCAACTGATTTGTATGTCACCAAATCTCCAGCAATTTTTGATTGAATGGTAAATTTCAGTGCGTGTAAATGAGTGCGTATTCTTTTTGCAGCAAGAAGTGCTCGTTGACTTAACCAAGCATAATTCTGATAATTCTCACTAATGTTTGGGAAAACATTTTCAATAAGAGCTAATTGAGAGTCTCTAAATCGGCAAAAGTCGTTGGTAAAGTAATTAATCCAGATGCGGCTTGGGACTGGGTCTTTTCCATTTCCAACAGCTAACAATCGTTTTGAAAATTGTGCAGCACTTTGAAGTTCAAATTTCATATTTGTGGTTAGCGATGCCTACGCCAAAGCTTCGTCACATCTTGATCAAATGTTGGCCAAAATCAATAAAATATCAATGTTTCCGCTGTTCTTCCAGGTGCGTCCAGGAAGATTAGACCACCAGTATTATTGTGCACCGCTTGCATTAATGTTTCGTATACTTGATTTTGCTGTTCATTCAGCAACGGCTCAAATATATTTGGTGTTGGCACCATTGAACCATGCAAATGATATATTTGCCCTTGCATCTGTAATTGCAAACAAACATTTGTTATAACATTCAATCAGGTTATAACGTTCAGGTTATAGCGCAGTGTGCCTCACATCGTTTCTTACTCACTTGGGAATAACGTCTTAGATCGTGTTTCCTTAATTAACGATCTTTTGACAATAAGTGGTCGTTCCATGAACATATATCATTGACAGTTAATAAAGCCAGGGGTGTGCTAGCTTTTATCAAACGTTGGTAAAAAGAATTGGATGATCCTTTCAAAACTAAAACTCTATATCTATCTTTGGTTCGTCCTATCTTGGAATACTGTTCGTGCGTTTGGACCCCCCAATACTTTGTTCATCAAAGGAGGATTGAATCTTTCCAAAAGCAGTTTCTGTTATTTGCATTAAAAAGTTTAAACTGGGATACTGTCACTTGCCTTTCGTCGTATCCTTGCCGATTAAAACTATTAAACCTACGTCCATTAAAAGAGCTCTTTACTTGTGCTGGTGTTATGCTGCTTCATGTGCTAATTCTTAGACAGGTGGACTCAAAATTACTTTTAAAAAAATTAATGTTTTCTGATTCCAAGAGAGTTACTAGATCCTTCCGATCCCTTTGGTTACCAATTTCTAGGTCTAATTTTGCTAATTTATTTGTAAAAATTACAACTCATTGTCCCATTTATTATCCCCGGAACTATCCCTAGATGTCATTAAATCCAAAATTATGGAATTAAGCTTTTAGCTTAATTTATCCTTACTTTTAGTTATAAAAATCTAGAATAACAGGTCATTCCGAAGTTGTTATACCCTTGAAGTTAAAACCAAAACCAATTTATCACAATAAATCTAAAAAAAATTCCCAAGCTTCTGTCTTCAAAAATATCAAAGTTGGTAGTTTTAAAAAATACCATTTCCGATCTTTCAGTTATATGGCAGCTATAAGATTTTTGGCAAAAATAATTCGACATGCCAAATCTCATAAGGATTGGTCGACTATACCCTATAGTTGCCATATAACTAAACAATCAGAAATGATAAAGATAGAAACTTTGTACAGATTCTATTTTTAGTCAGTTGATCCGACCTACCAAATTCTATAACGATCGGCCGACTATATCTTATAGCTGCCATGTAACTAAACGATCGAAAATGGTATATGGTGTATATGATTTTATATGATCTTTTTTAAGATTTTTTATTGTAATAAATTGTCTTACATTATGCTACTCTCATAAGGATCGGCCAACTGTATCTGATTTTTGCCATATATAACCGGTTGTAACTGCAATGGTATATCAACTTCGGCTCCGCCCGAAGTTAGCTTTCCTTTCTTGTTAACGTTAAATTTAATAGCGTTATATCAGCGTTTAAATAAGAGTGATAAATAAACATTGAAAAATATCAATGACATCATATTGGTGATCCTGACGTTATCTCGTTGTTATAATAACATTGTTGTTTAGATATTGCATGAACAAAATGTTATGAACGAATTGCATACGCAGCATTTTAAAACATTAGTGGCTAATAAACAATCATTTTTATACCCTTGCAGAGGGTATTATAATTTTGATCAAAAGTGTACAAAGCAGTGAAGGAGACATCTCCGACCCTATTAAGTATATATATTCTTGATAAGGATCACCTCCTGAGTTGATATGAGCATGTCCGTCTGTCTGTTTTTACGCAAACTAGTTATCGATACAGTTGAAACTTTGCACACACCCTTCTTTCCTTTGCACGTAGTATATAAGTCGAAACGGCCGGGATCGGCCGACTATATCCTATAGGTGCCATATAACGGATTGATCGGAAATGGTATAACTTTGGTTTTTTTAGAGTTCGAAATTTTTCACGAGAGCTATTCTTGGCCGACTATATCCCATAGCTGCCACATAACTGAATCATCGGAAGTGATCCAACTTTTGTGTTTTTGAAGATAGAGGGCTGGAACTAACTACAGATTATAGTCGGAACGGCCGACTATATCCTAAAGCTGACATATGTAGAGTCGACTGAAGAGTGGTTTCCTGTAACCCTAATGAAATGTGCGCTGATCCGTCTTCGGTCTTTTCTTTCGAAATCGTCAATTAGTGCAGACGCACTTTGAAATTACTCTCCGCGAGCTAATAATTTTATCGGCGTGTAAAAACCGCCTCCCACAAGTGCAAAGTGTTTTATTTTTATATAACCACGTAAGTTTCCGAACATTCGGATGTGTCGGTTATATTATTTTTTTTATTGTTTTGCATGCGCTTGTCTACAGTTGTAGCCAGTGAACCAAACGTGAGCGCTAGCGGAAGGAAGTGCGAAAGGGACAGCCTAATCGGAGTCCCTTGGTTTGTCGCGGCTTTATAAAAGCGCCGGCAGATTTTTTTTTATTTTTTTGTTTATCCCGTGCAATTGGTCAGGTGAATATAAAAAAAAAAAATTTGTTCCAACTCCAAGGTATTTATTAAAGTTTCCTCCTGGTGGAGGCTCCCAGATCAGAAGCGGCTGAACCCCATTCGGTTAGTCCGTGATCCTCGCATCCCCATCATCATTTTCATACACCCATAACTCATTGGTGCCGGAAAGTTATCCTCTAGGTGGCCGGAAAACTAACGGTGTGATGGTATAAGGGAATTTGCACAGACCCAACGAAGCCCAAGACCCGTTGAGCGAAAGGCCGTTGATCCCCATCAGCAATGGAATATTGAGCAAAGAGGAATACTAACTACTACAGCTACTAACTCATGGCGATTATTTTCTTTTTTTCTTCATCAACATTTTATCCCTCAAATTACGAGCAATGTTAATATGTTTTAATTTTTTTTTTTTTTTATTATTCAATAGTTTTTAAATTTAAATTAATTCCAGGCATTCAGTGAAGTGAAAAAAAACAGAATCGAAAAATATGAAGATTATTATGTATATATTTATTTTCTCCGCGTGTAAACTTTCGCGAATCAATAGGTCATCAGTTTATTTGAAATCGTTTATTTTTAATTCTCGTGTGGAAATTAGTTTTTCTGAATTCTATGGTGTTTGTTTAGGTGAGGGGCCGTTGTACCGCTCAGCTGAACTAAAGAGCGCATCCGCGCTGAAGAGCGCAACGCACTGAAGAGCACTCTATGGATTCTCCCTCTCTCGTCGGCCGTCGTCGATCGTCCGCTCTGGCTTATATTTACGTTTAGCGTTTATTCTTTCTAAGTTAAGTTCAGTAATCTCTTGTAAGCAGCCCAATAAAGCTGACCGCGTTAAATTCACTGAAAGACACCCCCGACTTTTTAATTCAAAATTTCAACTTTTCTGGAATCTTTGGCGGCAGCAGCGCCCCCCTACAAACATTGGTCCTTCGAGCCGGATATCCTGAATATTTTGGATATTTGGATATATTCACCAGCAGTTTTCGGCATTGTTCCGCCAAAAGATAAGTACATTTTTCCGTCTGCGTCTCTCTGCCGGTCTTCAGCAGTGATCCGAACATTAAATTTCGTTCACACTGCTGCAAGATTGTTTTTCCCTCCGTGTCAACTCCAAGTCCGAGTTTTCCGACACAACGGCAGTTTGAGATTTTCTACTCTTCGTCTGCAAATTCTGAAAATTTTTCCATTCGTCTCCGTTTGTGTGCTGCCCATATTCCTCGCCGTTTTCGGCCTCTCCGTTATCCATTCGCTTGCCAACGGTCGAGGCATATGAGCATCCATACACACACATACACACATACATATTTTGTTTTTGTGCAAATAATCCGCGAAAAATTCGCAAGTGAACAGTGAAATTGTGTGGTGACAAAAAGAAGGCATAATTAATATTGGCCAGCCGGTGTGAATTAGTTCCGGAAATTTCCAAATTCACCGAACAGTCCGCCCCTGTCGTAATATTTGTTTCTTTTCTTCCCCAATCAGTGTCATTTTTTACACCACATAACTCCACATAATTTTTAATAACACCAATAAAACATAATAACACCACAGAATTTTTTCGTCGAAAAAATGAACACCAGATATTTTGGGTGTGTCAAGAAGTCTTTTTTATCTTATCTGAAAGTAAAGAAAAGTTTGGAAAATAACGATAAAGATTGTGCTCAGGCAAGGCTTCAAGGTGAATATCTATATATATAAAAGAAAGTGGTGTTATGTTGCACCACTTATAAATCAAGAACGGCAGATTTGAGTGGAAATTTGTTGGAAGGTAGCTAGAGCCGGAAGACGCACATAGGATACTTTTCATCCCGCTCCACAGCGAGAATTATACTCCTTTGAAATGGCTGGACTTATAGTAATGAATAACAGTAAAAAGGCTGTTAGCGGAACGTATCGTACATTTATGTGTAAGTCATATGCCCCTGAAATAGGGGCCTGCCGACCACTGATCTTGAGTCATCAAACGGTTAATTGTAGAACCGCGCGAGATAGAAGAGCACGAAGCTCAGGAGAACAAATCGAAGAAGATAATGAAAATGCGCGTGTGAGTATGGCGTGAATCACAATCGAAAGAGGCACGAGATGGACGTAATTACAAAAAGATAACTGCAACGAATAGAAGCGCTCAGATTCATAGTTAGAAGTAGAATTGACCAATAACGCCAACAAGTTCATCGAGGATTTACATCAGGGCCATTTCTTCGACTAGCATTCCAGTACGAGCGTGATGTTGAATATTGTTTAATATAAGTGGTGAAAACACCACCTGAACTATTGCACGGTATACTTCTCGGTATAGATCCAGATTCTAATCCGAGCCTAATACTCATGCTTGGAATCGGGATCCGCCCTTGATGCTGGTGATGGTGTAGCTGGTAGTTTTTTCTGCCGGTGATGTTGTTCTTCTAGCCGGTGGTCCTGCCGCAGACGTTGGTCCCGCCGTATAAAATGCCAAAGACTTTGGCTGTCGTTGTTCCCTTGACGGTTTTTTATTTAAGGTAAGTTAAATAATACAAGTCTGAAGGGAGGTGAAGATTTTCACTCCAATTTAGTCCTCTAAGTGAAAAAAGTCAGAATTTTTGTTGTACAAAGATCGATATGATTTTGGTTTACCCCGAGTTGAGGATTCCAGTAACTAACGAACCAACTATACATATAATGTTTTTGTGACTAAATTATTTTTCACATCTTTTGTTATATTTGAACATCAACAAGCAAAAGTTTCGCTTCAATAACCGTGGTGGAAAATTTAAATTTGAAATCTAATAGGTCACTCAGATTGTTCACCTAAGTTTTTTTTTTTTTGTATAGCTTTGCTTTTATTTATTGAATCTACTCTTAATTTTGAGACTAACAATAAGTAGACGAATCTTAACATAAAAATTCAACTAACAGTATAATTTTTATATAAGACTTAATTCTGGTTGCGCGTCCTTCAGGTCCGTCGCTGGGTGAGTAAGTAATTGCGACAAAGGCGTGATTGGTTGCTCAACCTTGTTAGACCTCTCGCCAGGTGGTTAGGGTGCACCGATAGCTTGGTTAGATACTTTACCTTCTGTTCTGCGATCACTTCTTTGACTGGTAGAATGTTTAAGTCGCTGTGTATGATTTCGTTGCGAATGTGCCACGGTGCCCCTCTTTGAACTATGTCAATGTTGCTATTGCTGGCGTTCCTCCATAACTGGGAGCCGTACATCCATATAGGTTTGGAAACCACCCAATTGGTTTTATGTGAGGTCAGTTTTGATGATTGATGCCATGTTCCTGGGTGTCGGAGTAGAGTAAAAAGGACAGGCGAGTGATCTGATGAAAGATCCGAAAGGCATTCGGCGCTTAACAGATTTTTAGAAATTTTTTGGTAATCGAAAAGTCTATTAAATCGGGAAGTTTCTTAGGGTTTGCGGGCCAGTATGTTGGTGTGCCAGAAGAAACAGTCTAGCTTGTTCGTAGCTTTGATGATTAGCATTATAGAGCTGCTTTCCTTTTGGGGTCACGAGATCTTCAGTGTGTGTGCTTGGCATTGTAGTCTCCTGTTGCTATGAAGTGGTCTCCGAGTGAGTTGAAAAACTGCATAAGCTCATCTTCGACTATGGTGATCTATGGTATCCTGTGTCCTGACTCCCGCGCTCCGTGACCGGTGCTCCTCTCGGCGTGCCTTGCGCCGAGCCCGCGGCTTCTCCACGACATGCAGCAGCGTGTGGTGATCCTGTCCACACGTCTTACAACCGTCACCCCGACGACAGGATCCGTCGGAGTGCTCGTGGGCCAGGCAGCTCGAGCAATACCGGTTCACAAGAACCGCTCGGAGCCGCTTCTCGGCGCTAAGGCGTAGGAAGCGCCGACACTTCTTTAAGGCGTGGATTCCATTGCAGACTCGGCAACGGTAGGATTGAATACCGCGAGAACATCTGCTCTCCAGCGATGCGTGGGTGTTGCGTGGACGTGGCGACATCGTGTTGGCTATGGCTGACGGAAATATGATAAAGGAACAAATAACATGATCAGAATCGGTGTAAATGAAAGTTCGGAACTACGGGCAGAGCTACGGGACAGCACAATGGACAGGAACATTGGAGCGGAAGAAATGTCGATTACTGTGGGTAGGCGGACGCGTCCAACGGAAGAAGCACGACCTTAACAACGGGCCGCTTTACGAGCCCTCGCGCGGTGCGGATGTCGATTACGCGGACATGGCCATCAGAGCCGGGATACACCGCGTCAACCCTGCCTAAACGCCACTCATTGGACGGAAGGTTGTCTTCCTTGATGACGACCATATCCCCAACGCGGAGGTCCCTCGTAGGGGCTCGCCACTTGTTTCTCTTATGGAGCTCCTTGAGGTACTCCTCCTTCCACCGGAGCTGAAATTGCTGCTGAAGCGCCTTGAGGTGTTGCCAACGATTGATGATGGAATTGGTGCCCCCCTTTATCTCGGGCTCGACCGTGGCGAGAAGTGGTCCTCCCACAAGAAAGTGCCCGGGTGTAAGAGCTAGCAGGTCAGCCGGGTCTTCGGACATTGGCGCGAGTGGCCGCGAATTCAGGCACGCCTCGATCTTCGCCAGGAGAGTAGCCAGCTCCTCAAAGGTGTATTTTCGCGTGGCGGCGGACTTGTAGAACAAAGTCTTGAAGCTCTTGACCCCTGCTTCCCAAAGGCCCCCCATGTGGGGAGCTCCCGGAGGAATGAAATGCCAGAGAAGCTGCTGGTGACTATAGGCACCGGTCACAGCCCCCTTTAGGCTCTGGAGAAAATCGCGGGGTAGTAGAGCAGCTGCTCCCACAAAGGTCTTCCCGTTGTCGGACTGCACTAGACGGGGGCATCCTCTCCGGGACACGAACCGTGCGAAAGCCGCCAGAAATTTCTCGGTCGTAAGGTCCGACGTAGGCTCTAAATGGATGGCCTTAGTGGAGAAACACACAAACACCAACACGTAACCCTTTGTGATGAGACAGGCCCTCCCCGTATAGTTTTTTATCTCGAAGGGACCGGCATAATCCACACCGGTGTGCGTGAACGGGCGCGAGAAGGACGTCCGCTCCTTGGGTAGCTCTCCCATGAGTTGCGTCTGCAACTTCTTCTTGTGGATGACACATACCTTACAAGAATGGACAACGGACTTGACCAAATTCCTCACCCTTGGAATCCAGAACTTGGCCCGGATCAGACGGATCATCAGCTGACTGCCACCGTGCAGCGTGATGCGATGTGTAAAATGAACCAGGAGTCGAGACAGCTGACAGTCGTACGGAAGGATAATAGGGTGCCGTTCGTCATATTGGAGAAGCTCGGAGGACGTGACCCGGCCGCAGGCTCACATAAGGCCTTGCGAATCCACGAAGGGGTTTAGATTGTGAATCGGACTGGATGCCGATATTGGACGCTTTTCGCTTAAGCAGCCCATCTCAGAGACGAAGTGTCTGCGCTGCGTGACGGAAACTAGAAGACGTTCAGCCGACGTAACCTCATTAGCGGCCAGGTGTTCTTCAAACAAGGGTCGAATCTTCCGCGCGCGCTGGATGAAGCGATTAACATAGGCAAGGACTCGTAATGCCTTGTCGAGTGTGGAAAAACGCTCAAGGAGATCTTCGGGGGGGTACTTTCGCGACATGGACCTTGACTGCTCGCTTCTCGAGCTCAGTCACGGGGGCATCATAGCCTTGAGTGGGCCAGTCGCTGCGAGGCCTCTGCAGCCAGTCAGGACCGTGCCACCACAACTGGTTATCTGCAAGATCTTGGAGAGCTACGCCCCGGCTAGCGAGATCCGCAGGGTTATGCTCGGAGCGGACATGTGCCCATTTCTGCACGTCGGTGAACTGGGTGATCTTGGTCACCCGGTTGGCCACGAACGTTGTCCACTGGCACGCTGGCTTATGCAGCCACGCGAGGACAATAGTCGAGTCGGTCCAACAGTATAGGGCAGACGCGGCCCCTGGCATTTGTGGCAGAACGGCGGTGGCCATCTCGGACAACAACAAGGCACCGCACAGTTCTAGTCGGGGGAGCGACACCGTCTTAACTGGGGCCACTCGAGTCTTTGCAGTCAGCAGGGTCACTATTACCGTGGACCCGATTTCGACACGAACCTAAATGGCTGCGCCGTACGCCTTCTGTGAAGCGTCGCAGAACCCGTGGTGTTCGACCTTTAGGTGTGGTCGGAACGCGACCCATCGAGGAACACGAATCTGATCGAGCACCGAGTAATTCTTTAGGAAGTCAACCCATCGCTGACAGAAATCTTGAGGGAGGGCGTCATCCCACCCTAGATCCAGAAGCCAAATGTCTTGCATGAACATTTTTGCCCGAACAATGAAAGGAGCGAGCCAACCTGCTGGATCGAACAATTTGGCAATTTGGGAGAGGACTTGGCGCTTCGTGAAAACCGAGCCGGAAGTCAATTCTGGCGGGACAAAAAAGAATTCATCAGTCGTCGCTTTCCACCGCACGCCGAGTGTCTTGGCCGTGCTCTCTGCATCGATGTCGAGAAAGTCAGCACGGAGACGGTGATCGATCGGAATGTCGGACAGGATTGCCTTGTTGTTCGACGTCCATTTCCTAAGTGGGAACCCTGCTGACTCTAGGGCCCCTTTCAGCTCCCGAATCGAAGCTTGGGCTTCAGTTTTGGAGTCTGCCCCCGGGAGAACGTCATCAACGTACATAAACTGCCGGATAATTTGGCTTGCCTGCGGATACTTCGACTCTTCGTCGTCAGCGAGCTGTCGCAGTACACGGATCGCCAGGAACGGGGCACAATTGACACCGAAGGTGACCGTTTTCAACTCGTAGTCGCGGATATCCCCATCGGGATTGCGAAACAAAATACGTTGGAGCGGAGTATGCTTGGGGTCTACCCAAATTTGCCGATACATCTTCTCGATGTCGGCGTTGAAGACAAACCTAAAGTATCGCCACTTTAGGATTTGAATCGTCAGGTCGGATTGTAAGACCGGGCCCGCGTAAAGAATGTCGTTCAGACTGGTCCCGTTTGCGGACGGGCTCGAAGCATTGAAGACCACTCGCACCTTGGTGGTCGTGCTTTCGGGCTTGAAGACGGCATGATGTGGAAGATAGTAGGTAGCGGAATTGCTAGCGGGAGAGACCTCGGTCATGTGGCCTAAGTCGATGTACTCCTGAATTACCGAGTCATAGCGGGCCTTAAGGGGCGGGTCCCTCTTCAGGCGCTGCTCATTACGCAGAAACTGAGCAAGGGCAAAGGACCGTGAAGCCGCTAGCTCGGAACCCTTCTGCCCGGGGTCGCGTAAGGGGGAGCGTCACAACGTACTTGCCACACTCGTCTCTTTTCGTCGTCTGGACAAAATTGTGCTCGCAAACTGAATCCGATTCCGAACTTATCGGTGTGGGCACATCTTCCACCTCCCAGAATTTGGTGAGGAGCTGATCCAGTGAGTCACCGAGGCTGGGGGCCACTCGTGTGGAAAAGACGGACACGCTGCGGGGATTGGCTGGAGATAATGGTCCTGTCAGCACCCATCCAAAAATGGTCTCCCGACCGAGAAGCGACCCGCATATGTTAGGCTTGGCATTACTGAGGAGAATGGACGGAAGAATGTCCGCTCCTATTAGTACATCGACTTGGGAGCTCTCAAAGAAGTTGGGGTCCGCCAGAGGAATGTCGGGCAGCCCCTTGAGACGATCTCGCGGAATCGGGTATGATGGCAGATTTCCTGCCAACTGCGGCAGAACGTAGGCCGCAGTCTCTAATTGTAGCCCAGGTCTAGACGGCGACCGAATGGAGAAATGGCACAATTTTGTAGACTGCGCGGAAATGGTCTGATTAAGGCCGGAAACTTGGGCTTGAATCGTCTTGAAGGGTGGTTTGACGATGTTGAACAGTCGTTCCGTGATGAAGGTCGCTTCGGACCCTGCGTCTATCAGAGCTCGTGCTTGGAAGCTGCACCCCAAGTGGCACACGTTGATAAGAGCCGTGCCTAGTAGGACGGCTCCTGACCCGGAAGCGAAACACACCTGCACATCCGACTGATCCTCTGAGCCGTTTGTGCTTCTGGCAGTCTGTGCGGGTCGAGCCCTTGCTGTCGTAGGCGGACTTGGAGCGGTGGCGAACGGATTGCCACGGTGCAGAAGGGTGTGGTGCCGGCTGTGACATGTGAAGCAAGTATGGGCGCTCGTGAAGTCTCGTTGCTGGTGCCCTCGGGCAAAACAGTTCAAACACAGCTGCTTCCTTTTAATATAGTCCGAGCGCCCATTTACGTCCATTTCCAAGAACCGCGGACATAAGCGAATGGGGTGGTTCTCCCTCGAACAGAGATCGCAACCCTTGGGGCCCGGAACCACTCAAGTCTCGTATGAATGGAGCCTTCGAGCAGGGGCAGTAGGAGTTCCCGACCTTGGCGGAAGTTGCCCGGAGCTACTAGGCCTGACGTCATCGATTGCTTCCAGAGTGCGATGGTGCTCTGTCAGGAAATTGTCTAATTCCTTCCATGTTGGAATTTCGGCCTTGTTATGAACGGATTGCTCCCACATGGAAAGTGTGACTTTGGGGAGCTTTGACGAAATCATGAACACCAGGAGGCAGTCCCAGGCCTCAACATTGATGGCGGACATTGCTAGGGCTGTCAGACAACTCTGAATGGTGGCTTGGAGCTCCTTCAGCGCCACCCCGGACTCTTGAGAAATAGCCTGGAGGTTGAAAAGGATTTTCAACTGGCTATTGACCAGTAGCCGCCGGTTCTCAAAGCGGTCTGTGAGGCTTTGCCAAGCGACGGCAAACCCTTCATGGGTAAGGGGAGCCTTGGAAACAATAGCGTGGGCGTCACCACTTGTTTTGGACAACAAGTGGAACAACCGCTCTACCGGGGTGAGCCGCGAGTTTTGAATGTAAATGGCCGTGAATAAGTCTCGGAAGGTGGGCCACCGAAGATAATCACCCGCGAAGACCTCGGTATCCACCGGAGGTAACCGGCAGCCTGTAGACGCGGGCGTGTGAACGTTGACGGAAGCCGGAGTGGTATGGGAAGCAATTCTCTCTCGAAGCTGGGCAATACACCTCGAATAGACGGAGTAGCAGTAGCTGTACTTCGATTCCAGCACTGTCGAGATGGCCGCATTGTCGTCGGACACGGCTAGCAAATCGGAGCAGCTCTCATAGCTTTTCTCCACCTTCTCCCACAGTGCCCGAATTTGGTCCCGGTGGACTTCGCACATGTATTGGGAGCCCACTTCCGTTTCTCTGGCGGCCGGAGTATTTATGTTGGCCTCAAATTGGCTAACTCGATCTGAAGTGGCGATGAACTTCTTCAGCGCCACGTCGACCGCACTTTGAGCCATTTTTGCAACGGACCGAGTCTGCCTCTGTGAAGGACCGGATCTCGTGTTGACGGATTCGTCACTCTTCGCCCTTGGATTGGCACTGTACGCCTTAGGCTTTAAAAGAGGCGTCCGCGGAGAAGCGGATCGAGATCTCTCCAAACGGATGGTTGGGATCGGACGTGGCTTTTGGTCGTCTCCCGTGGGCATTCTCAGACACCAATTCGCTGATCAGCGCTTGTCGACTGACTTGCGCAATAGGTGGCTCGTACGAAGCGGTAGCCGGTCACTAATGTGATGAGCCCGGTGAGATCTCGGACGAAATGCGATTGCAAGGCCAAGTGGGAATTATTAGCGCCGATGTCGAGAGGAACGTCGGAAACGGCACAATTCGGATGTGGGAGAAACTTCAGGAAGCCAAAAAACCCAGATGGGCCAAGGTTTGTCGAGATTCTAGGCGGATGTTGCCAGATGCGGAGTAGAAGCAGCGTTAGGAAACAATGACGGAACGGAAAATGGACAAGGACCGGAAAATTCGTGCTCGTTCAGAACAATAATTGCTGACTGTCGATATATGTATATTTCGACCAGTAGGCCCGTACGTAAATATTGAGTTCCTGACTATTTTCGAATTGCGGAGCCGGAAAGGTGCACTTCACCTTGGCTTGGATCGAACACAGAGAAAAAAAAAAATAAATAATTAATTTTGCCTAATTGTCGGATTTAATTATTTTGGAAACAGACGGGTGGAGTTGAGAATTTCAATTTTTAATCAATGGAGGTTAAGTAACCCGAAGCTGGAACGGTCTTTAGCGCGGGTGCGCTCTTCAGCGCGGATGCGCTCTTCGGGTGAGCGGCACAACGGCCCCTCACCTAAACAAAGAGGAATACTAACTACTACAGCTACTAACTCATGGCGATTATTTTCTTTTTTTCTTCATCACCATTTTATTCCTCAAATTACGAGCAATGTTAATATGTTTTAATTTTTTTTTTTTTTATTATTCAATAGTTTTTTAATTTAAATTAATTCCAGGCATTCAGTGAAGTGAAAAAAAACAGAATCGAAAAATATGAAGATTATTATGTATATATTTATTTTCTCCGCGTGTAAACTTTCGCGAATCAATAGGTCATCAGTTTATTTGAAATCGTTTATTTTTAATTCTCGTGTGGAAATTAGTTTTTCTGAATTCTATGGTGTTTGTTTAGGTGAGGGGCCGTTGTACCGCTCAGCTGAACTAAAGAGCGCATCCGCGCTGAAGAGCGCAACGCACTGAAGAGCACTCTATGGATTCTCCCTCTCTCGTCGGCCGTCGTCGATCGTCCGCTCTGGCTTATATTTACGTTTAGCGTTTATTCTTTCTAAGTTAAGTTCAGTAATCTCTTGTAAGCAGCCCAATAAAGCTGACCGCGTTAAATTCACTGAAAGACACCCCCGACTTTTTAATTCAAAATTTCAACTTTTCTGGAATCTTTGGCGGCAGCAGCGCCCCCCTACAAACATTGGTCCTTCGAGCCGGATATCCTGAATATTTTGGATATTTGGATATATTCACCAGCAGTTCTCGGCATTGTTCCGCCAAAAGATAAGTACATTTTTCCGTCTGCGTCTCTCTGCCGGTCTTCAGCAGTGATCCGAACATTAAATTTCGTTCACACTGCTGCAAGATTGTTTTTCCCTCCGTGTCAACTCCAAGTCCGAGTTTTCCGACACAACGGCAGTTTGAGATTTTCTACTCTTCGGCTGCAAATTCTGAAAATTGTTCCATTCGTCTCCGTTTGTGTGCTGCCCATATTCCTCGCCGTTTTTGGCCTCTCCGTTTTCCATTCGCTTGCCAACGGTCGAGGCATATGAGCATCCATACACACACATACATATTTTGTTTTTGTGCAAATAATCCGCGAAAAATTCGCAAGTGAACAGTGAAATTGTGTGGTGTCCGTTATACAGTCCACTTAACAACGCTCCACTGTGCCAACATTGCCCACATGCCCTTACATATGTATATCCGTACCTGCATGCATGTCCATATATTTCCAAATATTTTCTGACTCCAATTTCAGGAAATATATAACCGATAAAAATTAACATATACAGTCCACTTATCGACGTTCCACTGTGCCATCATATGCCCCACATGCCCTTGCCCTACTTGCATGCATGTCCATATATTTCCAAATATTTTCTGCCTCCAATTTCAGGAAATATAACCGATAACATTTAAACACAATTTTTTAATTTCCTAAACCCAACAATTATATACCGCCATTTCACTACAAATTTGTGATTGTGTCGCGTCAATTCTCGAGCTGGCCGCCTTAGAAGCTGTGGTGTTTTTTTTTTTGGTGCTGGTTTTTTTGTCCCCCTTTTGGGTACGTACAGGGTGCCGACGGCATAACCGGCTGCGTAACAAATAAATTTAAAAACAAGAAAGGAAAGCTAACTTCGGGCGGAGCCGTAGTTGATATACCCTTGCAGCTAAAACAGGATATATATCGCTAAAATCGGATATAGTTGACCGATTCTTATGGGAATATCATAATATAATCAATAAATTACAAGACAAAATCTAAAAAGAAATTCCAAACTTCTATCTTGAAGAACCCCAAAGTTGGTATTTTTACCAAATACCATTTCCGATCGTTCAGTTATATGGCAGCTATAAGATATAGTCGGCCGATCCATATGAAACTTGATAAGTCGTATTATTTTTTTTCAAAAATAGTGTTGCGGCTATTCGAAGTTTATAGCGCCGCCCGAGTAAAGACGCCCGTGTAGTTCGATGCTGATTCTTGTTTTCATTTATTTTATCGATGACAGGGCAGCAGTACTCTTTCACTCCAAGCAGTGATAGCAGCACTTTAAATTCCTGGTAAATTAATAGTGGTACAATTCATAATTAAATCTTAAATCTTAATATCTTCTCACTTTTCGTCCGCTTCCCTCGAGTCTTAAATGGAAAAGAAAGCTTAGCACATGGTTACCGGCTGAGTTAACAGAGATTTAACACCCGCTTAAACTATCGGATCTGCAACTTCGGCGTTGCCGGATGCCGCGGGAGCAGTTTTGCTATGTATCGTAACACTCCCCACTTGTATATTCCGCCAGGGATCTACCAAACTACTCTCGATAGATAGAACTGCCAGCTTCGTCGCGGGTCTTGTGTAAACGCCAGATTGGGTCCTCACCGCGGCGCTCCTCACTTGACCGTCCGAGCTAAGGTTCACCTTCAGGATTCTTCCTTTCGGCCACTGGCTACGCGGCTGTCCGGGATCGCACACATACACGATGTCCCCTTCTACAAGAGGCTTAGCCTTTTCGCACCACTTGGCCCGCCTAGTGATTACTGGCAGGTATTCTTGAAGCCATCGCCTCCAGAACGAGTCCGTCAGTTGTTGTGATTCCATCTAGCTCTTCTTGAGCTGCACTCCTTCGGGGAGGGGCTCCATCGTCGGTCCTCTTCCAGTTGAGCTTCCAAGCAGAAAATGATTCGGTGTCAGTGATTCTTCGTTCTCATCTTCCAATGGAATGTATGTTAGGGGTCGCGAGTTGACGATCGCCTCCGCCTCCATTAGAGCGGCTCTCAGCAACTCATCCGATGGTCGTTTGTCAAGGAGGATTGATTCCTATTGCCCTTGTAGAGAGGCAGGTGAAGAGCACGCCGTATCGTTTCTCTGAACTGCGTCTGACCCGCACCATCAGAGGCCCAAAATAGTCTACACCCGTGTAGCTGAAAGGTCTATGAAAGGCTGCTACTCTTGGATAGGGAAGTTCCGCCATGCGCGGCGGTTTGGGGGCCGCCTGTCGGTTCTTGCATTGTTGGCAGGAACGTCGTATCCGAGCAAGGGTGGATCTCAGCTTTGGTATCCAAAATTTTTGTCGCAGTTCGTTGACCACCGTCTCGTGGTTAGCGTGCAGAAATCTTCGGTGAAATTCCTTTATGATAAGCTGCGTAATGTGGCTGCCGCAGGGGAGTACGACGCGGTCGCTTCCCTTGATCATCTTGGCACGTTCATCCAGCTTTAATACTCCATCGGAATCCATATACGGTCCCAGCTTGTATAGTAGGTTCTTCTTCTTCAATGGTTTTCCTTGTAAAATTAACCGTATCTCCGTCTGGTAGTACTCCGCCTGAGCGTACGACCACAGAAGACTCTCCGCGACCCTGGTATCTTCTTGTGATGGCTGATTTTCGATGTCCGATCGTTGAAGAGCCTTGGCCTTCCATCGCCTCATACACCATACCGTTCTCGCGGTACTCCATAGCAAACGGATCCAGATTGAGAACCGCTCGGAGTCTATGAGGGTCGCGCGTCCTACGTCTGTGAATCCGTCACATACGCCGATGAATTGCGCCTTCAATTCCATTCCTGACTCGTCTCCTCCTTCCGCCTCTGTCAGCGGCCAAAATTGCCTCTCTTGCCAAAGAAATCTCGGCCCGTTCAACCAACGACTTTCTCGGTTGAAATCAGGTCCTTTGTTCCACTTAGTGGCGTCGTCCGCCACGTTCTCGGAGGAAGGTACCCAGCGCCAGTCCTTGACGCTAGTACCGTCTAGAATCTCGATCACACGGAATGCTACAAATTGTTTGTACTTCCTCTGGTCCGATCGCAGCCAACTCAGCACGGTCCTCGAGTCGGTCCAGAAAGTCCGTGTGCTCAGCTTCGCGCCAAGTGAAAGCTCCAGAGTTTGAGCTAGCTTCGCTCCAAGCACTGCTCCCATGAGCTCAAGCCTTGGTATAGATGTCGGTCTTAGAGGGGCTACCTTGGTTTTGCTGCCCAGTAGACTGCAGTGGATACCTGCCTCATTTTGAAATCGTATATAACTCACGGCGGCAAATCCACTCTCGCTTGCGTCCACGAAGGTGTGCATCTCCACTTCTGAATCCATCAGCGACTCCTTCATGTGGCATCTTGGGATGGTCATTTTCTCTACGTCCGGGATATACCGAAGCCATCGCTTCCATTTAACCCATTCTGCCTCAGGTATGGGGTCATCCCAGGTACATCCACTTCGCCATATTTCCTGAAATATTATTTTTGCATACATCACGTAGAAGGATATGAGCCCTAAAGGATCATATATAGACATCAACACACTGAGAAACTCTCGTTTGGTGGGTCGTTGCCTTCCTTGGAGAAGTTCTCTATGGCGATATCGTGGGGAAACACGGTAGCGGATGAGATCTTCTTTCGTGTCCCACCACATTCCCAGCACCTTCTCGGTCTGTCCATCCGTTGTTTCGTCTAGTCTCACTAGCGTGGGTGCTCCTTCGCCGAGTGCGCTTAATACTTCTCTGGAATTCGATACCCAGTTTCGAATGAGGAATCCGCCCTGAAGATGAATGTAGTGGACCTGATGCGCGAGGCTTATAGCTTCTTCCTCCGTGTCGACGCTGTCCAGCATGTCGTCTACATAGTGATTCTCCAGTATGCACTTAACAGCGCGTGGGTATTCCTTCTTGAACGATTCTGCATTTCTGTTCTTCACGTACTGGGCACAGCTGGGGGAGCAACTAGCCCCAAAAGTCATTACCTGCATGGCGTAGTTCTCTCTCCGTTGTGTGTATGGGTCTATAAATACAAAGCGTTGGTATCTCTGGTCTTCTGTGTGTATCCTAACCTGATGAAACATTTCGGCGATATCGCCGCCGATAGCAATACGTTTCTCTCTAAACCTGTGAAGTATTGGTACCAACTGCGCTAGTTGGTCAGGTCCCTTCAGCAGCATTGTGTTCAGCGAGATCCCTTCCGTCTTCGCAGCTGCATCCCAGACTATGCGAAGCTTTCCTGGCTTGTTCACGTTTAGCACGGGAAAGATAGGTAGATACCAATATGGCTTTTCCTCAGCTTCTTCCGACGTAATGGGCCGTGCATATCCTTTCTTCACGTACTCATCTAGCTGTCGGCGAATTTCCTTCGCAAGCTCCGGCTCGCGAGTCAATTTCTGATACAGGCATCGTGCCCGCTTTAGGGCTGTCGGTAAACTATCCGGCAGCTTGTCATCTTTATACCTCCAAAGCAGGCCTGTTTCAAATCGGCCATTTATTCGCCTCGTGTTCTTCTCCAGCTGCTGTATAGCCAACTGGTCATCATTGGATACGCTCTTGCTATCTCTGGTCTAGGGCCGCCGTCCGACCACATGCACTGCTCAAGCAGGCGCAAGATCCCCTTGTTCTCGTCAGCTTCACATGCACATATGTGAAACACGTGGTAGTTTGGGGTTGTGTCGTCACCCACACTGTTGGAGCTTCGTCCTTTAATCGTCCACCCCAGGCGGGTCTTCTCAGCGATCGGTTCTTCTGTTGTGCCTTCCTTGGTTCGAAGCAAGCGCCCTAGTTTGCAATTATTGAGACCTATCAGGAGCCTGGGCTGTGCTGAGTCGTATCCGGACAGTGGTAGATGTCGAAGGTGTGTGTGCTGTGCTTTCAGGTGGGTTATATCGAACGACTGTGACGGGAGTTCAAGAGACTGGACCGAGTGAACGTCGCGAAGATCATATAGCTTCGTTTGGCCAATCCCGGAGATCCTTAAGTCGAGTCTGACCGAGGTGTCCTCATACCGGTGCATGCCGGCAGTCCACTGCATACATAGTGGCTGCGGTTGTCCCTTCACTCCAAGGTCTTCTAGCAAGGGGGCGTCGATCAAGGTTAGAGATGACCCGTCGTCGATGAAGGCATACGTGTTGACTTGCCTACCATTTCCATACAAAGTCACTGGCAATACCCTGAATAGCATTTCCACACCTTCTTGTCGGTGTGATGCTCCAGGCATCTTTTCTGCGTGGCCAGTCTCCGATAGCCTCTCCCTTGGGAGCTTGCCCATGAGCGCCTTTCGCCTATGTAGAAGTTGTTGTCGCAACTGCAGCAACTGATCTTCTTCCTCCAACAACCTTAGCTCCGTCTGCAGGTCCTGCGCTTCCTTCGAGGCCTCGTTGACGTCATTAGTTCCGATCCTCATATGGTCGCCACCTGAGTAACTCTGGTAGTTGTCCCCAGCCGTCAGGCTGGTCAGCTTTTCTGTCCTGATCAACGTCGAGTTCTGTGCATGGACGTCTACGTCACACTCTGCACAGATCCATCCTACTCCGCTATCCTCTAGAGCAGCACACTTAGGATGGCACATGCTCACGCAGCCGGCGCCAATACAGCCAACTGTCACGTGCTCGTCCTCCACTTCACAGAGGAAGCATGTCGCCTCTCCACCGGATCCAGTAGGCATCTCCATGTTGATTTCGCTCTCTGACTCAAGTATTCTCCAAGAATACACCAGAAAAGAATTTAAAGAAATGTTGCGGCTATTCGAAGTTTATAGCGCCGCCCGAGTAAAGACGCCCGTGTAGTTCGATGCTGATTCTTGTTTTCATTTATTTTATCGATGACAGGGCAGCAGTACTCTTTCACTCCAAGCAGTGATAGCAGCACTTTGAATTCCTGGTAAATTAATAGTGGTACAATTCATAATTAAATCTTAAATCTTAATATCTTCTCACTTTTCGTCCGCTTCCCTCGAGTCTTAAATGGAAAAGAAAGCTTAGCACATGGTTACCGGCTGAGTTAACAGAGATTTAACACCCGCTTAAACTATCGGATCTGCAACTTCGGCGTTGCCGGATGCCGCGGGAGCAGTTTTGCTATCTATCGTAACAATAGAATTCATAGAAAATCCCAACTTTCTAGCTCGAAAAACACTGCCATTTCCGATCAATTTCTTATATCGCAGATATAGGATATAGTTGGCTGATCCTTATAAAATTTGGCATGTTGTATTATTTTGCCAAAAATAGCAATCGTACCAAATCCGAATTCTCTAGCTTTAAAAACACCGAAGTTATAACTAATTAATCAATATAAACCATCGATTTCATCGTTTAGAAAGCGTTTGATTTCATCGTTTCTTTCTTAGAAAGAAAGCGTCTTTTCGCGTTGTTGTTGATTTACGAAACCAGCCACTGCACTTTTTTGATATTATTGAATACTTTTTCCCGGAGCACAATAAATACACGTATGCATGCGACGACGATGCGATTTCACCTAAATTAATAGGATTGTCGAAACAGGCAAAAAACAAATCATACCTCTTAAATAAAAAATTCAAAGAATAAATATCAATGCAATTGCACCGTAAATTGGCATCATTTTATTTTATCCGAATTTTCTCTGCAAGCTATTAATAAATATTTTTAACGTTAAATTTAATAGCGTTATATCAGCGTTTAAATAAGAGTGATAAATAAACATTGAAAAATATCAATGACAACATATTGGTGATCCTGACGTTATCTCGTTGTTATAATAACATTGTTGTTTAGATATTGCATGAACAAAATGAAGTATGAAGTAAAAATTGCACTTCATTGCATGAAGTAAAAAAAAACAGAATCGAAAAATATGAAGATTATTATGTATATATTTATTTTCTCCGCGTGTAAACTTTCGCGAATCAATAGGTCATCAGTTTATTTGAAATCCTTTATTTTTAATTCTCGTGTGGAAATTAGTTTTTCTGAATTCTATGGTGTTTGTTTAGGTGAGGGGCCGTTGTACCATTCAGCTGAACTAAAGAGCGCATCCGCGCTGAAGAGCGCAACGCACTGAAGAGCACTCTATGCATTCTTCCTCTCTCGTTTGCCGTCGTCGATCGTCCGCTCTGCCCATTAAAGCCCAATAAAGCTGACCGCGTTAAATTCACTGAAAGACACCCCCGACTTTTTAATTTAAAATTTCAACTTTTCTGGAATCTTTGGCGGCAGCAGCGCCCCCCTACAAACATTGGTCCTTCGAGCCGGATATCCTGAATATTTTGGATATTTGGATAAATTCTACCAGCAGTTCTCGGCATTGTTCCGCCAAAAGATAAGTACATTTTTCCGTCTGCGTCTCTCTGCCGGTCTTCAGCAGTGATCCAAACATTAAATTTCGTTCACACTGCTGCAAGATTGTTTTTCCCTCCGTGTCAACTCCAAGTCCGAGTTTTCCGACACAACGGCAGTTTGAGATTTTCTACTCTTCGTCTGCAAATTCTGAAAATTTTTCCATTCGTCTCCGTTTGTGTGCTGCCCATATTCCTCGCCGTTTTCGGCCTCTCCGTTATCCATTCGCTTGCCAACGGTCGAGGCATATGAGCATCCATACACACACATACATATTTTGTTTTTGTGCAAATAATCCGCGAAAAATTCGCAAGTGAGCAGTGAATTGTGTGGTGACAAAAAGAAGGCATAATTAATATTGTCCAGCCGGTGTGAATTAGTTCCGGAAATTTCCAAATTCACCGAACAGTCCGCCGCTGTCGTAATATTTGTTTCTTTTCTTCCCCAATCAGTGTCATTTTTTACACCACATAACCTCTCTGTTCCCCCCGTTAAACAGTCCACTTATCAACGCTCCACTGTGCCAACATTGCCCTTACATATGTATATCCGTACCTGCATGCATGTCCATATATTTCCAAATATTTTCTGACTCCAATTTCAGGAAATATATAACCGATAAAAATTAACATATACAGTCCACTTATCGACGTTCCACTGTGCCATCATATGCCCCACATGCCCTTGCCCTACTTGCATGCATGTCCATATATTTCCAAATATTTTCTGCCTCCAATTTCAGGAAATATAACCGATAAAATTTAAAAACAATTTTTTAATTTCCTAAACCCAACAATTATATACCGCCATTTCACTACAAATTTGTGATTGTGTCGCGTCAATTCTCGAGCTGGCCGCCTTAGAAGCCGTGTTGTGTTTTTTTTTGGTGCTGGTTTTTTTGTCTCCCTTTTGGGTACGTACAGGGTGCCGACGGCATAACCGGCTGCGTAACAAATAAATTTAAAAACAAGAAAGGAAAGCTAACTTCGGGCGGAGCCGAAGTTGATATACCCTTGCAGTTAAAACCGGATATATATCGCAAACATCGGATTAAATTGGCCGATCCTTATGAGAATACCATAATATTACCAATTTATTACAATAAAAAATCTAACACAAAGTACCAAGCTTCCATCTTCAAAAATACCAAAGTTGGATTTTTTACCAAATACCATTTGGCATGTTGTATTATTTTGCCAAAAATAGCATTCGTACCAAATCCGAATTCTCTAGCTTTAAAAACACCGAAGTTAAAGCATTTCCGATCAATCAGTTATATGGCAGCTATAGGATATAGTCGGCCGATCCCGGCCGTTCCGACTTATATACTGCGTGCAAAGGAAAGAAGGGTGTGTGCAAAGTTTCAAGACGATAGCTTTAAAACTGAGAGACTAGTTCGCGTAGAAACAGACAGACGGACAGACAGACGGACAGATGGACATGCTTATATCAACTCAGGAGGTGATCCTGATCAAGAATATATATACTTTATAGGGTCGGAGATGTCTCCTTCACTGCGTTGCACACTTTTGACCAAAATTATAATACCCTCTGCAAGGGTATAAAAAGGAAATCAATTAATTATAAACTTATATATTTATAATTATATCCACTAAAATTTATTTAATTCTTATTTTCCGTTCTGCAAAGGGCCAGATTTTTTAATTCACCTTTCCGGCCACTCAATAATTAAAGTCGAAAATTTAATTATCGGGAAAAATTATAATTAAATAATTTATTTGTCGATCTTCTGTCTGAATCGAGCCGCGGTTTCAATTCCACCGTTTCAGCTTCGTGATAATTAACCTCAATTGATTAAAACTTGAGATTTTCAACTCCACCCTTCTGGATCCCTAATAATTAAATCCGCCAATTAGGCAAAAATTAATTATTTAGTTTTTGTGTCACATCCAATCCAAGGTCAAGTGCACCTTTCCGGCTCCGCAAATTCGAAAATTGTCAGGAATTCAATATTTACGTACGGGCCATACTTGTCAAAATATACATATACATCAATTTTCTCATCAATTTTTTCCCCGAACGAGCACGAATTTTCCGGTACTTGTCCATTTTTCCGTGCCGTCAGTTTCCTAACGCTGTTTCTACTCCGCATCAGGCAACATCCGCCTAGAATCGGAACAAACCTCGTCCCATCTGGGTTTTTTTCGGCTTCCTAAAGTTTCTTCCACATTCGAATCGTGCCGCATCCGACGCTCCTTTCGACATCGGCGCCACTAATTCCCACTTGTGCCTTGTAATCGCATTTCATCCGCGATCTCACCGGTCTTATCACGTTAGTGTGACCGGCCACCGCTTCGTACGCGGCACCTATTGCGCAAGTCAGTCGACAAGCGATGACCAGCGAATTGGTGTCTGAGAATGCCCAAGGGAGACGACCAAAAGCCACGTCCGATCCCAACCATCCGTTTGGAGAGATCTCAATCCGCTTCTCCGCGGACACCTCTTTTAAAGCCTAAGGCGTAATGCCATTTCAAGGGCGAAGAGTGACGAATCCGTCAACACACTCCCCGGTCCTTCACAGAGGCAGACTCGTCCCGTTGCAAAAATGGCTCAAAGTGCGGTCGACGTGGCCGCAGAAGTTCATCGCCACAACAGATCGAGCTAGCCAATTTGAGGCCAACATAAATACTCCGGGCGCCAGAGAAACGGACGTGGGCTCCCAATACATGTGCGAAGTCCATCGGGACCAAATTCGGGCACTGTGGGAGAAGGTGGAGAAAAGCTATGAGAGCTGCTCCGATTTGCTAGCCGTGTCCGACGACAATGCGGCCATCTCGACAGTGCTGGAATCGAAGTACAGCTTCTGTTACTCCGTCTATTCGAGATGTATTGCCCAGCTTCGAGAGAAAATTGCTTCCCATACCACTCCAGCTTCCGTCAATGTACACTCGGCCGCGTCTACAGGCTGCCGGTTACCTCCGGTGGATACCGAGGTCTTCGCGGGTGATTATCTTCGGTGGCCCACCTTCCGAGACTTGTTTACGGCCATTTACATCCAAAACTCGCGGCTCACCCCGGTAGAGAGGTTGTTCCACTTGTTGTCCAAAACAAGTGGTGACGCCCACGCCATTGTTTCTAAGGCTCCGCTTACCCATGAGGGGTTTGACGCCGCGTGGCAAAGCCTCACAGATCGCTTTGAGAACCGGCGGCTATTGGTCAACAGCCAGTTGAAGATCCTTTTCAACATCCAGGCTATTGCTCAAGAGTCCAGGGTCGCGCTGAAGGAGCTGAAAGCCACCATTCAGAGTTGTCTGACAGCCCTAGCAATGTCCTCCATCAATGTTGAGGCTTGGGAGTGCTTCCTGGTATTCATGATTTCGTCAAGGCTCCCCAAGGTCACACTTTCTATGTGGGAGCAATCCGTCCATAATAAGGCCGAAATTCCAACATGGAAGGAATTAGACAACTTCCTGACAGATCTCCATCGCACTCTAGAGGCAATCGACGACGTCAGGCCTAGTAGCTCCGGGCAACTTCCGCCAAGGTCGGGAATTCCTATTGCCCCTGCTCGGAGGCTCAATTCATATGAGACTCGAGTGGTTCCGGGCCCCAAGGGTTGCGATCTCTGTTCGAGGGAGAACCACCCCATTCGCTTGTGTCCGGGGTTCCTGGAAATGGACGTAAATGGGCGCTCTGACTACATAAGGAGAAAGCAGTTATGTTTAAACTGTTTTGCCCGAGGGCACCAGCAGCGAGACTGCACGAGCGCCCATACCTGCTTCACATGCAACAGCCGACACCACACCCTCCAGCACCGCGGCAATCCATTCGCCACCGCTCCACCACCGCCTACGCCGCCTACCGCTCCAAGTCCGCCTACGCCAGCAAACGGCTCAGAGGATCAGTCGAATGTGCAGGTGTGTTTCGCTTCCGGGTCAGGAGCAGTCCTACTGGGCACGTCCCTTATCAACGTGTGCCATTTGGGGTGCACCGTCCAGGCACGAGCACTAATAGACTCAGGGTCCGAAGCGACCCTTCATAACGGAACGACTGTTCAACCTCGTCAAGCCTCCTTTCAAGACGATTCAAGCCCAAGTTTCCGGCCTTAATCAGACCATTTCCGCGCAGTCTACGAAATTGTGCCATTTCTCCATTCGGTCGCCGTCTAGACCCGGGCTACAATTAGAGACTGCGGCCTACGTTCTTCCGCAGTTGGCAGGAAATCTGCCGTCCTACCCGATTCCGCAGGATCGTCTCAAGGGGCTGCCCGACATTCCCCTGGCGGACCCCAACTTCTTTGAGAGCTCCAAAGTCGATGTGTTAATAGGAGCTGACATTCTTCCGTCCATTCTCCTCGGTAATTCCAAGGCTAACATCTGCGGGTCGCTTCTCGGTCAGGAGACCATTTTCAAATGGGTGCTGACCGGCCCATTATCTCCAGTCAACCCCCGCAGCGTGTCTGTTTTTTCTGCACGAGTTGCCCGCAACCTCGGTGACTCATTGGATCAGGGAGAGGTGCCCACGCGGATCAGTTCGGAATCGGATTTAGGTTGCGAGCACAATTCTGTCTCGAGTCCTTCTTTAATTTACGCATCGCATAACGCTGCACGGGGGCAATCAGCTGATGATCCGTCTGATCCGTGCAAAATTCTGGATTCCAAGATCATATTCAGCACGATGTCGCCACGCCCACGTGGTTCTCGCGAACCGCTATTGCTCGAGCTTCCTGGCCCACGAGCACTCCGACGGATCCTGTCGGCGTGGAGACGGCTGTAAGACGTGTGGTCAGGATCACCACACGCTGCTGCACCCCGTGACCAAGGAGCACCGGTCACCGCCCGCGGGAGACAGTACACGGTGTGTCTCGCTCTCTCGTCGGCCGTCATCCGCCAACTCCCGGCGCGGTTCGGGTGCTTCTCGCCCTGCGTCCGCCATTTTCCGGCATTTCCAAACCGATCCACGGCCGCCGACTTCCCGGCACTCTTCGATAATTCCTCGGCATTTTTCCGCCACTGGCCGGCAGCCGTAAAGTGCTCCACTGCATTCGTCCGCCACCCATCGGGTGCCGTCCACCGCTCGTCCGCCCGCGTCATCCGCGCCTGGGCAATTTTCCGCCTCTCCGCGAGGGCCCTCGCAGGACGCGGTCGCTGCGCCCACCCTATCGTCGCTGCTGAACCGGAACAGCGTCAACACCGGGACCCGGATCTTCGACACGGGGGCCTTCATCGACCCGTGTACGCCCTCTAGCTGCAGTGACGCATAGCTAGCGACGGGGGAGAATGTTTAGGTGAGGGGCCGTTGTGCCGCTCAGCTGAACTAAAGAGCGCATTCGCGCTGAAGAGCGTAACGCATTGAAGAGCTCATCCGCGCTAAAGAGTGCATCCGCGCTCGCCTCTCTATGCATTCTCCCTCTCTCGTCGGCCGTCGTCGATCGTCCGCTCTGGCTTATATTTACGTTTAGCGTTTATTCTTTCTAAGTTGAGTTCAGTAGTCTCTTGTAAGCAGCCCAATAAAGCTGACCGCGTTAAATTCACTGAAAGACGCCCCCGACTTTTTAATTCAAAATTTCAACTTTTCTGGAATCTTTGGCGGCAGCAGCGCCCCCCTACAAACAGTGTTAAAAAGACACTAACTCATTTACAGCAACCCTAAGCAGAGATCGATCTTTCGCCGATGGACATACAGTGAGAGGTTTATTTACTTTTGTACATACACTGAGAACAATTTCTCTGGAAATTTTAATATTCCAATATTGAATTTAATATTCCATAATGTAAGTAATTTATTCATTCTTCATCATAACATCCAAACAACACTAACAAAAGCACGAATTTCATTTGTATGATTTGATTGGTGACTAACGGATACCCTATCCTTATGATTTTTACATTTTTTTTCATTTTTCTAATACCCTAATTTAAAATTTGTTATCACCTTTATATTGATATTTACTATTACCAAACTTTATTTTATTATATATATAACAGTACCACTTCAACCTCTGAAGAGACAAGTTGTATTACAAAGTGAACACCTGCGTGAAAAAACCCCACATAGCTTATCAGCAAAATTAAACAAACAAATATTGACCACAAAGAAAAACTTAAAAACCCAACAACAAAAAACACGCGTATATTGCTCAACCCGGGTCCAAGACCCTTGCAATAACCATGCACGAACCACCCGATACACCCCAAAAACATACCAACATAAAGACCCGAAATTCATGGTAGTAAAAAGAAAGGACAATGAATCATTTAGAACAGTTTCCCCCTTCATAATCCAAAAATCCATAGACTATGCCTGCGGAGGAGAAGTTGATTCGGTAAAAAAAACACGAGACGGAACCCTACTAATAAAAACAAAAACTCACCTTCAAGCTACAAAACTGCTTAAACTAAACAAAATTGCAAACATGGAAATACTGGTTACGGAACATAAAACACTAAACTCCTCGAAAGGAGTGATCTACAGCAACGACCTCAGATATATTGATGAAGAGACCATCCTTCAAGAGCTTAAACCCCAAAAAGTCATAGAAGTAAAAAAAATAATGAAGAAACAAACTACAAGCAACAACACCAACACCAATACCACCGACTCACTAACAGAAACTGGCCTAATAATTCTAACATTTGAATCCCACAAACTTCCCGAAATACTTCGAATTGGATACGAAACCGTTCGCGTGCATGACTACATACCACTCCCGCTACGCTGCAAAAAGTGCTTTGGTTTGGACACCCAACTCCCATATGCAAAAGCACAGACAAATGTTCAAATTGCTCGGAAGAAAAACACACCACTGAAGGCTTACACTGCCAAAAAGATAAAAAATGCCTCAACTGCGAGAACAATCCGGAAATAAACTCCCAACACAGCCCGCTTGACCGTAAATGTCCAACATTCCTTAAGCAACAGGAACTTACAGCTATAAAAACTACCGAGAAGGTCGACCACAAAACTGCTTTGAGGATATACTTCGAGCGACACGGATACCAAACTAGAGCCACGTATGCAACAACTCTGACCAGCAACACTACACAGGACCAAACAAAACCCCAATCTTCAAATACCACCACACCAATAGAAAAAACTACACACAAAAATCACACACAAAACACCATAACCAAATCAACATCCCACGGAACCTCAACTAAAGCGCCAAAATCACCCGAAGAACACCTCCAAAATCACACTCCACAGAAAGAGCAAGACGACATCGAGGCCATGGATACCGACATTACAGACACCACACCAAAATCACTTTACGCATCACAAATTACAAAGAACTTAACATTAAAAATATTTTCCAAAGATAAGTCAAGCTCTCTCTCCACTAACTTCAAACCATCCAAACCAAAAACTAAACCCGCAACCAAAAACAAACATACCAATAACAGCGACAACGAATCCATCTAAAATCCACCAACCTTATCCTAAACTAACCCGATCTTCACCTCAAAAATGTCCCTTAATATAAGGCAATGGAATATAAAAGGTTACTCTAACAATTATAACCAACTTCTAATATTGATAAAGAACCACTCACCACACATCATAGCTCTCCAAGAATCACACATACAATACACCTATAACATACCCACCCCCGTAAACTACACTCTACTAACTAACATAGCCACGAACAGATTTGGCGGCGTAGCACTACTAGTACACAAATCGATCGAAAATTCTATAATCAACACCACAAACGATCTCGAAATACTAGAAATACTCGTAAAATCCCAGCAAAACCTACACATACAGACAGTTTACATCTCTCCGACCAAAACTATCTCAAGACAAATACTAGAAAACACATTGCATAGACATGAAGTACCCTCATTAATAGTGGGGGACTTTAATGGTTGGCACCCAGCCCGGGGCTCCCCTACCACTAACCCAAGAGGCAAACATACTAAAATTTATCGACACATCCCAACTTATCCTCTTAAATGACAAATCACCAACACATTTTTCAACACACAACACATACACACACATTGACCTTTCCCTTTGCTCGGGATCACTAGCCCCACAAACAAAGTGGAAAATACTCGATGACCTTCATGGGAGCGACCACTTCCCAATAATCATCTCTCTTTTTCCATTAAAAAAGGTAAATAAATTCAACAAACCCTTTTTTAAATTAAAAAACGCCAATTGGGACCAGTACTCTGCCCTCACACACCAATATGACTCCAAATTTGCCCCCTCTGAAAATGTAAACAAAGAGGCTGCCCAAATCAACAAAATCATTTTGCATAGTGCAAACAGCTCTATTCCGCAAACCTCACCAAATTCTAAACCATACAAGGTTTCCTGGTGGAATAAATACTTAGCTCACTTACAAAAAGAAAAAAAATTAGCTTGGAACACCCTTAATCGCAACATAAACCTTCAAAACATAACAGATTACAGACGCAAGAATGCCAAATATAGATTTGAAATGAAAAAAAGTAAAAATGAAGCATCCAACTCCTTTACATCCACCATAGCTCCGTCAACACCCTCATCCAAAATATGGCACAATATAAGACGCTTTTGCGGACTTAACCCAGCCAAACAAATTCGCGCAATACAAAACCCCGAAAATAACACCCCTACAACTTCTACCAACGGAATTGTTAATATATTTGCACGGCACTTCTCACAGCTTTCAAACGATCGGAACTTCTCAGAGGAGTTCGGAAACAACAAATACAAAAGCAACACATACGACTACACCCCCTGCCCAACAGCCAAAACCATAGAGAAAAAAATTACTCTCCTCGAACTAACGTCAGCCTTACAAACGCTTAAGGGAGCCACTCCAGGATTAAATAGAATCTCATATGAAATGATAAAAAACATCTCACGTACCACAAAAAACAGAATAACAGACCTTTTTAACAAAATACTAGACAGTCACATACCGCAAGCCTATAGAACAAGCCTCGTCATACCGATCCTCAAGCCAAAAACTGAAAAAACAAAAATAAATTCATACAGACCCATATCCCTCAACTGCTGTCTTGCAAAAACTCTCGACAAAATAATTGCCAAAAGACTATGGTGGTTTGTAACCGTGAATAAAGTGCTTAATCAAAACCAATTTGGCTTCAAAAAAGGAAAATCGACTTCGGACAGTCTACTCTACGTAGACTACCTCATAATGACTACCTCATAAACAGCCTTACACAAAAATATTAAATTTAACGCACACGCCGACGATTTCTTCCTCATAATAAACTGTCAAGAAAAGAGAAATAAAAACCTCAACTTAGACTACATTTTAAATAATATAAACACCTGGTGCTCATATTCCGGAGCATCCCTTTCCCTAGCAAAGTGCAAACACCTTCACATTTGCAAAAAACGCAACTGCACTTGTACTATAACCTGCAACAACATACAAATACCCACCGTCACCTCTCTCAAAATCCTAGGATTAACAATTAACAATAAATACAAGTGGAACACACACATAAACTCACTAATACCCTCACTCCACCAAAAACTAAATATAATAAAATGCCTATCCAGCCATAAATTTAATTGCAATACCCACACACTCCTTCACGTCGCCAAAGCAACGGTCATTGCTAAACTGGAATACGGTTTGTTCCTTTACGGACACTCACCGAAAAGCACCTTAAACAAATTAAAGACCCCGTTCAATGCTGCGCTTCGCCTAGCCCTTGGAGCCTTCCGAACAACCCCCTTATCTAACTTAATCAACGAGTCCAATATTCTCACAATAGAGCAAAAACGAGACCTACAAACAGCCAAGCTTAGCAAAAACTTAATTTTTTCCAGAGACACACCCATACACAAATTTGTTAAGCAACGGAAAATCAGAAAAAACCTAACCACCATAGACCGAACCATACAACTCTGCCTCTCACTAAACTTACCATACCAACCACAAAAACTACAAAAATTCAATCCACCTTGGGAAATCCCCAATCTTATAGATACAACGTTCAGAATCCACAAGAAACAAACAACACCCCCAGACACATATCGAAAACTATACGAACATACCAAAGGTAGACACAAATCCTACAAGTTTATATTCACAGACGGATCAAAAATAAATTCCACAATAACTTACGCAGTCTCAACAGAAAACCACATTTTAAAATATGGTATGCTCCCCCCATACTCTTCAGTACTCTCCGCCGAAATAATAGCCATCCAAGAAGCAATTGATCATGTCAAAAGTTTAAGGGGTAAATTCATGATTTGCTCTGACTCCCTCTCAGCAATTGACTCCATAGAAAACACTAACAATAACAACTTTTACTCAAACAAAATCCGATCACATCTAACAAAGCTAGCACCAAAAATAAAAGTATTGTGGATTCCTGGCCATGTAGGCATAGCAGGCAATGAGCTAGCCGACCAAACCGCTAAGTCAGCAGCGAAAATCCCTCTCATTTTCACCCCAAACATAAATTTAACAGACATAAACAAACATTTAAGGTCAGAATTCTCAACAAGACAGGAACAAAACTTTGAACAATGCAGTCAATGGTATAAATCCATAAACAAAGACAACACGAACATCGACAAATACATAACCTCTTTTAACCCAAAGTCGAGCAGGCTCGACCAAATAAAAATAGTACGCCTTAGACTAGGCCACACAAAACTTACCCACGAACACTACTTCAACCAGAACCAAACATCCCCATGCCCCTTTTGCCAAGGAGACAACACCATATCCCACCTACTCAACTCATGCCCATCACTCCATCAAATAAAGCACTCTATCTTTAAAAACACAAACCCACTTAACCTACTCAACGAACTAAACACAAATAACCTTCAAAAAATAATATCTTTTCTAAAAGAATCAAATTTGTTCCACAAAATATGAAGTCCAAAATCAGAAAATTGTAACTAAAATGTACATAATTATGTAAATATATAACCCACGAACCTCCGTTCATAGACCTAAGCTATTCATAACCTAAGACTTAAAACATGTATAAAATCTCATTATCAACTAGGCTTTAAAGCCAAAGGCCCCGCTGCCAGTGCTATACCCACTAAGCTAGTTTAGTTTTGTAAACTGCTCTACCTTTAATAATAATAATAATAATAATTATATATATAAACATATTTCTTTGAACATTTATATATTAACTTTTATTTTTATAAATTTTACATATATGTTTCCCTCTTGTACAATTAGGCTATTTTATACCAACAAACATTTAGGAATAATGTCGAACACCACATTAGTCTTAGCCAAATTTTTGTTTAAGTTTTATTTTTGAATTAAACTTTATAATGAATTGAATATCTTCTGTTTGAACTGAGCTGATGACTCCGCGGATGTAGGGTGTTCTAAGGGGTCACTAAATTCTGCTTTATCGGACTGTGGCCAAAGCCACTTTCTTGATAACACTCAAAAATTCAATGTTTTTTTTCCAAATGACGTCATTTGGGACAAATATTATTGAAGACCGAAGATTTAATACGACATTTAAGGTATTTATCCCACTCAAAAATATTTGCTAATTCGGATCTTTACTCTCCCATCGAAAAAAGTGTTTATAACCCAGTTAATATTGTCTGGCTTTTATGTTGTAGATACAAGGACATATTCACCATCAAATTGGATCATTACATTGTGAAGATACACAGTATAAATTTGTACAAATATATTTCATGGTCAACATGGAAGAACATCTTGATCAACGCCTAGGGATCAATGCAGGAATGAAGCGAGCAATTCTTCAAGACTTGCAGGGTCTGTTAGAAGGTCATTGTTAGAAGGATACCGTACGGCTCATTCAGCATTAAAATTTCCGTCAAATCTTCACACTACTAGAACCAACGTGGGTTATTGCAAAACACTCTGCAATGGTCAAATTTTAAGCGGTATCGAAAATCATAATCTGGGACGAATGCACAATGGCGCAAAAAAGTCCATTAGAAGCCCTTAACCTAACATTAATAGATTTACACATTAACTGGAGATGTTTTGGAGGAACATCTACGGCTGCCGACGAAATAAACGCTTGACTTAAATCGTGAAATCTATGGCGCTATGTGAATAAACTGCAGCTGACAACAAACATAAAAGTTACATTGCTTAGTGATACATCTGCTGAAGATTTCTCAAAGCAATTGCTAACTATCGGTAATGGTCTAGTACTTGTCGATGGAATGAGCAGAATAATACATTTCCAAATAATTTCTGCAATTTTTGTCTCATCAAAAGACGAACTTATCCAAAATGTATTCTGGACATTATTTTACCCAAACATTATTTATAACTACAAAAATAATGAATAGTTGCGTGAGCGAGCAATTTTATCGGATAAGAATAAAGATGTTGATGACCTGAATTACATAATTCAAAATTGGAACAATGCATTCAATCAAATCTATTGACTGCGTAACAAATGAAGATGAAGCCACCAACTATCCAATTGAATTTTTAAACTCTTTGGATTTGCCTGGCTTACCACCGCACAATTTACACCTAAAGGTTAGCTCCGTAGTAATCATGCTTCGAAAAATAAACCAACGATAATGATAGGAAAACTCAAAGGCTGGAATGTTCTTATTCCGAGGATCCCGATAATCCCAACCGATATACCGTTTGAATTGAAAAGAATTCAATTTCCGATACGTCTTGCCTTTGCCATTACTATCAACAAGAGCCACAGGACATAGGTGAAGAGCAACCTATATACTAAAATACAGAAATAATAATAAACAAGAAAGGAAAGATTGACCTGGAATCAGGTTTTCATCAAATATTAATGAGAGAATCCGACATTCAAAAAACGTCTTTTTCTATAAATAACGGTAAATACGAATTTTTAAGAATACCTTTTGGCTTAACTAACGCCCGAAGAATCTTTTAAGAGAGCAGGTTGGAAAAACTTATGGACGATATAATAATTTTCTCAAATTCAGTGGAGGAAAATTTTAATGATTTAACTAGAATAATAAATATCCTTTTAGAAACAAACATAAAAATTTCTTTAGAAAAATCCAAATTGTTTTGTTCAAGAAACCAGATTTCTTGGATACTTAGTCTCTTATAATGCAATCAAAACAGACCCAGAAAAATCGCAGCAATACAAAATTACTCAATTCCAAAAAATATCAGAGAGCTTAGAAGATTTATCGGCCTAACAAGTTATTATAGAAAGTTTGTAAATAGAAATAGAAAACTATTTTTTATTTAAAAAACGCAAAATATAACAGAACAAGCATCGCCACAAACAAAAAAGAATTATTTTTTTTTTAAGACATAGATTTAAGACATAGCATTTCCAATGATCAAATTGAAAGGGCACATTCAACACTCACAGAGATTGCTAGTTGTATCAATGGTGAATACAATCTAACAGATTATTCTAAAATAATCATAAGAGCATCTCAAAAATATAATCAAAGCAATCACTCAGTTACCAATGAAAAGCCATTGGACATACTATACAACAAAATAAACCATGAGAAAATGCCAAATATTCTACAAGCTTAAACAGTTATGCTAGCAACACATAGCAAAGACAAAAAACAAAAAAATTATAATTTAGGAGAAATAATTTATTAAAAACAAAAAAGGATAGCTAACTTCGGGCGGAGCCGAAGTTGATATACCTTTGCAGTTAAAACCGGATATATATCAATATATCTTTATGAGAATATCATAATATAACCAATTTATTAAAAGTATAATATTTAAACAAGTATAATAATAATTAAATATTATTTATTATATAATAAATAATATAACAAGAAAGGAAAGCTAACTTCGGTCGGAGCCGAAGTTGATATACCCTTGCAGTTAAATCCGGATATATATCGCAAACATCGGATTAAATTGCCGATCCTTATGAGAATATCATAATATAACCAATTTATTACAATAAAAAATCTAAAACAAAGTACCAAGTTTCCATCTTCAAAAATACCAAAGTTGGTAGGTTGTATTAACTGACCAAAAATAGAATCTGTACGAAGTTCCAACTTTCTATCTTCAAAAACACGAAAGTTGGGTAATTTTCGATTGTTCAGTTATATGGCAGCTACAAGATATAGTCGGCCGATCCTTATGAAATTTGGTAGGTCGTATTATTTTGCCAAAAGTAGCATTCGTACAAAACTGAACTCTGTAACTCTAAAAACACCAAAGTTATACCATTTCCGATCAATCAGTTATATGGCAGCTATAGGATATAGTCGGCCGACCCCGGCCGTTCCGACTTATATACTGCGTGCAAAGGAAAGAAGGGTGTGTGCAAAGTTTCAAGACGATAGCTTTAAAACTGAGAGACTAGTTCGCGTGGAAACAGACAGACAGACGGACAGACGGACATGCTCATATCAACTCAGGAGGTGATCCTGACCAAGAATATATATACTTTATAGGGTCGGAGATGTCTCCTTCACTGCGTTGCACATTTTTGGACAAAATTATAATACCCTCTGCAAGGGTATAAAAATAAAGGCCACATTGATAGTCAATACCACAAAATTCACCCCGTAAAATGGGAAAATATAGAGAAGACCTCCAAATTCTGGATAGAAGTAAATAGCTATAAGGGCTCCGGAGGCAACAATTCTATTGCAGAGTTAGCCAACCAAGCAGCCAACATAGATGAATTAATGGATATCTTAGCATAAGACAAAACCAATTAAGTTTAATTTTAACTAAAACCGAAATATATATATTTTAAAAAGCGGACTTTTTTTATGGCATTTTTCGAATTTTTTTGCCTTTTTTTATGGGTTTTCACGTAAAAAATAGCTTTTTTTTCAAGAAAAAGTTGGCAACCCTGCTTTGAACATACACTTTGCGCGTAATTTATAAGACCGAACGGTCGGGATCGGCCGACTATACTCTATAGGTGGCATATACTGATTGATTTGACAAAATTTTATAAGGATCAATCAACTATCGACCGATCGAAAATGACCAAACTTTTGTATTTTTGAAGATAAAGGTTGGAACTTTTTTTTGTATATTTTATTCTTAGAAATTGTATATTCATTTCAATATATATCCGATCTTAAATGCAAAGGTATATCATAAAAAAGTTGTTCATCAAATTCAGCGATTGAATTGTATGGGCATAACCCGCGGACGCAACCGTGGGGAACTCCGACAGAGATCGGTGGATGAATTGTACCCATCAGCAAATACGTGGAAAATGGGTTTTTCGTGGAATCTTTTTGCGAGCTGTACCCATCAGCAGATACGTGGAAAATGGGTTTTTCGTGGAATCTTTTTGCGAATCTCTGCTTTATTTCAACAAAGGGAGCAACTGCATACTTCTTTTTCAAGAAGAAGTTTTTACTTCTTTTACAGCTTCAAAGTTGACAACCGTTGTGCCGTTGCTCAAGACTTCCATGATGAAAACTAGAGCCTAACTGGTATTCCGGAATCGCTCTGGTGAAATTCTCCTAATTAAGTAGCCTGTTCCGGATCGGGTATAGTAGGATGGGATTAGGTTTCCCAGGTAAAGCAGAAGGCTAATGGGCCTGTGTGAGTCCACGACAGTTGGCGATTTTCCTGGTTTTGGGATTATGATTATATTCCCCGTTTTCCAAACTTTTGGAAAGTATCCAACGGTTACTACGCTGTTGAATAGCGACACCAGAAATTTCAAGGCTCGATCATTGCCTCCATCAGGCAGGCTCATTAGAAATGGAGATTCAAGAAACTCTTCAACTTG
Organism: Drosophila pseudoananassae pseudoananassae; assembly: GCA_018153035.1. Taxonomy (NCBI): domain Eukaryota; kingdom Metazoa; phylum Arthropoda; class Insecta; order Diptera; family Drosophilidae; genus Drosophila; species Drosophila pseudoananassae. The sequence goes on along the minus strand of JAECXR010000022.1, from coordinate 1,873,244 downwards.
TCGACTTATGCTTTTAGGCGAATAGTCGTAAGGCTTGAAACGTTGCTCGAGGCTGTAAGCTAACGCTTCAGAGTTCTCTCGTCTCGTACGGCGCCAGCCACTTGAGGGGTTTCTAATGGCTGATTTTCGGGTGGGTTGAGCCATGATGCGCCATTTTGTGATGCGCCACAGCAACTTGCATCTGTGTCCAGACTTTCCAAAAACCTGTCTATAGATTTTTTTTCTCCAGCCGATTATGGGTGGTAGCTTTACATGGCTAGAGTCATCTGCTGTTCTAGGTAGGCTTTGAAATCGCTTATACTAGCAGTTCTAGCAAGGAGTCGCGAGCGCTGTGATTTTTTCACTGGTTTTTTCCTAGGAGATTCAGTGAAGTGTTCGTACTTTTAGCCTGCCCATAGCGTAACCGTCTTGAAAAAATCAAGAGGTGTTAACCGGTGTAAAAAGTTTATACCAAGCAAGTACTTGGTAATGACCATTTGCAATGACTTCTTGCAACTGCTTACCCCAACAATGCAAATTATAAATACCGTACCGAAGTTTTATAAAAATATATATTTTTATTTAAAGTACTTTTGCAATTGTCGTACAGATAAACTTAAGGCTAATTTACAACTGACCAAGCTTGAGTTAATTGTCTTCCTTGTCGTCTCGGGATCGAAGCTTTCCAAGCTTCCCTAAGAACTTTCCCGAAGTTAATTCCGAAGATAATTCCGAAGTTAGAACCCGAATGATTTTGCTGCGATCAGCATGGAAAATTTGGCTAGCAATTGGAATGCCAAAAAGGGGAATCGCGGTGGCATGATTCCAGCGGATGTTTAGTCTAATATTGTTTTGCTGGTGCCGACCGAATAGGGGGAGTTTGTTTATGTTTATGATTGACTCAAGCTTCGCTTGCCGTTTGTGTTGTAGGTGCGAGTGTGGGGATAAATGTGTAAGAGCTCGTGGGAACTCACTGCTCGTGGGAAGTGCAGAAATAATTGTTTATAATATTAATATAGATTAAACTTCTAGTTAATTCTCCCCCTCCTAAGATGAATCGTCCCGATTCATTACATTTGTGCGGTGAGGGAGGATATTCTATTATTAAGTTCTGTAAATTTTATTTCAATATTTCATTCAGTTTCGTTTTCTGTTACAGTTTCAGTTGTGATTTCAGCTTTTGGAATTTCTATTTCTTTTTGGGTTTTGGTACATTTTATTTGAATTTGTTTTATTATTTTGGGTATGATTTTGCTTGATTTATATATGATTAAAAGGGTAAGTATAAAAATTAACAATATTAATTCCAGGGATATTTTTGTTTTTTTCTAATTTTACAAATGGGTTAATAATGTTTATATTATCTAGACTTAATTCGGAATCATTAGAAAATATGTAGTCCGTTATTATATAATTATTGTATTTGTATTGGGATATGTAATCTAACATTTTCTGTTTTTCGTTGATGTAATTTATATTATTAATAATTATGCTTTCATTAAATAAAATCAGAAATGCGCCCTTTAATTTGATTTCGTTTACAGTATTTTCTCCAGTGATGAGAATAGCGCCATCATCTAAGTTTTCCAATTGTTTATTTTTTTCTCGTATTTTTGAACAGTTTGCTTCTTTTCCATTTAAGAGATTTGTGAAACAAGAGCTCTCGTTTGAGAGTTTACAATAATTATTGAATATTTCTTCTTTAAAGTTTGTTATTTTATAAAATATTCCATTACAGTGTGCTGTCTTATCGTCTATTATTAATTTTCCGTTTATTTGGGCAATTGCCCTTGATGTATATAAGCTACAGATGATATTTATAATTGTATATCTTATATATATTATAAGTAGGTCTTGGTTTTTTATTATTTTAAAAGTGGAGATGTCTAACAGATCTGTTAGTACAACTGGTTTATTTTCGTGTCTAAATATTTCTTTAATGTCTGGTTCATTTAATATTTTTGTGTTTAAAATGTTTGCTTTTACTAAAGTGATTGTATCGATTAAATTTTGAATATCAAGTGTGATTAATTGTAGTCGGTGTTGTCTTACTTTTGATTCTTTTTTAACAACGATTGTGTTAAGAATTTTTGTCATAAGCTGTACTTCTTGAAATATGCGTGAATTTATTGTAAATTGTTTGTTATTGTTTTCTGTCAGTTCGTTAATTTTGTTTTCGATTCTTGTTAAGTCGTCATGGTCTGGTGTACCTGAGAGCCATTTCCATGCTGTGCCCAATTCATTAATACCTCTTTTATTTCTGGATGGTAATAGTTGGGACATAAGGATTTTAATAATGTTTAGGTTTTGTGAAATATCCCATTCTAAGTCTGAGTTTTTGCTGCTATTAGTAATGTTATCTTCAACTCTAATTATTTCTCCATAAAAACTAAGGTTCGTAATGTGGAATAGGTCCTCAAATGAATTGTACGTCATTACATCTTTTTCGTCTTTTAGCAATAAGTATTCATTGTTTGTGTAGTCAATAATTTCCGAGTGACAAATGGTGATTAGAATGGTGAGTACGAATACGATTTCCATCGTCTGTAAAGTGTAGATTATTTAATATAATCTTTATGAATAACTCTCTTTCTATTATTAATTATTACTTTATTGGGTAAATTTTACTGAACGACTTGTTTTTTAAATCTGGGACCTAATTTGTTTCTTTCTCCGTGTATTTTTTCGTAAACTACTTCTCCTACATGATAACTTTTTTCTAATTTATTTTTTTTATGATAATCTAATGTTTTAGATTGTGTTATCTGTAATTGTAGCGGTATATCGCTGTGATCTATTTTGTTAAATAGGATATCATAGGGTTTTTGATTTGTTACTGAGTGGATTGTCATGTTATAATTTTTTGCAGCTCTTATAATAATTTCAGAGTAATCTAAGAGGCGGTATTCGTCTTTAATACAGCGAGCTATTTCAGTTAAGGTTGAATGGACTCTTTCGACTTGTCCGTTCGAAAGGCTATGTCTAGGGTCTGAATAATGAATGGATATACCTGAACGTTTTAGGAATGATTTAAATTGTGCCGATGTGAAACTCGGCTCGTTGTCAGTCATAATTGTTTTTACTAATGGGAATGTTTGTAAAATTTCATATACTTTGTAGTCAATGTTCTTTTTGTTAGTGATTTCTTTTACCACTAGGTATTTGGAGTAGGAATCAATGCAAGTTAAGAAGGTAAGACTTTGTGCGTAGTAAATGTCAATATGTAAATGCTGCCCTTCTGATTTGGGAATGGGAGTTTCTCCAATAGGAATTTGTATTGGATTTCTGTTATATTTATTTGTGTTGCAAATTTCGCAATTTGTGATATATTCTTTTAATTTTTTGTATAAATTTGGCCAATAATACAGTCTGGAGATTTGTTTATAATTTTCCTCTAATCCTCTATGAGCTCGACAGTGGGTTTCTTCTATTATTATTGCTTTATCATCATTATTAATTATATCTTGAACAAAAATTTTTGTATATAGAAATTTATTTAAAAAATTGTTTTTTAATGGAATTTGTATTTCGTATAATACTTCAGGGGTGCAGTGAATTCCTGTGCTAATATTGGGTTGCAGATATTCTTTTAGAATTGTAACTAAATTTTTTGGTTGGTCGTATTCGATGATATGGCGTCTATTTTCGAATACATTTATTTGTTCATGTATTGTAAAGTTTCCTTTTGCTATTAAAAGTTGTTGTTTAAATTGGTTAAGGGGCTTTTTTGTTTCACTTAAAATGTTATCGAAGCTACTTTCGGCTGAGTGCTGAGTGTCGGTAATATCTGCATCTTCTTCGGAAATATTATTTATTTCGATTCGGGACAATGCGTCTGCTACTACATTGGTAGTACCAGGCTTATAAAGAATTTTTGGGCTGAAGCTTTCTATGTAATTAAACCAACTTTTTAATTCTACATTTGGGTTTTTATCTGAAATGGCGTACGAGAGTGGTTGATGATCCGTATGAATTTCTAGTCCTGATACTCCGTATAAGTAATTTCTTAGGTTTTTTAATGCCCATACTATTGCCAAAAGTTCTTTTTTGTTAGTCGCGTAACTTCTTTCAGTTTTATTCAATGTTTTAGATATAAAAGTGATTGGATTTCCGTCTTGAGACAGTACTGCTCCTATAGCTAAATTTGAGGCGTCGGTCGTTAATGTAAATTGTTTCGAATAGTCTGGTTGGACTAATTCGATCTGGCAAATTAAGTGTTCTTTGAGTTCGTTAAAGGCTTGAATAGCAGGTTCATCAAGAGTAATTGAGACATTTTTAGACATTCGTTTAGAAATTTTTCCATTGGAGCCTTCTAAAAAACTATTTAATGGCTTGGCAATGGTTGCATAATTTTTTACGAATTTCATATAGTATCCAGTAAGACCTAGGAAACTACGTGGCTCTCTGATATTTTTAGGAATTGGATATTTGGAAATGGTTTCTATTTTTTCAGGATCGGTTTTAATAATATTTTGTGCTACAACATATCCAAGAAATGAGGTTTCTAATTTAAAAAATTTTGATTTTTCTAATGAAATTTTCATGTTTGCTTTATGTAGAATGTTAATAACTGAGTTAAGATCATTAAAATGTTGTTTTAGAGAATGGGAAAAAATAATTATGTCGTCCATGTAAACATGGCAAAATTTCCCTACATGTTCCCTAAGTATATCGTCCATTGCTCTCTGGAAGATGCGAGGCGCGTTTGTTAGCCCAAATGGCATTCTTATGAATTCGAATTTTCCATTGTTAATGGAAAATGAAGTTTTTTCGACGTCTGATTCTTTCATGAGGATTTGGTGGAATCCTGATTCTAAGTCAATAGTACTAAAATATTTTGCTTTTCCTAAGTTAGATAAAATAACTGAAGGGTCCTGCATGGGATATCTGTCTGGAATGGTGCTGAGGTTCAATTTTCTAAAATCAATGCAAAGTCTGTGTTTGGGGGTGCCGTCCTCGTTAGTACCTTTTTTTGATACTATGATGACTGGTGAATTGTACGGACTTTTGCTGGGTCTAATAATTTGATCTTCGATCATGCGACTTATTTCTTGGTTGACAAACTCGTTTAGTGCTTGAGAGTAAGGATATTGCCTTGAGTAAATGGGTCTATCATTAACTGTGTCTATTTCACAGCGGACATCGGTTCGAAATGGTAGATTCGTGTTTATATCAGAATGTACCTTTTTAATAGTATTTATAATTTTTTCAGTGTAGTTTGCTATTTCAGTTTCAGCGTTTTCAAATGTTTTGATGTCGGCGCTTTTTTTAACTACGCTGTCTTTATTTTCGTATGCCAAATTGTTTATTTCATTTATGTCGGATTTGGCTTCGACGAAATGCTCGGGATCTGAATGTCCCAAACTATTTGATTCATAATTGTCAGAATTGTTGCTGACAGTGCTTTTGGAATCGAAGTGTTCCAAGCTATTTGTGTCGGTATGAACATCGACGGCGTGTTCGGGGTTTATGTACCCCAAACTTTCTGTTCCAACTGTGTTTTTCATTAGAAAACTTGTGGAATTAAAATATTTATCTAATATAAATTTTTTTAGAGGAAGTAGTGTTATTTCCTTTTTCATTTCTAATAGATTAAATTTTTCCTCATAATTTAATTTTTCAATTTTTCCTTTAAATTTTAATGTGTCATTGCTCATGTCAATGACCGCTCCTATTTTTTTTAGTAAATTTTACCCTACTAATAAATCTGCCTTCAATCCGTCTATTTCATAAAAAATGTGTTTTGTGTCAAAAATTGTTATGAAATGGTATATTTTAATTACTGAGTACCCGTTAACTGTCGAGACTCTTTTATAAATTGGCAATTCTATTCCATTTTTGTAAATACCTTTTTTTATGTAGCAAGCTGTGGCTCCTGTATCTATTAAAATATTAAATTTTATGTTTATTTTTTTATCAAATCGAAAAATGTGTGGAAGGCCTACTGTTCTCCTAAAAAATGGTCTTCTTCAATATTGTTTATGCGCATTTGTTTGTTTTTCGGTTGAGCTGATGACTCAATTTGCGTGCGTTTGGCTGCCTGCTCTGGTTGTTGAAAAGGTTTCCTTTCCTGATTAAAGGAATTATTTTGGAAACTATTTCTGTTTTGGTATTGCCCACCATTAGGTGCTGCTTGATTATACTGGTTTTTATTTAGGGTTTGGATGCTGGTGTCCAGTTCCATTGGTTCGTTCTTGTTTTGAAAAGTATTATTTCCTTGTGTCCAAACATTATTATTTGGATAATTATTGAAATAAAACCGAGCATTATTGTTTTGATAGTTATTTGCGTATTGATTGCTATTATTTTGGAAAGTATTAGTTTTGTTTTGAGAAGCATTGTTATGAAAATGGTTGGGGTTGTGGTAATTGGAATTTTGTCTATTAAAATTCTGGTGGCTATCATTGTTTTTATTCAGGCGCAATTGATTGCCTTGATTATAACCATCAAATTTATAATTGGAATCATTGGGAGTTCGTAAGTTGTCGTTAAAATGACGCTGATGAGGTGCGCTGAAACGATAAGCGAACTGTGCCCTCATCTGGTTACTTTCCATTTCTTGCACTCTGGCTAAAGCGTTTGGCAAGTCTGGAGGACTGAGGGAAAAGAGCATACCGGAAATTGGGCCGTTCAGGCCAGTTATAAATACTCTTAAGGCATTTAGTCTGTGTCTGAGATTTGTTTCTGTAGTTATGGGATTATCTTTCCCATAAGTCATTATGGTTTTATTTATTAATAAGGTTAACTTTTTATTAACCAAATTATAAAAGTCCATAACTGAGAATTTGTTTTGTGTCAGGACACTTAATTCTTGTTCGATAATGTGAATTGGCCTCTTATCGCTGAAAACGAAATCTAGCCTGGCCAAAATTGCGTCAAAGTTTAGAACAGTTCCATGATTTGTTAAAGCATCATTTGCTTTGCCTGTTATTTTGTTTCTTAAAATAGTTAAGGCTAAAAAGTAGCGTCGGCTTTTGCGGACATAAAGTCCCATCACTGTTTCGGCGGCTTCCCGCCAGGCTACATAATTTTCTAAATTTCCAGAGAATGTGGGCATGGATTTGACGACTTCTAATGTTTCGTCGCATGGAATGTTGTCGTCGATCGGTTCTATTTCGTATTCTGTCACTAAGTTGGATCTTGAGTCTAGAAGAGCTCGTAAGTTTTTAATTTCGTCTTGTAACGGTGATACGTTACTGGCAATTAGTCGGACAATTAAGTTTGTTGTTAGCGTTTGTTTGGGGGCTTGTTTGTTGATGTTAGCACTGTGGCTAGTAGACGGACCGTTTGTATCTGTCATTTTGAAGTTTAGTAAAGCATTTATTAGTTCGTCCAGGATTATTTAAGGTTTCTTATTTTCTTATTTTTGAAGATTGGTTTCACAGTTTTTTTATTTTTTTAAGTTCTTATTCATCTAGGATTTAAAAAAATTTTGACATAATATTTATTTACTAATACGAATATATACATATATCCGCATATAGGTTTTGAAAAAAGAAAAAAAAATTATTCATTATCTAAATATATAATATATATAAATTATATTGGTAAATCTATCCTCACTGTGTACTTTAAAATCCTGAAGAAGAGTCGATAGTTTTATCCTATGAGGTTCCTCAAATGGTCCGTTTAGTCTTCCTTCCTTCCTTGTCTTGTAGGACTTCCTCTTTTTTTTTTTTTTTTTTTTTTTACTTAAATTTTTGGTGCGTTTACGTTCGTTTAAGTTTGTTTTTTTACTGTTATTATTGTCAATACATTTTTTTTATATTAGGATTTTTTTACTGATATCAAAATGATTTTGCAAAATGTTTTATTGATATTATTTTTGTATTTTTTAATAAAGTGAATAAAACTTTATTATTAAAATGTTTGTATCGAATTGATTTTGTTTTTTGTAACCGTTTTATTTTCCGGTTTATTTTGTTGAATTTTTATTCCTTTTCTTATCTGATTTTCTCTGAGTCACTGAGTCTTACTTTTTTATTTGATTCTTGAAACTTGTATTTTTCAATTAATGGATTGCCTTATTTTTGCACTTTCTTATATATATTTTTTTCTTTCACTGGTACGATTTTTTAAATTTTTTACATAGAAGCCTTTTGTAAATTTAGGCCTATGATTTAATTTTAGGGCACTCGCAAATATCTTTTTTAATATCGATATTTTTTTAAAGACGCGGGCCCCACGTTGGGCGCCAATTATAAATACCGTACCGAAGTTTTATAAAAATATATATTTTTATTTAAAGTACTTTTGCAATTGTCGTACAGATAAACTTAAGGCTAATTTACGACTGACCAAGCTTGAGTTAATTGTCTTCCTTGTCGTCTCGGGATCGAAGCTTTCCAAGCTTCCCTAAGAACTTTCCCGAAGTTAATTCCGAAGATAATTCCGAAGTTAGAACCCGAATGATTTTGCTGCGATCAGCATGGAAAATTTGGCTAGCAATTGGAATGCCAAAAAGGGGAATCGCGGTATTGTGGTATACCGCTAATCGCCATTTTTTATTTTCCGAATTTGGAAGTGACTTTTTTGGTACTAACAATAGTGGGCTATTATATGGTGATACAGAGGGTTCCACTATTTTATCTTTAATGAGTTTTTGGACATGCTTTTGAATTTCGTCTTGTTGACTATGAGGATTTCTATAATTTTTTATATATACGGGTTCATCATCAGTTAATCTCAGTTTTTGTTTATAGAAATTATTGGTAGTGATTGATTCGGTTTCTAGTCCGAACACACACTATACTGGGTGCATAATTTTGTGAGTTGTTTGTTGAATTGAGGAGGGAAGTTTTTGGAAAGTTGGGATAATACAATTTTTTCTCGGGTTTCTAAGTCAGTTTGTACTACTTCGTAGTTTGAAAGTGGTTCATGCAGAATATTTTTAATATAAACTACTTGATCCTTATCTGTGGTATTTAATAGTCTTATATATGCATTCTGGGTTGTTGCTATGGTATTTGCTATATAGAAACCATGCTGAACTTCTTGATTCGGAATTAATACACTGTCATTTTCTGAATTCATTTCAATTTTTCGGACGACTTGGGATCTTGCTGGCAGAATTAGAGAGTTATTGCCAGAGCTATATGTTATTGGAACATAAATAGGATATTGGAGGTTATTTGGTCTTATTATAAGCCAGTCTTCAGACGGCTTGAAGTCTAATTGACAGTTGTATCTTTTAATAAAATCGATTCCTAGTATTCCATCGCATGGAATAGCGAACTGAAAATTTACGATATGGAAATCATGTGGAATTATGTATTTTGAAGTTTGAATTTCAATAGAAGTTAAACCTTTTGATTTGGTAACTTCTTGACTTATACCCTCTATGTTTATTATTTGATTACTTTTGATGTTTTGAAAAGCATCAGAATTTTCCTTTAATATGGAAATTTCTGCACCTGTATCTAGTAGAAAAACTAATTCTTTTCCTGTTGCTACGTTTGTGAAACTAACAAATGTACTTTGACTGAGATTTATAGTGTGAACTTTGGTGTTTCTTACTGTTGTGTACCTAAAGGCGTCTGGGAGTTTCCCGAATCTGTATGGACTACCCTGACGTAATTGTTATAGTTGTTATTGCTATGGTTGTGGCTATTATTGCCATTATTATTATGGTTTCCACCACGGCCGTGTCCGCCGCGATTGTTTCCACCACGGTTGTTGTTGTTCATGTAGTTATTGTTATTATAGTTATTGTTTCCGTAGTAACCATTATTTTGGTTATTTCCATTATTTTGGTAATACCCGTTATTGTTATATCTACCTCGATTATTACCTCTACCGCGATAATTGTTTTTGTAATTGTTACCGCGATAGTTTCCTCGATAGGCGTATAATATGGAATTTGCATTGCCTGTCATTTCAGTACTGCATTGTATGTACTTCGTGACGGCTTCATTCATTGTTGTGAAATTACTTGCTTCCAATATTGTTTTAATTCGGCCATGCTCGCAATTTTTAACCATTGTGGAGATGGCTTCTTTGGTGCTGAATTTGTCAGCGTGCTCGGCCGATAGACCTTCGTCAATATACGAAGCTTCTAGAAGCTTCCGTAGGTTGTCTATCTCTGTTGTAAACTTTTCTGCCGTTTTTCCTTTCTGGCCGGGATTTCTGTTTCCTTTCTATTTTATTAGACATAAAAATCGATTATACTTCATACTTTATAAAAATATATTCTGTACTTTAATATAGCATACTAAAAATAATATATCTCCATGTGGATATACATATTATAGGTGTTGTAGGTGTTTTATTTATTAACGGAACATCTTTTTAATAACTATTTTAGGCATTATTAGGCATTATTATTAATTATTGTAGGCGCTTTCTGTTTTTTTTTTTTTTTTTTTTTTTTTTTTAATTTTTATATTTTGTCCAGATCATTAGCCTGGCTTCTGTTTATGGCTCTTTTAGATATACATTTGTTGTGAAATATATAAGCCTTATACAAGATATATGCGCTCATAATTAATACAATAATAAATAATAATATGTTCGTTAGTTCTAGATCAATGGTTTTGGATTCAACTTTGTTTATTACATTAGCGGTGGAGTCCACCTGTTTTACGTCTACTAAACCCATTTTGGGTATTTTCTCTAAGATTGGTATATAATTTTTCGTGTAAATAGTATGGTTTAATTTATGGTTTATTTGCCATTCAGTTTGGCTCATTTAAAGATTTTCCTTATTTGGCTATTGTTTTTTTTTTGTAACTTTTTTTTTGTTTATGAAACCTGCCTATTTTCATTGAATATTTTTTTTTTTTTTTTTTTTTTTTACATAATAACCTGCCTATTTTTTGTATGGTTTTCAGGCCACACGCTAATCGGGCAACTTTAATGTCGCTCAATTTTACAAAGGATTTTTATATATATATAAAAAATATGCATCGCAGTGCAATACAAAAAAAATATGCAACGCAGTGCATGGGTTAAAAAAAAAATGTTTCTCCTCAGTTGATTTCCTTTTTTTTTCACACGTCAGCTGGTCGTCGCCGGTTTGGCTACGCTGACGTTCCCTCGGTGGCGCAGGAGGTGGCGTATTCCCGCACTTTATTTGCTGCTGTCCGGGGCCTTTTGGACTCAGGCGTTACCGGTGCCGGTCCTCGCACAGGTGTGGTTGCAGTGGGTGATTCCAGGGGTCCTCTGTCATTTCTTTGCAGTTATCCGGTCATCTCGGAAGTTGTTTATTTATTATTTATTTATTTATAAGTTTCATTATTCGTTGCTGATAGGTTGTTGGCATGGGGACTGAGTGAGTGTCAGATCATTGTGGGTTTTTTTTTTTTTTTTTTTTTTTGGTAATTTTGTTTCTGGAAAGTCAAGTTCAGCTCGTAACTTTTGCCTTGTTGACAACGCTGGAGGGGATTTATTTGTATAAGAATATATACTCTTTATACTTTGTTTTGTACATCTCCGCGCTTACCCATCACTGCACTCTACTCACTCGGATTAATTTTTGTCATAAATTCCAAAAACAATTTTCTTGTTTTTTCAGCAAATTTCGAATTTTTTTTTTTGTAGTTTTTTTTTTTTTTTTTTTTTTTATTTTCCTGGGTTATATCCTTTTAGGTGTGTCCTTCGAATCCCTCGATGTCCTTGCAGGTCCTGTCACGGTCGCCATGTAATAGGTTGGTTGCGGCAGGTTCCCAAATGTAATAAGTTCCTTTTTATATAGATTTATTCTTTATTTGGTTTTATTAACTTCGGAGCAGCCGTTGTTGCCGCTCCGAGCTCAAGGGAGTTTCTTGATTTACAAATTTACTTATGAATTAAAGGAGGTCTAAGTCTCGTAGCTGCGCTGCCCAAAGCGGCAGCGGAGAGACGGTTATGTATTCTTAAATATTTATATATGAATATATTTTTATGTTACGTTCGATTAGGCGGAGGTATGTGGACTTGCATAAGGTCCACTCGTGTTACGTATATGCGGACATATGCACTTTTCGGCGTACAGCAAAGGTACAGCGGGCGGTTCATACTTCGGTGCACTTAGGTTTATGACCGAGACCTTGGATAACATAAACACTGCGACAAAGTGTTACAGTGTGTACCCTTTAAGTACTCTTGGTACAGTGGGTGGTCGATATATATATATTATATTAATAGTGCATATATGGGCATATTACAGGAGTCTGGGATTCGGCTTTTGTTCGTTTTTTTTTTCTATTTTGACTGGGCAGCCTTTATTTGTTTAGATTAAGGTGGTAAGGGTTACATGCTTAACTGATGGTACCAGAGAATAATACTGTTTGTAGGGGGGCGCTGCTGCCGCCAAAGATTCCAGAAAAGTTGAAATTTTGAATTAAAAAGTCGGGGGCGTCTTTTAGTGAATTTAACGCGGTCAGCTTTATTGGGCTGCTTACACGAGATTACTAACTTAACTTAGCAAGCCTAAACGCTAAACGTAAATATAAACCAGAGCGGACGATCGATGACGGCCGACGAGAGAGGAAGAATGCATAGAGGGGCGAGCGCGGATGCACTCTTTAGCGCGGATGAGCTGTTCAGTGCGTTACGCTCTTCAGCGCGAATGCGCTCTTAAGTTCAGCTGGCCCCTCACCTAAACATTCTCCCCCCCTTGCAATCGCTCGGGTTGCAACAGATCCCTCGTCGCTAGCTATGCGTCACTGCAGCTAGAGGGCGTACACGGGTCGATGAAGGCCCCCGTGTCGAAGATCCGGGTCCCGGTGTTGACGCTGTTCCGGTTCAGCAGCGACGATAGGGTGGGCAGCGACCACGTCCTGCGAGGGCCCTCGAGGAGAGGCGGAAAATTGCCCAGGCGCGGATGACGCGGGCGGACGAGCGGTGGACGGCACCCGATGGGTGGCGGACGAATGCAGTGGAGCACTTGACGGCTGCCGGCCAGTGGCGGAAGAATGCCGAGAAGTTATCGAAGAGTGCCGGGAAGTCGGCGGACGTGGATCGGTTTGGGAATGGCGGACGCAGGGCGAGAAGCACCCGAACCGCGCCGGGAGTTGGCGGATGACGGCCGACGAGAGATCGAGACACCCCGTGTACTGTCTCCCGCGGGCGGTGACCGGCGCTCCTTGGTCACGGGGTGCAGCAGCGTGTGGTGATCCTGACCACACGTCTTACAGCCGTCTCCACGCCGACAGGATCCGTCGGAGTGCTCGTGGGCCAGGCAGCTCGAGCAATAGCGGTTCGCGAGAACCGCTCGGAGCCGCTCCTCGGCACTAAGGCGTAGGAAGCGCCGACACTTCTTCAATGGATGGATCCCATTGCAGACTCGGCATCGGTAGGATTGTGTACCTCGAGTACATCTCCTCTCCAGTGACTGGGCGTTGCGTGGGCGTGGCGACATCGTGCTGAATATGATCTTGGAATCCAGAATTTGGCCCGGATCAGACGGATCATCAGCTGATTGCCACCGTGCAGCGTGATGCGATGCGTAAATTAAAGCAGGACTCGAGACAGAATTGTGCTCGCAACCTGAATTCGATTCCGAACTGATCCGTGTGGACACCTCTCCCTAATCCAGTGAGTCACCGAGGCTGCGGGCAACTCGTGCGGAAAAAACAGACACGCTGCGGGGGTTGACTGGAGATAATGGGCCGGTCAGCACCCATCCGAAAATGGTCTCCTGACCGAGCAGCGACCCGCAAATGTTAGCCTTGAAATTAGCGAGGAGATTGGACGGAAGAATGACAGCTCCTATTAACACATCGACTTGGGAGCTCTCAAAGAAGTTGGGGTCCGCCAGGGGAATGTCGGGCAGCCCCTTGAGACGATCCTGCGGAATCGGGTAGGACGGCAGATTTCCTGCCAACTGCGGAAGAACGTAGGCCGCAGTCTCTAATTGTAGCCCGGGTCTAGACGGCGACCGAATGAAGAAATGGCACAATTTCATAGACTGCGCGGAAATGGTCTGATTAAGGCCGGAAACTTGGGCTTGAATCGTCTTGAAAGGAGGCTTGACGAGGTTGAACAGTCGTTCCGTTATGAAGGTCGCTTCGGACCCTGAGTCTATTAGTGCTCGTGCCTGGACGGTGCACCCCAAATGGCACACGTTGATAAGGGCCGTGCCCAGTAGGACTGCTCCTGACCCGGAAGCGAAACACACCTGCACATTCGACTGATCCTCTGAGCCGTTTGCTGGCGTAGGCGGACTTGGAGCGGTAGGCGGCGTAGGCGAACTTGGAGCGGTGGCGAATGGATTGCCGTGGTGCAGGAGGGTGTGGTGTCGGCTGTCGCATGTGAAGCAGGTATGGGCGCTCGTGAAGTCTCGCTGCTGGTGCCCTCGGGTAAAACAGTTTAAGCATAACTGCTTCCTCCTTATGTAGTCAGAGCGCCCATTTACGTCCATTTCCAGGAACCGCGGACACAAGCGAATGGGGTGGTTCTCCCTCGAACAGAGATCGCAACCCTTGGGGCCCAGAACCACTCTAGTCTCGTATGAATTGAGCCTCCGTGCAGGGGCAATAGGAATTCCCGACCTTGGCGGAAGTTGCCCGGAGCCACTAGGCCTGACGTCGTCGATTGCCTCTAGAGTGCGATGGGGCTCTGTCAGGAAGTTGTCTGATTCCTTCCATGTTGGAATTTCGGCCTTATTATGGACGGATTGCTCCCACATGGAAAGTGTGACTTTGGGGAGCTTTGACGAAATCATAAACACCAGGAGGCAGTCCCAAGCCTGATCATTGATGTCGGACATTGCTAGGGCTGTCAGACAACTCTGAATGGTGGCTTGCAGCTCCTTCAGCGCAAGGATTTTCAACTGGCTGTTGACCAATAGCCGCCGGTTCTCAAAGCGATCTGTGAGGCTTTGCCACGCGGCGTCAAACCCCTCATGGGTAAGCGGAGCCTTAGAAACAATGGCGTGGGCGTCACCACTTGTTTTGGACAACAAGTGGAACAACCTCTCTACCGGGGTGAGCCGCGAGTTTTGGATGTAAATGGCCGTAAGCAAGTCTCGGAAGGTGGGCCACCGAAGATAATCAACCGCGAAGACCTCGGTATCCACCGGAGGTAACCGGCAGCCTGTAGACGCGGGCGAGTGTACATTGACGGAAGCTGGAGTGGTATGGGAAGCAATTTTCTCTCGAAGCTGGGCAATACATCTCGAATAGACGGAGTAACAGAAGCTGTACTTCGATTCCAGCACTGTCGAGATGGCCGCATTGTCGTCGGACACGGCTAGCAAATCGGAGCAGCTCTCATAGCTTTTCTCCACCTTCTCCCACAGTGCCCGAATTTGGTCCCGATGGACTTCGCACATGTATTGTGAGCCCACGTCCGTTTCTCTGGCGCCTGGAGTATTTATGTTGGCCTCAAATGGCTAACTCGATCTGTTGTGGCGATGAACTTCTTCAGCGCCACGTCGACCGCACTTTGAGCCATTTTTGCGACGGAACGAGTCTGCCTCTGTGAAGGACCGGGGATTGTACTGACGGATTCGTCACTCTTTGCCCTTGGAATGGCACTGTACGCCTTAGGCTTTAAAAGAGGCGTCCGCGGAGAAGCGGATTGAGATCTGTCCAAACGGATGGTTAGGATCGGACGTGGCTTTTGGTCGTCTCCCGTGGGCATTCTCAGACACCAATTCGCTGGTCAGCGCTTGTCGACTGACGTGCGCAATAGGCGGCTCGTACGAAGCGGTGGCCGGTCACTAATGTGATGAGACCGGTGAGATCTCGGACGAAATGCGATTGCAAGGCCAGGTGGGAATTAGTAGCGCCGATGTCGAGAGGAACGTCAGATGCGGCACAATTCGGATGTGGGAGAAACTTCAGGAAGCCAAAAAAAACCAGATGGGCCAAGGTTTGTCGAGATTCTAGGCGGATGTTGCCAAATGCGGAGTAGACGCAACGTCAGGAAAAATGACGGAACGGAAAATGGACAAGGACCGGAAAATTCGTGCTCGTTCGGAAAAATAATTGATGACTGTCGATATATGTATATTTCGACCAGTATGGCTCGTACGTAAATATTTAATTCCTAACTATTTTCGAATTTGCGGAGCCGGAAAGGTGGACTTGACCTTGGCTTGTATTTAACACAGAGAAAAAATAAATAATTAATTTTTGCCTAATTGTCGGATTTACTTATTATGGAGACAGACGGGTGGGGTGGAAATTTCAATTTTTAATAAATGGAGGTTAAATAACTCGAAGCTGGAACGGTGGAATTGAAACCGCGGCTCGGTTCAGAGAGAAGATTGACATTTAATTTAATTATTTAATTATAATTTTTTTCGATAAATAAATTTTCAATTTTAATCATTGAGTGGCCGGAAAGATGAATTAAAAAAATCCTGGCCCTTTTATATTACGGCAGCGGCGGACTGTTCGGTGAATTTGGAAATTTCCGGAACTAATTCACACCGGCTGGACTATATTAATTATGCCTTCTTTTTGTCACCACACAATTTCACTGTTCACTTGCGAATTTTTCGCGGATTAATTGCACAAAAACAAAATATGTACAGTGGCGAGCAAAATTGAGTGCATGTTCACGACTCAGACTTTCGTCACCCATAAATTCATATTCACACAACCAAATCCAAAAATTTTTTTTGTTTTCTA
The DNA here is from genome assembly GCA_018153035.1 of Drosophila pseudoananassae pseudoananassae. Lineage (NCBI taxonomy): Eukaryota > Metazoa > Arthropoda > Insecta > Diptera > Drosophilidae > Drosophila > Drosophila pseudoananassae. The sequence goes on along the minus strand of JAECXR010000022.1, from coordinate 1,856,706 downwards.
TTAATTATTTAATTCTTAATAAATTCTAAGCAAAAACAATGATGATAAAGATGAATTCGAGGAGACACAAATTAAAAACGAAAAAAACCCACATAAACTCAATTTTGCACGTTTCAAAGAGTTTTAATTTCCAAAATAATATTAATATTTTGTCCAAAGAAATTTATTTGATGTGACTTCCTGTACGCGTCCAGGCATGTTATCTACCAAAATTTCTCTTATATCTTTAGGAAAGCGTATCCATTCAGCTACAACACGCTCCCAATGGTTGCCCCTGTTTGATGGACCTGTTTCGTACTGCCTGAGCCGTCTTTTCATGATTGACCAAAGATTTTCAATCGGATTGAGGTCGGGACTTGTTCCGGGGTTTCATTTAATTTCTATGGTTCCCTTCCCAACCATTCCTTAACAATTTTCGAAGTGTACTTCGGATCCCCATCTTGTTGAAAACCAATTTCTTTTTCGGAATAAGCACATTTTTCAATAAAAAATGTCTGAAATGGGAAGGAACAAGCTCCTAACACTAAAGGATGCTTCTTTGGCTATCATCAAGAATGTCGAGAATGGACTGCTAGAAAAATGCTGCGACACATCGGATATATTGTAAGTGTGAAAAAAAACAAACCTGCATTGTCCGATAAAAATATTACAGCGCGATTGAAATTTGCAAGGGCACACAAAAATTGGACCGTTGACGATTGAACGTGTTATCTGGTCTGACGAGTCTAAATTTTACCCTTTTCAGTCTGACAGAAAGCAATATTGCTGGCGTAGACCCAGAGATCGAATCCAAAGACACCATGTAAAAGAAACTGTAAAACATTGGGGTGGTGGTATTATGGTTTGGGGATGCTTCACATGGTGGCATGTTGGCCCTCTACAATTAATAGAAGGTATTAGAAAGACATCTACCTAAAAAAATTGAAGATCAATCTTCCCAATTTTATTGAAAAATGTGCTTATTCCGAAAAAGAAATTGGTTTTCAACAAGATGGGGATCCGAAGTACACTTCGAAAATTGTTAAGGAATGGTTGGGAAGGGAACCATAGAAATTAAATGAAACCCCGGAACAAGTCCCGACCTCAATCCGATTGAAAATCTTTGGTCAATCATGAAAAGACGGCTCAGGCAGTACGAAACAGGTCCATCAAACAGGGGCAACCATTGGGAGCGTGTTGTAGCTGAATGGATACGCTTTCCTAAAGATATAAGAGAAATTTTGGTAGATAACATGCCTGGCCGCGTACAGGAAGTCACATCAAATACATTTCTTTGGACAAAATATTAATATTATTTTGGAAATTAAAACTCTTTGAAACGTGCAAAATTGAGTTTATATGGGTTTTTTTTGTTTTTAATTTGTGTCTCCTCGAATTCATCTTTATCATCATTGTTTTTGCTTAGAATTTATTAAGAATGAAATAATTAATAGAAAACAAAAAAAATTTTTGGATTTGGTTGTGTGAATATGAATTTATGGGTGACGAAAGTCTGAGTCGTGAACATGCACTCAATTTTGCTCGCCACTGTATGTGTGTATATGTATGTGGGTGCACATATGCCTCGACCGTTGGCAAGCGAATGGATAACGGAGAGGCCGAAAACGGCGAGGAATATGGGCAGCAAACAAAACAGAGACGAATGGAAAAATTTGCAGAATTTGCAGACGAAGAGTAGAAAATCTCAAACTGCCGTTGTGTCGGAAAACTCGGACTTGGAGTTGACACGGAGGGAAAAACAATCTTGCAGCAGTGTGAACGAAATTTAATGTTCGGATCACTGCTGAAGACCGGCAGAGAGACGCAGACGGAAAAATGTACTTATCTTTTGGCGGAACAATGCCGAGAACTGCTGGTCGAATATATCCAAATATCCAAAATATTCAGGATATCCGGCTCGAAGGACCAATGTTTGTAGGGGGGCGCTGCTGCCGCCAAAGATTCCAGAAACGTTGAAATTTTGAATTAAAAAGTCGGCGTCTTTCAGTGAATTTAACGCGGTCAGCTTTGTTGGGCTGCTTACACGAGATTACTAACTTAACTTAGAAAGCCTAAACGCTAAACGTAAATATAAACCAGAGCGGACGATCGATGACGGCCGACGAGAGAGGAAGAATGCATAGAGGGGCGAGCGCGGGTGCGCTCTTCAGCACGGATGAGCTTTTAAGGGCAGGTGCGCTTTTCAGCGCGGATGCGCTCTTAAGTTCAGCTGGCCCCTCACCTAAACAGATACCTTAGCTGAAAATTGGCTCTTAAACATTGTTAGTGTTTTTAAAGCTACCCGAAAAGCGTCAGGTATATTCTGGAAACACCAAATTTGGAAATGTAAATGTTGTAGTTTGAGGTACCAATGCTACGATTAAACATTTTTCTAATAAGAACGAATCTGTTACGTTCGCTATGCAAATAGCAGGGATCTTGTTAGATTTAGAAAATTGATTATATTCACCAAAGGCACCTCTATCGCCAGACATTCTCCAGATCCAGCTCCATTGGTTCTGATTCAGCAGCCAGAACGCGAATCGATTTTTATCTTTGCAGAAGATAAATCGGCCGTCTTTTTAGCGGCGTTGTGATCTGCAAATTAGTTGTGCAGATTGATGGCGACGTAGTGACAGGTAAAGGGGGCTGCTCTTTGCGTTTTTGGCTGATGTTTCGTCAGGTGCTTGGAACAATCATAAAAATTACTTCTTTTATTTGTCAATAAAGTAAATAAATTTGTCAGTGGAGTCATGATCGAGCAAATGCTGCTAGTACAGCCAAAGAATGTTTCAGCCTTTGTAATGGTGCAGGTTACTGCTAATTATCATTATGCAGCTGATGCAAGTTGTTTTATTCGGCATACCTGCATGTAAGATCGAATGGCAGGCACGGATTTAGTTTTTTTTATCTATCTAGCTGTGATCTAGCTATATTTCTCATCTTGAAATTTATCGCTTCTATTGCTCCTATTGCAAGTCGCTACGACACCAAGATGGTTAGCCTGTGCAAACGGATACGCCGCTTTTATTATTTTTATACCCTTGCAGAGGGTATTATAATTTTGTCCAAAAGTGTGCAACGCAGTGAAGGAGACATCTCCGACCCTATAAAGTATATATATTCTTGATCAGGATCACTTCCTGAGTTGATATGAGCATGTCCGTCTGTCCGTCTGTCTGTCCGTCTGTCTGTCCGTTTCTACGCGAACTAGTCTCTCAGTTTTTAAGCTATCGTCTTGAAACTTTGCACACACCCTTCTTTCCTTTGCACGCAGTATATAAGCCGGGATCGGCCGACTATATCCTATAGCTGCCATATAACTGATTGATCGGAAATGGTATAACTTTGGTGTTTTTAGAGTTACAGAGTTCAGATTTTGTACGAATGCTACTATTGGCAAAATATTACGACCTACCAAATTTCATAAGGATCGGCCGACTATATCATATAGCTGCCATATATCTGATTGATCGGAAATGTTATAACTTCGGTGTTTTTAAAGCTAGAGAATGCTATTTTTGGCAAAATAATACAACATGTCAAATTTCATAAGGATCAGCCGACTATATTTTATAGCTGCCATATAACTGAACAATCGGAAATTACCCAACTTTGGTGTTTTTGAAGATAAAAAGCTGGAACTAAGTACAGATTCTATTTTTTGTCAGTTAATACAACCTACCAAATTGCATAACGATCGGCCGACTATATCTTATAGCTGCCATATAACTGAACGATCGGAAATGGTATTTGGTAAAAATACCAACTTTGGTATTTTTGAAGATGGAAGCTTGGTACTTTGTTTTAGATTTTTTATTGTAATAAATTGGTTATATTATGATATTCTCATAAGGATCGGCCAATTTAATCCGATGTTTGCGATATATATCCGGTTTTAACTGCAAGGGTATATTAACTTCGGCTCCGCCCGAAGTTAGCTTTCCTTTCTTGTTTAAATTATTTTTATTATTATTTACATATTCGCTCTTGTGCGAATTTGATAAATTTATATTGAAAAAAGAAAATCTTAATATCACCAGCATACGTAAATACCAGTTACGTAAGAGGAGTGTGAAAAGTAAGGGTCCAAGATGGCTTCCTTGAGGGACCCCAGATGTAACACGAACTAGGCGCGATTAAACTTCCTTAAAAGAAACATGTTGGGTCCCATCATAGAAGTCATACGCAGGTTCGCGACACAAATAATAGCCATTTTTTAAATTATCTTACAAAAGATAATTTGAACTATTTATAATTTACTTAAGAAGTAGCTTTTCAGAAGATAAAAGCATACCGATAATGTACAAATATTTTCTTATTTTCTAAGAACAGTGTTCGGAAAAAAATGCTTTCCAGTAACATAGGTTTTATCGGCTTGGAATATCTAAAATCAAAAAATGTCTTCATTCACATTCAAACAAATTCATTTAAACAATATATACATGCAAATAATGAACGAAGGATTTTAGAAAATTTCCCTTTTTAACAACCGCACATACATATGTATATAATGACTATGCTTCTACATTTATGTAGGCCGACGATGTCAAGTTATGTTTTTCTTACACAGACCATTTCCTTCATAGACACTTGCAATTGGACATAAACGAACTCTTCTTGTGGTGTCCAAACAATCTCCTTTTACTTAAGTGCTCAAAGTGTAAGGTTATGACGTTCAATCGCATTGTGCCTCCTTCGTCTCGTACTCACTTGGAAATAATGTCCTAGATCGTGTTTCCTTAACGACCTTGGAACACACATATATGTTCAAAAAAATAGATCATTTTTTTTTTTAACCTTGCTTTTATTTCTTGAATCTTCTCTCTGCGAGACAACAAAAGGTGTATCAAATGTTATATTTTTAACTTAAATAACAGTCATATTGACTAATACAGAGTTAGACGGCCCTAAAAATCGATTGCTGGGTTGGGAGGTCGTTGCGTCGCAGACGGGATCCGCTGGAAACAGGAGTCAATATCCGAGCGAGGAAATTGAGGTGTGAAGACAGTTTTTCTTGTTGGGACTCTTTTTGCTTCTTGATTTCGTCTTTCACTGCTAGGATTTCCAGATCCCCGTGAATGTTTTCGATGCGAACATACCAAGGTGCCACAGTGGTAGATATCAAGATTTTTTAATGGTCGCGCTGGATGATATCTATGTTGCTGCTGCACACGTTCCCCACAGCTGGGAGCCGTAAGTCCAGATTTGCTTTAGGACTGAATTGTAGAGTAGTAACTTGTAGTCCAGGCACAAAGGCGATCGTGAGTTTTGATCCAGTGGAGGCTGCTGGCTTTCATTTTTAGGTGCATCTTCTTGCATTCGATGTGCTTACGCCTGGTTAGTCGTCTATCAAGGTGGACGGCAAGGTACGTTACTTCGTTAGCTTGAGAGATCTGCATATCCCGTACTCCAGTATCGGACGGACCAAAGAAATAAATAATGTTTTGATTATGTATGGGTCAGTAAATTCTTTTGACCACCTTTTAATAAAACCAAGGTCTCCTTTAGCCTTATTAACTATTAAGGAAATATGGTCGGAAAATTCTAGTTTAATGTCTAATAGGACGCCGAGATCATTAACATGGGTTAATTTTTCGTAGGCAATCCCTACGATATAGAAAGAGAATAGAGCAAAAGAGACAATACGTAGCTTGCAGATGGCAAGAACGATAAAAAGACATATGCTTGCATTTTGATCCGTTAAGTATAAGATCATTAGCTAAACACCATTTTTGAAAGTTACTGAAGACAAAACTTTACATCATCTGCATACATAAGAACTAGAGAGTTCATTAACGCAGGTCAGAGTTCATAAAGCAATGTATGTTTTTAAATAAGACTCTTTATGCCCTTCCATCTAAGTAGCTATAGGAAAGGTCTATAGGAAAACCCAGCATATTCAGTTTACTCAACAAGAGTGAGTGATTAACTGAATCAAATGTTTTGCTGAAGTCTGTGTAAATTACATCGGTTTGATATCCCTTACAAAAGCCATCTATGACAAAGAATGTCAAGTAAATTTGGGATGATAAGTCCGAGACTGCTTTGGCACTTATTAGATTGCGAGGTATGTTTTTTGTCACCGCAAAATTAATAAGGTCTGTGGATAAGTCCGAGACTGCTTTGGCACTTATTAGATTGCGAGGTATGTTTTTTGTCACCGTAAAATCCATAAGGTCTGGGAGCTTCCGTGGGTCTGTTGGCCAGTAAGTGGGACTTGCAGGGGAAACATAGTATAGTTTATTTCTCATATTTATAATTTCCTTGTATAATTGCCTTCCTTTGGGAGTCACTAGACGTGATCCCCAGTGCGTATGTTTTGCATTGTAGTATCCTGTGGCTATAAAAGGTCCCCAAGTGAATTGTAGAAGTCCATAAATTGTCCTTCTGAGATTGAGAAACGAGGATAGTAAACGGCAGCGATTGAAAGGATTCCGTTGCTTGACTGAATTTGTATCGATGTGGCCTTCAAGAAGTTTGTTGCAAACCTTTTGTGAAAATGGTGTTTAATGCGTTCTCTGATTAGAACTCCAGTTCCGCCGTGGGCTTTCCCATCTTGATGATCTGTGAGGTAGATTGTGTAGTCTCTTAAGGGGCCCATCCACAGGCTAGCATATTGTGCTCGCCGAAATTTTTTATGTGGATGGTAGTGTTTGTTGTCAAATTTTGTTTTTGTCCAAATGTTCGAATGAAATTGAAATAATTCTATTTTTTCAAATGTACAACAACATGCTCCCCAATGGATGGCAGTATTGGCACGAACGTCAGTTGGAAAAACGTTTAGTACCGATTTTGCGCAGCGCAAAATAAGTAAATAATTTATACAATTAAAATAAATTATTTTTTTTTCCAAGCAAATATTTATTACCATCAGTACAATTACAGAGCCGCTGTCGTTGTCCGTTGACATTTTGATTGCTTGAAAATTTATCGAAAAATGATGTTCGCACGCATGTTGGCCCTAGTTGGTGGGAAAATGAAATTCAAGTAGGCGAGCATGTTCGCCAACATGTTTGTGTGCCATAGTAGTGTAGATTTCGTGTAATCTAAAAACAAGTGTAGATTTCGATTTTAAAGACTACTTACCACTTTTTTTTCCGCCTACATATTAACCCACCCTCATGATTATGAATATTATTATGTATTTAAAAAAAAGTAAATGCGTCTAACCTTAGCCTAGCAGAGTCGCTTTAATACAAAAATACCTTACCCCTTAACTCCGTTTTGCCACGAGATGGCTTCGTTTTATGTAGCATTTCGTTTTGTTCTTAAAAGATCAAGACAACATTTTTGTTTTTTTATATTTGAAAATGCGCGGGTTTCCGATATAAGATGATGGGAGATGTCAGACGCTGACATCATTAACAGTGGGTTCATTGAATCTTCGCACATGTTCACCTGTTGGGGTACAATCCGCTCTTATGACGAATTTTTGCGTATCCGATGGCATTCGTTCCAACGCTGTTTTGAACATATTAACCACAGCGTTATTAGCGTCAAAAAATGCTAGCAGCTGTTCAATAACTCGTCTCTTTAAATTTTGTGTTCCTTGTATATTGCACCGCACATTTAGCTGATCCACCATCGACAAAATGAAATATATTTGCAGAAATTGACGCGTTGCATCTGGTGTTGGAACCATTAAGCCATGCAAATGATGTATTTGTCCTTGTATCTGTGTTTGCAACAAATTATTTGTTGAAGAACACGGTGTAGCTTCTGATCTTGTGATGGTGTATATGTAGTCGTTATGTGTTGCAATTAATTGTGTTGGTGTGAGTAATTGGTTTTGTTTGTTGTATCTTTTACCTTGCAGTCGGCATGAAGGCCAATTGTAATGTTAGGAAACGAATGACTTATTTTTTAAAATTTTTTTCACAATTTGACAGAAAACAAAATGCCGGTTATTCACATGAAATCAGAGAAGAACAATGAGTAGCTGTCAAACAATGTTTTACGCTCCTGCTCCCTCTACTTAAAATATTGGTTTATAACAGTGATCGGCACAGCCCTATACCGAGGGCATAGGAAATTTCTCTGCCCGAGCTCTGCCACTCGCACACAGTATAAATGTGTAAAACGCCATGCTCACAGCCTACATTCTGCTATTCGTTACTAATACTAATTCGTTAAAATCATATCAATGTATTGGGGTGCCGACCACTGGTTTATAGTATGGTATGTTCAACCTTGCGCAGCCTGAGACCTTTCCAGAGAATGCAAAACCATGTAAATCGGTTCGTCCGTTCTGGATTGCCACGGTCATAAAGGAAAACCCCACTTATTTTTATATAATACTAGCTGAACTGGCAAACGTTGTTTTCCCCCAATATAACTTTATAATTTCTGTACAAAATTTACTCAGTTCTAGACTATAAGTCATCTGGAGCGCTGTGAACCATAAGAAAAGGAAAACATTATTTTTAAGTTATTATTTGATCGTAATTCAGCAAGTCAATCTCTTAGTGCTATAGCGTGAACAATATTTTTTATAGTCCATCTTTAGCTAACACAAACAAACTGGATGGTTTACCCACTCAAGAGCGTGCCACGTACAGTTGTCCGTGTGGAAAACATGATGATCTTAAATCTAAGCCACAAATAGATATCGTTTAACCTTGGGATTTGTTGATAATCATTGCAAATGCCTAATGGGAAACTGAATACGTTTGAATTGAATTGGCGCATCTGTAAGTATAATAGGAATTCGTGGTATTAGTATATTTTCACCTATGAACTTTGCATTTAAAATGCTGGCATCCAAAGACTAATCGCGTACCGTGGCCGTACATTGATTGCACATTATGCGTTGGCATGCCTTGCGAATCCAGTGAGTTCAAAAACTCTGTGGGAAAATTTACTGCTTCGTTGTCGTCGCAAACTCGTCGCAAAAGTTCCCTGGCAACAACATTTGTATCTTCAGATTTAAACTGTCAACTGTAAAATTGCTCTTTCTGCAAGCTACTCATGATTTATGTACTGTGTGTGTATATCGGGAAATATTTGTTCAATGAGAGTGCAAATCAGTGATTCTGCCGAAATCGTTCGGTAATTTTACGGATCCAGTTAGCAACTTTTCCATCACCGATAGTGTTTGTCTGAAATCACCTGAAAGGACCAACCGAGCTCCGCCAAATACTTTGTCGTTGTTTTAATATCTTTCAATGTTATGTTCAACGCCTCAAGCGAATGTTTGTGTGCCATAGTAGATATGGCAGATAATAATTTTATCTGTTATATATACACCGTTTCAGCACGGTAGCCATGGACGATTGTTTTTTAATGTTGCATATTGAGTCAGGGTTATTCTGAATATTTAGTGGCAGCCTAAATACTGAATGAGCTGTTATACCTCCGTCCAATGAAGTTGATGCAATGCCCGATGCTGCAACGGCCAATGCGATGCCATTATTTGATCGTATTTCGGCAAGAATTAGCCAAATAACAAATGTTTTTCCAGTTCCACCCGGTGCATCTAAAAAGAAGAACCCACCTTGTCCAGCTGAAACTGCGAGCATAATGCAATCATAAATGATTTATTGTTCCTTATTCATTAGAGGGACATTTCGGGCAACAATCGGTTCCACTTCTACAGTACTGTACTGCAGTTCACCATTCATTTCTGTGTTCATTCTCAGATGTTTGATTTGGCCAATTCATACCGAAATTAGAAAGTGGTAAGTTGGCAATGACAATGCAAAGATCCTCAATAGCAACCAATCTGTGCTCGGGCTGGCAAACATGTAACCAAAGATTATAAAGTACATAGATGGGACATCTTATACAAAAAAAAAATTTTCTATGGTGGGTTCCAGCGCTACGCGACAAGTTAAATTTGAGAAATTTTTCGCGCGACAACGATTGAAGGATAGCCTAGTGGTAGAGTGCTTGGCTGATGTGTAGAGTAAAATGGGTTCAACCTAGGCACGGGAAGTCAATTTTTTTTTTTTTTAAATCTAACGATATTATATTTTAAAACTTTTTTTTTTAATTTATAATCCAATCAAGAAAAATACAAAATTTTAAAATCACCTTAAAATCGCCTCAGTTCGTAGAACCCGCTGTAAAAATGAAAATATTTGAGAGCGGGTTCCACGACAAACGGCTGGCAGATGAGAGACAGAAAGAGAAAATTCTATTTTTAGAAAGTAACATTTTTGGAACAATGAAAGTTTGAAACATTCAAATCAAACCAGTGTGAGAGCAAAGAGATCAGAATTATCTTTCACTATCTTTACTCTTCAGCTCGGATTTTACTATGGATTCTTGCGTTTACTTTTATACCAACTTTAAGTACCGTTAGATCAACTTAGAGGGTAGCCCAGGTGGAAAGCGCGCGATCCTTATCCTTGGGGTCCTGGGTTCGATTTTATTATTGGGCGGTAGTTTAAATTTTTAAAAAGTTCCAGTTTTATGATTATTTTCATATTTTATTTTATTTTTTTTTATAATTTTTTTTTTACTTTTAATATTTACTTTATTATTGTTATTTTTAATTGCATTATATTACAATTTTCAGTACAACCTCCGAAGAGATAAGTCGTGCCAAAACAGCGTAAAGCCTAGCCTCGTGCAAACCAAACAAGTTATCTGCATAATTTTTTGCCAAACAAATATTAACCACAAAAAGAAAACAAAAAACCCAACAACACCAAACACACGGAACCTCTAATACGGGCTCAAGCCCTTCATCCAATCATGACGGACCCACCTGACATTTTCAAAACCACCTTAAAATCGTATCATTCCCAATTAGGCGACACAAAATTTATTCAAATTAAAAGGAAGGACAACGGCTCGTTCGAAAAAATATCACCATTCCTAATTAAAAAATCCGTAGACTTTGCCTGTGGAGGAGAAGTTGACTGCTGCAAAAAATAAGAGACGGAACATTGTTAATAAAAACTAAAAATGAACTGCAAGCCAGAAAGCTCCTTAAACTTACAACAATCGTAGAAATGGAAGTGACAACAAGCGAACATAAAACATTGAACTTCTCTAAGGGAGTTATTTATTGTAACGACCTTAGATATATTGACGAAGACACTATTTTACAAGAACTAAAACCACAAAAAGTAAGCGAAGTTAAAAAATAATGAAACGACAAAACCCCAACACTAACCCTCATAGCAGCAACACCACTCTAGTTGAAACCGGATTGATCATTATTACATTTGAAACACACAAACTCCCAGAAATATTGCGAATTGGGTACGAAACAGTGCGTGCACGAGAGTATATCTCTCCGATATACTCTCCGATGCAGAAAATGCCTCCGCTTTGGTCACCCAGCACCAATATGCAAAAGCTCCGAATCCTCCACTAATTGCTCAGAAACAAAACACACAAACGACGGTGAAACATGCAAAAACAAAAAAAATGCCTAAACTGCAAAAACAACCCAGAACTTGACCATCAGCACAACCCAATCGACCGCAAATGCCCCACTTTCATAAAAAACCAAGAATTAACAGCTATTAAAACCACACAAAAAGTTGATCACAAAACTGCCCAACGTATTTATTTCGAACGACACGGATCTCAATTGAGGAACACCTATGCCAAAACACTTGCAAACGCCACAACTCAGATGACAACTAACCCTCAATCACCGAATATCACCGTATCACCGTATGTTTTGCATTGTAGTATCCTGTGGCTATAAAAGGTCCCCAAGTGAATTGTAGAAGTCCATAAATTGTCCTTCTGAGATTGAGAAACGAGGATAGTAAACGGCAGCGATTGAAAGGATTCCGTTGCTTGACTGAATTTGTATCGATGTGGCCTTCAAGAAGTTTGTTGCAAACCTTTTGTGAAAATGGTGTTTAATGCGTTCTCTGATTAGAACTCCAGTTCCGCCGTGGGCTTTCCCATCTTGATGATCTGTGAGGTAGATTGTATAGTCTCTTAAGGGGCCCATCCACAGGCTAGCATATTGTGCTCGCCGACATTTTTTATGTGGATGGTAGTGTTTGTTGTCAAATTTTGTTTTTGTCCAAATGTTCGAATGAAATTGAAATAATTCTATTTTTTCAAATGTACAACAACATGCTCCCCAATGGATGGCAGTATTGGCACGAACGTCAGTTGGAAAAACGTTTAGTACCGATTTTGCGCAGCGCAAAATAAGTAAATAATTTATACAATTAAAATAAATTATTTTTTTTTTTCCAAGCAAATATTTATTACCATCAGTACAATTACAGAGCCGCTGTCGTTGTCCGTTGACATTTTGATTGCTTGAAAATTTATCGAAAAATGATGTTCGCACGCATGTTGGCCCAAGTTGGTGGGAAAATGAAATTCAAGTAGGCGAGCATGTTCGCCAACATGTTTGTGTGCCATAGTAGTGTAGATTTCGTGTAATCTAAAAACAAGTGTAGATTTCGATTTTAAAGACTACTTACCACTTTTTTTTCCGCCTACATATTAACCCACCCTCATGATTATGAATATTATTATGTATTTAAAAAAAGTAAATGCGTCTAACCTTAGCCTAGCAGAGTCGCTTTAATACAAAAATACCTTACCCCTTAACTCCGTTTTGCCACGAGATGGCTTCGTTTTATGTAGCATTTCGTTTTGTTCTTAAAAGATCAAGACAACATTTTTGTTTTTTTATATTTGAAAATGCGCGGGTTTCCGATATAAGATGATGGGAGATGTCAGACGCTAACATCATTAACAGTGGGTTCATTGAATCTTCGCACATGTTCACCTGTTGGGGTACAATCCGCTCTTATGACGAATTTTTGCGTATCCGATGGCATTCGTTCCAACGCTGTTTTGAACATATTAACCACAGCGTTATTAGCGTCAAAAAATGCTAGCAGCTGTTCAATAACTCGTCTCTTTAAATTTTGTGTTCCTTGTATATTGCACCGCACATTTAGCTGATCCACCATCGACAAAATGAAATATATTTGCAGAAATTGACGCGTTGCATCTGGTGTTGGAACCATTAAGCCATGCAAATGATGTATTTGTCCTTGTATCTGTGTTTGCAACAAATTATTTGTTGAAGAACACGGTGTAGCTTCTGATCTTGTGATGGTGTATATGTAGTCGTTATGTGTTGCAATTAATTGTGTTGGTGTGAGTAATTGGTTTTGTTTGTTGTATCTTTTACCTTGCAGTCGGCATGAAGGCCAATTGTAATGTTAGGAATGACTTATTTTTTAAAATTTTTTTCACAATTTGACAGAAAACAAAATGCCGGTTATTCACATGAAATCAGAGAAGAACAATGAGTAGCTGTCAAACAATGTTTTACGCTCCTGCTCCCTCTACTTAAAATATTGGTTTATAGCAGTGATCGGCACAGCCCTATCCCGAGGGCATAGGAAATTTCTCTGCCCGAGCTCTGCCACTCGCACACAGTATAAATGTGTAAAACGCCATGCTCACAGCCTACATTCTGCTATTCGTTACTAATACTAATTCGTTAAAATCATATCAATGTATTGGGGTGCCGACCACTGGTTTATAGTATGGTATGTTCAACCTTGCGCAGCCTGAGACCTTTCCAGAGAATGCAAAACCATGTAAATCGGTTCGTCCGTTCTGGATTGCCACGGTCATAAAGGAAAACCCCACTTATTTTTATATAATACTAGCTGAACTGGCAAACGTTGTTTTCCCCCAATATAACTTTATAATTTCTGTACAAAATTTACTCAGTTCTAGACTATAAGTCATCTGGAGCGCTGTGAACCATAAGAAAAGGAAAACATTATTTTTAAGTTATTATTTGATCGTAATTCAGCAAGTCAATCTCTTAGTGCTATAGCGTGAACAATATTTTTTATAGTCCATCTTTAGCTAACACAAACAAACTGGATGGTTTACCCACTCAAGAGCGTGCCACGTACAGTTGTCCGTGTGGAAAACATGATGATCTTAAATCTAAGCCACAAATAGATATCGTTTAACCTTGGGATTTGTTGATAATCATTGCAAATGCCTAATGGGAAACTGAATACGTTTGAATTGAATTGGCGCATCTGTAAGTATAATAGGAATTCGTGGTATTAGTATATTTTCACCTATGAACTTTGCATTTAAAATGCTGGCATCCAAAGACTAATCGCGTACCGTGGCCGTACATTGATTGCACATTATGCGTTGGCATGCCTTGCGAATCCAGTGAGTTCAAAAACTCTGTGGGAAAATTTACTGCTTCGTTGTCGTCGCAAACTCGTCGCAAAAGTTCCCTGGCAACAACATTTGTATCTTCAGATTTAAACTGTCAACTGTAAAATTGCTCTTTCTGCAAGCTACTCATGATTTATGTACTGTGTGTGTATATCGGGAAATATTTGTTCAATGAGAGTGCAAATCAGTGATTCTGCCGAAATCGTTCGGTAATTTTACGGATCCAGTTAGCAACTTTTCCATCACCGATAGTGTTTGTCTGAAATCACCTGAAAGGACCAACCGAGCTCCGCCAAATACTTTGTCGTTGTTTTAATATCTTTCAATGTTATGTTCAACGCCTCAAGCGAATGTTTGTGTGCCATAGTAGATATGGCAGATAATAATTTTATCTGTTATATATACACCGTTTCAGCACGGTAGCCATGGACGATTGTTTTTTAATGTTGCATATTGAGTCAGGGTTATTCTGAATATTTAGTGGCAGCCTAAATACTGAATGAGCTGTTATACCTCCGTCCAATGAAGTTGATGCAATGCCCGATGCTGCAACGGCCAATGCGATGCCATTATTTGATCGTATTTCGGCAAGAATTAGCCAAATAACAAATGTTTTTCCAGTTCCACCCGGTGCATCTAAAAAGAAGAACCCACCTTGTCCAGCTGAAACTGCGAGCATAATGCAATCATAAATGATTTATTGTTCCTTATTCATTAGAGGGACATTTCGGGCAACAATCGGTTCCACTTCTACAGTACTGTACTGCAGTTCACCATTCATTTCTGTGTTCATTCTCAGATGTTTGATTTGGCCAATTCATACCGAAATTAGAAAGTGGTAAGTTGGCAATGACAATGCAAAGATCCTCAATAGCAACCAATCTGTGCTCGGGCTGGCAAACATGTAACCAAAGATTATAAAGTACATAGATGGGACATCTTATACAAAAAAAAAATTTTCTATGGTGGGTTCCAGCGCTACGCGACAAGTTAAATTTGAGAAATTTTTCGCGCGACAACGATTGAAGGATAGCCTAGTGGTAGAGTGCTTGGCTGATGTGTAGAGTAAAATGGGTTCAACCTAGGCACGGGAAGTCAATTTTTTTTTATTTTAAATCTAACGATATTATATTTTAAAACTTTTTTTTTTTAATTTATAATCCAATCAAGAAAAATACAAAATTTTAAAATCACCTTAAAATCGCCTCAGTTCGTAGAACCCGCTGTAAAAATGAAAATATTTGAGAGCGGGTTCCACGACAAACGGCTGGCAGATGAGAGACAGAAAGAGAAAATTCTATTTTGAGAAAGTAACATTTTTGGAACAATGAAAGTTTGAAACATTCAAATCAAACCAGTGTGAGAGCAAAGAGATCAGAATTATCTTTCACTATCTTTACTCTTCAGCTCGGATTTTACTATGGATTCTTGCGTTTACTTTTATACCAACTTTAAGTACCGTTAGATCAACTTAGAGGGTAGCCCAGGTGGAAAGCGCGCGATCCTTATCCTTGGGGTCCTGGGTTCGATTTTATTATTGGGCGGTAGTTTAAATTTTTAAAAAGTTCCAGTTTTATGATTATTTTCATATTTTATTTTATTTTTTTTAATAATTTTTTTTTTACTTTTAATATTTACTTTATTATTGTTATTTTTAATTGCATTATATTACAATTTTCAGTACAACTTCAACCTCCGAAGAGATAAGTCGTGCCAAAACAGCGTAAAGCCTAGCCTCGTGCAAACCAAACAAGTTATCTGCATAATTTTTTGCCAAACAAATATTAACCACAAAAAGAAAACAAAAAACCCAACAACACCAAACACACGGAACCTCTAATACGGGCTCAAGCCCTTCATCCAATCATGACGGACCCACCTGACATTTTCAAAACCACCTTAAAATCGTATCATTCCCAATTAGGCGACACAAAATTTATTCAAATTAAAAGGAAGGACAACGGCTCGTTCGAAAAAATATCACCATTCCTAATTAAAAAATCCGTAGACTTTGCCTGTGGAGGAGAAGTTGACTGCTGCAAAAAATAAGAGACGGAACATTGTTAATAAAAACTAAAAATGAACTGCAAGCCAGAAAGCTCCTTAAACTTACAACAATCGTAGAAATGGAAGTGACAACAAGCGAACATAAAACATTGAACTTCTCTAAGGGAGTTATTTATTGTAACGACCTTAGATATATTGACGAAGACACTATTTTACAAGAACTAAAACCACAAAAAGTAAGCGAAGTTAAAAAATAATGAAACGACAAAACCCCAACACTAACCCTCATAGCAGCAACACCACTCTAGTTGAAACCGGATTGATCATTATTACATTTGAAACACACAAACTCCCAGAAATATTGCGAATTGGGTACGAAACAGTGCGTGCACGAGAGTATATCTCTCCGATATACTCTCCGATGCAGAAAATGCCTCCGCTTTGGTCACCCAGCACCAATATGCAAAAGCTCCGAATCCTCCACTAATTGCTCAGAAACAAAACACACAAACGACGGTGAAACATGCAAAAACAAAAAAAATGCCTAAACTGCAAAAACAACCCAGAACTTGACCATCAGCACAACCCAATCGACCGCAAATGCCCCACTTTCATAAAAAACCAAGAATTAACAGCTATTAAAACCACACAAAAAGTTGATCACAAAACTGCCCAACGTATTTATTTCGAACGACACGGATCTCAATTGAGGAACACCTATGCCAAAACACTTGCAAACGCCACAACTCAGATGACAACTAACCCTCAATCACCGAATATCACCGTATCACCGTATGTTTTGCATTGTAGTATCCTGTGGCTATAAAAGGTCCCCAAGTGAATTGTAGAAGTCCATAAATTGTCCTTCTGAGATTGAGAAACGAGGATAGTAAACGGCAGCGATTGAAAGGATTCCGTTGCTTGACTGAATTTGTATCGATGTGGCCTTCAAGAAGTTTGTTGCAAACCTTTTGTGAAAATGGTGTTTAATGCGTTCTCTGATTAGAACTCCAGTTCCGCCGTGGGCTTTCCCATCTTGATGATCTGTGAGGTAGATTGTGTAGTCTCTTAAGGGGCCCATCCACAGGCTAGCATATTGTGCTCGCCGACATTTTTTATGTGGATGGTAGTGTTTGTTGTCAAATTTTGTTTTTGTCCAAATGTTCGAATGAAATTGAAATAATTCTATTTTTTCAAATGTACAACAACATGCTCCCCAATGGATGGCAGTATTGGCACGAACGTCAGTTGGAAAAACGTTTAGTACCGATTTTGCGCAGCGCAAAATAAGTAAATAATTTATACAATTAAAATAAATTATTTTTTTTTTCCAAGCAAATATTTATTACCATCAGTACAATTACAGAGCCGCTGTCGTTGTCCGTTGACATTTTGATTGCTTGAAAATTTATCGAAAAATGATGTTCGCACGCATGTTGGCCCTAGTTGGTGGGAAAATGAAATTCAAGTAGGCGAGCATGTTCGCCAACATGTTTGTGTGCCATAGTAGTGTAGATTTCGTGTAATCTAAAAACAAGTGTAGATTTCGATTTTAAAGACTACTTACCACTTTTTTTCCGCCTACATATTAACCCACCCTCATGATTATGAATATTATTATGTATTTAAAAAAAAGTAAATGCGTCTAACCTTAGCCTAGCAGAGTCGCTTTAATACAAAAATACCTTACCCCTTAACTCCGTTTTGCCACGAGATGGCTTCGTTTTATGTAGCATTTCGTTTTGTTCTTAAAAGATCAAGACAACATTTTTGTTTTTTTATATTTGAAAATGCGCGGGTTTCCGATATAAGATGATGGGAGATGTCAGACGCTAACATCATTAACAGTGGGTTCATTGAATCTTCGCACATGTTCACCTGTTGGGGTACAATCCGCTCTTATGACGAATTTTTGCGAATCCGATGGCATTCGTTCCAACGCTGTTTTGAACATATTAACCACAGCGTTATTAGTATATTGCACCGCACATTTAGCTGATCCACCATCGACAAAATGAAATATATTTGCAGAAATTGACGCGTTGCATCTGGTGTTGGAACCATTAAGCCATGCAAATGATGTATTTGTCCTTGTATCTGTGTTTGCAACAAATTATTTGTTGAAGAACACGGTGTAGCTTCTGATCTTGTGATGGTGTATATGTAGTCGTTATGTGCTGCAATTAATTGTGTTGGTGTGAGTAATTGGTTTTGTTTGTTGTATCTTTTACCTTGCAGTCGGCATGAAGGCCAATTGTAATGTTAGGAATGACTTATTTTTTAAAATTTTTTTCACAATTTGACAGAAAACAAAATGCCGATTATTCACATGAAATCAGAGAAGAACAATGAGTAGCTGTCAAGCAATGTTTTACGCTCCTGCTCCCTCTACTTAAAATATTGGTTTATAGCAGTGATCGGCACAGCCCTATCCCGAGGGCATAGGAAATTTCTCTGCCCGAGCTCTGCCACTCGCACACAGTATAAATGTGTAAAACGCCATGCTCACAGCCTACATTCTGCTATTCGTTACTAATACTAATTCGTTAAAATCATATCAATGTATTGGGGTGCCGACCACTGGTTTATAGTATGGTATGTTCAACCTTGCGCAGCCTGAGACCTTTCCAGAGAATGCAAAACCATGTAAATCGGTTCGTCCGTTCTGGATTGCCACGGTCATAAAGGAAAACCCCACTTATTTTTATATAATACTAGCTGAACTGGCAAACGTTGTTTTCCCCCAATATAACTTTATAATTTCTGTACAACATTTACTCAGTTCTAGACTATAAGTCATCTGGAGCGCTGTGAACCATAAGAAAAGGAAAACATTATTTTTAAGTTATTATTTGATCGTAATTCAGCAAGTCAATCTCTTAGTGCTATAGCGTGAACAATATTTTTTATAGTCCATCATTAGCTAACACAAACAAACTGGATGGTTTACCCACTCAAGAGCGTGCCACGTACAGTTGTCCGTGTGGAAAACATGATGATCTTAAATCTAAGCCACAAATAGATATCGTTTAACCTTGGGATTTGTTGATAATCATTGCAAATGCCTAATGGGAAACTGAATACGTTTGAATTGAATTGGCGCATCTGTAAGTATAATAGGAATTCGTGGTATTAGTATATTTTCACCTATGAACTTTGCATTTAAAATGCTGGCATCCAAAGACTAATCGCGTACCGTGGCCGTACATTGATTGCACATTATGCGTTGGCATGCCTTGCGAATCCAGTGAGTTCAAAAACTCTGTGGGAAAATTTACTGCTTCGTTGTCGTCGCAAACTCGTCGCAAAAGTTCCCTGGCAACAACATTTGTATCTTCAGACTTAAACTGTCAACTGTAAAATTGCTCTTTCTGCAAGCTACTCATGATTTATGTACTGTGTGTGTATATCGGGAAATATTTGTTCAATGAGAGTGCAAATCAGTGATTCTGCCGAAATCGTTCGGTAATTTTACGGATCCAGTTAGCAACTTTTCCATCACCGATAGTGTTTGTCTGAAATCACCTGAAAGGACCAACCGAGCTCCGCCAAATACTTTGTCGTTGTTTTAATATCTTTCAATGTTATGTTCAACGCCTCAAGCGAATGTTTGTGTGCCATAGTAGATATGGCAGATAATAATTTTATCTGTTATATATACACCGTTTCAGCACGGTAGCCATGGACGATTGTTTTTTAATGTTGCATATTGAGTCAGGGTTATTCTGAATATTTAGTGGCAGCCTAAATACTGAATGAGCTGTTATACCTCCGTCCAATGAAGTTGATGCAATGCCCGATGCTGCAACGGCCAATGCGATGCCATTATTTGATCGTATTTCGGCAAGAATTAGCCAAATAACAAATGTTTTTCCAGTTCCACCCGGTGCATCTAAAAAGAAGAACCCACCTTGTCCAGCTGAAACTGCGAGCATAATGCAATCATAAATGATTTATTGTTCCTTATTCATTAGAGGGACATTTCGGGCAACAATCGGTTCCACTTCTACAGTACTGTACTGCAGTTCACCATTCATTTCTGTGTTCATTCTCAGATGTTTGATTTGGCCAATTCATACCGAAATTAGAAAGTGGTAAGTTGGCAATGACAATGCAAAGATCCTCAATAGCAACCAATCTGTGCTCGGGCTGGCAAACATGTAACCAAAGATTATAAAGTACATAGATGGGACATCTTATACAAAAAAAAAATTTTTCTATGGTGGGTTCCAGCGCTACGCGACAAGTTAAATTTGAGAAATTTTTCGCGCGACAACGATTGAAGGATAGCCTAGTGGTAGAGTGCTTGGCTGATGTGTAGAGTAAAATGGGTTCAACCTAGGCACGGGAAGTCAATTTTTTTTTATTTTAAATCTAACGATATTATATTTTAAAACTTTTTTTTTTAATTTATAATCCAATCAAGAAAAATACAAAATTTTAAAATCACCTTAAAATCGCCTCAGTTCGTAGAACCCGCTGTAAAAATGAAAATATTTGAGAGCGGGTTCCACGACAAACGGCTGGCAGATGAGAGACAGAAAGAGAAAATTCTATTTTTAGAAAGTAACATTTTTGGAACAATGAAAGTTTGAAACATTCAAATCAAACCAGTGTGAGAGCAAAGAGATCAGAATTATCTTTCACTATCTTTACTCTTCAGCTCGGATTTTACTATGGATTCTTGCGTTTACTTTTATACCAACTTTAAGTACCGTTAGATCAACTTAGAGGGTAGCCCAGGTGGAAAGCGCGCGATCCTTATCCTTGGGGTCCTGGGTTCGATTTTATTATTGGGCGGTAGTTTAAATTTTTAAAAAGTTCCAGTTTTATGATTATTTTCATATTTTATTTTATTTTTTTTTATAATTTTTTTTTACTTTTAATATTTACTTTATTATTGTTATTTTTAATTGCATTATATTACAATTTTCAGTACAACTTCAACCTCCGAAGAGATAAGTCGTGCCAAAACAGCGTAAAGCCTAGCCTCGTGCAAACCAAACAAGTTATCTGCATAATTTTTTGCCAAACAAATATTAACCACAAAAAGAAAACAAAAAACCCAACAACACCAAACACACGGAACCTCTAATACGGGCTCAAGCCCTTCATCCAATCATGACGGAACCACCTGACATTTTCAAAACCACCTTAAAATCGTATCATTCCCAATTAGGCGACACAAAATTTATTCAAATTAAAAGGAAGGACAACGGCTCGTTTGAAAAAATATCACCATTCCTAATTAAAAAATCCGTAGACTTTGCCTGTGGAGGAGAAGTTGACTGCTGCAAAAAATAAGAGACGGAACATTGTTAATAAAAACTAAAAATGAACTGCAAGCCAGAAAGCTCCTTAAACTTACAACAATCGTAGAAATGGAAGTGACAACAAGCGAACATAAAACATTGAACTTCTCTAAGGGAGTTATTTATTGTAACGACCTTAGATATATTGACGAAGACACTATTTTACAAGAACTAAAACCACAAAAAGTAAGCGAAGTTAAAAAATAATGAAACGACAAAACCCCAACACTAACCCTCATAGCAGCAACACCACTCTAGTTGAAACCGGATTGATCATTATTACATTTGAAACACACAAACTCCCAGAAATATTGCGAATTGGGTACGAAACAGTGCGTGCACGAGAGTATATCTCTCCGATATACTCTCCGATGCAGAAAATGCCTCCGCTTTGGTCACCCAGCACCAATATGCAAAAGCTCCGAATCCTCCACTAATTGCTCAGAAACAAAACACACAAACGACGGTGAAACATGCAAAAACAAAAAAAATGCCTAAACTGCAAAAACAACCCAGAACTTGACCATCAGCACAACCCAATCGACCGCAAATGCCCTACTTTCATAAAAAACCAAGAATTAACAGCTATTAAAACCACACAAAAAGTTGATCACAAAACTGCCCAACGTATTTATTTCGAACGACACGGATCTCAATTGAGGAACACCTATGCCAAAACACTTGCAAACGCCACAACTCAGATGACAACTAACCCTCAATCACCGAATACTAATATAAATACAGACACAAACACAACACAACCACAACATACAAAATCGAACACCACACCCACATCAGGAATCCAAATTCCTCCATCAAATACAACAGCTACCAGTTTAGTCACAACCACTTTACCATCAAGCACACTCTTCAACGCCATCACCACCACGATTACGGCAAACTAGAAGACATGGATACTGACTGCATCACACATACCATACTCGTCACAACTCACAGAAGACTCACTAAAAATAAAAATCTTCCATAAAGATAAGTCTAAAAACCTAACAACTAATCTTAAAGCATCTAAGACTAAGACCAAAGCGCTAAACAAAAACAAACACACTAACAACAGCGATAGCGAATCCATATAGATCCTTAAACTCTAAGTAAGACTTAAACTTAAACCGTTAATACTACTAATAAAGTTAAGTTACAAACTTTCATCTTCACTAAAATGTCATTAACAATAATTCAATGGAATTTAAAAGGATATGTAAATAACTATAACCAACTCCTTATCATCATCAAAACATATTCACCGCATATAATTTCCCTCCAAGAAACCCACATTCAATACACTAATAACATACCAATCCCAATAAACTACAAACTATTAACAAACATTGCAACCAACAGATTTTACGGCGTAGCACTTTTAGTTCATAAGTCAATTCAACACACTACCCCTAATACCACAGACGACCTAAAAACAATAGCCATAAATATACAACCTAAACTAAAATTAAACATATCTTCAACATGCATATCTCCCACCAAAAACATTACATTATGTTACAAACATTACTATCCAGACACTTCAAAACACATTCAACACCCAACAAGCACCCTCACTAATTATGGGGGATTTCAATGGATAGCATCCTTCCTGGGGCTCACCAAAAACAAACACACGAGGAAAAATAACTCAAAGATTTATTGAAAATGCACACCTTATTCTACTGA
Organism: Drosophila pseudoananassae pseudoananassae; assembly: GCA_018153035.1. NCBI lineage: Eukaryota > Metazoa > Arthropoda > Insecta > Diptera > Drosophilidae > Drosophila > Drosophila pseudoananassae. The sequence goes on along the minus strand of JAECXR010000022.1, from coordinate 1,833,565 downwards.
ACAACAAATCTCCCACTCATTTTTCAACTCAAAATACTTACACACACATCTCGGGGAAAGTGAAGTGAAGGTAGAACGAGACGGACGTGGTTGTGCCGCGTCCCGATGATCGCGCAGTCTTCCGGCCTCGCGGGGCTTAAAAAAACAAGTTTGTGAACTCCTGGGCACATATCATGGCTCACCTGGGATGCAGGAACGAAGGGTTCCCAGTGGCTCCGTTTTCCCGGCTCGCTGGCCCCGGAGCAATAATCCGACGTCGCTGGACAGGGGGGGGCAGGGTAAGCTTTCTCCCTCTCTTTTGGTGGCATCGCTTTTCCCGCGTTGCAAATTCGTCCAAATTGGGTTGTGCTGGTCAGTGATGCGGATCGCAGTACCAGCTGATCACAGCTGACCGGCAGTGTGACCAGCCCAGACCAAATCGGTAGTACCTGAAGAGGGCGCCACTTGGCGCCGTATCGTCGCTGCTAACGCCACCCGCAGAGGGCGGCACCTGGAGAAATTTCCATAGCGCGCTTATGAGGGCGGGCGGGATCCTAGGAGCAGTGCACAAGGTCATGGACCCGACCATTGTCCAACCCCTCCGCCGCGGCGGTGCACTCTGGAAACGGGGCAATGACGACCGAGCAGGGGCGGTATATCCCCCATCGTAGCCCTGATGGACCATGCCCACCCTCCCCCGTCTTCTTCCCACTCCAAATCCTCGTAGCGTCTGTCCCATAATGGGCGGCTACGGGGTCTGCGTCTGAGCCACAGTGGCCGGCAGCGTACCCCAACCTGGCAGAAGGTATAAAATGCAAACCTGGCAGTAGGTATAAAAAGCACAACTGGAAGAATGATGGTTATCAACGCAAATACTCCAGGTGGCAACCACTCAAGTGGAAATCCACTCGTGGGGAAACCCACGGTCGGGGCACGGATTCTGGAGGCCCCAAACAACATTCAACCCACGACTGACGAGGCGGTGGCTAGCTTGGCCGCCCCGGCAGTAAAAGCGACAAGCCAACAAAGTGCGGAGCAATCCTCAGCGTTTCTGAGCAGCTCCAAGATCCTGCGGTCACCCATTCTGCAGGCAACGCGGAGCACAGCGATGCCAACAGGCGGTGTTCCAGCGGGTGAAGATAAGGAGACCCCAAAAAGGACGAGGGAACAATCCAGTCCATCGGAACCCCAAAGATCGACTCCAGCCAAGAGGACGAGAGCGACAACAGAGCAGCCTTGCTCCAGCATGCTGGCGGAGTTAGAGGCGATACTGCAGGACATTATCCAGCAAACCCATGAGAAACAGGTGAGGAGCATCAATCTCAAAATGAAGAGGATGTTCTGTAGGATGAAGGAACTGCAGGAAGGCCTTAGCGGGATCCTCTCCAACCCCCAAAAAACACAAACCCTCCAAACGCGGCGCAAGGAAGCTGCAGCCCAGACTGACCCGTGGCGACGGCTTAGCCAGGACAGCGCGACTCCACTACCAAGAGGCGCGCCATTGGCCTCGGCGAAGACCCCGAAAATCCGGGCACGAGAAGGGCCCACCAAGCGGACTTCAAGCCACCCGGACCCCAGGACTGCGGAAGTAGGGGGTCAGAGCACGGCCGCACTGACAGCAGCGCCAGGACCCGGATGGGAGACAGCAACACGGAGGAAGCCAAGGACGTTCACCCGACCTGACGCGCTAGTCGTAGAAGCCAAGGGAAGGAAGTACAGCGAGGTTCTTGCCTTGGTCACTAGACGGCAGGACGGCCAGCTGAAGGAATTCAGCCAAAATGTCCATAAGGTGCGCCGCACCGCAACTGGGAACCTTCTGCTAGAGCTATCGAAAAACCGTGTGGATAGCACGGACGCCATGAGGGAGAACCTCGAAAAGGTGCTGCAGGGAGCGGCTGAGGTGCGAGCGCTGTCCGAGGACAGCAAGATGAAGTATATAGAGATTAGGGACCTCGACCCGCTAGCGACGGAAGGGGACATTCGGCTTGCTCTGGCCGAGCAGTTTGAAGTGGATGGAAATTCGGCCACGTTAAGGAGCCTTCGGGCAAGATCCAGGGACACACAGACCGCCATCATCGGTCTGCCCAGCAAAATTGCGACCGCAGTTGTGAGCAAAGGGAGAGTGAGGATCGGATGGACCGTGTGCCGGATTCGGGAGAGGCAGAGCCAACCGAGGTGCTACCGATGCCTGGAAGTTGGCCACATTGCAAGCCAGTGCTGAAGCCCCACCGATAGGAGCGGATGCTGCATCCGCTGTGGCAAAAGCGGGCATAAAATCGCCAACTGCCCAAACGAGAGCACCTGCTACGTTTGCGAGTCTAAAGGCGAGAAGGAGGCAAAACACCTCGCAGGAAGTCGACGGTGTCCGCACTCCAATGGAGCTGTAAAAGATAGGGCAGGATGCAAGTGATTCAGCTCAATCTGAATCACTGTAGAGAGGCGCAGGACCTTCTGCGACACACCGTAGGCGAGATAAATGCTGACATAGCCATTCTCAGCGAGCCGTACAGCGTCGGTCCAGGCGAGGAGTGGTCGACCAACAACCAGGGCAAGGCGGCCATCTGGATCTGCAAAGGTTCCGCGGAAGGGCTAAGGCAAGTTAGGAGAGGTGAAGGGTTCGTGAGAATCCAGTGGGGAGGCATATGGGTGTACAGCTGCTACCTAGCCCCAAGCCTCTCCCTCGATGCTTACGGCAAGGCTCTAGAGGAGCTAGCGATAGATGCCAGAGGCAAACACCCAGTGCTAATAGCGGGTGATTTTAACGCGTGGGCACAGGAGTGGGGGAGCACCACCACGAATGCCTTCGTTAAGAAGGGCCAGGTCCAGGGGTGCTAGGATCTCCAGCAAGGCTCTAGATCCTAGCACCCCTGGACCTGGCCCTTCTTAACGAGGGCAACCAGGAAACCTTCAATAGAGCAGGCGCCGGCTCCATTATTGACCTGACCTTCGTCAGCAGTAGTTTGGCACGGACCTCAGAGTGGAGAATCGCAGACATCTACACGGCCAGTGATCACGAGGCCATACTCTGCTCGCTCGGAATCAGCCGGGCAACCTCGCGCATTCCCCCCTGCGGCAAGGCGTATCGACAAGACACGCTAGACGTCCAACAACTGGCAAGCCACGTGCGGGGGGCTGAGCTCGTTCTCCACACTACAGCAAACGACTCGGCGGCGGCGCTTGCTACGGCCCTTGATGCGGCCTGTAACGCATGCATGAAGGCGCGCACGACCTTTGCTCGGCACCACAAACCAACTCCGTGGTGGACAAGCCATATCTCGGCTCTTCGTAAGGAGTGCCTAAGGGCTAGAAGATCCCTGCAGCGAGCTCGTGGCACTGACGCGCAGGAGCAAAGACGCCTTGAATTCAAGGCAGCGAGGAAAACGCTGAAAAAGGCCATACGGGACAGTAAGCGCGAGCTGTTCCTCAAGTTATGCGACGAGGCGGAACACGACTCATGGGGACAGGCGTATAAAATCGTAACAAGAAAGGTCAGGGCGGGGAGCCAGCCCCCCTCAGACCCGGTCGCACTGAGCGCCATCATAGACGTATTATTTCCAAGCTGTCAAGGAGAAGGAACACGCCCGGACATTGGGGACTTCGAAGAAGATTCAGTGGAAGCGGTAACAGCAGAGGAGGTGCTAGCGGCTGCACGAAATCTAGCTCCCAACAAAGCTCCCGGCCCAGACGCGGTGCCAAACCGAGCACTCAAGGTGGCCCTGGCCCAAATAACAGAAAAGATTGCAGCAGTCTATAATCAATGCTTGCTGGAAGGATCCTTCCCGAAGGTGTGGAAGAAGCAGAGGCTCCTTCTACTAACGAAGCCCGGTAAGCCACCCGGTGAGGCCGCGTCTTACCGACCCATCTGCCTCCTAGACACCGTAGGCAAGGTATTGGAGAAGATCCTGGCCACGAGACTCCAGGCGGCGATAAGCCGGGAGGGCGGACTGGCGTTGGAGCAGTACGGTTTCCGGAAAGGGAGGTCGACGATAGATGCCATCATGAGGGTGAAGACCCTGGCAGCAAGTGCCATCCAAGGCACCAGATGGGAGGGGGGAACCAAACAATACTGTCTGGTTACCACCCTGGACGTGAAGAATGCATTCAACACGGCGAGCTGGTCGCGGACTCTCGAAGCCCTGAAGGAGCTAAGGATCCCGGAGTACCTGTTGAAGATGGTGGACAGCTACCTGAGTGACAGAATACTCCTATACGATACGCGGGAAGGTCAGAAAGAGCGAGTGGTCTCCGCCGGAGTGCCGCAGGGCTCTGTGCTAGGCCCGCTCTTGTGGAATACGATGTATGATGGAGTACTCCGATTACCCATGGATGAGGGTACTACCATCGTAGGATTCGCCGACGACATAGCCATAGTGGTGGTGGCGAAGACTGTTCGCGGGGTGGAAACCCAAACAAACTCCGCGGTGGCGAACTTGGAGGCATGGCTGTCTAGGGCCGGCCTTCAGCTCGCTCCACAAAAGACGGAAGCAGTGCTAATTTCGAGCCGGAAGAAGGTAGAAACAGCGACAGTTCACGTAGGAGGAGTGGCCGTTACCTCGGGGAGAGCTCTAAAATACCTGGGGGTCTGGCTTGACACAAGGCTCTCGTTCCGGGAGCACCTCGAGTACGCCCACAGGAGGGCAAGCGAGACGACGAGGGCCCTCTCGCGGATGCTCCTCAACATCAGAGGCCCGAGGCAGGAAAGGCGCAAGCTCATCACTAGCGTGGTGAGCTCCCAAATCCTGTACGCTGCCCCAGTGTGGGCCGAGGCGATGAGAGTAAGGTCCTACGCACGAGGAATCGAGGCAGACTACCGCCTCTGCGCGCTACGGACGTCCTGTGCCTTCAGGACGGTGTCGGACGACGCGGCCCTCGTGATCGCAGGTCTGATACCACTAGAAGAGCTAGTCCGAGAGAGGAAGGAGCTGGCCAACATGGCTCAGGACAGCCCCTCATCGGCGTCAGCCAGGAAGAGGGAAGCGAGAGCCACTAGCGTGTCTAACTGGCAACGGCGATGGGAGGCATCACCTAAGGAACGCTGGACGTTTCGTCTCATTCCGGACGTGGGAGAGTGGACCGGAAGGAAGCACGGCCAGGTAGACTTTTACCTCACTTAGGCCCTCAGTGGGCATGGGTGCTTCCGAAGCTACCTAAAGCGCTTTGGCCATGAAAGTGAGGACTGCTGCCCGTGCGGCAGTGGAGTCACAGAGGACGCACTCCACGTCCTCTTCGATTGCAGGCGATTTGAGGAGGATCGCCTAACCCTGGAGGAGATCCTGGAAGAGGCCTTCACACCCAGCAGCATGGTGCCTCTAATGCTCCAGACGCCAGTCAAATGGGAAGCTATAGCAGTGGTTGTGGCCAAGATAATCACGGAGCTGAGAGCCCTGGAGAGGGCGCGCAATGGGCGGGAGGAGTAGGGCGCCAGAGGGGTGCGAAGCATTGCTTCACGGCCGTACCGCATTACTTAGGTCCATGCTCCTACAGCCCAGTCGGGGAACAAAAATGTATAGTAGGCATATAAAATAGTTTTAAGTAATAAACACGAATATAAAAAAAAAATAAAACAAAAAAAACACTCTGCTCTCCAATTTTGGACCCCCACACTAAGTGGGAAATACTGAACGACCTTCCTGGTAGCGATCATTTTCCTATTATCATCACCCTATTCCCATCAACTAATTCACTAAAATTCAGCAGACCCTTCTTTAAGCTAAAAGAGGCCAACTGGGAAAAATAAAATTTACTTACGCAACAATCAAACGAAAAATACCCAACCTCTCAAAACGTAAACAAAGAAGCAGCCCAAATTAACAGAATCATTCTATCTAGCGCAAACCCTTCCATCCCACAAACCACACCAAATACCCACCCCTAAAGAGTTCAATGTTTGAACAAAAATCTCGACCAGCTACAAAAAGAAAAACAAAAAGCATGGAAAAAACTCAACCGCCATTAAACACTAGAAAACATCATAGACTACAGACGTAAAAATGCAAAATTTAGATACACCTTAAAAAATAGTAAAAATGAAGCTTCTAGATCTTTTACCAACACAGAACCATCCAACCGTCAAACCCTTCATCCAAAATATGGGCGAATATAAGACGCTTTTGCGTCAGACAACAACGAAGTAACTACAACTAATAACGAAATTGCCAATATCTTTGCTAAACATTTTTCAAACCTGTCAGACGACATGAATTTCCCAGAACAATTTCGAAACAACAAATACAGGAACAATACTGTAAATTACACACCCTGCCCATCAGCTCAACCCATAGAAAAACAGATCTCGAACTAGCGTCAGCACTACAAACCCTCAAAGGATCTGCCCCAGGACTCAACAGAATCTCCCACCAAATGATTAAAAATAGCCCCAATACTACAAAAAAACAGAATAACAGCCCTATTTAACAAAATTTTCGATACTCACATACCACAAGCCTTCAAAACTAGCCTTATAATTCCTACCCGAAAGCCAACAGACCTCCTACAGACCCATCTCCCTCAACTGTTGCCTAGCAAAAACACTAGATAAGATCATAGCCAAAAGACTTTGGTGGTTTGCAACTTACAACAATCAGCTAAATAAAAACCAATTTGGATTTAAACAAGAAGGAAAGCTAACTTCGGGTGGAGCCGTAGTTGATATACCCTTGCAGTTAAAACCGGATATATATCGCAAAAATCGGATTGAATGGGCCGATCCTTATGCGAATATCATAATATAACCAATTTATTACAATAATAAATCTAAAACAAAGTACCAAGCTTCCAGCTTCAAAAATACCAAAGTTGGTATTGTTACCAAATACCATTTCCGATCGTTCAGTTATATGGCAGCTATAAGATATAATCGGCCGATCGATGAAATCGATGAAATGTGGTATGTAGTATTACTGACCAAAAATAGAATCTGTACGAAGTTCCAACTTTCCATCTTCAAAAACACGAAAGTTTGGTAATTTCCGATCAATCAGTTATATGGCAGCTATAGGATATAGTCTTATAAAATTTGGTAGGTCGTATTATTTTGCCAAAAATAGCTTTCGTACAAAATCTGAACTCTTTAACTCTAAAAACACCAAAGTTATACCATTTCCGATCAATCAGTTATATGCTATAGGATATAGGCTATAGGATATATAGCTATAGGATATAGTCAACCGATCCCGGCCGTTCCGACTTATATAATGCGTGCAAAGGAAAGAAAGGTGTGTGCAAAGTTTCAAGACGATAGCTTTAAAATTGAGAGACTAGTTCGCGTAGAAACAGACAGACGGACAGACGGACATGCTTATATCAACTCAGGAGGTGATCCTGATCAAGAATATATATACTTTATAGGGTCGGAGATGTCTCCTTCACTGCGTTGCACACTTTTGGACAAAATTATAATACCCTCTGCCAGGGGATAAAAAGGTAAATCGACTTCGGACAGTCTACTTTACGTAGACTATCTCATATCGAAGTCACACCAGCACAGCTCACTCGTCACTCTTGATTTTTCAAAAGCCTTCGACCGAGTAGGTGTGCATTCTATAATCGACCAACTTCAGGAATGGAAAACAGGGCCGAAAATAATAAATTACGTCCGAAATTTTATGCTTAACAGAAAAATAATAATTCGTGTCGGTCAACACAGATCCAACACACTACCATTATTCAATGGAATCCCTCAAGGATTCCCAATCTCCGTTATACTATTCCTCATAGCCTTTAATAAATTGTCCGATATAATATCGTTACACAAGGAAATCAAATTTAATGCATACGCTGATGACTATTTTCTCATAATCAATGTTTAGTCGTAAATTGTTTAAAAAATAATAGGTGAGGGAAATACGTAGAACTCGCAACTTGGGTTACTTAGCTATGAGACGGGGCATAGCAAGCTACGAGCAAATAAAATAACCCCCAACGAGCACGAGCTGCAAGATCTCTACATGTGTTCCCTACTCCCCCATACTTATGAGAAATATTTGAATTGTACCGCCTAAAAATGTTATCGCTCTGTTAAGTACTCGCTCTGTTACTCGCTGCGTCGCAGTTTCGAAGGAAAGAATAGAAGGAGCAGATAGAAACTAGTAATAAATGAACTTCCATTGAATTCGGTTGATGCGATTCTACTGGGACCATAGTTGCTGGCCTGAAACAGGCATTTTCGCAGTTTGTCATTTTGGAGCAAACATTTTTTGGTGCCCCCGGGTGGACTCAGAAGGACGTATCATCATATATACATAGCAGATCCGCTATACGTCCATCCGCAATCTCAGTTCGGGCTTGTTCGGGCTCGACACGCCGCTGGAATTCATCGTTCATATAGCAGATCAGCTTTACATCTATACATTCACCGTGGAATCTCAGTTTGGGCTTGTACTGGACACGCCGCTGGATTTCCTTAATCGCTAAGTAACAAATTGATAGAATTTCGGTAAATGACCTACATACATAAGCCTGCAAATATCAGCCAAGGCGTAAATTTTGAGGCAAACACGTGTCAAGATTACAGGTTGGTTCTCTAGTTGCTTGGTGCCGTTCTTTCTCTCTTCACATGCACATACCATCGCACACATCACACACACATACATACATACAGCAAAAATACAGTTCATCGATCAGAGGGAGCTTTGAAAATCGTTGCAGCACCTTAATTGCGCTTAGCCCGAGTTTAGTGAATTCGAGTTGTTCAATTTGTCTCTCTGCTGTAGAGTAACGGCTCACGCTTGCACTTCAGCTCACATACAATTCGGGTACAGTTATAACAAAGTTCCAAAGTTAAAATAAGTTCAATCAATAACCTATCGTAACACTAGATAACTGTGCTTTCTACTTGAGAATTTAATTTAAATTAAGTCAGTGGCTGGCAAAGATTCACTTATATTGACATTTTAGCGTAAAATTACATCATGGCTCCGAAGCGACGTTTAAGTCGTCAGCAAAGTTCAAGTGTACATGATATCAATGATGGCAACGATCGTGCTAATTCATTACTCTCGCGTCTTGAAAGTGTTAAGGGTGACATAGACCGCATGGGAGAGTTTATGCAACAACAAATCGTATCCATTCGAGGCAGCGAATTAGAGTGCAGATTAGACATTTTAAACAATTACATAAATCGTGCATTTAACCTTCAAGATGAAATTGAGTCCATTAATCCGGTATTGTCCTCGTGAGCTGAGCTTGAGGATAAGTGTGTAGCCACAAAATCTGTTTATATGTCAGCTAGTGGACAGAATCAAAGACTACCATTACTTAACTCGACCCTTAATACCACAAGCTCCCACAATAAAAATTTACCTCGAATGTATTTACCTAAGTTTTCCGGATGCTACTCAGAGTATAAGAACTTTATTGGTTTATTCACTAGTCTCATAGATAGCGATCCAACTCTTAGCGACGTCGAAAAATTTAATCACCTGTTGTCATGTCTGGAAAAAGAAGCGTTGGGGACCGTGAAAGCATATCAAATAACTGAGGCAAATTACCCAAAGGCACTAGCCGCCTTAAATCGGGTGTACGACAATCAGTGTTTAATTTTTTTTTGATTGTATTTCACGCCTCTTCGACATTCCCTCAATGCAGGGTCCGTCCGCCTTGTCACTGCGTCACATGATAGATACTGTCACCGCTATCTACGAATCCTTGCTTTCACTAGGCAGTGACAAAGTAATAGCAAATGCAATGCTCATACACATCGTCATGACCAAAGTGGACGCAAAAACTAAGTCAAAATGGGAAGAAAGTTTAGACTTTCAAAACATCCCTCTTTGGCAGGACTGCCAAGATGCACTCAATAAACGCTACCAACATTTAGCAGCAGATGAAGCTACGTCAAGCACGCAAAGGTCTCGTAAGCCTGGGCGGCCAAATTCTTTAAAGAACTTTAGTAAAACTTCCTTGTCCGTTGCCAATACTACTCGAACCCAGGATCCAAAATGCTATTATTGCAAAGCTGTGGATCACTACATTCACGCGTGCAGTTCGTTTGTGGCCGCAACAGTCGCTACACGATTCAAATTCGCTAAGACATTCCCATTGTGCATAAACTGCCTAAGGAAAGGGCATTCCGTTCTTTCGTGTCAATCCTCTAAGTGCCGGGTGTGTTCGAAACCACATCATTCACTGCTTCATAGATACAGCTCCGTTTCTTCACCTTCCGAGCTAGCTTCCACTCAAGAGCCGATTGTGACACAACCATTCACCACTCCTGCCGTCCACCACGCGATGACAGCCGACTCAAATCAAATTGTATTAGCTACAGCCCTTGTTAACATTACAGGTAGCAATGGTCAAATACACATTGCTCGTGTGCTTTTAGATTCCGGGTCACAGGTGAACTTTATAACAGAGGAGTTATCCAAAATTCTAAAACTTAAGCGCGATCGAAAAGACACAAACCTTCTTGGGATAGGTCAATCAGCTGTATCAGCTCGCCATGTAGTTCAAGCAACTATACACTCCAGAACACAGGCATTTCAATTGGAAGCTGAATTTATTGTTCTGAAGTCAATATCATCGTCCCAACCAGAGAGGGCAGTTCAAGTGTTAGACTGGAACCTCCCTGACAACATAAAGTTAGCTGATCCACTGTTCCACAAACCTCAGAGAATTGACATATTGCTTGGTGCGGACGCATTTTTCGAGTTGTTAAAGGAAGGGAAATTCAAGCAGGAAACATATGATCCAGTCCTACAAAATTCCGTTTTTGGATGGATCGTATCAGGTCGGTGCAAGTCATCAAAAACAAATTTCAAACAGGCGACCTCAATGTTAAGCGCGGTTCAAGATCATTGCAGTGTAGACATGTTGATTCGAAAATTCTGGGAAATAGAAAGTCTCCCGAGCATTGCACAGAATAAACTTTACACTCCGGAGCAAATTATGTGCGAAAAGGCATTCATCGAGAGTATTGTTCGGTTACCCTCCGGTCGACTTCAAGTTTCATTGCCATTTAAGTCCAGCCCTACTTGTCTCGGCTCGTCGTTTGAAATCGCAAAAAGGCGATTCTTAGCACTAGAAAGGAGGATGTCCAATAACCCAGAAATAAATTCCATGTACGTTGCCTTTATGAAGGAATACATTTTCTTAGGGCACATGACGTTGGTCAATGATGAAAGTCATACTGAGCCTCATTTCTTCATTCCTTATCAATGTGTGCTCAGACCGCAAAGTTCAAGCACTAAACTTAGAGTGGTTTTCGATGCATAGAGTAAGACAAGCTCTTAAATGTCATTGAACGAATTGCTGATGATCGGACCAACTATACAGCCGTGTTTATACGCGACATTGCTAAGGTTTCGTTTTTGCAAATACGCTATTACAGCAGATATCGTCAAAATGTATAGACAAGTCGAAATAACTGAATCCCATCGTAAGTTTCAACTAATAGTATGGAGACAGTGTAAGGATGAAAAATTACAAGTCTATCGCTTGAATACGGTACGGCCTGCCCACCGTTCTTAGCTATCCGCTGCCTCAAGTACCTAAGTGAGAAATATTCAGTTTCCCACCCTCTAGGATCTTTAGTCTTATCGAATAGCTTCTATGTTGACGATCTTTTGTCAGGTGCGGATACAATCGAAGAACTTACGTCGATGCGAAACGAAGTAGTTGAAATCTTAGGCTCGGCCGGGCTTGTTCTTTCGAAGTGGGCAACCAACTGTGAGCAGCTAATAGACCTTAATCAATCTACAGATGTATCTGTCGGGGAGCACGAAGATACAAAGGCGTTAGGCCTCGTTTGGAACCCAAAGCTTGACATCTTTAAGTTTTCTTCGCGAGAGATGTGTACAAGCCATGCGCCAACAAAAAGATCTATGTTGTCCCTTACTGCTCGCCTATATGATCCTCTCGGGCTTATCTGTCCGGTTGTCACAAAAGCCAAAATTCTTATACAACAGATTTGGCTGCTTAAGATAGAGTGGGATGATCCAATTCCTGAAAGCCTTCAGCAGAAATGGCAATCGATCACAATTGGTTTGGAAGAGTTGGATATATTGACAATATATATTGATATATTGACAATATTGATATATTGATATAGGTACGACAAAAAATACCGTCAAATACATGGCTTTGCGGATGCCTCAACTGAGGCATACGGATGTTGCCTGTACATCCGTGTCGAACATCCACATGGTGTGGAAGTTAAATTGCTTACTGCACAATCAAGAGTGGCCCCTCTGAAAACAAAGTCGGTACCACGACTGGAGCTTTGCGCGGCGCACTTGCTAGCCAACTTGTGGGAAGAAGTTCGTCCATTGATCGACTCTCCAGTTGAACGAGTTGTAATGTGGTCCGATTCAGAAATCGTCTTGTATTGGCTACAAACACATCCTTCAAAACTAAAAACCTTTGTTGCCAACCGCGTCAGTGAGATTCAAGAGATGACCTCATCGGCTAGTTGGCGCCATGTACCCACTGACAGCAATCCAGCAGACTTTCCATATCGGGGTTGTACAGTTAATGAATTAAAAAATTCATTTTGGTTTGATGGTCCCCACTTCTTGACTCAAGATCAAAGGCGTTGGCCTCAAAATACAAAAATTCAGCAAAACAACACTAACGAAGAGTTAGAGATTCGGAATATAACTACTAGCCACATTAGAACACAACTCGAGCCGAATCTGATAGAAAAAATTGTCGAAAATTCATCTTCATTTCTTAAAGTAATGCGCATTGTTGCGTACTTCCTACGATTCGTTAACGCAACAAAATCTCGCTCGTGGTCTTCGCTAAATCCTACCTCGGTTGAGCTCGGCTCGGCCTTCTTACTTGTTGTAAGCGTCATCCAGCAAAATGCATATAAAAGTGAACTCATAAAATTTCAAAAATCCGTTAAATTGCCAGACTCACTTCAAAAACTAAGTCCATTCGTTGTAACTGAATCAATCGGAAAGCTTGAGGTGTCTTTGTTGCGAGTAGGAGGTCGATTGTTCAATGCACAGTTAAGCTACAGCGTAAAGTTTCCGCTTCTTATGCCAAAGGGCAACAGATTCGTGAGTTTATACATTCAACATCTGCATAGAACCAACTGTCATGCAGGACCCAGAGCATTGGTTGGTCTTATTCGCCAAACAATATGGCTCATAAATGCTAGGCGCGAATGTAGCGCGGTCGTACGACAATGTGTACATTGCTTTCGATACAAGCCAAAATTAGGAATTCGTGGCAAGCCTCCAATAAAGATGTATGTATCGATATTCATTTGCTTCCTGTCAAAAGCCGTTCATCTAGAACTTGTAAAAGATCTCACCGCTAATACATTCATCATGTGCTTATCTAGATTTGTCGGAAGACGTGGACCCATCGAGAAATTGTATTGCGATAACGCCACGAAGTTCGGGCTCGACTCGCATCATACATGACATAATGAGCAAATTGGAAACCCATAAGGACGCAATGACAGCATTTGGAGCACCTCGTCGATTTGAATTTATCTTCATCCCTCCCAGAGCCCCACATTTTGGAAAGCTTTGGGAGGCGGCCGTTAAATCGGCTAAACACTTGTTTCTCCGAGCTGTGGGTAACGCGTTACTAAAGGAAGACGAGCTCCAAACGGTGATCGTAGAGGTTGAAGCAGTGCTGAATTCGCGGCCGATTATCGCTGATGGCTCAAGCCCAAACGATGTTGAAGCTATAACCCCTGGGCACCTCCTCGTCGGGACCAGTTTGGCGACCTTGCCTCCAGCATCCGCTCAGGCAAATGTGGAACCGAATTTATCGTTTCTTCAGCGCTGGCATTGGTGTCTGCGATAAAACAACGCTTTTGGCAGGATTGGTCACGAGACTACTTGTTAAGCTTACAACAACGCGTGAAATGGAATAAGGAGTCGCCAAATGTAACTGCTGGAACCGTTGTCGCAATTCAGGAGGACAACCTGCCACCTCAGACATGGCTTTTGGGCATCATCACTGAAACGATTACAGGTGCTGATGGAAGGGTCCGAGTGGCCATCGTAAAAACTAAAAATGGAATCTACAAAAGTGCTATCCATAGACTAGCACCATTAAAAAATAATAGATAATAATAGGTGAGGGAAATACGTAGAACTCGCAACTTGGGCTACTTAGCTATGAGACGTGGCATAGCAAGATACGAGCAAATAAAATAACCCCCAACGAGCACGAGCTGCAAGATCTCTACGTGTGTTCCCTACTTCCATACTTATGAGAAATATTTGAATTGTACCGCCTAAAAATGTTATCGCTCTGTTAAGTTACTCGCTGCGTCGCAGTTTCGAAGGAAAGAATAGAAGGAGCAGATAGAAACTAGTAATAAATGAACTTCCATTGAATTTGGTTGATGCGTTTCTACTGGGACTATAGTTGCTGGCCTGAAACAGGCATTTTCGCAGTTTGTCATTTTGGAGCAAACAATCAACTTTAATAAAAAGAAAAATATTAACTTTAACCTAGACAACCTTCTAAATGACATAGAGAACTGGGGTTCATATTCCGGGGCATCCCTATCCCTCAAAGTGGCAACACCTCCACATTTGCAAAAAGCACAACTGCACTTGTGTCGTTACATTCAATAGCATACAAATCCCCACAGTTAGCTCGTAAAAAATATTAGGAATAAATATAGACAGCAAATACAAATGGAACACACACATAGATAAACTTATACCTGCACTCCATAAAAAACGAAATATAATAAAATGCCTATCAAGTCTGTAATTTAAATGCAGCACACACACATTAATCAACGTGGTAAAAGCTACTATTGTTGCAAAAATAGAATACGGCCTGTTCCTATACGGACACGCACCCAAAACCACACTCAACAAATTAAAACCGCCACTAAACTCCGCTATTTGCCTAGCTCTCGGAGCCTTTCGTTCTACTCCAACAAATAACCTCATAAAAGAAGCCAATATTCCTCCAATAGAATTAAAACGAGATCTGCAAACGAGATCTAGTGAAAACGAGATCTAGTGAAGCCATTCTGACATGGAGAGATGATCGAAAATCCAAGGTGTTGCAAATGAGGAGTAATTAATTTTTCAAATAACTTTGGATTTGCCGACAATTTAGAGATGCCTCTGTAATTAGCAGCATCGGACTTTCCCCCTTTTTTATGTAAGGGAATGGCTGTCAGCCAACGGGTACAACAGGGGGACCTACACGCAAGCAATTGCGTGCCGTAACTGTGTACACCGCTGGTAGTGCGACTATACTCTCCCCGTGAGGGCGGCTGGGAACAGAACCCGGTAAGGTCATGTCTCTGCCGAGGATGCTGGTTAATGGTAGTCGGGCGGGGAGAAGAACACTCCCTTCCTTAAATCACCCCAATCCAAGGTGGAAGAGCATATGGCGAAGGATGCGTGTCCGAGAGGGGACTATGTTAAAATATACGAACTCTGGGGGACCGGCCAACCTCCCAGTTTTAACCAGGCTTATTGTGACAAGCGGGTTATGTCATGATGGACGAACCCCTTCCCGCCTACTCGTGGGACCAAAGATGAACACCTTAGCAAATAAAAACATAAGCGAAGAACGGAACTCCCCAAAAAAGTTCGGAAATGGGGTCAATGACCCGTCAAACTCCAAGGCTCTCAAAAGCCAAGGAGTTGCTGAGATGGAGAAGCCCCCGCAGAGGGGCAACATCTGGAGGCGGGACGCGCCGGTGCGGAGGAGGTTGCCAAGGCTTTTTCTTCCAAAGCGGGGCTAGCCATGGGACCACCGAACGGTGTGGAGAGGAAAACCACAGGGTCAACCTCTAAACCAACCGGCGGGGCCCCTAAGGTGAACCCTGGTCCGGAAGCGTCTCACTCGACGCAGCGTAAAGGCTCTTACAAAGATAGGAGAAAAGCAGCCTTCATTCTAATGAGTGCGAACCCATCGGCCGAAGCCAACCCGGACCAGGCCGAGATTATAAAGCGGGCAAGGAAGATCCTGCCCGATTTTAAATCCGGAAAAGGCGGGTGTGAGGTTACAAATTCATTTCTTATAACAAAAATGTTCATTAAAATTTCAATCATGCAATAACAAAATCCTTCAAAGGCACCTACATTTGTGGTCTCCAGAAGTAGCTCTACTGCTCAATGAAAAGCGACGGCTTAGAAGGATCTGGTTCCGAACTAGGTATCCCAGCGACAAAACAGCTCTCAACCGTGCGACCAAAAGACTCACGAAGCTGCTCCAGAGGTTGCGGACTTGTGCTTTTGAAGAATACCTACGTCAGGTTGAGCCCGGCGATCCCGAACACAACTTGTGGCAACTGACAAGTCACATCAAGCGTCCAAAGAAAAGGGTGGCTCAGGAGAGGGCAGACGCATTTGCTGCTCATTTGGAAGACGTCTTCACTCCATTCAATAGATGCTGGGAGGTGGACCAAGCTGAGACTGAGAGGTTTCTGTCTCTACCCTGCACGGATTTCTGTCAATTGGAGCCAGTCTCGGAAGAGAAAGTTCAAGAGGAGGTCGCTGGCCTTAACACCAAAAAATCCCCGGGTGCGGATGGCCTTGAAGCACTTGCCATTAAACTTCTCCCCCCATTAGGTATCCAAAGGCTTACGAGCATATTCAACGCGTGCTTGGAGATCGGCCACTTCCCCTCTGACTGGAAAAAGGCGGAGGTCATCCTCATTCCGAAGCCAGGCAAGCCTGAAGCTGATCTTGCCTTATACAGGCCGATAAGCTTATTATCAGTACTATCCAAATTACTTGAGAGAGTATTTCTGCACAGATTTCAGACCGTATTAGACGAGGCTGGCTTGATTCCAGACCATCAATTTGGTTTCAGGCGATGTCGCGCCACCCCGGAGCAATGCCACAGGATTGTACAAAAGATTCTAAACAGCCTGGAGGAGAAGAAATATTGTTGCGCAGTTTTCCTTGACGTCAAGCAGGCATTGCCAAAGTCTGGCATCCCGGACTACTAATGAAAATAAAAAGGAGCGTACCCCATGAGCATTACGCCTTCCTCAAGTCATACCTGAATGACAGGTCATTTAGGGTTAGATGTGGATACGCAAGGTCAGACTATAGGCCCATTAAGGCAGGTGTACCGCAGGGCTACGGCTACGTATGCAGACGATACGGCATTTTTGACCTCTGCAATCTTTCCAGAGGAGGCCTCTGCGTCTCTCCAACGCCAGCTGGACATCCTTGATCCGTGGCTTAGAAGGTGAAACATTGCGGTCAACCACGAAAAATCAGGCCAAACGACTTTTACAATGAGGAGATGCGACTGTCCTGGAGTCAGTCTCGGAGGCACTCCAATTCCAGCAAGCCCTACACTCAAATATCTGGGTATGACCCTGGATAGAAGGCTCACCTGGAGAACCCACCTGCAGCGCAAACGGACGCAAATCGGAATCAAGCTGCGTCAGCTCAACTGCCTCATTGGAAGGAGGTCCAGGCTGAAGCTAAGAGTCAAGCTCCTTATATATAAGGCCATTGCAAAGCCAGTCTGGACCTATGGTATCCAGCTATGGGGGACGGCGTGTCTATGCAACCGAAATATCATCCAGATCGCCCGAAACAAGGCCCTAAGAACTTTAACTGGAGCTCATCCGTTCCACGACAATGCGACAATCCACGCCCAACTGAGAGTCCCATATGTGAGCGAAGAAGTTCAGCGATTCGCCAATAGGTACGTGGAAAGGCTGGACCGACATCCTAACCCTGAGCCCATCAATCTTCTGGACACCAGCTACACCACAAGGAGGCTGAAACGGACCCACCCACTGGACCTCTGCCACTCGGGCGAACGGGACTGAGCTGCAGTTGTAAAACCAACAAGGTCCACTAACTCAATTGTACTTATTGTACTACTCAATATTTCATTAAGTTAAGGTCCTATTATAAAATTTAATTATTGTCCATAACTCCGGACAGATTTTAAATATAACTATTGATTGATAAATAATAAAATAAAAATTCTACCTTAAAAAATACCAAAGATGGGTCATTTCAGAATGTTCAGTTATATGTAATTATATGGAAATTTGGGAGGTCAGATCAGTTGCCCAAAAATATAACCCATAGAAAATCCCAGCTAACCCAGCTAAGCGGGAAATTGAATCTTCTACATCCCCATTGATTAGGTTATGTAGAAAAACTACACCCAGCATTGTCCTACGATTAGTTAAGCTTGGTATGTTTATTAGTAGGAGTCTGCTACTATAAGATGGAAGGTGAAGATATGCATCCCAATTGAGACCTCTAAGTGAAAAAGTTAAGAAATTCTTTTGTTCGTTTTCTATGCGGTCCTGATATACTCCATATTGGGGACTTTATACACATCAACCGTACTCCAGTATCGGACGAACCACAGAAGAGAATAAGCTTTTAGTAATGTAGAGATCCTTAAATTTATTTGACCGCCTTTTAATAAAACTAAGAAAAGATTTAGCGTTATTAACCATTGTGGGAATATGGTCGGAAAATTTAAATTTTGAGTCTAATAGAGAGAATAGAGAGAATTTTGGAATCCCATAGAGAGAATACGTAGCCTGGAGAGGGCAATAACGATAAAAAGACATAAACTTGAATTTTGATCTATTAAGTATTAAATCATTTGCTGAACACCATTTTTAAAAATTTTCAAGATCGGACTGAAGGGTGCATTGGACAGAGATGGATTTGTATTGAAGACAAAACTTAACGTCATTAATAAAAAGAGTAAATAGTAACGGGCCAAGATGATTTCCTTGAGGGACGCCAGAGCACGGACCAAGCGGGAATGTATATTTTTTAATAAAACTCTTTTTGTTCTTCCATCTAAGTAGCTGGACTTCCACTAAAGTTTAAGTAAATAAAATCAGTTTAAAATCCCTTTCGAAAGCCATCTATGACAAAGGACGTCAGCTTCAGTAAATTAGTGGTGGTGGAGCGCCGCTTAATGAAGCCATGCTGACATGGAGAGATGATCGAAAATCCAAGGTGTTGCAAATGAGGAGTAATTAATTTTTCAAAAACCTTTGGATTTGCCGACAATTTAGAGATGCCTCTGTAATTAGCAGCATCGAACGTTCCCCCTTTTTTATGTAAGGGAATGGCCGTCAGCCAACGGGTACAACAGGGGGACCTACACGCAAGCAATTGCGTGCCGTAACTGTGTACACCGCTGGTAGTGCGACTATACTCTCCCCGTGAGGGCGGCTGGGAACAGATCCCGGTAAGGTCATGTCTCTGCCGAGGATGCTGGTTAATGGTAGTCGGGCGGGGAGAACAACACTCCCTTCCTTAAATCACCCCAATGAGCTAACATGCGAAATCTGGGGGACCGGCCAACCTCCCAGTATTAACCAGGCTTATCGTGACAAGCGGGTTATGTCATGATGGACGAACCGCTTCCCGCCTACTCGAGGGACCAAAGATGAACACCTTACCAAATAAAAACATAAGCGTAGAACGGAACTCCCCAAAAAGTTCGGGAATGGGGTCAATGACCCGTCAAACTCCAAGGCTCTCAAAAGCCAAGGAGTTGCTGAGATGGAGAAGCCCCCGCAGAGGGGCAACATCTGGAGGCGGGACGCGCCGGTGCGGAGGAGGTTGCCAAGGCTTCTTCTTCCAAAGCGGGGCTAGCCATGGGACCACCGAACGGTGTGGAGAGGAAAACCCCAGGGTCAACCTCTAAACCAACCGGCGGGGCCCCTAAGGTGAACCCTGGTCCGGAAGCGTCTCACTCGACACAGCGTAAAGGCTCTTACAAAGATAGGAGAAAAGCAGCCTTCATTCTAATGAGGGCGAACCCATCGGCCGAAGCCAACCCGGACCAGGCCGAGATTATAAAGTGGGCAAGGAAGATCCTGCCCGATCTTTAAGCCGGAAATGGCGGGTGTGAGGCTAGAAATTCATTTCTTATAACAAAAATGTTCATTAAAATTTCAATCTTCTACCTTAAAAAATACCAAAGATGGGTCATTTCAGATTGTTCAGTTATATGTAATTATATGGAAATTTGGGAGGTCAGATCAGTTTCCCAAAAATATAACCCATAGAAAATCCCAGCTAACCCAGCTAAGCGGGAAATTGAATCTTCTACATCCCCATTGATTAGGTTATGAAAACTACACCCAGCATTGTCCTACGATTAGTTAAGCTTGGTATGTTTATTAGTCGAAGTCTGCTCCTATAAGATGGAAGGTGAAGATATGCATCCCAATTTAGACCTCTAAGTGAAAAACTTAAGAAATTCTTTTGTACGTTTTCTATGCGGTACTGATATACTCCATATTGGGGACTTTATACACATCAACCGTACTCCAGTATCGGACGAACCATAGAAGAGAATAAGCTTTTAGTAATGTAGAGATCCTTAAATTTATTTGTCCACCTTTTAATAAAACTAAGAAAAGATTTACGTTATTAACCATTGTGGGAATATGGTTGGGAAATTTAAATTTTGGGTCTAATAGGGAATCCCATAGAGAGAATACGTAGCCTGGAGAGGGCAATAACGATAAAAAAGACATAAACTTGAATTTTGATCTATTAAGTATTAAATCATTTGCTGAACACCATTTTTAAAAATTTTCAAGATCGGACTGAAGGGTGCATTGGACAGAGATGGATTTGTATTGAAGACAAAACTTAACGTCATGAATAAAAAGAGTAAATAGTAACGGGCCAAGATGATTTCCTTGAGGGACGCCAGAGCACGGACCAAGCGGGAATGTATATTTTTTAATAAAACTCTTTTTGTTCTTCCATCTAAGTAGCTGGACTTCCACTAAAGTTTAAATAAATAAAATCAGTTTAAAATCCCTTTCGAAAGCCATCTATGACAAAGGACGTCAGCTTCAGTAAATTAGTGGTGGTGGAGCGCCGCTTAATGAAGCCATGCTGACATGGAGAGATGATCGAAAATCCAAGGTGTTGCAAATGAGGAGTAATTAATTTTTCAAAAACCTTTGGATTTGCCGACAATTTAGAGATGCCTCTGTAATTAGCAGCATCGAACGTTCCCCCTTTTTTATGTAAGGGAATGGCCGTCAGCCAACGGGTACAACAGGGGGACCTACACGCAAGCAATTGCGAGCCGTAATTGTGTACACCGCTGGTAGTGCGACTATACTCTCCCCGTGAGGGCGGCTGGGAACAGATCCCGGTAAGGTCATGTCTCTGCCGAGGATGCTGGTTAATGGTAGTCGGGCGGGGAGAACAACACTCCCTTCCTTAAATCACCCCAATGAGCTAACATGCGAAATCTGGGGGACCGGCCAACCTCCCAGTATTAACCAGGCTTATCGTGACAAGCGGGTTATGTCATGATGGACGAACCGCTTCCCGCCTACTCGAGGGACCAAAGATGAACACCTTACCAAATAAAAACATAAGCGTAGAACGGAACTCCCCAAAAAAGTTCGGGAATGGGGTCAATGACCCGTCAAACTCCAAGGCTCTCAAAAGCCAAGGAGTTGCTGAGATGGAGAAGCCCCCGCAGAGGGGCAACATCTGGAGGCGGGACGCGCCGGTGCGGAGGAGGTTGGCAAGGCTTCTTCTTCCAAAGCGGGGCTAGCCATGGGACCACCGAACGGTGTGGAGAGGAAAACCCCAGGGTCAACCTCTAAACCAACCAGCGGGGCCCCTAAGGTGAACCCTGGTCCGGAAGCGTCTCACTCGACGCAGCGTAAAGGCTCTTTCAAAGATAGGAGAAAAGCAGCCTTCATTCTAATGAGTGCGAACCCATCGGTCGAAGCCAACCCGGACCAGGCCGAGATTATAAAGTGGGCAAGGAAGATCCTGCCATATCTTTAAGCCGGAAAAGGCGGGTGTGAGGCTAGAAATTCATTTGTTATAACAAAAATGTTCATTAAAATTTTAATCTTCTACCTTAAAAAATACCAAAGATGGGTCATTTCAGATTGTTCAGTTATATGTAATTATATGGAAATTTGGGAGGTCAGATCAGTTGCCCAAAAATGTAACCCATAGAAAATCCCAGCTAACCCACATAAGCGGGAAATTGAATCTTCTACATCCCCATTGATTAGGTTATGTAGAAAAACTACACCCAGCATTGTCCTACGATTAGTTAAGCTTGGTATGTTTATTAGTAGAAGTCTGCTACTATAAGATGGAAGGTGAAGATATGCATCCCAATTTAGACCTCTAAGTGAAAAAGTTAAGAAATTATTTTGTACGTTTTCTATGCGGTACTGATATACTCCATATTGGGGACTTTATACATAGACGAACCATAGAAGAGAATAAGCTTTTAGTAATGTAGAGATCCTTAAATTTATTTGTCCACCTTTTAATCAAACTAAGAAAAGATTTAGCGTTATTAACCATTGTGGGAATATGGTAGGAAAATTTAAATTTTGGGTCTAATAGGGAATCCCATAGAGAGAATACGTAGCCTGGAGAGGGCAATAACGATAAAAAGACATAAACTTTAATTTTGATCTATTAAGTATTAAATCATTTGCTGAACACCATTTTTAACAATTTTCAAGATCGGACTGAAGATTGCATTGGACAGAGATGGATTTGTATTGAAGACAAAACTTAACGTCATTAATAAAAAGAGTAAATAGTAACGGGCCAAGATGATTTCCTTGAGGGACGCCAGAGCACGAACCAAGCGGGAATGTATATATTTTTTAATAAGACTCTTTTTGTTCTTCCATCTAAGTAGTTCCACTAAAGTTTAAGTAAATAAAATCAGTTTAAAATCCCTTTCAAAAGCCATCTATGACAAAGGACGTCAACTTCAGTAAATTAGTGGTGGTGGAGCGCCGCTTAATGAAGCCATGCTGACATGGAGAGATGATCGAAAATCCAAGGTGTTGCAAATGAGGAGTAATTAATTTTTCAAATAACTTTGGATTTGCCGACAATTTAGAGATGCCTCTGTAATTAGCAGCATCGGACTTTCCCCCTTTTTTATGTAAGGGAATGGCCGTCAGCCAACGGGTACAACAGGGGGACCTACACGCAAGCAATTGCGAGCCGTAATTGTGTACACCGCTGGTAGTGCGACTATACTCTCCCCGTGAGGGCGGCTGGGAACAGATCCCGGTAAGGTCATGTCTCTGCCGAGGATGCTGGTTAATGGTAGTCGGGCGGGGAGAACAACACTCCCTTCCTTAAATCACCCCAATGAGCTAACATGCGAAATCTGGGGGACCGGCCAACCTCCCAGTATTAACCAGGCTTATCGTGACAAGCGGGTTATGTCATGATGGACGAACCCCTTCCCGCCTACTCGAGGGACCAAAGATGAACACCTTACCAAATAAAAACATAAGCGGAGAACGGAACTCCCCAAAAAAGTTCGGAAATGGGGTCAATGACCCGTCAAACTCCAAGGCTCTCAAAAGCCAAGGAGTTGCTGAGATGGAGAAGCCCCCGCAGAGGGGCAACATCTGGAGGCGGGACGCGCCGGTGCGGAGGTTGCCAAGGCTTCTTCTTCCAAAGCGGGGCTAGCCATGGGACCACCGAACGGTGTGGAGAGGAAAACCCCAGGGTCAACCTCTAAACCAACCGGCGGGGCCCCTAAGGTGAACCCTGGTCCGGAAGCGTCTCACTCGACACAGCGTAAATGCTCTTACAAAGATAGGAGAAAAGCAGCCTTCATTCTAATGAGGGCGAACCCATCGGCCGAAGCCAACCCGGACCAGGCCGAGATTATAAAGTGGGCAAGGCAGATTCTGCCCGATCTTTAAGCCGGAAATGGCGGGTGTGAGGCTAGAAATTCATTTCTTATAACAAAAATGTTCATTAAAATTTCAATCTTCTACCTTAAAAAATACCAAAGATGGGTCATTTCAGATTGTTCAGTTATATGTAATTATATGGAAATTTGGGAGGTCAGATCAGTTGCCCAAAAATATAACCCATAGAAAATCCCAGCTAACCCAGATAAGCGGGAAATTGAATCTTCTACATCCCCATTGATTAGGTTATATAGAAAAACTACACCCAGCATTGTCCTACGATTAGTTAAGCTTGGTATGTTTATTAGTAGGAGTCTGCTACTATAAGATGAAAGGTGAATATATGCATCCCAATTTAGACCTATAAGTGAAAAAGTTAAGAAATTCTTTTGTACGTTTTCTATGCGGTCCTGATATACTCCATATTGGGGACTTTATACACATCAACCGTACTCCAGTATCGGACGAACCATAGAAGAGAATAAGCTTTTAGTAATGTAGAGATCCTTAAATTTATTTGACCGCCTTTTAATAAAACTAAGAAAAGATTTAGCGTTATTAACCATTGTGGGAATATGGTCGGAAAATTTAAATTTTGAGTCTAATAGGGAATCCCATAGAGAGAATACGTAGCCTGGAGAGGGCAATAACGATAAAAAGACATAAACTTGAATTTTGATCTATTAAGTATTAAATCATTTGCTGAACACCATTTTTAAAAATTTTCAAGATCGGACTGAAGGGTGCATTGGACAGAGATGGATTTGTATTGAAGACAAAACTTAACGTCATTAATAAAAAGAGTAAATAGTAACGGGCCAAGATGATTTCCTTGAGGGACGCCAGAGCACGCACCAAGCGGGAATGTATACTTTTTAATAAGACTCTTTTTGTTCTTCCATCTAAGTAGCTGGACTTCCACTAAAGTTTAAGTAAATAAAATCAGTTTAAAATTCCTTTCGAAATCCATCTATAACAAAGGATGTCAACTCCAGTAAATTAGTGGTGGTGGAGCGCCGCTTAATGAAGCCATGCTGACATGGAGAGATGATCGAAAATCCAAGGTGTTGCAAATGAGGAGTAATTAATTTTTCAAATAACTTTGGATTTGCCGACAATTTTGAGATGCCTCTGTAATTAGCAGCATCGGACTTTCCCCCTTTTTTATGTAAGGGAATGGCCGTCAGCCAACGGGTACAACAGGGGGACCTACACGCAAGCAATTGCGTGCCGTAACTGTGTACACCGCTGGTAGTGCGACTATACTCTCCCCGTGAGGGCGGCTGGGAACAGATCCCGGTAAGGTCATGTCTCTGCCGAGGATGCTGGTTAATGGTAGTCGGGCGGGGAGAACAACACTCCCTTCCTTAAATCACCCCAATGAGCTAACATGCGAAATCTGGGGGACCGGCCAACCTCCCAGTATTAACCAGGCTTATCGTGACAAGCGGGTTATGTCATGATGGACGAACCCCTTCCCGCCTACTCGAGGGACCAAAGATGAACACCTTACCAAATAAAAACCTAAGCGGAGAACGGAACTCCCTAAAAAAGTTCGGAAATGGGGTCAGTGACCCGTCAAACTCCAAGGCTCTCAAAAGCCAAGGAGTTGCTGAGATGGAGAAGCCCCCCACAGAGGGGCAACATCTGGAGGCGGGACGCGCCGGTGCGGAGGAGGTTGCCAAGGCTTCTTCTTCCAAAGCGGGGCTAGCCATGGGACCACCGAACGGTGTGGAGAGGAAAACCCCAGGGTCAACCTCTAAACCAACCAGCGGGGCCCCTAAGGTGAACCCTGGTCCGGAAGCGTCTCACTCGACGCAGCGTAAAGGCTCTTTCAAAGATAGGAGAAAAGCAGCCTTCATTCTAATGAGTGCGAACCCATCGGTCGAAGCCAACCCGGACCAGGCCGAGATTATAAAGTGGGCAAGGAAGATCCTGCCATATCTTTAAGCCGGAAAAGGCGGGTGTGAGGCTAGAAATTCATTTGTTATAATAAAAATGTTCATTAAAATTTTAATCTTCTACCTTAAAAAATACCAAAGATGGGTCATTTCAGATTGTTCAGTTATATGTAATTATATGGAAATTTGGGAGGTCAGATCAGTTGCCCAAAAATGTAACCCATAGAAAATCCCAGCTAACCCACATAAGCGGGAAATTGAATCTTCTACATCCCCATTGATTAGGTTATGTAGAAAAACTACACCCAGCATTGTCCTACGATTAGTTAAGCTTGGTATGTTTATTAGTAGAAGTCTGCTACTATAAGATGGAAGGTGAAGATATGCATCCCAATTTAGACCTCTAAGTGAAAAAGTTAAGAAATTATTTTGTACGTTTTCTATGCGGTACTGATATACTCCATATTGGGGACTTTATACATAGACGAACCATAGAAGAGAATAAGCTTTCAGTAATGTAGAGATCCTTAAATTTATTTGTCCACCTTTTAATCAAACTAAGAAAAGATTTAGCGTTATTAACCATTGTGGGAATATGGTAGGAAAATTTAAATTTTGGGTCTAATAGGGAATCCCATAGAGAGAATACGTAGCCTGGAGAGGGCAATAACGATAAAAAGACATAAACTTTAATTTTGATCTATTAAGTATTAATTAAGTATTAATTCATTTGCTGAACACAATTTTTAAAAATTTTCAAGATCGGACTGAAGGGTGCATTGGACAGAGATGGATTTGTATTGAAGACAAAACTTAACGTCATTATAGTAAAAAGAGTAAAAAAAGAGTATAGTAAAAAGAGTAAATAGTAACGGGCCAAGATGATTTCCTTGAGGTACGCCAGAGCACGGACCAAGCGGGAATGTATACTTTTTAATAAGTTTTTTTTTGTTCTTCCATCTAAGTAGCTGGACTTCCACTAAAGTTTAAGTAAATAAAATCAGTTTAAAATTCCTTTCGAAATCCATCTATAACAAAGGATGTCAACTCCAGTAAATTAGTGGTGGTGGAGCGCCGCTTAATGAAGCCATGCTGACATGGAGAGATGATCGAAAATCCAAGGTGTTGCAAATGAGGAGTAATTAATTTTTCAAATAACTTTGGATTTGCCGACAATTTAGAGATGCCTCTGTAATTAGCAGGAGAACAACACTCCCTTCCTTAAATCACCCCAATGAGCTAACATGCGAAATCTGGGGGACCGGCCAACCTCCCAGTATTAACCAGGCTTATCGTGACAAGCGGGTTATGTCATGATGGACGAACCCCTTCCCGCCTACTCGAGGGACCAAAGATGAACACCTTACCAAATAAAAACATAAGCGGAGAACGGAACTCCCCAAAAAAGTTCGGAAATGGGGTCAATGACCCGTCAAACTCCAAGGCTCTCAAAAGCCAAGGAGTTGCTGAGATGGAGAAGCCCCCGCAGAGGGGCAACATCTGGAGGCGGGACGCGCCGGTGCGGAGGAGGTTGCCAAGGCTTCTTCTTCCAAAGCGGGGCTAGCCATGGGACCACCAGGGGTGCCCAGCCCCATTGCTCTCGGAGCTCCTTTGTTGTTGGAATTGCTCGTTATATGGGAAATGAAATTTTATATACGTGTGTGGCTCGTAGCATAGGCAAGGGCTAAATACAAAAACAATTTTTCGTTTTTTCGAGTTAAGCAACAACAACTGTATAGTGTGTCAGTTTTTCGTACTAATACGAAGGCACTTTGTTTTTGTATTACCGAAAACTTATCACTGCAAAAAATTACTTTTGGTTGAGATCTCAAAAGGAATGGTTAACATCTGAGCTATGAATTTCTTTTATTTATAACTTTATTACAGTTTTTAATTTTTATTTCATAAATATTTTTGTATTACTTTTTTCCATTGAAAATTTTACTATAATTTTTTTCAGTATACCGACATGACTTGCAAAAAAAAATTCTAGCTTTAATGTATTGGTGATTTTTTGCATTGGTATTCGAGTTTGCTCTGCCGTATACTGAGCTTGGGCACCGCTGCTCTAAACCAACCAGCGGGGCCCCTAAGGTGAACCCTGGTCCGGAAGCGTCTCACTCGACGCAGCGTAAAGGCTCTTTCAAAGATAGGAGAAAAGCAGCCTTCATTCTAATGAGTGCGAACCCATCGGTCGAAGCCAACCCGGACCAGGCCGAGATTATAAAGTGGGCAAGGAAGATCCTGCCATATCTTTAAGCCGGAAAAGGCGGGTGTGAGGCTGGAAATTCATTTGTTATAACAAAAATGTTCATTAAAATTTTAATCTTCTACCTTAAAAAATACCAAAGATGGGTCATTTCAGATTGTTCAGTTATATGTAATTATATGGAAATTTGGGAGGTCAGATCAGTTGCCCAAAAATGTAACCCATAGAAAATCCCAGCTAACCCAGCTAAGCGGGAAATTGAATCTTTTACATCCCCATTGATTAGGTTATGTAGAAAAACTACACCCAGCATTGTCCTACGATTAGTTAAGCTTGGTATGTTTATTAGTAGAAGTCTGCTACTATAAGATGGAAGGTGAAGATATGCATCCCAATTTAGACCTCTAAGTGAAAAAGTTAAGAAATTATTTTGTACGTTTTCTATGCGGTACTGATATACTCCATAT
Source organism: Drosophila pseudoananassae pseudoananassae (assembly GCA_018153035.1). Lineage (NCBI taxonomy): Eukaryota > Metazoa > Arthropoda > Insecta > Diptera > Drosophilidae > Drosophila > Drosophila pseudoananassae. Next base: position 1,805,389 of record JAECXR010000022.1, on the reverse strand, counting down.
TGGGGACTTTATACATAGACGAACCATAGAAGAGAATAAGCTTTCAGTAATGTAGAGATCCTTAAATTTATTTGTCCACCTTTTAATCAAACTAAGAAAAGATTTAGCGTTATTAACCATTGTGGGAATATGGTAGGAAAATTTAAATTTTGGGTCTAATAGGGAATCCCATAGAGAGAATACGTAGCCTGGAGAGGGCAATAACGATAAAAAGACATAAACTTTAATTTTGATCTATTAAGTATTAAATCATTTGCTAAACACCATTTTTAACAATTTTCAAGATCGGACTGAAGATTGCATTGGATAGAGATGGATTTGTATTGAAGACAAAACTTAACGTCATTAATAAAAAGAGTAAATAGTAACGGGCCAAGATGATTTCCTTGAGGGACGCCAGAGCACGAACCAAGCGGGAATGTATATATTTTTTAATAAGACTCTTTTTGTTCTTCCATCTAAGTAGTTCCACTAAAGTTTAAGTAAATAAAATCAGTTTAAAATCCCTTTCAAAAGCCATCTATGACAAAGGACGTCAACTTCAGTAAATTAGTGGTGGTGAGCGCCGCTTAATGAAGCCATGCTGACATGGAGAGATGATCGAAAATCCAAGGTGTTGCAAATGAGGAGTAATTAATTTTTCAAATAACTTTGGATTTGCCGACAATTTAGAGATGCCTCTGTAATTAGCAGCATCGGACTTTCCCCCTTTTTTATGTAAGGGAATGGCCGTCAGTCTACGGGTACAACAGGGGGAGCTACACGCAAGCAATTGCGTGCCGTAACTGTGTACACCGCTGGTAGTGCGACTATACTCTCCACGTGAGGGCGGCTGGTAACAGATCCCGGTAAGGTCATGTCTCTGCCGAGGATGCTGGCTAATGGTAGTCGGGCGGGGAGAAGAACACTCCTTTCCTTAAACCACCCCAATCCAAGGTGGAGAGCATATGGCGAAGGATGCGTGTCCGAGAGGGGACTCGGACGCTAATATGCGAACTCTGGGGGACCGGCCAACCTCCCAGTTTTAACCAAGCTGATCGTGACAAGCGGGTTATGTCATGATGGACGAACCCCTTCCCGCCTACTCGAGGGACCAAAGATGAACACCTTACCAAATAAAAACATAAGCGGAGAACGGAACTCCCCAAAAAAGTTCGGAAATGGGGTCAATGACCCGTCAACTCCAAGGCTCTCAAAAACCAAGGAGTTGCTGAGATGGAGAAGCCCCCGCAGAGGGGCAACATCTGGAGGCGGGACGCGCCGGTGCGGAGGAGGCTGCCAAGGCTTCTTCTTCCAAAGCGGGGCTAGCCATGGGACCACCGAACGGTGTGGAGAGGAAAACCCCAGGGTCAACCTCTAAACCAACCAGCGGGGCCCCTAAGGTGAACCCTGGTCCGGAAGCGTCTCACTCGACGCAGCGTAAAGGCTCTTTCAAAGATAGGAGAAAAGCAGCCTTCATTCTAATGAGTGCGAACCCATCGGTCGAAGCCAACCCGGACCAGGCCGAGATTATAAAATGGGCAAGGAAGATCCTGCCATATCTTTAAGCCGGAAAAGGCGGGTGTGAGGCTGGAAATTCATTTGTTATAACAAAAATGTTCATTAAAATTTTAATCTTCTACCTTAAAAAATATCAAAGATGGGTCATTTCAGATTGTTCAGTTATATGTAATTATATGGAAATTTGGGAGGTCAGATCAGTTGCCCAAAAATGTAACCCATAGAAAATCCCAGCTAACCCAGCTAAGCGGGAAATTGAATCTTCTACATCCCCATTGATTAGGTTATGTAGAAAAACTACACCCAGCATTGTCCTACGATTAGTTAAGCTTGGTATGTTTATTAGTAGAAGTCTGCTACTATAAGATGGAAGGTGAAGATATGCATCCCAATTTAGACCTCTAAGTGAAAAAGTTAAGAAATTCTTTTGTACGTTTTCTATGCGGTACTGATATACTCCATATTGGGGACTTTATACATAGACGAACCATAGAAGAGAATAAGCTTTTAGTAATGTAGAGATCCTTAAATTTATTTGTCCACCTTTTAATCAAACTAAGAAAAGATTTAGCGTTATTAACCATTGTGGGAATATGGTAGGAAAATTTAAATTTTGGGTCTAATAGGGAATCCCATAGAGAGAATACGTAGCCTGGAGAGGGCAATAACGATAAAAAGACATAAACTTTAATTTTGATCTATTAAGTATTAAATCATTTGCTGAACACCATTTTTAACAATTTTCAAGATCGGACTGAAGATTGCATTGGACAGAGATGGATTTGTATTGAAGACAAAACTTAACGTCATTAATAAAAAGAGTAAATAGTAACGGGCCAAGATGATTTCCTTGAGGGACGCCAGAGCACGAACCAAGCGGGAATGTATATATTTTTTAATAAGACTCTTTTTGTTCTTCCATCTAAGTAGTTCCACTAAAGTTTAAGTAAATAAAATCAGTTTAAAATCCCTTTCAAAAGCCATCTATGACAAAGGACGTCAACTTCAGTAAATTAGTGGTGGTGGAGCGCCGCTTAATGAAGCCATGCTGACATGGAGAGATGATCGAAAATCCAAGGTGTTGCAAATGAGGAGTAATTAATTTTTCAAATAACTTTGGATTTGCCGACAATTTAGAGATGCCTCTGTAATTAGCAGCATCGGACTTTCCCCCTTTTTTATGTAAGGGAATGGTCGTCAGTCTACGGGTACAACAGGGGGAGCTACACGCAAGCAATTGCGTGCCGTAACTGTGTACACCGCTGGTAGTGCGACTATACTCTCCACGTGAGGGCGGCTGGTATCAGATCCCGGTAAGGTCATGTCTCTGCCGAGGATGCTGGCTAATGGTAGTCGGGCGGGGAGAAGAACACTCCTTTCCTTAAACCACCCCAATCCAAGGTGGAGAGCATATGGCGAAGGATGCGTGTCCGAGAGGGGACTCGGACGCTAATATGCGAACTCTGGAGGACCGGTCAACCTCCCAGTTTCAACCAAGCGTGGTTGACACGCTTTATCGTGACAAGCGGGTTATGTCATGATGGACGAACCCCTTCCCGCCTACTCGAGGGACCAAAGATGAACACCTTACCAAATAAAAACATAAGCGGAGAACGGAACTCCCCAAAAAAGTTCGGAAATGGGGTCAATGACCCGTCAAACTCCAAGGCTCTCAAAAACCAAGGAGTTGCTGAGATGGAGAAGCCCCCGCAGAGGGGCAACATCTGGAGGCGGGACGCGCCGGTGCGGAGGAGGCTGCCAAGGCTACTTCTTCCAAAGCGGGGCTAGCCATGGGACCACCCAACGGTGTGGAGAGGAAAACCCCAGGGTCAACCTCTAAACCAACCGGCGGGGCCCCTAAGGCGAACCCTGGTCCGGAAGCGTCTCACTCGACGCAGCGTAAAGGCTCTTACAAAGATAGGAGAAAAGCAGCCTTTATTCTAATGAGGACGAACCCATCGGCCGAAGCCAACTCGGACCAGGCCGAGATTATAAAGTGGGCAAGGAAGATCCTGCCCGATCTTTAAGCCGGTAAAGGCGGGTGTCAGGCTGGAAATTAATTTCTTATAACAAAAATGTTTATTAAAATTTCAATCTTCTACCTTAAAAAATACCAAAGATAAGTCATTTCAGATTGTTCAGTTATATGTAATTATATGGAAATTTGGGAGGTCAGATCAGTTGCCCAAAAATATAACCCATAGAAAATCCCAGCTAACCCAGCTAAGCGGGAAATTGAATCTTCTACATCCCCATTGATTAGGTTATGTAGAAAAACTACACCCAGCATTGTCCTACGATTAGTTAAGTTTGGTATGTTTATTAGTAGAAGTCTGCTACTATAAGATGGAAGGTGAAGATATGCATCCCAATTTAGACGTCTAAGTGAAAAAGTTAAGAAATTCTTTTGTACGTTTTCTATGCGTTACTGATATACTCCATATTGGGGACTTTATACACATCAACCGTACTCCAGTATCGGACGAACCATAGAAGAGAATAAGCTTTTAGTAATGTAGAGATCCTTAAATTTATTTGACCACCTTTTAATAAAACTAAGAAAAGGTTTAGCGTTATTAACCATTGTGGGAATATGGTCGGAAAATTTAAATTTTGGGTCTAATAGGGAATCCCAATAACGATAAACAGACATAAGCTTGAATTTTGATTTATTAAGTATTAAATCATTTGCTGAACACCATTTTTAAAAATTTTCAAGATCGCACTGAAGATTGCATTGGACAGAGATGGATTTGTATTGAAGACAAAACTTAACGTCATTAATAAAAAGAGTAAATAGTAACGGGCCAAGATGATTGGGTCCCTTGAGGAACGCCAGAGCACGGACCAAGCGGGAATGTATATTTTTTAATAAGACTCTTTTTGTTCTTCCATCTAAGTAGCTGGACTTCCACTAAAGTTTAAGTAAATAAAATCAGTTTAAAATCCCTTTCTATGACAAAGGATGTCAACTCCAGTAAATTAGTGGTGGTGGAGCGCACTTAATGAAGCCATGCTGACATGGAGAGATGATCGAAAATCCAAGGTGTTGCAAATGAGGAGTAATTAATTTTTCAAATAACTTTGGATTTGCCCACAATTTAAAGATGCCTTTGTAATAACAGCATCGAACTTTCCCCCTTTTTTTATGTAAGGGAATGGCCGTCAGCCAACGGGTACAACAGGGGGACCTACACGCAAGCAATTGCGTGCCGTAACTGTGTACACCGCTGGTAGTGCGACTATACTCTCCACGTGAGGGCGGCTGGTAACAGATCCCGGTAAGGTCATGTCTCTGCCGAGGATGCTGGTTAATGGTAGTCGGGCGGGGAGAAGAACACTCCCTTTCTTAAATCACCCCAATCCATGGTGGAACAGCATATGGCGAAGGATGCGTGTCCGAGAGGGGACTCGGACGCTAACTCTGGGGGACCGGCCAACCTCCCAGTATTAACCAGGCTTATCGTGACAAGCGGGTTATGTCATGATGGACGAACCCCTTCCCGCCTACTCGAGGGACCAAAGATGAACACCTTACCAAATAAAAACATAAGCGGAGAACGGAACTCCCCAAAAAAGTTCGGAAATGGGGTCAATGACCCGTCAAACTCCAAGGCTCTCAAAAGCCAAGTAGTTGCTGAGATGGAGAAGCCCCCGGAGAGGGGCAACATCTGGAGGCGGGACGCGCCGGTACGGAGGAGGTTGCCAAGGCTTTTTCTTCCAAAGGCGAATCCTGGCCCGGGAGCGTCTCACTCGACGCAGCGTAAAGGCTCTTACAGAGATAGGAGAAAAGGGCGGACCCATCGGCCGAAGCCAACCCGGACCAGGCCGAGATTATAAAGTGGGCAAGGAAGATCCTGCCCGATTTTTAAGCCGGAAAAGGCGAAGACGCAGGATGGTACCAGGGTAGCGCTAAGGTAATTGCCTTCCAAGACGCGCGATCGGTAGAAACCTAAAAAGGAAGACAGTGGAATCCTGAAACCTGGTGAAAGACAGCAGGAAGCACAAGATTGACCTGATCATAGGTTGCGATGCTAACGCCCATCATCATCAGTGGGGAAGCATTGACACGAACGAGAGGGGTGAGCCAATCTTCGATTTTATCCTTGGCTCCATTATTCTGGTGGGTGACAGGGGTACAGAACCCTCCTTCATAGTCAAGAACAGAAGGGTAGTACTTGACATTACTTTTTACTCTGACTCCTTAGCTGACAAGATTGTTAAATGGGGAGTCCTAGAGAAACACTCTTTCTCGGACCATCGATACATAGAACCAGTGGTTAATTTTGAAAACTTTAATCAACTAACGGTACGCAACCCGAGAAAAGTGAACTGGGAGTTATACAGGAAAAAACTAGAAGTCCTAGATCACATGGTGGACACGCTTACGGCAGCGTGCGCCAGAGCATTCAATAAGGCTGGTCCCAAAATCAGATCGAACAATAACAAGTAAAAAAAACCACCATGGTGGTCGAAAACACTTGCGCCCTTTAAGACCAGGGCCCGCAAGGCCTTCAATTTTGCCAGCAAGACAAACTCGGAGACAGCCTGGGAGACGTATAAAGCGAACCTTAGGCAGTATAACAAAGAACTTCGCAAGGCAAAAAGGAATACCTGGACCAAGTTCTGCACGAACATTCAGCAAACATCAGAGGCCTCCCGACTCCGGAAGGTCCTCGCAACAACTGCACCAAACGTAGGATACATTAAAACCTCAGAAGGTAACTGGACATCGTCCAACAAAGAAACCCTAGAGGCTCTTACAGAGGCACACTTCCCGGGATGCTCTCTGGAAGGAACAACCCTGGAAACGCAGAGACAGGAGGACAGTCCCTCCCTCCCTAACTTGAGTACCTATTGAGTGACAGGTATCTCAACTGGGCGATAAATAGCTTCAAGCCTTTCAAATCCCCAGGCACAGATGGCATTGTCCCGGCTCAACTAATTAAAGCCGGACCCAATCTGAGGTCTTGGGTCAAGAAAGTGTTCTCAGCAATTTTCAGAATAGGCATCGTACCCGCAATGTGGTTGCGGACGAAAGTCGTATTTATACCCAAAGCGGGAAAACCATCTCACTGCACCCCTTTGGACTTCAGACCAATAAGCCTGTCGTCCTTTCTTCTCAAGACAATGGAGAGACTAATCAGCCTCCACATTTATCTTACTCTCAACCCAGATGATATCTCGGAATCACAGCATGCGTATAGGAAGGGCCGATCCACGGGGGCGGCACTCCACGAGATCACTACATTCGTCAAAAAGGCACTTAGTGACAACGCACGCACAGAGTAAGCACTCATTGCTTTTCTAGACATAGAAGGTGCTTTCAACAACATCCGACCAAGCTCTATAATCAATGCGCTGACGAGACAAGGAATAGACAATCAATCCGTACTGAATATAAAACAGATCCTGGTAAACTGTTGAGACGTCACTAGGAGGAGAATCTATTCATAGATACGTCAGAAGAGGCACTCCGCAAGGAGGCGTACTCTTACCCCTACTGTGGATCGTGGCGGTTAATAGCCTACTGCGATCCCTAGAAGGTGGTGGTTGCAAAGTTATTGGTTACGCGGATGATGTCGCAATTGCCTTCTCTGCGAAATTTCCCCAGACTATATGTGACCGCATGACGGACAAACTTAGGGTCCTCTTAACATGGGCAGTTAGGAATGGACTAGGTGTAAGCCCGTCAATGTAGGAAGTGCAAAATACCAAACTTAAGGCTTCCAAAACTATCAGTAGAAACGCTCTCCCTCAGCAGTAGCGCAAAGTACCTAGGGATCAGAAGTGATCCATCACTACTGTGAAATGATTTCTGGGTAATTTGAAAAATTATTTTCGTACTAAAGAAAGATGTGAAAACTTTTAAGGTAGACGTGCCAAAACTTTGTCTGCTGCCTCTCAAGGATTTGGTTAAAGGACCAGTCATCATGACCCATATGTTGGGCCAAGTAGCCAAAGGTAATTAAAGTGTCAACTCGTGTCAACACTCTCTCATTTATTTAATACACTCAATTTTTTATTTGGCATTTTATTCAGACAACTCTCTTATCTAAAGAAGCACATGATTTATAAATTCGGATGATTTATAATTTGCGTGCTCGAGGCTCCCATATCAAGAGGCTCAGATAAAGAGATCATTGCTTCATTTTAATGGAAATGAAAATGGAAAACAATCGTTACTGGACCGAGAATCAGTGATTAAACTGAACGTTTTAGCATTGGGCTTACAGGTAAGCTGAGCCGATCGCATTACTCCATTTCCCAAGTGGAAAAGTGTAACAGTCAAGATATTAATTGACCCTAGCATTAGGCCTATACAACAGCCAATGAAGCGTATACCGGCTGCCATCGAATCTAAGGTATTGTCTAAACTAGAGGAGGCTCTAAGCAGCGACATAAAAGAGCCAGTGGTCGGTCACAGCCCTTGGATCTCGCCTATCGTAATAACCTTTAAAGAGAATGGCGAATTACGGTTGTATTTGGATATGCGGATGGCCAATCGAGCAATCGACTACCCACTGCTAGCGGCTCTAGGGGCTTACTGTAGCAAATTAGGTAGGTGATAGCAAAGATGGGACATCAGGCCCAAAACGGTCAACTTTTTTCGTCGAGCTTGTTTGTGAGGGGGGAACGCACATACATACGATTCTATTTTTAGAAATCCTTACATGTATGCGTAAAAAAAAGGTGCGTCTTTGTATGTATGTGTGACTGCTCGCAAGACAGCGTAAACATTTTTTGGCTTCCAATTTTCATTTTCAATTTCTTGTTTCTGTTTTCAATGCGCCGATGTGGTAGTCAGTAGAACAAATAGTATTTTTAGTCGTTGTATTTTAAGACGGGGTCGCTAGACAGGAAACTGGACTGGAAGTCAAACACTATGGATAGAGCTAACAAGGCAACAATCGCGCTCTATACATGCCGAAAAGCCATTGGCCTTAAATGGGGAATGTCCCCAAAAATAGTAAGATGGCTTTACACAGCGGTCATAAGACCCATCCTTTTCTACGGGGTGGTGGTCTGGTGGCCTGCTCTCACAAACTCCACAATTAGAGAGAATCTTAGGAAAAATGGCGGAGGATGGCGGAAAGGTCCTCGCTAACCCTGCACCTAATGTACGATTCATTAAAACCTCGGATAAATTTTGGACCACGTCTAGCAAGGAAACCCTAGACGCCCTAACAAACGCCCTAGGGTGCTCACAGAAGAAGACAATCTACGAAACTGAGAGCCAGGGGGACTCCGATACCTCCTAAGTAATAGCTATCTCAGTTGGGCGATAAACAGTTTCAAGACCTTTAAATCTCCAGGCCCAGATGGCATCTTCCGGGCCTAATTAACCAAAGCCCAGGCTAATCTCAGGTTTTGGATCAGGAAAATCCTCACAGCAATCTTCAGAACAGGTATCTAGAGACATGACTGTAAACGAAGGTTGTCTTCAACCTTGTACCATTTTTAATGGTAAATAGTTTATTATGAAAAACAAGAAAGGAAAGCTAACTTCGGGCGGAGCCGAAGTTGATACACCCTTGCAGTTAAAACCGGATATATATCGCAAAAATCGGATTGAATTGGCCGATCCTTATAAGAAAATCATAACATAATAAATTTATTCCAATACAAAATTTAAAATAAAGTACCAAGCTTCCATCTTCAAAAATACCAAAGTTGGTATTTTTACCAATTACCATTTCCATGCAATTTGGTAGGTTGTATACGAAGTTCCAACTTTCTATGTTCAAAAACACGAAAGTTGGGTAATTTCCGATTGTTCAGTTATATGGCAGCTATAGGATATAGTCCGCTGATCCTTATGAAATTTGGCAAGTTGTATTATTTTTCCAAAAATAGAATTCATAGAAAATCCCAACTTTCTAGCTCGAAAAACACTGAAGTTATGCCATTTCCGATCAATCAGTTATATGGCAGATATAGGATATAGTCGGCTGATCCTTATAAAATTTGGCATGTTGTATTATTTTGCCAAAAATAGCATTCGTACCAAATTCAAATTCTCTAGCTTTAAAAACACCGAAGCTATAGCAATTCCGATTAATCAGTTATATGGCAGCTATAAGATATAGTCGGCCGATCTTTATAAAATTTGGTAGGTCGTATTATTTTAAAAACACCAAACTCTAAAGTAACTCTAAAGTCTAAAAACACCAAAGTTATACCATTTCCGATCAATCGGCCGATCCTTATGAAATTTGGTAGGTCGTATTATTTTGCCAAAAGTAGCATTCGTACAAAATCGTAAAACACCAAAGTTATACCATTTCCGATCAATCAGTTATATGGCAGCTATAGGATATAGTCGGTCGATCCCGGCCGTTCCGACTTACATGCTGCGTGCAAAGGAAAGAAGGGTGTGTGCAAAGTTTCAAGACGATAGCTTTAAAACTGAGAGACTAGTTTGCGTAGAAACAGACAGACGGACAGACGGACATGCTTATATCAACTCAGGAGGTGATCCTGATCAAGAATATATATACTTTATAGGGTCGGAGATGTCTCCTTCACTGCGTTGCACACTTTTGGACAAAATTATAATACCCTCGGCAAGGGTATAAAAATGTAGAAATGTAGAACATTTTTTTTAGAAAAAAAATGTTTGGAATTTCTACATTTTTACATACACATAAAGGTTGCTCTCATTTTGACTCATTTGACAAATGAGAGAGCTTCTAAAAAAAATTGAGAATGCTCACACTGTCAGTGTGCCGGCAACGCTGCGGCAGAATTTCCTACCCTATACTCGCGTGCTATGTAAAATGAGAGTTTGCCCAACACTTAAAAATCAAAATGTTTCCTCTGAGAAAAATTTTCTCACAAATTGGGTTGAAAAAAGTTTTCTCCATAGAAAATAAAGATAGGGAAGCGTAGTTTTTCGTTTTTTTAAGAAATATTGCTAGAAAAGATGTCTTTAAAATAAAATACACTATTTTAGTTCCCATTCAAACTTTTGAATAACGAAAAATTAAATAGAAAAACAAGAAAGGAAAGCTAACTTCGGGCGGCGCCGAAGTTGATATACCCTTGCAGCTAAAACAGGATATATATCGCTAAAATCGGATATAGTTGACCGATTCTTATGGGAATATCATAATATAACCAATAAATTGCAAGACAAAATCTAAAAAAAATTCCAAACTTCTATCTTGAAAAACCCCAAAGTTGGTATTTTTACCAAATACCATTTCCGATCGTTCAGTTATATGGCAGCTATAAGATATAGTCGGCCGATCCATATGAAACTTGATAAGTCGTATTATTTTTCCAAAAATAGAATTCATAGAAAATCCCAACTTTCTAGCTCGAAAAACACTGAAGTTATGCCATTTCCGATAAATCAGTTGTAAGGCAGATATAGGATATAGTCGGCTGATCCTTATAAAATTTGGCATGTTGCATTATTTTGCCAAAAATAGCAATCGTACCAAATCCGAATTCTCTAGCTTTAAAAACACCAAAGTTATACCATTTCCGATCAATCAGTTATATGGCAGCTATAAGATATAGTCGGCCGATCTTTATAAAATTTGGTAGGTCGTATTATTTTAAAAACACCAAACTCTAAAGTAACTCTAAAGTCTAAAAACACCAAAGTTATACCATTTCCGATCAATCAGTTATATGGCAGCTATAGGATATAGTCGGCCGATCCCGGCCGTTCCGACTGCGTGCAAAGGAAAGAAGGGTGTGTGCAAAGTTTCAAGACGATAGCTTTAAAACTGAGAGACTAGTTCGCGTAGAAACAGACAGACAGACGGACAGACGGACATGCTCATATCAACTCAGGAGGTGATCCTGATCAAGAATATATATACTTTATAGGGTCGGAGATGTCTCCTTCACTGCGTTGCACACGTTGCATACCCTCTGCAAGGGTATAATAAGTTTTTTTCGCTCAGTGAATCTCATTGTTTCTGCTCTGCTCTCATTGTTTTTCTCTGCTACGCACACACTCAAATTTTAGACATGTGTTAGTTTTGCCCACCACTGGAATAGAGTTAATGAAATTCAATCGTCTCTAATTTATATTTATTGGAAGTGATAGGATTTTCCTCTCACCTAAAACTGCTGTGAATTTTCGTTTTTCTGTTCCGCTTTATAAGCAAATCGAAGAGATTAGTAGTGAATTCTGATATGGTTCCCTCACTTGTCGAATATAATCGTCTTTAGAAAAATAGTCGAAAAAGTCCAAGACCACGAGTATCAAGAATAAATAGAAAATATCCGAAAAAGTTTAATTGTTTGCCCTAGTCTACAAAAGCTAAATCCGTTTTTAATGACTTTTCCGACTAGCTCCAATATCGTACGATGCAAAGTTTGTTGTGTTGTTGACAAAGCGGTCCGCACGAGTCGATTCTTCATTTGGGTCCACTTGTGAGTCTTTTGCGACAGCGCATATGGATCTTAAATGCGCAGGTCTGCAGTAAGATAGTACTGTGCTTTAAATGCAATCATGCAATCCTAGTTTGATGACTCAAATAATGGGAGATTTACCCGTAGACAGAATTCTTGCACTCCGCCCATTCTCCATATGTGGTTTTAATTTTTAATTTTTGTTTGTAGCCCTTTTCCTTTTTGTTGGCTTTTCAAGGGTTTCTTGGGCGACATATCGAGGATATCCGCAGATCGTCCACTGCGACAACGCGAGGAACTTCAGAGTTTTGTTGAATCGAGGACGAGGTCGACAAGGTCACACAATACGCATCAAAATAGGATGCGTATTTGCGTTCATACCGCATAGGGCTCCGCACATGGCCGGACTAGGGGAGGCAGGTGTGAAGTCTGCCAAGCACCTACGAGCGATAGGAAACGCCAAGTTCACCGGGTAGGAGCTGCAAACCGTCCTCGCTGGAGTCGAGGCCGCCCTGAACTCACGACCCCTGGGCGCTCTGAGTCAGGAGCCAAGCGACGACGAGGCGCTTACTCTTGGACACCTGTTGACAGGCGAAAGTAATAAATTAAAAAAAAAAAATTCACTATCAACCTTCGGTATTACGTCTAATCGTTAAAAAGAAGACAAAATGTGTATTTTAAATTTTTATTTTTCCTGGCTAGGGTATTAAAATTAGTTACATTCGAAAATATGTGTCCTCCTAGTCTCTATTAATGTGTAAAAAGTAGAGATATAATTTAGAAAGACTGTTGGTAGTACATACAAATAGAGTATACATAGATATATTTATTATAATTCATTTAAAGAATTTTAACCATGACACTCCATTTAATGATTGATGATAAGGTGCTTAAACATGCTTCATTATAATTTTTAACCATATAATTATTAATTTAAGTTTTACTCTTATAATATTAATTATCTTTAGAATACATGTTTTTAACAATAGAAAATGCAAAAGCCTTAACTAATCAGTACTATATATTAACGTTTTATTTTAACAGGCTGTTTATTCCATATTAAAAGCATATGAATTTGCTTATTCCTAAAATTCTTTAAAAATTTATATTTTGTGGCCTAAACGAAGCAAACAAAGCGCAAGCGCATTTGCAGTATTATGTACTTCGGTGTTCATTTTTGTATGTATTGAATATTTACAAGTAGGTTTAATAAACCTTAAATCGTCGATTTCTCATTTCAATAATAAGTTCTAATAAAGTAATGGATTTTTTGTTTTTAAATAATAGCTTATTTTTATTTAAATATGTTATAATGATATTTCTTACATTTTCAACAGAAGGATAAATTCATCAACTACAAAGACTCTGTACAATATTAAATTAAAAGTTTAAAAAAGAGAAAACATATTTTAATTAAACAATCGGGCAGATGAAATTTGAAATTTTCTATATTTTTAGACGTAATATATTTGTGTTAATTTTAAATGTAATGTAAGAAAATTATTTTGGATATCACTTATTTAAATAAATTATTAGTTAAAGACGCTTAGTTAGTATATGTTTAATTTGTGTTTTCAATTAATTATTTTGTGTACGATAATTTTAAGAGGATCAATGTACAAATTTTCTGGCAAATCGTACAAATTTTTATATGTGATTATTTAATTTAGCTTAAGTTCGCTACGTTTTTTATATCTATGTATATCACATATCTGTAGATAGTAGAAAGTGAGGGGTTTACCTACTGTTATTGGCATAAACGGACAATTTAAAGAATATTGATTTGGTAGCTCTTTATAAAAAGATGATTTGTGCCGTTTGGCACGGTACGCCAAGCTATCTGTGTGTTTGCATTAAAATAAAATTTTAGCAATCGATGCCGTTCACTGTTGCACTGCAACTTTTGTGGCGACGAGAGGTCTCTTTATCATTTGCCTCTAAACCTATTTGAGAGCTTTTTGAATCTTCTATTGATCGAAAACGTAGAAATCCTTGATCTGTCACTAACATGCTATCTGATGCACTAGAAGTTGCGCACGAGTTGGAAGAGACAGATGCAACCGAAGCTGAGGAAATCGTGCTCAATTCAGAGCATAGTTTATTATTTTTAAGGTGTACATGTCCGTGAACATACGTATTTGAAAGGGAGTCATGGGAAAAATTTCGAGCAGGAGCAACACATATCACTGAAGATTTGCCATTAACGGAATGAGAATTTTGTTTATTCACTTCTTCAGTAAATAAATCCCCGTTTTCATTACTTATTAGGTTTGTACACTCAACATTACTTTCTGATGTTATGTCTTCTTCCTCCTCATCTTCTTCCGAATCATGATCATAAGGCAGATCTTGTAGTTGATTCTGCTTTCGAGAATTAATTTTAAAAAACTCATTACCACACGTTCTGCCGTTACCTTGACGAGCTTTCTGATAATAATGGGCTCTCTCTCTATTTGATGTAGATTTCGTCTGGGCACAAGTAGTTGTTATGTGATGAGTGCCAGCAATTGCGATTGGGGAATCTAAGACGTGGGGCACTCCAACCAGAGCTATTCCACTATTAGCAATACTGCTTGATGTGCCACTTTTTCTTAAGCCATTAAAAGTTCCTTGGTCGAATTCATTGTAGCTTACTGCCCACCGCCCATCGCCAGGGCGAGGTACGGAAGCGTCAGCTTTAAAATTTTTACATTCCAGTGTGCTGTTAAGATGTTGTTCTCGCCCATTGTGGTGGTCACGCTCCTGTCTGCATTCTAAGTTAGATTGAACAATTTTAAGGCATTTATCTTTAAATACGGGGCGCTCGAAAGTGTTGAATTCATACCTTGTATTTTCCTCTTTAAGAGGTTCCGAATAGCTATCGCATTCCAGTAATACTTGTTGCTGGGGAAATTTTGATGCCGAAAAGGATGGTACACCGAGTTTATTTTGATCATTACTTTTGCTTTGTATGCTGCCACTTTTGGAATTCGAACGTAAATTAAAATTGGGGTTCTCATAGTGGTCTGGGGTGGATTCAGTCAAACAGTCTTTACTTATATAACCGGCTGCTTCTTGAAAACGCCTTGGATGTGTTTGATCATTGTTATGGTGGTATTTTTGTGTTGTTTGAGACGCATACTCCCCTATGTTCTGACTATTAATGGTACTACAAATAGACCCCGTATCATAAGGCCTTTGATACATTGGCTCCTGCAGTTGATATCCATGCGAAGATGTGCCTGGAACTGACCCAATGGAGTTCAGAGCGTAGCTATCGTCGTAGATAAGTTTCCCTGTCCGCATTGTATAAGTATGAAGATTTGTATTTGTATTACAAATAGCAGGGTAATCGGTTTCAAAGTGCTCCTGGCTAGAACTTGATGTGCATGGCAAAAAAAAGTTTGTAACATTTGAGTTGTGGTTTCCATTTCCGTTGGCGGTATTTTTCTGTCGCATCACATTGTTAGTAGAATTTTCTGGCTGGCCGTATGCCCCCGTGGTGGACATAATAGCACCAGTTGTGCGAACTTCACTGTTTGCGACATTTTGAGAATTGTGTCCGATATTAGTTTTAAGTCCAGTTACCCATGAAATAAGTGCTATTATTGAAATTTCTAAGAGGCGTAAGGAGAACTGATATCCCCATTGAAGCCAATCGACATCAAAAATGTTAGTTTGACGGGATGTTGAGATGCATATAGCCCCAAATATTTGTAACCCTGCCATAAGTACAAACAACAAAGCTGTTGCAATTGTGATGTGTATGGCGTAAGAAAGATTCTGGTAGCCATGAATATAGTTTTGAGATTTACTGCGAAGAATGCGTTTCAAAATGCGGTACAAATACAAGTACAAGAACCCCAAACTGAGGCATATAAATATGTAAATTATCTGACAGATAAGAGTCAATACACGGGGAGCCTGAGGTAAGCTGACCAGAGTGGAAGGCGTCCCTGGTATATTACCTTGATTTTGTTGATAATATAGTTGCTGGCGACGAAAATACTGTTGCTGCTGTTGTTGTTGAAAGTATAAATTTTGGTTTCGTAAAGTATAAGATTCAACGTAATGCAGAGTAACGCAAAGCACAACGTGAACGCCGCAGCCCACAACGACAGTCAAAGGTCTTATCAGAGCTGAATAACGATTGTTTTTGTGGTTCAATGATTTTAAAAACAGAAATAATATCAACACAGAAAATGCAACTGTTAAGAAGGTTGACGGGAGGTTTAACAATAGCTCGCCCGAAAAAATATTAAAGGTACCATGAATGTTATAAGCATCGAAGCAAAGAAAAAATATTCTCATTATGCATATAACAATAAGTGTTAGATTGATACACACAAAATACGATTGTGTAAATAAATGTGTGAGCTTATTGTATGTAAGGAGTTTGTAAAACAAATATACAGATAAGATAGTAAATAGAACAACCGACAGATAAATGTGTATGTTCCATGCCCAAGTCCATGTTGTATGCGCAGATGCAGCTGCTGCAGCAGAAACGTCACGATTTCGGCTTCCACGGGTTGCCTCCGATTCCTTTTCATTACTAATTTTTGAGGTCTTTTCTAAATCTGCTGCATTTGTAGTAGCGTATGAAAGTGAAGTTGCTGACGAATCTCCAATAGCAGCTGCTGCCGATGGCGTAGTACCTGTGCTTTGGTTTGCCTTTTCGTAAAAGTGGCCTGGTATATTTTTGCTCTGATTAATATTTTGACTAGCCCCTGAAGATTGATCACCATCAAAAAGATCATCGTTTTTTGAAGTATTTTCGATTACTACTATTGGAGAAGATGGTGGTTGACGAACGCTTAAAATGGGTCGCTGGGTTACTTGTTTTAACAGAACCGCAGGTATATCTCCATTGTTTCCATTTGATCCTAGAATACGCCTTATGTTAGGCAAAACTTCCTGCTTTTGAACAGGATCAAGAGTATCTTGTAATTGGGACTCTGGTCCCCTTGTCTTAACCGTTTGATTTAACAATTGTTCACTGCTTGCGCGTGCTGGTGTATTAAGGTTCTTTTTTTTATCGAATCCGTCTATATCTGGCATTGTACCAAATTCACTGTTAAAATAGGATTTTTTATTATTTAAGCCACCGTTGACAGAAGTGACATCCTCTGAAGATGTTGATATTGGATCGTTGCTGTTTCCAGACAATTCTGGAGGTCGTATGGGTATTCTGTCCTGACTGGGCATTAGGCTTGGGGGTGGAATCGGACGTCTGTTAATTGTTAAAAGTCCTTCATTATTGGAGCCTCGCAATGTTGGTTTGTCAGCAAATGGGTTTTTAAATTCAGGTGGCAGTGGTGGAGTGAAAAATGTTCTCGAAGGTGGAGAATATGAGGGGACATCTCCTGCATACATTGGTATGGTAGGAGGTTGCGCTCCATTTGCTTTTTTTATAATGTTAGGGACTAAAAAGAAAAAAAATTATATTTAAAAAAAATTGGAATATTGATTTACTTACCTAAGGGATTCGGTGTAGAATTATACTGCAAATTATTTCGGTGTCGATCTCTTTCATGAGAATGATGACGATTTGGATTTGGGTAAGTCGGATTGTTATTACTTTTTAGTATGTCAGCATTGGGGGCGGAAGTTGGTAATGCATGATCTCTTTCTAAATCTAGTTCATAGTTTCTTTGTCGACCATAGACTCCATGTTGTTGGTGTGCAGGATTGTACCTGATAAAACAAACAAATATTTGGATAAGGATTGCGTTATTTAAAAACAAGAAAGGAAAGCTAACTTCGGGCGGAGCCGAAGTTGATATACCCTTGCAGTTAAAACCGGATATATATCGCAAACATCGGATTAAATTGGCCGATCCTTATGAGAATATCATAATATAACCAATTTATTACAATAAAAAATCTAAAACAAAGTACCAAGCTTCCATCTTCAAAAATACAAAAGTTGGTATTTTTACCAAATACCATTTCCGATCGTTCAGTTATATGGCAGCTATAAGATATAGTCGGCCGATCGTTATGCAATTTGGTAGGTTGTATTAACTGACCAAAAATAGAATCTGTACTTTCTATCTTCAAAAACACCAAACTTGGGTAATATCCGATTGTTCAGTTATATGGCAGCTATAGGATATAGTCGGCTGATCCCTATGAAATTTGGCATGTTGTATTATTTTGCCAAAAATAGCATTCGTACAAAATCTGAACTCTGTAACTAAAAACACCAAAGTTATACCATTTCCGATCAATCAGTTATATGGCAGCTATAGGATAGTCGGCCGATCCCGGCCGTTCCGACTTATAAACTCAGAGCTTTAAAACTGAGAGACTAGTTCGCGTAGAAACAGACAGACGGACATGCTCATATCGACTCAGGAGGTGATCCTGATCAAGAATATATATACTTTATAGGGTCGGAGATGTCTCCTTCACTGCGTTGCACACTTTTGGACAAAATTATAATACCCTCTGCAAGGGTATAAAAAAAAAAAAAATGTCAAGAGGATGTGAAAATATTGGAGTTTAAATGAAGTCGGACAAGCACAAAAGTTTCCCTTTTAGACATTTTTATTTACGATTGTTTTTTTTTTTTTGTGTTTTTAATAATCAGAGCTCGAAACTAACTGGTGACCGTTTATCTTCTTACGCACTTTTTGCGAGCACAACCGAACACTTGACTTGCTGTCGTTGAGCTCTTCGCATGTCGCTCCTTCAATGAGCAGAGCGTAAAGTGCGATTGACCCAAAAACTCAACGCAATCGATCTTGACATACACACTTCACACACTTAATTGACGATCGCAATTTATGTATTTCGACTGCAAAACAGACGCCTAACGATTTGCTTGACTATGCGTGTGAATGTATACCAATACATATGCAAAAGACAAAATGGTCTTGGAACAACAAGAACAAAACAGAATATTAATTTTGGTTTAAAACATCGGATACATCGATGTTACCAGCATATATGTTTGTAAAAGTCGATGTTTTCAAGGCTCTACCTACTACTCTTACCATTACGACCATGCAAACGATTCATTGGGGAAGCAGCATAAAAAGTCTATAAACTCCTAGGATTTGGCTAGTTTTTGATTTGTAGGTGTAGATTAGCCGTTGTAACAGTTTAACATCAAAACATTTTCCAAATACATGAACGAACATTTACAACGAGATTTTTGTTTTGAGGACGGGAGTGGGCGTGCCAAAATTTAGACACAAACTTCATCTAATAGTTGTATTGCTTATAGTCTGAAAGATCCACGCGATCAAAATTTTAGCCTCTTTATATGGGAAATTGTATGTGAGAAATTCGCGATTTGTGGAGGCGAGAATATGCGTGGCAAAATTTTTAAACAAACTTTAACTGCGTGAAAATTTTGAAAAAAGTGTTATGTTAGATCTTTCAGTTATAGCAAAGATTATGAAGTACATAGATGGGACATCAGGGCCAAAAACGGTCAACTTTTTTCGTCGAGCTTGTTGGTGAGGGGGGAACGAACATACATACGATTCTATTTTTAGAACTCTTTACATGTATGCATAAAAAAAGGGTGCGTCTTTGTATGTATGTGTGACTGCTCGCAAGACGGCGTAAAAATTTTTTGGCTTCCAATTTTCATTTTCAATTTCTTGTCTCTGTTTTCAATGCGCCGATGTGGTCGTCAGTAGAACAAATAGTATTTTTAGTCGCTGCAGTTTAAGAGGAGGTAGTAGCGTAATGCATAGAGTAGTTACTTTATGTACAATATTTTTGTGTTCAAATCCTAGTAAGGACTTCTAACTTTTTCTTTCTTTTATAATTGTTTTTTTATTTTTCTTTAATTGTAGTTTTAATGAAAATTTAATACTATGTCCGGTTAATAAAATTTCAAGGGAGTCCCTCCGGAATTTTGTCATCCGCCACGTCCGTCATTTATTTTTACAAAAATTGTAATAGAATGCAATTAAAAATAATTTTATTTATATTTATAATTTATAATTTTATCGAAGTTTATCTAACGGTAGTTAAAGTTGGTATTAAAGAAAACGCAAGGATCCATAGTAAAATCCGAGCTGAAGAGTAAAGATAGTAGAAGATATTTCTGATCTCTTTGCTCTCACACTATTCGATTTGAACGTTTCAAACTCTCATTGTTCCAAAAATGTTACTTTCTAAAAATAGAATTCGCTCTCTCTCTCTCTCATCTGCCAGCCGTTTGTCGTGGAACCCGCTCTCAAATATTTTCATTTTACAGCGGGTTCCACGACTCGGCCTGCCTATATGCCGTAGAACCCGCACTTTTAAGGATTTTTACAGCGGGTTCCACTACGAACTGAGGCGATTTTAAGGTGATTTTAGGGTGATTTTAAAATTTTGTATTTTTCTTGATTGGATTATAAATTTTAACAAAAAGTTTAAAACAATAAAAATATAATATAAATAGATTTAAAATAAAAAAAAATTGGCTTCCCGTCCCTGATTTGAACTCATTTTACTCTGCACATCAGCCAAGCACTCTACCACTAGGCTATCCCTCAATCGTTGTCGCGCGAAAAATTTCTCAAACTTAACTAGTCGCGCAATGGAACCCGCTCGTTCCAGCGGGTTCCAGCGCTGGAACCCGCCATAGAAAATTTTTCTTTGTATGAGATGTCCTATCTATGTACTTTATAATCTTTGGTTATAGCTATGGGACCTATCCCAACCTTATGAAATTCGGTAGGTCGGATCAATTGGCCAAATATGCTCTAACGGGCGATCCCGGCCGTTCCTAAATTTAACTTGAACTTTTGAAAGTTAAACATTTATTAGGAAAGCAGATCAATTTGTGTCAACATTTTGCCACGTCCGTGCCCGCCCCACAACGGAAATATCGTTGTAGCGCAAGTCTAAACAAGTTTTTGGAAAATGTTTTGATGTCAAGCTATTCCAATGGCTAATCTATACTTGCAAATCAAAATGAAGTGAAATTTTTAGATGAGCTGTCGATATTGTAATTCTTATTCTATATTTGAATTTTTTTTTATTTTTTAATTCTAGAAAGTATGCAAGAAAATCATGTTTTTGAAAACTCAAAATCTGGTTTTCTTTGCGGTCAGGAAATGTCCAACTTAACCCTTTCATGCCCGATGTTGCATATACGAAACATTGTATTTATGAGCCTCTATCTCCCGTATTTTAATTCTCTTTGTTTTGATTCTTTCGCAGAAAAATAGCTGCATGTGTTAAGTGATATTATAAATATTTGTTAACATCCTATATACTCAACATCCTGTAGCTCTTGAACCAGGGCACCTAGGACATTGAAATTGTTGTCACTTGATATTGGGGTCAACTCTAGCTTATATGTCTACTCAAAAAATGTTTGGCCACGCCTATTATAATTTGGGCATGAAAGGGTTAATATTTTCCCTATGTTTATATCAGTTGTACCCTCACAAATTACATTTACATTTTAGACTTGCCGTAGTGTTCGAATACATAGAAATTTTCATAAGCACACTAACATTTACAGTCGTTTTACAGTTTTTTTACAGTCGTGTCTCAGGGCCCGAGCTCTGGGAAAACAGCAACATAATAGTTTTTTTTAATAAAATAATAAAACAGTTGAACAAAAAATAAATCTGGAATAACCCAATAAAAGCCAAAAGACGATAGTCTAAACTAGGTATTGTTTTAAATGAATAAGTGACACGCAATGAGCTCATTGAGCAACGATCAAAAGAACGAGCGTAGAAGTTTAGTAAACCAAAGAAACTCTATCTTCTACTCTTACTCTTCAACTCGCGATACTGAAGTGGAAAAGTCGGTGATTAAGAGCAATTCGGCTCTACTGACCGCTGAAAGCCAAAGGGCACGGTCTTGCTCACCCGCTCGGCTCACTCCGACTCCCGCATCATGGAGTTCTCAGTGCAAAACCCTCCCTCCAATGACGGGAACAAATTTCTCACCAACAACAAGCAGTGCTACAATTTCTGCAACCACAGCGACAACCACTGACATTCGAAGCACCGCGACGTCAACGACTACAGCGAGTAAAAAAAACAACTTCGGAAAGTGCCAAAGCTACATCCAAATTAAACGCAAGCTAAGCCCCCAGAGTAATCCGGCAGGCAATAAAAGAAATTAACCGCGTCCTGAAGATCGACGAAGAACCAGACATATCCACTAGTAACAGACCAGACCACTAGTAACAAAACCAACCAGCTCAAGACACCACAAAAAAACCCAAGCCCCCTCCAATCTATATCAGGGAGAAAAACTCGAGTGCCCTGGTCAACCAAATTGCGGCGTTGATCGGGAACGGTGACAGCTTTCATGTTGTCCCGCTTATCAAAGGGAACATCCATGAAACAAAGGTGCAAACCAAGACTGAAAAGCACTTCCGAATCGTGTCCAAATATCTGGACAATGCTCAGAAAAATTATTACACGTACCAGCTGAAAAGCAGTAAGGGCCTACAAGTGGTAGTAAAGGAAATCGAACCCGATGTTACCGACGCGGAAATAAAAACCACCCTTAAAGAAAAGGGCTTTCCGCCATGAATGTCATTAACATTATAAATAAAGATAAAAAGCCACAACCCCTCTTCAAGGTCGAGCTCGAGCCAGAAAGCAGGTCGCTGAAGAAGAACGAATTCCACTTAATCTACAAGCTGCAATATCTTTTGCATCGAAAAATCACTGTTGAAGAGCCACGCAGTATGGCAACACCATACTGCACACTTCGGGCTCTCTGTGTATTCTGCGGGGACGCCCACAACCCCGCTTATTGCATTACAAACAAGGACAGTACCGTGAATAAATGTGGAAACTGCAGAGGCAACCATACGGCAAACTATAGAGGATGTATGGTGTACAGGGAGTTAAAGAGTCGCATGCGTCAAGCGACCGCATCGCGCAACCAAAATCTACAGAATGCCTACATTGCGTCAAAAACTACGCCAGACGTTTTCTACGCCAAAGCTGCGAGGTCCTCATTCGGTCCACTAAACACCACCAACGGCTTCTCCTATGCCGATGCTCTACGATCTGAAATGGAAAATCAAATTCAACCTAACTCACAAAGCGCTCAACAGGCCTCAGAACTTGTTCAAAACCAGAACATGGTAATACATCTGTACGTGTTATTAGCACAACAGTCTAAATAACACAGTGCGACAGTGATTTGGAACTTTTAAAGAGACCTAGTATTAGGTTGAATATAGTACAAAACCGTGTTTGAAATATTTCTAACACTCTCAAAACCTTTATTTATTTGCAAAAAAACGGTTTTTGGGACTTTTTTGCTCTTAAAAATTTCGGAACGCGTAATTTTAAGCAGATTTTAAAATTTCCGACGTTTTTCAATAGTAAAAGGTTGTAGCTTTAAAAAAATGATGAACAAAAATGATGAAATTTTTACACAAGAAACTGACATTTTTGATGTGTTTTTCGGACTTGTTTTGGGAAAAGCGTTATAACTTCAACAATTTTCATAATTTCCTAATGGAATTGGTCGCGATTTATTCAGGATTATAGAGAAAATATTGATATGTGTCAAAAATTATACCATTTCTTGGAAGTTGTACCGAAAGAATGGCGTCAAAGTCCGAAAAACACTTCAGTGGCTACTTCAGAGGCTACCCCTCAGCCAACTGCACCTTTAATCCGACCGAACGAAATCAAAAAAATTCATAAGAGGGCTAAAACCAAAAAAGGCTTTCGGTGGTGACCTACTGACACCAAAGATGCTGATCGAGCTTGCAAAATGCGCTATATCTTGCAAAATGTCGTCTGTAATCTATTTAATGGGATCAATCATCTTGCCTATTTCCCAAAAAAGTGGAAGAAATCCATTATTATAATGATACCGAAGCCTGGAAAAGACCACAATTCCGTCATCATACAGACCAATAAGCCTTCTATCGTCTTTGTATAAATTGTTTGAAAAATTGTTATTCGTTTATTCGCCAGGCCCCGATGGAGTATCAGGCTATGTGCTAAAATACTCTGCCAGAGCTCTGTGCAAGCCTGTATATAGACTTTTCAACTAATTTTTTGTAACCTCGAATTTTCTTTCTAAGTTCTCTCTTTCTAATTCCCTTACATACAAAATGGGAAAAGTCTAATGCGGCCAACTACGGAGGCATGCTTAAGGGGGGACATTTGAGTAACAGGAGAAAAAAAAACCCAATTTTTGTGCATTTTATTTTTTTTGGATAAATTTTGTAAATAAGGTTTTATTATATTATATTTAAAGTGCAAAATAAATTTTTTTTTAATAAATCGAAAACAAAATGGCGGCTCTGCAGCTTTTATTCATAGGCCCTATTTTTTTTAAAGGGGGTCCATGGCCGAACACCTAACGTCCTTAATTTTTGATCTAAAACAAAAAATATAGTTTGCTTAGTTTCTGTACATCAACGGAGTGTCGACACGTAGGATTTTTTCGATATATTGATTTTTTGCAATATGGTAAGTGATTGAAAAAAATGTTCAATTTTCACGAACAAAAAACGTCACAAAATTGTTGATAAAAAAAAGTAAGCAATATAAAAAAAAATACGTGTGTCGATAGACATAGGTATTCGGAATATACTGCCAAATTTTAAGATCGATAGGTTAAGAGTTGTTGAGAAAAACGCGTTTAAAGTTTTAAGTACTGTGGGATATACCTTTGAGGCATCGCCGCAGAATGGAAAATTTCGACACTTACGACACTTTTGCCAGACTCTATCTTATATGTTATTTTTAAGACCCTAAAGAATTTTTTAAGCGAAAAAAAAAATTGTTGATTTTTTCAAAATTCTGCTCAGATGTCCCCCCTTAAACGAACTCTCTAGTACTTATGTATGCAGACGATGTTAAATTTTGTCTTCAGTATAAAAATTTGCTTCTGCAAATTTTCAAAATTTCAAAAATTGAAAATTTTTAAAAATGGTGTTCAGCAAATGATTTAATACTTAATAGATAAAAAAATTTAAGTTTAGGTCTTTTTATCGTTCTTGCCCTCCCCAGGCTACGTTCCTCTAGATCAGTGGGGGGCAAAACGCACACATGTTTCAAATTTGTATGCAGTGTATGCGAAGCAGAGAAAAACAATGAGAGCTGAGCATTCACTAAGCAAAAACAACATAGTTTTTTATGTAATTTTTCGTTAATTAAAAAGTCCTACTTTTGGCACTAAAACAGTGTATTTTATTTTAAAGAAAGCTTTGCTAGCATTGGTTCTTAAACAAATAAAAAATTAGCCCTTCCTTTATTTATTTTCTATGGAGATAACTTCCAACACAATTTCTGAGAACATTTTTTGCAGTGGAAATAAATTTTTTTTTTAGTTTTGGCTGTCAAATGAGGCAAAATGAGGGAAAATGAGTGAGCTTCTAAAAAAAATCGAGAGTGCTCTTCCTGTCAGTGTGCCGGCAGCGCTGCTTCAGAATTTTATACCCTATGCACGCGTGCTATGGAAAATGAGATTTTTCCTCCCAATGCTCTAGATACCTAGGCCTCTATTTCATTGCGATTGTAGTCCGACTTATGCACAACACGACCCTTTCAGGATCTTAAGTTCACTACAATGGTATTTACCCTATTATCTTTACCCTGACCTTTTCTGTCCTTCAAATTTAAAAACATTTATATTAAATGCCCTAAGTAATTTTTTTAGTTATCTATCTTATTAGTTCTTCTCGATTCCCTAGCGCCCCTACCGGTCGTCTGGGCCTCTAAGCTTTGTGCCTCTAGCTGGTGCACTAATTGGTACCGAAAAAAAAAACAAAAATTAAGAATTTGAAACGATCGTAGACTTTGATTGGAATGTTTAAACTGATTATGAAAGTGAAAATTAGATTGAAAACATATCCACAGTGTTTGAGAACAATTTGGATAGGATAATGGAAAAAGTTTAGGAGTAATTTTGTGATATTGATGATTTATGCTTTGAAGTTGACCCCAACAAACTTAAGTGGAGAAAAAGGCCATTTCAATCTGGTGTTATTCTATGTATGTATTTCTATCTATTCACATAGTGTTTGGGTAGAAGACAAAGCTTGGAGAAGCGACAAATTGCGCCATCGATAGAATATTTTTGCACCTTTTTTGATAGCCGAGTAATTGATTCTGCAAACTGATATTTGATATCTCTGATATCTTGTTGTACTTGGGTGTTCTAAAATTACCACAACTCAAAATGGCATAGTAATAAGAAAGTTTATAGTTATAATAAATTAAATACGACGCGGAATGTCTGAAAAAAATAAATGTTTACATTTATTTATTTTTAAAGGACGATCGACATATACACAGTACAACCCAATATAAAAATTTGGTAGGTAGGATCAATTGATCAAAATTTATCAATCTTCAAAAACATGAAAGTTGGGTCATTTCCGATCGTTTAGTTATATTACAGCTATTATGTATAGTCGGCTGATCCTTATGAAATTGGGATTATCGTATCACAAAAAAAACCGATTTGCCAGAAATAGAATCCATAGAAAACTTTTTAACTCTAAAAAAAGCAAAGTTGTGACATTTTCGGATAGACGGACATGCTTATATCAACGCAGGTGGTGATCCTGTTCAGAAATATATACCTTTAGCTTGGGACACAACCATAAAGGTCCCAAATCTTTTTAAATGCTGTGTTATGAAAAATTGATTTTGTAATGAATTTCTCATTACAATCAGACAAATTTAATCCATTATGTAGGATTGGCAGTCCTATTTAATAATCGATAAGTTGTTCGGTTCCATCACATTTTTCTTTAGTGTTAGAGAAGACAACGGTGGCAGCTTTTAGTTCAACGATTTACCAGAGACGAATTTGAACAGCAGTGGCAAATATCAGAGATGAGCAACAAAAGACGAGAGACATCAGGCAGTTCGCAAGTATAAATCCATACAATCATAATTTAATTGATACCACGAATTTTAGGTTAACCAAAACAATTTATTGTAACGTAAACAATATTTTATTCCCATTTAAATTGTTCATTTGTGATAATCTAAGAGAAAAGTATTATAAAATAAGTTATGTAAGTGTAGAAGATATGAATTTTGAAGAGATCACACGATTTTCTGTTGCGGAGCTGAGAGAAAAACTAAAAGAATTAAGATTACCAAGTTCAGGCCTTAAAGCTGTATTACACGAAAGAATCATCTCCTATTTTGAGGGGGAAAATATCGACCAAGAGGAAAACTCAGAAAGTTCAGAGGAGTCAGTGTTCGAGGAAACCAACGTCGTAGAGTCAGATTCTTCTAATTCTCGGCCCTCAGCCATGGCGTTCACACTGAGAGATATTGAAGATTCCCTTTCAGCATTCACTGGAAATGGTTCTCCAGATATTGATGAGTGGCTTGCAGACTTCGAGCTTAATTCTATTACAGTTGGGTGGACTGATCTTCAAAAATTCATTTACGGCAGACAGTTGGTAAAGGGAGCTGCAAAATTATTCTTGGGTAGCCATTAAAAGCTCTAAAAAATGAATTTAGAGAGAAGCCTACAGCTAAACAGGTGCACAAAATGCACAAAAGGAAGAAAACGCAGAAAGAGAGATTCGAAGCAAAATA
Organism: Drosophila pseudoananassae pseudoananassae; assembly: GCA_018153035.1. Taxonomy (NCBI): domain Eukaryota; kingdom Metazoa; phylum Arthropoda; class Insecta; order Diptera; family Drosophilidae; genus Drosophila; species Drosophila pseudoananassae. The sequence goes on along the minus strand of JAECXR010000022.1, from coordinate 1,778,018 downwards.
AAAGTTGTTTGTAACAGGCGTCCAATCTTAAGGAGTTTCCTCAGAAGCTTAAGGTTTGCGAGAAGATTTGCGCGAGTCAGGGGTTTAAACCAAAGCCAAAATTTGACAATTCTTTAGTCAAAACTAACCAAGACGGCAGAAGTTGCTTAAGTTTGGCGGCAGCAATCATATTGCAAAGAATTGTAAGGTATAGATATAAAATGTTTCAAATGCAATCAGATAGGTCATAAGGAAAATCAATGCGGTACCAAGGAGGCTCGTAAGGAACTGAAAAATGAAAACTCAAACATTCAGCAGCTGTCACAGTCAACTTTTGGGTGGAGGTTGGTTGGCGGTCGTTCAGTGCGGACGCACCGCGGCGGAGCTCCTTGCAATTTTAGTTTTACCCGTTCATGCTATAACATTAAAGTGCAAACAAGATGTCAGGTGGATATCGCGAGGCGCAAACTATGCTCACCTGCTGAAGGTGCAAAGTTCTTAGAACGCTGGTGGCATCTGCTCCGATCCTGACTCCTAGGACAGGGGCGCAAAGGGGTAAGCAGTGCCTCTCTTGGCTTTTCTCCGCTACTCTCTTTCTGTGGCTTTCTCTTTTTCTGTTCGTTTTCCGCGGGAAAATCTGCGGCAAACACTCCAAAACATTAGGTACGAGACGACCTCAGGCACCAGACAACACGCGGCCACCTGCGGCGTCCCTCAAGGCTCAGTCTTAGGCTCAGCCCTGTGGAACTTGATGTACGACGGGGTCCTCAGACTAGAGCTCCCGGAACGGACACACCTTGTCGGATTCGCGGATGTTATCGCGGTAGTGGTCGTCGCCAAGACCATCCGGGAAGCTGAGGAGTACTGCAATATTGCAATTGTGAAGGTCATCGGCTGGCTCGAAAAGGCGGGGCTAAGCCTTGCCCACCACAAGACTGCTGTCCTGATTTCAAGCAGGAAGCGGGTGGAGACGGCCACAATCAATATAGGCGGACATGTGGTCACTTCAACCAGGGCCATCAGGTATCTGGGAGTAATGCTGGACACGAGGCTTAGCTTCAGGGAGCACTTCGTAGAAGCCCGCAAGGCAGCGAATGTCGCCAGAGCACTATCGAGGATCATGCTTAATTGTAGGGGCCCGAAACAAGGTCGTAGACTACTGCTCCAGACCGTCTGCAGCGCAACTATGCTCTACGCAGCCCCAGTGTGGGCGGAGGCAGCCACAAAAAGTTCGTACACCAAAGGATTGACCAGCACATACAGGCTTTGCGCCTTAAGGGTGTTAACGGGGAGGTTAACTTCTGGCTCGCGCAGGTGATCAGCGGCCACGGATGCTTCAGGAGCTATCTTCACAAATTTGGACACGACGACGACCCAAGGTGCCCTGAATGCGGGGTGGACGAGACGGCGGAACATGTGGTCCTGGACTGCCCATGTTTTTCAGTCCCCAGGCGGAGACTCCTAGGGGAAATATCGACGGTGGACCTCATTGGAAGGAGGTTGCTGGAGGACGCCCAGTTCTGAGCAGGCCTGAGCAGCTTTGCCGCCTTAACGATGAAGGAGCTGAGACTGCTTGAAAGGAACCGAGCGGAGGCTAGGCTAGCCTAGACAAACAAAAGTAGTTGGGCGCTTAGGCACGCCAATCCTGGCCCTGCAAAGCTAAGCCTAGCGGCATTACCGCAGGGGTACAGGAACTTAGGAGACACCTAATTGTTAGAGCTTAGTCTTAAGTTATTTTTTGTTAATAAACGATTTAAAAAAAAAAACAAAAAACAGTCAACTTTCAACAGAGCGTTTAAAAAAATTAACATTGGCAACGACCAGATTACGGCTTTATTCGATTCTGGCAGCAATATTTATTTATTTGCGAGACAGCGTACACTAGCATTTATCCTAATATTCTCAAACCTGACATTAAGGAGCTCATGGGAATAGGTGGTAAGAAGATATACACTCTAGGCTCATTCACAGTTGCGACGAAGATGACTCTGACGTTGACATGTGCTTCCATGTAGTGCGTGACAACGATACCCTTTATGAAGGTGTGATCGGTAGCGATGTCCTTAATAGCAAAAGAAGTCGTTTTCCACGCAGTTCATTCAGTAGATCTTGACCATATCTCCGATCCCACCTTAGGTAGAGATGAAAATACATTATAGTGTCAATGAAAATGTGGCCGTAGATGCGACTTCCACTAACATTTCAGACTTGACAGAAACTTTTTATCAATTAATGGCATCTAATTTCATTGAAGACATTGTTCCAGATTTAGATCTGCTTCACTTGAGCACCGACATAAGATCAGCAGTGGTTGGATTAATTCAAAATTACAAGCCATTAAAGCCAGACTCAAGCCCAGTAGAAATGAAATTGCTCCTCACAGATGAAATCCCAGTCTATCAGAGACCTAGGCGCTTACCGTACGAGGAATCTGAGAAAGTTGACAAGCAGATTAGGGATTGGCTGAAGGAAGGAATCATTCGTCAAAGTGTTTCCGAATACGCTTCACCCATAATTTTGGTTGCAAAAAAGGATGGCACCAAAAGACTCTGTTGCGGCTACCGCACATTGAATCAGATTATTCGTGATAATTTCCCTATGGCCTCGAAGAAAAGTATTTACAACGTTAGACTTATCAAACGGATTTTTCCATGTTCCCGGGCAGGAAAGCTCTCGCAAATACACCGCGTTCGTCACCCAAAGCGGTCAATACGAATTCTGCTTCGTACCATTCGGAATTTCCAATTCCCCTGCTGTGTTTATGTGATACATTTTTGCAGTGCTCAGGCCATTGATTGAAGACGGTACCCTAATCCTAAGAAGGTTTGAAAAATTAAATACAGTTTTAGATATCCCAATGCGTTCAGGTCTGCGTATTAAGAGAGAAAAGTGTCAGGTTTTAAAGAAGAGGGTCGAATTCCTGGGCTATATAGTCGAAAACGCAACTATCCAACCATCAGCAGAAAAGACTGGTGCAGTCGAAAACTTCCCAGTCCCGCGAGAAAGGAGTTCAACGATATCTTGGCTTAACGTCCTATTTCCGAAGGTTTGTGAAAGACTTCGCTATTATTGCCAGACCATTGTCGAACTTCCTTAGAAAGGGCACTTCTTTTAAGATGGGCGAGGAAGAGTTAGCATCGTTTAAGCAATTAAAAGTATCCCTGACAAGTTCGCCTGTACTGAAGTTATTCGATCAAAAGAGTGCAACAGAAGTTCATTGTGATGCAAGCATGTACGGATATGGAGCAGTCTTGCTTCAAAAGGATTCAGCTGATCAAGAATTCCACCCGGTAGAGTACATGAGCCGCAAGACAACATGCCGAGGAGAAATATCCTTCTTATGAGCTAGAAGTACTCGCTATAGTACAAGCTCTAAAGAAGTGGAGAATCTACTTGCTGGGGAGAAATATTAAGATCGTCACTGACTGTAATGCGTTTGCTATGACCATGCGGAAGAATGACGTCCCAGTAAAAGTATCTCGTTGGGTCATGTTTTTACAAGACTTTGAGTACATAATAGAGCATCGTCCAGGCACAAGGATGAAACATGTCGACGCCTTAAGCCGAGTACATACCTTGTTGCTTCAAGATTCAGTCAGACATCGTATTCAACAGGCTCAACGTCAGGATGAATGGATAAAAGCCATTTTTAAGGTCCTGGAAACAAATACCTACGATGACTTCTATCTGAAGTCCTCCATAAGGATTCCATAAAAGCGTTCATAGTGATCCCATCAGTCATGGAGCACAAAATAATCAACACAGCTGACCGACAAGGACATTTTGGTGTAAAAAAGACAATTGACTTGGTGCAGCGCGATTATTACATCCTATATTTAGAGAAGAAGGCTCAAACTAAGGTGAAGTCCTGTGTAGAGTGCATATTTGGCGAGGCTAAGTATGGGAAAAAGGAGGGATTCTTAAAAGCAATAAACATGGCAGACGAGCCGTTACAGACCTATCATATTGACCACATTGGCCCCATGGACATAGTCGATGCTTTCTCTAAATTTGTGTGGCTTGGTATAAGCATGTAGGCAAGGTTCAACGGTTTATTAATTCTTCTCCACCTAGAAGTACCAAGATAGCTCCATTCAAGATTCTTACTGGGATCAATATGAAGACCAAGTACGATAAAGAGTTAAAAAAGCTGTTAGAGGAAGATTTCCTAAATGAGTAACAGGAAGAGAAAGAGATGATTCGAGAGAAAGCTAAGGGGAACATCGCAAAGATTCAGGACGGGAATCGCAAGTCACTCAACAAATCAAGAAAGCCAGAGTCTGAGTACAAACTCGGAAATTTAGTAGCTATTAAGAGAACGGAGTTTGGTGCAGGGTTGAAGTTGAAGAAAAAGTACTTGGGGCCGTACACCGTGACCCGTAAGTTGAGACATGGTCGATACCTCGTCGAAAAAGTAGGAGATGATGAAGATCCAAATAAAACAAACACTATGGCCGAATATATAAAGTTGTGGTCGTCCTCATTCGGGTCGAATGAATTGTCAGAACAGCCGAATGTAGGATTGACAGTCCTATTTAATAATCGATAAGTTGTTCGGTTCCATCACATTTTTCTTTAGTGTTAAAAAGCGTGAAAAATGAAAAGAGAGAGATTGAGCATCAGCAGAGGAAGGTCGCGTGTATCTCCAGTATATCAAAATGTTAAAATTAGCAAACTGTAAATTAACTAAGTAAACTAAACTGTAACAAAAACTATATTCATCGAAGAATAAATCGTGTCGAGTGATTTAATGAAGTTAACGGAAGCCTTTCTCTACAATTATTTGAAATTTAAATTTGATGTTAATAAAAAAAGGTGTAACAACTTCGGCATCGCTTGAAGTTAACTTGCCTTTGTTGTTGTCATTAAATTTATTCTTGAAACTTTTTTATTTGCTTACCTTTGAGTAGTCAAAAACGGTGTGGCAACGGTGGTAAGACTGAATCCATAACTATTTTCAGGGATACTTCGTTTTGTTGTAGATGTAGTGCCATAAGCAACTTTTATTAACACAGCAGCAACACTGTTTTCAAATTTGCTATACTTTTCCATATAGTCCTTTTCAGTTTTGGTGCTATTGACTTGTCCAATTAACTTTGTTTGGAAATATGTCCTGTTACCCAGTAAATTATCATTTTCAAGGTATTGCGACTGCGATAGGGAAATGTGGTGAAACGCAATAAGGAGCAAAAATATGTAAAATCCTAGCCGACCTTGGTTTTGAAGCATATTTCGCATAATGAAAGAAATAAAAAAAGCCGTCCGAAACCGATGCTTGCACCAATTATCGTTTGAATTTCTTCGAAGAGCTAAAGTTTTGGTTATATAAATAAGAGATTTTTTTCCCTTTTTTAATACTGTAGTGGGTCTTAAAACAGAACTATGGATTGGCGTTGCAGTAAAATTCACTTGATATTCCTTTAACTCATAGACAATGTCAAATTTGTTGGCTAAAAATACAAAAATTATTTTAGAAGAAACAAAGTCGAAGTCAAAGTCACTTACCTTTCTTGACCAAACATAGTTCCTCCATTTTACAAAGGAACCTCCGGTTCCCCTGATGCACGAATATTAAACTTTTAAAATATTGGTTTCCATCATTCTTTAAAAAAATAAGAATTTAAAAAATGTATTGAGTTACCCAATGAAAAACAAAATTCAAAATTATAGAAAAGGTACAATACATACACACATAATTATAATAACAGAGGCCGAAAATTTTCAATTTTTTTTTTCTCCACGCATAATGTTAACTGCTCCATAACCTTTAGGCTCCACTAAACCAAAATCCAGAACAAACATAGAATCCATCACCCACAGTTTCCGCGGTACCCCTAAGAGAAGAAATTGATCAAATTTTACCATATATCGAATGATGGGCGTTGACCATCATTGTTTTTAGTACAAAACATTTTTGAAATGTATGCGTACCAACTCAAAGTAAAGGCATCTAGCAGTTACCATATCTTTCAAAAACTCATCCAAAGTTGAAATCACCGATTTTATACATTTATTTCTGTGCTTCTAAGATTTTTCCCCCAACATTTGTATAGGGAATCTTTTTTTTTTTTTTTTTTTTTTTGTTTGAAATCTGTGGCGAATACCATGTTTTAATTTGGGATTTAAGGATAAGCTTCAAATAATTTTATCAGTGAAGCACAACAATAAATTTATAAAATAGACGATTTAAAAAATTTGATGAGTATTTCGAAGATATGGTAACTCCTAGATGAGTTTCTTTAATTTGACTTCGAAAACATTTGTAAAATTCAAAACTGATATGTAAGAAAAACAATAATGCTTATCGCAACTACACGGCCTACATAATTCAATATATAGTAAAATTTGATCATTTTATTCCCGACTGCAGCCAGATCCTCTCTAGGACCCATAGACTCTGACAAAAATATGACATATGCAAGTGCTTTAAAATCTAGCACTACTAGATAAAATCTACTCCTGCCTCAAAAAGTTAATTTCTGCAATCAACATACCAAGAACCGAACACAGCTCAGTCGAATCAATCGCTGAAGCAGCCAAAAATCAACTTTGAAGCTATAATATGCAGTTTAAACAAAAACCTTAAGGAATTTATGCCGTTTATTCGCACAGCTATGCAAGATTAAATGCGAAACCAAAATATATTGATTCAAATGCTGGTTTCACAACCATCCCCCAATCACAATCATCAATTTGAAAAAAGCTTGTGTCATGCTATAGTCAACGTTCTTAAAATTAAGTTTAAAGAAATTTTGTATTGTTTCTAGGTTCTGAAGCTAAAATATCCTGACGACCGTTTGACCTCGTCGCACCGGCAGTGGTGCATTCAACGACGCGCAAATGTCAAATTTCACGACAATTACATCTGGTTTTTTTATTCTCTTTGAATTTAAGAGAAATATCAAAGAAACACCAAATATCATGTGAAGTTTTTTTGCAATCCATCCTTGAATAAGAGGCCCGAAATTTGAGCGCGAAGGTAGACGAACCCCTTGAACTAGCCGCAGCATACTGCCCCCCTCGCTTCACTATAGCTGAAGATGAGTTTATGCAGTTTTTCAATTCACTAGGAGTGAAACTTCCCAAAAATATGATAAGCGCCGAATGTCCACGGATGCTTCATCTGATCAATCGTCTGTCCTTTTTATTCTACGCCGACATCCGGGAACATTGGAACAATCATTCAAATTTACCTCACAGAAAACTAATTGGGTTAAGTAGAAAAAGTATATTAGCTCACACATTGAGCCAAGTCTTCATCTCAACGATGAAGCCAACGTAGACAGCTTTGTTAATTCACTGGAGTCCGCACTCGCCTCTGCAGCTTGAGCTTCAACACCTCAAACTATAAATACAAAGTGCAACCCAAAATAAAAGTGCAAAGAAGACAAATCTACAAATCGAACAGCTCGTCCTCAAGATGCGACGCTTACGTCGAGAGTGGCAAGACTTGCCTCCCGTCAACTTACTAAAGCTCTTCAGCAAGAAGAAATATGTGTCCACCGGCGCTAAATAGAGCAATTGTCAACTTCTAGTACAAAACACTTACTATGGAGAGCTCATCCAACTCTGAGCTCAACGAAAGAAACTGCCTATTAAAAATCCCACAAGAGCGCAGCGATGCAGACAGAGCCAGCACGTTTGACAACCACCTTAAAAATGTCTTACAACTTTGCCGACTTTACCATATTAGCCTCAACTTAAACATGAGTCAATTGATTGATATGTATGAAAAAGACAGTATGCCTCCGAATAAGAATGAAAAACACTACAACATGAACCATATCTTTTTTTGTTGTTCGTCATGCGGATTGTGCCTGCATACCCTACCGATGGATGATTTTTAATTGTTATCAGTAGGGTATGCAGGCACAATCCACATGAAGACCAACAAAAACATAAAAGGGATCGGCGTTTTAAGTGGTGTTGACTGAAATATATTCTGTTCCTATCTCAAAATATTGATTTTTAATGATTCGTAATATATATTGCATATATACATATAAACATTTTACTGCCAACACTTAATCTTATTCCTAAATAAATTTAAAATGTATGCTGAAATAAAAAAAAATATAATATAAAAAATAATATAATTTCTTTCTACATTTCACCAAATAACAATACCCGAATTTTGTTAGGGTAGCAAGCCTGAAAAGTGAGAAAAATCCAAATTTTGTGCGCTGGCTTCGAAACGAAATCGCACGCACACATACACCCGTGTATGTGAATGTGTGACACGCATACATACAAATTTCAACCGAAGCGCAGGCCAACCTTCTTCATCGCGCTCCGTTCAGAGACTGAAAAACAGAAAGCATTTAATGAGAGTATGAGCGTAAGATGAACGAACGATGAGCGTAAGAAATCCTCTCTGGGGCCTGTTGCAAGAAATTTTTGCGTCCATTTTCGTTGTAAGAAAAGGGTTGTCTATATGCTGTATGGTTAGTGGTAACACTAACCTTCGAAAATTACTTATTCTTTCTTAAATTTTTTTCAAAATTTCCAAAGTTTAAAAAATGGATTTTGCCACATAAACGCGTTGTTTGAACCATATTGCGTTGCTTCAAGTGTATATGAACTTTTGATCCGCCCTTTATAATTGCATAAATCGTAGTGCCATTTTTGTAGAGGGATTAACTTATTATTGTATCCTTGAAGTCTTATCAGTTTTATCCAGATGTTTGTTATGCATTAAAACAAAAATCTCCGATCCAGTCTCTATATATTAAAATATATATATAAAATCTCTAAATATTATATATTAACAAGAAAGGAAAGCTAACTTCGGGCGGAGCCGAAGTTGATATACCCTTGCAGTTAAAACCGGATATATATCGCAAACATCGGATTAAATTGGCCGATCCTTATAAGAATATCATAATATAACCAATTTATTACAATAAAAAATCTAAAACAAAGTACCAAGCTTCCATCTTCAAAATACCAAAGTTGGTATTTTTACCAAATACCATTTCCGATCGTTCAGTTATATGGCAGCTATAAGATATAGTCGGCCGATCGTTATGCAATTTGGTAGGTTGTATTAACTGACCAAAAATAGAATCTGTACTTGTTTCCATCTTTTTATCTTCAAAAACACCAAAGTTGGGTAATTTCCGATTGTTCAGTTATATAGCAGCTATAGCATATAGTCGGCTGATCCTTATGAAATTTGGCATGTTGTATTATTTTGCCAAAAATAGCATTCGTACCAAATCCGAATTCTCTAGCTTTAAAAACACCAAAGTTATAACATTTCCGATCAATCAGATATATGGCAGCTATATGATATAGTCGGCCGATCCTTATGAAATTTGGTAAGTCGTAATATTTTGCCAAAAGTAGCATTCGTACAAAATCTGAACTCTGTAACTCTAAAAACACCAAAGTTACCATTTCCGGTAACTTACCATTACTTACCAGTAACTTAAGTTACCATACCATTTCCGATCAATCAGTTATATGGCAGCTATAGGATATAGTCGGCCGATCCCGGCCGTTCCGACTTATATACTGCGTGCAAAGGAAAGAAGGGTGTGTGCAAAGTTTCAAGACGATAGCTTTAAAACTGAGAGACTAGTTCGCGTAGAAACAGACAGACAGACGGACATGCTCATATCAACTCAGGAGGTGATCCTGATCAAGAATATATATACTTTATAGGGTCGGAGATGTCTCCTTCACTGCGTTGCACACTTTTGGACAAAATTATAATACCCTCTGCAAGGGTATAAAAAGATTGAAAAACGCATCTTATTTCTCTTTGTTCGTCATGTCAGCTGCGGAAACCATGAAAAATAGAAAAAATAAACTTTTACATATGTTTAGGGTTTTTTCATCCCAAAAATTTCAAAAAGTTAAATTTCAACACTTTAACATACTTGTTATAGTTTCTGTATGGTATGATATGTTATTATTATTGTCTCATCCATTACTCGCTTTCAATCCTTTTTGCTTTTAAATAAAATTTATCTTAAAGGTTTTGAAGCGTTACAGCAGATTATGTTTCAGGCCTGAGTGAGAAAGTCCGTTGATTACAGAGATGAAAGAAATAGACTAAGAAATAGGCTCAAATGCTGGCTGCGGAACCAGAAAATCGTGGAGCAGCCAGGCTTGAGGAGGATTGAATATGAAAACGTAGAAGACGTCTTGAAGCATAAAATGGCCAAAAAAAGTTTCTTTTAGGGGACCACTCCCATTCTCGGTTTCAAAGAATCGTTTTTTTTTTTTTTAATTTAATTTGAACGTATTCAATAATGTTCATTTAAAATTTCAAGTGAAAATTTCAAAAACTCTTGAAGATACAGCCGATTTATGGTGGAAGCGTCAGGCGACGGCGAGAGGCGTTTCAAAACTTTAAACGGGTTTGTCTCGAAACATTGTTTGTATGACTGGCACATGAGGTTACTCAAAACCTATTAATCCAATCGGCTCCAAGTTTTAATACGATATTCTATACCAGGGGTACCCAAGCTCAGCATACGGCAGAGCAAACTCCAAAACCAATGCAAAAAATCCATAGCTTGCATATAACTGTTAACCGATTCGTGCAGTCTCAAAATAATTGTTCGTCACTGAGAATTGCTCGTATACAATTTTGCTCACGATCAGCCGAAGAACAGTTTTTTCTGTTTTCGTTTGCTCTGCTCATTCTCGGACCGTTTGCTCGCGATCGACGATTCAAAATTTCTTTTGTGCATGTGTATGGGTATGTGAAGTTTCGTGGGTTCAACGCGTCAATTCGCTTTGTGAATCTCGCGTGTAAACATTGACCTTTCAAATTTATTGAAAATAGGAAGACAAATTAATAAAAAAAAGTGCATCAATTTTTTATATTACATTTTATTTTAATCGAACGACGTAGTTCACTAGGTTCCAAAAACATAAATTCTTTATTAGTTGTTAAGCTTAACTCAAAATAAATGAATTAAAAAGAAAACTATTTATTTTTTATTTAAAATAATCAATACATTAGTTTAAAATTTGAAAAATGCACGTTTAAAATTTTAAGAAGTTTTTTCGTGAAAATGGCATGTTAAAATAGGACACAAGGTACCACTGTGCAACGAAACGAAGAAAAATTATTGAAAAGACTTTTTTTGCTGACTTTTTCAGTCAATCGGTCTTTTAATGAGTCTCTCTGCGCGAGCGTCACTCGAATCTCTCATTGAGCGATGTTCGGTAAACGAGAGTTTCATGATCGGCTCATCGTAATGCGTTCAACAGAAAACCGAAACAAAAAGAAACAAAGTCTGCTGCTCAGAGAGAAACCGAAAAGGCATGCTTTTTTTCGGTTGTTCTTGCGAACAGAGCGTAAGGAAAAAAACGGTTAACAGTTATTTGCAAACAATGAAAAAATCACCAATAAATAAAAGCGAGAAATTTTTTTTGCAAGTCAAGTCGGTATACTGAAAAAAATTATAGTACCATTTTCAATGGAAAAAAAGTAAACAATATTTATGAAATAAAAATTAAAAACTGTAATAAAATTATATACAAAAAACAAAAAAGGAAAGCTAACTTTGGGCGGAGCCGAAGTTGATATACCCTTGCAGTTAAAACCGGATATATATCGCAAACATCGGATTAAATTGGCCGATCCTTATGAGAATACCATAATATTACCAATTTATTACAATAAAAAATCTAACACAAAGTACCAAGCTTCCGTCTTCAAAAATACCAAAGTTGTTTTTTTTTACCAAATTCCATTTCCGATCGTTCAGTTATATGGCAGCTATAAGATATAGTCGGCCGATCGTTATGTTATTTGGTAGGTTGTATTATTTTGCCAAAAATAGCATTCGTACCAAATCTGAAATCTGTAACTCTAACACCAAAGTTATACCATTTCCGATCAATAAGTTATATGGCAGCTATAGGATATAGCTCCGACTTATATACTGCGTGCAAAGGAAAGAAGGGTGTGTGCAAAGTTTCAAGACGATAGCTTTAAAACTGAGAGACTAGTTTGCGTAGAAACAGACAGACGGACAGACGGACATGCTTATATCAACTCAGGAGGTGATCCTGATCAAGAATATATATACTTTATAGGGTCGGAGATGTCTGCTTCACTGCGTTGCACACTTTTGGACAAAATTATAATACCCTCTGCAAGGGTATAAAAAATTCATAGCTACGATGTAAACCATTCTTTTTGAGATCTCAAACAAAAGAAATTTTTTCAGTGAAGTCCATATGAAAGAGCAATTCTAAAAACAAAGGAGCGCCGAGAGCAATGGGGCTGGGCACCCCTGTTCTATACATATATAGCTCTGGTATAAACTAGGATAAATCAAATCGGTGAAGATCTTCTTTACTTTTCAACTTGCTTTGTGGCTGAAAAACAGTCAATTTTCTAAAGAAAAATTTCAAAGGTCCGCCATTTTGTTAATTTTCGTGCGAAATTAATCTTAGTTCATACCAGAGCCAAACATGTAATCTTTCTAAACCCGTTGGAATTTTTGGATTTAGTTGTTCAAGTGAGCAGAAATCACAAGCGCCACCGAAAAGATACAGGCATGCTCCGGTTTTCACTTTCGGTTTTCGTTTTCGTTTTGTAGTTAAAAATACTTGTATAATCAAACGGATGGCGATAAATTTGTTGAAGTTGGGTAAAATATGTTTTTTAAAACGTAATTAATTTAATATAATTAGTTATGTGCAAAAATTGTACGAAAAAAATTGTTGAAAACACCAGATTGAAATAAATATGAAATCCATTGAAAAGGTGGCATCCCCTTAATTTGTGGGAAACAGCTTATTGCCTTTCAACTGTTTTTTAAAAATGTGAGTTTTAAAGTTTTTGAAATATTTTTTGCTTTCTTTTGGCTTCGAAAGATGCAATTGAAAATAAAAAAGGCATTTTTTCGCGTTGTTTGCTGCTGACCAAACCTCAAATCAGCTGTTTCGGAAGCCAGAAATGATGGGAAATGAAACGTTTCGATAGCAAAACGATAACTAAAAACTTGTGAAAGCCGGAGCACCTAAAAACGAAAATCTCGGTTTTGGTCCCAAAACGAAAACCGAAAGTGAAAACCGGAGCATGCCTGATAGGCTTTTATTTTATTAAAAAAAAAAACAAAAAAAAAAATTCTTTATGAAATTTGGCATGTCGTATTATTTTGCCAAAAATAGCATTCGAACTCTCTAACTCTAAAAACACCGAAGTTATACCATTTCCGATCAATCAGTTATATGGCAGCTATAGGATATAGTCGGCCGATCCCGGACGTTCCGTTTTACTGCGTGCAAAGGAAAGACGGGTGTGTGCAAAATTTCAAGTCGATAGCTTTAAAACAGAGAGAATAGTTCGCGTAGAAGCAACAGACAGACACACGGATAGATGGACATGCTCATAGCAACTCAGGAGGTGATTCTGATCAAGATATATACTTTATAGGGTAGGAGATGTCTCCTTCACTGCGTTGTCACTACTGGACAAAATTATAATACCCTCGCACGGGTATAATTAGGCATTAAAATCTCCAATTCTGTAAAAGTTAAATACGATATTTTCGCAGATATGCGTTGACATATGTTTCAGTGTTTAAAAAACTGCAGTCGAAGTAGCAGAAGACGCAATATTTTTGCTTTTCACTGCTTCGACTGCGATCGACTTCTGAGAATGAAAAGTTTCTTCTGCTTCTGCTTCTGAAAAAATCAGAAGTCGCAGTAGAAGCAAAAGCAGAAAACGATCGCCGAAGAAAAGCGAATCAGCAGCAGCAGACGCCGAGTAAAAAATTTTGATTTTCCTTTGCTGCTGCTTTCGCGAAGCAACGCAAGTCGAAGCAGCAGCAACTGCTCGACTTGTGCAAGTCTCCAGCAGCAGCAGTCGCCGTTTGCAAATTTTTGATTTTTCTTTGCTGCTGCTTTTGATTCTGCAAGACGCTACGTGTCACAGTCGCGACTACTGTCGCGTCTGAATTTTTCTGCTTATACTGTTTGATTCTTCATTCTTGTGCATCAGTGTCAATTGAAGCAAGATCGATACAGGACCTTAATTTTTAACTATGGCGCAAAGTAATATTTGGATGTATTTTGAAAACAACGTTGATGAAGGCATAGCTACATGTAAAACATGTAAAAATAAACTCAAAAATAATAGACTTTCAAATTTAAAAACACATTTACTTAATTTACACAAAATAAATTAAAATTCTGCAAGTGTTGAGCAGTTAGAAACTTCCTCGTCGTCAAATTCCTCCATAAAATTAAAAAAAAACTATTAGAAAAAAAAAAATAAAAATTGAAGTGAATAAAAAACAACTGCTAAGGTCATATATTGGATTGGTGACAGAAGACAGCATTCCTTTCAATGTCTTAAATTCCGAAAATATACGAAATATTCTTGACCCAATTTGTGATGGACTCAAAGCCGCTGACGGAAAAAAAAATTACGATTAATGCATCAAACTTGAAAAAAAACTTTGCAAACAGTGGCCAACAATATAAAAGCGCATATAACCACTGAAGTGGCAAATAAATTATTGTCTCTAAAAATAGACAGTGCCACGCGGCTGACAAGAAACATCTTTGGCATAAGTGCTTAATATATAGGTTCAGCTCAAATAAAATCTCTTATATTAGGCATGGTAGAGCTTAAAGGTGTTGGATCGAGCACAGCCAAAAATCTCGCCGCTGAAGTGCTTAAAGTCCTGAGTAAATATAATATAAACTTAAGCCAAATAGTGTCAATTACATCCGACAATGGTGCCAACATGCTTAAGACAACCAATATATTATCATTTGTTTTTGATGAAAATCTTGCCGAGGACGACCAATATTGTTCAAACGATGAATATTTAAAAATGATTGAAAATATCGAAAAAGTGCCAAACGTGTTAATAGGAAATATAGGAAATGTATTGTTTTTGGATCCTCGTTTCCAACATACACTAACACCACAACAAAAAAATGATGCAGTGAATCATTTAAAATCAATATGGGACAGAATAAATGACATAAATTCTACTGGACAGTTATGCTCAACACCAAATTCGGGCTCACAACAATCTGCGAATCATTTTTTTGTTGAAGAAGATGAATTATTAAACGCTTACTTAGAGCAAGGGATCCAAACGGAAGTCAGTAGTACATTCGACGTCTACTCAAAGATTGAGAATCTAAAACTTCCTTTCTAAAGAATCGATGCAGACGTTCTCACATTTTGGAAAGGAAAGCAGTGCACTGACCAGGAGCTATATATAAATATATATATAACATATTATATTTTTACATATATACATATATAAAAATATTTTAATAAATTTATGTTCACAGATTCATAAATACAAATGTTTTCTAACAGGTGACGATTGAACGAGCATTTTCGACGTTAAGACTTGTACTTAATGATTACCGAAATCGACTAAGTCAGGAAGTCCTAGAGAATATACTTCTGGTCAAATTGAATCCAAGCTTTCTGGACTCAGCGATTGACAACTTATCTCTTTTTCAAGATGACGAAGATTTTGAAACTTTATTTTGAATAATGATATATATAATGAATAATAATATTTTATGAAAAAAATGAATTAAAAAAATAATAAAATTACCAAATTGTTTAATTTATCAGAATACAGGTGGAGCAAAAAACAGCATAAGCAGCAAAGTAAATCTCGACAGCAGTCGCGATTGTGACATGTAGAGTCTTGCAGAATCGAAAGCAGCCGCATAGAAAAATAAAAAATTTTCAAACGGCGACTGCTGCTGCTGGCGACTTGCAGAAGTCGAGCAGTTGCTGCTGCTTCAACTTGCAGAAGTCGAGCAGTCGCTGCTGCTTCGACTTGCGTTGCTTCGCGAAAGCAGCAGCAAATCAAAATCAAAATTTTTTACACGGCGTCTGCTGATGCTGATTCGCTTTTCGTCGGCGATCGTTTTCTGCTTTTGCTTCGACTGCGACTTCTGATTTTTTCAGAAGCAGAAGCAAAATCACATAAAATGAAACTTGCTGCAGTTTTTTAAACACTGATATGTTACTGATATGTAATACTTAATAGGGTCAGAAAATATGTATATACATACATACATGTTTTTTTAAACACCTTACTTAAATTAAGATAGGTAAATTCCAAAAATACGAGGATAATGAAAATTTTTTACTCGTCGCGCTGATAAGTAATTTATAAACAAATAATTGACATTGTATATAAAGAACGTCCGTCTTTGTAATAAGGACATTTAACAGGTCGATGTTATTGGTTATTTCTTGTCAACGCCATGTTAGTAGCTGAACTATAGTTAATATAAATGACATAAATGATTTTCAGGGATATCAAATTGCTTAGTTAAAAAAAGATTACAAACAAATTAAGTAAATTGAATAATTCTAAATTTCTTGTCGTAAATATTTAAATAAGATATAAAGGTTTCCCAAAACATACAATTTATGTGCATATATGTACATATAAACATACCGACTTCGCTTTTAAACTGTAATACATACAAACTTATTAAACATTACGTATGTATGTATACAATGTAAAACTTGTTATATATACATATACACATCAGTTAAATGGTCAGATATGTTACGAACGATTTTGCTGTTTGTCTGCATTCATTTATTTTGATTTATATAAAATCCAGACCACATAATAACATTTCAAATAGTTCAATTATAATTATGTATGTATGTATGCTTAAACTGACTTTAAAGCTTTGTAACTATAGAAATGTTAAGCTTCTTTTCTTTAAAAATAAATATGTAAAACTTCTAATGGTAAAGGTGTTTACATACACATACTTTTAAAATGTATTTATTTTTCGATTTTGTATTAGCACTTAAGAATTATTATTGTGACGTCTTAAATTTTCTCTGCGCAACAAACATTTACAATATGGCGAATAATAAATCGATGAATAATCGAAACTTGCATATATAGGTATTTTTCTTAAAATTATTAAAAGATTGTCTAATACATTATTTACACTTACATTTATTTAAATTTTTATTTATCTACATTATTACATATTTCTTTAAGTTATTCTATACAAATAAATAATAACAATAAAATTTTAAATTACATCATAACATAATTATTGTAAGGCACATTTCTTTATTTTATTTTGTTTGCAAAATAAGTTATTATACATTGAAATTTGCAGTTTCAATTCAGAATTATGTAAAAAATAAAAAATATTTAGAAGAATCAAAAAGATCAATTTTCATTTCCATTACATTTGCGTGTCACCGTATTAATTTAACTCAATTTAATAATTATTCTAATTAAGTTGTTTTCAACTTTCATATTTTATTTCACGCGTGCATATGGTCGGAAATTTTGCTACAGTGCTGCCGGCACACTGACAGTGTGAGCACGTTCAAATTTGTTAGAAGATCTCGATTTAGCTATATATATATTCCTTGACCACCTAAGCTTTAAAAAAGAAAATTATGCACCCTCGTTCCACAGAAACAAAACAACAAAAATTATTTAATAGTTGACTTAAGTTAAGTGATAATTACTTAACAGAAACTTGTAAAATTATGTCATTTATTTTCTCAGTCAAAGCATGTTTTAAAGCTTAATCGGCAAACGAATTATGCACATTAAAAGTTAATGCCATTGGTCAAGATCCCGCCAACGGGATTGTATTGTGATACTGAAAAGCAGGAAAAGCAGGATGAGTTGAGTTGGAGGGCCGTTGTGTTGGAGGACCGCCTTTGGTGAGACCGACAATCAGGTATTAGAGTGTTTCTAGAAAGAGCTGGAGGACCGTCTTTGAAGAGTGCGTCAGCCCAGAAAAAGTAAGGTGAACAAATATTAGCGAGTGAAAAAGGAGCCGTGTCAGGACGGTCCAGCGAAAGCCCAGGGTAAGATAGTCGAGTTGGAACTTTGCCAGATCATAGCAGGTACCCTTAGTACGAAACCTACAAACTTAAGAAGGTGTGTACTGAAAGGTAGGGACGCCATTCGTGACCTTCTCCGGCTGCCAGGCACCACGACTGCGTCTCTTGCCTGGCGTACGCCTGGGAAGTGTGCTTTTTGGCGTATGAAGTGCCAGCCATAGAGAAAGGGCGGCCTCAAACGGCTGCCAGGCACTAAGACTGAATATCCTGCCCGTAAGCCTGGGCATCCAACCCGAACCAAAAATTCGGTGATCCTTCCCAAAAACCTTTGTGAGCTAGCCGTGGTAATTTTTATAAGAGCGAAAAATAGTTCCTTACATAATTTTTGGCGAGGCCGAAGTTAATATACACTTGCAGATTTGGGATATACAGATATGCAGATATCCCATATACAGATATATGGGATATGCAGATTTGTATGAACTCGCTAATAGCATTAAATAACTTCTGAACTAAATTTATTCTACAGATGCATAATAAAAGGAATTGTAGAATATTTGGAGAATAAATTGGATACCCATTTGACAATGAAGACCAAACGGTCAGAAGAAACTAATAAAACATTTAAAATATCTTCCATGGTATTTTTCCTGCAATTTTTTCTCGTATTGCTGTCGTGGATTACCTTGTTTCTGGCTTCAAGAGCTTTCTCGGACATCGTGCTTAATGAAATAAAAATCTGTGTACAGAATGTAAAACAAGGTTACTCGTGTTATACGAGCAGCCAAATTTTGTTCGTCATATGAAATTGGTGATCAATTCTTGAGCTCTCTGTCAGTCTACTAATTCTTTCTCGCAAAGTATCTTAATGAGTCAACAATATCGAGTTGACGAAGGTTGTGTACAAAACTGTCGGTCCTTCCTGCACTATCAATGGTACCATGGAGAAATGTTTGCCTATATGTAGAAGGGCTGCTGCTGCCTTCACAGCCCCATTTGTGGGTATCAGTTAATTGTGTGTTATTATTATTTTCAATATGGGTTGGAATACTTTCTGAGTGTGCTTCAATAATCCTAGCAATCCTAAGCTTTGTAGTGCTGCTTCAGCGAAATGATCAGTGACCGTGATGGTACTGGGATAGCATTTTTTTTCGCGTAACGCAATTTATCGTAGCATGGATATATATCGGCGTTGTGACCTTTGGCGGCTTTTTGACCCATTCCATGTGTACTTGATATGTCCAAGATCAGATAATTTTGACAGTAGACGCTGTGGGGTTGTCATATTTTTGTCATAAACACCTTTACACGGTGTTTGCATCTGCCAACAATGCATCTGGTGGGACATCTTCAGTAAGGCCTAACAATTTTTTGACTTGCGTTTTTTCCGAAATATCTTTTTGTGGACGTCGAATATTTTTGGAAGATGATCTTTCAATCAATACTAGCGGCGTATCTAGCCATTCCTGGTTTTTGTTTTTGAAAAAATCCTTAGTTCTTCCACAGTCTTTTCACTTTACTATAAGCCTACTAATAAAATTTCGCAACTTTTTGCCAATCTCGCACTGCTCTTCCAGTACCAAATACAAAGTTTTCCATGACAACAATTATCTTGGTTGGGATGACTTCTCAGTGCCATACTAAAAAAGATCCCCTCTTGCTACTGACATTGTGCCTAAAAAGTACCATAGTTTGAAAGCTAGCAGGTAATAGCAGTTCATATTACATAATTTGGACCACCATGATTTACAGACTAGTAAAAGAGTTAGACTGAATCCGGGTGAATATGGTATGTTCTACTCCACGAAAGACAGGTGTACGCTAATTTGGTCTTGTACGCTAATTTGGTCTAAAGCACTTAATTACCCGTATTGAAAATATATTTGGAAATATAACTCAATGCCGCTAGCGAGGCCAAATCGCCTATTATTTCACATTCAATCTAGGGAGGAGAGTGCACCTTCTCTCCTGAGGTGCGGCCTCCTGAAGACGTCCTCTCCTGACGAATCTCAGAATAGACTCTTTTCGTTGTGTTGCCTCAACAATCCTAGTCCCATCAGCGCGTGAGTTATTGAACATGGCAGGATGTTGCTAAAGGCACCTTTAATGTCGAGAAAATTTTCCTGATCCATAAACTCAGATTAGCCTCGGCTTTGGTTAATTGGGCCGGGAAGAATTTACCCGATCTGCTTTACCCGAATTACCCGAAGAATTTACCCGAGCGGCGAAAGCCGCTGTTAGCTTGCCTACCATAGCGTTCAGATCTTTCCTGTTGTTAAGGTTTCTCGTTGCAGATTCCCCCAAGGATCTTTCTAGCTTTCTCTTGTAAAGCTCCCAGTTTGCCTATCTAGGATTGCATACTGCTCGATCTCGATCTCGATCATACTGTATCGGGGGTCTGAGAAAGAATGTTTCTCTAGGATTCTCCAGGTAGTAACTTTTTCTTTTATAGAGTTTGAGTAAGCTGTGATGGCCTTACATGTGATACTTGTACCTTCCTTCTGTTCTTGTGAAAGATGGTTCTGAGCCGATATTTTCCTCCAGAAGTAGGAGAAAACCTCTTCGGTCGGATCCTCCAAGTCTGGCTCTCGGACATCTGCCTTGAGCTCGATGCCTGAAGTCTTGATGCCATGGCATTCGCGGTGTTTCCATTGGTGCAGCGGAGGTGCGACAACCAGCGGCTAACTTCCGATCTGGACTCGCTATCGCTTAGTAGAGGTGATTCTTTAGTGTAGCGGAGTCGCGACGCCCAGTCTGTGGCCTATCACGGATCCTGTACCACCTGTTGCCACCTTATTTCAGCAATAAAGATCGTGTAGCCGCAGCAATAGAGAGCATCTGTATCTAAATGGGTCCTTCAGACTCCCCGACCACTGTAGAGTGTTCCAAGCTGAAGTAATAGCTATCATGAAAGCACTTAGATCCCCAGCACTTGATGGCAATCAAGAAACTATTTGTATCTTCCTTGAAAGTCGCAGATCTTTAAACGAGATTGCGGAGCAGCATGACATCCACCTCATATGGGTGCCCGGACATAGGGACCACGAGCGAAATTTCGCCGCTGATAAACTAGCAAAAGGCAGGTACTACCAACCCTCTCCTCCCGGAGAAAGAACTTGTAGGCATTCCCTTAGCTACGTGTAGGCTAAAATGCAGGGATGACTTTGACCTGGTAGCACTGAGAAAATGGACGAATCTCCAAAACGGCAGGAACTCATGCGTGATATGGTCTATCCGCTCTAGGAGAGGCAGGACTGCAGTCTGGCGGTCAAGGCCATCACGGGACACTGGTTAGGGTGCACACGGGGCTAGACTAGTGGTGCCATACTATTACTGTAGGAGCTGATTACCGTAGGGATGTAGAAGAGGAAGAGACAGTCGCACACCTCCTGTGTTATTGCCCTGCGCTGGGGCGCAGCCGGCTCGAATTCCTGGGCGCAGCAGCACTCATGGACCTAACAGACCTCGCGGAGATCGCTCTACGTAGACTCGTTGCCTTCATCGGAAGGATAGTACTCCTCTGAGCACATTAGTAGCGGCTCAAGATGGGTGAGAGAGAGACCTTTAATTTACAAATAGTAAAAAAAAATTACTTAAAGAATTGAAGCGCAATAAGTGCAAAAATGAGATAAGAGAATTTAAAAATGTGAGTAACAGGGCACCCCCATCTGGTGACGCGCAGTGCATAAGTCTCATAAACTTCATAAACTTAGTTAAGACAGTAAGAGACACAAAAATAATACGTCTTCCAAATTCATAGGGATCGGCCGACCAGCAAAAATGTCAGCGAGTGCTGGGCAGTTAACTCCTTCAATTATAGCAATGAATTCAGCTTGGAACACACTACAATAGTCGGGGAGTGTGAAGAACTCTAAAGAAAAAGACGCTCGTAGTGGTGACCGCTTTCCACCTGGCCTTTCAACTTCGAGCCATCAGTGTATGTATGTAGGGAGCCATCTGGTCTGGGATTTTTACAATCCATTTTTCTCTCGATAAGATAAAGACCTGACAGTTTGAGGTGGGTCGATCGACCCACTCTTTATAGGTGCAGGTTCTACGGCATATTGGCAGGCCGAGTCGTGAAACCCGCTGTACAAATGAAAATATTTGAGAGCGGGTTCCACGACAAACGGCTGGCAGATGAGAGAGAGAATTCAATTTTTAGAACGTAACATCCCAGCCAATTTTTCGTTTTTTCCTCTCTCTCTCTTCGTTGCCTCCGTTGCCGAGCTAAGCAACAACAATTGTATAGTTTCTCAGTTTTTCGTAAAAATACGAAGGCACTTCGTTTTTGTGTTGCCGAAAACTTTTCACTGCAAAAAATCTCTTTTGGTTGGGATCTCAAACAAATAGAATAATTTTATTACAGTTTTTAATTTTTATTTAATTAATAATTTTTTATTACTTTTTTTCCATTAAAAATAGTACCAAAACTTTTTTCAGTGCACCGACATGACATGCAAAAAAAATGTCTCTCTCCAATTTACTCGCTGTATTGTTGATTTTTTGCATTGGTATTGGAGTTTGCTCTGCCGTATTTTGAGCTTGGGTACCTCTAGTATATATGTAGTATATATGGACTGTATATATGAGTATTTTTAAATTTAAATTTTAAATGTTTTAAAATTGTTTATGTTTTTAATGTTATGTTCAACCTAATGTTTAAACATCCTTCAAGGGGCCACAAATGCCTTAGTTAGTTATATTTTTGTGTATAATTTAAATGTTCCTTGAAAAATTTATGTTTTCTTAGATTTTTTAATGGATTGAAATTTTTACATTTTTTAGAATGGTTGTGTTATATGTGTTAAACAGAAATTATTTATTTTTTTAAGTTTTTTATTTTTAATTTTTTGTTAAACTAAGGGTTTTTTTTTTCATTTGTATCTTATACATATATAAAATTTTCGTGACACAGTTTTTGTTACCATACTCCTCCGAAACGGCTATACTGATTCTGATGAAATTTTGTAGGTTTTGTAAATTTAAAGATTTTGTTGAGTAGGTCTGAGAATCCGCCAACATCTATTTTTTATCCTCTTTAATCCTGTTCGACATACCAAAAATCGCATATAAAGTAAGTTACTACCTCATCACACTGACAAACTCACGCTACCATAGCATTTTAACTCAACTTAAACTGGGGCCAAAATCCTTCCTCATTAAGTAAATACATGAATTCTATTTATGAGTGTTTTGCACGGTGAGCAATGCCAAAAAACGCAAAAGGGGTGATGTGAGCCGTGTTACAAGTAGATCTCGAAACAAACGAAATAGAAGATCCGAAAGAACCGAAGAACAAATCCAGCAACAAAATACTTATATATTTATATTTATATATATATAATACTTATATATACAAAATATTATATATTATATATAATACAAAAGTGGTAATTGGTGCTATGGACAAGGAATGTCCGCATTGTCATGCTCTGAAATTCAAAAATGAGCCAACTAGGATGTTTTGCGCGTTAGGAACAGTCTACCAGAAATTGAAATACTACCTGAACCTTGAACGGCTTACTTATCGGCACGGATCCAGATTCCAACGTGTTCCTGAAGTCAATTCAAACATACAATTCATGCTTTCAAATGACATCGTTCGGAGCAACAGAAATAGTTCGAAATACTAATGAAAATGGTCAACATTACAATTCTACATTAAAATCAGAGGCCAAGTTATTGGCCGATAAACGAACCACATAAATTCTTACAAATCTACTATATGGGCGGCGAGGAAGGTTTGCATTCGCAATGACTATCAACAAATCCCAAGGTCAAACGATGTCTATTTGCTTAGATTTAATTATACGCGGCATGCTCTTGAGTGGGTAAACCATCCAGTTTCCTTGTGTTAGCTAAAGATGGACTAGCAAAAAATATTTTTCACGCTACAGCACTTAGAGATTGACTTGGTGAATTACGATAAAATAAAAAATTAAAAATACCATAATGTTTGCCTTTTAATATTTTTATATTCCCTCATGGTTCATAGCGCCCTCATTATAATACATAAGTAAATTTTGTACAGAAATTATAAAGTCATCTGATGGCAAAACAACGTTTTCGTGTCAGCTAGTATTTATTTATATCTAGTAATAATTCTGAAGATAAGAGATGGGATAGGTGATTGTAGTTATTACATAATATGCGAAACGGATGATGTTCAGCCTAATTCTATTTTCGGGTTGGTAGCCGAAGCGGTTGAATGGATCTGATTATCCTGCTTGGTAACGTAAAGTGATATTGATCCAAATAGATTTTTAGTCAAACAGACCCCGTATCCCGTCGGTTCTACGATCCTGTAATGTTTGTAAATTTAGCAGTTGATCCTTGTGGTGATAAGGCGGCAGACGACATCGATGGTCCCAGTTCATATTTTTTAGCGCGAATCGATAGATTGTTTATGAACGGAATATTGCAGACTCCAAACGCAGGAACAGTATTTGGGGATAGGTCGAACCAGATATTATCAAACTTCTTAGACCATCATTTAATGAAGGCTAAAATTCCTCTGGCTTTATTCACAGTCACAGAAATGGTGTCTTCAAAAATTAAATTGTGATCAAATAGAGCCTCAAGATTATTAATCGATGTCATCCAATCTTGGACGTTTGGACAAGTCTTGACCTGTTTAGGATAATAGATTTTTGGAGCACCATGAATACCAAGGCCAGTCTTCAGGTGTCTGTGCAGAAAATGGTCGGAGAAAGAAAAGCATGGTATTTACAATTTGACATCACCTGCGCTCGTAAAGCAACGGTCCTAAGTGACAACCCTTTTGGACACCTGATGAAACCTGGATCAATAGGAGCCAATCCAGTTTAGAATGTTGGAAGGAAAATACAACAGTAGCAATATTTTTTGTAGCAGAAGGCTATAATTCACGAAGTCAAAAGATTTGCTAAATTCTATGTAAATTCTGTTTGCAGACGGTGGATTTTTTTGATTCTTTTTTATGAAGAGGAATGGTAAAAGATGCATTACGCCTTTATTCCAAGGCGATAGCTCAACCAATAGATTAAATAAAAAATGCAGTGCTATACTAAGGGGCTCACAACAATATTCCAGTATGCAGCTCGGTATTTTGTCAAGTCCAGCTGAACATGAGTGATAAAAGAGCAACCTACACATCACTACAATTAAATAGTGATAGATTTATGTTGTTAATATGTGGTAAAATATACGGATAACTACAAGATAAGTTAAAAATTTGAGCAGAGTGAGTGGATTGAAAGAACGAGGCATTAGTAATACCCACTGGTAAATAGGAAATAATATAATTAAAAGTTAACAAAGAATGAAAATGAGTACGATTAGAATTAACAAAGGATTACTTAAAATTAATCATTTAGAATCACTTCAATTCTGGAATCAGAATGTTTAGGTCGATAAAGTGGTTACGGATGGATATATATTCAAAATAATGGACAGAGGATCCTAATTTTAAAAACTTTTTTATAACCTAGACTTTCTACTTTTTAGCCTTGTAAACCTTGTTTTTTAGTAAAGGTGACTTAGATGACGTTTTGAACGAAGATTCAGGTAAAACGTTATTTATGGCATCAAGAAAAACTTCATAAAAAGCTTTAGGAGCATTGTCACTGAAAATGAAGAAAATCCGTATGGGTGAAGAACTGTCTGAAATAAGTTTTTTAGGCACTTCTGTTGTGCTGGCCCATTTTGACCATTAGTTTCTGGAGAAGAGTCAGTAGAGACTGATACTTAAAGCGTGGGGTGCACAGTGGCCGATTTGGGTAATTTAGCGTCAGATGTGGAATATCATGAAAAATAATGATAATTTTAAAAAGTTTGAATCCAATTTACTATCCTCATCCAGAAGAACCAAATGTGAACCTAAATTAACCAACCCGAGTTATTTCTCTCGAAACGCTCCTTACACCTATTCGAGTTTTCTATCTTTTACAAAAATCTTGTACAAAAATTTTTAATGATGCATTTTCTAGATCTCGGAACACTTGGATTTATCAACTAAATCGCTAAAAATGTGATCAAACCCTGCAGAACTCTTCTTTGTGGCGTCTGCTTCCCCATGCCATACTGCAAAAAGTGCTTGTTTACAGGCCGACATGATTGCTGAAAATATCGCTAAATTTAACAGGGGCACGTTGGGGCAGCTGAACATGGATAATTTATAAACTAGACGAACCATAGTTTACCACAAATATACGCTTTTTGTGACCCGAGGTTACCTTCACAAAGTTAGGGGTAAAGTTAGGTATAAAAAGGGTACTACAAACATTGCTGATTTTAAACATTAATTATGAATGCAACATCTACTCATAGGTCACAAAACATTTATTTTCGTTTACTACATACCTTGAACTTTGAGAAAATGCTGAAACTAATTTGAAACACACAAAATCAAAAAAAGTGTCGCAAATATAAAAGATCACGACGTCGATAAAAGACGTCGATCAAGCCAAATTCAACACCTGAAAATTGAAAATTACCATATCGACGCGAAAGTATCGTATGTCGCTTCTTTTCAAAATTGAGATTTTAATGCAAAATTGTTAGGCACCTAATGTCGCTAATGTCGCACCAATTGACGCTTTCAAATGACATCATTCTGAGCAACAGAAATAGTTCGAAATACTAATGCAAATGGTCAACATTACAATTCTACATTCAAAATCAGAGGCCAAGTTTATCATAAAATGGGCTTACTTCTGCCAATGAAAGAAAGAGCAGTTTTGCAGAAAGAGCCATTTTAGCGGCAAAAAATTAAGACGTTGACAGTTAAATCTGAAGATACAAATGTTGTTGCCAAGGATTTTGGTATCATATAAATCTATTGATACAGTTTGCGACGACAGCGAAGCAGTAAATTTTCCTATAGAGTTTTTGAACTCACTGGATTTGCAAGGCATGCCGACGCATAATGTCCTACTTTCTACTTCCTAAAATTATCCTACTTCGTAATTTTAACCTTCCCCGACTGTGCAACGGTACGCGATTAGTCATTCAAAAATTAATGAAAAACGTGATCGAAGCCAGCATTTTAAATGGAAAGTTCAGAGGTGAAAATATACTAATACCACGGATTCCGGTTCTACTTACAGATGCGCCATTTCAATTCAAAAGTATTCAGTTTCCGATTAGGCAATTTGCAATGACTATCAACAAATCCCAAGGTCAAATTATGTCTATTTGTGGCTTAGATATAAGAACACCATGTGTTTCACACGTACAACTGTACGTGGCACGCTCTTGAGTGGGTAAATCATCCAGTTTGTTTGTGTTAGCTAAAGATGGACTATAACAAATATTGTTCACGCTGATCCATATCACCCCACGCTGGAGGTCTCAATCGAAACCACTCCTGGTATCGATCAGAGGTCTCCGAGCGTGGTAAATAAGATTCGCTGTTTCCGTAAAGCTGATTTTCAGAAACTTAATAGCCTTATAGAAACATTTGACTGGTCTGATATTCTGGCGTGCACTGATCTTAATGTCACTTTAGAAAAATTTTATTTTACTTTAAATAAATTTTTTGACTCATGTGTGCCTTGGAAATATCCGTCCGCCTCAGCAAATCCTCCTTGGTTTACAAGGTGCCTTACTAACTTAAAAACAAAAAAAATAAGCTTTTACTTAAATATAAAAAAACCTGCAGTAGTGTGGATTTCGCAAGATACCTACTAGCTCGGTCGAATTTTACCGTGCATAACGCTGAATGTTATAGGAATTATATTGACCGCTGCCGGATTCAATTTACTCAGGATCCAAAGCAGTTTTATAATTTTGTAAACACTAAGCGTAAACACGTATCTTTTTCACCACTGCTTACGTTTGAAAATTCTTCTGCGACTTCGGATCAGGCCATTGCCGATCTATTCGCAGAATTTTTTCAAACAACTTATTCTCCTCCTAAACTGACTGATCAGCCTTACGCATATAACATTCAAGCAGCAAATCTTATTTTCTGTTCGTTTTTTTCTGAGAATAACTTATTATCTGGTCTTTTAAGGGTAAAACCCATTTATTCGCCAGGCCCCGACGGAGTACCAGGCTGTGTGCTAAAATACTGCGCCAGGGCTCTGTGCAAACCTCTTCTAAGACTTTTCAACTTATCTTTGGAAACCTCGATTTTTCCCCTTATGTGGAAGGAATCATTTATAATTCCCCTACATAAAAAAGGGAAAAAGTCCGAGGCTGCCAACTACAGAGGCATCTCTAAGTTGTCGGCAATTCCAAAGTTATTTGAAAAATTAATTACCCCTCATTTGCAACACCTTTGCTCTTCGATTATCACTCCTTGTCAGCATGGCTTTATTAAGCGTCGCTCCACCACCACAAACTTATTGGAGTTGACATCCTTTGTCATAGATGGCTTTTGTAAGGGATATCAAACCGATGTAATTTACACAGACTTCAGCAAAGCATTCGATTCAGTTAATCACTCACTCTTGTTGAGTAAACTGAATATGCTGGGTTTTCCTAAAGACCTCTTAACGTGGATCTCCAGCTACCTAGATGGAAGGACACAAAGAGTCTTATTTAAAAACATACAGTCCCGTCTGGTCCGTGCTACATCCGGCGTCCCTCAAGGAAGTCATCTTGGCCCGTTATTATTTACGCTTTTTATAAACGACTTGCCTCCTGCTTTAACGAACTCTCTAGTTCTCATGTATGCAGATGATGTAAAGCTTTGTCTTCAGTACAAATCCATCTCTGCCCAATGCAGTCTTCAGTCTGACCTTGATAACTTTCAAAAATGGTGCTTAGCTAATGATCTAATACTTAATGGATCTAAATGCAAACATATGTCTTTTTATCGTTCTTGCCCTCTGCAAGCTACTTATTCTATTAATGGGATTGCCTTAGAAAAATTGACCCAGGTTAATGATCTCGGCATCCTATTAGACATCAAACTTAAATTTGCCGACCATATTTCCTTAATGGTTAATAAGGCTA
This sequence comes from Drosophila pseudoananassae pseudoananassae, assembly GCA_018153035.1. Lineage (NCBI taxonomy): Eukaryota > Metazoa > Arthropoda > Insecta > Diptera > Drosophilidae > Drosophila > Drosophila pseudoananassae. The sequence continues at coordinate 1,749,295 of JAECXR010000022.1, read as the reverse complement.
AAGGAGTCCTTGGTTTTATCAAAAGGTGGTCAAAAGAATTTAATGACCCCTATATAACTAAAACTCTATTCATTTCTTTGGTCCGTCCTATACTGGAGTACGGTTCATGTGTCTGGAGTCCCCAATATGGAGTACATCAGGACCGCATAGAATCCGTACAAAAGAATTTCCTAACTTTTTCACTTAGAGGTCTAAACTGGGATGCAAATCTTCACCTTCCATCTTATAAGAGTAGACTCTTAATCATAAACTTACCTAGCTTAACAAATCGTAGGACAATGCTCGGTGTAGTCTTTCTGCATAACCTTATTAACGGGGATGTAGATAGCCAGCATTTACTAACACGCTTAAAATTTAACATTCCTAATAGAAGGACTCGAAACTTTAGTCCTCTGTTCCTTAGCCGTTGTAGTTCGACATATGCACTGCATGACCCTTTTAGGGTATTATGTTCGAACTACAATGGTCTCTACGCCATAACATCTCTTTCCTGTCCCTCAAACTTAAAATATAGAATTTTAAATTTCCTTAATAACTCCTCCTAGCTTAATAATAAAAAAAATAGCTTAATATATTCTAACAAATCGTTTATTGAGCGCCCCTCGGTCGTCTGGGCCTCTAAGCTTTATGGTGAATACAGGAATGCTAGCTGATGCTCTTATTGATGCACAAGCCATTTCCAAATTCTGAAAAACCGGTAAAAAAAAAAAAAAAAAAAAAAAAAAAAAAATATAGCACTAAGAGATTGACTTGCTGAATTACGATCAAATAATAACTTACAAATAATGTTTGACTTTTGTTATTTTTATATTCCCTCATGGTTCACAGCGCTCCAGATGACTTAAAATACCTAAGTCTAGAACTGAGTAAATTTTGTACAGAAATTATAAAGTCATATTGGGGGAAAACGTTTGCCAGGTCAGCTAGTATTATATAAAAATAAGTGTGGCTTATGTTCCTTTATGTCCGTGGACGAACCGTGGTTTTGCATTCGTTGGAAAGGTCTCAGGCTGCGCAAGGTTGAACATACTATACTATAAACCAGTGGTCGGCACCCAAATACATTGATATGATTTTAACGAATTAGTATTAGTAACGAATAGCAGAATGTAGGCTGTGAGCATGGCGTTTTACACATTTATACTGTGTGCGATAGGGCTAGGGGATAGGGCTGTGCCGATCACTGCTATAAACCAATATTTTAAGTAGAGGGAGCAGGAGCGTAAAACATTGTTTGACAGCTACTCATTGTTCTTTTCTGATTTCATGTGAATAACCGGCATTGTGTTTTCTGTCAAATTGAAAAAAAATTTAAAAAAATAAGTCATTCGTTTCCCAACATTACAATTGGCCTTCATGCCGACTGCAAGGTAAAAGATACAACAAACAAAACCAATTACTCACACCAACACAATTAATTGCAACACATAACGACTACATATACACCATCACAAGATCAGAAGCTACATCGTGTTCTTTAACAAATGATTGTTTGCAAACACAGATACAAGGACAAATATATAATTTGCATGGTTTAATGGTTCCAACACCAGATGCAACGCGTCAATTTCTGCAAATATATTTCATTTTGTCGATGGTGGATCAGCTAAATGTGCGGTGCAATATACAAGGAACACAAAATTTAAAGAGACGAGTTATTGAACAGCTGCTAGCATTTTTTGACGCTAATAACGCTGTGGTTAATATGTTCAAAACAGCGTTGGAACGAATGCCATCGGATACGCAAAAATTCGTCATAAGAGCGGATTGTACCCCAACAGGTGAACATGTGCGAAGATTCAATGAACCCACTGTTAATGATGTTGCTGGAATTTATGTTAGCGATTCAACCAGATCTCGAGACGATGTCGTTCAGCGGAGAAGCAATATCATGCATCGTGTAAATGAGACACATCGTTCGTACGATGCGTTACATTATCCAATCATTTATTGGCAAGGGCAAGATGTATACATCACGTTGAACATGGTCGATCCAATTACAGGTACAATATTCACACATTAATTATTGCTATTATTGGTTTTCATTAACAATTCATTTAATTTTGCATTTTCAGAAGTATCAACGAAATTAAATTAATTAAAATTTTTTTTTTTATACCCTTGCAGAGGGTATTATAATTTTGTCCAAAAGTGTGCATCGCAGTGAAGGAAACATCTCCGACCCTATAAAGTATATATATTCTTGATCAGGATCACCTCCTGAGTTGATATGAGCATGTCCGTCTGTCCGTCTGTCTGTCTGTCTGTTTCTACGCGAACTAGTCTCTCAGTTTTAAAGCTATCGTCTTGAACTTTTGCACACACCCTTCTTTCCTTTGCACGCAGTATATAAGTCGGAACGGCCGGGATCGGCCGACTATATCCTATAGCTGCCATATAACTGATTGATCGGAAATGGTATAACTTTGGTGTTTTTAAAGCCAGAAAATTTGGATTCGGTACGAATGCTATTTTTGGCAAAATAATACAACTTGCCGAATTTCATAAGGATCAGCCGACTATATCCTATAGCTGCCATATAACTGAACAATCGCAAATTACCCAACTTTGGTGTTTTTGAAGATAAAAAGCTGGAACTAAGTACAGATTCTATTTTTGGTCAGTTAATACAACCTACCAAATTGCATAACGATCGGCCGACTATATCTTATAGCTGCCATATAACTGAACGATCGGAAATGGTATTTGGTAAAAATACCAACTTTGGTATTTTCGAAGATGGAAGCTTGGTACTTTGTTTAAGATTTTTTATTGTAATAAATTGGTTATATTATGATATTCTCATAAGGATCGGCCAATTTAATCCGATGTTTGCGATATATATCCGGTTTTAACTGCAAGGGTATATCAACTTCGGCTCCGCCCGAAGTTAGCTTTCCTTTCTTGTTTTTTATTTTCTTATTTAATAACATTTTATTTTATTTTTTTTTTTCCATTTTGATTAGTCATTGTTTTTTATGAGCAAATTTAAATTTTGTCCAAGTCATTTGCTTGGCGCATCAATCTTTTCTTTAACCACTTATTGTGCTTAATTTGTAAAGAAAATTCGCACACATAATAACAACAATGATTATAAGTAATGTGTTTGTTAATTCTAAATTTACGTTATTAGATTCAACTTTATTTATAACGTTAGCAGTGGAAACCACTGACTTAACGTCTACTAATCCCATTTTGGAATTTTGTTCAGAATTATGGATTGTCACAATTAGAAAATCTTCCGACGATTTACTTATTGCATTACTTTTCATAAATAGAACCGTTTCCTTGCCTATGGGCATTAAATTAATTAAAATTTTTTTTTTTATACCCTTGCAGAGGGTATTATAATTTTGTCCAAAAGTGTGCATCGCAGTGAAGGAAACATCTCCGAACCTATAAAGTATATATATTCTTGATCAGGATCACCTCCTGAGTTGATATGAGCATGTCCGTCTGTCCGTCTGTCTGTCTGTCTGTTTCTACGCGAACTAGTCACTCAGTTTTAAAGCTATCGTCTTGAACTTTTGCACACACCCTTCTTTCCTTTGCACGCAGTATATAAGTCGGAACGGCCGGGATCGGCCGACTATATCCTATAGCTGCCATATAACTGATTGATCGGAAATGGTATAACTTTGGTGTTTTTAAAGCCAGAAAATTTGGATTCGGTACGAATGCTATTTTTGGCAAAATAATACAATTTGCCGAATTTCATAAGGATCAGCCGACTATATCCTATAGCTGCCATATAACTGAACAATCGCAAATTACCCAACTTTGGTGTTTTTGAAGATAAAAAGCTAGAACTAAGTACAGATTCTATTTTTGGTCAGTTAATACAACCTACCAAATTGCATAACGATCGGCCGACTATATCTTATAGCTGCCATATAACTGAACGATCGGAAATGGTATTTGGTAAAAATACCAACTTTGGTATTTTCGAAGATGGAAGCTTGGTACTTTGTTTTATATTTTTTATTGTAATAAATTGGTTATATTATGATATTCTCATAAGGATCAGCAAATTTAATCCGATTTTTGCGATATATATCCAGTTTTAACTGCAAGGGTATATCAACTTCGGCTCCGCCCGAAGTTAGCTTTCCTTTCTTGTTTTTATAGAATTCAATTGATAATTATTACCCTTTTTATCGATTTTTTGTAATTTGTTTTTTTTTTAATTATACATTTTTTTTGTTGTAATTTTTACTGAACCATATGTTTTTTAATTTTCTGTATTGATGCGCGTTCCTACTGAAGATGATAAAAGAAAGAATCCTTTTCGAAAGAAACGAAAGAAAGAAACGTCAGTCCTGCAGCTGACGTTGGTCCCGCCGTATAAAATGCCAAAAACTTTGGCTGGCATTCCTTTTTTCTCTACGTAGTTCTTTGTTATATAGCTTGAGGTTTGATTTGTATGCCTCCCAAGCTTCTTCTGTATTCGCATCTCCTAACGAATTTAAGTGATCGAGGGGCCGATTTGACTTCTGCAAAAGTGCATGGTTAGCGGTTTGCCACGGGCATGCGGTCTTGTATGAGCTTTTGTTAAGTCTTAAGTTAGTTCATATTTTGTATTCAATAAAGCAAGAGCACCAGCTCATACAAATGAAACTCCGGCACTTAGTCGTCAAATCCTTTATTAACTAATATACCGACTGAGTCTCTAGGCCAGCGGTATCGAAGGAAAGTTTCTTTCCACCATATCTCCTTATCTCAGCATAGGAGCAGTACGGCCAACCGGCTACTAATTATTGGAGACAGCGGCGAGGGACACCACTTCGACCGTTTCCCTCCCCTCACACCCGTTAATTGGCGCCCAACTACTGGATAATATTACAAATTATTCACTCTTCGAATCTCACTCTGAGGAATATAAAATGTAAGTGACTGTGCGCCTAAGATAGCATCCAGGTCAATACTTTATATTGTATTAAATAATGTGTCTACGAACTCTCAAAACCCTACCATTCAAAAGTCAATAAATATCGACAAAAATTTTACCTACAAACTTGTGCCAGAGCTAGAAATTTAAATTCAAATTTAAAAAATACAACAAAGAATTATTTGAAATATATATTTTTGAAATATATATTTTGCATATATTTGCACGTGTTTATTTTGAAATAAAAAAAAAAAAAACAGAAATTTTGTGTGATTGCTAAGCCTATTGCTTCGCTCCAACCAATTCCCAACTGGAGTTTTTCTTGGGATGTATAAATTCTGCGGGCTTACTATTATATTTTCTCTTGCAATTAATTGTGCTTCACCCACCGTGTAGTGACTTCTCTGAAATAATTGTCCATCGTCGCAAGACCCTGAATTGGCTACAGGTGTTGTCCAACTAAACGTCGTGCGCAAACGCAAATTTATTTATTACTTTATATCGCCCTTATTACTGCCGATTAACTTTCTCAGCCCCATTCGCGGCCGATGAGTTGGGATCACAGGGAAGTAAAACAAGAAGTAGACAGTGACGATAGTGAAGAAATCGGATTTTATCCCACAACGACACAACTAGAACCACCAACAATCAACCCAGAAATGATACAAGCGCTCATAACAAATGCCGTCAATGTCGCACTAGACGCACAGGAGCAGAGCTGGTGAGCAGAAATTGAATCAGTTAGAAACCTGGTCAGCTCGTTAACTGCGCAGACACCCCAAGTAGAAGTATATGAAAGGGTAACACCGGACCCCACCATAGAGTGCGGTGTCAAATTAGACATCGTAAAATCACTCCCAACCTTTATTAGCAGCCATGACGAATAAGTGTCGTGGAGGTAGGCCGCATTAGATGCGTATGAGGTATTCAAGAGATACAAAGGCAGCGAGACCCACTATGAAGCAGTGGTTATTATTAAGAACAAAATTTGCGGTAACGCGCGATCAATCCTCACGTCTCATAATACCGTTTTAAATTTCGATGCAATTCTAGCTAGGCTGGATTGCACATACTCGGACAAAACGTCCCTAAGGGTGCTACGCCAGAATTTAGGAATGTTTCGGCAAGGAATGCCGAAAATCCGCACTTCATTTTTAAGCAGGGCCAAGGCAAGTCTCACAAGGATAGCCCATTCCCGAAATGCGAGGATTTTGAAACCATGGACCAGAATAAAGTTCAACCCATGGTAGTAGACCCCTTGACGGCCAAATTCAGACAGGAGACAAGCTGGGGGAAGCCGCAAAGTAATAATAATTACAAAAGGCAGAACTCGTCCCAGCGTCAATCGGGCCAAAGACGCCAACGCGTTAACAATATAGCCCAACCCCAACAGGAGGAAAGTTACTCCACCACAGCGGAAACGGAAGTGGCCGACTTTGAGGAAGACGTTGACACTGCTGAACTTAATGACCTCCTTAATTTTTTAGTTAGCGCTCCCGACTGCCGTTCGTCTAGCGACAGTTGGCTAGTAGAACACTAAAAATACTCATAGACACGGGGGCGGCAAAGAATTACGTTAAGCCCCTAAAGGAGCTAAGGAATGTAATGCCGGTCAAGACCCCCTTCACTGTGAGCTCTATTCACGGCTCCAGTGACGTCAAGAACAAGTGCATAATGCGCATTTTTGGGTTAGATGCACCATTTTTTCTGTTGGACACACTGAGCTCGTTCGATGCTATAAAAGGGGTCGACTCGCTAATGCGAGCAGGAGTGGCATTTGACTTAGGCGACAGCGTAATAAAATACGGAAACGTTACTGAAAAGCTCAAATTCTTTGACTGTCAAAACGTTAATTTCACCAAAATTGATGACATAGTGGTACCAAACTCGGCGAAAGCCGAATTCAAAAAAGTTATTCTGAAAAGAATAAAGGTGTATTCGACCTCTAACGAGGCGCTAACTTTCAACGCCTCTGTCATCGCCACTACTCCAACTAAGAGTGACGAACCCGTCTACTCCAGATTATACCCCTACCCCATGTAGGCAGCAGACTTTGTTAACAACGAAAGCAAGGAGCTGCTGAGCAATGGCATAACCAGACCTTCCAGATCCCCGTACAACATCCCTATTTGGGTAGTTGCCAAAAAAGGGACTGACGATAATGGCATCAGGAAGAAGCATTTGGTAATCGACTTTAGGAAACTAAACGAGCAAACAATTGCCGATCGCTACCCTATGCCACGCATTCCCATGATTCTGGCGAACTTGGGGAAAGCCAAATACTTTACTACCCTAGACTTGAGGTAAGGGTATCATCAGATTTGTTTGGCCGAGAAAGATCGGGAAAAACCTCGTTCTCAGTTAATGGAGGGAAATACGAATTTTGCCGACTGCCTTTCGGATTAAAAAACGCAGGTAGCATTTTCCAAAGAGCCATCGATGATGTGCTGCGGGAAGAAATAGGCAAGATATGTTACGTCTACGTCGATGACGTTATCATTTTTTCCGAAAACGAAACGATGCCAACATGAAGGTGGCACGAGAAAAGTCTAAATTCTTTAAAGAAAGCGTAGAATTTTTAGGCTTTATAGTTACTATAGGGGGAACAAAAACAGTCCCTGAAAAAATCAGGGCAATAAAAGAATTCCCCGAACCTAAAACTCTGAATAACCTCAGGTCCTTCCTCGGCCTGGCGGGCTATTACAGAAGCTTTATCAACAATTTTTCCTCCATTGCTAGGCCCCTTACTCACGTTCTCAAAGGGCAAAACGGATCGGTCAGTAAAAACATGTCGAAAAAAGTTCCTATTACGTTGGATGAAACCCAGCGCAATGCGTTTGACCATCTGCGTAATATCCTGGCATCAGAAGATGTCATTCTGATGTACCCCGATTTCAAATTACCATTTGACCTAACCACCGACGCTTCAGCCAGTGGAATAGGCGCGGTATTGTCCCAAAACAAGAGGCCCATTACAATGATCTCGCGTACACTTATAGATCACGAACTAAATTACGCCACCTACGAAAGAGAATTGTTGGCGATAGTTTATGCCATAGACAAACTACAGATATACCATTACGGCACTCGGGGGGTTCGGATCTTCACAGACCACCAGCCGCTGACTTACGCGGTATCTGACAAAACACCAACACTAAAATCTAGCGATGGAAGGCCTTTATAGACGAAAACAAAGGGAAGGTGTTTTACACGCCTGGGAAGCAAAACCTTGTAGCCGTTGCGCTGTCTCGGCAACACTTGAACAACCTAGAGGTTGAGGCTCAGTCCGATGCTGCTACGGTGCATAGTGAGCTTTCGCTCTCATACACCATCGAGAATACGGATAAACCCCTAAACTGTTTCTTTCTAAGTTATGTTTTTAGTACCATGTAAGCAGCGAATAAAGCTGAATGCGTTTAACCTTACGACGCCCCCGATTTCTTTCAATTTTTCTTACTAGAATCTTTGGCGGCAGCAGCGCCCCCCTACAAACAGTTGGCCCTTCGAGCCGGATACTTCCTGGATTTTCTTTTGCCAGCAGTTCTCGGCATTGTTTCGCCAAAAGATAAGTACATTTTTCCGTCTCCGTCTCTCTGCTGGTCTTCAGCAGTGGTCCGAACATTTAATTTCGTTCACACTGCTGCAAGATTTTTTTCTCTCCGTGTCAACTCCAAGTCCGAGTTTTCCGACACAACGGCAGTTTGATATTTTTTACTTTTATTCGTCTTCAAATTCTGCAAATTTTTCTCATCCGTCTCCATTTTGTGTGCTGCCCATATTCCTCGCCGTTTTCGGCTTCTCCGTTATCCAATCGCTTGCCAACGGTCGAGGCATATGTGCATCCACATACATACATACACACATACATATTTTTTTGGTGCAAAATCCGCAAAATAATTTGCAAGTGAATAGTGAAATTGTGTGGTGACAAAAAGAAGGCATAATTAATAGTGCCCAGCCGATGTGAATTAGTTTCGGAAATTTCCAAATTCACCGAACAGTACGCCGATGTCGTAATATTTGTTTTTTTTCTTCTCCAATCAGTGTCATTTTTTACACCACATAACTTTCCTGTTCCCCCAGTTATTCCCCCATGCATGTCCATATATTTCCACATATTTTCTGCCTCCAACTTCAGGAAATATATAACCGAAAAAAATTAATATACACAGTTACATAAACAGTCCACTTATCTACGTTCTACTGTGACAACATATGCCCCACATGACCTTACATATTTTCTGCCTCCAATTTCAGGAAATATATAACCGATAAAGATTAAAAAAAGTTATTAAATTTTCTAAACCCAACAATTAAAAACCTCCATTTAAGTACTAATCAGTGTGTCGCTTAAAATCTCAACCTAGCCGCCGTGGTAGCCGTGTTGTGTTTTTTTGGTTCTGTTTTTTTTCCTTTGGGGTACGTACAGGGTGCGGACGGCATAACCGGCTGCGTGACAAATAAATTCAAAAAAATCAATTAATTATAAATTAATAATCTTATAATTTTAACTACTAAAATTTATTTACTTCTTATTTTCCGTTCGAGCAAAGGGCCAGGTTTTTTGAAAATAGTTAAGAATTCAATATCCACGTACGAGACACACTTGTCTAAATATAAATATATAGACCGTCATCAATTTTTTTCCGAACGAGCACGAATTTTCCGGTACTTCTCCATTTTCCGTCCCTCTAACGCTGCCTCTACTCCGCATCATAGTGTGACCGGCCACCGGTTCGTACGCGGCACTTATTGCGCAAGTCAGTCGACAAGCGCTGACCAGCGAATTGGATTCTGAGAATGCCCACGGGAGACGACAAAAGGCCACGTCCGATCACAACCAGCCGTTTGGACAGATCTCATTCCGCTTCTCCGCGGGAGTAGGAAGTAGGCTCCCAATATATGTGCGAAGTCCATCGGGACCAAATTCGGGCACTGTGGGAGAAGGTGGAGAAGAGTTATGAGAGCTGCTCCGATTTGCTAGTCGTGTCAGACGACAATGCGGCCACCTCGACAGTGCTGGAATCGAAGTACAGCTACTGTTATTCCGTCTATTCGAGGTGTATTGCCCAGCTTCGGGAGAAAATTGCCTCCCAATTCACTCAGGCTTCCGTCAATATACACACGCCCGCGTCTACATGCTGCCGGTTACCTCCGGTGGATATGGAGGTCTTCGCGGGTGATTATCTCGGTGGCCCACCTTCCGAGACTTGTTTACGGTCATTTACATTCAAAACTCGTTGCTCACCCCGGTAGAGAAGTTGTTCCACTTACTGTCCAAAACAAGTCTTGACGCCTACGCCATTGTGTCTAAGGCTACGCTTACCAATGAGGGGTTTGTCGTCGCGTGGCAAAGCCTCACAGACTGCTTTGAGAACCGGCGGCTGTTGGTCAACAGAGTGGCTGTTGGTCTCAAGAGTCCGGGGTCGCGCTAAAGGAGCTGCAAGCCACCATTCAGAGTTGTCTGACAGCCCTAGCAATGTCCTCTGACAATGTTGAGGCTTGGGACTGCCTCCTGGTATTTATGATTTCGTCAAAGCTCCCCAAAGTCACACTTTCTATGTGGAAACAATCCGTACATAATAAGGCCGAAATTCCAACATGGAAGGAATTAGACAACTTCCTGACAGAGCGCCGTCGCACTCTGGAGGCCATCGACGATGTTAGGCCTAGTGGCTCCGTGCAGTTTCCGCCAAGGTCGGGACTTCCTACTCCTACTATACGAGACTCGAGTGGTTCCGGGCCAAAAGGGCTGCGATCTCTGTTCGAGGGAGGACCACCCCATTCGCTTATGTCCGCGTTTCCTAGAAATGGATGTAAATGGGCGCTGTAACGCTTTTATCTTTTAGCAGAAACGTAGTGGGGAGAGGTGCGCCATCTAGGGGAGGAGTTTCGGACGAGAAAGGGGCACAGAGAGAATAGAAGGAGTGCAACCGGGTAAGATGGCAGAACTTTCCCTTGGGGCAGTGTCTCTCAGGGCAAAGGCTATGGAGGGATCAGCGCCAAATTTTGGCGTCGGGGCACTTATTCCCTCAGTGCGTCTCCTCTGGGCTGGTCTAGTAGATTTCTCTCACCGGTTAGGGTTTTTTTTTGTGTGAATTGAAAAAGAAAAAAAAAAAAGAACGACAACGACCGAAGGCGCTGGTGTCCAAGGGCAAGCAAGGAAAAAAAGGAGTCCACCGGTTTGTGGCCAGGAATCCGTCGAGGTAGGAAAGGGCGATGGGTCTGTTAGAAGTTAGAAGTTAGAAGTCTGAGGAAATTTTTTTTCTTGCGTTAGGGTCAGCATCAAGGCAAGCAGCTGCGGGAGGGAGATTCGGAAGCCCACGGAAGCCAAGGAATTTCGGAAGAGTTCCAGTGGGTTCCGGAACATCCCCAAGAACGTCCCCAAGACCGGAAAACGGAGGGAGGAACGAAAAGACTCGAACTAAGAAAAGACTCGGTCAGCGGGTTTGAGTTATAATCGGTAGGCCCAGCATCGAACCTTTGGCTCGAGCGGACAGTTGAGTTTCAACCGCGCTTGGCCGAGCGTATTTCCTCGCCGCGATCTTGAAAAAAACGAGGAAAAGTACGAATTTTCCGGCGGGAAAGCGACCCGAGTGCGACCCGGGGTACATCGGAGGCGTCCAGCGACCCCGGCGCAGTGAACCGGAGAAATTTCAAACAGTGACCAGGGAAAACAGTGCCGCCGAATCCACGTGGGATTTCGGCATATAGTTAGGTGTTAGTTTTAGTACTTTTAAATTCTATTAGTGATACGTCATAAGTTTTGTGGTGGCCTATGGCCAAACGGATGCCGAGCGAAAAAAGGCATGGTTTGAAAAAGTGGAAAATTGGCCAAGCGAGGTTCCAGGTGTTAGTGGATCACACTTAACCTTGAAGAAAAAAAAGAGAAAAGAAGAACCAAAAAAAAAAAGTAGAAGAAAATCTTATAATAATAATTTCCAACGCCCCAATGATTTGTGTGTCCCCATAGTTAATTTTCCTTGTGTTTTTTGTGTAAGTGATATCTAAAATTTTCAGCCGCTCCAGTCCGATGAAAGCGCTTTCAACGATGGATGCAACAATGCAGGAGTGAGTGAGAAAATACCTAAGGAGATATTTCCATAATAAGAGAAAGCAAGGAATATTCGCTAAGCCTTATGGCCACTTTAGATTTTTAGAAAAGAAAAAAAAAGAAAAAGGAAAAATCTTAGAATAAATGGTTAGTCCGTCAGACCTCCCGATCGAAACATTTAGCTAACCAATTCCACTCATGTTCGAGCGCATGTTCGTTTACATGTTCGAGGTGTTCGTCATGTAACTTTATTGTTTTTTTTTTTATATAAAAGTCTTGCTTGCGTCCGTTTTGGTTCTTCATTATTTTTTTTTAAATCCAATTAATTTAATCATTTAGTCTTAATTTCTTTAAACGTCTTTTCGCCACTCATGAATGTTTCATTTATTATATTTATTTATTATTTAGATTTTACCCCATAGAATATTAATCAAAGGGGAATGTACTTTTTAGGATCCAAGCGAAATTTTTTCTATATATTTTTTCTTAGAGTTTAAATAAATATTATAATGTATTAAAACCCAGTATTTTGACCCGACATAACAGTCCCCCTTGAGACCGTCGAAGCAGGGGCTATCGCTGATATAATGGGCTTTGACCCAGGGATTAGATAGCCAAAGGTAGGGTGGGCAAACTAAGTCTCGCAAGATCGGAGGCTTAGGTGCTCGGCGGAAGGACGGATGCGGAGGAACCCCTTTTCTTTTATTATGTAGATTTCCAGAAGCAGATCACTTGATGGCTGAAATGAGTAGCCGACCTCTCAGCAGAGAAGCTTGCCCCAATGCACGCAAAATTTTTATGGGATAGTGAGAAAAGGCACCTCGGGGGGGGGCGTGGCAAGAATACCACCCCAATAGCTGGCGAGCCAGAGCCGGAAGAAATTTGTTTATTGCGTGCGGCACCCCTCCCGAAAATGACACCATTGAGTTTGCAAAACAGATCTCACATTAGGAAAATCCATTAATTTTATTGGTTGATATAGCTGCAAGTGGAGTTTGATCTCGTTTTGTAGACTGAGAGGTAGGGTCGTTCGGCCACGGTTTGACCTAAACTCTAGCGAGGGCGAAAAGAAAAAAACCCTTTTAGAACACACTCTATCCACATCAGGTCCTTTGAAAAAGTCGCTTTGGAATTGCAGCAATTATTTTCATAATTAGCTAACCACGAAATAATGGGAAAACTAAGTTGTTAGCGCATGTGTTCGAAGCTTGGATTATAAGCTTGGATTATAGGCAATAGGCTTGGATTATTATTCGAAGCTTGGATTATAGGCAAAAGCGATCGCTCGCAATCGCCTAACCGCTGTCGGAAAGCAGCATTTGTTGTTGGTGTAAGCGCACAAACAACAGGTGTTAAGCGTTTTTTAACGCTACAACAGGTACTCACGTGTTTTTTTTATTCTTTTCTTTTCTTTTCCTTCACATGCAGGTTTTATCTCAAGGGGTATAGTTGTGCTCAGGGTCAATTATTTTATGATATATTTGTCGTTTGCGATTTTAGTTTTTTCTTGGTCTTTGCCGTGATTTGAAAAAAACACTATTTTATTATTATTATAAAAAAAAAAAAACATACATTAAAACATTAGTATTATTATTATAATATTTATTTGGGATCAAAGAAAAAAAAAAAAAAAAATTTTTTTTTTAAATAAGGCGATTACAGCAGTTGGTTTGTTCCAACGGTTAGATCAACCCGAAGTTAAGCTAGATCAGTTGGCTCGAGTAAACCAAAGTGGGAAGCAAAAGAATCAGCTGATCCAACGAAAAGTTCATTGACCTTTTCGGTCGGTGAAATCCCATATTACATCTGTTTGAATTTCTGTTTGTCATTATACCCTTGCAGAGGGTATTAAAATTTTGTCCAAAAGTGTGCAACGCAGTGAAGGAGACATCTCCGACCCTATAAAGTATATATATTCTTGATCAGGATCACTTCCTGAGTTGATATGAGCATGTCCGTCTGTCCGTCTGTCTGTCCGTCTGTCTGTCCGTTTCTACGCGAACTAGTCTCTCAGTTTTTAAGCTATCGTCTTGAAACTTTGCACACACCCTTCTTTCCTTTGCACGCAGTATATAAGCCGGGATCGGCCGACTATATCCTATAGCTGCCATATAACTGATTGATCGGAAATGGTATAACTTTGGTGTTTTTAGAGTTACAGAGTTCAGATTTTGTACGAATGCTACTATTGGCAAAATATTACGACCTACCAAATTTCATAAGGATCGGCCGACTATATCATATAGCTGCCATATATCTGATTGATCGGAAATGTTATAACTTCGGTGTTTTTAAAGCTAGAGAATGCTATTTTTGGCAAAATAATACAACATGTCAAATTTCATAAGGATCAGCCGACTATATTTTATAGCTGCCATATAACTGAACAATCGGAAATTACCCAACTTTGGTGTTTTTGAAGATAAAAAGCTGGAACTAAGTACAGATTCTATTTTTTGTCAGTTAATACAACCTACCAAATTGCATAACGATCGGCCGACTATATCTTATAGCTGCCATATAACTGAACGATCGGAAATGGTATTTGGTAAAAATACCAACTTTGGTATTTTTGAAGATGGAAGCTTGGTACTTTGTTTTAGGCAGAATGAGTTGTTGACAGAATTATCGGAAAGACTGGCTAGGTTGATTGAAGCCAACCTTTCGGCATCAGTTCCAGCGGTAGAAGTTTCCAACCCGGGGGTAGCACTAGGAAGGAATTCCTTAGACCAAATTCCACTAGGCAGTATGGATGAACCAATAGGGTCCTTTCGCGAAACACCCAGGAGTAACCACTCAGACCTAAGCCAGAGGCCTGACAAGGTAGGCCATATTTTAAATAGTTGGAAATTGAGGTTTAGTGGTAATTCGGAAGGTCTTAGTGTCGATAATTTTATTTACCGAGTAGAAGCTCTCACTAGACAAACGTTGGAAGGTAATTTTTCAATCCTAAGCAGCAATGCTAGCCTTCTATTTGAAGGGAAAGAGAGAGAATTCTACTGGAGGTACCACAAAAATACCCAGGAATTGCGTTGGGATTTTCTTTGTACGGCGCTAAGGAGGCAATTCAGAGATGCGCGGCTAAGTCCGTCCGCGCGAAAAGCCATTCGAGATAGGAAGCAGCGGGAAAGGGAAGAGGATTCGATTCGTTCTATAATGCAATAGAGGAGTTAATGGACCACCTGGACATGCCACTTACCGAAATGGAAGTGGTGGAAATTTTAAAGAGAAATTTAAGGCCAGAGATAAGGCATGAAATTCTTAACATTCCAGTCCGGTCGGTAGAAAATTTAAGGGCAATATGCCGGCGCAGGGAAAATTTCTTAGAAGACGTCCGAAAATCCCAGGGATATCAGAAAATGGTGCCGTTCCGCAAGCAAGTTTCCGAGTTGGTTGAGGAGATGATGGATGCTGAGGAATTCGCAGAAGGCGAAGTGAATGGTGAAGTCTGTGTAATGGCGCTAATATGCTGGAACTGTCGCAAAGAAAGCCATCGCCACAAGCAATGTCGAATAAAGCGCAAAGTTTTTTGCTTCGGCTGTGGCGCCCCAAGCAACTACCACCATACTTGTCCGAATTGTTTAAAAAACGGGAAAGCGAACACTTTCAGCGGTCGACAGCAGGCAAGTGTTCCGAAGGACAAGTCGACAAACGGGGACCTGAACTAGTATGTCCAGTTCAGACTTTAGAAGATCCTGCGAGATCACCTACATCTGATCCGATCAAGGAATCTTGGCCAAATCTGGGGGTTCCACAAGTCGCAGGTTTAAAACCGAACGTGAAGGAAAGAGGAGTGTCTAGAAATACTAAAAGAATAAGGTCCTATTGGAATAATGTTAAAACTATAAATACGATTAGGTTCAAAAACAATGATAATCGTCCGTATGCCGAAGTCATGCTCCTAGATAGGGTAGTAGTTGGTCTATTAGACACGGGGGCGGCTATTAATGTGATTGGGGGGAAATTGGCAGAAAAGTTAATACGAAGTAAAGTTCCGTTCAAAAGAGTAACAACGGTCGCTACCACGGCAGATGGTCAAAAACAGGTCGTAGTACGGAAGCTTCAAACAGCCGTAAAGTACAAGGAAGAAACCAAGGATCTAGAGTTCCATATCATTCCATCCCTGAATCAGGATCTGTACTTGGGTATCACGTTCTGGACAGCATTTGCTGCCGTCTTCCATGCAAATATCTGAGATAGCGTCAAATTCACATGATTTGACGGATAGTCAGCGATGCAGCCTAAGCGAAGTAATCGGGAAATTTCTTTCGTTTGCCTCTTCGGGATTAGGAAAGACAACTTTCATTTCTCACGAAATCGACGTAGGGGATGCGAAGCCAATCAAACAACGTCATTTTCCGGTGTCACCAGCGGTCGAAAAGCTCCTTTACCAAGAAATCGATCGAATGTTGGAAATGGGGGTGATTGAGGAGTCCCAGAGTGCGTGGTCCTCGCCCGTTGTCCTAGTACAAAAACCCGGGAAAGTAAGGTTGTGCTTGGATAGTCGTAAAGTCAACGCTGCTACCAAAAAGGATGCTTATCCTTTACCCCAAATCGATGGAATTTTATCTAGACTTCCAAAGGCAATGTATATCTCCAGCCTTGATTTGAAGGATGCCTATTGGCAGATCCCGTTGGACCCAAAATCTCGGGATAAGACAGCCTTTACAACTCCGGGAAAACCGTTGTATCAATTTAAAGTGATGCCATTCGGTTTGACAAACGCGACTCAAACGATGACTCGGTTAATGGACAAAGTTATCCCGCCTGAGCTTAGGAACAAGGGTTTGTCTATTTAGACGATC
This sequence comes from Drosophila pseudoananassae pseudoananassae, assembly GCA_018153035.1. Classification (NCBI taxonomy): domain Eukaryota; kingdom Metazoa; phylum Arthropoda; class Insecta; order Diptera; family Drosophilidae; genus Drosophila; species Drosophila pseudoananassae. Next base: position 1,732,548 of record JAECXR010000022.1, on the reverse strand, counting down.
TCTTGGTCGTCTCAGATACCTTTGAAACCCACATGAAGGTTCTGAGTGTGGTGGCCGAGCAAATGAAACTAGCTGGACTCACACTAAACGTGGAGAAAAGTAAATTTTGCGTGAGAACGGTTAAATATCTTGGGCATATCGTGGGAGAAGGGACTATACGAACTGATCCAGAGAAAATATCGGCAATGGCAGACTTTCCACTTCCGCAAAATTTAAAATCTCTTCGGCGTTTTCTTGGCATGGTGGGGTGGTATCGCAAATTCATCAACAACTTCGCATCAGTATCGGCTCCACTTACAGACTTATTGAAGCCAAGAAAGAAATTCGAAATGACTCCGGAAGGAGAGAAGGCGTTTTTCCTGCTTAAGGATATGCTTTGCTCCGCTCCAGTCTTACGCAGCGCGGATTTCACCAGACCCTTCTTCGTGCAATGCGATGCAAGCAAGTCTGGAGTGGGATGCGTGCTGGTGCAAAAGACAGATCAGAGTGACGAGTATCCCATTGCTTTTGTATCAAAAAAATTAAACAAAGCCCAAAGGAATTATTCGGTCACTGAACAGGAGTGTCTCGCGGCCATAATTAGCATCAAGCGTTTCCGGCCGTATATAGAAGGCCATGAGTTTACAGTGATTACGGATCATGCTTCACTCAAATGGCTCATGAGTCAGACGGATCTTCACTCGCGACTAGCTCGATGGGCCTTAAAGTTGCAAGGATTCACGTTCAAAATTGAACACAGAAGTGGGAAAATGAATGTGGTACCGGATGCTTTGTCTAGGGTCAATGAGGCTGAATTAGCTGCTATAGAGGCGAGACACGGGCTTTTAATAGACCTGCAAGCACCGGAGTTCAAGTCGGCGAAGTATTTAGAAATCGCAGAGAAAGTCAAGACCAATTAAAATCAATTGCCAGATTTGAAAGTGGTCGATGGACTCGTTTATCGAAAAACAGAACATGCAACTGGAGATCAGATGCATGATATTTTCAATTGGAAATTATGGATTCCCGAGGAGCTAGTTGCCGAGGTACTAAGAAAAAATCATGACGAGCCTCTAGCTTCTCATGAAGGTATTCACAAAACGTTGGAAAGGGTGAGGCGTTATTACTATTGGCCAGGGTTAGTCAACGACGTGAGGGCGTATACGCAAGCTTGTGAAGTTTGCAAATCCAACACGGCCTCAAATAAAACTCAACGACCTCCAATGGGTGTGGCTCCTGTATCAGAGCGATTTTTCCAGCGTCTTTATATAGATTTTCTCGGTCCGTACCCTCGGTTTCGGAGTGGGAACATCGGAATCTTTATAGTGTTGGACCATTACTCCAAGTTTGTATTTTTAAAAGCGTTAAAAAATTTACGGCAGACGTAGTCACTAAATATCTCCAGCAAGATCTTTTCCACACTTTTGGCGTACCGGAAACCATTGTATCCGATAATGGAACGCAGTTCAGGGCTGAGACTTTTCAGAAATTGCTAAGGCAATATTCTGTTTCACACACTTTGACCGCGGCGTATTCGCCCCAGTCGAACGCCTCGGAGAGGGTTAACCGATCAGTCATCGCAGCAATAAGATCTTATGTTAGACCTGATCAAAAAGATTGGGACGAGCAACTCAGCAGTATTTACTGCGCTCTCCGTACTGCGGTTCATTCGGCGTTCGGTACTAGCCCTTATTATATGGCATTCGGCCAGAATTTCGTCTCAGGGTCATCCTATAAACTTTTGAGAGCTTTAGGGCTGTTGGAGGACAGGTCGTTGGAGTTTTCAAAAGAGGACTCTTTGGAAATAGTCCGGAAGAAGGCTTGCGAGGTTCTGAGAAAACAGAATGAGAAGAATGAGCGTCAGTATAACCTGCGGGCTAGAGAGGTTGCTTATAAAGAAGGGCAAGAGATATTTTACAGAAATTTTAAACAGAGCAATTTTGCGGGCGGATATAGTGCCAAATTAGGCCCAGCATTCATAAAAGCTAGAGTGCGCAAAAGAGTTGGAAATTCATGCTATGAGTTAGAGGATCTGCAAGGCCATCTCCTGGGAAAATTTCATGCAAAAGATATGAGACAGTAGCCAAGGCAGATACAAGCTGTTGGTGGAATCTGTCTTGGGTGTCAAACCCCAAGTCAGATTCTTGGCGGAGGGGCTTTGTAACGCTTGTATCTTTTAGCAGAAATGTAGTGGGGAGAGGTGCGCCATCTAGGGGAGGAGTTTCGGACGAGAAAGGGGCACAGAGAGAATAGAAGGAGTGCAACCGGGTAAGATGGCAGAATTTTCCCTTGGGGCAGTGTCTCTCAGGGCAAAGGCCATGGAGGGATCAGCGCCAAATTTTGGCCTTATTCCCTCAGTGCGTCTCTGGGCTGGTTTAGTAGATTTCTCTCAGCGGTTAGAGTTTTTTTTGTGTGAATTGAAAAAAAAAAAAAAAAAAGAGAAAGCGACCCGAGTGCGACCCGGGGTACATCGGAGGCGTCCAGCGACCCCGGCGCAGTGAACCGGAGAAATTTCAAACAGTGACCAGGGAAAACAGTGCCGCCGAATCCACGTGGGATTTCGGCATATAGTTAGGTGTTAGTTTAAGTAGTTTTAAATTCTATTAGTGATAAGTCATAAGTTTTGTGGTGGCCTATGGCCAAACGGATGCCGAGCGGAAAAAGGCATGGTTTAAAAAGTGGAAAATTGGCCAAGCGAGGTTCGAGGTGTTAGTGGATCACACCTAACCTTGAAGAAAAAAAAGAGAAAAGAAGAAACAAAAAAAAAAAGAAGAAGAAAATCTTATAATAATAATTTCCAACGCCCCAATGATTTGTGTGTCCCCATAGTTAATCTTCCTTGTTTTTTTGTGTAAGTGATATCTAAAATTTTCAGCCGCTCCAGTCCGATGAAAGCGCTTTCAACGATGGATGCAACAATGCAGGGGTGAGTGAGAAAATACCTGCATTATACTCAATTTTAATTGTTGAAAGTAAAGGAAGGAGATACTTCCATAATAAGAGAAAGCAAGGAATATTCGCTAAGCCTAATGGCCACTTTAGATTTTTAGAAAAGAAAAAAAAGGAAAAAGAAAAAATCTAAGAATAAATGGTTAGTCCGTCAGACCACCCGATCGAACCATTTAGCTAACCAATTCCACTCATGTTCGAGCGCATGTTCGTTTACATGTTCGAGGTGTTCGTCATGTAACTTTATTGTATTTTTTTATATAAAAGTCTTGCTTGCGTCCGTTTTGGTTCTTCATTATTTTTTTTTAAATCCAATTAATTTAATCATTTAGTCTTAATTTCTTTAAACGTCTTTTCGCCACTCATGAATGTTTCATTTATTATATTTATTTATTATTTAGATTTTACCCCATAGAATATTAATCAAACGGGAATGTACTTTTTAGGATCCAAGCGAAATTTTTTCTATATATTATTTCTTAGAGTTTAAATAAATATTATAATGTATTAAAACACAGTATTTTGACCCGACATAACAGTCCCCCTTGAGACCGTCGAAGCAGGGGCTATCGCGGATATAATGGGCTTTGACCCAGGGATTAGATAGCCAAAGGTAGGGTGGGCAAACTAAGTCTCGCAAGATCGGAGGCTTAGGTGCTCGGCGGAAGGACGGATGCGGAGGAACCCTATTTTCTTTTATTATGTAGATTTCCAGAAGCAGATCACTTGATGGCTGAAATGAGTAGCCGACCTCTCAGCAGAGAAGCTTGCCCCAATGCACGCAAAATTTTTATGGGATAGTGAGAAAAGGCACCTCGGGGGGGCGTGGCAAGAATACCACCCCAATAGCTGGCGAGCCAGAGCCGGAAGAAATTTGTTTATTGCGTGCGGCACCCCTCCCGAAAATGACACCTCGCCTGGAGCTGGGATTTCGTATCTTGTATGATTTCCCAGTAGGACAAACATTGTTATTATAGCGCTCGGACTACATTAAGAGGAAGCAGTTATGTTTAAACTGTTTTGGCCGACGGCACCAGCAGCGAGACTGCACGAGTGCCCATACCTGCTTCACATGCCACAGCAGACACCACACCCTCATGCAATCCGTTCGCAACCGCTCCAAGTTCGCCTACGCCGCATACCGCTCCAAGTCCGCCTACGCCGCTTACCGCTCCAAGTCCGCCTACATCAGCAAACGGCTCAGAGGATCAGTCGAATGTGCAGGTGTGTTTCGCTTCCGGGTCAGGAGCCGTCCTTCTGGGCACGGCTCTTATCAACGTGTGTCATTTGGCGTGCACCGTCCAGGCACGAGCACTGATAGACTCTGGGTCCGAAGCGACCTTCATAACGGAACGTCTGATCAACCTTGTCAAGTTTCCCTTTAAGATGATTCACGCACAAGTTTCCGGCCTTAATCAGACCATTTCCGCGCAGTCTACTAAATTGTGCCATTTCTCCATTCGGTCGCCGTCTAGACCCGGGCTACAATTAGAGACTACGGCTTACGTTCTTCCGCAGTTGACAGGAATTCTGCCATCATATCCGATTTCGCGAGATCTTCTCAAGGGGCTGCCCAACATTACCCTAGCGGACCCTAACTTCTTTGAGAGCTCCCAAGTCGAAGTGTTATTAGGAGCTGACATTCTTCCGTCCATTCTCCGTTACCGTCTGTTACCATTGGTAATTCCAAGGCTAACATCTGGGGGTCGCTTCTCGGTCAGGAGACCATTTTTGGATGGGTGCTGACAGGCACATTATCTCCAGCCAACCCCCGCAGCGTGTCTGTTTTTTCCACACGAGTTGCCCGCAGCCTCTGTGACTCACTGGTTCAGAGTTTCGATTCAGGATGCGAGTACAATTCTGTCTCGACTCCTTCTTCAATTTACACATCGCATCACGCTGCACGGTGGCAATCAGCTGATGATCCGTCTGATCCGGGCCAAATTCTGGATTCCAAGGTCATATTCAGCACGATGTCGCCACGCCCACGCAACGCCCAGTCACTGGAGAGAAGATGTACTCGAGGTATACAATCCTACCGATGCCGAGTCTGCATTGGGATTCATTCATTGAAGAAGTGTCGGCGCTTCCTACGCCTTAGTACCGAGAATTGGCTCCGAGCGGTTCTCGTGAACCGGTATTGCTCGAGCTGCTTGGCCCATAGGCACTCCGACGGATCCTGTTGTCATGGGGACGGCTGTAAGACGTGTGGTCAGGATCACCACACGCTGCTGCCTGCGCTCGTCGGCAACTCCTCGGCATTCTTCCGCCACTGGCCGGCAGTCGTCAAGCGCTCCACTGCTTTCGTCCGCCACTCATCGGGTACCGTCCACCGTCGTCCGCCCGCGTCATCCGCGCCTAGGCAAGTTTCCGCCTCTCCTCGAAGGCCCCCGCAGGACGCGGTCGCACCGGGACCCGGATCTTCGACACGGGGGCCTTCATCGACCCGTGTACGCCCTTGAGCTGCAGTAACGCATAGCTAGCGACAAGGGATCTGTTGCAACCCGAGCGATTGCAAGGGGGCGGGATGTTTAGGTGAGGGGCCGTTGTGCCGTTCAGTTGAACTTAAGAGCGCATCCCCGCTGAAAAGCGCACCCGCGCTGAAAAGCTCATCCGTGCTGAAGAGCGCATCCGCGCTCGCCCCTCTATGCATTTTCCCTCGTCGGCCGTCGTCGTCCGCTCTGGTTTATATTTACGTTTAGCGTTTATTCTTTCTAAGTTAAGTTTTTAGTACCATGTAAGCAGCGAATAAAGCTGAATGCTTTATTTTTTTTTCTTACTGGAATATTTGGCGGCAGCAGCGCCCCCCTACAAATAGTTTTGGATGAGGCAAACCAACCACTTCGGCGAGACTTCATTGTTTTTGTCAATAAAACTCGCCACGTTATTCACTTTAATAACAAAACCCTACTTGTCGAATCTGTATAAGAAGTCATCAACGCAAACGTCGTAAACGCGATCCACTGCGACTTTCCGACACTAGCTTGTATTCAACATGCCTTGAGGCAGGAGTTCCCTGCAAAGAAATTTTGGCACTGTAAAAACTTTGTAACTGACATTACAAATAACAATGAACTGCTGGTTATAGTTTATGACGAACACAACCGCGCCCACAGGCCTGCGTAGGAAAACGCCAAGCAAATTCTTCGTGACTACTATTTCCCGAACATGTCGAAACTGACCAGCGAAGTTGTCGCGAATTGCAAAGTCTGCAATAAAGCCTAATACGATCCCTACCCCAAGCGACAGGAGTTAGGAAGCACCCCAATTCCTTCATATGTAGGGGAGATGATACATATTGACATTTTCTCTACCGACAAAAAGACCTTCCTAACTTGCATCGATAAGTTCTCAAATTTCGCCATTGTACAGCCCTTATCTTCTAGGGCAATAGTTGATGTACGGGCCCTCATACTTCAATTGATAAATTTCTACCACAAAACTAGAACCATCTATTGTGACAATGAGGCTTCCTTCAATTCTGAAACGATTACGTCTTTGCTGAAAAACCAATACAGCATCGATGTCATTAATGCGCCACCGCTTCACAGTAGCTCCAATGGCCAAGTGGAAAAATTCCACAGCACCCTAGCAGAAATAGCCAGGTGCCTCAAAATCGATTAAAAAAAATTGACGACACTGTGGAATTAATTTTGCGGGCTACGGTAGAATACAGAAGATCGTTGCACTCAGTCACGAATTGTAGGCCAGCGGAAGTTATCCATGCCAGCAGCGACGAAGTCAACTCGGCTATTAGAGCCAAGATTGACAAGGCGCAACAGACCAACCTCGACAGAATTAACACTTCAAGACAAAACAGAGTTTTTGAAGTTGGGGAAAAAGTTCTCGTGCGCAATAATAAAAGACTCGGAAATAAGCTGACGCCGCTCTACTCAGAAGAGCGCATAGAAGCAAACCTAACCACGTCGGTTCTCATTAAAGGGAGGGTGGTCCATAGGTTAGGTTAGGTTGAGGCGGCGATGCGAGGCCAGTGACTGACCCCCCATCCACTTGAGCCGCTGGGGCTCCTTGTGATACCGCACAGGCAAGGGTCCTACAAGAGGACCTCTCCCTTCCTATCTACTGATGTGCCCAAGAGTGTTCTATCCTTCCTACGGCGGCTCGCGGTCCCATCCAGATTTACAGATGAAAGCTACGAGTCTGCGTGGAGCGAACTCCGCGAGGTCTGTTAGGTCCGTGAGTATGGCTGCGCCCAAGAATTTGAGTCGGCTGCGCCCCAGCGCAGGGCATTGACACAGGAGGTGAGCGACTGTCTCTTCCTCTTCTACATTCCCACAGCTTCTGCAGTAGTCATAATGTGGCACCGCTAGTCTAGCCGCGTGTGCTCCTATTAACCAATGTCCCGTAATGGCCTTGACTGCCAGACTACAGTCCTGCCTATTAAGGGCGATAAGCATCATTGACCTCTTCCTAGATCGGATGGGCCATATCATGCGTGAGTTCCTGGAGTTTTGGAGATTTCTCCATTTCCTCAGTGTTGCGCGGTCAAAGTGATCCCTGCATTTCAGCCTACATGTAGCTAAGGGGATACCTACTGGTTCCTTCTCCGGGAGGAGAGGATTGGTAGTACCAGCTCTTGCTAGTTCGTCTTGCGCAATTACCCTCGTGGTCCCTATGTCCGGGCACCCATATAAGGTGGATTTCATACTGCTCTGCCATCTCGTTAAGAGATCTGCGTCCTGGAGTCCATTTACTGTCCATTTACTGTCCTGGAGTTGGATGAGAATCCGTCAAGGGCTTTGAGTGCCGTCTGACTATCTGAGAAGATACAGATTGTTTCTTGGTTGGCAGTAAGTGCTGGGGGTCTGAGTGCTTCCCCGATAGCTATTACTTCTGCTTGGAACACACTACAGTGGTCGGGGAGTCTGAAGGACTCATTTAGACACAGCCGTTCGCAATGGAATCCCTGGATGTACCTGGAAATACCTGGATGATAAACAGGTACGCAGTAGTCTGTAGCCCCCGTTGGCGTGCAGTGGTGTAGATCTAACTTGGTATGTTCATAGTCAGTCCATTTCCATATGCCTGTCTCGCGTAGCCTAATTGCCGATAGCGTGGCTATCTTGACCCCCATTATCTTTACCGGTACGTAGGCTGCCTCTACTTAGGCTGCCTGTGATACAGACCTCCGCCATCCGTTGCGTTTTCCTAAGTTTCTCCCTAATTGTGGAGTTTGTGAGAGCAGACCACCACCCCGTAGAAAAGAATGGGTCTTATGACCGCTGTGTAAAGCCATCTTACTATTTTTGGGGACATACCCTATTTAAGGCCAATGGCTTTCCTGCAAGTATAGAGCGCGATTGTTGCCTTGTTTGCTCCTGGTATTTTGTACTTCCTGGTGAAGAGGACGAGCTCGGTTTTGGACGGGTTTACACATAGTCCATTTCTGACTGCCCATGTTGAGAGGACCCTAAGTTTGTCCGTCATGCGGTCACATAGAGTCTGGGGAAATTTCCCGGAGAAGGCAATTGCGACATCATCCGCGTAAGCAATAACTTTGCAACCACCGCCTTCTAGGGATCGCAGTAGGCTATTAACCGCCACGTTCCACAGTAGGGGTGAGAGTACGCCTCCTTGCGGAGTATCTATCTTCTGACGTATTTATGAATAGATTCTCCTCCTAGTGACACCTCAACAGTCCTGTTTACCAGGATCTGCTCTATAAGGCGCACGGATTGATTGTCTATTCCTAGTCCCGTCAGTGCATTGATTATCGAGCTTGGTAGGATGTTGTTGAACGCACCTTCTATGTCTAGAAATGCAATGAGTGCGTAGTCCTTGTAACTAAGTGTCTTTTCGACAAAAGTAGTGATCTCGTGGAGTGCCGTTTCCGTGGATCGGCACTTCCTATACGCATGCTGTGATCCCGAGATATCATCTGGGTTCATAATAAGATTAATATGGAGGCTGATTAATCTCTCCATTGTCTTGAGAAGGAAGGACGACAGGATTATTGGTCTGAAGTCCTTAGGGGTGCAGTGCGATGGTTTTCCCGCCTTGAGTATGAATACGACTTTCGTCCGCAACCACATTGCGGGTACGATGCCTATCCTGAAAATTGCTGAGAAAGCTTGCTTGACCCAACACTTCAGATTGGGACCGGCTTTTGTTAGTTGAGCCGGGACAATGCCATCTGGGCCTGGGGATTTGAAAGGCTTGAAGCTATTTATCGCCGAGCTGATATACCTGTCACTCAATAGGTATTCAAGTTGGTTAAGGAGGGAGGGGCTATCCCCCTGTCTCTTCACTTCAAGGGTTGTTTCTTCTAGAGAGCATGCCGGGAAATGTGCCTTTGTAAAAGCCTCTAGGGTTTCTTTGCTGGACGAGGTCCAGTTACCTTCTGAGGTTTTAATATATCCTGGTCGTGGCGCATATACGCCGAATATACCCTTAGAGGGCCACTTCGGCTCTATGGCTGCGGCTACGTGGTCTTCATGGCTGAAATTGGGTAGCAAAAAGAGGTTAAGGTTCTTTTTTGCGAGGATGCAGGCTCGCCTTTTACCTGTTGTATCGGCTTTGGATAGCCTATACTCCGACGCCCCCAACCCAAGAATCCTGTCTCCAAGGATCCAGGGTTCCTGGATGAGGGCCACATCAGCTCCACTCTCGGCGAGGAGGAGTAGGAGGGCAGCTGACGCCGCTTTACTGTGATGGAGGTTTATTTGCAAGATCGTCAGGGACATTCTTACAATTCTCCACCACAGTAACTTCTGCCTCCGTTTCGGAGCTCAGCAGAGAGTCCTCCTCCATTCCGACTCAACTAAGTGCCCTTGCCAAGTCGCTTTCCTCCGAGGTGTACCCTTCTAGGATGTCCTCCTCCTCATCCAATACAGCATCGATGTCATTAATGCGCCACCGCTTCACAGTAGCTCCAATGGCCAAGTGGAAAAATTCCACAGCACCCTAGCAGAAATAGCCAGGTGCCTCAAAATCGATTAAAAAAATTGACGACACTGTGGAATTAATTTTGCGGGCTACGGTAGAATACAGAAGATCGTTGCACTCAGTCACGAATTGTAGGCCAGCGGAAGTTATCCATGCCAGCAGCGACGAAGTCAACTCGGCTATTAGAGCCAAGATTGACAAGGCGCAACAGACCAACCTCGACAGAATTAACACTTCAAGACAAAACAGAGTTTTTGAAGTTGGGGAAAAAGTTCTCGTGCGCAATAATAAAAGACTCGGAAATAAGCTGACGCCGCTCTACTCAGAAGAGCGCATAGAAGCAAACCTAACCACGTCGGTTCTCATTAAAGGGAGGGTGGTCCATAGGTTAGGTTAGGTTGAGGCGGCGATGCGAGGCCAGTGACTGACCCCCCATCCACTTGAGCCGCTGGGGCTCCTTGTGATACCGCACAGGCAAGGGTCCTACAAGAGGACCTCTCCCTTCCTATCTACTGATGTGCCCAAGAGTGTTCTATCCTTCCTACGGCGGCTCGCGGTCCCATCCAGATTTACAGATGAAAGCTACGAGTCTACGTGGAGCGAACTCCGCGAGGTCTGTTAGGTCCGTGAGTATGGCTGCGCCCAAGAATTTGAGTCGGCTGCGCCCCAGCGCAGGGCATTGACACAGGAGGTGAGCGACTGTCTCTTCCTCTTCTACATTCCCACAGCTTCTGCAGTAGTCATAATGTGGCACCGCTAGTCTAGCCGCGTGTGCTCCTATTAACCAATGTCCCGTAATGGCCTTGACTGCCAGACTACAGTCCTGCCTATTAAGGGCGATAAGCATCATTGACCTCTTCCTAGATCGGATGGGCCATATCATGCGTGAGTTCCTGGAGTTTTGGAGATTTCTCCATTTCCTCAGTGTTGCGCGGTCAAAGTGATCCCTGCATTTCAGCCTACATGTAGCTAAGGGGATACCTACTGGTTCCTTCTCCGGGAGGAGAGGATTGGTAGTACCAGCTCTTGCTAGTTCGTCTTGCGCAATTACCCTCGTGGTCCCTATGTCCGGGCACCCATATAAGGTGGATTTCATACTGCTCTGCCATCTCGTTAAGAGATCTGCGTCCTGGAGTCCATTTACTGTCCATTTACTGTCCTGGAGTTGGATGAGAATCCGTCAAGGGCTTTGAGTGCCGTCTGACTATCTGAGAAGATACAGATTGTTTCTTGGTTGGCAGTAAGTGCTGGGGGTCTGAGTGCTTCCCCTAAAGCTATTACTTCTGCTTGGAACACACTACAGTGGTCGGGGAGTCTGAAGGACTCATTTAGACACAGCCGTTCGCAATGGAATCCCTGGATGTACCTGGAAATACCTGGATGATAAACAGGTACGCAGTAGTCTGTAGCCCCCGTTGGCGTGCAGTGGTGTAGATCTAACTTGGTATGTTCATAGTCAGTCCATTTCCATATGCCTGTCTCGCGTAGCCTAATTGCCGATAGCGTGGCTATCTTGACCCCCATTATCTTTACCGGTACGTAAGCTGCCTCTACTTAGGCTGCCTGTGATACAGACCTCCGCCATCCGTTGCGTTTTCCTAAGTTTCTCCCTAATTGTGGAGTTTGTGAGAGCAGACCACCACCCCGTAGAAAAGAATGGGTCTTATGACCGCTGTGTAAAGCCATCTTACTATTTTTGGGGACATACCCTATTTAAGGCCAATGGCTTTCCTGCAAGTATAGAGCGCGATTGTTGCCTTGTTTGCTCCTGGTATTTTGTACTTCCTGGTGAAGAGGACGAGCTCGGTTTTGGACGGGTTTACACATAGTCCATTTCTGACTGCCCATGTTGAGAGGACCCTAAGTTTGTCCGTCATGCGGTCACATAGAGTCTGGGGAAATTTCCCGGAGAAGGCAATTGCGACATCATCCGCGTAAGCAATAACTTTGCAACCACCGCCTTCTAGGGATCGCAGTAGGCTATTAACCGCCACGTTCCACAGTAGGGGTGAGAGTACGCCTCCTTGCGGAGTATCTATCTTCTGACGTATTTATGAATAGATTCTCCTCCTAGTGACACCTCAACAGTCCTGTTTACCAGGATCTGCTCTATAAGGCGCACGGATTGATTGTCTATTCCTAGTCCCGTCAGTGCATTGATTATCGAGCTTGGTAGGATGTTGTTGAACGCACCTTCTATGTCTAGAAATGCAATGAGTGCGTAGTCCTTGTAACTAAGTGTCTTTTCGACAAAAGTAGTGATCTCGTGGAGTGCCGTTTCCGTGGATCGGCACTTCCTATACGCATGCTGTGATCCCGAGATATCATCTGGGTTCATAATAAGATTAATATGGAGGCTGATTAATCTCTCCATTGTCTTGAGAAGGAAGGACGACAGGATTATTGGTCTGAAGTCCTTAGGGGTGCAGTGCGATGGTTTTCCCGCCTTGAGTATGAATACGACTTTCGTCCGCAACCACATTGCGGGTACGATGCCTATCCTGAAAATTGCTGAGAAAGCTTGCTTGACCCAACACTTCAGATTGGGACCGGCTTTTGTTAGTTGAGCCGGGACAATGCCATCTGGGCCTGGGGATTTGAAAGGCTTGAAGCTATTGTGACTGGCTATTGTGACTGATGCGAGGCCAGTGACTGACCCCCCATCCACTTGAGCCGCTGGGGCTCCTTGTGATACCGCACAGGCAAGGGTCCTACAAGAGGACCTCTCCCTTCCTATCTACTGATGTGCCCAAGAGTGTTCTATCCTTCCTACGGCGGCTCGCGGTCCCATCCAGATTTACAGATGAAAGCTACGAGTCTACGTGGAGCGAACTCCGCGAGGTCTGTTAGGTCCGTGAGTATGGCTGCGCCCAAGAATTTGAGTCGGCTGCGCCCCAGCGCAGGGCATTGACACAGGAGGTGAGCGACTGTCTCTTCCTCTTCTACATTCCCACAGCTTCTGCAGTAGTCATAATGTGGCACCGCTAGTCTAGCCGCGTGTGCTCCTATTAACCAATGTCCCGTAATGGCCTTGACTGCCAGACTACAGTCCTGCCTATTAAGGGCGATAAGCATCATTGACCTCTTCCTAGATCGGATGGGCCATATCATGCGTGAGTTCCTGGAGTTTTGGAGATTTCTCCATTTCCTCAGTGTTGCGCGGTCAAAGTGATCCCTGCATTTCAGCCTACATGTAGCTAAGGGGATACCTACTGGTTCCTTCTCCGGGAGGAGAGGATTGGTAGTACCAGCTCTTGCTAGTTCGTCTTGCGCAATTACCCTCGTGGTCCCTATGTCCGGGCACCCATATAAGGTGGATTTCATACTGCTCTGCCATCTCGTTAAGAGATCTGCGTCCTGGAGTCCATTTACTGTCCATTTACTGTCCTGGAGTTGGATGAGAATCCGTCAAGGGCTTTGAGTGCCGTCTGACTATCTGAGAAGATACAGATTGTTTCTTGGTTGGCAGTAAGTGCTGGGGGTCTGAGTGCTTCCCCTAAAGCTATTACTTCTGCTTGGAACACACTACAGTGGTCGGGGAGTCTGAAGGACTCATTTAGACACAGCCGTTCGCAATGGAATCCCTGGATGTACCTGGAAATACCTGGATGATAAACAGGTACGCAGTAGTCTGTAGCCCCCGTTGGCGTGCAGTGGTGTAGATCTAACTTGGTATGTTCATAGTCAGTCCATTTCCATATGCCTGTCTCGCGTAGCCTAATTGCCGATAGCGTGGCTATCTTGACCCCCATTATCTTTACCGGTACGTAAGCTGCCTCTACTTAGGCTGCCTGTGATACAGACCTCCGCCATCCGTTGCGTTTTCCTAAGTTTCTCCCTAATTGTGGAGTTTGTGAGAGCAGACCACCACCCCGTAGAAAAGAATGGGTCTTATGACCGCTGTGTAAAGCCATCTTACTATTTTTGGGGACATACCCTATTTAAGGCCAATGGCTTTCCTGCAAGTATAGAGCGCGATTGTTGCCTTGTTTGCTCCTGGTATTTTGTACTTCCTGGTGAAGAGGACGAGCTCGGTTTTGGACGGGTTTACACATAGTCCATTTCTGACTGCCCATGTTGAGAGGACCCTAAGTTTGTCCGTCATGCGGTCACATAGAGTCTGGGGAAATTTCCCGGAGAAGGCAATTGCGACATCATCCGCGTAAGCAATAACTTTGCAACCACCGCCTTCTAGGGATCGCAGTAGGCTATTAACCGCCACGTTCCACAGTAGGGGTGAGAGTACGCCTCCTTGCGGAGTATCTATCTTCTGACGTATTTATGAATAGATTCTCCTCCTAGTGACACCTCAACAGTCCTGTTTACCAGGATCTGCTCTATAAGGCGCACGGATTGATTGTCTATTCCTAGTCCCGTCAGTGCATTGATTATCGAGCTTGGTAGGATGTTGTTGAACGCACCTTCTATGTCTAGAAATGCAATGAGTGCGTAGTCCTTGTAACTAAGTGTCTTTTCGACAAAAGTAGTGATCTCGTGGAGTGCCGTTTCCGTGGATCGGCACTTCCTATACGCATGCTGTGATCCCGAGATATCATCTGGGTTCATAATAAGATTAATATGGAGGCTGATTAATCTCTCCATTGTCTTGAGAAGGAAGGACGACAGGATTATTGGTCTGAAGTCCTTAGGGGTGCAGTGCGATGGTTTTCCCGCCTTGAGTATGAATACGACTTTCGTCCGCAACCACATTGCGGGTACGATGCCTATCCTGAAAATTGCTGAGAAAGCTTGCTTGACCCAACACTTCAGATTGGGACCGGCTTTTGTTAGTTGAGCCGGGACAATGCCATCTGGGCCTGGGGATTTGAAAGGCTTGAAGCTATTTATCGCCGAGCTGATATACCTGTCACTCAATAGGTATTCAAGTTGGTTAAGGAGGGAGGGGCTATCCCCCTGTCTCTTCACTTCAAGGGTTGTTTCTTCTAGAGAGCATGCCGGGAAATGTGCCTTTGTAAAAGCCTCTAGGGTTTCTTTGCTGGACGAGGTCCAGTTACCTTCTGAGGTTTTAATATATCCTGGTCGTGGCGCATATACGCCGAACATACCCTTAGAGGGCCACTTCGGCTCTATGGCTGCGGCTACGTGGTCTTCATGGCTGAAATTGGGTAGCAAAAAGAGGTTAAGGTTCTTTTTTGCGAGGATGCAGGCTCGCCTTTTACCTGTTGTATCGGCTTTGGATAGCCTATACTCCGACGCCCCCAACCCAAGAATCCTGTCTCCAAGGATCCAGGGTTCCTGGATGAGGGCCACATCAGCTCCACTCTCGGCGAGGAGGAGTAGGAGGGCAGCTGACGCCGCTTTACTGTGATGGAGGTTTATTTGCAAGATCGTCAGGGACATTCTTACAATTCTCCACCACAGTAACTTCTGCCTCCGTTTCGGAGCTCAGCAGAGAGTCCTCCTCCATTCCGACTCAACTAAGTGCCCTTGCCAAGTCGCTTTCCTCCGAGGTGTACCCTTCTAGGATGTCCTCCTCCTCATCCGACATTCCTTCCGGGTGCGCCTCTTCGGTCGGCTCCCATCTCGATACCACCTGGCTTGGCCTTCGCATCGGATTTGTAGATATGGACCGAAACGTGTTCGAATCCGTACTTCAGCCGGTGCTCCGTCCTCTCCAGGGCTTTAACGGTCTCCTCGTTAAGTGTAAGGACGACCTGCCTCCGCAGTCCTTCCGCCTCCTCGACCTTGGCGACTCTCCAGTCCGCCGTGGGAAGCGTCGGATGGCACATCCTAAGCATCGTTAGGATGGTCTTCGGGTCGGCTGGCTTTTCAGTGAGCCACACTCGCGCCCTCGGTTTGCTGAGGATCTCGTCCCAGTCAACCGCCACTAACTTCTAGGGTAGACCTCTCCAAGCGATGCAACCATGCGCATGTAAGTCTCTACCGATCTCGCGTCTTGGCAGGCAATTACCTTGACGCTACCCTGATACCATCCTGCGTCTTCGCATTCTGGTGGGGGTCCTCCGCATCACAGCATCTCCTCCACGAAACGCCCATGCAACTCGTTTACCACTCATCGCCAAAGTTCCTTGGGGATGAGCCCATCCTTGGAGCCCTTGTCCAGGACACCAATTAGGGTTCTTCCCTTCGTCACTTCGGCGAACGAGCGGTTGGACGGCTGCGGCTGGGCCTTCCTCTTCTTAGCCTAGGGGGTTTCTCCCTCCGTGGACCTCTGCCTTTTCGCGCTTTGCGCGATCTCTTTGGCAGGGTCTGACCCAGTGTGTTTCTTCGGATCCAGCCTCACTCCCGCCTTTTCCGGATTAAAGTCTGGCAGGATCTTCCTTGCCCACTTAATGATCTCGGCCTGGTCCGGGTTGGCTTCGGCCAATGGGTCCGCCCTCCTCAGAATGAAGGCTGCTCTTCTCCTATCTTTGTAGGAACCTCTACGCTGCGTCGAGTGAGACGCTCCCGGACCAGGGATCGCCTTAGGAGCCCCGCCGGTTGGTTTAGAGGTTGACCCTGTGGTCTTCCTCTCCACACCGTTCGGTGGTCACATGGCTAGCCCCACTTTGGAAGAAGAAGCCTTGGCAACCTCCGGCACGTCCCGCCTCCAGATGTTGCCCCTCTGTGGGGGGCTTCTTCATCTCAGCAGGGTGGTCCATAAGGGCAATATAAAATAAACATCTTCACCATCCATACTCGCCCTGATGTTATACAGAACTCGATACTACTGCAATCCCTTGCCGTGATACTAATCATA
The DNA here is from genome assembly GCA_018153035.1 of Drosophila pseudoananassae pseudoananassae. NCBI lineage: Eukaryota > Metazoa > Arthropoda > Insecta > Diptera > Drosophilidae > Drosophila > Drosophila pseudoananassae. The sequence continues at coordinate 1,715,993 of JAECXR010000022.1, read as the reverse complement.
CTGCTGTCTATAGCGAGCATGCTAACCACCGATTCTCTCAATCGGTGCAAAGTATATTCCGTTATTGGATAGAATGGCCAGGAGCTTAGATTTCGTTGTGGTAGGCACGGCCGCCGAGGAGGACCTCTATAATATTAAAACAAATGAAGCAGCGCAAACAAAAGGCATGTTGTAATCAACACAGAGACACAGAAACACATTAACTAATTTACAGATTCAGTAAATAAAATTCTCAAGGAAAAAAAGGGACGGGTTAGTTGACGCCGGCCACCTTTTAGAAATACTTCTAGCCAGGAATAGAATCCTTATTTCAGAGTTACAAAATTGCATGCTCGCAATCACACTTGTCAAGAACAATATTTTAAATATATTTAATCACAACGACCTTAAATCTATCTTTGACAAACAGCTCACGGAGGTCCCCATAGTTAGCCTTATGGCTGTATCTAAGTTACAAATTTTTTCAATCTAATGTTTTTACATCGTCCAGTATCCTAGAGTTAAGCTTATTTGTAAAAAAGTCCTGCTCTTCCCTGTCGCACACTACCATACTATGCTACAAATAAGAGACAACATCGTGGCGAAATGCGATGACGGAGTCCTAGCAGTCTCCGATTGCGCTTCTACCAATTTGGCCACATTTTGCAAAAGGCGTCCCACGGCGCTAACCCACGACTAAACCTTGCGCCATGCAATTACGTGCAGGCGAGGTTTTAGCAATCTGGAATCCCTTACAGTCGTGGACGACGGAGTAATAATCGTCAACGAAAAACTTATGAGGATTACCATCGATGACAGTCTCACAGCAACCATGATAGGGACCCACCTTTTTACTTTTGAAAGTAAGGCGCTGTTTAACGACTCCGTGTATTTGAACCTGGGAATCGCGGCCTCTCCCTTAACCAACACCACGGGACACGATCACATACTTAGTCAGCCACTACCACAACGGATGAACGACCACAACCTGCGTCTGATGCAGGAGCTCAAAAACGACGCGTCGACTGGAGGTGCACCAATGATTTGGTTCGCCGCGGGAGTCACCGTCAGCCTCACACTATGCGGCTTGGTCCTGCTCCAACAACACTGCAGGCGCAAACGAGAGGCATCCCAATTCCGATAGTCCATCGACGAATTGGCTGTCACCGAGGACGGTGTCCAATTTAAGGGGGGAGTAATTAACAACCAACTCCCAGCTTAGGTTAAGCAGGCCTATTCGTATTCCCTTTATAAATATTTACCATTTTTTAGTATAATTATTATTATTACACCTCTTATACCACTCATGTATGGTCCACCTCAATTTTGTTCCACCCTTTTAGATTTTTTATTGTAATTAATTGGTTATATTATGATATTCTCATAAGGATCGGCCAATTCAATCCGATTTTTGCTATATATATCCGGTTTTAACTGCAAGGGTATATCAACTTCGGCTCCGCCCGAAGTTAGCTTTCCTTTCCTTTTTTTTCTCTGACACGTGTTTACACAATGACGCTAAAAATGGGGGTTGCCACACTTTGACGCTGTACACGATATTGCCGGGCTAAAAGATCGCACAAGCGCTGCCGTTCCTTTTACTAATGTTCTCCTTTGGCATCATATGATTATATATAATATATAATTAATACCATATAAAATTTTTTATTTGTTTATTTTTGTAAATTGATTATTTTAAAAACATATAATAATATTAGGTACAGTTTATTTTCAGTTCATTTTTTTAGTGCAATTTCTTTAAAAAGAGAACAAATTTCCACACTCTACTCGAGCGAGCGCCTGCAAGCTCGAAAATAGTCAAAAGTCTGACTAAGAAGAATATACTGTGCGTGTGCGGTGGAATAGGGTCCTACCGACAATGTAAGTACAAATGTAAGTATTTATTTAAATTAACTCGTGTTAAATTGAATGTCTAAGAAGATTAAGATGAAACGTTTTTTTAAAGAGAATACAAAGAGTGGCCAGATTTTGAGACATTTATGGCAGTATCATTCATAAGAAGCGACATCTATCAAATACGCAAAAGTTGTTCTATTCGAAGTCACTGTTGGCTGATAAGGCCAACAATGTTTATCAATTAGCGAAAGAGCATAGGAAACAGCAGCAGAAAGAGACACGACAGATCACGCCACATTGTTTTTCCCTATTGAAGAAGTTCTCGAAGCTATCAGAGACTGCAATCTTAAGTCACCAACATCCAAGAATTTGTTGAAGTTCCTGGATAATCGCTGTAAGGAACTTCAACTGTAACCTCAGCGCCAAAGTAATTGGGATGGCAAAAGTAAGCAACAAGAAAAATAAGAAAGTGAGTGAGTTCCATAGCACAATTACATGCAGCATTATGCTATTGACTGCATTGGTATATGTCCAGAATGCATCTAGACACAAGCTGCCGGCTACTATTGGGCAATGGATCTGAGTTGTTATACATTTCGGACCGTTGCATACATTTTTGTAACGTTGCGCACTGTGGCTTGGACGTTCATTCTCACGACACAAGCTGCCGGCTACTATTGGACAATAGATCTGAGTTGTCATACATTTCGGAACGTTGCATTTCACGAATGCCTGGATCGAGAATTTCTGTAGCAATCAGAGGGACTACTCAGGTGCATCTCACATCACGAGGTATGGACAGCTCTCTGAAGGTTACTTTACTCATTCTGAGTAAGATCTTCACTCAATGGATTTCTGATGGCGGATACCGACTTCGCATCAGTGGCTCCGAATCTATTGGGGAGCGATTAAGTTTCTGCTTAATCAGCCTCCAACAACTACAACGCTTCTACAAATACAACTATTCTTCACATGCAACATTGACAGTACACCGCAATGATTTTGGGAGATACAAGGTGTGTGTCAAAAGTTTCCGAACTTCTCTGGCAGGGCATTTTCTGGTGCCGCCATCTTTGTGTGAGTATATGCGTTTGAAAGATACATTATTCACCGATTTTCCCTCCAAATTTCAAGACATTTGGAACAGTGGAATTGGAATTATTGCGTTTTAAGTGACAGTACCTTGTGTTAGTTGGTCGACGAAAAATCATGGAGCAAAGTGCGGTTATTAAGTTTTGTTTTAAACTCGGTAAAACTTTCACCGAGACTCATAAATTGATGAAACAAGTTTATGGTGATGATTGTCTATCCCGTACCTCAACTTACGAGTGGTTTAATCATTTTAAAAATGGTCGTGAAAGCCTGGAAGACGACGAACGTTGGGGCCGTCCGAAAAGTGCTGTTATTGATGAAAACATTCAAATTGTTCGTGATTTTGTCAAAAAAGAACCAAAATCTTCGTTGAGATACATGGAAATGGAGTTGGAGATATCCTATAAGTCTATTCATCGCATTTTGATTGAGCATTTGGGTATGCGGTAGGTTTGTGCACGGTTTGTTCCACACACACTTAAAGAGCACGAAAAGGCGCTTCGCATTCAGCATTCGAAAGACGTCGTTATTGAAGCACGAAAAGATTCTTATCGTCAACCACTCAGCATATTCACCTGATTTAGCTCCGTGTGACTTTTTCCTATTCGGAAAATTAAAATTGGCAATGAAAGGAAGATATTTTGATGACATAAAGTCCATTGAAAAGGCGACGACCGACATACTCAAGGCCATCCCGGTAAGGGGATGGCCACGAGCTAAAACAACTCGTTCGAATCACTTTTAAATCGTGCAAATCGTTGAATTGAGTCGGAGGGAGACTATTTTGAATAAATGCAAAGTTTCATTCCAAACTATTTTGTAGTTTTTTTCTTTTTGAAAAGTTCGGAAACTTTTGACACACACCTTGTATTTAAGATATTTTCGTCTCAGCATTCTATCTCACTTAAAGTTGTGCATTTGAATTTCGTTTTTCAGATATTCTTGCAGACCTCCAGTCTTTACTAAAGGAACTGACCCAGCTTCCAAATGTTCCTCTAACCGACGAATGCTTTTTACTCTGTTAAATATCTTCTTCTTAAATCATCAAGGGTCGTGGATTTTAGTTTTTGTTTATAATGGTCCATTTTCGGATTTTATTTATTTTTTAATAAAAAGACAACTATGATTGTCGGGTCAGGCAGCAGCCCACCGGTGTAATTTTAATGTTTAAATATGTTTGGTAATGTTTATTTATTAGGCTTAAGTTTATACAAAAGCTAGTTGATCGCAAGCCGACTCTCTCTCGGCCGCTCGACTCAACGGACTTTCATAGAGAGTTTTAGCTCGGCAATGTCTAGGTCGGGCCGCCCTCTCCACTTTCGAGAGCTTTAGCTCGAAGTGACTTGTCGGGCCGCCCTCTCTCTGCATTTACTTTAGTCTCTGCATGCACCATAAGCTGGTCTATCAGATGATCATCCGGCTTCATCTGCAGGCAGAAATAAACATTTTATAACGTCATACTGAAATTAAATTCGTCTTTTTATTTAGAGCATTGAAAACGCTCAATGACCAAACATTGGTGACCCCGACGTGATATAGTTAATATAATTAACTAAATTATTAACTATAATTTACTAAAGCTATAGAAACTAAAACTAAACCAAGCTATTCCCGCGAAAACATATGTGGTGCTAAGTTTTGGTGCTAATAAGCAATCAGGTTTATATAAAATAATAAACAAATTCAAATTAAGAATAAAACATAAACCTAACGGCAGTTCAGTTGTGGCCCGGTAAATTATTTATTATTGGCACACATACATATTTACATTCCACAAAGCAAGTGCATTCGCCCGCGCATAGACTTCATATATATATACGTTCCACAGTTCCGCTACGGTTCTGAGCGCACAGTGGGACAAGTCGTGTTCGTCGCGAGCAAATAAATTTGGAGCGATAAAATTTGGCGCCGGAATTATTTACTTCGGGTTGGTCGAAACTTAATAAATCAACCATGAACTCCAGCGGCGCAGACACAGGAGCACCCACTCCAACCTATTCTAAGGTGCTATTCTAAAGTGCAAGGCCCTGGGTATTCTCCAGGACTTGCAGAGGGTCCAAAGAGCTCTTCAGTCTGTTTCCAAGGTGGACGATGCCATGCCCAACGTGCGTCATGGTCAGATAGTTGCCATGTTCAGCGACTTCAAGGCCATCCACGGGGAGCTTGAGGATTTGGACATTTCGCAGATCAGTAGTGAGCTCCGATGGACTGTCTCGGAGCTGGTAGTGACAATGCAGGCCGAAATTGAGCACGAGACGACCCTTCGCTCTTCTCGAATTGCTGCCCACTCCACCCTAGCTAACGGAATGGACAGACCATGCAGGTTGACTCAGGGTCAGGTCAAAGGTTTCAAGCTTTGCCTCCCTTGCCTCTTCCTACCTTCAGCGGTGGATACTCTGAATGGCCAGAGTTTTACTCGATTTTCTCTACAATCGTCGGCAGTAATCCGAGCATCAGTAAGGTGGAAAAGCTGCAAAGGTTGCGATCTTGCCTTCAGGAGTCCGCTTTCGAAGCAGTTCGCTCCTTGGAGGTCTCCGATGAGAATTACGATGTCGCGCTGAATTTGTTAGAGAAACGATTTAATAGCCGTCGTTTAATATTTCAGGCTCATGTGAACGAGATTCTTGGCCTCACTCTAGTGGGAGGCGATTCAATAACACGTCTTCAAGGGTTATCCGACAAATTCAATGCCCATATGAGAACTCTGAAGAATTTGGGTTCGACAAATGAGATAGCCGGCTGCATCATTGTCCAGGTGCTTCTTCAACGGTTGGACCCAGCTACCCAGGTTAAGTGGGAGGAGAGTCTAAATTCTTCAAGTTCCGACGCCATTCCTACTTGGGAGTCGCTGGCAGAGTTTCTGGAGCAGCGATGCAGGACTTTGGAGGCTATGGATGTGGCCGCTGGGCAGAGCTATGGAGCGGATCCCTCTTCGGGTTGGAGTGCTTCGCTGGGAGCTGATTAAGCTGTACCTCGCCCCTTACGAATATAGTTGGAGGACAGGCCCCAACGGAGGGGGGAATGTCGGGTCAGGCAGCAGCGGTGTAATTTTAATGTTTAAATATGTTAGCGTAATGTTTGGTAATGTTTATTTATTAGGCTTAAGTTTATACAAAAGCTAGTTGATCGCAAGCCGACTCTCTCTCGGCCGCTCGACTCAACGGACTTTCATAGAGAGTTTTAGCTCGGCAATGTCTAGGTCCGGCCGCCCTCTCCACTTTCGAGAGCTTTAGCTCGAAGTGACTTGTCGGGCCGCCCTCTCTCTGTATTTACTTTAGTCTCTGCATGCACCATAAGCTGGTCTATCAGATGATCATCCGGCTTCATCTGCAGGCAGAAATAAACATTTTATAACGTCATACTGAATTTAAATTCGTCTTTTTATTTAGGGCATTGAAAACGCTCAATGACCAAACAATGATAAAAATTTTACAATATTTATTGTTTTTATTCTTAAATAAAATGTTAATTTTATTTTAATTATTAGTTATAAAATAAAAATATTTAATAATATAAATTAATAAACATGAGTTTGCTTTTCGAGACCTACACAGTTGCACTCACTCATTCTGTTTGTTCATTGATAATTTTCAATGCCAATAAAATAATAAGAAACTTGTATTAAATTAAACGTTATAAATCTTTATTTGGTCGCATAAGAAATTGGGATCTAGATATATGTGTAAAATCCAATTTAGGGTGTGAGCGCAATACGACGACGAACGAAAGTGACGCCAACCTTTCAAAATAGGCTGAGCGGATGCTCGCTAGCTTTAGATGCCGAATTAGTAAAGCCGACCGGCCGAAAAGGAGTCGGCTTGCGACCAACAATACCTAAGTTAATAATTAATTATAATATTTAAACTAGTTGCTTGCTGCTTGACCCGGCACATTCATTTATTTTCGTCTCAGCATTCTATCTCACTTCATTATACCCTTGCAGAGGGTATTATAATTTTGGTCAAAAGTGTGCAACGCAGTGAAGGAGACATCTCCGACCCTATAAAGTATATATATTCTTGATCAGGATCACCTCCTGAGTTGATATGAGCATGTCCGTCTGTCCGTCTGTCTGTCCGTCTGTCTGTCCGTCTGTCTGTCCGTCTGTCTGTTTCTACGCGAAGTAGTCTCTCAGTTTTAAAGCTATCGTCTTGAAACTTTGCACACACCCTTCTTTCCTTTGCACGCAGTATATAAGTCGGAACGGCCGGGATCGGCCGACTATATCCTATAGCTGGCATATAACTGATTGATCGGAAATGGTATAACTTTGGTGTTTTTAGAGTTACAGAGTTCAGATTTTGTACGATTGCTATTTTTGGAAAAATAATACGACCTACCAAATTTCATAAGGATCGGCCGACTATATCTTATAGCTGCCATATAACTGATTGATCGGAAATGCTATAACTTTGGTATTTTTAAAGCTAGAGAATTCGGATTTGGTTCAATTGCTATTTTTGGCAAAATAATACAACATGCCAAATTTTATAAGGATCAGCCGACTATATCCTATATCTGCCATATAACTGATTGATCGGAAATGGCATAACTTCAGTGTTTTTCGAGCTAGAAAGTTGGGATTTTCTATGAATTCTATTTTTGGAAAAATAATACAACTTGCCAAATTTCATAAGGATCAGCCGACTATATCCTATAGCTGCCATATAACTGAACAATCGGAAATTACGCAACTTTCGTGTTTTTGATTCGTGTTACAGATTCTATTTTTGGTCAGTTAATAAAACCTACCATATTGCAAAACGATCGGCCGACTATATCTTATAGCTGCCATATAACTGAACGATCGGAAATGGTATTTGGTAAAAATACCAACTTTGGTATTTTTGAAGATGGAAGCTTGGTACTTTGTTTTAGATTTTTTATTGTAATAAATTGGTTATATCATGATATTCCCATAAGAATCGGTCAACTATAAGAATCAACCAGAAATAATTTTAAAAATTATAATCCTTTCGCCTTTGCCTAGCTAATGTTCATTTTTAAAAAATGCTAACACAAGCACACACACACGCACACACACTAATTTATTGCATTTTAAAATATTTATATAAATCTATTATAATTATTAACTTATTGTCTTAAAGGTTTAGAGTTAGGTTTTAACTTGCAGCAGTACAGCAGTACAGTACCCTGCAGCAGTACACACAAATCTTAGCATATCATTTTTTCCTCTAAGCATTATGAATTGCATAAGTTACAAAACAAAAGATTAATTTTAATTCGAAAAACGGAAACGGAATATTCGTGTGCTAATTAGAAACGACGAGGAAATCGTCTCGCCAAGTGAAATCTTAAAATTGATAAACGCCCCTTGTACTTCCTTAAGAGAAAGAGAAGGAAGTGATGGATGATTTTTAGGCGACCAGACAGCAACAAAACTAATAATTTTTTTTTTTGGGACACTGGCTTTTTAATTAATAAATGTATGATTTAAAAATTTAAAAAAAATTCCATTTCTCTATTTTTAATTGATGTTTGCAACAAATATTAACAAAGAAAACTTTTGGAATCAATTTTTTTTTATACCCTTGCAGAGGGTATTATAATTTTGTCCAAAAGTGTGCAACGCAGTGAAGGAGACATCTCCGACCCTATAAAGTATATATATTCTTGATCAGGATCACCTCCTGAGTTGATATGAGCATGTCCGTCTGTCCGTCTGTCTGTCCGTCTGTCTGTCCGTCTGTCTGTATGTCCGTTTCTACGCGAACTAGTCTCTCAGTTTTAAAGCTATCGTCTTGAAACTTTGCACACACCCTTCTTTCCTTTGCACGCAGTATATAAGTCGGAACGGCCGGGATCGGCCGACTATATCCTATAGCTGCCATATAACTGATTGATCGGAAATGGTATAACTTTGGTGTTTTTAGAGTTACAGAGTTTAGATTTTGAACGAATGCTACTTTTGGCAAAATCATACGACCTACCAAATTTCATAAGGATCGACCGACTATATCTTATAGCTGCCATATAACTGATTGATCGGAAATGGTATAACTTCGGTGTTTTTAGAGTTACAGAGTTCAGATTTTGTACGATTGCTATTTTTGGCAAAATAATACGACTTATCAAGTTTCATATGGATCGGCCGACTATATCTTATAGCTGCCATTTAACTGAACGATCGGAAATGGTATTTGGTAAAAATACCAACTTTGGGGTTCTTCAAGATAGAAGTTTGGAATTTTTTTTAGATTTTGTCTTGTAATTTATTGGTTATATTATGATATTCCCATAAGATTCGGTCAACTATGTATATCCGATTTTAGCGATATATATCCTGTTTTAGCTGCAGGGGTATATCAACTTTGGCTCCGCCCGAAGTTAGCTTTCCTTTCTTGTTTTTTATTCATTTAGGAGAAAACTCATCATCTGTGAGTAAGCTCACAAATATTATACTTCGCCCCAGTTTGGGCTGAGACGATAAAAAGAAAGTACTACGAGGTATCGAGGCCGACTATCGCCTCTCTGCGTTACGCACGTAATGCTCCTTTAGGACGGTGTCGGACGACGCTGCGCTCATGATCGTAGGGCTGATATCCCAGCCTGTTCGATAGAGAACGGAGCTGGCCAATATGGCACAGCAAAGCACTATCAGTTGCTTATTGTAACTTATGGAACCGCCTGGATGAAACTTATCTGTCTGCAAGGGTATTGGAGCAGTTGAGACAGGATCATAAAGACGAATATCCAAGAGCGGTAAGAGCCGCCTGGATGGAACTTATCGGTCTGCAAGGTTTGAAGCAGCTTATAACAATAATGATTGGGTGCTTGAAAATCGTATAGGATAGGAAATTCAAGTGCCAGGCGAGGTGTCAAATTTGGGAGGGGTGCCGCACGCAATATGTATAATCTTCCGGCTCTGGCTCGCCAGCTAATGGAGTGGTGTTCTTGCCACGCCCCCCAAGGTGCCTTTTGCTCATTATCCCATAAAATAAAACTGCGTACATGGGGCAAGCTTCTCTTGGTAAGAGATCAGCTGCTCATCTCAGCCATCTGATAAATTGATTCAGGGAATATACATAGAAAAAAAAAGGTTCCATCGCATCGGGCTCTACCGTCGAGCACCTAAGACCTCAGATGTTGCGAGGCTTGGTTGGCCCACCCAACCTGTGGCTATCAAAATCCTGGTGTTAAACCCCATTATGTCAATAATAGCCCCTGCGCTCGACGGTCTCAAATCGCTTCTTGGCACATTATAAAAATTGATTTACGCACTAAAAGAAATAAAATAAAAATTTTTTTAAACCTAAAACGCACATACCCACTATATCTAATTCTATAGAGTAAATACTGCAGTAAACTTAATAAAAACAGAAATATTCATATGTGGCAAAAATAAATTAACAGAATTAAAACTAACTGATTAAAAGAATTGGCTCTTTAAAACAATAAAAACAAATTAGACATAAGCAAGACCTTCATACAAAAAAAATTAAATTTCATGGAGTTGACATCGAACATATAAATGAACATGCGGTCGAACTTGAGTGAAAACTCGCCTACGAAATGGTTCGAATGGCTTGGACTCGCGGGTTAACAATTTATTTTAAAATTTCCTTTTTATACCCTTGCAGAGGGTATTATAATTTTGTCCAAAAGTGTGCAACGCAGTGAAGGAGACATCTCCGACCCTATAAAGTATATATATTCTTGATCAGGATCACCTCCTGAGTTGATATGAGCATGTCCGTCTGTCCGTCTGTCTGTCTGTCTGTTTCTACGCGAGCTAGTCTCTTAGTTTTAAAGCTATCGTCTTGAAACTTTGCACACACCCTTCTTTCCACCCTTACCCAACTTTTGTGTTTTTGAAGATAGAAAGTTGGAACTTCGTACGGATTCTATTATTGGTCAGTTAATACAACCTACCAAATTGCATAACGATCGGCCGACTATATCTTATAGCTGCCATATAACTGAACGATCGGAAATGGTATTTGGTAAAAATACCAACTTTGGTATTTTTGAAGATGGAAGCTTGGTACTTTGTTTTAGATTTTTTTATTGTAATAAATTGGTTATATTATTATATTCTCATAAGGATCGGCCAATTTAATCCATTGTTTGCGATATATATCCGGTTTTAACTGCAAGGGTATATCAACTTCGGCTCAAGCTGGCACAGGATCACAAAGAGAACAATCCAGGGAATATCCAACTGCATCGATAATTTTTCTGGAGAATTTCTACGTCGACGATGTCTTTCCTGGAGCTGAAGATAACTAATATCAAAAAGGAGTGAGCTATTACAACTGATATCGCACGGCAATTTAGAGTTCGACAAGGTGGTATCCAATTCATCCCGTATCTGTAAATTCGAATACAGGTCCGCCGTCCGCCACGAGAACGAACGGGTAGAAGGTTCAGTTAAGGTTCTTGGAAATATCATGCTGATGTACAAGACTGGCATCAAATCCGAACTGCACTAATAGGCAAATTCTATCAGATGTTGCACATATTCTTGACCCACTCGAACTACTTTCGGCAACTATACAATTCCAATCCTGTTTCATAGGATATGGCTTATGGATCTGGTTTGAGTCACGAAGTTTCCACCAAACATTGCGGATCCCTGAATCAAGTGCAGGGCAGATCTCGAGCTGACAATACCACGATTTTTCCTCAGTTAGGAGGACTCAATTGAACTACATGACTACTCCGACCAAGGCATCTGCTGCTGCGGTTTACTGCAGGTTTGGAAACGAAGACGGAGCATATTCGGTCTACTGCCACCAATAGCAGTTAAAACTTAGCACCACTGTACAATGGTTGCTCCCATAGGCCAAAAATAAAAAAATGGATAACGGCAAAAATGTACGAAAAGTAAACAAATCGCCTGTAAAATGTCCAAGAAGCCGAAAACCCGAACAGAAGCACTGGGTAAACTTACAACCAGGCACACACTATTTGTAATAATTTTTTAACCTGTCTTTAATAAAATTGTAAGCTTAGATTTTCAAGGATCAGACTCACAGCTGAAAGTTAAAAAGATCTAGTGAATGCATTGGTCTAGCTGATAAGTAATTTTGACAACTTGGTTTTAAAATTGTTCATTTGTATAAGATAATTTTTGGAAATAAAATTAGTTTTAAAACTGAACTTAGTACGACAAAAGCTTTTGTTGGGCTCCTCTTGTAACAATTGGTCTTTCGATCAAATGTGAAATTTTCCCCCACCAGGGGCTCAGAGGCTCAGAGTCCAGAATATTCTAGCATAATCTGAAAAAAAAAGGCAACAGACTTGAGAAGGGTACACGTCCTTCTTTCCTTTGCATGCAGTATATAGGTCGGAACGGCCGGGATCGGCCGACTATATTCTATAGCTGCCATATAACTGATTGATCACACTGAGGCTTTGGAGAATTTCTGTAGCCTGTTGGGATCTAGGACTGACACAACTGAGATGTCTATGAGGAATCTTTTTCCCAGATGCTCTTGTTTAAGTGACTGAAGGGCTGGACAGTGGCAAAGAAGATATTCTTCTGTTTTTTGCATTATGGTGCATTATGTTTTAGTGCATTATGGGGTGAATTCATTCGCCTGGCTTTTGGTCCCACTAGTCAGTGTCTCCGATGACTCTGATAGCCGTGCTGACTTTTTTTCTATCCTGATAAGTTGAGATGTTCTCTTATTTAAGACGGGAGGCCAAAGTTGGCGCGTCAACCGGCTATTTGAGACCGAATTCCAACTGTATGAAACTTGTATGAGGCTAAAAAAAATTTCAATACCGCTTCATTTCGGTCTGGAGTGGTGTGAAGGTGCCTATATGAGCCAGGTGCCTATATTCGTCTGCTATGCAGTTATCTGTTATGTCCCTGTGACCAGAGACCCAGATGAGGCTCGTGAAGAGATGATCTACAGAATGAGACTGCTTTTGAGTTGCTTGTGATCGATCCAATCAATTTCCCACTGAAAATCTTTACTTCACCGTTGGTGATGCCTGAAGTTTTGAGATATTTAAGCGCTTCCTTAATTGCCATCCCCTCAGCTGGCAGTAGGTTAAGTATGGCGTTCAGAGCATCGTTTAGAGTGGTTTTGAACTCTTGCTGAGTTCTCCTGTTTAGTGTTAGAGAGATGAGGGGCGGGATTTTTTATCTTCTGCTGAAGAGAACTAGCTCTGTTTTCTGCGCGCTTACCCCTAAGCCGATGCTGCTTGTCCAATTGGCTTGTATTTTTGCGCTTATGAGGTCTCAGAATGCTTGAGAATATTTTCCTGAGAACATAATTGCCGCGTCGTCCGCGTACGGCCTTACCTTGCAGGCCCCTCTTGCATCTTGCATAGAATTGAATTGACTGCTATGTTCTATAGAAAAAGGGGAAAAAGACAACTCCAAGGCTTTGGTTATGGTGTTTCGAAGAACGTTGTCAAAAGCCCTTCTATTCCTACAGAGTGATTTTTCTTTTTTCGACATGGCAGTACAATTGCTTGTTTGAGCCTGAAAGAGACAATTTTGTTATTTTTTAATACTAAAATTTTGATATTTTCTGCATAAGAATTGAGAAGATGTAGTTCATCATCGTTTTTCTGTTCCAGTGCCGTCTAGTCGAAGATGATGTGTTTGATGGCTTCGATGCGTGAGAGAAGATTAGCCACGGTACGGAATTGGCTGATAAAATCCAGTTAGCGGCCGCGTCGTGGTGATGCTTTCTCGCTGTTTTGACTAAAGGCGTACATCAGCGGGTTAAGGTGAAAATTATGAAGTTTCTGTACCCCAGCGCATACTTCAAGTGCAAAATGGTCTGATAGATAGCAGTCAGTTCTCTATCGTAAGTGTTGTACTTCTTTTGCGTCGGTGTGAATTTCTTATAGAAGAAATGATTGCATCTACCCGTTGATGATCTGATGTACTACGGCACCCATAACATCGTCGGATGCATCGGTGGTTAGAGTTAATTGCGAGTTTGGTCCCATATAGTTCAACAACGTAGCGTTTGCAAGCTCTTTCTTGTATGCGGTGAATGCGTGATCGGCTTCTATAGACCAGAGTATCGGGGTTTTGTCGTTCTTTTTATTGCCTTGGATCAGCGTCTGGAGTACCTGTTGGATCTAGACTGCTCGTGGGATAAACGGCCGATAGGTTCTTCCCTAAGGTCTTTAGCAATAAGCGGTTTTTTAAAGTACCAAATGGCTTCGGATGGTTTCAAGCCGTGCTGGCTAATGTCTGTTCCAGGAACGTGAGCGTTTAATTTACCGAATTGACAATTCTCAAAGTTCACGTGAGATGTACCTTTCGAAGGGGCAAGTATGCAAAAGCGAAGTTGAGGCCCTGTGCGACGTCGTTTATGTGACGCTGAAAAGTTTGCGCTGGATTGTGCACTCCGAACGTTATGAAGAATTCAAATAGCCTAATTGCTGTTTTTGGAATATCTTGTGTCTATCTTCTACCGTTTTTTTAATATCTATCTTCTTAACGTATACGATGCTCATTACATCCAGTATAAACGGAATAGGATATTGTTCAGTGCTCGGTAGTCGCCACTCTTCATTTGCTTTCTTTCCCAGGTGTAATGGGCTGGTCCAGTTGCAATTTGAGGGGCGTTATTTTCCATTTTCAATTAGATAGGAAAACTTACTATTTACAAAAAAATGCACTGAGAATTGTTTTTTTTTTAAATAAAAACAAGCAAAATATTACGAAAAATAGATAAATACATTACAATTTTTTTAAGGAAATAAAGTATATAAAAACACGCAGCAATTTGTATTATTAATTTTGACCCATGTCCACGGCAAACTACTCGTCGTCGGACGAAGAACTTTTAGAAGAGTATAGGAAATCTCGGGGGTAAGGGCTCACCAAGAGGACTTTTATCCATCAACCGCAACTAACACCCTCGTTCAAGGAAGCGTCCTTGAAACTAGAACCTCTGAATTCTCCAGTCAAACAATAGAAATGTCTCATGAACAGCTTCTAGCTATCGAGAACGCCATGAAAGGCGCACTCGAAAGGCAACAACGAGAATTTGATGAGAAGGTAGCCACATTGATTGCAAAAATAAACTCATTCAACGCGGACGTGCTTGCCCGAGCTCCAAGAAAACTGTAACATAAAACAGCTAATAAAAAAAAACTGGGATAACCCAATATAAGCGAAAAGACGGTCAACCAAAATTTATTAAAAGCAATAGGCAAGCAGCAGTTTTTATTTTATAGCAGTTGTGATGTGCACAACACAGACTGTGCACACAGACTGGAATGGATCGCTACATCCAAATTAAGCGCAAACTTAGCCCGCAGAGTAATCCGGCAGGCAATAAAACAAAAATTAACCGCGTCCTGAAGATCGGCGAAGAACCAGACATATAGCTTAACATAGGAGGTTAAGGAAAATCAACCAGCTCAAGACACCACAAAAAATTCAAGCCCCCTCCAATCTATATCAGGGAGAAAAGCTTGAATGCCCTGGTCAACCGAATTGCGGCGTTGATCGGGAACGGTGACAACTTTTATGTTGTCCCGCTTATCAAAGGGAACATCCATGAAACAAAGGTGCAAACCAAGACTGAAAAGAACTTCCGAATCGTGTCGAAATATCTGGACAATGCTCAGAAAAATGAGTACACGTAACAGCTAAAAGCAGTAAGGGCCTACAAGTGGTAGTAAAGGGAATTGAACCCGATGTTACCGACGCGGAAATAAAAACCGCCCTTAAGGGGTTATATACCTTTTTGAGCGAAAAAATTGAGGGAACTTTGGATTTTTATTTCAGGTGTGTAGCAATTATTTTATGACACTGAAGTTATTTTTTATTGATAGTACATGTTTTTATCGAAACAATAAGCGTTTGTTCTTGAAAAAATATAAACAATTTACAAAGTTATGGCAATTCTCTCGGAACCCTTTTTTTTTATAGCGGCTTGCGGTGACCACGATAGAAGTCCAGCAGGTCATCCAAAATCAAAAAACTAAAAATTTTTTATTAGTATAATATTATATCCAGTTCGTGAACGATTAATTTCAAGAATATTTGGTTTTTTGTGCATACAGTAAACATTTTTCCAAAAAATTTATGATTTCAGTTCTAAAAATTTTATTAAAAAATTTTTATCTGCGAAATCAAAATGGACGCAAAAAAATTGAATCGTTCACGAACTCGGCACAATCATTACGAATAATTAAAATAAAAAATTGAAGAAGATCCATCAAATAGTTCTTGTGTAATCGTGGTCACAGCGAAGGCACTTTTGGAAAAACACGACTTTGAGATAATCGCATTCAAAGTTGCTTGACGCTGTCCGCAGCCGTGACGAACCGCGCCTGAAAACGCTGTTTTCCTATCGAACTATTATTCGGATCTCCATGAAACTTTGGGAAAATATTCTCTAGGGGATATACTTTAGGATTCAGCAAAAAAAAAATTTTTCGTTTTTTTTAAGAAAAAAAAGGTATATAACCCCTTAAAGAAAAGGGCTTTCCGCCATGAATGTCATTAACATTCTAAATAAATATAAAAAGCCACAACCCCCCTTCAAGGTCGAGCTCGAGCCAGAAAGCAGGTCGCTGAAGAAGAACGAATTCCACTTAATCTACAAGCTGCAATATCTTTTGCATCGAAAAATCACTGTTGAAGAGCCACGCAGTATGGACACACCATACTGCACACTTCGGGCTGTCTGTGTAGTCTGCGGGGACGCCCACAACCCCGCTTATTGCATTACAAACAAGGACAGCACCGTGAATAAATGTGGAAACTGCAGAGGCAACCATACGGTAAACTATAGAGGATGTATGAATGCATACATTGCGTCAAAAACTACGCCAGACGTCTTCTTCGCCAAAGCTGCGAGGTCCTCATTCGGTCCACTAAACACCACCAACGGCTTCTCCTATGCCGATGCTCTATGATCTGGAAAGGAAATTCCAATTCAGCCTAACTCAACAGGCCCAAGACTTCTTCAAAACCAGAACATGGTGATACAGCTGCTCGTAGCACAACAGTCTAAATAATCTATAGACGCTTTACAAAAATCAATGTGGTCCCAAAGGTGCCTCACGGCATAAACTAGAATTGTCACAATTCTAGACCGAAAGCCATATTGACGTTGTGCTACTGGTGGAAACGCATCTTACAAGCAAATACAACTTTCATAAAAGAGGCTACAAGTTAACACACGCAGACAGAATTTAGGAAAAGTGCCAAATTGCACACCGGATCCGGTGGACCGCACGCGTAACGAAAGAGGTGCTGACTACGCATTCCAAGGGAAACTGTCCGCGGACCGGCTCGGACACTTGCGCAACAAGTGATCGTTGCTGGCCGGATACGGAATGCTGACACTGCAATTGGGAAACTGCGCCGCAGCCCAACGAAGGCTTCGAAGTACAGCCCGGGTAGTATTTTAATTTAGTATTAAGTAGAACTCCGCAGCCTTAGCTAGCGTTATATTTTATTCTATCTTTGTCAGTAGCCAGACCCTAACGGGATTGAGTGAAACAAATGATGAATAAATAATATCTGAAAACTCACACACCAATAATCTATTATTAACTGGCGCCCAAGCGTGATAAAGAACCCGAACCCGAAAATTTCGTAAATAGAAACGGCTTAAAAATAAAGTTAATACAAGTGCAAAACTCGGCTAAAAAAAAAAAAGTAGTCGAAAAATAAAATAAATAAAAAACATACAAGTGAAAAAAAATAGAAGCTGAGAAGAAAACCCACCCTCAAAAAATCTTCTAAGACATTCAGACAAAATATATTTTTTCTACACAAAATGTAGAAATAGTGAAAATAATATAAAAAAAAAAAACAAAAAATTATATGCAAGATTTTATTCAGTTAAATCTTGCATAAAACTCAAAAAACCAACAAAAAAGTGAAAAAGGGAGCTGTAGGGACAACCCTCGGCCCCCTCCGCGGGAATAATCCAAGTAAAGGGAGCTGTAGGGATACCCCTCGCCCCCCTCCGTGGGAGCAACTAAAGTAAAGGGAGCTCTAGGGTAACCCTCGCCCCCTCCGTGGGAATCAACAAGCTGAAGCGAAGGAAAGCCGACGGATATTTGAAGCATATCTTAATAAATAAATAGAAGTAAATTTAAGTATGCTGTTTGTTTGTCTGTTCGTGCAAGAAAAATAATACAGAAAATAAAAAGTTTTTTAAACAAATAAAAAGGATTCGCTAGGCCTGTAATGACTACATGATTAAAAAAAAAAAAAAAAGAGAAAATATTTATATTTTGATTTTTCTTTTCTCCTCTTAAAAATATTTTTTTCCCCTTTCCTAAAAGGCTAAAACTTGTCAAACTTATTGTGCAAGAGAAAAAAAAATTAATACAATAGGAAATACGTGATTTAAAAAATAAGTATTTTTTGCTTTTTTTTTCTCTCTGAAATCTTAGTACGAAGAAATACATTTTTCTTGAAATTTGAGTACGAATAAAAGCATTTGCGCAGGTAACTCATTTTTTACTATTTACAAAAAAATGCACTGAGAATTGTTTTTTTTTTAAATAAAAACAAGCAAAATATTACGAAAAATAGATAAATACATTACAATTTTTTTAAGGAAATAAAGTATATAAAAACACGCAGCAATTTGTATTATTAATTTTGACCCATGTCCACGGGAAACTACTCGTCGTCGGACGAAGAACTTTTAGAAGAGTATAGGAAATCTCGGGGGTCAAGGGCTCACCAAGAGGACTTTTATCCATCAACCGCAACTAACACCCTCGTTCAAGGAAGCGTCCTTGAAACTAGAACCTCTGAATTCTCCAGTCAAACAATAGAAATGTCTCATGAACAGCTTCTAGCTATCGAGAACGCCATGAAAGGCGCACTCGAAAGGCAACAACGAGAATTTGATGAGAAGGTAGCCACATTGATTGCAAAAATAAACTCATTCAAAATCAAAACCCCAGAAATCAAAACGTATCAGGAGATCAAAATTGAACCAGGAATAGAATGTTCCGAACCGCTAGATATAGTAAAATCCGTCCCAGAATTTGAAGGGAAACAGGAGAATTACGTCTCCTGGAGGCAGGCTGCCACAGCAGCATCAGAAACAAAGTAAGAGGACCAGCGTCCGCTGCGTTGTCTTCATATAATACAGTGTTAAATTTCCATGCCATGCATGGCAACTTCCACTGGCAAGTTTAGATTTCACGTATGCGGATAAAACTCCGACACACGTAATTCAACAAGAATTGAGTTTATTAAGGCAAGGAGATTTACAATTAGCAAGCTACCCTTTGAAAGCTTACGCTTTTAACAAATAAAATTATTATGACCCACGACGCTAACGCAGCAGCCGTTCTGAACCAAAAATTCAGGAACGACGCCCTGCATGCGTTCGTATCCGGCCTAAAAAAATCTTTAAAGATGGCCGTATTTCCCGCGCAACCACAAGATTTGCCATCGGCATTGGCTTTGGCCCAAGAAGCCGAATCAAGCAACGAAAGAAGTGTTTTTGCAGCTAGTTTTGCTCAATACAGCGAGGAAAAAGTGAGTAAAACAAACAACCAGCGACAAGCGGGTTGGAAGAATTGGTCCTCAGACCAAGAACAAAGTCGAAATTTGGGGGCAATGCAAAAGACCATTTACTTTGCCAGACCTCAAAAAGGAGGCAATCATCAACCCGGTTCTTTTAAACAAAGACCATATAGTAATACGGGAAACGCCCAGAAACAAACAAGGGCGGAGCCAATGGATGTGGATATCCCGTTTTAGACAGCCTTCGGCATGGGTAGCAGGGCTAGTCGACATGGACCCAACAGAAAATCAACTTCATGCCCGAGGAGCAGTCCGGCGAAGAAGACTACGATTCCGTTGCGCAAGCATGCGCCACAGAAATAGAGGATGACCTGGACGCAGAGGACTCTATTAATTTTTTAGGGTAAAGTTCCTACTCCCGTACATTACGCGTACGCTGGCAGGAAGGGAAATAAAGCTTTTAATCGATACAGGTACCTCAAAAAATTATATTACTCCACTCCCGGCGCTGAAAGGCGTCGTGGCTGTGGACACCCCATTTAACGCAAAGTCAATCCACGGCTTTACAAAAATCGAGAAGACATGTTTTGCTTCCATATTTAATGTTAAATCGCCATTTTTCATTCTTAAAGTTCTGAAAGATTTTGACGGTATTATCGGTCTCGACTTGCATAAACAAGTGAATGCGAAACTCGATTTTACTGCAAATATTTTCCACACTAATTGTCGGGTGAGGCAGAAGCCGCTAAATTAGTTATAGTTTATTTATTAAGCTAAAGTATGGATTATCGCCTTAGTTGGTCGCAAGCCGACTCTTTCTCGGCCGCTCGACTTCAACGGGCCTAGTTTAAGAGAGCTTTAGCTTTGCAATCACTATGTCGGGCCGCCTTCTCCACTATCGAGAGCTTTAGCTTCGCGTATGTCTAGTCGAGCCGCACACTCTGTCCATATTTTTAGTCACTGCTTAGCACCATAAACTGGATGATCACAATGGTTGATCCCAACTTCATCTGCCTGCAGCATAAATAAAATATAACGTAATATAATTAAATTCGTCTTTCATTTCCCGGCATTGAAAACTCTCAATGACCAAACACTAAAATTGTTAAAGAGTAAAAAATAGTTCGACACTAAAATAGTTCGCTAAGGCAGAAAATATCATCTTCATCAAAATAAATGACGAAGACGATCCCCCCGCGGTAAAAGCTGCCTTTGACAAAATGATAGGCAAAAATTTCAAAGCCTTCGCTGATCCAGACGAAGCACTTCCTTTTAATATAAATACTGTTGCTACAATTAAAACAGATGGGGAGCCGGTGTACTCAAAGTCGTACCTGCACCCCATGGGTGTAACTGAATACGTCAACTCAGAGGTTAAACAACTTCTATCAAACGGCGTAATAAGGCCATCCAAGTCTCCCTATAATAACCCAACGTGTGTTGTTGACAAAAAAGGAACCGACCAGAACGGGGTCAAGAAGAAGCAACTCGCTATCGACTTTAGAAAGCTTGAGACTATAAAAAACCGTTCGATCGAACAACGGACGCGTCAGGTTTTGGTCTAGGGACGGTTGTATCGCAGGGTGGTCGCCCAATTACAATGATATCACGCACTCTGCGTGATAAAGAAAAGAACTATGCAACCAACGAGCGGGAACTCCTCGCCATAGTCTGGGCACTACAAAACCTCCGCAATTATTTGTACGGAGTAAAAAATGTACAGATCTTTACCGACCACCAGTGGCACTTACGCCGTCTCTGATAAAAACCTAACGCTAAACTAAAGCGCTGGAAAGAAATCATTGACGACCACGGTGCAAAGGTGATTTATACACCTGGCATAGAAAACTTTGTCGCTGACGCGTTGTCCCGTTGTCAAAACGTTAACGATTTAGAGGAAGAACAGGACTCCGACATGGCTACCATACGTAGCGAGGAATCGCTAACGTATACCATAGCCACAACGGACAACCCGGTTAAATGTTTCAGGAATCAAATAATAATTGAAGAGAGTAACAGCTCGTCCGTAGACACGTGTGTTCTGTTTAAAAGCAAAGTTAGACACATAGTAAAAATAAATTACCGCAGTAACCTACTGAATACCTTGCAAGAGGTGGTTAATGCAGAAGTGGTAAACGAAAATGTGAAACAAGTCCTAAGGGACTATTTTTTTCCAAAAATGTTCCGACTAGCAACAGATGTAGCATCAACTGCAAAATCTGTTCCATGGCAAAGTACAAACGCCACCCATCCAAACAAGCAGTAGCACAAACACCTATACCTACTTCTGTGGGGGAAATCCTCCACATTGACATTTTTTCCACAGACAGATCTCTTTTCCTTACGTGTGTGGACAAATTCTCGAAATTCGCCACAGTACAGGATCGCGTCAAGGGCTATTGTGGACGTAAAAACTCCAATAATGCAAATAGCGAATTTTTTTCCAAAAGCGAAAACGATCTACTTCGATAACGAGAAATCCCTAAACTCCGAGACCATAAAATCCATTCTCCTGAACAACTATAACATTACCGTTTCTAACGCACCACCTCTACACAGCACATCAAACGGCCAAGTAGAGAGATTTTATAGCACCCTGGCCGAAATAGCACGATGTTTGAAGCTAGAAAACAAATTAATTGACACCACCGAAATAATTCTTCTTGCAACTAATAAATACAATAAATCAATTCACTCGGTGACTAACGAAAAACCCATAGACATTTTACACTCAAAAGCCGCAGAATTCGAGGCAGTAATTGGCAAAAAAATTCAACAGGCTCAGGAGAAAACCCTCGAACACGTAAACAAAGATAGGACTCATAAAACTTACCAAGTGAGCGATAAGGTTTTCCTGAAAGCAAACAAACGCCTGGGGAATAAGCTTACACCACTGTGCTCAGAAAAGGTTATTGATGCAGACCTGGGGACCACGGTCCTTATTAAAGGGAGGGTGGTCCACAAGGACAATCTACGTTAATCGTCCTCATAAGATTTTGACCTACCACTTTGTTCCTTTCTTTATTCTTTCTAGGTTACAGAAATATTTTTTAATTTTCATACTAAGGGCTATTAGGACGGACGCGACATTAAAACTAAACGATTACACGAAAACGGACTATATCCCGATAGAAGACAAGGACATTGTAATCTGGGAGAATTACGGAAGCCTACAGCACGCAACGAACATGACGACCTACGAGGTCTACGCAGACCAGAAAGAAGCAATAACAAAGACATTCACAGACGACCACAGAACACCAGTTATTGAAACGGACCTTAGACATATTCGCAAGTTGGTGACCACCCTTAAGTTCCACCACAGGGCTACTAGAAGTATTAATTTAATTGGTACGGCTCTCAAGGTTATTGCAGGTACGCCTGACTTTAATGATTGGGAGCAGGTAAGATTTAATCAGAACCGGTTAATGAGGGCAGACGAGGGTCAGACAGAATTAAATATAAAATTTCAAGAACGTCTAAATGAGCTCGCTAACGCAATGAATCAGATTCAGAAATACGAAACAAATAAAGAAACACACTTGTTAGAAATCATCTTAGCAAAGAATAGAATCATCATTACAGACCTAGAAAACATCCTTATGGGCCTAACCCTAGCAAAATTAAATATTGTAAGCCCAGCTATTCTAGATGGTGCCGGCGTAAGCGAATTCAAAGACAAACAGCCTATTAATATTAATATTAATATTAGTTTGGTAGAAATATTAGAAGTATCTAGCATAAGTGTTTTTCAAAATTCTGACATTCTGCACTTTCTCATTAAGTTCCTAATCCTAAGCTCGTATGTAAGAGAATAACGGTCTACCCGGTTCGACGCCATAATAGAATCCTGAACTTCGAGAGCGGAAATGTAGTTGCCGAATGCCCAACACAGAACCTCAATATCGGTGACGGCAAGACAACGGTAGGTGCCGCATTCTGCAAGGAACTAAAAAACGGCACATGTGCTCAGCAGATAGTTTCTGGGGCCTTCGCGCACTGCTCCACGCTCCCTGGTCATCTACATCCAATCACCATTGTCGACCACGGAACCCTAATCATCAACGATGCCAACGTAACGGTGACTGACGACCAAGGCCGGGAACAAAAGGTATCCGGAACGTACCTGTTAGCGTACTCTGACAAGGTAGCGCTCAACAGAACCTGGTTCATAAACCAGCTGGGGAGCTTACTGAAAAAACCTGCTGTGTCGGCTATGACAGTAGTAAACGTCACTTCCCACCACAACCGGCTCAGCCTCCCGTTTCTCCATGAACTCAGCCTAAGTAACCTACACCATATCGGGGCCCTCAGAGAAA
This sequence comes from Drosophila pseudoananassae pseudoananassae, assembly GCA_018153035.1. NCBI lineage: Eukaryota > Metazoa > Arthropoda > Insecta > Diptera > Drosophilidae > Drosophila > Drosophila pseudoananassae. Next base: position 1,692,290 of record JAECXR010000022.1, on the reverse strand, counting down.
GACTGTCATCGGGATCCCGTCTCAACATTTTCCTTATTCTACTGGCTGCCCTTTCTCTATGCGCAGTCCTGTGGATTGGCAAATACCACCTGAAGACCAATGGCCGCAAGAAATCGAGGGCCGACGACGATGTACAACGAGTAGGTCCTCGGGACGACGATCATTTAAAGGAGGGAGGAGTTAACACGCGCAGACAGAATTTAGGAAAAGTGCCAAATTGCACACCGGATCCGGTAGCCCGCACGCGTAACGAAAGAGGTGCTGACTACGCATTCCAAGGGCAACGCATGACTACGCATGTCCGCGGACCGGCTCGGGCACTTGCGCAACAAGTGATCGTTGCTGGCCGGATACGGATTCTGACACTGCAATTGGGCAACTGCGCCGCAGCCCAACGAAGGCTTCGAAGTACAGCCCGGGTAGTATTTTAATTTAGTCTTAAATAGAACTCCGCAGCCTTAGCTAGCGTTATATTTTATTCTATCTTTGTCAGTAGCCAGACCCTAACGGGATTGAGTGAAACAAATGATTAATAAATAATATCTGAAAAACTCACACACCAATAACATATTAATAACTTACACAATCTACCGCACAGATCATCCAGATGGCAAGTCCCACGGAGAAACTGGAGTTCTAATCAGAGAACGCATTAAACACCATTTTCACAAAAGGTTTGCACCAAACTTTTAGGTCACATCGATACAAATTTAGTCAAGCAACGGAATCCTTTCAATCGCTGCCGTTTACTGCCCTTCTCGTTTCTTAATCTCGGAAAGACAATTTATGGACTTCTACAACTCACTTGTGGATCGTTTTATAGCCCCAGGAGACTACAACGCCAAACATACACACTGGGGATCACGTCTTGTGACTCCCAAAGGAAGGCAATAGTACAATGCAATTATAAATGGGAAAAAACACTGGACTATGTTTCTCCTGGAAGTCCCACATACAGGCCAACAGACTCACGCAGCTTCCAGACCTTATTGATTTTGCGGTGACAAAAAACATACCTCGCAATCTAATAAGTGCCAAAGCAGTCTCAGACTTATCATCAGACCACTCGCCTGTGCTTCTAACGCTTCTTCGAAGCCCCGAAATAACCGAAATAACCCTTCAGCCTGACATCGCCAAAAACGAACTGGCTTAAATACAAAAAGTACGTGAGTGCCCACATAGAACTCGCCCCGGAGTTTAACATGGAATCGGACATCGACTACACTACGAGCGCCCTGGAAGAAGTACTCGTTGCTTCAGCTAAAAATTTCTACTCCTCATGGAAAGGAAGTAGACCGAAATAAATACTACTATTCCAATTAGTCAATCAAACAGCTCGTGCGACTAAAGAGGCGCACGCGTCGTGATTGGGAAAACAGCAGATCACCAGTTTCAAAACAATGCCTTGAGAAAGCAACCCAATCACTCGAGCAGGCTCTTCACCATCAGGAGAAAAATGCACAGCTGAGGTTGTTTCTCTTTCGGAAACAAGTACAAAGTACCCCCTGTGGAGGGCCCACCCAAATCTTAGCACCTCAACATTCGCCACACATCTCCAAAGTGTCTTCCAGCCAAACCCAGCCTCGTATTCATTCCCCCTGCCAGTAATTCATCCAAAGGCCTCCCCTTAGCCAGCTGCATCTTCATTCCGGCCGAAGGCTCCCGGTAGTGACCTATTGACGCCAAAGATCCTGATCTAACATCCAAAATGCGCTATAGAGGTCGTCTGCAAAATATTTAATAGGATCATTAATCTTGGCCAAAAAGGTGAAAAAAATCCATCAATATAATGATACCGAAGCCTGGAAAAGACCACACCATTCCGTCATCATACAGCCCAATAAGCCTTCTATCTTTTTTGTCGAAATTGTTTGAAAAATGCTTGTTAACTCTCATAATGCCACATCTGGAAGCTTGCAACATTATCCCGGCACACCAATTTGGCTTCCGAAAAAACCACGGAACCATCGAGCAAGTGAACAACCGAAGTAAAGATTAACATCCGAAATACGCTCAGCCTTCGAACAGCGAGAATACTGCAACGCTATTTTCCTCGACGTATCTCAAGCTTTCGACTGAGTTTGGCTCATTAGACTCATGCAAAAAATTAAAACGTATTTGCTAACATACACCCACAAGCTACTGGAATCATACCTCCACAATAGGGTATTCTCTGTAAGAAGCATCGTAGCTACTTCGGGCGACTACATCATCGAAGAAGTTCCACAAGGAAGCGCACTCGGCCCGTGTCTATATGTTTTGTATACTGCGGATATTCCTACGAACGCACAACTAACAACGTCAACGTTCGCCGATGATACCGCTATCCTTAGTCGCTCCAGATGCCCAACGTAAGCAACAACCCAACTGTCCAATCATCTTATAATAGTGGAAAGGTCGCTGTCCGACTGGCACATTAAAATAAACGAAAAAAAGTGTAAACATATAACGTTTACTTTTAATAAGCAAACATGCACTCCGCTTTCACTAAACGATAGCTGAAGAAGAACGTACCTTGGCGTCCACCTTGATAGACGACTTACCTGACGTAAACACATCGAATCAAGAAGATGCACCTAAAACTGAAAGCCAGCCGCCTCCACTGGATCATAAACTCGATCGCCTGTGCCTAGACTACAAGTTACTACTCTTATTCAGTCCTAAAGCCAATCTGGCTCCCAGGTGTGGGGGAACGCGGCAGAAACATAGACATCATACAGCGCGCACAATAAAAAATCTTGAGAACTATCACTGGGGCACCTAGGTATGTTCGCAACGAAAACATCCACCGCGATCTGGACATCCTCGCAGTGAAAGACGAAATCCAGAAACAAAAGGAGTCGTACAAGGAAAAACTGTCTTCGCTCCAAAATTTTCTCGCTCGAGGATGGACCCGGGTTTCTAGCATATCCCGCCTGAGACGCAACGACCTCCCAACCCAGCAATAGGGCCGTCTAACACTGTATTAGTCAATATGACTGTTAGTTAAGATTCAAGAAAAAAAAGTATCATTTAAAAAAATAAAAAAAAATACAACTTTTTAAACGCGGCGAGTGCGTTTAACTCGTTAAGCAGCTATGTGGGGCGCTTGTCATCAAGGTCAGTCTCCGTATTAACTTATGGATTTTCTTTTTTTCGCATTCGAAGAAGCGTTCCAAAATGCACGTTTTTAAGTTTTCGTTCTTGCGTGTGCGTGGTTGGTTGATTGCTTCGATTGACGCTAGGATCGTGTTAAACTTCCTTTCGTCTGAGGTTATTCCCGCCAGAACGAATTGGGTTATGATTTGCGATAGCCATAATTATCGGTGCTCGGGTCAAAGCGGCGGTATTTTAACAGCTACGCGGTTAATAACTGCGACGCAACCGCGAGTAATCGTAAAAGACATCGGCGTCGTCTTTTGGGGTGTAGTTTTTTGTCATTGTAAGCACCAGTGCTCGCGTGTATATAGTGATCACGTCGGGGTCAATGTTTGTGTATTTATTTATCATCATGATCAAGAAGCAAATATGGCAAAGACGTAGCAGTAGCGGTGGAGTGTATATGTCGTTAGTCGAGTGTGTATATGTGTTGGAGATGGACACCCGCAATATCGATACTCGCGTAAATTATTGAGTTCGTGCTAACGTAAGCTGCTGACGGTTGCCTCAAGCTTAATCCATTTTTACATGAATCCTCTGAGGCTGGGCTTTTCGTTGTTGGGTTCGGGGAGCGACTTGGGCTTACGGGCAAGGCGAGCTGGTCCTCATAGCGGAGGATCTCTGCAACAGTGGCTCAGCAACGCCCGCCGACGCGGACGGAATGGTGAGGGTCGCCGGCGTCAGGATTAGCTCAGGAGCGGAGTTTCGGAGAGCAGTCCACAAACTGGCGCGTCTTCTAGTTAAATATGCCGGATGGAGGCTTTCAACGGGTCAACAGAACAGATACATTTTTAGTTATCTCTAGTTATGTAATTATCGCTAATCTGGTATAAGATAGCTTAGAGCAGAGCGAAAGCGAAAGCTCATTAGAGCAGATTAGAGCAAAAATATATAGATCGAATTACAACGTTGAAGAGTTAGCTTCTTTCTTTTTTATTTGTGGGAGATAAAATAATCTCGATAAACAACTTTCAAAACAAATTTGCTAAAAACTGGCCAAATCTATAAATAAGTATAACTATATCTATATATCTATCTACTATTATATGTATATATATATTTAACATTTAAATTCTGAAAGAACCGAAATATTGGCAAACAACTTATACTAGTCGGCATATAGTGCCCCCTCGCTTCACTATAACTGAAGATGAGTTTATGCAGTTTTTCAACTCACTAGGAGACCACTTCAGCAGGTTCAGCAGCAGCAGAAGACCTCAATGCCAAGCACACATACAGGGGATCTGGTCTCGTGACTACAAAAGGAAAACAGCTCTATAATGCAAATATCAAACCCAAGAACAAGCTCGACTATGTTTCTACCCAAATAAACTACCCGGTTTATTAGACTTTGCGATTTTCGAATTTCGGATCTCTCATCTCATCACTCGCCTGTTTTGTTTATTCTACGTCGACATCCAGGAACATTCGCACAATCATCAAAATTGACCCCACAGAAAACCAACTGGGTTAAGTACAGAAAGTATATAAGCTCACAGATTGATCTCAACGATGAAGCCAACGTAGACAGCTTTGTTAATTCACTGGAGTCCGTACTCGTCTCTGCAGCTCGAGCTTCAACACCTCAAACTATAAATACAAAATGCAACCCAAAGAAGACAAATCGAAAAGCTCGTCCTCAAAAAGCGACGCTTACGTCGGGAGTGGCAATTCCACAGATCCTCATTTGCTTAGCGGAGATAGAGACATCCCATCAACTTACTAAAGCTCTATAGCAAGAAGAAATATATGTCCACTGCTGCTACATAGAGCAATTGTCAACTTCTAGTACAAAACGCTAACTTTGGAGAGCTCATCCAACTCTGAGCTCACCCAAAGAAACCGTGATGCCTATTAAAAATTCCACAGGCGGCTAAGCGGTCAGCGATGCAGAAAGAGCCAGCACGTTTGACAACCTTTTTAAAAGTGTCTTCCAACCAAATCTTGACACTAGTGCGTTTACTTTGCCATATGAGCCTCAGCTTCAACATGAGTCAATTGAGTTTCGCCCAAACTAAATCGCTAAGATCATCAAAAATCAACTGAATCAAAAAACATCCCCGGGCTGCGATTTCAAAAGTCCCAAAATGAACATTGAGCTCCCATTTCGCGCCGTTCACACTATCCATCATCTTGGCATATAATGCTTATCTAAACTCTTTGAAAAATGCGTATTGACTCGGATAAACACGTGCCTAACAATCTAGGAAGGAATCCCGTCTCATCAATTGAGAAATGAGTGGAATGGGGAAAAGGGTGACTCACTTGTCGGATGACAAAATGACGAACCAACTCCCTTGTAATTTCATTTACCGGCCATCATTTTTATACCCTTGCAGAGGGTATTATAATTTTGGTCAAAAGTGTGCAACGCAGTGAAGGAGACATCTCCGACCCTATAAAGTATATATATTCTTGATCAGGATCACCTCCTGAGTTGATATGAGCATGTGCGTCTGTCCGTCTGTCCGTCTGTCTGTCCGTCTGTCTGTCTGTTTTTACGCAAACTAGTCTCTCAGTTTTAAAGCTATCGTCTTGAAACTTTGCACACACCCTTCTTTCCTTTGCACGCAGTATATAAGTCGGAACGGCCGGGATCGGCCGACTATATCCTATAGCTGCCATATAACTGATTGATCGGAAATGGTATAACTTTGGTGTTTTAAGAGTTACAGAGTTCAGATTTTGTACGAATGCTACTTTTGGCAAAATCATACGACCTACCAAATTTCATAAGGATCGGCCGACTATATCATATAGCTGCCATATATCTGATTGATCGGAAATGCTATAACTTCAAGTTTTTAAAGCTAGAGAATTAGGATTTAGTACGATTGCTATTTTTGGCAAAATAATACAACATGCCAAATTTTATAAGGATCAGCCGACTATATCCTATATCTGCGATATAACTGACTGATCGGAAATGGCATAACTTCAGTGTTTTTCGAGCTAGGAAGTTGGGATTTTCTATGAATTCTATTTTTCGAAAAATAATACGACTTATCAAGTTTCATATGGATCGGCCGACTATATCTTATAGCTGCCATATAACTGAACGATCGGAAATGGTATTTGGTAAAAATACCAACTTTGGGGTTCTTCAAGATAGAAGTTTGGGATTTTTTTTTAGATTTTGTCTTGTAATTTATTGGTTATATTATGATATTCCCATAAGAATCGGTCAATTATATCCGATTTTAGCGATATATATCCTGTTTTAGCTGCAAGGGTATATGAACTTCGGCTCCGCCCGAAGTTAGCCTTCCTTTCTTGTTTTTCTTTAATACTGAAATTAAAGCTAAAGATAGAGATCGAAGTCCTTAGGAGGATTTGAACATAGTAAAATTGTGCAGAGGACAAAAATTCTACGTCTTACCTTTACGACAGAAAATGTGCTGTGAGGTGTAACACTGCTATAACTGATGATTTCACTATTGGAGCTGGAGGTAGGAGGGGGAATTCCTTGAGGAGTTTCTCAAGGCAGCGCGCTAGGGTCAACATTATATGCCCTTTACACAGCGGTCATCAGCCGACAAGCATAAGACTAACAATATTTACATTTGTCTTAGTGTACTCTTAGTGTATGTAATGACCTGCAAATAGCCCAAATAATTACAAACCAACTTACTTAGATATACAAAAAATATTTATTACTAGCAGTACCCTGCCACGTTACGCTGTGGCATATTGTTGTTGCACGCATAAGAAATAAGTCAAACAAAAAAGAATAATTTTCAAATTAATTGAATTCTGTAATACTTGTGGGTAAACAATATTCTTTGTTTCTCCATTCTCCGCGTAAATATAAATATTATTTGGTTTTCCGACACGGGAACACGCAACATATAATTGTCCGTGTGAAAAACAATCTTCATCCAAATCCAAACCACAAAACTCCAGAGATTGACCTTGAGCTTTATTGATGGTCATTGCGAACGCCAAACGAATGGGAAACTGCAATCTTTTGAACTGGAACGGTGTATCACTCGGGAACATAGCAATCCTAGGAATGAGGACATCTTCACCTTTAAAAGGACCACTTATGATCGTTGCTTCTACAACGTTGTTCATCAATTTCTTGACTGCGAGTCGCGTACCATTACAGAGTTTCGGCTTATTCATATTCCGGAGCATGATAATCGACACACCTATTTTTAATTTCAATATGTGTGGTGGCATTCCAGGCAGGGTACTTAACTGCTTCCTCTGCCTCCACAACGGTGTCTATCGACTTATATGTAATTTCGTCAGTTTAATTCCCTCTCTTTCTCTTAAGCGAACGGTCGTGTTTTTTTGTGCGCACTGCGTTTTATTATAAATATTGGTAAACCGGTGTTTACATACTTGTGAATTAAACCTTGTGAATCTTAACTATCTTCAAGCCTAAACCGTATCGCTTCGCGAGTGCTGTGGTATATTTGGAGTCGAATTAATAAATTGAATAATTTCAATTCCAAGTATAGCTCAGCTCTGCTTCTTCCCCGGCTTATCTTTATTTCTGCATTTCTCTTTTGCACTATTCAAAGCTCCCGCTTTGGCTTCCTATTTGGCACAGTGGTTCAAGGTATTGTGTTTTTTAACTTTTTAAATATTAATTTTTGTTTTATTAAATAAAAAAAAAATAAAATGGAATTTAAACTTGTCTGTGCCATTAAGTCTTGTAACAAGACAATTTCCTCATCCCAGCCTGCCATCCATTGCTGGCTATGTGAGAACGTCGTACATGCCAAGTGTGCCGGTTTCACTGCATCAGTTTCGGATGCCATTTCCCGTAGGTCTGGGATACATTATTGTTGTGAAAATTGTCGTGCTGTGCAAGGCGAAATGAGGTCGTTCATGAGACAGACCAAAAATGGATTTAAAGAGCTGATCACTGGTTTTCGTAAAATCAATGACCAGCTCTGTGCGCTGGACACTCAGTTTAGTGGCCTTCAGCTGCTAAACGAGTCCCCTAAGCGCAAGAAATCCGCTGTTTCTGATCCGCCTCAGCCTGCTCAGCCGACATTAATGCAGCCGCTTATATCTCTGGCCACCCCAAGGGCTAGAACTGAGAAAAATTCGTCAGAATTTCTCAGGGATAATGAGCAATTGTCTGATATGTCCGCCATGGCATCCCTTCAAGTGATGCCACAAGTCCTAGGGAACGAAACCCCCATTAGGGTCACCCAAAAGGGTATTCCACAGTCCGGACCACCGGCACCGACTGATGCTGCAGTTCTAGTACCTGCGACACCAAAACCCTTACAGGTGATTCCTCCATCGAAACATATATTTGTTTCTCGGCTCGCCCCCTGATACTTCAGAGATTGATATCTCGGCTTATATCAAAGCCAAAACAAAAGCCGATATAAAGGTGGAGGACATTCAAAAATTTAAATATAGTTATACAAGGCGCACGTCTTCTTTCAAGATTCGTGTGCCCGCGCTGATGTTCAAGACGATTTGTTCTCCCAGTTTTTGGCCAGAGAATCTTTTCGTCCAAGAACATCAGCCTAGTTCCGTGAAGAAAAAAGTTCAAAAACCAGTGGGAGTGAGACTTCCCAATATCGGAACCAGTGACCAACCCTCCACCTCTTCTTTGGCTCCTAACCCAAAAAACTAGTTTCCTCACTAACTCTTACCTATCAGAATACTAGGGGGCCCCAAGCTATATTCTGATAGTTCTTTCTTTGCATCCCATATAATAGCATTTACAGAAACCTGGTTAAATCCGGAGATTTGTCCGCCATTCGATACGTCTCTAATCTTATGACGGATCGTGACCAACTCGTAGCGGTGGGCGACTTTAATATCCCAGAATTAAAGTGGTCCAACGTCGACAACTCACCATCTTTGTCACTTTCAACTTACCATGACTTCACCGCGGGCATGTTTGACATGTCCCTAGGTCAGATCAATCATGTTAGAAATTCGCTAGGTCGGCTTTTAGACTTATGTTTTGTATCTGATCCGGATGGTACTGCTCTCTCCAGAGCTTTTCCCCTTTCAACCCCAGAGGATCCATATCACCCCACGCTGGAGGTCTCAATCGAAACCACTCCTGGTATCGATCAGATGTCTCCGAGCGTGGTAAATAAGATTCGCTGTTTCCGTAAAGCTGATTTTCAGAAACTTAATAGCCTTATAGAAACATTTGACTGGTCTGATATTCTAGCGTGCACTGATCTTAATGTCACTTTAGAAAAATTTTATTTTACATTAAATAAATTTTTTGACTCATGTGTGCCTTGGAAATATCCGTCCGCTTCAGCAAATCCTCCTTGGTTTACAAGGTGCCTTACTAACTTAAAAAATAAAAAAAATAAGCTCTTACTTAAATATAAAAAAACCTGCAGTAGTGTGGATTTCGCAAGATACCTACTAGCTCGGTCGAATTTTACCGTGCATAACGCTGAATGTTATAGGAATTATATTGACCGCTGCCGGATTCAATTTACTCAGGATCCAAAGCAGTTTTATAATTTTGTAAACACTAAGCGTAAACACGTATCTTTTTCACCCCTGCTTACGTTTGAAAATTCTTCTGCGACTTCGGATCAGGCCATTGCCGATCTATTCGCAGAATTTTTTCAAACAACTTATTCTCCTCCTAAACTGACTGATCAGCCTTACGCATATAACATTCAAGCAGCAAATCTTATTTTCTGTCCGTTTTTTTCTGAGAATAACTTATTATCTGGTCTTTTAAGGGTAAAACCCATTTATTCGCCAGGCCCCGACGGAGTACCAGGCTGTGTGCTAAAATACTGCGCCAGGGCTCTGTGCAAACCTCTTCTAAGACTTTTCAACTTATCTTTGGAAACCTCGATTTTTCCCCTTATGTGGAAGGAATCATTTATAATTCCCCTACATAAAAAAGGGAAAAAGTCCGAGGCTGCCAACTACAGAGGCATCTCTAAGTTGTCGGCAATTCCAAAGTTATTTGAAAAATTAATTACCCCTCATTTGCAACACCTTTGCTCTTCGATTATCACTCCTTGTCAGCATGGCTTTATTAAGCGTCGCTCCACCACCACAAACTTATTGGAGTTGACATCCTTTGTCATAAATGGCTTTTGTAAGGGATATCAAACCGATGTAATTTACACAGACTTCAGCAAAGCATTCGATTCAGTTAATCACTCACTCTTGTTGAGTAAACTGAATATGCTGGGTTTTCCTAAAGACCTCTTAACGTGGATCTCCAGCTACCTAGATGGAAGGACACAAAGAGTCTTATTTAAAAACATACAGTCCCGTCTGGTCCGTGTTACATCCGGCGTCCCTCAAGGAAGTCATCTTGGCCCGTTATTATTTACGCTTTTTATAAACGACTTGCCCCTGCTTTAACGAACTCTCTAGTTCTCATGTATGCAGATGATGTAAAGCTTTGTCTTCAGTACAAATCCATCTCTGCCCAATGCAGTCTTCAGTCTGACCTTGATAACTTTCAAAAATGGTGCTTAGCTAATGATCTAATACTTAATGGATCTAAATGCAAACATATGTCTTTTTATCGTTCTTGCCCTCTGCAAGCTACTTATTCTATTAATGGGATTGCCTTAGAAAAATTGACCCAGGTTAATGATCTCGGCATCCTATTAGACATCAAACTTAAATTTGCCGACCATATTTCCTTAATGGTTAATAAGGCTAAAGGAGTTCTTGGTTTTATCATAAGGTGGTCAAAAGAATTTAATGACCCCTATATAACTAAAACTCTATTCATTTCTTTGGTCCGTCCTATACTGGAGTACGGTTCATGTGTCTGGAGTCCCCAATATGGAGTACATCAGGACCGCATAGAATCCGTACAAAAGAATTTCCTAACTTTTTCACTTAGAGGTCTAAACTGGGATGCAAATCTTCACCTTCCATCTTATAACAGTAGACTCTTACTCATAAACTTACCTAGCTTAACAAATCGTAGGACAATGCTCGGTGTAGTTTTTCTGCATAACCTTATTAACGGGGATGTAGATAGCCAGCATTTACTAACACGCTTAAAATTTAACATTCCTAATAGAAGGACTCGAAACTTTAGTCCTCTGTTCCTTAGCCGTTGTAGTTCGACATATGCACTGCATGACCCTTTTAGGGTATTATGTTCGAACTACAATGGTCTCTACGCCATAACATCTCTTTCCTGTCCCTCAAACTTACAATATAGAATTTTAAATTTCCTTACTAACTCCTCCTAGCTTAATAATTAAAAAAAAATTGCTTAATATATTCTAACAAATCGTTTATTGAGCGCCCCTCGGTCGTCTGGGCCTCTAAGCTTTATGATGAATACAGGAATGCTAGCTGATGCTCTTATTGATGCACAAGCCATTTCCAAATTCTGAAAGACCGGTAAAAAAAAAAAAAAAAAAAAAAAAAAAAATATGCTGGATTGGATTACATGATTGAGCTGGTAGATATCTTTGTTCTTGGCAGCAAGAATCGGTCGTCCACTGAGCCAATAGTGATTCCTATAATTTATTCGGATGTCTCAAACACTTTTTGTATAAGTCCTTCCTTCGGTGTAACTAAATTACAGAAATTCTCGGGAAATGCTATTTTTCTCGACGTCTCATTGACTGGCAGCTTTCCGTTCCCAATGTCCAGTAGCTGTCCTGACAATACGTCGGCTGAGTCATCGTTCTGTAACTGGGCATTCGTCTTCAACTGTAATGTACGTACATGTTGCCACAATATAGAATATTTCAGGCAAGAATTTATCTCGTCAGCTGGTGTCGATCGGGAAATCACAGGCAACGTTTGTCTGAAATCCTCTGCGAGCAATATTAATGCATTCCAAAATGTTTGGACAGCTCCAAGCAAATCCCGCGATGATCGATCGAGAGCCTCCAGCGATTTTTTACATCTTTGCAATACTTTTCCCATGCCAGATGCTCTGGAAATATTGCACGTAGGAGTCTCGATGATTTTCACGTTCAATGGCAACTTCAGCGCTGAATGAGCAGTCTTCCCACCAGGTAACAATGTCGCAGCGATTCCAGATGAAGCAAGAGCTAAAGCTATGTCCTAAAGCTAAAGCTAAGTGCATCCGCATTGCTCTCAGCCGCTCAGTCTCTCGGATGGAGGCCCGCTCTTTGGCAGTCATATTCGAAATGTTACGTCTTTTTGCTTCTGTATTGCGAGTATGACGACCCAAATTCAACTTCTTGGGTGGAATGACTTCGTTTCTAACTGACATTTTGACATTTTCATTTGACATTTTCTTCTTAGCTGTCTGCCTAAATAGAAAAGTAGGGGCACGGGGAAACGCGAAAAAACTGATATATTCGCAAACGCAGATAAGCTATCAACATCAAAAATAGACAAAACCGAGCTGGAACCTCAACGCATGTTGTGTGTTGGGCTTAAACGGTTCAGAACTTTTTAAGTCTATAAAGGAAGGAGATACGAACAGGGCATTTTTATATATAGCTTTGTTTGCATTGTCATAACAAGTACCTTGAAATTTTTAATTTCACACAAAGGAATTCTTCCTCCTCACAAAAGATCCAGTGAACAATAAAGAACAAAAAGAAAGGAATATATTCGCTCGCTCAGTTGAGTGAACAACTCTTTTTTGTTCACTCACTCATGAGCAACCCAACACTACTCTGCACTCTCTATTAGCTGGATCTACTGCTGAATCGAAGCATTTCCTGTCGAACATTAGGAAATACAACTCTTGCTTCCAAATGACGTCATTTGGTGCGGAAATTATAACTGCGCAATTCATGCCAACTTTTAAAATCAAAGGACAAATCTATCACAAAGCCGGTTCCCTGCTTCCGTTCTCAGACAGCGAACACAAATTTCTTCAAATGTACTTCATTGGTGATGATGGAGCTGAAGTCGATGCACGTTATGGAATCAATACCTCGCTGAAGAAGCCCATTATTTCGCAGCTACGGAAGCTTTTTCACGAACGGAACCATTTGGTGCGTTTGTTCAAAACAGCAATCGATATGATGCTTTCTGATACCCATAAAATTGTCATTCAGGCAGACAAAACGGATGGAGGCCCGCTCTTCTTCAGTCATATTCGAAATGTTACGTCTTTTCGCTTCTGTATTGCGAGTATGATGGAACCATTTGGTGAGTTTGTTCAAAACAGCAATCGATATGATGCCTTCGGATACCCATAAAATTGTCATTCATGCAGACAAAACGCCTGCTGGAGAACATATCAGGAGATACAATGCTCCAACTATAGACGAAGTGGCAATTGTCATAGTCGGGGATCACCGTTGTTACGATGCTTTGCAGTATCCACTCATCTTCTGGGATGGTGCCGATAGATATCATTTCAATGTGAGTATGGTAGATCCAGTCAATGGTGTAGAAACGAATAAAAAGTGCAGCGCGATGAACTTTTACTCATACCGATGTAAAACATACATCGAATAATCTTTATATTTACGCGGAAAATGGAGAAACAAAGAATATTGTATACCTACAAGTATTACAGAATTAAATTAATTTGAAAATTATTCTTTTTTGTTTGAATTATTTCTTATGCGTGCAACCACAATATGCCACAGCGAACCGTGACAGGGTACTGCTAGTTACTTATATTAATATGACTTGAGGCTTGATAATGTTGATGGAAAAAAACGACAATAAAGAATGATGCGATAGTCAAATATTTAAAGTGACCGTGTTAATACATGCACATGCTGGTGATTTATAGTTATAATTATCTTATAAATCTATATTAGCCAATTCAATGAAATTAGTTATTGAACTGTTTTTTCAACTGATTCTTGAGAAAAAAATCGATAAATGTTATCGTATTTGAGTAGGCGCGGGAAATTCCTGCAAATATTATCGTATTTGGGAAAATTTAAAATTATGTGTGAAATGTCTTCTATTGTTTTGAAATTGCAATCGCAGTTGGGACTGTCATGAACTTGTAATTTGTATAGGGTGTATTTATCAAAGGAATGAACGCTGAGGATTTTATTAATTTGTTTGATCTGTAATCTATTGAGATTGCAGTTTTTAGATTGGAATATATTGTTATCAATTTTTCGGAGTATATCAGCCACAATGCGATTAGATGAATTCCGCTTTTGAAGGGCTTGAACAGCACCCAACCTATCTGTCAGTATAGATACCCTTGTAATATGATGGTCAATAGAATATTGAATGGCTTTCTTTAAGGCTGTAAGCTCTGCAGTAAGTGAAGAGAACTTCTTATTGACATAAAAACGTTTAGTTGTGTTACTATTGACATGGTAAAAAGAACACCCAGTGAAACTATCTCTAATAGAACCATCCGTATAAATTATTTCAAAATTTTGGCTGGTTAATAAACTTGTTTTTCTTTTCTCCACCACGTCAGGTTGGCAAGAACCCTTAAAAAATTAGAATCAAAGGTTAAAAACCGAGGCTCAGAAAAGTTAGCATGTATTTGGATACTAGATGTAACAGTCTTCGAGATATTGGCAAAGGAAGATTATGCATATTCGTATTTGGGTCTAACGAAGGCTTTAAAAAACTTAAGAGCTACGCTGGGGTGGATACCGAAGCGGTATCCTTAATGGCCTTAGCTAGCGTGTGTCGAACATGATTGATAAAGGAGTTGTTAGTACTAATGGTTCTTCCTAAGTAAATAACATGGTCAACTTCCTTAATTACTAGATTGCTGCACATAATATTTAAAGAACGTCTTTTATTGTTTAAATGTATCACAGATGATTTGGTAGGATTAAAATTTAGATTAATAGTATCACAAGTTTCTTTAAATAGATTTACTTTTTGTTCAAGAATTTCTCTTGCAGACATGAAGTCTTTGAAAAGAAAAAAAACCGTCCGCGTATTGAAGAAGTAGACTTTTATGGTTAATAATAGTATGAAGGACGGTTGCGTACAGGTTGAAACGAAACGATTTCATTTTCTTAAAAAGTCAATAATGATATTAATGTAACGGTGGTTGAAACCAAAATCAACCAGAACTTTGCAAAGGATGGGGATATTGACACAGTCAAAGGCTTTACTCATGTCCAGTACTGCTGCCAAAACATGAAAGCCCTTGGCTTTAAGATTAGCAACATTGTTTATCACATCATTAATACATTGTGCTGTTGAGTGGTTTCTCTTGAAGGCGTAAGACCTATCAGGAAGTAGTTGATTTTTTGTAATGTGTTCTTCTAAGCTATTTTTAACAAGACCTTCAAGGCACTTCAAGGTAAAACTAAACTTAATAGACATATAGGTCTGTTGTTAGTTATGATTAAAGAATCCAATTTTTTTTTTGGAACAGGTACGATTTTAATTTTTTGCTATATATCGGGTATTTGGCCTTCGTTTTTCGAAGAACGTCTTCTATTGTTGAAATGTATAAGAAATACTATAAGAAATATCATTCAACATGGAAACAAAATTTTGAATTTATTCGGGAGGTAAAGATAGAAGCATACTATAAGAAATATTATCTAATCCCATCGAAGAATTTGGGTTACGAGTCTTGAAAAAGTCAAAGACTTTATTAGGAGAAAAGTATTTTCTATTTATGGTTTCGAGTTCAAATTTAGGAAAATTATAATGTATACAGCTTGGAGTATCAGTAGCTATTACAATTTGCTAAACAAATATTTGATGAACCTGGTCGTCAAAAAGTTATTATTAATATTATTATTATTATAAGGCCATGACAACCCTTTTATCGGGTCTCTGCCTGAAGTGCAATGTGCCTCCACGCGTCTCTGTCCTGAGCGCGCCTTTGCCAGTTGGTAACACCAAGTGTGGACAGGGTTTCCATCACCTGGTCTTGCCAACGCGTTCGGGGTCGTCCTCTCCTTCGTGCCCCAACAATCACCGCATCAAACACCTTACGAGCCGGAGCGTCTTAATCCATACGGACAACGTGGCCTAGCCAGCGAAGTATTTGAGATTTCACTCGATTGGCTACGTCAACATCATCATATAGCTCATACAGCTTGCGGTTGTATCTGATGCGATAAACATCGTCCACGCAGATTGGACCAACGATTTTGCGAAGAATTTTCCTCTCGAACACTCCAAGTGCAGCTGCATCTGACTGCGTCACTGTCCAGCACTCCACACCATATAGGAGTACTGGAGTTTTTGTGCGTCGAGAGAGAGCTCTACTATTGAACTGTCTACTGAGCTCAAAGTAACACCTGTTGGCAAGTGTTATTCTCCGCTTAGTCTCTAGGCTGACATCATTTGTGCTTGTTATAGCAGTGCCTAGGTAGATAATCTCCTTGACGGACCCAAAGCTATAGTTTTCTGCAGTCAGCTGAGAATCAAGATGCCGCGATTCTCTGCTAGAGCACACCATAAACTTTGTTTTCTCCATATTCACTGCTAGTCCTACTTTTGCTGATTCCTTCAATAGCCCCGAAGGCTCCTGTGACATCACGCTTGGTGCGGCCAATAATATCAATATCATCAGCGTAACCAAGGAGCTAGACACATCTGATGGTTAATATCGTTCCCGTCCGATGTACACCAGCCTTTCTTATAATACTGTCCATTAAAATATTGAAGGGTATACAAGACAGCGAGTCACCTTATCTGAGGCCACACTTGGTAGTAAAGGTTTCGGATTGGCCATTTCCTACCTTGACAGAGCTGATGGTGTTGCTCAATGTCATTGGAAAGTCTAGTCAGCTTTGCTGATATACCAAGCTCAGACATGGCGGCATATAGGCGATCTCGCCGGGGGCTATCAAATGCGGATTTGTAGTCGACGAAGAGATGGTACGTGTCGATCTGGTTTTCGTAAGACTTCTCCAGGATTTGGCGCAAGGTGAAAATCTGGTCAACAGTGGACTTGCCAGGCCTGAACCCGCACTGATAATGTCTAATCTGTGCTTCAGCATGGGGTTTCAGTCTTTCACACAATACGCTCGTTAGGACCTTGTATGCAACTGGAAGAAGACTAATTCCGCGGTAGTTGGTGCGCACCGTGGCATCACCCTTCTTCAGGATGGGACAGATCATGCTGAGGTTCCAATCTTCGGGCATGCTCTCCGTGAGCCATATCTTACTGATTAGTTGGTGCATGCTCCCTACCAGCATACCACCAGCTGCCTTAAACAATTCTGCCGGCAGGCCGTGCAGGCACCTGCAGACCTGTTGTTTTTAAGCTGTTGGATTGCATCCTTGACTTCGATATGACTTGGGATTGGCACTTCAATATCAGTGCCATAGATTGGGGTTCGTGGATCATAGTCTTCAGAGTCTGTGCTTGAGCCAGATAACAGACTCGAGAAGTGATCCCTCCATAACCTCAGCACGACGTCTGCTTCTGTAACAAGATTTCCATCATCGTCCTTGCACGCCACTGCACCAGTCTTAAATACTTGGGTCAGACGCATGACCCTCTGGTAAAAGTTACGTGCTTCATTTCTGCATCTGCTGCTCTCTGTGCTCTCACACTATCGCCTTTGCTGCTCTTTCTTCTTGCGTCTGAAAAGGCATTTTTCGTCTCTTCTTCTCGACCTGTAGACATTCACAATAGCCTTTGGAGCTGTTGCGTCATGACGCTCCTGATCGTACTATGGATTCCTTGTTAGAGAAAGCTGGAATCCAAGCACTTCTTCTGCCGAAGCTCGCAGGAAGTGAGATATGAGCGCCCACATCACTTCCCTCTCTTTCTCTTAAGCGAACGGTCGTGTTTTTTTGTGCGCACTGCGTTTTATTATAAATATTAGTAAACCGGTGTTTACATACTTGTGAATTAAACCTTGTGAATCTTACAATCTTAAAGCCTAAACCGTATCGCTTCGCGAGTGCTGTGGTATATTTGGAGTCGAATTAATAAATTGAATAATTTCAATTCCAAGCATAGCTCAGCTCTGCTTCTTCCCCGGCTTATCTATATTTCTGCATTTCTCTTTTGCACTATTCAAAGCTCCCGCTTTGGCTTCCTATTTGGCACAGTGGTTCAAGGTATTGTGTTTTTTAACTTTTTAAATATTAATTTTTGTTTTATTAAATAAAAAAAAAATAAAATGGAATTTAAACTTGTCTGTGCCATTAAGTCTTGTAACAAGACAATTTCCTCATCCCAGCCTGCCATCCATTGCTGGCTATGTGAGAACGTAGTACATGCCAAGTGTGCCGGTTTCACTGCATCAGTTTCGGATGCCATTTCCCGTAGGTCTGGGATACATTATTGTTGTGAAAATTGTCGTGCTGTGCAAGGCGAAATGAGGTCGTTCATGAGACAGACCAAAAATGGATTTAAAGAGCTGATCACTGGTTTTCGTAAAATCAATGATCAGCTCTGTGCGCTGGACACTCAGTTTAGTGGCCTTCAGCTGCTAAATGAGTCCCCTAAGCGTAAGAAATCCGCTGTTTCTGATCCGCCTCAGCCTGCTCAGCCGACATTAATGCAGCCGCTTATATCTCTGGCCACCCCAAGGGCTGGAACTGAGAAAAATTCGTCCGAATTTCTCAGGGATAATGAGCAATTGTCCGATATGTCCGCCATTGCATCCCTTCAAGTGATGCCACAGGTCCTAGGGAACGAAACCCCCATTAGAGTCACCCAAAAGGGTATTCCACAGTCCGGACCACCGGCACCGACTGATGCTGCAGTTCTCGCACCTGCGACACCAAAACCCTTACAGGTGATTCCTCCATCGAAACATTATTTGTTTCTCGGCTCGCCCCTGATACTTCAGAGATTGATATCTCGGCTTATATCAAAGCCAAAACAAAAGCCGATATAAAGGTGGAGGACATACAAAAATTTAAATATAATTATACAAGGCGCACGTCTTCTTTCAAGATTCGTGTGCCCGCGCTGATGTTCAAGACGATTTGTTCTCCCAGTTTTTGGCCAGAGAATCTTTTCGTCCAAGAACATCAGCCTAGCTCCGTGAAGAAAAAAGTTCAAAAACCAGTGGGAGTGAGACTTCCCAATATCGGAACCACTGACCAACCCTCCACCTCTTCTTTGGCTACTAACCCAAAAAACTAGTTTCCTCACTAACTCTTACCTATCAGAATACTAGGGGGCCCCAAGCTATATTCTGATAGTTCTTTCTTTGCATCCCATATAATAGCATTTACAGAAACCTGGTTAAATCCGGAGATCTTTAGCTCCGAAGTTTTTCCAAGTAAGTACACCACTTTTAGACGGGATCGATCTCAGCGAAGAGGAGGTGGAGTCCTCATTTCTGTTGACTCTACTCTTGCTTCTGAAGAGGTGAAATCCCATGAGTTTGGTGACATAGAATTTATTTGCGTTAAAATCACTATGTCCGTTAAAGCTTTATACATTACATGTTCATATATACCTCCTATGTCTGAACCGCCTACATATTGGCAGCATTTGTCCGCCATTCGATACGTCTCTAATCTTATGACGGATCGTGACCAACTCGTAGCGGTGGGCGACTTTAATATCCCAGAATTAAAATGGTCCAACGTCGAAAACTCACCATCTTTGTCACTTATAACTTACCATGACTTCACCGCGGGCATGTTTGACATGTCCCTAGGTCAGATCAATCATGTTAGAAATTCGCTAGGTCGGCTTTTAGACTTATGTTTTGTATCTGATCCGGATGGTACTGCTCTCTCCAGAGCTTTTCCCCTTTCAACCCCAGAGGATCCATATCACCCCACGCTGGAGGTCTCAATCGAAACCACTCCTGGTATCGATCAGATGTCTCCGAGCGTGGTAAATAAGATTCGCTGTTTCCGTAAAGCTGATTTTCAGAAACTTAATAGCCTTATAGAAACATTTGACTGGTCTGATATTCTGGCGTGCACTGATCTTAATGTCACTTTAGAAAAATTTTATTTTACTTTAAATAAATTTTTTGACTCATGTGTGCCTTGGAAATATCCGTCCGCTTCAACAAATCCTCCTTGGTTTACAAGGTGCCTTACTAACTTAAAAAATAAAAAAAATAAGCTTTTACTTAAATATAAAAAAAACCTGCAGTAGTGTTGATTTCTCAAGATACCTACTAGCTCGGTCGAATTTTACCGTGCATAACGCTGAATGTTATAGGAATTATATTGACCGCTGCCGGATACAATTTACTCAGGATCCAAAGCAGTTTTATAATTTTGTAAACACTAAGCGTAAACACATATCTTTTTCACCCCTGCTTACGTTTGAAAATTCTTTTGCGACTTCGGATCAGGCCATTGCCGATCTATTCGCAGAATTTTTTCAAACAACTTATTCTCCTCCTAAATTGACTGATCAGCCTTACGCATATAACATTCAAGCAGCAAATCTTATTTTCTGTTCGTTTTTTTCTGAGAACAAGTTATTATCTGGTCTTTTAAGGGTAAAACCCATTTATTCGCCAGGCCCCGACGGAGTACCAGGCTGTGTGCTAAAATACTGCGCCAGGGCTCTGTGCAAACCTCTTCTAAGACTTTTCAACTTATCCTTGGAAACCTCGATTTTTCCCCTTAAGTGGAAGGAATCATTTATAATTCCCCTACATAAAAAAGGGAAAAAGTCCGAGGCTGCCAACTACAGAGGCATCTCTAAGTTGTCGGCAATTCCAAAGTTATTTGAAAAATTAATTACCCCTCATTTGCAACACCTTTGCTCTTCGATTATCACTCCTTGTCAGCATGGCTTTATTAAGCGTCGCTCCACCACCACAAACTTATTGGAGTTGACATCCTTTGTCATAAATGGCTTTTGTAAGGGATATCAAACCGATGTAATTTACACAGACTTCAGCAAAGCATTCGATTCAGTTAATCACTCACTCTTGTTGAGTAAACTGAATATGCTGGGTTTTCCTAAAGACCTCTTAACGTGGATCTCCAGCTACCTAGATGGAAGGACACAAAGAGTCTTATTTAAAAACATACAGTCCCGTCTGGTCCGTGCTACATCCGGCGTCCCTCAAGGAAGTCATCTTGGCCCGTTATTATTTACGCTTTTTATAAACGACTTGCCCCCTGCTTTAACGAACTCTCTAGTTCTTATGTATGCAGATGATGTAAAGCCTTGTCTTCAGTACAAATCCATCTCTGCCCAATGCAGTCTTCAGTCTGACCTTGATAACTTTCAAAAATGGTGCTTAGCTAATGATCTAATACTTAATGGATCTAAATGCAAACATATGTCTTTTTATCGTTCTTGCCCTCTGCAAGCTACTTATTCTATTAATGGGATTGCCTTAGAAAAATTGACCCAGGTTAATGATCTCGGCATCCTATTAGACATCAAACTTAAATTGGCCGACCATATTTCCTTAATGGTTAATAAGGCTAAAGGAGTCCTTGGTTTTATCAAAAGGTGGTCAAAAGAATTTACTGACCCCTATATAACCAAAACACTATTCATTTCTTTGGTCCGTCCTATACTGGAGTACGGTTCATGTGTCTGGAGTCCTCAATATGGAGTACATCAGGACCGCTTAGAATCCGTACAAAAGAATTTCCTAACTTTTTCACTTAGAGGTCTAAACTGGGATGCAAATCTTCACCTTCCATCTTATAACAGTAGACTCTTACTCATAAACTTACCTAGCTTAACAAATCGTAGGACAATGCTCGGTGTAGTTTTTCTGCATAACCTTATTAACGGGGATGTAGATAGCCAGCATTTACTAACACGCTTAAAATTTAACATTCCTAATAGAAGGACTCGAAACTTTAGTCCTCTGTTCCTTAGCCGTTGTAGTTCGACATATGCACTGCATGACCCTTTTAGGGTATTATGTTCGAACTACAATGGTCTCTACGCCATAACATCTCTTTCCTGTCCCTCAAACTTACAATATAGAATTTTAAATTTCCTTACTAACTCCTCCTAGCTTAATAATTAAAAAAAAAATTGCTTAATATATTCTAACAAATCGTTTATTGAGCGCCCCTCGGTCGTCTGGGCCTCTAAGCTTTATGATGAATACAGGAATGCTAGCTGATGCTCTTATTGATGCACAAGCCATTTCCAAATTCTGAAAGACCGGTAAAAAAAAAAAAAAAAAAAAAAAAAAATATGCTGGATTGGATTACATGATTGAGCTGGTAGATATCTTTGTTCTTGGCAGCAAGAATCGGTCGTCCACTGAGCCAATAGTGATTCCTATAATTTATTCGGATGTCTCAAACACTTTTTGTATAAGTCCTTCCTTCGGTGTAACTAAATTACAGAAATTCTCGGGAAATGCTATTTTTCTCGACGTCTCATTGACTGGCAGCTTTCCGTTCCCAATGTCCAGTAGCTGTCCTGACAATACGTCGGCTGAGTCATCGTTCTGTAACTGGGCATTCGTCTTCAACTGTAATGTACGTACATGTTGCCACAATATAGAATATTTCAGGCAAGCATTTATCTCGTCAGCTGGTGTCGATCGGGAAATCACAGGCAACGTTTGTCTGAAATCCTCTGCGAGCAATATTAATGCATTCCAAAATGTTTGGACAGCTCCAAGCAAATCCCGCGATGATCGATCGAGAGCCTCCAGCGATTTTTTACATCTTTGCAATACTTTTCCCATGCCAGATGCTCTGGAAATATTGCACGTAGGAGTCTCGATGATTTTCACGTTCAATGGCAACTTCAGCGCTGAATGAGCAGTCTTCCCACCAGGTAACAATGTCGCAGCGATTCCAGATGAAGCAAGAGCTAAAGCTATGTCCTAAAGCTAAAGCTAAGTGCATCCGCATTGCTCTCAGCCGCTCAGTCTCTCGGATGGAGGCCCGCTCTTTGGCAGTCATATTCGAAATGTTACGTCTTTTTGCTTCTGTATTGCGAGTATGACGACCCAAATTCAACTTCTTGGGTGGAATGACTTCGTTTCTAACTGACATTTTGACATTTTCATTTGACATTTTCTTCTTAGCTGTCTGCCTAAATAGAAAAGTAGGGGCACGGGGAAACGCGAAAAAACTGATATATTCGCAAACGCAGATAAGCTATCAACATCAAAAATAGACAAAACCGAGCTGGAACCTCAACGCATGTTGTGTGTTGGGCTTAAACGGTTCAGAACTTTTTAAGTCTATAAAGGAAGGAGATACGAACAGGGCATTTTTATATATAGCTTTGTTTGCATTGTCATAACAAGTATCTTGAAATTTTTAATTTCACACAAAGGAATTCTTCCTCCTCACAAAAGATCCAGTGAACAATAAAGAACAAAAAGAAAGGAATATATTCGCTCGCTCAGTTGAGTGAACAACTCTTTTTTGTTCACTCACTCATGAGCAACCCAACACTACTCTGCACTCTCTATTAGCTGGATCTACTGCTGAATCGAAGCATTTCCTGTCGAACATTAGGAAATACAACTCTTGCTTCCAAATGACGTCATTTGGTGCGGAAATTATAACTGCGCAATTCATGCCAACTTTTAAAATCAAAGGACAAATCTATCACAAAGCCGGTTCCCTGCTTCCGTTCTCAGACAGCGAACACAAATTTCTTCAAATGTACTTCATTGGTGATGATGGAGCTGAAGTCGATGCACGTTATGGAATCAATACCTCGCTGAAGAAGCCCATTATTTCGCAGCTACGGAAGCTTTTTCACGAACGGAACCATTTGGTGCGTTTGTTCAAAACAGCAATCGATATGATGCTTTCTGATACCCATAAAATTGTCATTCATGCAGACAAAACGGATGGAGGCCCGCTCTTCTTCAGTCATATTCGAAATGTTACGTCTTTTCGCTTCTGTATTGCGAGTATGATGGAACCATTTGGTGAGTTTGTTCAAAACAGCAATCGATATGATGCCTTCGGATACCCATAAAATTGTCATTCATGCAGACAAAACGCCTGCTGGAGAACATATCAGGAGATACAATGCTCCAACTATAGACGAAGTGGCAATTGTCATAGTCGGGGATCACCGTTGTTACGATGCTTTGCAGTATCCACTCATCTTCTGGGATGGTGCCGATAGATATCATTTCAATGTGAGTATGGTAGATCCAGTCAATGGTGTAGAAACGAATAAAAAGTGCAGCGCGATGAACTTTTACTCATACCGATGTAAAACATACATCGAATAATCTTTATATTTACGCGGAAAATGGAGAAACAAAGAATATTGTATACCTACAAGTATTACAGAATTAAATTAATTTGAAAATTATTCTTTTTTGTTTGACTTATTTCTTATGCGTGCAACCACAATATGCCACAGCGAACCGTGACAGGGTACTGCTAGTTACTTATATTAATATGACTTGAGGCTTGATAATGTTGATGGAAAAAAACGACAATAAAGAATGATGCGATAGTCAAATATTTAAAGTGACCGTGTTAATACATGCACATGCTGGTGATTTATAGTTATAATTATCTTATAAATCTATATTAGCCAATTCAATGAAATTAGTTATTGAACTGTTTTTTCAACTGATTCTTGAGAAAAAAATCGATAAATGTTATCGTATTTGAGTAGGCGCGGGAAATTCCTGCAAATATTATCGTATTTGGGACAATTTAAAATTATGTGTGAAATGTCTTCTATTGTTTTGAAATTGCAATCGCAGTTGGGACTGTCATGAACTTGTAATTTGTATAGGGTGTATTTATCAAAGGAATGAACGCTGAGGATTTTATTAATTTGTTTGATCTGTAATCTATTGAGATTGCAGTTTTTAGATTGGAATATATTGTTATCAATTTTTCTGAGTATATCAGCCACAATGCGATTAGATGAATTCCGCTTTTGAAGGGCTTGAACAGCACCCAACCTATCTGTCAGTATAGATACCCTTGTAATATGATGGTCAATAGAATATTCAATGGCTTTCTTTAAGGCTGTAAGCTCTGCAGTAAGTGAAGAGAACTTCTTATTGACATAAAAACGTTTAGTTGTGTTACTATTGACATGGTAAAAAGAACACCCAGTGAAACTATCTCTAATAGAACCATCCGTATAAATTATTTCAAAATTTTGGCTGGTTAATAAACTTGTTTTTCTTTTCTCCACCACGTCAGGTTGGCAAGAACCCTTAAAAAATTAGAATCAAAGGTTAAAAACCGAGGCTCAGAAAAGTTAGCATGTATTTGGATACTAGATGTAACAGTCTTCGAGATATTGGCAAAGGAAGATTATGCATATTCGTATTTGGGTCTAACGAAGGCTTCAAAAAACTTAAGAGCTACGCTGGGGTGGATACCGAAGCGGTATCCTTAATGGCCTTAGCTAGCGTGTGTCGAACATGATTGATAAAGGAGTTGTTAGTACTAATGGTTCTTCCTAAGTAAATAACATGGTCAACTTCCTTAATTACTAGATTGCTGCACATAATATTTAAAGAACGTCTTTTATTGTTTAAATGTATCACAGATGATTTGGTAGGATTAAAATTTAGATTAATAGTATCACAAGTTTCTTTAAATAGATTTACTTTTTGTTCAAGAATTTCTCTTGCAGACATGAAGTCTTTGAAAAGAAAAAAAACCGTCCGCGTATTGAAGAAGTAGACTTTTATGGTTAATAATAGTATGAAGGACGGTTGCGTACAGGTTGAAACGAAACGATTTCATTTTCTTAAAAAGTCAATAATGATATTAATGTAACGGTGGTTGAAACCAAAATCAACCAGAACTTTGCAAAGGATGGGGATATTGACACAGTCAAAGGCTTTACTCATGTCCAGTACTGCTGCCAAAACATGAAAGCCCTTGGCTTTAAGATTAGCAACATTGTTTATCACATCATTAATACATTGTGCTGTTGAGTGGTTTCTCTTGAAGGCGTAAGACCTATCAGGAAGTAGTTGATTTTTTGTAATGTGTTCTTCTAAGCTATTTTTAACAAGACCTTCAAGGCACTTCAAGGTAAAACTAAACTTAATAGACATATAGGTCTGTTGTTAGTTATGATTAAAGAATCCAATTTTTTTTTTGGAACAAGTACGATTTTAATTTTTTGCTATATATCGGGTATTTGGCCCTCGTTTTTCGAAGAACGTCTTCTATTGTTGAAATGTATAAGAAATACTATAAGAAATATCATTCAACATGGAAACAAAATTTTGAATTTATTCGGGAGGTAAAGATAGAAGCATACTATAAGAAATATTATCTAATCCCATCGAAGAATTTGGGTTACGAGTCTTGAAAAAGTCAAAGACTTTATTAGGAGAAAAGTATTTTCTATTTATGGTTTCGAGTTCAAATTTAGGAAAATTATAATGTATACAGCTTGGAGTATCAGTAGCTATTACAATTTGCTAAACAAATATTTGATGAACCTGGTCGTCAAAAAGTTATTATTAATATTATTATTATTATAAGGCCATGACAACCCTTTTATCGGGTCTCTGCCTGAAGTGCAATGTGCCTCCACGCGTCTCTGTCCTGAGCGCGCCTTTGCCAGTTGGTAACACCAAGTGTGGACAGGGTTTCCATCACCTGGTCTTGCCAACGCGTTCGGGGTCGTCCTCTCCTTCGTGTCCCAACAATCACCGCATCAAACACCTTACGAGCCGGAGCGTCTTAATCCATACGGACAACGTGGCCTAGCCAGCGAAGTATTTGAGATTTCACTCGATTGGCTACGTCAACATCATCATATAGCTCATACAGCTTGCGGTTGTATCTGATGCGATAAACATCGTCCACGCAGATTGGACCAACGATTTTGCGAAGAATTTTCCTCTCGAACACTCCAAGTGCAGCTGCATCTGACTGCGTCACTGTCCAGCACTCCACACCATATAGGAGTACTGGAGTTTTTGTGCGTCGAGAGAGAGCTCTACTATTGAACTGTCTACTGAGCTCAAAGTAACACCTGTTGGCAAGTGTTATTCTCCGCTTAGTCTCTAGGCTGACATCATTTGTGCTTGTTATAGCAGTGCCTAGGTAGATAATCTCCTTGACGGACCCAAAGCTATAGTTTTCTGCAGTCAGCTGAGAATCAAGATGCCGCGATTCTCTGCTAGAGCACACCATAAACTTTGTTTTCTCCATATTCACTGCTAGTCCTACTTTTGCTGATTCCTTCAATAGCCCCGAAGGCTCCTGTGACATCACGCTTGGTGCGGCCAATAATATCAATATCATCAGCGTAACCAAGGAGCTAGACACATCTGATGGTTAATATCGTTCCCGTCCGATGTACACCAGCCTTTCTTATAATACTGTCCATTAAAATATTGAAGGGTATACAAGACAGCGAGTCACCTTATCTGAGGCCACACTTGGTAGTAAAGGTTTCGGATTGGCCATTTCCTACCTTGACAGAGCTGATGGTGTTGCTCAATGTCATTGGAAAGTCTAGTCAGCTTTGCTGATATACCAAGCTCAGACATGGCGGCATATAGGCGATCTCGCCGGGGGCTATCAAATGCGGATTTGTAGTCGACGAAGAGATGGTACGTGTCGATCTGGTTTTCGTAAGACTTCTCCAGGATTTGGCGCAAGGTGAAAATCTGGTCAACAGTGGACTTGCCAGGCCTGAACCCGCACTGATAATGTCTAATCTGTGCTTCAGCATGGGGTTTCAGTCTTTCACACAATACGCTCGTTAGGACCTTGTATGCAACTGGAAGAAGACTAATTCCGCGGTAGTTGGTGCGCACCGTGGCATCACCCTTCTTCAGGATGGGACAGATCATGCTGAGGTTCCAATCTTCGGGCATGCTCTCCGTGAGCCATATCTTACTGATTAGTTGGTGCATGCTCCCTACCAGCATACCACCAGCTGCCTTAAACAATTCTGCCGGCAGGCCGTGCAGGCACCTGCAGACCTGTTGTTTTTAAGCTGTTGGATTGCATCCTTGACTTCGATATGACTTGGGATTGGCACTTCAATATCAGTGCCATAGATTGGGGTTCGTGGATCATAGTCTTCAGAGTCTGTGCTTGAGCCAGATAACAGACTCGAGAAGTGATCCCTCCATAACCTCAGCACGACGTCTGCTTCTGTAACAAGATTTCCATCATCGTCCTTGCACGCCACTGCACCAGTCTTAAATACTTGGGTCAGACGCATGACCCTCTGGTAAAAGTTACGTGCTTCATTTCTGCATCTGCTGCTCTCTGTGCTCTCACACTATCGCCTTTGCTGCTCTTTCTTCTTGCGTCTGAAAAGGCATTTTTCGTCTCTTCTTCTCGACCTGTAGACATTCACAATAGCCTTTGGAGCTGTTGCGTCATGACGCTCCTGATCGTACTATGGATTCCTTGTTAGAGAAAGCTGGAATCCAAGCACTTCTTCTGCCGAAGCTCGCAGGAAGTGAGATATGAGCGCCCACATCACTTCCCTCTCTTTCTCTTAAGCGAACGGTCGTGTTTTTTTGTGCGCACTGCGTTTTATTATAAATATTAGTAAACCGGTGTTTACATACTTGTGAATTAAACCTTGTGAATCTTACAATCTTAAAGCCTAAACCATATCGCTTCGCGAGTGCTGTGGTATATTTGGAGTCGAATTAATAAATTGAATAATTTCAATTCCAAGCA
Organism: Drosophila pseudoananassae pseudoananassae; assembly: GCA_018153035.1. NCBI lineage: Eukaryota > Metazoa > Arthropoda > Insecta > Diptera > Drosophilidae > Drosophila > Drosophila pseudoananassae. The sequence goes on along the minus strand of JAECXR010000022.1, from coordinate 1,663,778 downwards.
TAGCTCAGCTCTGCTTCTTCCCCGGCTTATCTTTATTTCTGCATTTCTCTTTTGCACTATTCAAAGCTCCCGCTTTGGCTTCCTATTTGGCACAGGATTTGGCACAGAAATGGATTTAAAGAGCTGATCACTGGTTTTCGTAAAATCAATGATCAGCTCTGTGCGCTGGACACTCAGTTTAGTGGCCTTCAGCTGCTAAATGAGTCCCCTAAGCGTAAGAAATCCGCTGTTTCTGATCCGCCTCAGCCTGCTCAGCCGACATTAATGCAGCCGCTTATATCTCTGGCCACCCCAAGGGCTGGAACTGAGAAAAATTCGTCCGAATTTCTCAGGGATAATGAGCAATTGTCCGATATGTCCGCCATTGCATCCCTTCAAGTGATGCCACAGGTCCTAGGGAACGAAACCCCCATTAGAGTCACCCAAAAGGGTATTCCACAGTCCGGACCACCGGCACCGACTGATGCTGCAGTTCTCGCACCTGCGACACCAAAACCCTTACAGGTGATTCCTCCATCGAAACATTATTTGTTTCTCGGCTCGCCCCTGATACTTCAGAGATTGATATCTCGGCTTATATCAAAGCCAAAACAAAAGCCGATATAAAGGTGGAGGACATACAAAAATTTAAATATAATTATACAAGGCGCACGTCTTCTTTCAAGATTCGTGTGCCCGCGCTGATGTTCAAGACGATTTGTTCTCCCAGTTTTTGGCCAGAGAATCTTTTCGTCCAAGAACATCAGCCTAGCTCCGTGAAGAAAAAGTTCAAAAACCAGTGGGAGTGAGACTTCCCAATATCGGAACCACTGACCAACCCTCCACCTCTTCTTTGGCTACTAACCCAAAAAACTAGTTTCCTCACTAACTCTTACCTATCAGAATACTAGGGGGCCCCAAGCTATATTCTGATAGTTCTTTCTTTGCATCCCATATAATAGCATTTACAGAAACCTGGTTAAATCCGGAGATCTTTAGCTCCGAAGTTTTTCCAAGTAAGTACACCACTTTTAGACGGGATCGATCTCAGCGAAGAGGAGGTGGAGTCCTCATTTCTGTTGACTCTACTCTTGCTTCTGAAGAGGTGAAATCCCATGAGTTTAGTGACATAGAATTTATTTGCGTTAAAATCACTATGTCCGTTAAAGCTTTATACATTACATGTTCATATATACCTCCTATGTCTGAACCGCCTACATATTGGCAGCATTTGTCCGCCATTCGATACGTCTCTAATCTTATGACGGATCGTGACCAACTCGTAGCGGTGGGCGACTTTAATATCCCAGAATTAAAATGGTCCAACGTCGAAAACTCACCATCTTTGTCACTTATAACTTACCATGACTTCACCGCGGGCATGTTTGACATGTCCCTAGGTCAGATCAATCATGTTAGAAATTCGCTAGGTCGGCTTTTAGACTTATGTTTTGTATCTGATCCGGATGGTACTGCTCTCTCCAGAGCTTTTCCCCTTTCAACCCCAGATGATCCATATCACCCCACGCTGGAGGTCTCAATCGAAACCACTCCTGGTATCGATCAGATGTCTCCGAGCGTGGTAAATAAGATTCGCTGTTTCCGTAAAGCTGATTTTCAGAAACTTAATAGCCTTATAGAAACATTTGACTGGTCTGATATTCTGGCGTGCACTGATCTTAATGTCACTTTAGAAAAATTTTATTTTACTTTAAATAAATTTTTTGACTCATGTGTGCCTTGGAAATATCCGTCCGCTTCAACAAATCCTCCTTGGTTTACAAGGTGCCTTACTAACTTAAAAAATAAAAAAAATAAGCTTTTACTTAAATATAAAAAAAACCTGCAGTAGTGTTGATTTCTCAAGATACCTACTAGCTCGGTCGAATTTTACCGTGCATAACGCTGAATGTTATAGGAATTATATTGACCGCTGCCGGATACAATTTACTCAGGATCCAAAGCAGTTTTATAATTTTGTAAACACTAAGCGTAAACACATATCTTTTTCACCCCTGCTTACGTTTGAAAATTCTTTTGCGACTTCGGATCAGGCCATTGCCGATCTATTCGCAGAATTTTTTCAAACAACTTATTCTCCTCCTAAATTGACTGATCAGCCTTACGCATATAACATTCAAGCAGCAAATCTTATTTTCTGTTCGTTTTTTTCTGAGAACAAGTTATTATCTGGTCTTTTAAGGGTAAAACCCATTTATTCGCCAGGCCCCGACGGAGTACCAGGCTGTGTGCTAAAATACTGCGCCAGGGCTCTGTGCAAACCTCTTCTAAGACTTTTCAACTTATCTTTGGAAACCTCGATTTTTCCCCTTAAGTGGAAGGAATCATTTATAATTCCCCTACATAAAAAAGGGAAAAAGTCCGAGGCTGCCAACTACAGAGGCATCTCTAAGTTGTCGGCAATTCCAAAGTTACGCATATAACATTCAAGCAGCAAATCTTATTTTCTGTTCGTTTTTTTCTGAGAACAAGTTATTATCTGGTCTTTTAAGGGTAAAACCCATTTATTCGCCAGGCCCCGACGGAGTACCAGGCTGTGTGCTAAAATACTGCGCCAGGGCTCTGTGCAAACCTCTTCTAAGACTTTTCAACTTATCTTTGGAAACCTCGATTTTTCCCCTTAAGTGGAAGGAATCATTTATAATTCCCCTACATAAAAAAGGGAAAAAGTCCGAGGCTGCCAACTACAGAGGCATCTCTAAGTTGTCGGCAATTCCAAAGTTATTTGAAAAATTAATTACCCCTCATTTGCAACACCTTTGCTCTTCGATTATCACTCCTTGTCAGCATGGCTTTATTAAGCGTCGCTCCACCACCACAAACTTATTGGAGTTGACATCCTTTGTCATAGATGGCTTTTGTAAGGGATATCAAACCGATGTAATTTACACAGACTTCAGCAAAGCATTCGATTCAGTTAATCACTCACTCTTGTTGAGTAAACTGAATATGCTGGGTTTTCCTAAAGACCTCTTAACGTGGATCTCCAGCTACCTAGATGGAAGGACACAAAGAGTCTTATTTAAAAACATACAGTCCCGTCTGGTCCGTGCTACATCCGGCGTCCCTCAAGGAAGTCATCTTGGCCCGTTATTATTTACGCTTTTTATAAACGACTTGCCCCCTGCTTTAACGAACTCTCTAGTTCTTATGTATGCAGATGATGTAAAGCCTTGTCTTCAGTACAAATCCATCTCTGCCCAATGCAGTCTTCAGTCTGACCTTGATAACTTTCAAAAATGGTGCTTAGCTAATGATCTAATACTTAATGGATCTAAATGCAAACATATGTCTTTTTATCGTTCTTGCCCTCTGCAAGCTACTTATTCTATTAATGGGATTGCCTTAGAAAAATTGACCCAGGTTAATGATCTCGGCATCCTATTAGACATCAAACTTAAATTTGCCGACCATATTTCCTTAATGGTTAATAAGGCTAAAGGAGTCCTTGGTTTTATCAAAAGGTGGCCAAAAGAATTTACTGACCCCTATATAACCAAAACACTATTCATTTCTTTGGTCCGTCCTATACTGGAGTACGGTTCATGTGTCTGGAGTCCTCAATATGGAGTACATCAGGACCGCATAGAATCCGTACAAAAGAATTTCCTAACTTTTTCACTTAGAGGTCTAAACTGGGATGCAAATCTTCACCTTCCATCTTATAATAGTAGACTCTTACACATAAACTTACCTAGCTTAAAAAATAGTAGGACAATGCTCGGTGTAGTCTTTCTGCATAACCTTAATAACGGGGATGTAGATAGCCAGCATTTACTAAAACGCTTAAAATTTAACATTCCTAATAGAAGGACTCGAAACTTTAGTCCTATGTTCCTTAGCCGTTGTAGTTCGACATATGCACTGCATGACCCTTTTAGGGTATTATGTTCGAACTACAATAGTCTCTACGCTATAACATCTCTTTCCTGTCCCTCAAACTTAAAATATATAATTTTAAATTTCCTTACTAACTCCTCCTAGCTTAATAATAAACAAATAGCTTAATATATTCTAACAAATCGTTTCTTGCGCGCCCCTCGGTCGTCTGGGCCTCTAAGCTTTATGATGAATACAGGAATGCTAGCTGATGCTCTTATTGATGCACAAGCCATTTCCAAATTCTGAAAGACCGGTAAAAAAAAAAAAAAAAAAAAAAAAAAAAAATCCAAGACTCCACAGGCAGAGGGATTGATATTACCGGCGGGATTTTTGCGACGCACATAGGAGTATTTGACATAAAAATCCGGACAAAATTATTTATTAGCATTTGTTTATTTTTTACTAACTTATAATGTCTTATACTAACTCATAATAACTAAATAACTCAGTTCTTATACTAACTCATAATTTCAGATAAAAAAAAAAGTGAAAATTTTGAAGAAAAAAAATAAAAAATTTAAAGAAATTTTTATGAAATTCAGTCAATCAGAATCATTATCCTGATCAGAGTCGGTGCTACATATAATAATTCGTGGACCTTTCCATTAAAATAGACATTGCCTCCTTGGAAAGAGGTCTTCTTTTTCTTCTTGTTATTCTTTGCACTGGAACTTTGCACTTTTTAATGAAAATTATGATCGCATACTTTGAAACACTAAAAAATAAAATGGGGTGCGTTGGGGGGAAATGTTTTTTTCTTTTAAGTTATCGACAGAGATAAATTTTATTCCTGCATAAAAAGTTCCAGGCGACAAGGCGCGACACATAAACAAAATCACTAATATATTGTAAATTTCATAAAAAAAAATTGATGAAAAACGCATTTTCTAAAATTGAACGAATAAATCAAAATATAATGAAGAAATAACTTATAAAATGATTTTTATACAGTACTTACTTTCTAATTCCATGATCAAGTCGTTTTTTTCCACTTGTCCGCTAGACGAATTTATTTTTGAACACAAAACTACTGCGAATATACTAAAGCACCAAAAACAAAGACACGCAAAAAGCACAATAACGTACTTGCGAACACCGTTGTCACCAAGTAAGTGGACTGTGGCGAAAGGGGGGTCTGTTTATAGAAGAGGCGGTTATTAGAGATAAGGAAAAGTCCCGTTTTGATGAGCTTAAAAGCACTTCACGATTTTCAAATTTGTCCGGCTTTTTTTGATAAATACTCCTATGTGCGACGGGTCGTAAAAATATGATCCCTGAAGCTTGGGGAGATCTCCTGTAGAAGAGCCTACCGTGGCACTGTGGTGCTCACGTTGGATGGATGCCAGGGTTAGGTCAGGTGGTACCTCCAAATCCACTGGCATCGATGGTCATCCAGCAGCAAAAAATACGCTAAACGGGAAAATAAACACTAAGCCAATGCAGGGAATGGCGCGGAGCTTAATATTTTCTCACCTCTATTTTGAAAACAAAAAAAAATCACACACTAATTTTTCTCCCACGAGGTTGGGTCCTGGTCTAATGATTTTTTTTAATAATTATGCACGAATTTAATGATCTGCCCGCAGCGAGATTCAGAAGAAAAGTGAAATCAGGTGGCGGACAGGAAATGCCATATTTCATATTTTGACAGGTGCATATGACAGGTGTCATATTTTGACAGGTGCATACGCGGGTGGGTGAATATCAAAAGGGGAGCAGCTGTGGGGGGGGGGGGGGTGAATGTCAGTTGGGGTCAGCTGGGCCTATCGATATTTATTATCAGCTGCATTGGGTCAGATAGGTAAACAAGACCATATGTTTTTTTTTGTTTACTATTTTGAAAAATTTTTAATTAATCTTTTATTTAATTTTGTTTCGATTTTGGTCCAACGAGCGACCCGCACAAACGTCATCCACATCGACGTAACAGATCCGCCCTTTTTTCTCCCGTAGAACATCGTCTATTGCCCTTTGAAAAATGTTTGACGCATTCTTTAGTCCGAAAGGTAGGCGGCAAAACTCGTATTTGCCTCCGTTGGCCGAAAAAAAAGTTTTTTCCCTGTCCAATTCCGCAAGTTCTTCCCAGATTCGACATATTATATTTATACTTGGCATTGGGTTTCTATCGGCAATAGTTCTCAAATATAATTTTCTAAAATCGACTACTAAGCGTTTATTAGGCGATCCCGAAACGTCGGTGCCTTTTTTTCTACAACCCATATAGCGTTATTGTAAGGAGGCCGATATAGTTGAATAATTCCATTTTTCAGTAGATCACTGATCTCCTGATTAACAATATGGGCAGCACTTATCGGAACCGGGTACAGCTTTGAATATACTGGCTTATTATTATCTGTCCGAATAGTTGCTACAACATTTGTGCTAAACGGTAACTTTTTATTTGGGTCAGCAAAGGCCCTCGAGTATTTAGACATCATCTGCTGAAAACTTTTTTGCACTGTTGGGGGCACGACAATATCCTCAATCTACGTAAAGTTAGCCTAAGCGCATTGTTAAAAGTGCAGATCTTCACGTCCCCCATTAAATATAATAGAATTGCTTTTAAGTTCAATGGCCAATTATTCCGTCAACATTTTTAAGTCCTTAAGTTTTTAAGCAAGTAATGGCATCCACAATTTCTTCGTCAAGGATGCTTCTAACTACAATCTCCGATATACTCATTTACATAGGAATTAAGCTCTCTAATACACGAAAAATGCTGTCCTCGTCATTTGACTCGAAATCCTTACGCAGACGTTAAATGTTACACAGACGAGACAAGGTGTCTGAGATGTTTTCCTTCCCTGCTTTTTAAATTACTTTGAATTGATAAGTCTGTAACCGCAGCTGCCACTTTTCGATGCGAGATGGTGGTTTTGATGTTGGCTTAAATATTGTCTCGAGCGGCTTGTGGTTGGTAACCAACTCTAAACAGTCTTAAGTATTAATAAAATTTTTTTCTACCGCCAAGCTTTATTTTTCAGTTTGTGAGTACCGCTTCACCACATCAGACAAACTTCGGCTGGCAAAAGAAATGATCTGTGGTTCGCTTCTTTCTGTGAATTGTAGCAGTACTGCTACCAGCGCCACCGAGCTTGCGTCAGCAATCAGACAATATTGAAATATGAAAGTCTGGGTATTTCAGCCAAGCTAGTTTTCAAATCGTTGAACGCTTCTTTCTCCTTGAGGCCCCAGACGAATTTGGTATCCTTTCCCAACCATTTCCATAGCGGTTCTGAACGATCGGCTAAATCCGGAATAAGCTTCCCGACATAAGTGACCAGACCTATAAAGCTTCTCGTCTCCCCTTTTTTCTTGGATCCCGAAATGTAGTATTAACATCTACTTTTTCGGGATTGACACTAATTCCCTTGTCTGATAGAATGTGACTTAAAAATCTTAAGCAGTGGGTTTTCCAAAACCCATTTTGAGTCATTCAGTACCACATTATTATTCATGAATATTGTCCGGACTTTCCTGACGGTCTCGTCATGCTCATCTTCATTTGATCCAAAAGTTATGGCAAAAACATAGGCATGGCGACAATAACTCTTCAAGGTTCTGAATTTCTCAGGTTCTCAATTTATTCTGAACATTAATCATTTATAGCGTAATTAACCCCTTGGGGTTATAAATGTTATTATCTGTCGGCTTGCCTCATCCAGTTCTACTTGATGATATGTATCTTTCAAATGGAGTCTTGAAAATTATGTAGCATCTTTCAACCATGTCATAAAAGATTCAAAAGTTGGCAGTGGTAGTCGATTGCTCGATTGGCCATCCGCATATCCAAATACAACCGTAATTCGCCATTCTCTTTGAAGGTTATTACGATAGGCGAGATCCAAGGGCTGTGACCGACCACTGCACAGTGGTTCCGCCCATAGGCCAAAAATTAAAAAAAATCATAAAAACATAAATTTACAAAAAGTAACCAAATCGTTATTAAAATGGCCAAGCTTCTTCATTGCAAACTAATTTTTTCTGGAAATCTAACGGTTTTTTCTAAAAATAAAATTGAAGCTGTGAACACGTCTTCATTTGCAAAGTGCAGCTGCACGCATCGCGAATATTTTACAACAAAAGCGACTTCAAAGTGTTTAGTCAACTAATTACGCTACCCAATTTATATTATATAAAATGATTTTAAAGTTAAAGGTGTTATTTTTAAGTTTCAATATTAATAAAAGCTAACTTGTGTTGTCGTTATTAAAAAATTCATTTTTCATTTTGTTATATTTTTAGTATCTTTTGCATTGGTCTTTTTTATGTTTATGTAAAGTTTTAATTGTGATTCCCCAAAATTCCCCGATTCATTTTTTATTCAGCTTATTTGTTCATATATTAAGATATAAAAAAAGGTAAAGTTATTTACCTTTTTTTTACCTTTTATTTACCGATATTTGCCGATGTGTGCATAATCAACAACATCGTCTCTTTATTTCATCAAGGTCAATGCAGCTGTTTTGCATTGTAGTTGTATGGAAAGTTATATGGCAGCTACAAGATATAGTGGGTCGATCGTTATGAAATTTGGTAGGTGACCAAAAATAGCTGATAATAGATAAGCTGACCAAAAATAGAATCTTTACAAAGTTACATGTTTCTATCTTCAAAAATACGAAAGTTGGGTCATTTACGATAGATCAATTATATATGCTATAGGTGCTATAGGGTATCAGCTATAGGAGAGAGTCGGCCGATTCTTATAAAATTTTGCCAAAAGTAGCTCTCATGTAAAAATTGAACTTTCTAACTCTAAAAACACCAAAGTTATAACATTTGCGATCAATCAGTTATATGGCAGCTATATAATATAGTTGTCCGATCTGGCTGATTTTAACACATTATTTAAAAAAAAAAATAAAAATATTTCGTGCCAAGTTTCAAGTCCCTACCTCAACTAGAAGTATTTTTGGCCGCTCTCTCCATACAAGAGGGACCACTGGGCACTGGCTCTTTTATGTCGCATAGAGCCTCCTATAGTTTAGACAATACCTTAGCTTCGATGGCAGCCGGTATACGCTTCATTGGCTGTTGTATAGGCCTAATGCTAGGGTCAATTAATATCTTGACTTTTACTCCTTTCCACTTGGGAAATGGAGTAATGCGATCGGCTCAGCTTACCTGTAAGCCCAATGCTAAAACGTTCAATTTAATCGCTGATTCTCGATCCAGTAACGATTGTTTTCCATTTTCAATTACATAAAATTGAATCTGAGCCTGTCGATATGGGAGCCTCGAACACGCAAATTACGTTAAGCAATTGGTTTGAAGCATAACCCCGAAATTGTCTCTCCGAGTTGGATCTAATGTTGAAAACTACTGCTTTACGGCTGATTAATAACCAGTCAGCTTGGCTAATTTAAGCGCGATTGAGGCGCAGATTAAAGCGCGAGAGCTGTGTGGGCTGGCGCTTGATATTCGTTCTGCACTTGCGGGCGAAGGGCCCGAACCGCAAGCATTTGTTACATATCATTCTGAGGATACCTCAGTCAAGGTATGATCTTTCTCCAGTAACTGTTTCTTTAATTCCAAAGAAGTCCAGGACTCCATGATTTTGATCTTTTAAACAAATCTCTTCAATTTCGGCCTTAGTGGAATCGAAATTTCTTTTTTGCATTTGCGGGCGAATTGTAAATTTTTCGAAACTCGCACCTTTCAAAGGTAAAAGGCTTTAAAAAAAAGGCCATTCGAAAGTTGAGTTTTGTATCAGTGAGAAAAAATCATTTAGCTTTTGTACCAACATCAAAAGTAAGTCTTCTTCGTTATTATCCTGGTCTACTACAGAATCGGGCAAGGAGTAAGCAACCGTTTGCAATTGCACGCCTCCCAAGTCAAGCAACTTATTTTGTTTCTTAATAGGTGTTTCAATCTTCTCGGCATCGATATATATTTGAAATGCGGGAAACCATCTTTCCAATTCGTTTTCAATGGTTTTTCACAGGAAAGGTTTTATTAAATTTTACCCATTTTTCTTTTTATGCGAATTCTGAAAGTAAAAAAAAACCAAAATATCGTTTATTAATTATCTCGGCAAACTGATTCTAACTATGTTAGAATCGAACTATGTTAGAAACTACCACAATAGAAATATTATTCACTTCTTTGTTGTTTTACACTTTATTGGCGGACCTCTCGTATTACACTAACTATACAAAAGGTTATGTCTTAAGAGATCAATCGTTGGCGGGAGTGCTGATGTCGCTGCTCCCGATATCGACCTCGCTTTTTGCCGCTGGTTCCCACAGACACTATCAGCACAAATGACACAAATCAGCGTGTGTCGAAAATATATTTCATACCCGAAATACGCATAATTAACAATGAACATAGGAATAAGGAAACAGTAAAAATATCGGTAAACAATTATTTCAATGATGTTTATGGATCAACTGTAAATCAGCTGTAAAAATTTACTAAGACAATTAAAAAAAAAATTAATTAAATAAATTGTTTGTGTTAATAACAGTTTATTTTTAATTTTTACATATATTGAATATACATTTTGTTTAAATTTCCGCAGTACCCGTTTATTTGGTGTCAAAATGTTTTCTATTTTACTCTAACAAGTCGAATTGAACAGCTCACATCGTAGTCACAAAGTCGACTTTGGCAAGTTAACTCGCTTTTATCTATAGTTTTCAAAAATAAAAGCACAGATATGTATGTAGTTTTTAAAGTTATCACTATCCATCAAAAATATGATGAAAAAAATTATATTTTTAGCGATCTGAACTAGTATAGGTTGCATATTAATATTTTTTTAATCTCTTTTACTTATATTTGGCACTCGCTCTCTCTTATAGCTGGAAAACAGTTATGGTGGGTTTGAGTACCGCTTATTTGCAATCAATTTAGAAATTTTAGTTTTCGCCTATACCTAGGCGGAAAAATTGGGCATCACTGACAAAAATGTTAACAGAGTTTAGATATGTGAGGAAAACGATAGATATTAAAAAAGTACTTTATTTCCTGTTTTGAAAATATCTTGAGAGAGGGAACGCTCCTTGAAAAGTAAGTTACTTATGAGAGTAAGCTTCTTGAAAGTACGCTATAAATACATACCTTCTATAAACTGAAAAATTTTAAAAATAATAGATATTTACTATTATTGAGACGTCACAAAATATTAATGACGTCATGAAATCATAAAATATACATATGTATGTATGTATATGTAGATAGACGTATGACGTTTAAATCTAAAATAATTTAAAATTCCACAATTTATATTTAAAAAAAAAACGAAACACTTATTTTAAATGATTTATTGTTTTCTAGTTTTTCATCCTTCATAATGACTCTTGGTGAATTAAAAAATGAAAAGGCAATACAAAATAAAGAGAGGAATGTTACTCATCAAAGAACTATCGAACCCCATAATAATTCAGTGCCAGGGATAAAAATTAATGGAAATACAATAAATGAAAAAAAGGTATAAATTTAAAAGCAACAAATGCAAAAAGAAAATATGCACATATTTTTATAAGATTATATATGTATGTTTTTTACATACATACATATGTATGTACATATAATTGACCCTAGCATAAAAACACAATACACATAGCTTCATAGATATGTACATATGTAGGTATGTACATCCCTGTGTACATACATATGTACACTGTGTTTCATTAAAGAGCACACCTAACTTAGGCTATTTCAAATCTTGAAATCTTGTCTCCAAAAAATATACTTGTCTCCTGTGTAATACTTATTATATACCATCTGAAAGGTATTGATGTGTAGATCATATATACATATACATACATATATATTTGATCTGGCTTCTACGGATCAAAAGATATATAGATTCAATCTTTATTTTCAATTTTTAAAATAAAAGTTAACGAATAATTTTTATTTTCCAATTTATATAATAAAAATTGAAAGTAAAAGTTATTGCGTAATTTTTTTTATAAAAATTGATACTTAATAATTATTACTAATTTTTTATTATTAAAATTAATTTTAATTATTAAAAATCAATTTTTTCGTAAAAATTAAGAAATAACTTTTATTTAGTAATTTTTTGTTTTTTTAATTATAACCGTTACAGTCCCTGCATTGAACATTACCTCATACATACATATGTACATACACTCGCCAGAAAAACTATGCGTACAAACATGTTCGCTCACTTTGGCTTCGAAAAAAAAGTGCTAATAGTATACATACATAGAAAATTCATTTTTTTTCTAAAAAGTAGTAAATTTTATTAGCTTTAATGGTATGTAACTTCCTAGTTCATAGCTTTTAAACTTTAGATAATATATAAAAAATAAAAAAATAGTCGGCTTTTAGTCAGAAAAAGTATGCGTACAGAACTTAAAATATCGAAAAATAACCTTTTTTTTAAACAATAGTACGAACTTCAGCCAACCAATTTGGCATTGAGTGGACTAATTTCGCCGTATCCTTTGCCGTTATTTTACTCCCTTCTTCCTGGATGACCCTTTTGAGCGTATCCTTGGATGTTATGGTGTATTGGCGAGTCCTAAGCTCCAAAAGGTCCCATAGATGATTAATAGGATTTAGATTTAAGGATTACGGTGGCGAATTTAAGTGATTTTCCACATTATAAAGCATCTACAGCTTGGTTTGTGGGCACAATGTTTTGGATTATTGTCCTGTTGAAACAAAAAAGCATTTTCCAGTCCTAATTTTTCAACGCTTTGAAATAAATTGGGTTTTAAAATGGTGATATACTTGTGATCCTTTCTGGATTCAACCAATTCCAGATCTTGACAAATATAAAACATTTTCAGTGATAAAAGCAAATTTTGTATATTTGGGATAAAATTTCGTCACCTGGTATGGCGAAAAAAGGTTAAAACACTATATATCCAAAATATTAGCCCAACCATAAAACACGATGGTGGTGGTAGATGCTTTATATTGTCGAAAATCACTTAAGGGTGTAGTCTCATGTTCCGGACTACTTTTATAGGTTATTTAAACAAAAATTTTTTGTAATAAAAAATAATGCGATCGTTTCAATTTTCAAATATGTTTTTATAAGCATCAAAAACTATTTTTTTTTTTTTTATTATAGCTTTGCTTTTATTTATTGAATCTACTCTTAATTTTGAGACTAACAATAAGTTGACGAATCTTAACATTAAAATTTAACTAATAGTATACTAAGACTGTATTCTGGTTGCGCGTCCCTCAGGTCGGTCGCTGGGTGGGTAAGTCATTGCGACGAAGGCGTGATTGGTTGCTCAACCTTGTAAGACCTCTCGCCGGTGGTTAGGGTGCACCGATAGCTTGGTTAAGTACTTTATCTTCTGTTCTGCGATCGCTTCTTTGACTGGTAGAATGTTTAAGTCGCGGTGTATGTTTTCGTTGCGAACGTACCACGGTGCCCCGGTGATTGTTCTCAAGATCTTCGACTGAACTCTTTGAATTATGTCAATGTTGCTATTGCTGGCGTTCCCGCATAACTGGGAGCCGTACATACATATATGTTTTAGTACCCAGTTGTACAGACGGACTTTATATTCAAGGATAAGAGGTGACCGAGCGTTGATAAGCCAATGAAGGCCGCTGGCTTTTAGCTTTAGGTGTGTTCTTTTGGGTTCAATGTGCCGGCGCCATGTGAGTCTTCCGTCGAGCTGTACTCCTAGGTATGTTACTTCGTTTACTTGTGGGAGTTGAGTGTTGTTCAATGTAATCGGCGGGCAGTTTTGCCTGTTCAGAGTGAACGTAACATGCTTGCATTTTAGTTCGTTCACTTTAAATCGCCAATCTGCCAGCCATTTTTTGACATCGACCATTAAAGAGCTAGCTGCGCAGTTGCTTGAATCGGGCATTTTGAGCGTTTAAGAACAGCTGTGTCATCGGCAAACGTGGATGTTGTTAGACGTGTGCTTGTCGGGATATCTGCTGGATAGAGGACATATAATATTGGCCCTAGCACGCTGCCTTGAGGAACTCCAGCTCCAACAGTGTAATCATCGGATATAGCGGTGTTGCACCTCACGAAAAATTTCTGTCGTGCAGGTAAGACTCCAAAATCTTGTGGGTGCTGTAGGGGAGCATTGTCTTGATCTTGTACATTAGACCTTCCAGCCAGACTCTATCGTATGCTTGAGAGACATCTAAAAATATGGCAGTACAGTACTCTCGTTTTTCGAACGCGATCCGAATTTCGGATGTTATCCGGTTGACCTGCTCAATTGTTCCATGCTTCTCACGCAACCCAAATTGGTGTGACGGGATTCCTTCCTGGATTCTCAGGTATGTGTTTATCCGTGTCATTAGGCATTTTTTAAAGAGTTTAGATAGGCAAGAGAGTAGGCTTATAAGTCTATATATAGTGGGGATATAAGTGGGGATAGTGTGGTCTTTCCCCGGCTTTGCTATCATTATTATAATTGACTTTTTCCATCTCACTGGAAAGTGGCCGAGTTTTGCGATGGCATTAAATAGCTGGGTGAAAGTGCAAACGGCGCAGTTTCGGGAGTTATGAAGTCACAGACAGGCGATTTTTTCGGATTCAGTTGTCTTTTGATGATGTTAACGATTTCGTTTGGGCGAAACTCAATTGGCTCATGTTGAGGCTTTGGCTCATATGATAGAGTCGGCAAAGTAAACGCATTGGTGGCTGGATTTGGTTGGAGAACATTTTTAAGGTGTTTGGCAAACGTGTTGGCTATGTCTGCGTCGCTGCGCGCCCACCCGCCTGTGGAATTTCTAATAGGCATCACGGTTTCTTTTGCTGAGCTTAGAGTTGGGTGAGCTCTCCATACAGAGTTTTTTGTACTGTTAGTTGACAATTGCTCTATGTAGCGGCGGTGGACATACGTTTCTTCTTGCTGTAGAGCTTGATCAAGTTGACGTGAGGCATGTTTTAACCATGCTCGACGTAAGCGTCGCTTTTCGAGGACGAGCTTTTTGAATGTATTGTGTGTTTATAGTTTGAGGTGTTGAAACTCGAGCTGCAGAGACGAGTACAGACTCCAGCGAATTAACAAAACTGTCTACGTTGGCTTCGTCGCTGAGGTGAGGACTCAGCTCAATGTGTGAGCTGATGTACTTCCTGTACTTAACCCAATTGGTTTTATGTGAGGTCAGTTTTGATGATTGATCCCATGTTCTTGGGTTTCGGAGTAAGGAAAAAAGGACAGGCGAGTGATCAGATGAAAGATCCGAAAGGTATTCGGCGCTTATCAGATTTTTAGGAATGTTTCTTTGGGTCTGCCGGCCAGTATGTTGGTGTGCCAGAAGAAACATAGTTTAGCTTGTTCTTAGCTTTGATAATTGCATTATAGAGCTGCTTTCCTTTTGGGGTCACGAGATGAGATCCCCAGTGTGTGTGCTTGGCATTGTAATCTCCTGCCGCTATGAAGTGGTCTCCGAGTGAGTTGAAAAACTGCATAAACTCATCTTCGGCTATGGTGAAGCGTGGGGGGCAGTATACGGCAGCTAGAGTTAATTGCTTGCCAGTATTTAGGTGTATATTTATTGATGTGGCCTGTAGGTAGTTTTTAGCAAATTTCGTATGATAGTGGTGCTTAATACGGCTTCTGATTAAAATTCCAGTCTCACCGTGTGCTTTACCATCTGGATGATTTGTTCCATAGAATGAATATCCTCGTAGCTGGAAATTGTTTCTGTTCGTAAGATGTGCTTCTGAAAGCAGCATTACGTCGATTTGATTGTCTAGTAGGAATTGCGCTAACTCAAGTTTATGTTGCGAAACGCCGTTAGCGTTTCACGTAGATATTCGTAGGGAAGTCATTATTTGGGTTGTTGTGAAACCAGCATTTGATTTAATAGATTTTGGCGGTTGATGCTGCTGAGCCGTGTTTGGTTCTTGGTGTGCTGATTGCGGCAGTGAGCTTTTTGAGGCTGGGGTAGCCAGTCCTGATTTTAAAGCGCTTGCGTATGTGTCTTTTTTGGCAGAGTTTATGGGTGCTAGTGAGGATCCGGCTGCAGTCGAGAAGAAGACTTCATGGTTTGACCTGGAGGCTATGAACTGATTATTTTGGGTGCGGGCAGTAAATCCCCTCTGGTGGATGCGACTTTTCAGCTCCTTATAAACTGGGCAACCTCTATAGTTAGCAGTGTGATTTCCACCGCAGTTGCGCAATTTTTTCGAGTTGTGGTCATCTTTGCTCGCTGGGCAGTGTGGGGAGTCATGAAGCTCACCACAAATTACACACACCGGGCGCAGTTTACAGTAAGACCTTGTATGACCATATTCTGGGCAGTTCGCACATTGTACCGGACCATTGCGTTTAACCGGCTCCTCAACTGTAATTCTGCGGTGCAGCAGGAACTGAAGGTTGTATATAGGGTGCACTTCGTATTTCTTTAGAGGCTTAATTTGTGGTTCGAGCTCAACCTGAAAGAGTGGCTGCGGATTTCTACCCCTGTTACCCCAAGGATATTGAAGACTGTCTTAGCGCTAAATCCCTTTTCTTGTAGCGCCTGTGTTATCTCTGCAGGCGATACTTCGGGCTCTATGCCCTTAAGTACGACTTGCAAGCCCTTGCTGCTTTTTAGCTGATACGTGTAAAAGTTCTTATTTTTGTCGGTGAGGTATTTCGATAATACTCTGTAATTATCTTCAGACTTCGTTTGAACTTTTATTTCCTGGATGTTGCCCTTTACGAGTGGTATTATGTGGAAGTTGTCCTTGCCAATGAACTCTATAATTTTGTTGACAAGAACGTTGGAGCTTTTTTCTCGTATGTAAATTGGCTTAGGCTTCCTTTTTTCGACTTCTGTAGATTCGGCGTCATCCTCATAGTCTGCCAAGATTTTAAAACGGTTTGAGTACGTGGGCGTTTCTATTGCAGCTATGTTAGCATTGCTACGGGTTATTTTGCGTTGAGAGTTTAGGGGGCTCAGCTTCCTTTGGATGTAGCGATCCATACCAGTCTGCACAGCCGGCTTAATATTTTCTTTGTTTTTGTTCTCTTTTTCGGGCAACTTTGTCAAAGAAGTTGCGGTGCTAGTTACTGCGCTCTTTGGCTGCAGAGACATCGATGGTAGCGATGGGGAGCAAGAACGCGCTCTCTACGTTTAAGAATTGGGTCAAGTTTGGGGTAATTGACCGTGTTTGGGATGAGCTTGCATTACTTTCGGTTGCTTTGAAAGTGAAGTAAGCGTTGTTTCTTTGTACTGAGAGCCGTCTCTCGTCTTGCTCACATTGACGTTGTGTACTAACGTCGTTTAGACTCATTGCAATCGATGTTGATTTTGTTCGAGTTTTAAATGTTATGTTTTATATTAATTAATTCATTAATCAATATAAACATTAGCGATTTCATCACTGAAAGCGTCTTTTCGCGTTGTTGTTGATTTACGAAACCAGTCACTGCACTTTTTTGATATTGTTGAATATTTTTATCCCGGAGCACAAAAAATGCACGTCTGCATGCGACGACGATTCGATTTTGCATTTTGCGAAAACTAATTGAAAATATTTTTTTTAATTTATTCTTGTGTAGTTTAATATACTTTATAGCGTGCCAAATCTAAAAAAAGTGGTAGGTTCGTGGCGCTTACTTAAAAAAACTTATTATTAAATAAAATGATTCTAGTACGGTACGAAAATGTTAATTTTTAGAACAACATATCGAAATTTCAGCTAGATCGGTACCATAGAATTTTGTGAATCACCTGCGCCACCTGTCGTTCCGAAAAAAACGCATTTAAAGCGTATCAGGTACCAAGTGTTTCATACTATTTGGTGTTGGCGCGCTATCGATTATGGGCTGTATCTCTGTGATTATTTGATATTTATACCCTTGCAGAGGGTATTATAATTTTGTCCAAAAGTGTGCAACGCAGTGAAGGAGACATCTCCGACCCTATAAAGTATATATATTCTTGATCAGGATCACCTCCTGAGTTGATATGAGCATGTCCGTCTGTCCGTCTGTCTGTTTCTACGCAAACTAGTCTCTCAGTTTTAAAGCTATCGTCTTGAAACTTTGCACACACCCTTCTTTCCTTTCTTTTTTATCTCAATCTCAATCTCCTTTTATATCTCAATATATAGTAATTTCGATATATGTGAAAAAAGCTATTTTTTCAACCTCACACATGAGACTACACCCTTAAATTTGCCACCGCAATCTAAAAATTTTAAATCTAAATCCTATTAATCATCTATGGGACCTATTGGACTCCCCAATACACCATAACATCCAAGGATACGCTCAAAAGGTCATCCAGGAAGAATGGAGTAAAATAACGGCAAAGGATACGGTGAAATTAGTCCACTCAATGCCAAATTGGTTGGCTGAAGTTACTAAACTAAAAGGATATCCAACTTCGTACTAATGTTTAAAAAAAGGTTATTTTTCGATATTTTAAGGGGATGTTCTTTGAAATTTTTTTTTAAAAATCGTTTTTGTTTTTTTGTAATAAAATGAAAGTTACATATGTGTAGAATATACGTGCCAAGGGATATTTCGATACGACGCGTATTTCTTGAGCTAGAGCGTGTCAAACATTCCCATGTCACACGCGCTGTGGCAGTTTCTAAAAACTTTAAACGCGTTTTTCTCGGAACCATGTTTTCAAACCTCTTGACGTTCTATTGATCCGATTTCGTTCATTCAAAAAATGTTTAATAGTACATACTTTTTATACCCTTGCAGAGGGTATTATAATTTTGTCCAAAAGTGTGCAACGCAGTGAAGGAGACATCTCCGACCCTATAAAGTATATATATTCTTGATCAGGATCACCTCCTAAGTTGATATGAGCATGTCCGTCTGTCCGTCTGTCCGTCCGTCCGTCTGTCCGTCTGTCTGTTTCTACGCGAACTAGTCTCTCAGTTTTAAAGCTATCGTCTTGAAACTTTGCACGCACCCTTCTTTTCTTTGCACGCAGTATATAAGTCGGAACGACCGGGATCGGCCGACTATATCTTATAGCTGCCATATAACTGATTGATCGGAAATGCTATAACTTCGGTGTTTTTAAATCAAGAGAATTCGGATTTGGTACGATTGCTATTTTTGGCAAAATAATACATATGAAAGTTGTATTTGCTTGTAAGATGTGTTTCCACCAGTAGCATAACGTCAATATGGTTTTCGGTCAAGAATTGTGACAATTCTAGTTTATGCCGTGAGACACCATTGGCGTTCCACATTGATATTCGTAGCGCCTGCGTAGATTATTTAGACTGTTGTTCTACGAGCAGCTGGTTTTATGCCTTATACCAAAAATTGTTTATTTATAATTTTTAAACGAGATCAAAGTAAAACAAGAAAGGAAAGCTAACTTCGGGCGGAGCCGAAGTTGATATACCCTTGCAGCTAAAACAGGATATATATCGCTAAAATCGGATATAGTTGACCGATTCTTATGGGGAATATCATAATATAACCAATAAATTACAAGACAAAATCTAAAAAAAAATTCCAAACTTCTATCTTGAAGAACCCCAAAGTTGGTATTTTTACCAAATACCTTTTCCGATCGTTCAGTTATATGGCAGCTATAAGATATAGTCGGCCAATCCATATGAAACTTGATAAGTCGTATTATTTTTCCAAAAATAGAATTCTTAGAAAATCCCAACTTTCTAGCTCGAAAAACACTGAAGTTATGCCATTTCCGATCAATCAGTTATATGGCACATATAGGATATAGTCGGCTGATCCTTATAAAATTTGGCATGTTTTATTTTTTTTTCTGTATTATCTAAAGTTTAAGAGCTAGGAACTAGGAAGTTACATACCATTAAAGCTAATAAAATGTACTACTTTTTAGAAAAAAAAATTTTCTATGTATACTATTAGCACTTTTTTTCGAAGCCAAAGTGAGCGAACATGTTTGTACGCATAGTTTTTCTGCCGAGTGACCGAAAACCATATTGACGTTATGCTACTGGTGGAAACACATCTTACAAGCAAATACAACTTTCATATGTATTATTTTGCCAAAAATAGGAATCGTACCAAATCCGAATTCTCTTGCTTTAAAAACACCGAAGTTATAGCATTTCCGATCAATCAGTTATATGGCAGATATAGGATATAGTCGGCTGATCCTTATAAAATTTGGCATGTTTTATTTTTTTTTCTGTATTATCTAAAGTTTAAGAGCTAGGAACTAGGAAGTTACATACCATTAAAGCTAATAAAATGTACTACTTTTTAGAAAAAAAAATTTTCTATGTATACTATTAGCACTTTTTTTCGAAGCCAAAGTGAGCGAACATGTTTGTACGCATAGTTTTTCTGCCGAGTGTATGTATGTACGTGTTTCCGCAGGTTACGCCATGACATTGACGCTTCAAAATGTCAATCGTGCTTGCTACTTACCTGGGTATATGTCCTCTAAAAATACGCCGATTTAGATGACATTTTTTTAAAATAAAAATTAACTATACAAATAGTTTGGCATCAAAAAAGTTTTTTAAAATACCTTTATGTACTGGCGCTACAAAAAGTGCGATTTGGCAAAAATTTGAAAAACATTAGAATACAAAAAAAAAAATTAAAACACGACCCAAAAATGATAAGGCAATGAGTGCACAGTACAGTTGTCTGCGCGTACTTTACCAATAAGGAAGTAAGTTTTCTATACACAGCATAAAAATCATTATGGATTAGCATAAATGCATGAATATCTTAAAGACATCTAGGATAACTTTGCAGAGTGTAAAATGACACTTAGGCTATTTCGTTCCTACTGCAGTTAAACGGGTTGATGCCACTTTTAACACAAAGTTAAGTGTTCCACTTGAATCTAAGAAAATCTTCGTCCGAATTCATCACGGTCACATTAATAACTAAAAACATAACTAAGAACAATGGAGAACTAAGATCTCTCACTCTGCGGTCTCGCTTTTCTCGTGCGCACTCTGAGATCAACCTTATCAACGTAGGACATGTCCATTAGCTGGACAAAGACACAAAATATGCCAGAGAAATGGTTCAGAAGAAACTCTATGAGCGTGTTGGAGTCACTTGGTCTGACTTCAATCCCTTAGAAAATTTTTAGTCCAAAGTGAAGGAGGCTGTTTTTGAGTCTATTTTAACCACCACCATATGCCATTGTAGTTATGCCATTTTCGATTAATCATGTGTATGGCAGTATAGGATATAGTTGGCCGATCACGACGTATATACTGCGTCCTAAGGAAAGAAGGGTGTGTGCAAAGATTCATGTATGAGTCTTTAAAACTCAGTGACTAATTCGCGTAGAAACAAAAAGACAGATGGTATGCTCATATAAACTCGGGAGGTAATCTCGATCAAGACTATAAATACTTTATAGCAGTGGTGGGCAAAACTAACTCATGTTTAAAATTTGAGTGTGTGCGTAGCAGAGAAAAACAATGAGAGCAGAGAATTCACTGAGCGAAAAAAACTTATTTTTTTATTTAATTTTTCGTTATTCAAAAGTTTGAATGGGAACTAAAATAGTGTATTTTATTTTAAAGACATCTTTTCTAGTAACATTTCTTAAAAAAATGAAAAACTACGCTTCCCTATCTTTATTTTCTATGGAGAAAACTTTTATCAACCCAATTTGTGAGAAAATTTTGCTCAGTGGAAACATTTTGATTTTTAAGTTTGGGCATGAGGTAAAATGGGAGCAAATGAGAGAGCTTCTAAAAAAAATTGAGAATGCTCACACTGTCAGTGTGCCGGCAGCGCTGCGGCAGAATTTCCTACCCTATACTCGCGTGCTATGTAAAATGAGAGTTTGCCCACCACTGCTTTATAGAGTCGGAGATGTCTCCTTCTCTGCGTTGCAGGTGGCACACTCACAAATTTTTTTTAGAAGCTCTCTCATTTGCTCCCATTTTACCTCATTTAACAATAGATTTGGGTTGTTCCTGAACGAACGAACAACAAAGACCCGGTCACTTAAAAGACCGATCTGAACTAGTTCATATCGTTGATCGGACATTGTTCCTTGGTCGTTGTTCCTTGTTCTTTGGTCTTTGTTCCTTGTATTTTAATATATAATTTAATTATAATTTAATAAATAATTTTTCACATTCCCTGGTATTTTTTCTCAATCCCTGGTCATTTTTTCTTACACCGTGGTCTTATTATGCATCCTGTTAATTTTGTGTAAACAAACTTTTGAGTGGACCACAGTAAATTTCTTTAAAAAGAAAACACTGATAAAGAAAAATGAAGAGAAAGAAGAAGAAAAGAAACGACCTCTATTTAACAACATAAACTTAACAAACAAAATATTTCCACCGAGAACAATTTTCTCAGAAATTTGGTTGGAACAAGGAAAATATAGATTTGGAAGCGTAGTTTTTCATTTGTTTAAGAACTGTTTATAGAAAGCGCTCTTTTAAATAAAATAAACAATTTTGGTGCCCATTCGAACTTTTGAATTAACGAAAAATAAAATAAAGGACTCTTTTTTTCGCTCAGTGAATTCTCTGATCAATTTTTTTTAAGCATTTTTTTTTAAAATATTGTGACAAAACTTGGCAGAAATCTTACCGATGTATATCCGGTATTAACTTTTCAGACTCCGACAGTCCAAGGAAACTAGAGTGTGAAGAACGAGCTAAGAAAGGATCCGTTGCAGGACGGTTCCACTCTGTAGTGGAACCGTCTGGGCTGTCCAGGCCTTAAGAATCGAGTTGGGCCATTGCCCTACCACAGCATGTAGCTTTGCTACGAAGCGAGTAAGGGAGTCTGGCGCACGCCTCACCGACTCCTGAATTGAAAGGAACAGCCGTGATCCTGCAAGAAAAGGATGGGCCGGCTCGTGAGCTCTCGCCCAGTCAAGAAAACGATCGGGATCACCCCGGTCACCAGCTAAGGAACTCCCGATCCATCCCATGCATCGCAGCTATTTCGGGCGACCACATCATCGAAGCTGGAGCTCCACAAGGAAGCGAACTCGGCACTTGTATATGTTTTGTATACTGCGTATATTCTTACGAACGCACAACTAACAACGTTAACGTTCGCCGACAATACCGCTATCCTTAGTCGCTCCAGATGCCCAACGCAAGCAACAAACCAACTCGCTAATCATCTAATTGTAGTGGAAAGACGGCTGTCCGACTGGCGCATAAAAATAAACGAACAAAAGTGTAAACATGTAACGTTTACTCTTAAAACATGCCCTCTGCTTTCATTAAACGGTATGCAGATCTCTCAAACTAACGAAGCACCGGACGTTAGTCGTTCACCTTGATAGACGACTAACTTGTCGTTAGCACATCGAATGTAAGAAAATGCACCTAAAAATAAAAGCAAGCAGCCTTCACTGGATCATAAACTCACGATCACCACTGTGCCTGGACTACAAGTTGCTACTCTACAATTCAGTCTTAAAGCCAATCTGAACGTATGGCTCCCAGCTGTGGGGAATCGCGAGCAGCAGCAACATAAACATAATACACAATCAAAAATCTTGACAACTATCACTGGGGCACCTTGGTATGTTCGCAACGAAAATATCCACCGGGAACTGGGAATTCTTGCAGTTAAATACGAAATCCAGAAGCAAAAAGAGTCCTACAAAGAAAAAGTGTCTTCCTCGCTCGGGGATTGACTTGGGCTTCTAGCGGATCCCGCCTGCGACACAACGACCTCCCAACCCAGCAATCGATTTTTCGTCGTCTAACTCTGTATTAGTCAATTTGACTGTTAAGTTAGTTATGTTAAAAATACTACATTTGATACACCTCTTGTTAGTCTCAGCAAAGAGAAGATTCATGTTTAAAAGCATCGTTAAAAATAAAAAAAAATAAAACAAAACTTTGGCGATTGTCTTTGTCACGCCTAGGTATCCTGCTGTTGGTGCGTCGTGGTTTTATTTGAGGATCTACTGCCTTGTATCCGCCGACACGCATACTTTTCAAGATGGCACTTCTTCGCTTCCGGCTTTATGCGGGACGTGGCGGTAGACCAGGCCGCCTTCTTCAACGTAATTCGGATACATCTGCGGGCTCGTTTTCATCTTGTCCTTCAGCGCGCTTATCCACACGCATTCTTTGACTTCTATTGCCTTGGCGCTCCTTAATTTTTCCAATTCAGCTTACCCTTCCGGTAGCTGCTGACATAATCATACTGCTGCAGCTCGAACATCCGCCTTGCTATTCTCCCAAGCGGGTTCTCAATGTTGTTGAGCCATTTCAGCGCCATGATCACGTCGAATCCGTGATCACGTCGGTATCCCTCTAGTTAGGGTCTCAATTGCCTAATCTCCCATTTTATGGCAAGGCACTCCTTCCCTTTCGCTGAGTAGGCGATCTGGCGTAGGCGATCACTCGCTCCCCCTCCTCGGTGTCTTGGATAAAAACCGCCCCAACACCGTAGTCGCTGGGGTCCTCTGCCAGCCGCGACTTCAATGCCTCAAACGCCTCCTGGTGCTTCGGTGTCCATTCCCATTTCGTCCTTTTTCGTAGCAGATCGTTCAGGGGCTTTGCGATTCCTGCAAAATCTGATACTGATACCATGATGCCATCCCGATTAACTGGCGACCTGTGGCGACCTTTCCTGGATCTATGCCGATCCCTTGGCTCGTTGTTTGGTGTCCCAGGTATAACAGCTCCTTTCTAAAGAAGTGGCATTTTTCCGAACATTTTCATTCTTGGCATTCAGTTCTCCACGAGCTTCCCGATCGTCTCTTTCGTGGTTTTCCTTATTGGCTTCATTAAGGACATAATGTTTTCCATGTTTTCTTTGAACGGCTCTCCTCGTCTCTGCTTCCGTTGGCGAACCTGATCCGCCATATCCTTTATGTCCAGACGAACCATGTCAATCGATTTTTGCGAACCATGTCAATAGGTCCAGGAATTTCAACGGATCACCTCTTCCGTCGAATTGAAACGATCGGTATCGCACCAGCCTAGCCATTTTCGCGTAGTCCACCTGAACCTACTCTAGGCTCTGGTACCGCCAAGCTCTCTATGAGCCTTTCGGTCTCGATGGTCGCTCTCTGCCTAGGGATGGACCTATGCATAAACCTCTCCTCGAACCGCCACCGTCAGCACTTCGTCGTCATTGGACTCATCGGTTTCCACGGTTTCGTCCCCTGGTAGTCCGATTCAACGATGTCACTCCTACATCGGGTACAAGGGTATATTGAATTCATATGAACGTATGTAACATAGAGAAGAAATCATCCCCGACCCCATAAAGTATATATTTAATCAGCATCAACAGCCGAATTGTTATAACCATGTCCGACTGTCCGTATGTACGTGTGGATCTCAGGAGACTCAGGGGGCATGGAGATTCCTAAAATGCCCACGCAGTTGAAGTTTGCTTCAAATTTTGAGACGCCCCAAAGCCCGCTCCCAAAAGTCGCGAAATTCTGTAGCGCCAGTACTGGATGTATTGGTACTTGGATGTCAAACTTTTTCTGTAGTTAACTTGTAGAGGAGATGGAGGAGAAGATTTTAGAGGAGAAGAGCAAACCCGGCTAACTCAGTTTCGCCACCAGATGGCTTCTTTTTAGTTTTAGATTTAGTTTTGTTATTAAAAGATCGAGACAATTTTTTTTGTTTTATATTTGAAAATGGGTGGGTTTCCGATATAAGATGCTTACTCACTGCTCCATTTTATTGAAGTGCTTTTTGGTAAACCACATTTTTGTTTTTTGGTCTGACGTTAACACAAACAAAGCGGGTAGTTTTCCAACTCGTGAGCAAGTAACGTATAACTGCCCATGTGTAAAACAATGATTTTTTAAATTTATGCCGCAAACACTAAGCGATTGCCCTTGTGACTTCTTAATTGTCATTGCGAACGCAAGACGAACTGGAAATTGCAATCGTTTGAAGTCAAACGGAAGATAATTCGGATTCAATGGTATTCGAGGAATACATACATACTCCGTTGGATACATCATCGGCATTTGTTATCGAATCAACTGATTTGTATGTCACCGAGTCGTCAGCAATTTTCGATGGAATGGTGAAATTCCGTGCGTGTACATCATTATTCTTTGCGGCAAGAATATTTCGTTGACTTAACCAAGCATAATTCTAATAACTCTCACTAATGTTTGGGAGAACATTTTCAATAAGAGCTATTTGAGAGTCCGGAAAGCTTCCAGATTTTCTGGAATTTTTTTTGGCCAAATGAAAAAGTCAATCGAAAAATTTTTAATTAGGTTTCATTATTTTATATTCGAAGTACAAAATACATTTTTTTCGAATAAATCGAAAACAAAATGGCGGCTGTGCAGCATTTATTTGTAGGCCCTATTTTGTTGAAGGGGGGTCCATGGCCGGACAGCTAACATCCTTAATTTTTGATCTAGAAAAAAAATCAAGTTTGGCTAGTTTCTATACATCAACGGCTATCGTAGGATTTTTTCGATATATTGATTTTTTCCAAAATGGTGAGTGATTGAAAAAAATTTACAATTTTCACGATCAAAAAAGTCACAAAATTGTTGATAAAAAAATGTAAGCAATATAAAAAAATCCTACGTGTGTCGATAAGCATAGGAATTCTGAGTATACTGTCAAAATTAGATCGATAGGTTAAGAGTTGTTCGAGTTATCTGTCCGGCCAACTCAAAAAAAGCGGTTTCGAAAAAAACGCGGTTAAAGTTTTAAGTACTGTGGGATATACCTCTGAGGCATCGCCGCAGAATGGAAAATGTCCACACATATACACTTTTGCCGAACTTTATCTTACGGTATGTTATTGTTAGGAACCTAAATGAATGTTTTTAAAAATGTTACTCAGATGTCCCCTCTTAAATCCCAATGGGAATCATTCTCCAGCAAACCCAATAGTTGACATGTTTCTCGGTATGTTTGGCATCGGTGGTCATTTACAGTTTTCAAATGCGCAAATGATTTTGGTCCACGTACATTTACCCACATCAGTCGCAAATAAAAACATTCATTCTTTCTAGGATGAACAGTATACACGCGACATAGTGCATTAGTGGAAAACAACAGGTCAATCTGGAACTGGGGTCCTTGTTTGCGACGTTGGAATTTCATTGTTGATTGATTCCAAGGGTAATACTTGGGCATTTCAACGTACATCAGCGTCGCTGCGAATGGCTCTGCTTCACACATCTGCAAAGAAGCTAGTAAATGTTGTTGATGGTGGTCTCTCAGCTCGTTATGCCGCATTAGCCTCAGTGAAGTAAACTCTCTGGCCATTTTTAAAATGCACAGCGAAATGTACAATTGTGGGATATCTTTCATGAATTTGAACGTATCTGCCTATTTGTTGCTGATTTTGTCATTCGCATTTTCCGACTCAATACCAAACACAGTCATATCGCTGCCTTTTGTACGTACTTGCACAAAATATTTGATTGATTTGGCCGAATGACAACTCTCAAATGTTTCGAAATTTGGTGATAGCAGCGGGCAATATGGTACAATGAATTCATTTCCGATCTTAATATATTGATTTTTAACTTTGATAGTTCGACCATTATCTTCTTTTGAACGCCGACGATAAACTGGATATTCCTCTTTCCCTGTGACTGTTTCAGCAAATAACGGTCGCGGATATTGTTTTGTGCACCTTCCATCAGCCATGCAAGACGATAATGCATTTAATGCACCGCACGGTCCATGCACCATCTGAGTCGTCACAATGCACTGTGGTCGGTCGTATATGGAAAGTGCGGCCAAAAATACTACCACTGCTTATATCGAAGTGAAATTAGCAAAAAAAAATTTACCCCTCCCAAGCCCTCCTTCACTTCACCCGCTGACCATAGATATGCAAAAAATTGATAAAAATTCAAAAATTGTGGTTAGCTATGTACAAGAAGCAGAAAAATTATAATATTAATAAAATAATAATAATAGATATTATACATAATATTAAAAAATTTAAGTTAATTAAAAAACTTTAAATTTCAACCAAATCAAAAACAGATTTCAACAAAATCAATTTCGGTTTAAATGGTACTTTTCGTTGACCAGAGATAAACGGATCTGAAGTCAACAGTAAGCGGTTGAACAGGTCCTCATTTGTTGCGACTCGAGAGTGCTTTCTTGTATGGTGGAGTCGATACATCTTTACTTCTTTGTTTCTCGACTCAGCAGCTTCTTCTGATAGCTCCCCAATTGAAAGCAAAGCATGTTGGATAACATCAGGCGCATGAATTAAAATTTTATGGACTGTCGGCGGAAGATAATACCAAAAATATGTGAATGTTAGCTCCCTGGCAGTATCTAGCGCAAATATTCTATACTTTTCCACATTTATTCTGTACCCCGATGACAACGTTTGTAATAATGTATTTATCAATCTGATTGATGTATTTATCAATCAGGTGCTTTTCAATCCCTGTTATTTCAGCAGATACTTCAGCATCATTGAAAAACTTTCCTGCCGTGTTTCCATCATTTGATGATCCACTGCCACCTGTTTTTGGTTTGTCGACTATTAGACCCATTTTCGTGCGGAACTCACTCTGAATATTTTCTTTTCTTCTCAAAAATCGCTCTTTATCTACTGAGCCTCTTATTTGCCATTGTTTAATCTCAAGCCGGTAGGAGACGTGAAGAAAATATACGAAAAATCTAATGTAAGCATGTAACGGGGACAACCCAAATTCGTAGTGATCCGTCCGCGCTTCTTTTTGCAGGCATCTGTCCACATCGTTCATTTCAGTAGGTTTTGCTTGGCATATGTAGCATTTTGCTGATGAGGTTTCCGTTAAAGCATTACACAAGTTGCCATCGACCATTGTAAACTGAAGTAAATGATGGACATACAGATTCCGGTTGTTAGATGCTTTGAACTCAGTGGGTTTTAAAATTTTAATTTTGTTTTTTATATATTGCTCTTCATATTTGCTTAATAAGTCTGATTCTTTTTTAAATTGGATTCGAATAGGGCGGCAATAACGGGTGGACGAAGGACGAGGGTTTTTCCAAACTACTTTGTTCATATTATTCTCTGACTTCATGATCAGCTGGAGGGAAACATATGACGTTACAAATAAATTGCTATCTTGTAAGCTACTGTCCTCGCATTTCTGTTTGTATTCGCTTTGCCCAGAACTGCCATCGAAGCCCCATTTACCGATCAAATTGAAGTTATTATAAGACTCATCGATTTCATTGATTACATCGCTTTGCAATTCTAAAATGCGCGACGCGGTGTGGTCCAACAATTTTTGGAGTTCAACTTCAGCATGAGACTCTGTCACTACAATTTGCTCAGGATAACTTTTCTGCTTTTCCTTTAAAACACTTTCGTAAGAAGGCAAAAAGTTACTATCGACTTTATTATTAATAAAGCTCTTAGTGAGATTATACTGATGCTTTGTTAAATTTGCTTCCGTTATAAGTCCTATAGCTTCAGACGGCTTTACTGGATGGAACGACCGATTCAGTTGACTACATGCCAAGCGCAAATCATCAGCAGCAAGCACATCGACTTCTGCTAAATCTCCTATTCGTCGGCGTTTAGTTCTATTTGAACACTCTAGCAGACTTACTCGGGGACGTCCTCGATTTTGACTCAACGCAGATTGTCGACTTAATGTTAAGTATTCATATTGTGCAAGCCATTCAGAATTTTTTTCGACAACTTTTGATTTGGTTCTGTTGCTCTTCTTCCAAATTTCAGCAAATTTTTTAAATATGTTCTCAAGTTTTTTGGCAATGATATCATGATCATATTTGTATCCATCAGATTCAAATTTCTGTTTGAGATTATCATGCACCTTTTCAACTTTGTCAGTAAATGAACCTTTGCCTAAACACCAGATATCAAATATAAACAAGCGTGAAATTTCACACTGATAAGTTGTGCCTGTGAAAAAGTTGGTTCAAAATGAAACGATTATGAAATGAAGAAAGTTGTATTATTTAAAACAAAATACAAACGGACGAATTAAAAAGCGACACGAAACCAACATATATACAACATATACAACGAAACACAAATGCACATTGCTTTGTTTACTCCTTTCATCGCATTCATAACACGCTCAAGTAAACGATGACAAGCAAGGCTTCACAAAAAATCGCATAGCACTAAGAGGGGCAAAAGATGGCAGCTGAAATTGAAAACATAGATTAAGCATACATTAACTAATATTAACAATCAAGTTTTGTTTCACGCGTACGCACGCGTAACAACTTTTTGTCCAACTGAAAGTAACATATGAAGAAAAACACATCACTCGACAGGTCACTGGTAAAACAATTCTTTTAAAACAATAATGCAACATATTATTTCATACAAATAACATAAATACACAGCGCATACCTTGCTTTTGGTAATTCATTACACTTTATGGCGGTTAAACGCGATTTAATCTGGTTTTTAAGATCTTCCAAAGAACAAAATTTTAAGCTGCGTGCGCTGCGATTTCCACGTGTTCTTATTGTCTCTTTTTCTCTCGCTATTCGTAACGCGTGGGAACGATGGAATGAAAAAATTCTTTAGTCGTTCTATTCATTGTTCTATTACGAACCAGTTAATAAAATTAAAGCGACAAATTTCAAACTTTTAATTTTTTATTTTTGGCCTATGAACCGACCACTGTGCAATGTCGTGTAGATGGGGATCACTAGACTGGATCAGGAATTTCAGCTGATACGATGTCATCCACTTCATTTGAATGTAATTTGTTCACCAACTCAATTAGAATATGAGCATGCGGTAGTCCACGCTTCTGCCATTCCACATACATATAACATATATAACATATAACATTTACATATAACAATGTGTGTCCACAAAAACTTGATTCTTAGTAAGCACATCCATCAAAACCTTGAGTTTTTGCTGAAATACCCTGGCGATTATGTCATGACGATCTTGCCGTTTTTGGCCAGGTTCCGATATAAGATTATGGGAGAATCGTCACATGTCCAATATTCTGAACATCAGTAGCTTTGCCGCGGAAGCGGTCAAAGAGGGTCAAGTAACGGTCAACAACCGAGAAACCAAGGGAAGGACCCCAAGGGAAACTACCGTCACTCCATGGAAATACGGAATCTTCGTGGAACATAACGGTTCCCGGAGCAGCAGTAGGTCAACGCGAAAAGTAACCAAGAGGGAGGGCCGCGCAGCCGTGTTTAGGTTTAGCATCAACGGAGGAGCAAGGAGTGGAGGGGGTGACGCAGAGGTCACAACAGAGGTCCGTGGCCGAGAGGGACGAGGGGGCACGGAAGGCGACTCGCCAACAGGAAAGTGTCGTGATTGGGAAGCAGGATTAACGGCAGTAGCAGAACCCACTAGGATTAATGGGCGCAAATCGGGGCAAGTCTTTTTAGGAAGCTTGTAGCGTTGAGTTGGAGGACCGGCTTTGGAGAGTCCGACATTCAAGTGTTAGAGCGTTTCTAAAAAGGACCCGGTGCTTTGAGTTGAAGGACTAAATTGGCGACGAACAGGCGTGGTCCTGCACGGAAAGGACAAGCCGACTCGTATGCTCACTCCCGGGTTTCCGAAAGACGTTAGGGACGAGCCAGGAAAGGATCTGTTGTCGGACGGTTAATCTAAAACCCCAGGGTATCGGTGTCGAGTTGGACTATTCCTGAACACGGCAAGTTGTTTCGCTGCAAAGCGAGGAAAGGACAAGTCTGGCATACGCCTTACCGACTCCTGAAGTCGGGATGAACAGGTGTGGTCCTGCAAAGCAAGGATAAGCCGTCTCGTGAACTCACGCCCAAGTTTTGAAACCAATCAAGGACACCCCGGTCACTCGGCAAGCAACTCCCAAACCGGACTCACTGGTCAGCTACGGCAACTTCCAACACTGGCTCATTAGCGCTTGTTCGCGGTGTGTCCAGGTGTAGTGGGGAGCGCAACAACCACAGACAACTCCCAAACCCGGCTCGCTAGTGTATGCGCACTGCGTGTCCAGGCGTAGCGGAAGCGACAGTATGCAGCCTTCTCCCAAGTCAAGGGCCTGCTTGTGGCCAACGAAAGGGCGACGGTTAGGGGAATGTACGGCAACGGCAGCAGCGACAGCGGCCGGAACCACAGGGACGGCCAGAGGGAAGCACCGGCGACGGAGCCGGATGGAAATTGAAGGAGCAGCAAGGGTTCGGAGCGGAGCCCATTTCCGGGAACATGGAGCAAACATGTATTGAAAAGAGCATCGTAATAAATAGATTGTAAAGTTAAACGCTATTTGTATTATTTCTGGGCTCGGGCAATCACGACGAAATATAAATTCGGTGGAACAGATACGCAAACTCTCTGAGCTAGCCGCGGTAAACTGTGGCGAGCGGAAGTTCGTTACAGCTGACACTCGTTGCAGTGTATTAGCTTCAACATATTTAGTGCTCAAGAATGTAGTAAATTTTCGGTTGTACGGTGGGTTTTCTCAGTTATCTTTTTGACACAGAACAAACCTATGAATCGAAAAATCTTCAGTAAACGCGAATGTAAACACCAGGTATCAAATTCGAATTTAACGTTACATATAGTTTGACATCCGAATTCCAATTTGGACAATGCACTATGGTCCAGATGCCGTTTTTTTGGCATAAAGTCGAAAACTTGAACTACATTGTTTAAACTTCGCAAATTTTATTGTTATGGTATTAATAATTTGTATAAAAAAAATTACCGCCTCTGCAAACAGATTATAGTTGATTTATAATAAATATATATTATTTTATTTTCTATTTAAGTACTTCTTTATTTCTTAAATACCATTTTCTTCTTCATTCAATTCAATATTATAAATATCGTCATCAGAATCGCACAGCAGATCGTCTTCATTATACCCTTGCAGAGGGTATTATAATTTTGTCCAAAAGTGTGCAACGCAGTGAAGGAGACATCTCCGACCCTATAAAGTATATATATTCTTGATCAGGATCACCTCCTGAGTTGATATGAGCATGTCCGTCTGTCCGTCTGTCTGTCTGTCCGTTTCTACGCGAACTAGTCTCTCAGTTTTTAAGCTATCGTCTTGAAACTTTGCACACACCCTTCTTTCCTTTGCACGCAGTATATAAGGCGGAATAGTTGGGATCGGCCGACTATATCCTATAGCTGCCATATAACTGATTGATCGGAAATGGTATAACTTTGGTGTTTTTAGAGTTACAGAGTTCAGATTTTGTACAAATGCTACTTTTAGCAAAATAATACGACCTACCAATTTTTATAAGGATCGGCCGACTATATCTTATAGCTGCCATATAACTGATTGATCGGAAATGATATAACTTCGGTGTTTTTAAAGCTAGAGAATTCGGAATTCGGCACGAATGCTATTTTTGGCAAAATAATACAACATGCCGAATTTCATTAGGATCAGCCGACTATATCCTATAGCTGCCATATAACTGAACAATCGGAAATTACCCAGCTTTCGTGTTTTTGAAGATAGAAAGTTGGAACTTCGTACAGATTCTATTTTTGGTCAGTTAATAAAACCTACCAAATTGCATAACGATCGGCCGACTATATCTTATAGCTGCCATATAACTGAACGATCGGAAATGGTATTTGGTAAAAATACAAACTTTGGTATTTTTGAAGATGGAAGCTTGGTACTTTGTTTTATATTTTTTATGGTAATAAATTGGTTATCTTATGATATTCTCATAAGGATCGGCCATTTTAATCCAATGTTTGCGATATATATCCAGTTTTAACTGCAAGGGTATATCAACTTCGGCTCCGCCCGAAGTTAGCTTTCCTTTCTTGTTTTCATCTGGAGTCGGAAGGTCCAAAAGACTGAATATCTTTTTCGAGAGTGGTTTTTTTTTATTTTTTCTTACTCTTTCTTTTAGAGAAACACTATGCAATAATGGATCCGAGAAATCTATAGCTCTGTGAAATATAATATATCCGTCATCGTATTGAGCCGACTATTTTTCCTTGAATGCGACAGTCCCTTTTTGTAAACTTTGTTGCGTGCTTCAGAAGCATTTTCGCCTAGTCATCCTAGTGGAACCAAGCTCGAATTATTAAAATGAAAACCATGAATCAATATTTTATGAATTGTTGGTGACATCGGATACCAAGTGTAGCTATGAAAATGAGCGAAATTTTTCCAAATTTATTTAATAATTGAATAAAATGGCTATTAAAATAGAGTGAAACTTATTTAAAAGATCTTCGTTGAAGTTGGTAATACAGGGTGGCAATAAATAACCCGGACAAACTTTTTTGATCATAACTTTTTAAGGAACTGTATTTGAGAAAAAATGCAGATACAAAAATTATAAATGGGTATATTAAATGGACAAATATTAATTGTGTTAACATATATTCAGCCGGTTTCGAAGTGGCCTCCATGGGCTGCGATGTAAAGCCCTAAACGTTTCTGGAAATTTAGCGCAATGGGCCGCAGGTCTTCTTCCGATAATCGATCCCATTCTTGGAGCAATGATTGCTTCAGCGCTTCCAAACTTATGTGGCGTTTGGGCCCAAGGAAGCCAACAGTTTCCAAAATGTACCGGCGGTACACTTCCTGATTGATTTTGACCCCTTGATCGATGAAAACAAGGGGTGTTTTGCCGGTGGCGCATATTCCTCCCCAAACCATTAAAGATTGCTCACATTGACGGCGCTCGATTATTGCAGAGGTACCTGGAGCTTCAGCCGACCAGCTTCTGTCATTTTGGTGATTGTGCGACTGTTGGATGGTGAATATCTTCTCGTCCGTGAAGAGAATACGCTCCCATTATTGATTTGCGGCCCGACGCTTTAGCTGACGGAATCTTTGGAGTCTCACGCGCTTATTGTCATCCGTAAGAAGATGCACTTTTTGGAGCTTTTAGGGCTTGAGATTAAGTTCATATTTTGCAATCAACCGAACAATTTCTCGATTCACTCCGATTTCACGGGCTATTTTTCTAACCGAGACTCTGCAATTCCGAGTGATCCGCTTTTTCACGATATGGCAAATTCTGTAAGTGATAGCGGTGTATGGTCTGCCTCGTCCAGGACGGTCACCTTCATGGCCAAGCTCATTAAATCGCCGGATAGCGTCAGAGACCGTTTGTTTTGGTATGCCAAGCAAACGAACAATGTCGCATTGGCGATTTCCTTGTTAAAATTGCACAACGATTGTTAGACATCCCGAAAAAATATCAAATTGATGGGAATCACAATAATTTAAATATATTTTTTTCAGAAAAGTACAAGCTATCGATAGATATTTAAGGGCTGCATCATAACACATTTATAATAGATTGCTTCAAAGTTTGTCCGTGTTGTAGGGGGGCGTTGCTGCCGCAAAAGATTCCAGGAGTAGATGACAAGAGAAGTCGGGAGCGTCTTCAGTAAATTCAAAAAGAAGCGCGTTCAGCTTTATTTGGCTTCTTACAGAGGATTAAAACTTAAGTTAGAAAAGAAACAAGGCAAAGGTAATAAAAAGAATACGATTGACGACGGCCGACGAAAGAGCGAGAGCGCAAAAAGAGGCGCGCGCGGATGCGCTCTTCAGCGCGGGTGCGCTCTTAACAATTCACAAAGGTCAGCTGAGCGGCACAACAGCCCCTCAACTAAACATCCCGTCCCCCTTGCAATCGCTCGGGTTGCAATAGCTCCCTCGTCGTTACGGCTGGTGACAGGCTCCGGACACGACCCATCCAAACACGGTGCTCTGGGCCACTGGCAGCCCGTCCTGGATCCTTAGAAAGCCCGGCTGCATGATCCGCGGGTACATGTCCGCGCCTAGGACGACGGAGATTGTCGCTGTCAGATGGAATCGCTCATCCGCCAAAGTCACGCCTCGAAAGTGGTCACGCACCGCCTCACTCAGCTCTCGGGACGTCGTACGAACGCGCACGTGAGGCTCAATCTTGAAGATGCCCTCCAACCGGATGCTATCATTGGTCCTTGACCCCACGGTGGCTGAACACACTTGTTCGTCCCCCACGCTGATAGTGGGCAGCCGGAAGCACGCCGCGAGCGAGGCGTCGATGCAGCTCGATGGCGTGCACGGGTCGATGACGCTGTTCCGCTGCAGCAGCGACGAGAGGGTGGGCGCAGCCACAGCGTCCTGCGGTGGCCCTCGATGAGAGGCGGACAAAGGCCGAGCGCCACATAGGCGCTTGTGGCGGAAGAATGGCGAGAAGCACCCGAACCGCGCCGGGAGTTGGTGGATGACGGCCGAGCGCCAGACGCGACACTCTGTGTCCTCTCTCCCGCGCTCCGTGACTGGTGCCCCTCTTGGCGTGCCTTGCGCCGAGCCCGCGGCTTCTCCACGAGGTGCAGCAGCGTGGGGTGCTCCTGACCACACGTCTTACAGCCGTCACCACGCCGACAGGATCCGTCGGAGTGCTCGTGGGCCAGGCAGCTCGAGCAATACCGGTTCACGAGAACCGCTCGGAGCCGCTTCTCGGCACTAAGGCATAGGAAGCGCCGATAGGCGTGGACCCCGTTGCAGACTCGGCAACGGTAGGATTTAATACCTCGAGTACATCTGCTCTGCAGCGATTGGGCGTTGCGTGGCCGTGGCGACATCGTGTTGACTATGGCTGGCGGAAATATTATGAAGGAACAAATAAAATTATCAGAATCGGGGTGAATGATTGTTCGGAACTACGGGCAGAGCTACGAGACAACACAATGGACAGGAACATTGGAGCGGAAGAGTGTTAATTATTGTGGGTAAGCGGACGCTTTCAACGGAACAAGCACGACTTTAGCAACGGGCCGCTTGACGAGCCCTCGCGCGGTGCGGATGTCGATCACGCGGACATGGCCATCGGATCCTGGATACACCGCGTCAACCCTGCCTAAACGCCACTCATTGGACGGAAGGTTGTCCTCCTTGATGACTACCATATCCCCAACGCAGAGATCCCTAGTAGGGGCTCGCCATTTATTCCTCTTATGAAGCTCCTTGAGGTACTCTGCCTTCCATCGCAGCCGAAATTGCTGCTTAAGAGCCTTGAGGTGTTGCCAGCGATTAATGATGGAAATGGTATCCCCTTTTATCTCGGGCTCAACCGTGGCGAGAAGTGGGCCTCCCACAAGAAAGTGCCCGGGTGTAAGAGCCAACAGATCAGCAGGGTCTTTGGACATTGGCGCGAGTGGCCGCGAATTCAGGCACGCCTCGATCTTCGCCAGGAGAGTAGCCAGCTCCTCAAAGGTGTATTTCCGCGTGGCGGTGGACTTGTAGAACAAGGTCTTAAAGCTCTTGACGCCTGCTTCCCAAAGGCCCCCCATCGGGGAGCTCCCGGAGGAATGAAATGCCAGAGAAGCTGCTGGTGACTATAGGCACCGGTCACAGCCTCTTTTAGGCTCTGGAGAAAATCGCGGGATAGTAGAGCAGCCGCCCCCACAAAGGTCTTCCCGTTGTCGGACTGCACTTGACGGGGGCATCCTCTCCGGGACACGAACCGTGCGAAAGCCGCCAGAAATTTCTCGGTCGTAAGGTCCGACGTAAGCTCTAAATGGGTGGCCTTAGTGGAGAAGCACACAAACACCAACACATAACCTTTCGTGATGAGACAGGCCCTCCCCGTATAGTTTTTTATCTCGAAAGGACCGGCATAATCCACACCGGTACGAGAATGGGCGCGAGAAGGACGTCCGTTCCTTAGGTAGCTCTCCCATGAATTGCATCTGCAACTTCTTCTTGTGGATGACATATACCTTACAAGAATAGACGACGGACTTCTTCCGCGCGCGCTGGATGAAGCGATTAACATAGGCGAGGACTCGTAATGCCTTGTCTAGTGTGGAAAAACGTTCAAGAAGATCTTCGGGGGGCGCCTTCGCGACATAGACCTTGACTGCTCGCTTCTCGAGCTCAGTCACGGGGGCCTTGAGTCATTGCCTTGAGTGGGCCAGTCGCTGCGAGGCCTTTGCAGCCAGTCAAGACCGTGCCACCACAACTGGTTCTCTGCAAGATCTCGGAGAGCTGCGCCCCGGCTAGCGAGATCCGCAGGGTTCTGCTCGGAGTGGACATGTGCCCATTTTTGCACGTCGGTGAACTGGGTGACCTTGGTCACCCGGTTGGCCACGAACGTTGTCCACTGACACGCTGGCTTCTGCAGCCACGCGAGGACAATAGTCGAGTCCGTTCAACAATATAGGGCAGACGCGGCCCCTGGCATCTTTGGCAGATCGGCGGTGGCCATCTCGGACAACAACAAGGCACCGCACAGCTCTAGTCGAGGGAGCGACACCGTTTTAACTGGGGCCACGCAAGTCTTGGCAGTCAGCAGGGTCACTATTACCTTGGAATCAACCTCGAAACGAACGTAAATTGCTGCGCCGTTCGCCTTCTGTGAAGCGTCGCAGAACCCGTGGTGTTCGACCTTTAGGTGTGGTCGGAACGCGACCCACCGAGGAACACGAATCTGATCGAGCACCGAGTAATTTTTTAGGAAGTCAACCCATCGCTGACAGAAATCTTGAGGGAGGGCGTCGTCCCACCCTAGATCCAGAAGCCAAATGTCTTGCATGAACATTTTCGCCTGAACAACGAAGGGAGCGAGCCAGCCTGCTGGATCGAACAATTTGGCAATTTGGGAGAGGACTTGGCGCTTTGTGAAAGACGAGCCGGAAGTCATTTCTGGCAGAACAAGAGAACGTCATCAACGAACATAAAATGCCAGATCACTTGGCTTGACTGCAGATACTTCGACTCTTCGTCTTAAGCGAGGTGTTGCAGCACACGGATCGCCAGGAACGGGGCTCAATTGACACCGAAGGTGACCGTTTTCAACTCGTAGTCGCGGATATCCCCATCGGGATTGCAAAACAAAATACGTTGAAGCGGAGTAGGCTGGATGCATTGAAGACCACTCGCACCTTGGTGGTCATGCTTTCAGGCTTGAAGACGGCATGATGTGGAAGATAATAGGTAGCGGAATTGCTCGCGAGAGAGACCTCGGTCATGTGGCCTAAGTCGATTTACTCCTGAATTACCGAGTCATAGCAGGCCTTAAGGGGCGGGTCCCTCTTCAGGCGCTGCTCATTCCGCAGGAACTGAGCAAGGGCAAAGGACCGTGACGCCGCTAGCTCGGAACCCTTCCGCCCGGGGTCGCGTAAGGGGAGCGTCACAACGTACTTGCCACACTCGTCTCTTCTCGTCGTCTGAACAAAATTCTGCTCGCAAACTGAATCCGACTCCGAACTTATCTGTGTGGGCACATCTTCCACCTCCCAGAATTTGATGAGGAGCTGATCCAGTGAGTCACCGAGGCTGGGGGCCACTCCGACTCCGAACTTATCTGTGTGGGCACATCTTCCACCTCCCAGAATTTGATGAGGAGCTGATCCAGTGAGTCACCGAGGCTGGGGGCCACTCGTATGGAAAAAACGGACACGCAGCGGGGATTGGCTGGAGATAATGGGCCTGTCAGCACCCATCCAAAAATGGTCTCCTAACCGAGAAGCGACCCGCAGAAGTTAGCCTTGGCATTACCGAGGAGAATGGACGGAAGAATGTCAGCTCCTACTAACACATCGACTTGGGAGCTCCCAAAGAAGTTGGGGTCCGCCAGGGGAATGTCGGGCAGCCCCTTGAGACGATCTCGCGGAATCGGATATGATGGCAGATTTCAGGCTAACTGTGGAAGAACGTAAGCCGCAGTCTCTAATTGTAGCCCGGACGTCTAGACGGCGACCGAATGGAGCAATGGCATAATTTAGTAGACTGCGCGGAAATGGTCTGATTGAGGCCGGAAACTTGGGCTTGAATCGTCTTGAAGGGAGGCTTGACGAGGTTGAACAGTCGTTCCGTTATGAAGGTCGCTTCGGACCCTGAGTCTATTAGTGCTCGTGCCTGGACGGTGCACCCCAAATGGCACACGTTGATAAGGGCCGTGCCCAGTATGACTGCTCCTGACCCGAAAGCGAAACACACCTGCACATTCGACTGATCCTCTGAGCCGTTTGCTGGCGTAGGCGTAGGCGGTGCAGGAGGGTGTGGTGTCGACTGTGTAATGTGAAGCACGTATGAGCGCTCGTGAAGTCTCGTTGCTGGTGCCCTCGGGCAAAACAGTTCAAACATAATTCCTTTTAATGTAGTCCGAGCCGCACATTTACGTCCATTTCCAGGAAACGCGGACATAAGCGAATGGGGTGGTTTTCCCTCG
The DNA here is from genome assembly GCA_018153035.1 of Drosophila pseudoananassae pseudoananassae. Classification (NCBI taxonomy): domain Eukaryota; kingdom Metazoa; phylum Arthropoda; class Insecta; order Diptera; family Drosophilidae; genus Drosophila; species Drosophila pseudoananassae. The sequence goes on along the minus strand of JAECXR010000022.1, from coordinate 1,623,946 downwards.
AAAAGAGATCGCAATCCTTGGGGCCCGGAACCACTAGAGTCTCGTATGAATTGAGCCTCCGAGCAGGGGCAGTAGGAGTTCCCGACCTTGGCGGAAGTTGCCCGGAGGCACTAGGCCTGACGTCGTCGATTGCTTCCAGAGTGCGATGGCGCTGTCAGGAAGTTGTCTAATTCCTTCCATGTTGGAATTTCGGCCTTATTATGGACGGATTGCTCCCACATGGAAAGTGTGACTTTGGGGAGCTTTGACGAAATCATAAACACCAGGACATTGCTAGGGCTGTCAGACAACTATGAATGGTGGCCTGCAGCTCCTTCAGCGCGACCCCGGACTCTTGAGAAACAGCTTGCATGTTGAAAAGGATTTTCAACTGGCTGTTGACCAATAGCCGCCGGTTCTCAAAGCGGTCTGTGAGGCTTTGCCAAGCGGCGCCAAACCCCTCATGGGTAAGCGTAGCCTTAGACACAATGGCGTAGGCGTCACCACTTGTTTTGGACAGTAAGTGGAACAACCTCTCTACCGGGGTGAGCCGCGAGTTTTGGATGTAAATGGCCGTAAACAAGTCTCTGAAGGTGGGCCACCGAAGATAATCACCCGCGAAGACCTCGGTATCCACCGGAGGTAACCGGCAGCCTGTAGGCGCGGCCGTGTGTACATTGACGGAAGCCGGAGTGGTATGGGAAGCAATTTTGGGCAATACATCTCGAATAAACGGAGTAACAGTAGCTGTATTTCGATTCCAGCGTCGACCGCACTTTGAGCCATTTTTGCAACGGCACGAGTCTGCCTCTGTGGAGGACCGGGGATTGTGTTGACGGATTCGTCACTCTTTGCCCTTGGAATGGCACTGAACGCCTTAGGCTTTAAAAGAGGCGTCCGCGGAGAAGCGGATTGAGATCTGTCCAAACTGATGGTTTGGATCGGACGTGGCTTTTGGTCGTCTCCCGTGGGGATTCTCAGACACCAATTCGCTGGTCAGCGCTTGTCGACTGACTTGCGCAATAGGTGCCTCGTACGAAGCGGTGGCCGGTCACACGTACGTACGTAAATATTGAATTCCTAACTATTTTCGAATTTGCGGAGCCGGAAAGGTGGACTTGACCTTGGCTTGGGTTTAACACTCAAAGAAAAATAAATAATTAATTTTTGCCTAATTGTCGGATTTAATTATTATGGAGCCAGAAGGGTGGAGTTGAAAATCTCAATTTTTAATCAATCACGGTGGAATTGAAACCGCGGCTCGATTCAGACAGAAGATTGACAATTAAATTATTTAATTATAATTTTTCGATAATTAAATTTTTGACTTTAATTATTGAGTGGCCGGAAAGGTAAATTAAAAAAACCTGGCCCTTTGCTCGGACGGAAAATAAGAATTAAATAAGTTCTAGTAGTTATAATTATAAATACATAAATTTATAATTAATTGATTTTTTTTTTAATTATTTGGTTATATATTTCCTGAAATTGAAGGCAGAAAATATTTGGAAATATATGGGCATGCATGCAAGTAGGGCAAGGGCATGTAGGGCATATGATGGCACAGTGGTTCCACTCGATAAGTGGACTGTATATGTTAAATTTTATCGGTTATATATTTCCTGAAATTGGAGGCAGAAAATATTTGGAAATATATGGACATGCATAGGTACTGATACATGTAAGGGCATGTTGGCATATGTTGGCACAGTGGACCGTCGATAATAAGTAACTGGGGGAACGGAAAAGTTATGTGGTGTAAAAAAGTGGGGAAGAAAAACAAATATTACGAAAGCGGAGGACTGTTCGGTGAACTTGGAAATTACCGGAACCACTTCACATCGGCTGGCCAACATTAATTATGCCCGTGCTATTAATATTAAGCTGCCGTGGTGTCGGAAAACTCGGACTTGGAGTTGACACGGTAGAAAAAAATAACAAATCTTGCAGCAGTGTGAACGAAATTTAATGATCGGACCACTGCTGAAGACCGGCAGAGAGACGGACACGGAAAAAATTTCGTACTTATCTTTTGGCGGAACAATGCCTGGACTGCTGGTAGAAAATATCCAAATATCCGGTGATAAGAGGAGCCCCAAATACGGGTCTTACTCCAATGAGCTCCGTTTAAAAACTTTTTCTGAGTCCCTTACCACTTGGGGGGAAACAACAAAGGATCCGGCTCGAAGGACCAAATGATAAGAGGAGCCCCAATAAATAGGGTGTTACTCCAATGAGTTCCTTTTGGAAACTGATTTTATTTCGTAAAGTTATCTTATAAGTAGGATACATGAGAATTTTAAATCTATTTAAAACTACCTGCCAACGCTGACATACTGTGCGACCCTTTCTCAAGTGCGATAAGCGCACCACTTATGTATGTGTTTGTGTTAGGCTGCAGGGGATCGGTTTTAGACCATGCTGTTTGTCTCTTATTTCATGGGTCCGATCCCTTGAAACTCTAACTTAAGAATTTGTATATAAAATAGTTTTCAATGCTTGAGAATGCAATGCTGGAAACTCTTTTTCTGTGTCCCTTACCACTTGGGGGGGAAACAACAGAAAATCCGGCTCGAAGGACCAAATGTTAAGAGGAGCCCCAAATACGGGTCTTACTCCAATGAGCTCCGTTTAGAAACTTTTCCTGTGTCCCTTACCACTTGGGGAAAAACAACAGAGGATCCGGCTCGAAGGACCAAATGATAAGAGGAGCCCCAATAAATAGGGTGTTACTCCAATGAGTTCCTTTTGGAAACTGATTTTATTTCGTAAAGTTATCTTATAAGTAGGATACATGAGAATTTTAAATCTATTTAAAACTACCTGCCAACGCACTGCACGCTGACATGCTGTGCGACCCTTTCTCAAGTGCGATAAGCGCACCACTTATGTATGTGTTTGTGTTAGGCTGCAGGGGATCGGTTTTAGACCATGCTGTTTGTCTCCTATTTCATGGGTCCGATCCCTTGAAACTCTAACTTAAGAATTTGTATATAAAATAGTGTTCAATACTTGAACATCCGGAATATCCGGCTCGAAGGACCAAAATGTTGTAAGGGGGCGTTGCTGCCGCAAAAGATTCCAGGAGTAGATGCAATGAGAAGTCGTTGGCGTCTTCAGTAAATTCAAAAAGAAGCGCGTTCAGCTTTATTTGGCTGCTTACAGAGGATTAAAACTTAGCTTAGAAAAGAAACAGGGCAAAGGTAATAAAAAGAATACGATTGACGACGGCCGACGAAAGAGCGAGAGCGCAAAGAGGGGCGCGCGCTGTTGCGCTTTTCAGCGCGGGTGCGCTCTTAAGGTCAGCTAGCGGCACAACGGCCCCTCACCTAAACAGTCCGGGTTATTTATTATCACCCTGTAGATGCTTGCAAAAGCTCTCCTAGCCGTATTACCATCATTGGTACCATCAGCTTTCATTCTGCTTTGGCATGCTTATCCGAAGACCCATTTTGTTCCAAAACTTTTCTTAAAGATATTTTTTCCGTTTGCTCATTTCAATCTTATCCTTTTATTGCCATTTCTTAAATTCAATTTTTTCACAAATTAAAAAAACCGGATCCAGGCATGCATTGTACTTACTCCAAACTTGCTTAGACATGAACCGTTCCAGCATGTAGTTACATTTGGTAAGATAGTTGTGAATGTAACTATGAAAATTACAGATTTTTTTTGTTTATTTCCTTTTTTGTCTTGGATTCCACAGTGTTTTTTTTTTTAAATTGGTGTATATTCACTCCTATACACATTGAATTTTTCGATTGTTGCTGTGCCATATTTCGAAAAGTTCGCGTGGCTAAACTCAAACGTGCCTATATATTACCAAAATGTGAGAAAAGGAAGGCGAACGGGGATGAGTTTTTGGTTTGTGGTTAAAGACAACACTCACAAGTACAATCTGGACGATTTAGTTGCTTTCAGCATGGAACAGCTTATTAGTTATATTCCACGAAACACGGAGAACCCATGCTAGTTTTCTAAAAAAAAATACACATAAATTGGACATTAGATAATACTAAATCCCTAGAACTACACATAAAATAACAATATACATTAATTATTGCATACCTTGAACATTTCTTTCCATAATTTAGTTTAATTTTGCGGACCAATTTAACGCGTGTGACACAACATAAAGCAACTAAATATGTATATAATTACAACTTATAATGTATGATGAATTTACTTTAAAATAAGAAAACAACGATATATTAATATAGAAAAATAGACTTTATACCAAAACAAGAAAGGAAAGCTAACTTCGGGCGTAGCCGAAGTTGATATACCCTTGCAGTTAAAACCGGATATATATCGCAAACATTGGATTAAATTGGCCGATTATTATGAGAATATCGTAATAAAACCAATTAATTACAATAAAAAATCTAAAACAAAGTACCAAGCTTCCATCTTCAAAAATACCAAAAATGGTATATTTACCCAATACCATTTCCGATCGTTCTGTTATATGGCAGCTATCGTCTTGAAACTTTGCACACACCCTTCTTTCCTTTACACGCAGTATATAAGTCGGAACGGCCGGGATCGGCCGACTATATCCTATAGCTGTCATATAACTGACAATCGAAAATTACCCAACTTTCGTGTTTTTGAAGATAGAAATTTGGGATTTTTTATGAATTCTATTTTTGGCAAAATAATACAACTTATCAAGTTTCATATTTCGTACAGATTCTATTTTTGGTCAGTTAATGCAACCTACCAAATTGCATAACGATCGGCCGACTATATCTTATATCTGCCATATAACTGAACGATCGGAAATGGTAAAAATACCAACTTTGGTATATTTTTATTTGGTAAAAATACCAACTTTGGGAATTTTTATGATGGTATCTTGCTACTTTGTTTTAGATTTTTTATTGTGATAAATTGGTTATATTTTCATACACTCATAAGGATCGGCCAATTTAATCCAATGTTTGCGATATATATCCGGTTTTAACTGCAAGGGTATATCAACTTCGGCTCCGCCCGAAGTTAGCTTTCCTTTCTTGTTAGTTATATATTTTTTTTAGATGTAAGCTAATGTTAGCAATCATTCGCGAACGATCCAAAATCAGAGGGGACGGCGAGAATAATTATGAGAGCGCGCCTCAACGGCTTTGTAAGCCGTATATATATGGAGCGACCGAGAACAAAACGAGAGAGACGGTTTTGATCAAGACGGCAAGTGCAGGTGGCCGATTGATTAGGGCCAGGAAGGGAGTGAGGGCGCGGGTCGAGAGTGCAGCTGTGCACTGCCGTCATAAAATGGACATTGGTTAGGTTTGCCAAGCTCACTATAAGTTGCCAAAATTATAAACGGCTGCAACACGCGACATTAAATTTGAAAAATAATTTATTAGCTATGCTATTGTAATAGACAGGTCACACAAGATAGGCGAAAGAAAGAGATAGGGATAGGGAGCTTATATCGCAAGTACGAACTGGCGGGATAAGGCCGGGCGCACATACGCAAAGCTGAAGAGGGGATAATGAATTCCGGGATAACGGACCTGACAAATACAACTGAGAAAATGGAGGAATCACCAGAACTTTAGGAACTCGCTCATGATCCGGCCCATCTGCTTTAGAAAAGATCCATTATGCTTATCTCTTTTAATAGGCTGAACTGCAGTCTACCAATTAAGGCCATCACGGGTCACTGGCTAATAGCTTTAACCATACAGCATATAGACCACCCCTTTTCATACAACGAAAATGGACGCAAAAACTTCTTGCGACAGGCCCCCGAGAGGATTTCTTACGCTCATCGTTCGTTCATCTTACGCTCATACTCTCATTAAATGCTTTCTGTTTCTCAGTCTCTGAATGGAGCGCGATGAAGAAGGTTGACCTGCGCTTCGGTTGATCTTTGTATGTATGCGTGTCACACATTCACATACATGGGTGTATGTATGCGTGCGATTTCGTTTCGAAGCCAGCGCACAACATTTTGATTTTTCTTACTTTTCGGGCTTGCTACCCTAACAAAATTCGGGTATTCGTTATTTGGTGAAATGACGAAAGAAATTATATTATTTTTTATATTATATATTTTATTATTTCAGATTAAGTGTAAGATTAAAAATAAAATTAAGTGTTGGCAGTAAAATGTTTTGCATATATATATTTTTACGAATCAATAAAAATCAATATACTGAGATAGGAACATTTCAGTCGACATCCCTTAAAACGCCGATCGCTTTTAAGTTTTTGTTGTTCTTCATGTGGATTGTGCCTGCATACCCTACCGATGGATGATTTTTAGGGGAGTGAGCAGACACAAAACTTTACTTTGACTTATTTCAGTCTGTTTTTATGGATTTTTTTTAGATTTTTTGTAAGATGAACGAACGATGAGCGTAAGAAATCCTCTCTAGGGCCTGCTGGGGCCTGTCGCAAGAAATTTTTGCGTCCATTTTCGTTGTATAAAATGGGTTGTTAGTGCTAATAGGTACACAAGCGGCTAGACTAACAGGATCCCTTGCAGGATCCTTCGCCTTTGCGGTATCACAAGAAGCCCCCGAGACTCAAGTGGATAGGGGTGGTGAGTTACTGGACTCCCACATCGCCGCCCAACCTAACCTTAATTAGATTTTCACCTGGGAAATAACAATTCTTTGAAATGTATGTGTCGCTGGGGCTACTTGTGGTACCGCACAAGCAAGGGGTCCTACAAGGGGACCGCCCCCCTCCTATCTACTAATGTGCCCAAGATTATGCTATCTTTCCCTTGGCAGCTTCAGGTCCCATCCTGATTTACGAATGAAGGCTACGAGTCTGCGTGGAGCGATCTCCCCGGAAGTCTGTTAGATCCGTGAGGCCTGCTGCACCCATGAATTTGAGTCGTCTGCGCCCCAGCGCAGGGCACATTAACCATTTTAGAAAGACACACTACAGTGGTCGGGGAGTCTGATGGACTCATTTAGACACAGCCGTTCGCAATGGAAACCGCCTCCCACCTCGCCATTCAATTTTAAACCGTCTGTGTAAATACGAAGGGAGCCGGCCGGGATTTGTGGGGCCCATTCCTCCCTTGTTGGAATGGATATCTTATATTTTAAGGTGTGATGATCGTGCAGTGATGTAGGTCCAACTTGGCATGTCCATAGACGGTCCTTTTCCATATGCCCGTCTCGCGTAGCCTAATTGCCGATAGCGTGGCTACCTTGGCCCCCACTATCTCTACAGGTAATAGGTCGAGTATGAAGTCTAGGGCGTCTGTCGGTGTGGTACGTAGGCTGCCTGTAATGCAGACCTCCGCCATCCTTTGCGTTTTCCTAAGCCTCTCTCTACATGTGGATTTTGTGAGAGTAGGCCACCAGACCACCACCCCGTAGAAAAGGGGATTTGAAAGGCTTGAAGCTGCTTATCGCCCAGCTGAGATATCTATCATTCAATAGGTATTCGAGTTGGTTAGGGAGGAAAGGACTGTCTCTGCGTATCCAGGGTTGTTTCTTCTAGAGAGCATCCCGGGAAATATGCCTCTGTAAGAGCCTCCAGGGTTTCTTTGCTGGATGTGGTACATTTGGTACACTTGTTGCGAGGACCGTCCGGAGTCGGGAGGCCTCCGATATTTGTTGAATGTTCGTGCCGAAGTTGGTCCAGGCATTTCTTTTTGCCCAACGCAGTTCTTTGGTGTACTACCTAAGGTCCACTTTGTACGCCTCCCAGACTGTCTCCGTGCTTGTCTTACTGGCGATATAAAAGGCTTTGCGGGCCCTGGTCTTAAACGGCGCAAGTGTTTGTGACCACCATGGTGGTTTCTTTGACTTGCTTTTTTGAAAACCCTAGCGCACGCCGCCGTTAGCGTGTCCACCATGGAATCCAGGTCTTCTCTACTGTGAACGTCCCTTGTTGGAGGTTTCCCTAAGAATCTTCCTAGTTTTTTCCTATATAACTCCCAGTTCGCTTTTCTCGGGTTGCGTACTGTTAGTCGATTAAAGATCTCAAAATTGACCACTAATTTTATGTATCACTCTATATACACTCTATGAAAGAGTGTTTCTCTAGGACTCCCCAACTAACAATTTTGTCAGCTAGGGAGTCAGAGTAAAGTCAAGTACTTCCCTTCTGTTCTTGACCATGTATGTGGGTTCTGTCCCCACTGTCTGTTCTGTCTGTTACCCACCAAAAGATTGGAGCCCAGGATAAAATCGAAGATTGACTCACCCCTCTCGTTCGTGTCAGAGCTTCACAACTTATGATAAGGTCGATTTTATGCTTCCTGTTGTCTTCCACCAGCTGGTTAAGTAGCGGGTGCGGGGGGAGGGCCTCCTAGTAGTGGCCCATATATGCCGATGGCTGCGGCTAAGGGGTCTTAATTACTGAAATTGTGTAGCAAAAAGAGGTTAAGGTTAAGGGATGGATGCAGGTTCGCCGTTTTACCTGTTGTATCGGCTTTGCAGAGCCTATACTCCAACGTCCCCAACCCAAGAATCCTGTCTCCAAGGACCATCTGATGTTTGGTCCTTGGTTTTTGAATGCTTTGGAATTTGACGGGTCACTAACCCCATTTTCGGACTTTTTTTATGGAGTTCCGTTCTCCGCTTTGGTTTTTATTAGATAAATCAGTGTTTGGTCCAACGATAGGCATTTCACCAGCGGTGTACCCAGCAATTGCTTGCGTGTAGGTCCCCCTATAGTACCCATTGGCTGACGGCCTATGTGTGTTAATGTGTGAGACACAATTGTATGTATACCTTATCAGCATCAATAGCAGAATCGATATAGCCATGTCCGTCCTTCGCTCTGGCAGTCTTTTCGTAATTTCGCGTGGATCTTAAAGAGACTATAAAAGATAGAGGTATACGATTTTGCCCGAGTTGCATGTATAAGCCGCGCGTATTTCAAAAAACCAATGTACCTTTGCTACCATTAGCTTGGTTTTATAGCTTTGATAGCAATTTTAACGATTGGAATTGAACTAACTTTGGTGTTTCAAACTATAAAAGTTTGAAGATACATGCTTCAGACTTTTTAAAAACTTCGATTATCTCGTTGGGACTTAAGAATCTTAACTACGAGGGTATATCAATTTCGGCTCCGCCCGAAGTTAGCGGTTTGTTTCTTGTTTTTTATGTAATCTTTATATAACTACACTGCTTTTTACAATGGTATGGAAGGTTCGCAGATTCAAAGTTAGAATTCCATGTTTATTTAAAATATAAAAGTTTATTTAAATATAAAATATAAAAATTTAAAGTATAAAATATAAACCAGTGTTTAAAAAACTGCAGCAAGTTTCATTTCATGTGACTTTGCTTCTGCTTCTGAAAAAATCAGAAGTCTCAGTCTAAGCAAAAGCAGAAAACGATCGCCGACGAAAAGCGAATCAGCAGCAGCAGACGCCGTGTAAAAAATTTTGATTTTGCTTTGCTGCTGTTTTCGCGAAGCAACGCAAGTCGAAGCAGCAGCGACTGCTCGACTTCTGCAAGTCGAAGCAGCAGCAACTGCTCGACTTCTGCAAGTCGCCAGCAGCAGCAGTCGCCGTTTGAAAATTTTTGATATTTTTTTGCTACTGCTTTCGATTCTGCAAGACGCTACATGTCACAGTCGCGACTGCTGTCGAGATTTACTTTGCTGCTTATGCTGTTTTTTGCTCCCCCTGTATTCTGATAAATTAAACAATTTGATTATTTTTTAAATTCATTTTTTTCATAAAATATTATTATTCATTATATATATCATTATTCAAAATAAAGTTTCAAAATCTTCGTCTTCTTGAAAAAGAGTCAAAAGTTGTCAATCGCTGAGTTCAGAAAGCTTGGATTCAATTTGACCAGAATTATATTCTCTAGTACTTCCTTACTTAGTCGATTTCGGTAACCAGTAAGTACAAGTCTTAACGTCGAAAATTCTCGTTCAATCGTTACCTGTTAGAAAACATTTGTATTTATGAATCTGTTAACATTAATTTATTAAAATATTTATATAGATATATGTATGTACCTGAGGTGGTGGAACAGCAAAGCAAACATTACTTAGTGCATATAGCTCCTGGTCAGTACACTGCTTTCCTTTCCAAAATGTGAGAACGTCTGCATCGATTCTTTGGAAAGGAAGTTGAAGATTCTCAATATTTGAGTAGACGTCGAATGTACTACTGACTTCCGTTTGGATCCCTTGCTCTAAGTAATCGTTTTATAATTCATCTTCTTCATCAAAAATATGATTCACAGATTGTTGTGAACCCGAATTTGGGGTTGAGCATAACTGTCCAGTAGAATTTATGTCATTTATTCTGTCCCATATTGATTTTAAATGATTCACTGCATCATTATACCCTTGCAGAGGGTATTATAATTTTGGTCAAAAGTGTGCAACGCAGTGAAGGAGACATCTCCGACCCTATAAAGTATATATATTCTTGATCAGGATCACCTCCTGAGTTGATATGAGCATGTCCGTCTGTCCGTCTGTCTGTCCGTCTGTCTGTTTCTACGCAAACTAGTCTCTCAGTTTTAAAGCTATCGTCTTGAAACTTTGCACACACCCTTCTTTCCTTTGCACGCAGTATATAAGTCGGAACGGCCCGGATCGGCCGACTATATCCTATAGCTACCATATAACTGATTGATCGGAAATGGTATAACTTCGGTGTTTTTAGAGTGAGAGAGTTAAAACTTTACGTTTTTTGACAAAACAATATGACATGCCAAATTGCATTAGGATCGGCCGATTTTATCCTATAGTTGCCATACAACTGAACGATCGGAAATCCCATAACTTTGGTGTTTTTAAAGTTAGGGAATTGGGATTTTCTGTGGATTCTATTTTTGGCAAAAAAATACGACTTGACAAATTTCATAAGGATCGGCTGACTATATCCTATAGCTGCCATACAACTGCAAGATCGGAAATGCCATAACTTTGGTGTTTTTAAAGTTAGGGAGTTGGGATTTTCTACGGGTTTTATTTTTGGCCAACTGATCCAACTTACCTAATTTTATAAGGATCCGCTGACTTTATCCTATTTCTGAAGAATAATGGATTGCTCGGAAATACGATGGTTGTTTCTTAAGTTAGAAAGATGGGACTGAACATTCAGAAACGCGATAACTTTGGTGTTTTCTTCAGAAATAACTGTAAGCCCTATTTACAATTTTTAGAGAGCACTGGTTCATATAAGAACTTAAGAACCGCAAGTCATAAAATACGGCTATCATAGGTATCATCAATAAATAATTTTTATACCCTTGCAGAGGGTATTATAATTTTGTCCAAAAGTGTGCAACGCAGTGAAGGAGACATCTCCGACCCTATAAAGTATATATATTCTTGATCAGGATCACCTCCTGAGTTGATATAAGCATGTCCGTCTGTCCGTCTGTCTGTCCGTCTGTCTGTTTCTACGCAAACTAGTCTCTCAGTTTTAAAGCTATCGTCTTGAAACTTTGCACACACCCTTCTTTCCTTTGCACGCAGTATATAAGTCGGAACGGCCGGGATCGGCCGACTATATCTTATAGCTGCCATATAACTGATTGATCGGAAATGGTATAACTTTGATGTTTTCAGAGTTACAGAGTTCAAATTTTGTACGAATGCTATTTTTGGTAAAATAATACGACCTACCAAATTTCATAAGGATCAGCCGACTATATCTTATAGCTGCCATATAACTGATTGATCGGAAATGCTATAACTTTGGTATTTTTAAAGCTAGAGAATTCGGATTTGGTACGATTGCTATTTTTGGCAAAATAATTCAACATGCCAAATTTTATAAGGATCAGCCGACTATATCCTATATCTGCCATATAACTGATTGATCGGAAATGGCATAACTTCAGTGTTTTTCGAGCTAGAAAGTTGGGATTTTCTATGAATTCTATTTTTGGAAAAATAATACGACTTATCAAGTTTCATATGGATCGGCCGACTATATCTTATAGCTGCCATATAACTGAACGATCGGAAATGGTATTTTTACCAACTTTGGGGTTCTTCAAGATAGAAGTTTGGGCTTTTTTTTAGATTTTGTCTTGTAATTTATTGGTTATATTATGATATTCCCATAAAAATCGGTCAACTATATCCGATTTTAGCGATATATATCCTGTTTTAGCTGCAAGGGTATATCAACTTCGGCTCCGCCCGAAGTTAGCTTTCCTTTCTTGTTTTTTTTTTGTGGTGTTAGTGAATGTTGGAAACGAGGATCCAAAAACAAACACGAAATAAGATATTTATTATTTAATAATATTTTCGATCGCCTTTCAATAGAGCTCAAAATCTTTTCGCCAGTCGTTTTTCTCATATCGTGAGTTGTATTTACAATTTTTTCAGTGCAAATTTTTAATATAAGCCATTGGGTGTAAAAATTTCCATAATGCAGTTGCTTTTCTTGAATTTTTTTTTATTGTTTTCTGCAATGGACTGAAAACTAAGCAATAGTTTTCAATAAAATCCCACAACGATGCATCCACTTCAAAATTGTCTTCTTCGATTTTGTTTTCAGTTGACTCAATTTCCGTTAATTCATCTTTGGCCACTAACAAAACCTTTAGCATCGTGTAGGTGGATCCCCATCTGGTCGGACAATCTAGTTGCGGCATTTTTAGCTGTTTCAGCTCGAATATTTCGCGAAATCCATTAGAAGTTTTTCTTATAAATTTCGTGATGTTGCGACAATTAAACAGGTATTTTAACATATCCGGCGATTTGGTGACATCGAGAGCAACCAGTTGAGCTGTATGTGCAGCACAACGGCAAACTTGAATATTTCCTATTAACACGTTTGGCACTTTTTCGATATTTTCAATCATTATACCCTTGCAGGCGAATCCCTTGTTTATATTATATTTACTCAGGACTTTAAGCACTTCAGCGGCGATATTTTTGGCTAGGCTCGATCCAACACCTTTAAGCTCTACCATGCCTAATATAAGAGATTTTATTTGAGCTGAACCAATATATTGAGCACTTATGCCAAAAATGCCACTTCAGTGGTTATATGCGCTTATATATTGTTTGCCACTGTTTGCAAAGTTTTATTGCAGTTTGATGCATTTAACTTATTTTTTTTTCTTTCAGCGGCTTTGAGTCCATCACAAGTTGGGTCAAGAACATTTCGCATATTTTCGGAATTTAAGACATTGAAAGGAATGCTGTCTTCTGTCACCAATCCAATATTTTTATACCCTTGCAGAGGGTATTATAATTTTGGTCAAAAGTGTGCAAGCAGTGAAGAAGACATCTCCGACCCTATAAAGTATATATATTCTTGATCAGGATCACCTCCTGAGTTGATATAAGCATGTCCGTCTGTCCGTCTGTCTGTCTGTTTCTACGCAAACTAGTCTCTCAGTTTTAAAGCTATCGTCTTGGAACCTTGCACACACCCTTCTTTCCTTTGCACGCAGTATATAAGTCGGAACGGCCGGGATCGGCCGACTATATCCTATAGCTGCCATATAACTGATTGATCGGAAATGGTATAACTTTGGTGTTTTTGAAGCTGGAGAATTCGGATTTGGTACGAATGCTATTTTTGGCAAAATAATACAACCTACCAAATTGCATAACGATCAGCCGGCTATATTTTATAGCTGCCATATAACTAAACGATCGGAGATGGTATTTGGTAAAAATACCAACTTTGGTATTTTTGAAGATGGAAGCTTAGTACTTTGTTTTAGATTTTTTATTGTAATAAATTGGTTTTATTATGATATTCTCATAAGGATCGCCCAATTCAATCCGATTTTTGCGATATATATCCGGTTTTAACTGCAAGGGTATATCAACTTCGTCTCCGGCCGAAGTTCGCTTTACTTTCTTGTTTTATAAAATTTTTTATTCACTTCAATTTTTAATTTTTTTTTTCTAATAGTTTTTTTTAATTATATGGAGGAATTTGACGACGACGAAGTTTCTAACTGCTCAACACTTGCAGCATTTAAATTTATTTAGTGTAACTTAAGTAAATGTGTTTTTAAATTTGAAAGTCTATTATTTTTGAGTTTATTTTTACATGTTTCACATGTAGCTATGCCTTCATCAACGTTATTTTAAAAATACATCCAAATATTACTTTGCGCCATAGTTTAACAATTAAGCTCCTGTATCGATCTTACTTCAATTGACATTGATGCACAAGAATCAAGAATCAAACAGTATAAGCAGAAAAATTCAGACGCGACAGTAGTTTCGACAGTAGTCGCGACTGTGACATGTAGCGACTTGCAAAATCGAAAGCAGCCGCAAAGAAAAATTTTTTTAAAAAATTTAAAAAATTTTTTAAAAATTTTCAAACGGCGAATGCTGCTGCTGGCGACTTGCGTTGCTTCGCGAAAGCAACAGCAAAGCAAAATCAATTTTTTTACACGGCGTCTGCTGCTGCTGATTCGCTATTCGTCGGCGATCGTTTTCTGCTTTTGCTTAGACTGCGACTTCTGATTTTTTAAGAACAGAAGCAGAAGAAACTGTTCATTCTCAGAAGTCGCTCGCAGTCGAAGCACTGAAAAGCAAAAATATTGCGACTTCTGCTACGTAGACTGCAGTTTTTTAAACACTGATATTAAACTTATTCAAGTAATATAAAAGTTTTAGCACCGATCAAAGGTGCCTATCGAAGGTATTTTCATATTTTTTTTTCATACAATCACATTATTGTAAAAATTTATTTTTTAATATTGTAAATATTTTTTTTTACAGAATGATGGGACTATATCTTTTTTACGTGCTGCCCGCAGTGGAGACCTTGATAAATTACTTAGTTTTTTAAAAAGTGGAGAAATATCAGACATTAATTGCTGCAACGCGGTAAGAAAGTTTCGTATCTTATGAATTGATTGAAATCTTGTAAAATTTATTTATTTTATGTAGAATGGATTGAATGCTCTTCATCTAGCTGCAAAAGATGGTTTTGTTGATATTTGCTGTGAGTTGTTAGCAAAAGGTATTAATGTGGATAATGCAACAAAAAAAGGAAACACAGCATTGCATATAGCTTCCTTAGCAGGACAACTAGAAGTAATTGAGCAGCTTATTTTAAATAACGCAAATGTAAACGTTCAATCTTCTAATGGGTTCACTCCTTTATATATGGCAGCACAAGAAAACCATGAAATTTGTTGTCGGATGCTATTAGCACATGGTGCTAATTCATCACTGGCTACTGAAGATGGTTTTACTCCATTGGCTGTAGCAATGCAGCAAGGTCATGAGAAAGTAGTGACTGTTCTTTTAGAGAATGATGCACGAGGTAAGGTCCGTCTTCCAGCACTTCATATTGCTGCAAAGAAAAATGATGTAAATGCAGCTACGTTGTTATTAAAAAATGATCACAATGCAGATATTGTTTCTAAATCAGGATTTACACCCCTACATATTGCTGCACATTATGGAAATGTAGAAATTGCCAAATTGTTAGTAGATTGGAATGCTAATGTTAATTTTGTAGCAAAACACAACATTACTCCATTGCACGTAGCGAGTAAATGGGGTAAATCTGAAGTATGCAGCTTGTTGCTTTCACGTGGTGCCTGCATATATGCTGCAACACGGGACGGTCTAACCCCACTACACTGTGCATCTCGATCTGGACATATGCATGTGATTCGGTTATTGTTGCAAAATAATGCTTCTATATTGACCAAAACAAGGAATGGCTTGACTGCGCTTCATATGGCAGCTCAGGGAGAGCATGATGAAGCAGCTCGTTTACTTTTGGATAAAGAAGCTCCAGTAGATGAGGTTACTATTGATTATTTAACAGCACTTCATGTGTCTGCCCACTGCGGTCACGTAAAGGTATCAAAATTGTTGCTTGATTATGGAGCTGATTCAAACTCCCGGGCTCTCAATGGATTTACACCCCTTCATATTGCCTGCAAGAAGAACCGCATTAAAGTAGTCGAGATACTTATTAAACAAGGAGCCAATATAAGCGCTACGACGGAATCCGGCTTAACTCCATTGCACGTGGCCAGTTTTATGGGTAAGTTCATAAGGTTCATAATATATAAAGAAAATTATATTATCGTTTCATTAATATTTATAGAAACATTATCAATCGATAGTTAATCCCGTCAATTTCATATGGCTCTCTATAGCAAACTTCATATTATCGAAATAAAAATTTTACTGCCAACTTATTATAAAATCTGTTTGCCACAAATCAACCGAAAATAATATAGTTTCGGTAAAATTAAAGATGCAATTCTATTTTTGTCATAACCTTTCTAACAAATTTCTGTTAAGGAGAGCTTCCGCTGTCAACTTAGACTTTTCGATATACGATACATTTGCGGAATGCGTCCGTATATGCGTCAAATCTTTTGATTGTTAATTAGTATTTTAATCTTTCGTTTTGTTTTTACAATAGGCACTAATAGCTCATATTTCCACTTACTTTAAATATTTTTGATTTCGTCGTAGACATTATGTCATTAAGGAACTGTACAAGGAACTGTAATACTTTTCTTCGTCACTCATCTCTACCATGTGGTCTATGCATTTAGTCCTTCGTAGATTTTGATCATTCAGGCGCTGATCAAATTTTAGGGCTGGAATTATTCAATTCGGGTTGTTTACATTGGTCGTAACTTAATATAGTCATCGATGGATTCCAGCGGCGCAGTCACAGGAGCACCCACTTCAGCCCGGAGTGCTATTTTAGAGTGCAACCAAGGGTATTCTCCAGGAGAATACAAGGAACTTTATAGCTTGTTTCCATAGTGGAGTAAGGCATCCTCCACGTGTGACATGGCCAGATAGTCACTATGATTAGTGACTTCAAGGCCATCCACGGGAAGCTTCAGTATTTGGACATTTTGCAGATCAGTAATGACCTCCGAGATAGACTGTTTCGGAGCTCGTAGCAACGATGCAGGGCGTTTCTTTAATCTCTCCGAACTTGTTTAACGTGACATGTATCAAAATGAAGGAATTACACTCACGGCACTCGAATATACCTACAACAGGCATATAGTGCATGCACGTGCAGTGCCAGGATTGACACTGTTCGCCATACCGGAAGGCATCCTATAAGGATCCGCCTCTGGCAGGCAAGAAGTCGAGGCACCAAATAGTGCACAAAGCGCCAATGGCCCCACAACTCCGGTCATTCGCTGACGTAGCGATGCGGCATCCATGAAAAAGTTCATGCGTTCGCTGACCGTGAAGCCAAGGTACCGGCGGGTCGGGTACCTTGTTTGCGCACGTATGGGAGACTTGCTCCTGCAGATCTCACACGCGGGGTACGCGCAATAGACCCCTTTAGCAGCATTATCAACGTCCTGTTAGTGGAAATGGTGACACCAATTTCCGTAACCCACTCTTCAACGATAGAAATCAATTGCACTCCTTTTTCTTCCATGACGGCTCGGGATTTTCCCTCGACAAAGAGCAGTAGGTCATCCGTATACGCGCTAAAATCGCAGTGTGGCTGGAACCCTGACGGCTCCAGAAATGCTTTCGATCTCTGCGCTCCTGTCTGAGAAGAAGCTCTGCCACAAGCTCAACTCTCGGCATCCCAAGTCGGTGAGTCGGCGCAGCGCTGCACACCATTCGAAATTGTGGATCGCTCCGTTAAAATCGACGAAGATCCCGAGCACGTATCTCGCCGGGCTGGCACTTCCCATGCCTTCAGACATCGTCGAAGCATCGCCCTCGGTGAAATCCGAAAGGCCATCTGAATCCTATCGGAAGAACTTCTCTCATTCTGTTGCGGATATTCGAAGTTTTCTAGCGCCGCCCAAGTAAATACGCCCGTGTAGATAGATGCTGATAGTTGTTCATTTTTTCTTCATTTATAACAGGGCAGCAAGGGCTAACAGTGGTACAGTAGGTAACCACTCTTTCACTCCAAGCAGTGATAGCACTTTAAATGCCTAGTAAAGTAAAAGTTGTACAATTCATAATCAAACTTAAATCTATGTTCTTACTTTTCGTCCGCTTCCCTCGAGTGTCAAATAGAAAAAAAAACTTAGGTGCATGGTTACCGGCTGACTTAACAGAGATTCAATACCCCCTTAAACTATCGGTTCTGCATCTTCGGCTTTGCCGGATGCCGCGGGAGCAGTTTTGCTATTTATCGTAACACATACGATCATCCAGGTGCTGAGGTAAAGCACGCCACATTGCTTTGCAGATATAGCCTGGGATGCCATCCATGTCGGGAAAACGTCTGCTTTCAACCTGGCGACACAAGAATTAACCTCTTGACTTCCTATGCTCCGGCAATCGGTGCATCGGACTCCGCAACTGGAAAAAAGTTACGGAGTTACGGCACAGTCACCCGCGCACAGTCACGGTGACCAGCTCGCCATCAACGAGGAGGCACCCAATCTCCGTGCATTTCTGCGTTCTCGGCAGATCTTGGCAGACATCGGATCGTGTGCGTTTTCTCCCACGAAGCGCCTCCAGCTATCCTCTTTCGCCCTTAGGATGAGCGTCTTGCACTCAGCTGAGGCTTGCCAACCTGGCATCCTTTTTCTAGGCGATCTCGGCATTCTCCGTCCCATCGCAAGGTCGCACACATCGTGCTCCATGCTGCGCAGGGTCTGAGAAACCTAAGGTACGGTTCTAGCTCGGCTTCGAACTGGCAGTATACGGAGCAAAGGAAGATTGATCCAAAACTCATATGGCATATGCCACATTCGGTTTGCGGAAGTTTCGGCAGTTCCGTCGGCTTGTGTAGCCTCGCGTTGCTTGCGCGATCACGTTGCTTGTGGGACTGCTTTCCGAGATTTCGCTCTCCGTCAAGGTGTTCATGGCGTTCAATGCGCCTCCTATGGGCACAGCGGCGCCTGAAGCTGGTGTTCCAAAATTGGGCCCTAAAAATATTCAACCACAAAAGGAGCCCAAAAGTATGGAAACGATTTTGGGCCCCCAAAACTATGCTAAATGTAAAAGCTGCCCAAAAGTATGCACTTAATGCTTACCAAAAGGGCGCACAATAAAAAGCTAACGCGAAAGCCCAAGCGAAAGCACTCTCAAAACTCTCCCTCAAGCTCTTTCTTGAGGACTCACACTCATACTCTCGCTTGTGTTCGTACTTACCAAGCTTTTGCAGTGGAAAAATTACCACCACGTGCTCCACGTGCGAATTCGAAAATCCAAGTTTGTCCCTAGAATTATGTATTTTCCCAGTACGAAAATACAGTCCGGAGTGCAATTTTAAAATGCAAGGCAAACGGTATTTTCCAGGATTTAAGAAGGATAAGTCGCTATGTACGATGATAGCAAGCTACGATGGACTGTTTCTGATCTCTTAGCGACGATGCACGCCAAAATCGAACACGAGACAACACTTGGCTCTGCTCGAGTTGCTGCCCACTCCACCCTTGCCAACGGAGGGTCCACCATACAGGCTGATCCAGGGTTAAGTCAAAATTTTCAAGCGTTGACTCTCCTTACTTTCAGCGGTGGATACTCGGACTCTGAGTTTGGAATGGTCTCGATTTCTCGCCGAATCGTCGGCGGTAACCCTCGTACCAGTAAGGTGGAAAAGCTGCAAAGGTTGCGATCTTTCCTTCGGGAGTCCGCTTTCGAAGTCTCCTGACTTCGCGTCTCACCGTGTTCAGGCTGGCAGTCCAAACCGCCTTTCTGAACTCAGCCTAAGGGTTGTGATCCTTCAGGTTGTTGGCGTACAACTCCGTCATCAACTGCTCCGGTGCGATCTGCGTGGCGACGACTTGAACGATCACCTTATGTCGCTGCGGAGTGCTCAGCTTGACCTCAAATCCAATTTCGCTGAACTTCCTGCTAGCAACAACCCTCTTATTCTCACCTGACGAGGGGGTGCGTATAATAACTTCGTCACGCTCAAGCCCTATAATCTCACGCAGGTGAACTCCCAGAATAGTTGCTCCTCTCGGCGTACTTTTTCGGCAAACACGTGTCGGCAGAAGGCGCTGGCTTGCTGGGATATGGAGATGCATACCCAACGGGTGCCCAATGAGACATCTTGGACCCTATAAAGCATATATATTCTTGATCAGGTCTTGATCAGACCTGAGTTGATATAAACATGTCCGTCTGTTTGTCCGTTTCTCAGTTTTAAGGCTATCGTCTTGAAACTTTGCACACACACTTCTTTCTTTTGCACGCAGTATATAAGTCGGAACGACCGAGATCGATCGACTATGTCCTATAGCTGCCATATAACTGTTTGATCGGAAATGGTATAACTTTGGTGTTTTTAGAGTTACAGAGCTCAGATTTCGTACAAATGCTATGTTTATAAATCAAAATGTAACGATATGTCAAATTTCATAGAACTATATCCTATAGCGCTGCCATATAACTAAACAAACTAGATTTCTATCGAATCTAAAACAATAAAGATTTTGTATTGTGTTTGGTCAATTATGGTTTTCAATGCCGGTAAAATAAAAAGAAAATTGTGTTAAATTAAATGGTATAAACTCTTTATTTAGCCGCATATGAAATTGGGATTTATATATGTGGCAAAGCCAATTTAGGGTGCGAGCGCAATAAGATAATAGCGCCAATATAGAGATGCCGAATTAGTTGAAGCCAAGCGCCTGAAAGGGAGTCACTTGCGACCAAAAATGCTTAAGTTACACAAAAAACAAGAAAGGAAGGCTAACTTCGGGCGGAGCCGAAGTTGATATACCCTTGCAGCTAAAACAGGATATATATCTCTAAAATCGGATATAGTTGGCCGATTCTTATGGGAATATCATAATATAATCAATAAATTACAAGACAAAATCTAAAAAAAAATTCCAAACTTCTATCTTGAAGAACCCCAAAGTTGGTATTTTTACCAAATACCATTTCCGATCGTTCAGTTATATGGCAGCTATAAGATATAGTCGGCCGATCCATATGAAACTTGATAAGTCGTATTATTTTTTTTCAAAAATAGAATTCATAGAAAATCCCAACTTTCTAGCTCGAAAAACACTGAAGTTATGCTATTTCCGATCTATCAGTTATATCGCAGATATAGGGTATAGTTGGCTGATCCTTATAAACTTTGGCATGTTGTATTATTTTGCCAAAAATAGCAATCGTACAAAATCTGAACTCTGTAACTCTAAAAACACCAAAGTTATACCATTTCCGATCAATCAGTTATATGGCAGCTATAAGATATAGTCGGCCGATCCCGGCCGTTCCGACTTATATACTGCGTGCAAAGGAAAGAAGGGTGTGTGCAAAGTTTCAAGACGATAGCTTTAAAACTGAGAGACTAGTTCGCGTAGAAACAGACAGACAGACGGACATGCTCATATCAACTCAGGAGGTGATCCTGATCAAGAATATATATACTTTATAGGGTCGGAGATGTCTCCTTCACTGCGTTGCACACTTTTGACCAAAATTATAATACCCTCTGCAAGGGTATAAAAAATGCTTAACAGGCACAGCTTAGACACTGCTCTCTTGGTAACTCCAAATGAGGTTTGAGGAGGCCACTCGAAAGACTCCAACTCGACCAGGGAATAACTCCATTATTCAAGCAAGCGGCCATTTCATAGGAGGTAGGTTCTCCTTTACTAGCACCACATCGTTCAGGGCCAAGGCAGAGCCGGAGGCACGCCATTTGGAGCGCTACTGAAGAAGGTTTAGGTACTTCTCCTTCTATCGGGACAAGAAAGACTACTGCAGGAAAGACACGCGCTGGCAGCTGTCCAACTGGTTGAAAATCAACTTTGTGACAGCATGCTCGATGAAGCTGACTGACAGACCACCAGCACCAAAAAAGCACCAGCACCCTTCGTTCCTTTGCACGCAGTATATAAGTCGGAACGGCCGGGATCGGCCGACTATATCCTATAGCTGCCATATAACTGATTGATCGGAAATGGTATAACTTTGGTGTTTTTAGAGTTACAGAGTTCAGATTTGGTACGATTGCTATTTTTGGCAAAATAATACAACATGCCAAAGTTTATAAGGATCAGCCAACTATACCCTATATCTGCCATATAACTGAACAATCGGAAATTACCCAACTTTCCGTGTTACCGTGTTTTTGAAGATAGAAAGTTGGAACTTCGTATAGATTCTATTTTTGGTCAGTTAATACAACCTACCAAATTGCATAACGATCGGCCGACTATATCTATTCTATTTTTGGTCAGTTAATACAACCTACCAAATTGCATAACGATCGGCCGACTATATCTTATAGCTGCCATATAACTAAACGATCGGAAATGATATTTGGTAAAAATACCATCTATCTATCATCTGGGTATATCAACTTCGGCTCCGCCCGAAGATAGCTTTCCGTGCAGTTTTCCCGGAGCTCGGGCAAAGCACGTCCGCTCAGTTCGGTAGTTCGATTGGTTCTCGACATGTCTGTATGTATGTATAATATATTATATATTATAATTTGTTTATTATTATAAACCAACTGTTTCCTTATTAGCCACGTATGAGCATTCTGCCCCAAGTTGAGACTTCTACTCCAACTTTATCCTTAAAGGGCAACAGGCACAGCTTAGACACTGCTCTCTTGGTAACTCCAGATGAGGTTTGAGGAGGCCAGTCGAAAGACTCCATCTCGACCAGGGAATAACTCCATTATTCATAATAAAGCATTATTCATAAAAGAGCCGGGGTTAAAACATCAAGGTCTGCAGTCTCTGAAAGAGACAATAAAGGTTGTGAATCTATGATAGCACCAAAAAGCACCACAGCAGCGTTCGCAGCTCCTCGAATCCAACAGCTCGGTAAAAATTGTGCTTGGCGGTTTTAACAGCCGCTTCCCATAGACCATCAAAATGCGGAGATCGAGGAGGAATAAAATGCCATTCGATTGACTCCATAGAGCAAGACTCTAGCAGTGCCGGGAGATCAGCGATAATGTGTTCCAGCAACCGAGGCTTAGTCCGGAAGCATCGGATGCATTTGCGTATTGCCTTCGTCACCGTTTTTCTCCCCCCAACTGGCCAATATTGGGACCGAATGATTGCCAACAACGCGCGAGGTTTCGTATGTAAATTCCGCTCATGAAAGTTGCAAATTTGTTGCAAGTTTTATCCGACCGTCTACGCGCAACACACCAAATTTCTCCAAAAAGGGACGGGATGAGGCAAGTGCACTGGATACCGCTATCTTCTTTCAATTTTGAAGCGCTTTTATGTCCTCTCAAAAATGCACACGCTGCACTTGGCGCAATAAAGGCTGGGTTTCAGATTTGATTTCGCTAGCCGTGACACCGTTGTGGCGAATTCGTGGAGAAAACTTGAGAAATCTTGCTGCAGAGATCATTCCCTTTGTTTACTGTAACCTCTGCCTTGTCCAAAGTTAAAATTCTTTCATTAAGGAAATTGATAATAAATTTAATTTATCAGTGGTTAAAACCTAAACTAACTAATTTGCTACCTAGGATAGGAATTTGTACCAGCAAGAACTGCTGCTGTAACGTGGAAGCAACGAGCTTTTAAATTAGCTATAGTGTTGATCACATCATTAATACATTGCGAGGGATACATCCCTTGGAGGGAGAATATCGTGTCTATTAATGTGATTCTCCGTACTCGATTTAATTAAGCCCTCTAAACATTTGAAAATTACACATAGAAGGCAAATAGGTTTATTGTTTGTAATTACAGAAGAGTCCTGGTACAGGAATAACTTTTATTCTACGTCAATTATCTGGAATATTACCTTTGTCTAAAGTAGAGTTAAGAAAGCAAACAACGTTTTTTAATTGCACAGTAGGTAAAGCTAGGAGCATTCTATATGAAAACTTATCGAGTCCCTTAGCAGAATCAGGGTTACGGAATTTGAGAAAGACAAGAAGTTCACGATATGTGAAGTTTGAGATAGAATTTGTGTAAAATAGGTCGTCAGGGAAAATATTATCAGAACAAATTGCAGTGTTAGGAGTTGTGGCTATATGACTAAGAAAAGCGTGGTGGTCTTTTCAGAAAATGTACTTTTGGAAGGTTTTATTTGTTTATAAAGTTAAAAGGCATGAATTTTTCCCCACATATCTTTCATTGAGGTAGGGTCAGATAAATCATCTAAAAGCTTGTTTAGGTTATTCTTTCTAATTTTATATAAGTAATTATTAAGATTTCTATTACTGTTATATAGGCAATAGCATATGTGTAAAGCTTGGATTTAAAATATTTTTGTCTGCACGCGTTTCTTAGCCTAAACCGTTTTTCGCAAACCTCATCCCA
This sequence comes from Drosophila pseudoananassae pseudoananassae, assembly GCA_018153035.1. NCBI lineage: Eukaryota > Metazoa > Arthropoda > Insecta > Diptera > Drosophilidae > Drosophila > Drosophila pseudoananassae. Next base: position 1,599,842 of record JAECXR010000022.1, on the reverse strand, counting down.
GTATTTTTTAGGAACATATCTGTTATTCCCATTTAATTTTATCGTATTATTGGTGTGTATGTTTTGAGAATAAGTAAATAGTGTGTATAGAGAAGTAATATGAACCTTTGATAAATCTTAAATAATTTTTGGGTGATTATATTTATAAGAGTTGAAATAAACCGAAATATGATCCACTTCAATTAAAACCGGAAAGTAATTGCTATTCGAAATTTTAGAATTAACTGAAGCCCATTTAAATCGAAGATGATTATTGTTTGTGAAAGAGACATCAAGGGTAGAGAAATACGACGGAAATGCAGAAAAATCCTGAATTTAAAAGCGCGTTTTCCAAGATGCCTCCTATGGCATCAAACGTGTTGTTACCCCAAATACTAGATTTGGCATTAAAATCGCCACCTATAATAGCAGTACCGTTCAGTTCAGATGAAATAGAAAATAGATCGTTGCAACCTTGTTCAAAAGAATTAGTGTCAGGATTGGGTGCGGCAAAGATACTAAAAATGTTCATGTTGTTTTTTAGATTGGTTCTACAGACACCAACTGCTTCAATATTAATGTCACATGTAACTTTCCTGAAACGTATGTTTTTTTAAATAAATTAAGCTCTGAATACTATATTGGAGGATTTTAAGAGTTATTTTTATACCCTTGTAAAGGGTGTTATAATTTTGGTCAAAAGTGTGCAACGCAGTGAAGGAGACATCTCCGACCCCATAAAGTATATATATTCTTGATCAGGATCACCTCCTGAGTTGATATAAGCATGACCGTCTGTCCGTCGGTCCGTCTGTCTGTCTGTCTGTCCGTTTGTCTGTTTCTACGAAAACTAGTCTCTAAGTTTTAAAGCTATTGTCTTGAAACTTTGCACATACCCTTCTTTCCTTTGCACGCAGTATATAAGTCGGAACGGCCGGGATCGGCCGACTATATCCTATAGCTGCCATATAACTGATTGATCGGAAATGGTATAACTTTGGTGTTTTTAGAGTTACAGAGTTCAGATTTTGTACGAAAGCTACATTTGAAAAAATAATACGAAATTTGCCAAATTTCATAACAATCGACCGACTATATCATATAGCTGCCATATAACTGAGCGTTCGGAAATGTTATTTGGTAAAAATACCAACTTTGGTATTTTTGATGATGGTATCTTGGTACTTTGTTTTAGATTTTTTATTGTGATAAATTGGTTATATTTTCATACTCTCATAAGGATCGGCCAATTTAATCCAATGTTTGCGATATATATCCGGTTTTAGCTGCAAGGGTATATCAACTTCGGCTCCGCCCGAAGTTATCTTTCCTTTCTTGTTTTAAATAAATTAAGCTCTGAATATTATATTGGAGGATTTTAAGAGTTATTTTTATACCCTTGCAGAGAGTATTATAATTTTGGTCAAAAGTGTGCAACGCAGTTAAGGAGACATCTCCGACCCTATAAAATATATATATTCTTGATCAGGATCACCTCCTAAGTTGATATGAGCATGTCCGTCTGTCTGTTTCTACGCGAACTAGTCTCTCCGTTTTAGAGCTACCGTCTTGAAACTTTACACACACTCTTCTTTCCTTTGCACGCAGTATATAAGTCGGAACGGCTGGGCTCGGACCGTTCCAGTTCCGGATGCCATTTTTGTAGGTTCGGTCTCCTGAACAATCGGAAATGGTATTTGGTAAAAATGAGTAAAAATACCAACTTTGGTATTTTTGAAGATAGAAGATGGATACTTTGTTTTAGATTTTTTACCAACCATATTCGGTTTTTGCGATATATATATCTGGTTTTAACAAGGGTATATCAACTTCGGCCGGCCCGAAGTTAGCTTTCCTTTCTTGTTTTTTAAATAATTTTTTTTATAAACACAAAATAACTTGCCATTCCTAATTGTATTTAAAAAGCTAAATATTTGAAATGAACAAATTATTCTTTCTAGGGTGCATAAACATTGTAATCTTTTTGCTGAAGCACAACGCGAACCCGAATAAACAAACCATTCGCGGAGAATCCTCCTTACATTTGGCAGCCAGAGCTAATCAGGTAACATTGGGTAATCAGGTAACATAACATAGTAAAGACATTTTTATATTTTAGACAGACATAATTCGTATTTTACTTCTTAATGGAGCAAAAGTGGATATTATAGCCCGTGAAGGACAAACACCACTACACGTTGCTTCTAGATTGGGCAACATGAATATTATAAAATTATTGTTGCAACATGGAGCTTGTTGTAACGCAGAAACAAAAGACAAGTACACTGCTTTACACATTGCAGCAAAAGAAAACCGGAAAGACGTGGCACAAATTCTTTTGGAATATGGTGCTTTTCTAGATTCTGTGACCATTAAAGACTTTACTCCTCTTCATTTAGCTAGTAAATATGGCCACCAAGAGTTTGTATCACTACTGGTTAAACACGGAGCATCCATTGATTGTCTGGGGAAAAATGATGTTACCCCTTTGCTTATAGCCACTCACTATGGGCATCAGTTTATTGTAGAGCAGATTTTGGCTAATGGAGCATGTCCCAACATCAGTGCCCGAAATGGGCATTGTGCTCTTCACATTGCTTCTAAAAGAAACCACTTGGAAATAGCTCGACATCTATTGGATAATAAGGCTGATGTAGGGTCCATTAGTAAAAATGGATATACACCATTGCATTTGGCGGCCCAAGAAGGACATATTGATATGGTGAAATTACTTCTTCAAAGTGGTGGGAAAAATACCCCTTCTAGAAATGGATTGACTCCGTTACATTTGTCTGCCCAAGAGGGTCATACCCTAGTTTCACAGATTCTTTTGGACCATGGTGCTGAAATTTCCGAGCGCACCAATAATGGCTATACACCATTGCATATTGCAGCACATTACGGACATCTAAGCCTTGTAAAATTACTGATTGAAAACGATGCTAACATCGAAATCAGTACGAATATTGGTTATACTCCTCTTCATCAAGCTGCGCAGCAAGGACATACAATGATAATAAATCTTCTACTGCGACACAAAGCAAATCCAGATGCTTTAACACACGTAAGTACCAGGATAAATGTTTCAAATATACCCTTGTTATAGGATTTCTTATTTTGATTAAAATTTTTGTAAGGCACTGTAAGATTTATCTCCGAACTTATATTCTATAAAAGTATTTCTTTTTGGGGAAACAGATATTTTGACACTGATCTACTTAGATCAACTCCACTATAAGGAAAGCTTGGCAAGGGCAGCAAAGTCGCAGTCGGCATCGCAGCTGGAGTTGATGGTGTTCTCCCTTGCCCTGCAGATTCCTAGGAATACGGTTCATTAAAGAAATTGTTGCAGCAGCTAGGACAGCACCTGGATATCGGGTGCAAGTGTAGCGGATATCGGTGCGCGGACTCCTGGGAGCATTGTAAGGGGATTGCATTACGACGAAACGTTTTCTTCGTTGAGATGCAGAGTGCGTGAGTCATGGTTACAGCCAAACAGAATAGAACAGGGGTGCCCAAGCTCAACATACGGCAGAGCAAACTCCAATACCAATGCAAAAAATCACCAATACATCGAGAAAATTGGAGAGAGAAATTTTTGTTACAAGTCATGTCGGTATACTGAAAAAAATTATAGTACCATTTTCCATGGAAAAAAAGTAATAAACAAATATTTATGAAAAAAAGTTAAAAACTGTAATTAAATTATAAATAAAAGAAATTTGTAGCTCCGATGTCAACCATTCTTTTTGAGATCTCAACCTAAAGTAATTTTTAACAGTGAAAAGTTTTTAGCAATACAAAAACGAGGTGCCTTCGTATTTTTACGAACAACTGAGAGACTATACAATCGTTGTTGCTTAGCTCGGCAACGGAGGCAACGAACAGAGAGAGAGGAAAAAACGAAAAATTGTTGTTGTATTTGGGCCTTGCCTATGCTAGGAGCAACAAACGTATATGAAATTTCATTTCCCATATAAAGAGCAATTCCAACAACAAAGGAGCACCGAGGGCAATGGGGCTGGGCACCCCTGGAATAGAATAATGACTGAGGTTTCGTCGTAATTATTGTAATTTTCACGTTGTCAAAATGTCCCGCTACCTATTTCCAGGCGGTCCCGATCCAATCCAAAAATCTCATTTGTTGTTTTTGGACCAGTGTGAAACTTCAGCACAGAATTTTTTAGTTCGTTTTCGGTTTGGTGGGATATTCCATTGAGCACAGTTTCAATCAGCTTGAAATCTAACAAATCAGCTTGAGTGCTTTGTGGAAGGTTATCGCGTGAGAATCGGTAAAGTTGAAAACAAAAAACGAGTAACAAGCCAGAAAACTCCTAAGACTAATCAAAATTGCAGACATGGGAGTAACAGCAACCGAACACAAGAAATTGAACTTCTCAAAAGGAATAATTTATTGCAACGAACAACGATACAACGACGAAGATCCAAGAAGAACTAAACCAGGGGTGCCCAAGCTCAACATACGGCAGAGCAAACTCGAATACCAATGCAAAAAATTACCAATACATTAAAGCTAGAAATTTTTTTTGCAAGTCATGTCGGTATACTGAAAAAAATTATAGTACAATTTTCAATGGAAAAAAGTTTTTTTTTTTTTTTTTTATCAATCAATCAATAGTTATATTTAAAATCTGTCCAGAGTTATGGACAATAATTAAATTTTATAATGGGACCTTAACTTAATGAAATATTGAGTTGTACAATGTTTGCTTATCCAGGGACTGCAGCTCAGTCCCGTTCACCCGAGTGGCAGAGGTCCAGTGGGTGGGTCCGTTTCAGCCTCCTTGTGGTGTAGCTGTTGTCCAGAAGATTGATGGCCTCAGGGTTTTTTTTTTAATTCTTTAAGGATCTGTTTAAGTAATAATTAAAGTTTCAAATTTCTAGTATTTTTTTTTTAATTTAGGTAATAAATTAGTTGCAGAAAAATCGAATATCAATATTAGACTGGATAGGCAGAAGTCCTGATTTCTATCCGATTCAATATCGTTGTCCTATTTTAAAAGTTAAAATACATAAAAACAAAACCAAAAAAATAAGAGTATTTAATTTAACAGTGGAAAGTTTCTGTTATAGACATAATTAAGAAAACTAACGAAAACTTGGTAGATTTTATTCCAGGGGTGCCCAAGCTCAACATACGGCAGACCAATACCAATGCAAAAAATCACCAATACATCGAGAAAATTGGAGAGACAAATTTTTTTTACAAGTGATGTCGGTATACTGAAAAAATATTTCGTACCATTTTCCATGGAACAAAAGTAATACACAAATATTTATGAAATAAAAATTAAAAACTGTAATAAAGTTATAAATAAAAGAAATTCATAGCTCAGATGTTAACCATTCTATTTGAGATCTCAACCAATAGTAATTTTTTGCAGTGAAAAGTTTTCGGTAATACAAAAACAAAGTGCCTTCGTATTAGTACGAAAAACTGAGACACTATACAATTGTTGTTGTTTAACTCGAAAAAACGAAAAATTGTTTTTGTATTTAGCCCTTGTCTATGCTACGAGCCACACACGTATATGAAATTTCATTTCCCATATAACGAGCAATTCCAACAACAAAGGAGCTCCGAGAGCAATGGGGCTGGGCACCCCTGAACTCAACCAAGAACTAAAATCACAAAAAGTTACCGAAGTCAGGAAAATAATGAAAAGACAACAAATCACCAACCTTGCGGATAACACATTGGTAGAAACTGGCCTAATCATAATTACATTCGAAACCACCACCTTCCAGAAACAATAAAAATTGCTTACGAATCCGTCCGTGTACGAGATTATATACCACTACCACTGTAGATGCAAAAAATGCCTCCGATTCGGACACCCAAAAATCATATGCAAAAATACAGAATCATGTGCAAACTGTTCAGACGCGAAACCCACAAATGATATACAGGGTGGGCCACGTAGCGGTCACTTTTTGAACTAATAGTTATTTCGAGAACGTCACCACATATGTCAGTCGCATATCGATAGGAACGCTTCTCGAACGAACAACACTGGGAAATGGTAAAATTTTACTTCCAAAGTAACCAGAATCAGTTGCCGAAACTGCAAGGAAATTGCGTACAAAGTATGGTCGCGAAATGGCACCTTCCTGATTTGTTTTGGCCAATTTTTTTAAACGTGCGCGTGAAACTGGTTTACTGAACAACAAAACAACACGAAAACGTGAGTACTGTTCTGAAAACATTGCACAACCTCCACTCGTCAACGAAGTCATCAATTGGACATCTCACGAACCTCTTTGAGGAGTATTTTGCATAAAGACCTCGGTATGACACCTTACAAGGTCCAATTGACTCAGCAGCTCAAGCCATATGACCATTTGGCTCGTTTTTGCTTCGCAAAATGGGCTCAAGAGCGTTTGGACGCTGATGAAGGATTTGGACCAAAAATCATCTTCTCGGACCTGGCGCATTTCCATCTTGGCGGCTATGTTAATAAGCAAAACTGCCGTATCTGGGAAACGGAAAACCCTCATGTGATCGTGGAGAAACCAATGCATCCCGAACGAGTGACTGTTTGGTGCGGATTATGGGCTGGTGGTATCATTGGGCCGTTTTTCTTCAAAGACAGTGCGGGAAGAGGCGTTACGGTCAATGGCGAGCGCTTTTGAGCCATGATAACCGATTTTTTGTGGCCTATTATCGACCAAATGGACGTGGAAGACATTTGGTTTTAACAAGATGGCGCACCGTGCCACACAAGCAATGCATTGGCATGTTGAAAGTGCGGGTCGAAGAAAGCGGTCGTGCCGCGCGGGCGCTCCCGAGTGACGCGCCCAAACACTGCAGAATCTAGAAAAGGAGTGGGTAATGGGTGTCCGGACAGCTGGGGACGGACTCACCTGCCGAGCGAACCACAACACTCCCTGGATAGGTCAATAGATGGCCTCCGCGAAGATTCGGATGAGCCGCCAACGCGAAGAGAGCTTTCTCTTCTAGGAACTCTCTTTGCGACACCTTTCTCCTGAGTTGATCGAGCTAAACAAACGTGGCTGCCCCCACCAGAATTGCGCAGGTCATGGCAGCTGATCGTAACCAGCTGGTGGGCAGTGTTGGGAAACGCCCTAACATTGCCTGCCGGTAGAGGGCGCTAGATCCGGACCAAGGGCACCAGGGCTGCCGAACGTCGCAATGTCGCAACGACGCGACTGCAGGAGCCGCTAGAGGGCGCCAGCGACTCAAGGCAAAGCAAAAGGGTAGCATACCTTTTAGGGCTGCCGCCTCAGGTCCTTTGACCAACCAACTGCGGAAGGGGCTAGAAAACTCTGGCCTGCCATGAGGTGACGAAGGTCATGAAGCTGACCAAATGCCAACCCCTCCGCTACGGCGGTTCACCCTCAAAAGGGGCTCTGGCGACCGAGCAGGAGCGGTATAACTCCCATCGCTCCCGTCAGGAGGAAATTCCAGGCGCACCGATGGAAGGCAGTGCTGAAACCCCCCAACCGCAGCATGCATTAGCCATGCTCTATCCACTTTCCTCATCCCCCCCCCTATCGAAGAAGGCTAGCGCTCAGCTGAGCCGGAGGAAAACCCTCGCAGCGTCTGTCCCACATTGGGCGGCTGCGAGGTCTGCGTCTGTACCAAAGTGGTCGGCAGTTTAGACACCTGGCAGTAGGTATAAAATGCACAACCCCCCCCAATTTTGGAATGTCGTCGAATAACGAAATTACTCCAGGTGGCAGCCACAGAAGTGGAAATCCACCCGTGGGAGAGACCACGGCTAGGGCAAGGATTCTGGAGTCCCTAAACAACATCCCAATTCAACCTGACAAGGCGGTGCCTCACTTGGCCGCCCTGGAAAGGAACACTACAAGTGCAGAAGAGTTGAAGAGTGCCAAAACGGGAGACCCGTTCAAAAAGAGCAATAAAATGCGGCGCTCGCCGCTATTTGCGTCACAGGCTGGCAGCTCAGCAGGCACCGGAAGCCCAGCTGCGGTAGAGAAGGATACGCCAAAGAGGCCACGGGAGATGCTTAGCCCGGACAAGGACCAGAGGGCGGCTCCCCCGAAGAAAAATAAGGCTGGCAGCCCGCCGGCAAGAAACGAAGAATGCCTTATGGAGTTGGGCACGATAGTGTACGAGCTGCTATCGTGGGTCACGGAAAAAAATAAGAGACATATTTCCGCGATGCAAAGGAGCCTGATAACCAGGCTGAAGGACATCCACTCCATTCTGGTCGGAAGTGCTCCGGAGGAGCATGCGCAACCGGTCATCATGCCCAAGCCAGTGTGCCCCAGATGCGAGAGAGCCGGCATCGATACCGTGGAGAAGGAGCAGCAGACCCTTCCGACGGAGGTCTGGACCCAGGACCAGGCTGTGCAGACCGGCAGCATCCCGAACAGCACGGGCCCCTGGAGTGCACACCGAAAAACGACTGCGAGGGACGCGGGGGTCAAAGTAGCAAAGGCCAACACGGCGGCAAGGCTCAAACCAGCTGCTGCAAACCCTGCTGCCGGCAAAGGAAGCGGCGGCGAAGCAAGCATGAGAAGGACGGAATGGACGAAGGCCAAGCCTAGAAATCCCGAGCGGAGACGAGCCAGACGCCATAGTGATCCAAGCAGCAGGCCTGACGTACAGCCAGATCCTAAGCATGGTAACGCGCAGGGAGGACGGGAAGCTAGACGACCTTGGCCCATGCGTCAAAAAAGTGAGGAAGACAGCCAAGGGCGGGCTGCTTCTGGAATTGGCGAGGAAGAAGGATAATCCCACACAGGCCCTTAAAGGCTGCATCGAGGAGGTCCTAGGGAGCAAGGCAGAGGTGCGGGCGTATTCGGAGGAGACCAAGGAGTCGCTCGTCGAGCTACGAGGACTCGACGCACTAGCCACTTCGGAGGACATCATCGGGGCTATCGCGCAGCAGGCAGCGGTGGACCAAGGCGCCGTGAAGGTCAAGAAGCTGAGAAGCACCTATGGCGAGACTCAGACCGCTATCGTGGCTTTCCCCGCGAGCTTTGCCAAGGCCATCACTGCTGTGGGCAAGGTGAAGGTTGGGTGGTGAGTATGCCGCATGAAGGAAAAGGAGGTCGTGGCTCGCTGCTACAGGTGCTTTGGAATGGGGCACATCGCAAGCGCTTGCAAGAGCTCGAAGGACAGGAGCGGCTGTTGCTTCCATAGGGCGGCCACCTGCAAAAAGGACCCTCGATGCTTCTCGTGTGAAGATAAGGGCCGGAAGGATGTGAGGCATCAGACTGGAAGCAGAAGTTGCCCCATCTCAGCGAAAGGAGGTGGACCTAGGACGACAGGATGCTAGTGCTTCAGCTGAACCTGCAGGGTGGCTCAAGATATGCTGTCGCAGACTACAAGGGAGACGAATACGGACAAAGCGCTCCTAAGCGAGGCCCATACAACCGGACTGGCTCAGACAACCGCTGGGCAGTTGACCTATCGGAGAAGGCTGCCATCTGGAGCTGCGGCGCAACCGGCGCGACAATGCACTCAGTGCACAGTGCGGAGGGATTCGTAAGGGCTCGGATAGGTGGGGCATGGCTTTACAGCTGCTACATGGCACCTAGCCTATCCACCAATGAGTTTGAGCGTATGATGGACTGCCTGGGAAATGATATCAGAGGCCGTTCTGACGTCCTGGTAGCAGGGGACTTCAACGCGTGGGCGCAGGACTGGGGCTGCCCGAGGACGAATGCGAAAGGGAGAGTGGTCAGAGAAACCTTCGCCTCACTCGATCTCGTACTGCTGAACGAAGGAAACCAGCACACCTTCAGCAGAGCCGGAGCAGGATCCATCATTGACCTGACGTTCGCGAGCCCTTCGCTAGCGACTGGCGCTAACTGGAGGATAAGCGGCAGCTTTACGGCCAGCGACCACGAAGCAATATTGTGCTCAATTGATAGCCCTCAAGAACGACCGAGGGAACCGAATCCACAAGGCTACAGAGTCGGTACGCTCCAGGCGAGGAACTTCACCGAGGCAGCGCGCGACATCAGCAACGTCCTACCAAGCGGAGCCAACGAAATGGCTGACACCCTGGCACCTAAGCTTGAGGCAGCGTGCATGGCGAGCATGCAGCGGAGAAGCCGCTACCGCAGAAACCACGCTCCTGTTTACTGGTGGAGCGACGAGATTGGCTCCATCCGAGCTGAGTGCATGAGAGCAAAGAGGCTTATGCAGCGAGCGAGAGGCAGCGACGCCTTTGAGGAGCGGCACCTAGCCTTCAAGGACCGACGCAAAGCATTGAAGGTGGCCATCCGAGACAGTAAAAGGAAATGCTTCCTGGAGCTGTGTGACTCTGCGGAGGAAAATCCATGGGGCAACGCGTACCGGATAGTGGTGAAGAGGCTGCGCGCAGGAAGCCAGTCCCCCACTGACCCGACCGTACTAAGGTCCATATTGCAAGCACTGTTCCCAGCCGGCAACCAGGTCACCCAGCTTTCCACCCCCCCAGCAGACAATGAAATGGCGGAGGAGGTAACGGAAGAGGAAGTACTGGCCATAGACGGAGACGGAAGTACTGGCCCATGAACAAGGGAGGAGGCGTCGTCCTATAGGCCAATCTGCCTGCTGGACACAACGGGCAAGGTCTTCGAGAGGTGGGAGGGCTGTCTCCAAAGCAGTACGGGTTCCGGAAGGGAAGGTCTACAGTGGATGCCATAGCAGCGGTGGTTGGAATTGCTCGAAACGCAATAGCGGGAACCAGGTGGAAGGGTGGCTCCAAGCAATAGTTACCCTGGACATCAGGAACGCATTCAACACGGCGGACTGGGGCAATACCCTGGCAGCCCTAAGGCGGTTCAACGTCAAGGCGGTCCCAATTCTATAATGAACGTTGTCAGCAGCTACTTCAGCTGCAGGGTGCTACTTGTCGACACGGACATGGGCACGGAGACCTATGGCGTCACGGCAGGTGTGCCCCAAGAATCGGTCCTGGGACTGCTGCTGTGGAACGTGATGTACGACGGGATCCTGAGGCTGCAGCTCTCAGCGGGATGGCTTCGCAGACGACGTAGCGTTGGTGATTGTGGCCAAGCACAAGGAGGAAGCGGAGAGAGCGGCGAACAAGGCAATCGAGGAAATGGAGATGTGGCTCCAAAATGCCGGTCTAAGCCTAGCCTCGCAAAAGACCGAAGCGGTGCTGGTTAGCAGCCGCAAGGTGCTGGAAACGGCGACAATCCGGGTTGATGGAATGGCCATAACCTCCCAGCGTGCCATAAAATACCTGGGGGTGATGATCGACGCCCGGCTCTCCTTCCGCGAGCACCTTGATTATATCCAGGGCAAGGCTGCAGCCACTACCAGGGGCCTCGCCAGGATCCTTCTAAACACCAGAGGCCCCAAGCAGAACAGGAGAAGGCTCCTCGTGAGCGTTGCCTCGGCGCAAATTTTGTATGCAGCGCCCATCTGGGCTGAGGCGATGAATACGCCCAGCTACAGGAGAGGGGTAGATGCAGTTTACAGGCTGGGTGCTATAAGAGTCGCGTCCGGCTTCAGGACAGTCTCCGATGACGCCATTCTGGTCATTGGGGCGATGGTCCCGCTGAAGGAGCGCGCTCGAGATTTCAAGGAGCTTAAGGAAACCCGTGCTCGCAATGAGGGTGCCGGCGGCACCCCCAATACAGCTGCAAGGGAGGACGCCAAGGAGAGGTCGCTCACAGCCTGGCAGGATTGCTGGGACGCGTCGACGAAGGGACGATGGACACACACCCTCATTCCTAACCTTAGAAGGTGGGTGCTGCGAAGCCACGGGCAGGTCGACTTTTACCTGACCCAGGTCTTGAGTGGACATGGCTGCTTCCGGCAATACCTGAAGCGTTTTGGCCACGCGGAGGATGACTGGTGCCCGGAGTGCGGGAGTTCGATAGTCGAGGACGCCAGGCACGATGTCTTTGAGTGCCGCCGGTTTGCACGAGAGCGCCACCGACTGGAGACGACGGCGGGCCGATCAATCCACCAGGGAAACCCCTGTGGCGGGCGAAGCAATGCCTAGCGGTCGTCCCGCCCGCTCTCAAGCCCCCACTATCCATCATCCATGAACAACCACCTTCCCCCAACCGCCCCCCTTATTATTATGGTTATATCTGTGTTAAGTATGTTAATTGTTGTCGAGACTAATAAAGCAAAAAAGTATACAAAAAAAAAACCACATCACTTGAGATCGAAAAAGAAATAACGCTTATAGAACTACAGGCTGCATTCAACCAACTCAAGGAAAAAATTCCTGGCAGAGACCGCATAAGCTATCCAATTCTGAAGTAGTTACCCACTAATCTAAAAATTAGACATCTTAATCTCTTCAACAACATCCTCCGATCAAACATCATCCAGCAATTTAAAGCAAGCAGTGTAATTCCCATACTCAAACCAAATAATGACAAAACCAACATTTACTCATACCGACCCATCTCGCTTAACCCCTGCATTTCAAAGATTCTCGATAAAATAATAGCAAAACGGCTACGGTGGCTAGCTATAAATGGCAAGCTTCTTGATAATCGTCAAATGGGATTTAGAAAAGGAAAATCGGTTTCTGACCTTTCTAGCACTGCTAGATTATCAGATAACTACGGCCCTTTCCAGAAAAAACCACACTTCGATCACACTCATTAGATTTCGCCAAAGCTTTTTACAGAATAGGCATCGACAGCATCGTCCACGAACTTCACACCTGGAAAATAGGACCAACGATCCTAAACTACATAATAAACTTCCACCAAAAGAAAAAACACAGTCCTAGCAAACAAATCGTACTCCAATCCGAAACCACTACACAACGAAATACCGAAAGGATCTCCCTTATCTGTGATACTCTTTGCAATCGCCTTTAACCGACTGAATAAAATAATAGCTAAACATAAAAAAATCGAATTCACTGGATACGCTGACGACTTCACGTTAACCTACAAGCCAGGGAAAATACAAAACAGCATCAACTTGGACCCACTTCTAAATGACATAAATCAACATGATTAAGCTGGTAGACATCTTTGTTCTTGGCAGCGAGAATCATGATCATCATGATTCCTATAATTTATTCGGATATTGGGGAACACTTTTTGGATAAGTCCTTCCTTCGATGTAACTAAATAACAGAATGACATAAATTAATGGTGCAACTACTCTTGCGCATCGCTTTCAACCAGCAAGTGCAAACACTTGCATATCTGCAGAAAGAAAAACTTCTGCCTCACACAGCAATCCAACAGCTCCCCCCTACAGAATCCTACAAATGAGGACATCTTCACCTTTAAAAGGGCCACTTATGATCGTTGCTTCTACAACGTTGTCCATCAATTTCTTGACTGCGAGTCGCGTACCGTTGCAGAGGTTCTGCTGATTCATATTCCGGAGCATGATAATCGACACACCTATTTTTAATTTCAATATGTGTGGTGGCATTCCAGGCAGATCAAGTGAGTTTAGAAACTCCGTAGGGTAATTAACTGCTTCCTCTGCCTCCACAAAGGTGCCTATCGACTTATATGTAATTTCGTCAGTTTATATGCCGGATTGGATTACATGATTGAGCTGGTAGACATCTTTGTTCTTGGCAGCGAGAATCGCTCGTCCACTGAGCCAATCATGATTCCTATAATTTATTCGGATATTGGGGAACACTTTTTGTATAAGTCCTTCCTTCGATGTAACTAAATAACAGAAATTCTCGGGCAATGCTATTTTTCTCGACGTCTCATTGACTGGCAGCTTTCCGTTCCCAATGTCCAGTAGCTGTCGTGAGAATACGTCGGCTGAGTCATCATTCTGTAACTGGGCACACATATTCGTCTTCAACTGTAATGTACGACCATGTTGCCATAATATAGAATATTTCAGGCAAGCATTTATCTCGTCCGCTGGTGTCGATCGGGAAATCACAGGCAACGTTTGTCTGAAATCCCCTGCGAGCAATATTAACGCATTCCCAAATGGTTGGACAGCTCCACGCAAATCCCGCAATGATCAATCGAGAGCCTCCAGCGATTTTTTATGTGCCATCGTGCATTCATCCCAAACAATGAGTTTACATCTTTGCAATACTTTTCCCATGCCAGATGCTCTGGAAATATTGCACGTAGGAGTCTCGATGATTTGCACGTTCAATGGCAACTTCAGCGCTGAATGAGCAGTCCTTCCACCAGGTAACAATGTCGCAGCGATTCCAGACAAAGCAAGAGTTAAAGCTATGTCCTAAAGCTAAAGCTAAGCTTTATGCATCCGCATTGCTCTCAGCCGCTCAGTTTTTCGGATGGAGGCCCGCTCTTCGTCAGTCATATTCGAAATGTTACGTCTTTTTGTTTTTGTATTGCGAGTAAGACGATCAAAATTCGACTTCTTGGGTGGCATGACTTCGTTTCTAATGACTTCGTTTCTGACATTTTGACATTTTGACTTTTGACATTTGACTTTTTTTTATTTGACATGTTCTTCTTAGCTGTCTGCCTAAATAGAAAAGTAAGGGCACGGGGAAACGCGAAAAAAACTGATATATTCGCAAACGCAGATAAGCTATCAACATCAAAAATAGACATAAACCGAGCTGGACGCATGTTGTGTAAAAATTTGGGCTTAAAAGGTTCAGAACTTTTCAAGTCTATAAATGAAGTAGATACGAACAGAGCATTTTTATATATATAGATATATCTTTTTCAAAAAAAGGTTGAAAAAAAAATATATTTTTTATTTGAGTTCCGTTTTGATACAGTGTGATTTTTTAATTTTAGAATTTCAGAACTAACTTATCTTTGGGGCTGTAGGTCCTTTTTATGGTATAGCTACCCTTGCTGAAGATTTTTGCAGATCAAAGCTCGAAAGAAGCTTTTCTCTCTGAGAGGCTTTGTTTTCTGAAGAGAATAGATTGAGTCGGAACCTTTTACCTGAGGTGTCAGTTGACATGAAAGGCTTTGGGTCTCAATTAATCGAGGTGACAAGAAAATGTGAAATTTCCTGTGAAGTGGGTTCCCACATAAGAATGTTTTCTAAATACATTCTATAGCATGTCATATCTATAATATCTATAATATCTATAGCATGTCACTTATCACAATCCGAAGGAACGAAAAAGGTTATGTAAATAACTACAACAACATATAATATCACTACAAGAAACACACATACCACACATTAACTATATACCAACCCCAATCAACTATATTCTACTAAAAAATATCGCAACCAACAGATTCAGAGGCGTGGCCATACTTATACATAAATCAATCCAACATACTACAATTAACATCCCAAACGACCTTGAATCACTAGCAATACACATTAGATTGCTAAACAAAATTTAAAGATATTTTCCACTAACATCTCCCCAAACAAAACCATCACCAGCCAATCACTTCAAAACATTTCAGCACCCAACTTATGATCTTAATGATCTCCATGGCAGCTTTCCCATAATTATTAATTTATTCCAAACAACAGACCCACCAAAATTCAATAGACCATTTTTTAAATTAAAAGAGGTCAATTGGGAAAAATATAATACACTTACCCATAATATAAACGAAAACTTCACACCCTCTCAATATGTAAACAAAGAAGCCAATTTGGATTTATTATTATTATATGGCCATGTAAACCCTTTTATCGGGTCTCGGCCTGAAGCGCAATGTGCCTCCACGCGACTCTGTCCTGTGGACAGGGTTTCCATCACCTGGTCTTGCCAACGCGTTCGAGGTCGTCCTATCCTTCGTGTCCCAACAATCACCGCATCAAACACCTTACGAGACGGAGCGTCTTCATCCATACGGGCAACGTGGCCCAGTCAGCGAAGTCTTTCAGATTTCACTCGACTGGCTACGTCAACATCACCAACATCAACATCAACTGCTCATACAGCTCGTGGTTGTATCTAATGCGATAAACATCGTCCACGCAGATTGGGCCAAAGATTTTGCGAAGAATTTTCCTCTCGAACACTCCAAGAACAGCTGCATCTGACTGCGTCACTGTTCAGCACTCCGCACTATATAGGAGTA
Source organism: Drosophila pseudoananassae pseudoananassae (assembly GCA_018153035.1). NCBI lineage: Eukaryota > Metazoa > Arthropoda > Insecta > Diptera > Drosophilidae > Drosophila > Drosophila pseudoananassae. The sequence continues at coordinate 1,583,888 of JAECXR010000022.1, read as the reverse complement.
CTGGAAGAATGAGCGTCTTGTAGAGTGTGATTTTTGTGCATCGAGAGAGAGCTCTACTATTAAACTGCCTACTGAGCCCAAAGTAACACCTGTTGGGAAGTGTTATTCTCCGCTTAATCTCCAGACTGACATCATTTGTGCTTGTTATAGCAGTGCCTAGGTAGATAAACTCCTTGACGGACCCAAAGCTATAGTTTTCTGCAGTCAGCTGAGAATCAAGATGCCGCGATTCTCTGCTAGAGCACACCATAAACTTTGTTTTCTCCATATTCACTGCTAGTCCTACTTTTGCTGATTCCTTTTCAATAGCCCCGAAGGCTCCTGTGACATCACGCTTTGTGCGGCCAATGATATAAATATCATCAGCGTAACCAAGGAGCTGGACACATTTGTTGGTTAATATCGTGCCCGTCCGATGTACACCAGCCTTTCTTATAATACTCTCCATTAAAATATTGAAGAGTATACAAGACAGCGAGTCACCTTGTCTGAGGCCACACTTGGTAGTAAAGGTTTCGGATTGGCCACTTCCTACCTTGACAGAGCTGATGGTGTTGCTCAATGTCATTCTGCAAAGTCTAGTCAGCTTTGCTGGTATACCAAGCTCAGACATGGCGGCATATAGGCGATCTCGCTGGGGGCTATCAAATGCGGCTTTGTAGTCGACGAAGAGATGGTACGTGTCGATCTGGTTTTCGTAAGACTTCTCCAGGATTTGGCGCAAGGTGAAAATCTGGTCAACAGTGGACTTGCCAGGCCTGAACCCGCACTGATAAGGTCCAATCAGTGCTTCAGCATGGGGTTTCAGTCTTTCACACAATACGCTCGTTAGGACCTTGTATGCAACTGGAAGAAGACTAATTCCGCGGTAGTTGGTGCGCACCGTAGCATCACCCTTCTTCAGGATGGGACAGATCATGCTGAGGTTCCAATATTCGGGCATGCTCTCCATGAGCCATATCTTACTGATTAGTTGGTGCATGCACCCTACCAGCATATCACCAGCTGCCTTAAACAATTCTGCCGGCAGGCTGTCAGCACCTGCAGACTTGTTGTTTTTAAGCCGTTGGATTGCATCCTTGACTTCGATATGACTTGGGATTGGCACTTCAATATCAGTGCCATAGATTGGGGTTCGTGGATCATAGTCTTCAGAGTCTGTGCTTGAGCCAGATAACAAACTCGAGAAGTGATCCACTTCTCTGGAGAAGAAGAAAGGAAAGGCGATAGTGTGAGAGCACAGAGAGCAGCAGATGCAGAAATGAAGCACGTAACTTTTACCAGAGGGTCAAGCGTCTGACCCTAGTATTTAAGACTGGTACAGTGGCGTGCAAGGACAATGATGGAAATCTTGTCACAGAAACAGAGGTCGTGCTGAGGTTATGGAGGGATTATGGGATGTCCCTGCACGCCACTGTACCAGTCTTACCAGACATCCACAATAGCCTTTGGAGCTGTTGCGTCATGACGCTCCTGATCGTACCATGGATTCTTTGTTAAAGAACGCTGGAATCCAAGTACTTCTTCTGCCGAAGCTCGCAGGAAGTGAGATATGAGCGCCCACATATCGCTTATGTCTTCAGGTATTAAAGGTGCTCGGCTTAATAGCCCCAAGACGTGAGTGGAGAATGCATTCTTCGCCTGTTGTGACTGCAGCTTTCCGACGTCCAACCTTCTTAACGCACTTCGACCTGCAATCTTCGCCACACATAGCCGTGTGCGAATCTTAGCTGCAAGAAGATAATGGTCGGAGTCGATGTTGGGACCCCGACAGGATCGCACGTCGAGTATATTAGATGCGTGCCTTGCATCGATCACAACATGATCTATCTGATTTCTGGTCAGTCGATCGGGAGAGAGCCAAGATGCTTTATGGATGTCCAAATGACGGAATCCAATACTACGAACTACCATATTATGCGCAAAGCTTATTAATCTGAGACCATTGCTCGAGGTGGTCTCATGTAAACTAAATCGCCCGACGGTGGCACCAAAGATGTCTTCTCGTCATACCATGGCATTAAAATCCCCGAGGAGAATTTTAATGTCATGGGAAGGACAGCGGCCAGAAGCTCGGTCGAGCTCCGCATAGAAAGCGTCCTTGGTGGCATCATCGTTTTCCTCCGTTGGGGCATGTGCGCATATCAGACTGATGTTAAAGAATTTGGCAGTAATTCGGATCGTTGCAATTCTCTCGTTTATCGGCCGAAAGTGAGAGACACGGCGCCGCAGCCTGGCACCTACAACGAAACCACAACCAAATTCATGCCGTTCTGGATGGCAGCTGTAGTAAATGTCACAGTTCTTCTTCTTTATGCAGCCTTGTCCTATCCATCGCATTTCCTGGATGGCTGACATCAGCCCTACATTTGTTGAGGGTATTTGCTAGTTGTTGAGCAGCACCAGGTCTGTACAATGTTCGTAAGTTCCAGGTGCATACTCTCAAATCATTGTCCTTTTTACGCTTGCTTTGGTCGTCAACAATAGATTTGTTCCTTTCCGAGGCTTCTCTTGCTTCCTTCACTGAAATTGTGTTTAACATGGGGGGATTCCAAGTCCTACGCCAAAACCTAGTTTGTAGAGTTAAGACTCTCGTCGCGCGCTTTAGTTTGCCACTCAACAGCTGTCGAGCGACAATCCAGGGAGAACCACGTGGAGGCAGTGCGTCGGCTTGAAGAAAGCAGTGACAGGAATCATGCTGGCATTCACCAAGTTGAATGCAATCAGACACTTTGACCTGTATGCTTTCCCCCACTCTCCCCTAAATTTGGATTTAAAAAACGCAAATCGACTTAAGACAGTCCACTTTACGTAGACTATCTCATATCAAAGTCACACCAGCACAGCTCATTCGTCACTCTTGATTTTTCAAAAGCCTTCGACCCAGTAGTTGTGCATTCTATAATTGATCAACTTCAGGAATGGAAAACAGGGCCGTCCAAAATGTCATGCTTACCAGAAAAATAATAATCCGTGTCGGTCAACACAGATCCAACTCACTACCATGACTCACGACTCACTACTCATGACATAGAGGTCTGGGGTTCATATTCCCTATCAAAGTTCCAACATCTCCACATTTGCAAAAAGCACAACTGCACCTGTGTCATAACATTCAATAGCATGAAAATCCCCACAGTATGCTCGTTGAAAATATTAGGAATAAACACACAGGACACACACACACATAGATAAACTTATACCTTCACTATTCCTATACGGGCATGCACCTAAAACTTCAATAAACAAAATAAAACCGCCTCGAAACTCCGCTATTCGCCTATCTCTCGGAGCCTTCTGCTCTACTCCACTAAATAACCTCCTACAAGGGGCCAATATCCCCCCAATTGAATTAAAACGAGATCGGCAAACAGCCAAACTATGTAAAAACCTCATTTATTCAAAAGACACATCAATACACAAATTTGTAAAACATAGTAAACGTGGGCGCTTTCGAATGTTTAAGTTTAGAAACTCATTTCGGAAAAATTGCAGGTGCAACCTGTTTGTTCGTCAAAAACGCAAAAAAACGTACATTTTAAAAAAAATACGGACTGAAGGACAGAGCTGACAATACGGACATGTCCGTATTAATACGGACGCCTGGTCACCCTATCCATGCGATTACATAAAAAAAGGAACACACCCAAATAAATATACCAGAAACTATACGAAGGCACAAAATCAAACCTTAAATCACATAACTTTGTATTCACTGACGGATTAAAAATAACCGACATTATAACATACGCCATTACAACGGAAACAAACATCCTAAAATGTGGTATCCGGCCACAATTTTCCTCTGTTCTCACAGCCGAAATCATTGCTATTCTCGAAGCAATTGAAATTATAAAAAACAAAAGAGGCAACTATGTAATCTATTCAGACTCCCTCGCAGCAATAGTATACAAAAAATTGCATACAATAATAATATTTATTCAAATAAAATAAGATCATTAATAACCCACTTAGCCCCAAAAATCAAATTAATTTGGATTCCTGGCCATGCAGGCATTGTTCGATGTTCGGCATTGAAAAAAAAGGATCTAGGTTCTTTATTAGGTAGGTAGGTTGTATTAACTGACCAAAAATAGAATCTGTACGAAGTTCCAACTTTCTATCTTCAAAAACACGGTAACACGGAAAGTTGGGTAATTTACGATTGTTCAGTTATATGGCAGCTATAGGATATAGTCGACCGATCCTTATAAAATTCGGCAAGTCGTATTATTTTGCCAAAAATAACACTCATGCTAAATTCGAACTCTCTAACTCTAAAAACACCCAAGTTATAGCATTTCCGATCAATCAGTTATATGGCAGCTATAGGATATAGCTATAGGAAATTTCATAGAGCCTTATGAAATTTGCCATTTCGTATTATTTTGCCAAAAATAGCATTCGTACAAAACTCTAACTCTCTAACTCTAAAAACACCGAAGTTATAGCATTTCCGATCAATCAGTTTATTTATTTATTATTAACAATGATCTGTTATTCTAGAATCTAAATTATTATAACTAAAAGTAAGGATAAATTAAGTTAAAAGATATTCCATAATTTTGGATTTAATTACATCTAGGGATAGTTCAGGGGATAATAAATGGGACAATGAGTTATAATTTTTACAAATAATGCGAAATGGATCGTGTTTAGCAAAATTAGACCTAGAAATTGGTAACCAAAGGGGTCGGAAAGATCTAGTTACTCTATTAGGAACAGAAAACATTAATTTTTCAAGAATTAATTTTGAGTCCACCGGTCCAAGAATAAGCACATGAAGTAGCATAACCCCAGCACAAGTACGGCTCTTTTTTATTGGAGGTAGGTTTAATAGTTTTAATCGGCAACGACTTATTGTCAAAAAGGACTCCAACAGCGTTAATTAAGGAAACACGATCTAAGACGTTATTGCCAAGTTAATTAGAAAGAAAGACATAACTTGACATCATCGGCATTCATAAATTTAGTAGCATAGTTTACAACACTAGGTAAATTGTTAACAAAAAGAACAAACAGAAGAGGTCCTAAGTGACTACCTTGTGGGACACCAGAATACACGTTTATAATCTGTGATGTAATGTTTTAACCAAAACCGCTGCGTGCGGTTCGATAGATAGGAGTTTAACCACTGTACTATTTTTGGAGAAAACACCATAAGACACAGCTTATAAAGGAGGAGATAATGGTTCACAGAATCGAACGCTTTGCTAAAATCAGTGTATAGCACATCAGTTTCCATGCGGCTCAGAAAACCTCTGTGGATGCTTGACAAAACCATGCTGTGAAGTGGAAATAATGCTTTTACAAAAATGTTGCAGTTGGGAAGTAACCCATTTCTCTAGCAGTTTGGGAATCTCAGATAGGTTAGCAATTCCCCGGTAATTCTCAATAAGTGCTTTTGTGCCTTTCTTATGAAGTGGAATAATAAATGATTCATTCATCGCTTGGGAAGACGTGTAAGCTCCACAGATAAATTGAATAAGATAGAACCTTGCTATTGCAAAGGATATCAGTGCAGTGCCTTAGAACACAGCTAGGAACATTATCAGGACCTGCAGAAAATATCTATTCTATGAGATACCTATTGTTGAGAGAGCTTTGAACACATCCTGAAATCGAAATTTTGTCAAATAAATGTTTATGTGTGGTAATTTATAGGGATAAGAAAAAGTGAGGTTTATGAATCGGACGAATAAGACTTTAAAAACTTTTTGTAAGCTCAAGATTTCCCGTTCTTAAGACGAGAAAGGTCTTTATTAAACCAAGGTGGTTAAACCATTGTAGACAATGATGATGATGATTTCTGGGACAAATTTGTTCAACGCATTATGAATTATTTCGTAAAACGAATCCGTAGCAGTGAATTCAAATTTAAATCCTTTATGAATTGGGTTAAGTTGGAGTTGGCCAAAATCAGTAAAGTCATCGTTATGACAACTAGAAAGAAGGGAATAGTCTTCCTCAGACGGGAGCCAGGAAATGAGGGGAAGGTTTAAATCTTAGGATTAGATTTCAGAGTCCTTGACTCTGGTTAGGATTAAATAAGAGTCCTTGAGTCAATGTGATGAAAATATACAATATGTACAACCATGGGAGCAATGTAGAAACAGGTTAGGAAAATATGAGACGAGCCAGTTAAAATTTTCACTGCAATGAACTCAATTCCGAACTCATTCGGGAAATGAATAAGTTTAGCAGGGTAATCATTATTAACAGCAATGAGGACACCACCTGCAAAAGTTGAACGATCCAATCGAAACGCAGTGAATTTGGGAACAAAAATTTCATAATCAGAGACAGGAAGTTAAGCCAAGTTTCAGTAAGCGCGATAGCATCAAAATCAAAAAAAGTACTCTTTGTAAAAAATTGGCTCAGCTTACCCAGAATACTTCGAATGTTTTGCTAGCAACAGGAAAATACTTTGTTATTCAGTTTTTTGAAGCAGGTTCTGCAGGGCTAGGATTCTAAGCGTCTTTTGCTAGGAATTCATGAATGATGCTGTGCTCAGGCCAAGCTACAGGATCAAGTGCTTTTTCAAGGTAGGAATCAGGTAGGAGTATTTTAAAAGAAGATATAGAACGCTTATCTTTCAACTTAAACTTAAAAACAGCTATTTCATAGCTCCTTATGACCTTAAGATGGTTTAACAGTTGACTCCTGACATCATCAACTGTAGCATCCGGGATAAGGCGAGAGACAAATATGGCCTTACGGGGAGCAACCGCCCTTAGCTTAAGTCCAGAAGATCTATCTTCTGGCGCCACACCAGTCAGAGGCCTTGGAGATATCAAAGCAAGAGCAGAGGGTAGGTTGTCCAACGATTAAGGCTCCAAGATGATAGGAGTCTCGATATTTGTGCACGGAGACGGTGCACTGATCTCTTCTTGCAAGGGATAAACATTAGAGTGCCCTGAAGGAAGACTCATCAAGTCACTTGTTACTGGAACAGCATCAATAGGTAGAAAAGTAGGCGACGGTAAAATGTTTGGTGTTAAAAATTCATCGACTTGTACAGCATGGGATGTAGGGGTATTCAGTAATTTAGCAGTCAGCCGGTTGTTGTTCGGAATTTTTCGTCTGGGAGATTCGCTTAACAACTTTAGACCAAGTAATTGGGTTTCAAGTGCAAGGAATTGCTTGCGAACATCAAGGAAACCATTTCTAGTCTGTATCATAAAAGTCCGCATCTCTGACTCAATTTCTCTGCAAGCTATGCAAGACCACGTCAGGCCAATCTTCTTATTAAAAAGATCACTTATCCGTCCATTGTGTCCTCCTCCAGCATATTTAATATGTGAGCAGTGGTTTCAGAGCAAACAAGACAGGTATGAGTCACCCGTGATGGATCCACCGAATTCACATTTTTTTCTGTGCAAATTAGAATCATTGTTGACGCACTCTGTAGCACTCTGTAGCCGGTCAATCAGATCAGATGTAAGAGACGCACTCTGTAGCACTCTGCAGCCGGTCAATCAGATCAGATGTAAGAGACGAGGTTACAAAAAAGATGTGCAACGAAGGCTAGGCGTCGTGAAGAACAACAAACTCCACAGTATCGATGATGTAACGGGTTAAGTCCAGAGAGTACAGCTCGGAGAGACTTTATGTTGGAGAATATAGTTAATGCGCAACAGAAATAACTATAAACGATTAAATGTATAAATAGGAAATAAATAGTTCAATGAACTTATAAAGTCAAATTTATTTTTAGAATTAATCGTTATATTTCCACTTGTCGCGAATGGAGAAAACGTTAATTCTAAGATCGAAGATAAATGCAAAGTGGAAATAGCGATCAAGAAACACGTCCGGGTAGGAGTGAGAGTAACGAATCCCCTGCGCTTTTGGTCACGTACCTGAGTGCTAGAGAGCGTTCATATTGTGCTTAGGATTCCGTTGCTGAGAGCGAGAGAGTAAGAATCCGAGAGCATGTCCCCGATCACTTCATGAGCCTTCTATACTTCCTATATTTGTCCAATTGCTGGGAGCAATGAGGGTACAGAGGCAGGGTAGGGTGCTCTATGTAATTCGGTCGAAAACCAGTGATCAACTCCGTAAATCCGTAATTAGTCGGTTTTATGAATGACCTCATTTTTTTTTATGAATGACCTCATTTTTTTTACAACAATAAGAGAGACCGGACCTACAAAAATGGCATCCGGAACTGGAACGGTCCTGTCCCAGCCGTTCCGACTTATATACTGCGTGCAAAGGAAAGAAGGGTGTGTGTAAAGTTTCAAGACGATAGCTTTAAAACGGAGAGACTAGTTCGCGTAGAAACAGACAGACGGACATGCTCATATCAACTCAGGAGGTGATCCTGATCAAGAATATATATATTTTATAGGGTGGGAGATGTCTCCTTAACTGCGTTGCACACTTTTGACCAAAATTATAATATTCTCTGCAAGGATCAGACGACCTACCAATTTTCATAAGGATCGGCCGACTATATCTTATAGCTGCCATATAACTGAACGATCGGAAATGGTATTTGGTAAAAATACAAACTTTGGTATTTTTGAAGATGGAAGCTGGGTACTTTGTCCAGTTTCCAGTTTAACTGCAAGGGTATATCAACTTCGGCTCCGCCCGAAGTTAGCTTTCCTTTCTTGTTTTTCTAAAAAAAATTAAAAAAAAAAAAAAATAAAAATAGCATTCTTACAAAATCCGAATTCTCTAGCTTTAAAAACACCGAAGTTATAGCAGTTCCGATCAATCAGTTATATGGCAGCTATAAGATATAGTCGGCCGATTCCGGCCGTTCCGACTTATATACTGCGTGCAAAGGAAAGAAGGGTGTGTGAAAAGTTTCAAGACGATAGCTTAAAAATTGAGAGACTAGTTCTTGTAGAAACGGACAGACAGACGAAGAGACAGATCAAGAATATATATACTTTGTAGGGTCGGAGATGTCTCCTTCACTGCGTTGCAGACTTTTGGACAAAATTATAATACCCTCTGCAAGGGTATAAAAACACAAGGTTTGATTGCTGTTTACTTTAATTGGAAACAGATATTTTGAGACTGATTTACTTAGATCAATCAATTTTACCCAAACGAAAGCTTCAAGTTGTCAATAGAAGTGTAAATGGGACTCTGTTGATTATAGATTGAGTGTCAAGGTATTGCAACTTGCATATAAACCTTGTTTCCAATGGTAGTATCCTCAGTCGAACGATTTCTTTGGGTACCATTTGAGTGAGCGGTGCACAAATTATTGGGAATTTAAAATAATATATTTCCAAATGAACTTATTTCATCTACTAGGTGAACAATACAATTTTTTAATACTACGGGATTTACTATTATATTTTGATAGTTATTTGGCTTAACGTTTGGAAATTTAATAGGATAATGAAGTGTAGTTTGGTTCTGGTCAACTGTGACATCAGAGAACCTTAACGTTTCATTTACGATAGTGGCGGCACTTTGATGTTTTCGAAAAGCTCGCTCACCAATTTGAATTCGTTTTCTTTTAGTATTGCGGAGGTAATTACGTTGAGGTTGGCCCTTTGAATAGCTTAACTGATTCTCAAAATGACTTTTTTTTATTAATAGACTTATTTTTTGTAATCCTAGTAATACCTCGTCTTCTAAAATAGTATCTTTTTGTATTAAATTGGCAAGCTGATTGAAAATTCTACTCTTTAGACCTCTATTAACTACTACCTGTTTATTAGTATTTGATACCATGCAAGAAGCCAAAACATCCAAGTTGTAACAGGATCTTCATCCCAGTGGGACATTTTCCTTTAATTCGATAGATAATAGGCACAATACGCTCGATTGATACTTCATTACTTTATTAGATTTTGAAGGAGATGCTCTACGAGAGTTCGATGGCGACTTCTTTTTTATGGAGCCCAGCCTAAAAAATCCACTTGGCAATCTATAAAAAATTTTAAAATCTAATAGAAAGAGGATACAACAAGCAGGCATACATTAAGGTCAGCTCAATCTCGAACCACATTGATGTGCAAATTCCCGGATGTAATGAAATGGAAAAATTAAATGGAAAAGCAGCATTATTAGGTTTCTAAATTTTGTATCTTATTGAGTGTAACATCAGCTACGTGACTGTTGAATTGGAGTTGCATTTATAAATTCTGTGAGTAAATAAAAACTCTGCAGCAGCATTGAGGATTCGTTTTGATCTTGAATTTCCGTTTCAGCTCTTTTGGGTTAGCTATTTTGGTTCCTCGACCGCTCGATTGGTTTCCAGTCCGAATTCTTTGAAGAGGAGTTCGTCCGTGCAACATTAACTTCATCGGACCCCCATGGTGGTGGTCGCGTATTTACCGCCGTGAAAAAATTCTCTTCCTCTACTTGCGCTAGTGAACCTAAGTCGCTGAGAGGGTCGTACTTCTGATCGGACATTCCTTGGACCGCTCCCCACGGGCTCCAATATTAAACTCGCGACGGCGATGCTTTGTTTTTGCTTCGTTGTGCGCTTCTTCGTCGTGGTCGAATGCATAGCTCTTGGCGGTGCTGGTCTTCAAAATGGCGTCCTCTGCTATTCTGCGTCGTTTTTCTCAGCTCTTATGCATGGGCTTTTTAAAAGGAAGAAAGACTTACTGAGACGTACAGTGTCCTTAAGCCGGGCCAACCTATCCCAGAGTGCACGGACATAACCTTTAAAGGGCGTATACCAGAACTAGAATGAGCTTATGAGGGCGGGACGCCAAAGCCAAAGCGTCCACTATGCGCAGAGATATCCTCGGAAACGAGGATGCAATGATGCAAGCCAGACAGCCCCTCGGCGCGTATTGCCGAAAATTGCCCCGCTGCTAGCCGAGAGTGAGGGCGAAAAGACTCTATTCTTAGACTCAGACGGATCCCGCTTGCTTGCCTATAGGATCCTCATACGGATTTGCACTTCAACCACTTCGCACACACCCTCCTTTCCTTTGCATGCAATATATAAATCGGAAAGGCCGAGATCGGCCGACTATATATATTTATATATAGCTGCCATATAACTGATTGATTGAAAATGCTATTACTTTGGTTTTTTTGGAGTTAAAGAGTTTGGATTTTGTATGAATGCTATTTTTGGCAAAATAATACGAAATACAAAATTGGAAATTTTAGATTTATTAGATTTTTTATTGTAACAAATTGGTTATATTATGATATTCTCATAAGAATTGGCAAACTAAATCTGATGTTGGCGATATATATTTGGTTTTAACTGCAACGGTATATCAACATCGTCTCCGCCCGAAGTTTGCTTTCCTTTAGGAAAAATTTTCGAAAGCAGTTAGAATTTTTAGATTTTGTTTTTTTTTTTTTTTTCATTTTATTTCCACCATTTATTATTATTATCTCTCTGTCTCTCTGATTGTCCGTCTGTCTGTTTCTATGCAAACTAGTCTCTTATATTATATTCATATATCTGTCTGTTTCGATGCAAACTAATCTCTTAGTGTTAAAGATATCGATATGAAACTTTTCCTTTGCTGTAAAACGGCCTTCTTTCTTTTAAACGCAGAATATATGTATATCCTACAGTTTTCATATAACATCGTTAATGCCATAACTTTTTTGTTTTTATACCCGGTACTCATAGAATACAAGGGTATATTGTAGTCGTGTTAATGTATTTAACAATAAGAAGGAATCGTCTTCGACCCCATAAAGTATATATATTTTTAATCAGCGTCAACAGCCGAATCGATTTAGCCTTGTCCGTATGGGATTTGGCATGGAGACTCCCTCAATCCAACACTTAGACTCCCACAGACTCACACCACAAATTGCGAAACTCTGTACCGCAAGTATTCGAACATTTTATTTAAAACGTTTGATGCCAAACTATTTCTAAAGTTAATATATATCTGAAAATATCTAAAATTTCTTCGAAATCGGCCGATTTGTGCACTGAAAAATAAAATTATAGTAACATTCACAAGGGGCTTAATCAATATAATAAAAAATACATTATATTACAGCCATTAAAAAAACCCTCCATTTTACAACAGCTTATTTTTATACTACGACAAATAATGCAGAGTTCTTTAAAAAAAATGTTCTGCGAAGATTTACCGCTTCTGGTCGAACATTTTAGCAAAAACAGAAACAAGTTGAATTTCTTGCAGTGAAAAGTTTTTGGCACTTCAAGAACAAAATTCATTCGGATTAGCACAATTGCGGAGAATAGGGAAAACACGAAAAATTGTTATTGTAATTGTTGGGACCAACGAAGCTTATGGCGTGAGCAACGGAACCTTGGGCGTGAGCAGTCTCACACAACTCCATATTCATGAGCATTTTCAAAAACAAATGAGCAGCGAGAGCAATGGGATGAGCAACACTGCTTTAAAGGTTAGTTAAATTATGGATGAAAGAGATAAGTATCGGGAATAATATGGGGAAACTCGACTATAGCCGTCCTTTCTAGTTAGAGTTAGAGAGTTCGGATTTTGTATGAATGCTATTTTTGACAATATAATACGATATACCAAATTAAGGAGGTACCATAAGGATATACCATAAGGATCGGCCGACTATATCCTATACTTGCCATATAACTGAACAATCGGAAATTACCCAACTTTTGTGTTGGGTATACCAACACACCAACTTTAAAGACAGAAAGTTGAAACTTTTGGTCAGATGATCCAACCTACCAAATTTCATAACGATCAACCGACTATATCTTATAGCTGCCATATAACTGAACGATCGGAAATGGTATTTGGTAAAAATACCAACATTGGTATTTTTGAAGATAGAAACTTGGTACTTTGTTTTAGATTTTTTATTGTAATTAATTGGTTTTATTATGATATTCTCATAAGGATCGGCCAACTTTATCCGATTTCACCGATGTATATCCGGTATTAATTGCAAGGGTATATCAACTTCGGCTCCGCCCGAAGTTAGCTTTCCTTTCTTGTTTTCATTTGAGTTATTATAATTTTCTGTATAAGGCTCATGGACGATATCTTTAAATCAAATGCGTACATTACGCGATTGAACACATCCTCCAAGCTTACGTTTCGGTCCTCCTTAAAGTGCTTTTTTCTAGCCTCAGACGCTTCCTCCTCTGGCACACTTGTAGGAAATAGACTTGTTTTTATTATTTCAGAACTGTGCACAAAGTATTCAGTGTTCGAAAATCTATGTGCAAGTGTGCACACGTAGGGAATGGCGAAAGCGGAAAAAATATAAGCTATTTGCTTTTGTTTAATGGTTTTTAATGGCGAAACTTTCTTTGAAAGGCTACATTCCAAAGAAAAAAATCTGTCAAGTTCCTAGTGGAACTTTAGAGAACGGTAGTTCAAAAGTGTGTGTAACATTGAAAATACCAACTTTGTGTATTATTTAATGAAATTTTGTACCTCTTTGACTTCTCAGAAGAATGAAAACTAATATTTTCGGTTGAAATAACATTATTAATTGTGGCAAAGCAATAAATAACTGTATATAATTTTTAAGGGAGGTTGACCAAATTGCGCATTTCAACACCCGGGGAACCCAGACACGCATCCCTTGGGTATGCTGCTCCGCCTTGGGCTTAACAGGGACTTAAATTATGAAACTTTTTAGGAGAGCGCCTTACGACAATCTTCAGTCAATTTACAGATATGTGTTTGCATTAGTCGGAGAATTGAAGCCTTCTCCACGCAAGTTCTCATTAGTCGCTTGATTGATTGCTTGTTGCTCTTCCATATTAAGTCCTGGCTGGTCCTGCGAGTCTTCGTACTCATTTATCAGTCCTCAACAAAACACTACGCCAAAGCTCGGGACGAATAGAAGAAGAGAAATAGAGACCAGATCCAGCAACACATCGAAGCCACACACGGCTTCAGTTCGCAAACTGAGTTCCTATCATACTATACCTGGTATATCCCAGCACGACCTACGGTCACACCTTAGAATCTCATGTCTAACGAGAGACTGAATTACTTCTCCGACACGGACATCCTGACATATACACGTCCTCGTGTCTATAATAAACATCTGAATTTCATTCCACTTTATAATTTTTATTGAATGCTTCCAAAAAATTTACCACTTAACCTACATTAACGTAACCTCACTTAAATTTAACAAACCAACTTTTAAATTCTTCGCCAAACATATGGCTTCTCAAATTCATTAATCATATTACTCGTCCATAGCCCATAGCTTGGCTTCACGAATTCATCAAACACATTTCTAAAGCAACTCTTGTCCATCGCCAATCGCATGGCTTGGCTTTTTTCAACTGACTTTGTTCTTTATAATTGACATCAAGCTCTTCTGCAATTTGCACATCCGGTAACTTTCGCAAACTTTCGTGTGGATACTTGTAACGTCTATTGTACTGTGTAGACTTTGAAACGTATCGGTCTCCGTCCAATACCTCGACCACCACAAAGGGTCCTCTGAACTTAGGATCTAATTTCGTTTGCTGTCTCTCGCTGTTTTTAAGAAGCACAAAGTCCGTCGCACAGAACCTTATTACTTTAGCCAAATTTTTATCAAATTTTGTCTTCTCATATCTAGCGGCCTACTCCATGTTCTTAGCAGCCAACTCCCTTGCTTTAATCTTATCAATTTAATCATCGATATCACTAATAGGTATCAAAATCAAAATCACAATCAAAAGTCCTAAAGGACTACGCTTAGTGCTACGATTAACTGTACAGTTAAGAGCTTACTGTACATCCCCTAGTGCATCCTGCCACGAACTAGAGCTTGTCTCAACAGCCGTCAGAAGATTCTTCAGTGTACTCATGACTCTTTCAACTTGACCATTGCACTATGGGACCACACGCCGTTTTTTGCATAAACTCCAATTTTAGATAACTGGGCTAACTGGATAACTGGACTGGGCTTAAATTTTGCATATATGCTTGAACTATTTTTGTCGAATTTCGAATTTTATTGTTTTGGAAATTTGACCACGCCTATGGCCGCCGCCTACATGAAGAGTTGGCAATACTGGCATTTTTACTTAATTTTTACATAAACCTAAGTTTTTCATAAAAAAAACTAAAACTTTTAACATACTAAATATGGTTCTAGTAGTTATAATATTTAATTTAAACCTCTAACAGCGTCGCCTTTCCGGTGGCTCTCCCCCCAAACTTCGAGGACCGCTGCATAAGAGAACTCATAAACACCTGCAACATGTATTGTTTTTTCGAAAAGGGTCAAAAACGGGCAAAGGAAATTATTAACGCCTTAATCTTTTTTTAGTTGCTCTCAGGAGCACGCGGTAATAAAGTTACACTCCACAGAACACAGCTACAATTGTTAAATTTCAGTTATAACAAGAAAGGAAAGCTAACTTCGGGCGGAGCCGAACCCTTACAGTTAAAACCGGATATATATCGCAAACATCGGATTAAATTGGCCGATCCTTATGAGAATATCATAATATAACCAATTTATTACAATAAAAAATCTTAAACAAAGTACCAAGCTTCCATCTTCAAAAATACCAAAGTTGGTATTTTTACCAAATACCATTTCCGATCGTTCAGTTATATGGCAGCTATAAGATATAGTCGGCCGATCGTTATGCAATTTGGTAGGTTGTATTAACTGACCAAAAATAGAATCTGTACTTAGTTCCAGCTTTTTATCATCAAAAACACCAAAGTTGGGTAATTTCCGATTGTTCAGTTATATGGCAGCTATAGGATATAGTCGGCTGATCCTTATGAAATTCGGCATTTTTTATTTTTTTGCCAAAAATAACATTCGTACCAAATCCGAATTCTCTAGCTTTAAAAACACCGAAGTTATAACATTTCCGATCAATCAGATATATGGCAGCTATATGATTTAGTATGCCGATCCTTATGAAATTTGGTAGGTCGTATTATTTTGCCAAAAGTAGCATTCGTACAAAATCTGAACTCTGTAACTCTAAAAACACCAAAGTTATACCATTTCCGATCAATCAGTTATATGACAGCTATAGGATATAGTAGGCCGATCCCGGCCGTTCCGACTTATATACTGCGTGCAAAGGAAAGAAGGGTGTGTGCAAAGTTTCAAGACGATAGCTTTAAAACTGAGAGACTAGTTTGCGTAGAAACAGACAGCTGCCATATAAAATTATAACGATCAGCCGACTTATCTTATAGCTGCCATATAACTGAACGATCAAAAATGGTATTTGGTAAAAATACCAACTTTGGGGTTCTTCAAGATTTTTTTAGATTTTGTCTTGTAATTTATTGGTTATAATATGATATTCCCATAAGAATCGGTCAATTATATCCGATTTTAGCGATATATATCCTGTTTTAGCTGCAAGGGTATATCAACTTCGGCTCCCCCCGAAGTTAGCTTTCCTTTCTTGTTTGAATTTAGTGTAATACCATTTAAGGTTTTCCTGACGTACCCTTAGAAACACTACATGTAATGTAGTGCTCCACGAATCTTGGAACATATTTTGCTATACCCAAAAACCAGTAATAATCGTACACTTTATCCAGTGTTTTCTCTCAACCTAGATGCATTATAGACTCATGTACCTGATTTATAACTGACCAGCGAAAAGTACGAGGAACTACAGATAAACAACGAGTTTTTGAATTCTCTTTAATCGTTCTATACTAGACATTTGATCTAATTTTATAAGTGGCAACCAATGCCAATGATAAATCGTCATTCTTCAACTTATTTAAGATTTCTGATATTTCTGGATCCTTTTGTTGTTCTACCATTATCTAGTTATCCGATATTTCTGTTAAGTCAATTCGTTTTTCTTTTATTATTTTGTATTGACTTAATCTTTAGACACACCGGGTTCCTATACATTTACCTTCCCTGTATTCAAATTCGAATTCAAATTTTTGTAGAAACTCCCACCAACGATAAATCCTAGGTGACAACTCAAGAAGATTTGATTGAGTTAAAGTCAGTAAAAATTACGAATTTTCTCCCATGCAAATAGTGACGAAAATGTTTTACAGCATTCACGACAGCCAACGTTTCCAATTCATATGATGTATATCAGACTCACAGGGGCTAGTTGCTCTGCTAAAGTCTACAACCACATGGGGCAAAATGTTTTTTTTTTAATAGCAGAATAACGTTTATTTAAAACTGTCCTTTGGGGACAACCATTAAATGTTATCACACGAACTTCACTTATAGATAATATTACATATTAATATTGTAGAAATAAATTATAGTAGTAAGGGTTATGGTGCTGTTGTCCAGCAGGGAGGTGGCGGGTGATTATGAAGCCTCTGCATGTAGCGTGCGCTGCTTCTTTGGATCTCGTCCTTGACCCAAGGAAGATCGAGAACCTCGTGGATGGTGCTATTGTCATGATACCCGTGGGTCCTGAGCGATTATACAGGTTTATTTGTTAATACACTTATGATTTTACAGCGAATTTGTTCATTTTGTGTTTGCCAATCAAAACTAATATTTCAGATGTGAGAAAATATAAAGGCTTCATCAGTTAAGAAAACCCCGGAATGAATTGACGAAAATATGACGCTAACCCATTGAACTGTCTTAGAGAAGTAACTGACTTTGGTGGAGGCAAAGTCACTAGTGATTCTATTTTGTTAGAATTTTGTATCTTATAGCCCAGGTATCATCCATATACATATATCATCCATATAAAAAATTACAAACGATTGAGCAAGACTGCCGAGTGCCTTCGGTACACCTCTCTGGAACACTAAAGGTGCGCTTATGAATCCAAAAGGGATCGCAAGAAATTCGCACTGCCCATCACATCAGGGGTAAAAAAAGCAGTATATTCGATTGATTCAGGGTTCATTGAAATCTGGTAATACCTGCTAGCCATGTCAAGAGAAGTGAAATATTTAGCTTTCCTACGTCTAGCTATTTGATCTGATATTAACGATAATGGAAACTACGTTATTTTTATTTAATTCTCTGTAATCAACGCAAAGTCTTGCTTAGCCGTTTTTCTTCTTTACTAATAGTGCAGGACTCGCAAATGGTGAGTAACTAGGTCTGATAACTTTATATTCGATCAATTCTTTAATTTTAGCACGTACTAACTCCCGTTCGATTGGACAAAATCTGCATGGTCGCCTTTGCACAGTCTTAGTCGATTCAATCAAACAAATATGCATTTATGCAAATATGCGAATGTTGCTTTAGCAATGATATTAAAATTTTTTTCATATTCGACCATTTCGGTCGATGAATGTCGTAGGTTAAATGGTTTCACAAATGTTTACAACTTTAGTTTGAACAACTTTAAAATTATAATAGGAGACTTCTACTAAAAACCCTTGAGCCAATATTTCTCTGCCGATTACAATATTATTTTTCATACATTTGTCTGGTACTATATGAAACAAAACAACCATGAAGTTGCCATTAATCATGATGTTTGATTCAACTTGTGCGGTACTGTAGGTTTTAGCATTACCTATCCCCTTTAAAGAAATAACGCTATGAATTCTCGTACCAACTAACTTATTAGAAACGCTTTAACTAACTTATTAACTAACTTATAAAAAACGCTTAAATAATAAGCACTCAGCTCCAAATCAAATATAATTGGAAATCTCTCATTATTGACCAGCATACTCAATTGAGGCTCCACTTTAGCGCATAGCTCATCTTTTTTTTCTGGTCCTGGTTCCATGTGGCCTGGTTTTCCACACTGGTAACATTTGGTAACCGTAGTTTTAGCTCCTTTAGCGCTGAGAATACTTGCAGTTCGAACTGCAAACGCCAGTCGAAATTAGCTATGTGCCCAAGAACCAGCGGGATGGAAATTTGTTCAGAATTCAAATTACGCAGTTTTGTGCACAGTGACGTCACACTGCGACTTGTGAAAACACACCGTTTTCACCGTTGCGTGGACGGCTATAAAGAAGATTAAAAATTATGGCGGCTGGCGTCTCTGAAGTCTCGTATCGCTGCTCAAATAATTGCCGGATTTGTTGCCGGGAAGTTATTCCCGGGTAACATATTTGAGATAAATATGGCGCCGATGTGCCTTTCAAAGCTTTACTTAACGCTAATATAAGAGCCCTGTCACTTAATGGTTTTTCTCGTATGATGATGTCGACCGTAGCGCACCACTGGGTGGCATCCACAACAGCAACGTCCGAATTATAATTTTCCAGGCAAATCTCGCTAGTCTGTTGCAACTCACTCGCCGACATCTGTAGCCTCTTAAACAGTTCGAGAAAGTTCCGGTTTTGTTGCTCTAACAGCGCGAATACGTCTCTAGAAGTAGTTTGGTTAGGGCCGAATCCCACTTCTGATGTCGGTGAATTAAAGCCTTATCCACGCAAGTTCTCATTAGTCGCTTGATCAATTGCTTGTTGCTCTTCCATATTGAGTCCTGGCTGGTCCTACGAGTTTTTGTTGCCTTTATTGCTCATAATTATTACTCATTTATCAGTCCTCAACAAAACACTACGCTAAAGCTCGGGACGAATAGAAGAAGAGAAAGAGAGACCAGATCCAGCAACACAACGAAGCCGCACACGGCGTCAGTTCGCAAACTGAGTCCCCATTATACCAAAACTGGTATATCCCAGCACTACCTATGGTCACACCTTAAAGTCCCATGTCTAACGAGAGACTGAATTACCTCCTCTCCGGCACATATATATGTATATGTATACATATATGTAATATATATAAATATATGTTATTTGATTTCCATGCCCATCTCAGAGTAACAAAAATCTCAGAGCTCCATTGGAGCCATTAAATTTAAAAGAGTTTTTCTCAATGTCGTGTTTTCAAAGTAAATGATCTCGATTTTTCATAAATGGATAAACAGATTTTTTTTGTTTGAGATTTATTTATTTCAAGAAATGTATTTTATATTACAATTATTACTATTTTTCACCTATTGAATGGACAAACTTAGAGCAAAAAACGAATAAAAACTTGCTAATTTTTAAAACCTGACGTTTTTTATCGTTTTTCATTATGATGCACACTTATTATTACTATTTATTTATTAATTTTAAAATTAAATATAAGTTACCTATACTCATTGTTTATCACATTTTATTTCAATTGTTGTTTAGGACGGTAAAAGCGCTTTAAATATTGCAAACCACTTTGGTTTTGTAACTGCAGTGGAAACACTTAAGGTAATAACACACACATCTTCGCTTAATACAACTGCTGGCGTACTAGAAGAAAAATACAAGGTGATGCAACCAGAGGTCATGAACGAAACTTTACTTTCCGATTCCGAAGACGAAGCTGGAGATGATCTTTTGGACGATAATAATTACAAGTATATGGCAAATGATCATATAAAAGCTATATGCAGTCAGGATCATCAAAGCTTCGATACTACAATTCATGACATTGAGCCAACTCAGCAGTCATCAGAAAAAGGTAAATATTTTATTTCGTATAAATGAAACTATTAAAAGCAAGGAAGGCTTCCTTTCGGGCGAAGCAGAAGTTAATATACCCTGCAGTTAAATGTCGCAAATATAGGATATTTTTTGCTGATCCTAATAGCAATGTCATAATAAAACCATTTTATTTAAATGAAAAAATCTAGGAAAAAGTCGCAAGCTTCTATCTTCAAAAAAACCAAAGTTGGTATTTTTACCAAATTCCACTTCCGATCGTTCAATTATATGGAAGCTATAAGATAAGTCGGCCGATCATTATAAAATTTGGAAGGTCGGATCAGCTGATTAAAAATATAATCTGTACGAAGTTCCGAATTTCTATCTTCAAAAACACGAAAGTTGGGTCATTTCCGATTGCTCAGTTATATGGCAGCCATAGGATATGGCCGGCCGATCGTTATGAAATTCGGTTAGTAATATCATGTTACGAAAAGTAGCACTCATGAGCAAGGGTACAAAATACAAAATTTTAAATGAGTTTCACGGTTCTATCTTCAAAAATACCAAAGTCAACACCAACTTATAGGCTCTGAGATCCACGCGTTTATACGGACAGACGGATATGGCTATATCGACTCGGCTCTTGATGCTGAGTAAGAATTTGTATACTTTGTGAGGTCGGAGATGATTCCTTCTAAATGTTACATACGTTCACAATATACCCTTGTACCCGTGGTAGGAGTGACATCGTTGTTACTTTTGTGAAATAGTCAGCAATGAGAGTGTGTGATTTTCAATGGAATGTCAATGATCATAATTTGATTGAGATCCGATTCCGAATAAGTCCTGGATGCGAGTGTTGGGGCTAATGATGGGTGGCGCTTTCGTAGAGCGAATTGGGGCCTTCATCGGCATTATGTGAAAAAAGCGGCGGTGCAAATCCCGTTTAGCACCCTCTGTGCAATGAATGTGAATGTTCAAGCTGCATGTGTAACAGGGTGGGTTACGGGTTCAAATGTGCGAGGCACCGCAACGTGGAAGTGTGATTTGAAGACCCAGAAACGGTCAATCCGGTCTATGCGGAAGAGATTTCAAAGGGCCAGAAGGTCCAATGTGAAAGGCTTGGCCCATCTTAGGGATCAGTTACACACGAGTAAAAGCATAATTTGATTAGTGTAAAGGAGGATGAGTGACGCACTATCGTAAAACGAAATAAGCACGATCTCTGGGGTCGGTTTTCCAAAAATTTTGGGGAGTGTGACAACAGGGACAGGAACGGGGATGTTTTCCAACCTACAGGTTGGAAGTCAAGGCTTACAAGCCACACAAGTGTAAAGTTATGGCTGTTGTGTGGTCTCGTAGGTTTATTCTTGCTTATGGTTATAATTAGATATAGGTTTACATTATTGGTCTTCTTGGTCTTAACTTATTGCGACCGTCCTGGTTCACTGCCAACTTAAAAACTTATACTCGCTGGACCAGTTACCAGTCTCGTTCTGCTATTTTTGGTGATGGTCACACTGTCGGACGGGTGGCCACATCGCCCAAAAGTTGACTTGCGATCAGCTGATTACATTCGGCCTTTCCTGATAAATTCTCAGCGTCCTCGCGAGAATCGTAGTTTGCTTCGTCCTTCCAGTTCTCGTCGTCATCTTGGTCGTCCTCTGGAAGTTCACACCAGCGCTTCATCTTATCGGATGCTTGTAGTGGCGCTGCTTTCGTTGAGCATGGGGGATATCTTCAACTAGATATCTGTCGTTGGGCAAAACCTTGTTGACAATAAAAGGTCCTTTATAGCGAGGCTCCAATTTTCTGGAAGTTCCCGTGCTACTCGGTTCGTTCTCCACCAACACAATATATCCAAGCTTATAGGTGGTTGGCTTCGCATGCTTTGCATCATATCGTCTCTTGGCTGCAGCTCTTTGATCGTTGACCCTAGTTGCAGCGTCTGCTCTTAACTTTTCCATCTCGACATTAGGCTCGGCTCTTGACTCTGGATAACGCTCGTCAACGTATTCTTCATTATATCTCGGAGCTCGTATCCAAAAAGAAGCTGAAATGGGGAACATTTGACAAACGATGACCAAAATATGTTCATTCCTCTTTGAACTCTTTGGTAACGGTCCTAGGTGATCCATGTGTAATGTGGAAAATGGAATGGGTTTGATGTCATCGTAGTGATATTCTCCTTCATGGCATCCACCTGGTGCTTTATTAAACGCACATCCTATGCATGACTTTATATAGCTTTTGACGAAATTTCGCATTCGGGGAAACCACACTTTTCATTTCAGCTACAATGTTTCTAATCTTTTCATCTTGTAATTGTATTGCGAATAACCAGTCTGCTTCGTCTATAAGGGTTTTGGCAATCTTCAGACATGCCGTCTCTATCTCGTGGGCGTTCTCATACGGTGCTCGACTCAAAGCATCTGCGTGGCACATCAGTATTCCAGCTCGATGTACAATCTCGATGTCAAATTCTTGAACCCTTAACAACCATCGTGCAATTCGGTGTATAAGCTCTTTCTTATCTATTGATGATTTCAAGGCATTACAATCTGTAACGACTCGAACTTTCTTTCTCGAATTTGAATCGCTCCAAGGATTCAACGACAGCTAGGGCTTCCAGCTCGTAACTATGATAATTCTTTTCAGGCTTCGATGTTGCTCGACTGAAAAACGCAATTGGCTTTAATTGACCCGCTTCATTTTGCATCAGTACCGCGGCCAAACCAACAGCACTGGCATCCGTGTGTAATTCATGTTCAGCATCTAGGCGATAGCTTGTGATAACTGGACTCGATGTCAGATTTCTCTTTAATTCGATGAATGCATCCTCTTGACGCTTCTCCCATTGGAATGGTTGTGCTTTTCGCAATAAAATACATAAAGGCTCTGATATTATAGCATATCTGGCGACAAATTTTCGGAAATAACCAGTGAGTCCCAAAAATTGGCGTACTTCGGTAACTTTGGTTAGTGTTGGGAACATAGAAATGGCTTTCATCTTTACTTCTCCCGGACTGATTCCTTCGGCGTGTATTTTATGTCCTAAGAAAGTAATACACTGCTCGTACAATTTACATTTGTTCAGATTTAGAGTTTGTCCACAATCTCGCAGTACAGTAAGGACTCTTTCAAGCTTTTCATACATTTCCTCAAAAGAATTGCTACCAATTAAGATGTTATCCATGTAGTGTATCATGTCTCCTTAATGCTCGCGCCTCTGTAGTTCTGCCATGAGACGATTGAAAATGGCTGGGGCATTCTTCAACCCAAAACGGGAGTCGCTTAAACTCGTACAGTCCATCAGTAGTGATGAAGGCGGTAAATTTTCTGCTCTCAGATGCTACTTCGATTTGGTAATAGCCGTTATTCAAATCCAGTGAGGTGAAATACTTAAATTGCTGAAAGGCGCCTCCTGAAGGCGCTCTTCGATATTAGGAACCGGAAAATTCTCCTTCTTTAACAGCTTATTAAGGCGTCGGTAATCAACACACAGTCGATCATTACCGTTCGGCTACCTAATGAGTACCACCGGGCTGGCATACTCTGACGTAGATGGCTGGATAATATCCTGCTGCAATAACTCGTCCAACATCTTGGCGACTACTTCCTTCTTCGGCTCGGGAATTCGGTAAGATGGTTGAGAAACTACCTGGTTGCTCTCAACAGTTATATTGGCTCGTTCATCTGTATTACCACTTTTTCGGTAAGAATACATGATCCTCCACATATGCCGCTTATCTTCATACAGCAGTTATGCCGATCTGTATTTAGTTCTTTGGCAACTGACTGTCGCACTATACTAGCCTGCCTACCGGTATCAATAAAGGCGTTAAGTTTTTCCAATTTATTTGTACGATTCTGGTGAACATCTAATCCTGGTTTGATGCTTCTAAACACATCACCCTTGCAGACTGGCAACTTTCTGTGAATGCGTGAAAGGTATTGCATTTGGTACAACGGGGATTCTGCTCCTTACTCGGGCACGAATTGGCGAAGTGTCCCAACTCGCCACACTTGAAACACGTCTTAGCACACGTCTTAAAACACGTCACGTCACCATCTTGCTTCGTGTCCACATTGGTGAATTTCGGTATGAACTCCATTTGGTTTGCTATTGCTCGGCCTTGGTTTACAAAATAAGATTCGGCTGCCTCTCTAAGTTGCTTCATTGTTGAAAAATGTATAGCTGCAATGCTGTTTTGTAATTCTCGGTGCTGCAAACCTGCGCGAACATATCTAATAACCGCTGCTTCGCTCAAATTTTACAGCACTGCTAGGGCTGACATTCGGAAACAGTACTCCTTCACTGTCTCTTTAGCTCGTCTAGTTGCATTTGCCATGTTGAAATGGACTTCCGCTTCATCCGGACTTGTTCCAAACTCGTCCCTCATAGCTTGCGCGAAGTCGTTCCATGTTGTATGTACTACTGGCGATGAATCGAACCACAACTTGGCTGGTCCCTTGATCCTTGTATAAATTGCTTGTTGACACGATCGATGAACTGGTTCACTGATATGGCGTTCTCGTCTCCTGGATCAAACTCTGCCAAAGTGACCGCAATCTCTTTTACCGACGCATGTCGAACGTTGTTTGCTGCTTGAAGAGTAGGAATATCTTCACCTCTGACATTCCGATTGACTTCCTCTGTGCGTTGCTGCCTACCAGCTCCTGTCTCTGCTTCTGCATTCTGTCTCTGCATGCTCACCAACTGCGCCATCATATTCTTCAGCTCGGTCGTCTTATTTTGCAGTTGTGAAATAGCTTCCGCTTGTGACGTCAACTTTGAATCCGTCTGCCACGCACAAGTAACAAGTAATCTGTGGGACTGCTTCCCATTACCTACTTTCCACGCCGACGATTCTTTTCTTTTCCAAATTTCCCGACTATTTCTCCGATTTTCGCATAACCAAAACAAGCGTTTATTCTTGCTTATGATTATGGTTAGATATAGGTTTACATTATTGGTCTTCTTGGTCTTAACTTATTGCGACCGTCCTGGTTCGCTGCCAACTTAAAAACTTCTACTCGCTGTACCAGTTACCAGTCTCGTTCTGTTATTTTTGGTGATGGTCACACTGTCGGACGGGTGGCCACATCGCCCAAAAGTTGACTTGCGATCAGCTGATTACATTCGGCCTTTCCTGATAAATTCTCAGCGTCCTCGCGAGAATCGTAGTTTGCTTCGTCCTTCCAGTTCTCGTCGTCATCTTGGTCGTCCTCTGGAAGTTCACACCAGCGCTTCATCTTATCGGATGCTTGTAGTGGCGCTGCTTTCGTTGAGCATGGGGGATATCTTCAACTAGATATCTGTCGTTGGGCAAAACCTTGTTGACAATAAAAGGTCCTTTATAGCGAGGCTCCAATTTTCTGGAAGTTCCCGTGCTACTCGGTTCGTTCTCCACCAACACAATATATCCAAGCTTATAGGTGGTTGGCTTCGCATGCTTTGCATCATATCGTCTCTTGGCTGCAGCTCTTTGATCGTTGACCCTAGTTGCAGCGTCTGCTCTTAACTTTTCCATCTCGACATTAGGCTCGGCTCTTGACTCTGGATAACGCTCGTCAACGTATTCTTCAGGATATCTCGGAGCTCGTATCCAAAAAGAAGCTGAAATGGGGAACATTTGACAAACGATGACCAAAATATGTTCATTCCTCTTTGAACTCTTTGGTAACGGTCCTAGGTGATCCATGTGTAATGTGGAAAATGGAATGGGTTTGATGTCATCGTAGTGATATTCTCCTTCATGGCATCCACCTGGTGCTTTATTAAACGCACATCCTATGCATGACTTTATATAGCTTTTGACGAAATTTCGCATTCGGGGAAACCACACTTTTCATTTCAGCTACAATGTTTCTAATCTTTTCATCTTGTAATTGTATTGCGAATAACCAGTCTGCTTCGTCTATAAGGGTTTTGGCAATCTTCAGACATGCCGTCTCTATCTCGTGGGCGTTCTCATACGGTGCTCGACTCAAAGCATCTGCGTGGCACATCAGTATTCCAGCTCGATGTACAATCTCGATGTCAAATTCTTGAACCCTTAACAACCATCGTGCAATTCGGTGTATAAGCTCTTTCTTATCTATTGATGATTTCAAGGCATTACAATCTGTAACGACTCGAACTTTCTTTCTCGAATTTGAATCGCTCCAAGGATTCAACGACAGCTAGGGCTTCCAGCTCGTAACTATGATAATTCTTTTCAGGCTTCGATGTTGCTCGACTGAAAAACGCAATTGGCTTTAATTGACCCGCTTCATTTTGCATCAGTACCGCGGCCAAACCAACAGCACTGGCATCCGTGTGTAATTCATGTTCAGCATCTAGGCGATAGCTTGTGATAACTGGACTCGATGTCAGATTTCTCTTTAATTCGATGAATGCATCCTCTTGACGCTTCTCCCATTGGAATGGTTGTGCTTTTCGCAATAAAATACATAAAGGCTCTGATATTATAGCATATATGGCGACAAATTTTCGGAAATAACCAGTGAGTCCCAAAAATTGGCGTACTTCGGTAACTTTGGTTAGTGTTGGGAACATAGAAATGGC
This sequence comes from Drosophila pseudoananassae pseudoananassae, assembly GCA_018153035.1. NCBI lineage: Eukaryota > Metazoa > Arthropoda > Insecta > Diptera > Drosophilidae > Drosophila > Drosophila pseudoananassae. The sequence goes on along the minus strand of JAECXR010000022.1, from coordinate 1,557,029 downwards.
TTTCATCTTTACTTCTCCCGGACTGATTCCTTCGGCGTGTATTTTATGTCCTAAGAAAGTAATACACTGCTCGTACAATTTACATTTGTTCAGATTTAGAGTTTGTCCACAATCTCGCAGTACAGTAAGGACTCTTTCAAGCTTTTCATACATTTCCTCAAAAGAATTGCTACCAATTAAGATGTTATCCATGTAGTGTATCATGTCTCCTTAATGCTCGCGCCTCTGTAGTTCTGCCATGAGACGATTGAAAATGGCTGGGGCATTCTTCAACCCAAAACGGGAGTCGCTTAAACTCGTACAGTCCATCAGTAGTGATGAAGGCGGTAAATTTTCTGCTCTCAGATGCTACTTCGATTTGGTAATAGCCGTTATTCAAATCCAGTGAGGTGAAATACTTAAATTGCTGAAAGGCGCCTCCTGAAGGCGCTCTTCGATATTAGGAACCGGAAAATTCTCCTTCTTTAACAGCTTATTAAGGCGTCGGTAATCAACACACAGTCGATCATTACCGTTCGGCTACCTAATGAGTACCACCGGGCTGGCATACTCTGACGTAGATGGCTGGATAATATCCTGCTGCAATAACTCGTCCAACATCTTGGCGACTACTTCCTTCTTCGGCTCGGGAATTCGGTAAGGTGGTTGAGAAACTACCTGGTTGCTCTCAACAGTTATATTGGCTCGTTCATCTGTATTACCACTTTTTCGGTAAGAATACATGATCCTCCACATATGCCGCTTATCTTCATACAGCAGTTATGCCGATCTGTATTTAGTTCTTTGGCAACTGACTGTCGCACTATACTAGCCTGCCTACCGGTATCAATAAAGGCGTTAAGTTTTTCCAATTTATTTGTACGATTCTGGTGAACATCTAATCCTGGTTTGATGCTTCTAAACACATCACCCTTGCAGACTGGCAACTTTCTGTGAATGCGTGAAAGGTATTGCATTTGGTACAACGGGGATTCTGCTCCTTACTCGGGCACGAATTGGCGAAGTGTCCCAACTCGCCACACTTGAAACACGTCTTAGCACACGTCTTAAAACACGTCACGTCACCATCTTGCTTCGTGTCCACATTGGTGAATTTCGGTATGAACTCCATTTGGTTTGCTATTGCTCGGCCTTGGTTTACAAAATAAGATTCGGCTGCCTCTCTAAGTTGCTTCATTGTTGAAAAATGTATAGCTGCAATGCTGTTTTGTAATTCTCGGTGCTGCAAACCTGCGCGAACATATCTAATAACCGCTGCTTCGCTCAAATTTTACAGCACTGCTAGGGCTGACATTCGGAAACAGTACTCCTTCACTGTCTCTTTAGCTCGTCTAGTTGCATTTGCCATGTTGAAATGGACTTCCGCTTCATCCGGACTTGTTCCAAACTCGTCCCTCATAGCTTGCGCGAAGTCGCTCCATGTTGTATGTACTACTGGCGATGAATCGAACCACAACTTGGCTGGTCCCTTGATCCTTGTATAAATTGCTTGTTGACACGATCGATGAACTGGTTCACTGATATGGCGTTCTCGTCTCCTGGATCAAACTCTGCCAAAGTGACCGCAATCTCTTTTACCGACGCATGTCGAACGTTGTTTGCTGCTTGAAGAGTAGGAATATCTTCACCTCTGACATTCCGATTGACTTCCTCTGTGCGTTGCTGCCTACCAGCTCCTGTCTCTGCTTCTGCATTCTGTCTCTGCATGCTCACCAACTGCGCCATCATATTCTTCAGCTCGGTCGTCTTATTTTGCAGTTGTGAAATAGCTTCTGCTTGTGACGTCAACTTTGAATCCGTCTGCCACGCACAAGTAACAAGTAATCTGTGGGACTGCTTCCCATTACCTACTTTCCACGCCGACGATTCTTTTCTTTTCCAAATTTCCCGACTATTTCTCCGATTTTCGCATAACCAAAACAAGCGTTTATTCTTGCTTATGATTATGGTTAGATATAGGTTTACATTATTGGTCTTCTTGGTCTTAACTTATTGCGACCGTCCTGGTTCGCTGCCAACTTAAAAACTTCTACTCGCTGTACCAGTTACCAGTCTCGTTCTGTTATTTTTGGTGATGGTCACACTGTCGGACGGGTGGTCACATCGCCCAAAAGTTGACTTGCGATCAGCTGATTACACAAGGGACTGTGTGGAATGCTTGTTGTCCGAATTTTTTTCTAGAGAGGATCGACAGTACTCAGTGCCTGATGCAGTGGGTGTTGCCGAACCCCTCCTGGTGAGCGAGCTTGAGTGGGGGTCTGGAGGCTGGATGGATTAACAGCAGAGATTTGTACAAGTGTCTAGAAGGCGCTTCCGGTTCACTTTTACTTGTATTGTATGCAAAGTGTGTGAGTGAGGAGGTCTTTTCAAGTGCGTGGAAATGCACAAGGGTAAGTGTGCTTCTTAAGTCACCCGATAGGGTCCAGGGCAATCTGCGATCTCATGGGGCATGAGACTTGTTCCAGTTCTTGCAAAAGTTCTGGAGCGATTGCTGGTGTAACGGCTGGAAGAGAGTGTGGGGCAGCCTATCAGCCAGATGTCTGATAGACAGTTTGGGTTCCGGGAAGGGAAAAGTATTGAAGATGCTTCAAAGGAATGTTAGGGACTCAGTGAGATCCAGCACATCCAAGTACGTTCTCAATGTGTTTTTGGATTTTAAGGGGGCTTTGATTACCTGAGTTGGGCTAGGGTGATTCAGATGTTGAACGAGGGTGGGTGCCGTAGCTCTGTGGAAGAGTTATTTCTCGGGAAGTAGTGCATGTGTGATGAGTGTGAATGGGGTCGTGAGCATTTATGTGGCTCGTGGTTGTCCACAGGGCTCAATCTGTGGTCCATTTATATGAAACCTCACGATGTCGCGTTCGAGGATTGAGGCAAGCGCCCCAAAGTGCTTGCGCATTGTTGGCCAATGGGACAGCAGTGTAGGTAACGGTAGGTAACTAGGTAACTAGACAAGACTGTGACAATGTTGCTGAAAGGCATCTTATCCAGTCGAGGTTCCGGGGGCATTTGGCGCGCAACTGTCAGGCTTGACGTCTTCAGCATAAGGTATGTGAAACAGGTGAAGTACTTGTGCGTGACCGTTTGGGAACGGTTATACTTCACACCACACCTTGCCGGTCTAAAGAACCGGTTGGTCGGTGCGGTTGGGAAATTGCGCCGAGTTTTGAGGAATGAATTGGCCCTCAGCAAAAGTGGCACCATATACAGTGGCTTATTTGTTGCTTGCGCAACAAGTGGGTCACCTGTATGGAGCGACATAGTCTCGACTGTTGCTGGAAGAGGAAAAATTTTCAGTGTGCAGCTTGTAATATTGTTGGGGAGTATGCCTGTGTGTCGCAGTGTCTCTACGGAGGCAATGCAAGTGTTTTTTTTGAGCAGTTACCCTTGACTTGGAGATACGGCGTAGAGCCGTACGCTACAAGCATAAGAAGGGGCTGCCATTGCTGTAGAACGAATGGATGTATTGTGAAATGTCAGGAGGGAACGTGGAGAGTTCGAGGCCTAGTGAATGGCAGGTTTTGTTGCGCGAGTGTGAGTATGAAAATAATAATGGGCGGGTCACTTACGAGTTCATCCAGATGTCTCGTTTCTTGTTGACCGACCGGACTTTGGTTTTAACCTCATCGCCGGGTTCCTGTTGACTGGCTACGGTTCGCTGAATGCATTCTTCCATAGTCGGCACCTGGCAGAAGGTCCGGAATGCTAGTGTGGCTCGGGAGACGAGACCTTGATGCATGTCGTTTGTGAGTGTCCGCTGTATGATGATCTTCGTGATGTGGGTGGTTGGGCGTGATTCAGGCGGCGGGGACATTGACTTTAGTCAGTCTCCACTAGCGATAGAGTTGATAGGTTGAATGTTTGCGAGATTCAGTCGAAGACGTTGATTTGGGGATGCCGAGGGGTGTTCGAGAGTGAATGGTGCGTGAATCAGGAATCAGGTTTCATGGTAGCTGAAACTGGGAGTGCTTCTTTTAGTTGGACGAACCCGACTAAACAACTTTTCTGGTACCATGGGTGATGAGGAACTACGGATGTGATGCTCAACTTCGCCTTGTCACAAGTTCTTAGTGATTGTTGGGAACATTGCTGGCTGTCTTCGAACAGTCTGGCTATGGTTGAGGCCCTTTAGGGAGCTACGTAGTGGTTGTGGTTTAATACCCAAATGCGGGTAAAGCCTTCGGGATCGCCCAGACCTCCGCCCTTAACCGAGGATATAAACCATGACTAGAACAGACTGACTGGAACGAATGTATGTATCGTGAAATGTCAGGAGGGAACGTGGGGGGCCGTGAGATTAAGCCATCATGGTAGGTGCTCATTGCTCAACACAAAAAACTTTCATACCATCATAGAGTTCAAGCTCTACTAGTTTCGGCGTATAAAAAGCACTAAGATGCTATTCTTAAGCTTTAAATACTTTTTTTCACGCCTGGAAGTTCTAATCCCTTCAAAAGGTTGGCTTTGACTATACAATTTTTCAGTGAATTTTTCAGTGTCTGTGACAGTGAACAGAATCTCTGGGGACAGATTTGGTTTTAATAAATTAAAAATTCTAAAAAAAAATATGCATTCAAAAAGAAACAAAAAGTAATCGAAAAGTGTAAACCAACTAAAATTCAAAACAACTTACAAAAAAGTTTAAAAAATAAATGAATAGTTTAAAACGTTAATGAAATTTCAAAAAAAAAGTTCCATTTAAAGAGACAATCAAAAATTGCAATTTTAGGCTTACAAAGTACTTATATAAGCAACATCAGGATACCTTTATTAAAAGATTTTTAAAAACTAATATACAGTAGCGGACAATAAAACCCGGACACCTAAGTCTTGCACTAAATGTGAACTTTGCATCAGTATGGTAGGGCCATTTGGCCTTACAATCGAAAATCTTAAGCTTCCGAGGAATAAGCTCTAACGTTGGACTTATTAAGTCTTCTTTCGAGGATTTCCTACAAAATTTTGAGAAAACCAGGACTCTAAAGCATTTTCCAGGATCAGGAAAGAAAAAGAAGACCAACTACCACAAAGATCGGCATGACTGATCGTTTCAAATCAGCAAAACATGTAAGAAGTAAGTTTTTCCAGTTGAAAGGAGTCGAAATAAGCACTTGAGCCGTTCGAAGGAACATTGAGGAGGTAGGACTTCATGGCCGGCGAACAGCGAAAAACCCAGTCTTGACCTCAAAAATGCTCCAGAAAAGACTACAGTGGGTCAAAATGCACGAATCTTGGAATGTACATGATTGGCGAAACGTCATTTTTTGTAACGACAACAAAATAATCCATATGGCTTACAAAAGTATGAGCTAGGCGCGCCCCAAAAGCCACAAACGCTTCAAAAATAATTGCTTACGGCGAAAGGTCAGGCAAAAAGCATGGCGAATGGTCCGGCGATGCTTTTCTTACTATTGCGTTGGCTATCTGGTATTAATTGATGGAACTTTGTTCCAAAATTCCAAGGTGTTTTGAATCGTCACCTTTTACCCTCAATGAAGGAGCATCTTTCAGGACGACTCAGGTGCTTGCTATCGTGCCAAAAAAAAGGTCTTTTTTTTTTAATTCTTTAAGGATCTGTTTAAGTAATAATTAAAGTTTCAAATTTCTAGTATTTTTTTTTTAATTTAGGTAATAAATTAGTTGCAGAAAAATCGAATATCAATATTAGACTGGATAGGCAGAAGTCCTGATTTCTATCCGATTCAATATCGTTGTCCTATTTTAAAAGTTAAAATACATAAAAACAAAACCAAAAAAATAAGAGTATTTAATTTAACAGTGGAAAGTTTCTGTTATAGACATAATTAAGAAAACTAACGAAAACTTGGTAGATTTTATTCCAGGGGTGCCCAAGCTCAACATACGGCAGACCAATACCAATGCAAAAAATCACCAATACATCGAGAAAATTGGAGAGACAAATTTTTTTTACAAGTGATGTCGGTATACTGAAAAAATATTTCGTACCATTTTCCATGGAACAAAAGTAACAAACAAATATTTATGAAATAAAAATTAAAAACTGTAATAAAATTATAAATAAGAGAAATTTATAGCTCCGATGTCAACCATTCTTTTTTAGATCTCAACCAAAAGTAATTTTTTACAGTGAAAAGTTTTTGACAAAAACGAAGTGCCTTCGTATTTTTACGAACAACTGAGAGACTATTCAATTGTTGTTGCTTAGCTCGGCAACGGAGGCAACGAACAGAGAGAGAGGAAAAAACTAAAAATTGTTGTTGTATTTGGGCCTTGCCTATGCTAGGAGCAACACACGTATATGAAATTTCATTTCCCATATAAAGAGCAATTGTTTTATTCCCCTGTTTTATTCCATCAAGAATAAAGGCCGTATTTAAAACCCGAAGAAGACCAACTTAATAGTAAAGAACCAAAAAAAATATTATTTTTGAATACGTTAAATAATAAGCTATCAAGAAATAATTTTCAAAAATTTTGTTACCTAGGAATAGTTTAAAAAAAAATTGTTTCTTTGCCTACATTTTTGGTAATTCCATCGAATATTGAAGTATACGTTTTATTTCCAAATAAAACAAAATGACATTTAAAAGAACACTTTTGAACAAATTTACTCCATAAAGTAAAGGCTGTCTGACAAAAAAAAACTAAAAAAGTAGAATTTTCTGCCTGGATTTCATTGTCCACTACTGTAATATGTAAGTCAAAAATTTGTATTCTAGAAGAAATTGTAGTATACGCAGTGTTCTAGTGTATATTGTAACCCAATGTATGGAAAAAAATCAATAAATTTCTTCCTTAGGTAATTTAAATTTCAAGTCGATAGCTTTAAAACTGAGAGACTATGCTCATATAAACTCAGGAGGTGATCCTAATAAAGAATATATATACTTTATAGTGGAATATATTGACACAAACCCATTCTGTTTATACATATTTAAAGATACCCGAGATAAGGACTCCCAGCCAATACATACATCGCTCGAGGGAAAAAAAATAGATAATGGATTAATTTTACGCCCTCCGATACATTTGGGGTATGTTTTAAAATTAAAGTACTAATAAATACACATATATAAAGAAAAAAAATATTGTGGTTTATTTTTTCAGATTTCTGGTGTCATTTTTGGTAGATGCACGCGGTGGATCAATGCGTGGTTATCGTCACAGCGGTGTGCGGGTAATTGTACCTCCAAAGGCTTGTGCTGAACCGACGCGAATAACATGTCGTTACGTTAAACCTCAAAGAGTTGTAAATCCCCCACCTTTAATGGAGGGTGAGGCATTGGTTAGTCGAATTTTGGAATTATCACCCATCGAAAGAGTTTTTTTAAGGTACCTAAGAAATTGATAATGGCTGAAATATAAAATTTAATAAAATTATATTTTTATTTTAGTCCAATAACATTAGAGGTTCCTCATTTTGGTAATTTAAGGGACAATGAACGTGAAATTATTATTCTTCGTTCAGACAATGGAGAGTGTTGGAGGGAGCATAACGTATTTGAGAGCGGCGAAGATATTAATACTTTTAATAATGGAACGAATAAGACCATTACTCAAATAAATGAATTTACTTCAAATCGCATTGTCCGCATAGTTACACAAAATGTTCCACATTTTTTTGCCGTTGTTTCTCGTATCCGTCAAGACGTCCACGCTATTGGACCCGATGGTGGAAATATTTCTTCTAAAGCCATACCGCAAGTTCAAGCTTTATTTCCACCACACGCCTTGACTAAAAAAATTCGAGTCGGTCTTCAGGCACAGTCAGTAGATCTGGTTGGATGCTCTAAGCTGCTTGGCCAAGGAGTAGCTGTATCACCAGTTGTCACCGTAGAGCCCCGTAGACGAAAGTTTCATAAGGCAATAACTCTAAGCATCCCTTCCCCTAAAGCTTCTATAAAGAGTATGGTTAATGAATGTTATGGCAATGGAAAAGCCAATCCATCTACTCTTAGGCTTTTATGCTCTATCACCGGCGGTCAAACACGTGCTGCATGGGAAGATGTTACTGGATCAACACCCCTTTCAATTTCTCAAGATAGTATTACTTTTACAACTACTGTGTCCGCCCGTTTTTGGTTAATGGATTGTCGGAATATTGTGGATGCGGGGCGAATGGCCACAGATCTATATACTCATTTGGCAAGAGTACCTTTTTTTGTAAAATTTTTAGTATTTGCTAAACGAATTTCTGATACGGAAGCCAAGATTTCTATTTTTTGCAAGACCGATGATAAAGAAGACAAAACATTAGAACAACAAGAATTTTTTCGCGAAGTGGCAAAGAGCAAAGATATCGAAATACTGCAGGATCAAACCATTTATTTAGAATTTTCTGGCAACCTAGTTCCAGTATTGAAGTCGGACGAACAACTAAATATGAGATTTCAAGCATTTTGTGAAAATCGGCTTTCGTTTGTTGTACACATAAAAGATTCAGAGCAGCCACATGGTCGCATAAGTTTCATGGGCGAACCAAAGGTACCTCTTGGAGAATCGCCACTCAATCCTCTTTGTGCCTTAAATATCTCAATTGATATGGAAAGCCTATTGCAAAAAGATACGTCTTTGAGCATAGACTGTGCGGAATGGAACCAAAATGCACCGTATACCGTTAATACAAAATCCCATGTCACAAAATATGATACTTCAGGATTTAAAAAACATTTCGAAAGTGAAAACGTGCTCAAAGGCGCTGATATAAAATTGTTGAACTTTTGTACACATTTAGGTAGTGACTGGCCGCAGCTAGCAATTGAGTTGGGTGTACCCGAAACCGATATCGACATGGTCAAAGCTGATTATTGTAGTGACGGCAATACCCTGATAATTATGGCCATACTTAAGGAATGGTTACAACAAGCAGATTGTTTTAATTTGAACAAATTACCTGAAATTTTAAAAAAAATTGGCCGCGCGGATATATTGACGAAGTGCAATTACAATTTGGATTTTGTTTCTATAATCCTACATAAAGATGTTGCTGCATTAGGTTCTAAAGAGTGCTTAAACTTGGAAACTTAAACTAATGAAGATCAGAACGACAATGGTACGTATGTTTATATTTCACGACTTTTATAACAACGTCACAAAAATGTAGGCTGCTGGAATTACTGCCTATATATTTATGTGTATTATATTATAGTTTATGTATATTATACAAATTAATTACACAGTCACAAAAAAAGTGCCCTGGTTGGTTGGTCAAGGAACCCCATGTAATGTTGGCGGATAAACACGAATTCGAAGTCCATTCAAAATTCAAAATGGCGGACGAATTTGAAAAAAAAATTTTAACTTGGTACCTAGGAGTTTTTGAGGTCTCTGCACGATTGCAAAGGCAGATTTTAAAAATTATAAATGGCAATCCAATATGGCGGACGAATTTGTGAAAAATTATAATATAATGATAGGATATAATGAATACGCCATTTGAATTTTAAAAATCTGACTTAGGTAGGGTATTTTTATTTACAAACAGGCTATTGACATAAACTTTCGCACACACCCTTGTTTTTTTATACCCTTGCAGAAGGTATTATAATTTTGTCCAAGAGTGTGCAACGCAGTGAAGGAGACATCTCCGACCCTATAAAGCATATGTATTCTTGATCAAGGTCACCTCCTGAGTTGATATGAGCATGTCCGTCTGCCTGTCTGTCTGTTTCAACGCGAACTGGTCTCTCAGTTTTAAAGCTATCGTCTTGAAACTTTGCACACACATTCTTTCCTTTGCACGCAGTATATAGGTCGGAACGGCCGGGATCGGCCGTCTATATCCTACAGCTGCCATATAACTGATTAATCGGAAATGGTATAACTTCGGTGTTTTTAGAGTTACAGAGGTCAGATTTTGTATAAAAGCTGAAAGAAATTTCATAAGCTGTATTGAATAGGGTGACCAGGCGTCCGTATTAATACGGACATGTCCGTATTTTCAGCTCTGTGTCCGTTAGTCCGTATTTTTTGTAAAATGTCCGTATTTTTTGCGTTTTTGACGAAAAAACAGGTTGCACCTGCAATTTTTCCGAAATGAATTTCTAGACTTAAACATTCGAAAGCGCCCGCGCTCGCAGTTGACGTGTCTCTAGTCGTGACACGTCACACGTATAGAGGACGCGCAATCAGTTTAGCACGCGTTATACCGTAAAATTCCCTAGAAATATGGGACGAAAACTTGAAAGTATAATCTTGGTTCAATTCAATTTCAAAAAATGTTTCTGTCAACAGTTTCATACATATTTGAAAAAGAACACTGCTTTGTTGAAAAAAATCGGGAGTAATGACAAATACGCATAAATTTTGTTTTACTCTAGGTGACAGTGCCATTTTTAATTACATTTCAAAACTGATACTTTTAAGTTCTAGTGTAATCTTCTCGACTCGGCGAATTTTAATAATATTGCTCAATCTGTTTCCTTGCAATAAAGAATCTTGAAGTTCTGCAAAGAATATACACTAGTCGGCATATATATTTTGACATAGCGATGCTTCATTTTCTTTTTCAATTATTTCTTTATTTAAAGTAAAACAATTAGTGATTTAATTTTTAATAGATATAAGTAATGTATTACTACCAAAAAAAAAATTTTAATTTTTTTATAAATTTATTTTGCATTTTTTTTTTAAATTTAAACTAAAATAATCTAACGTCCATAGGTGGCATATGTATTTTGACATAGCTTTGTTTCACAATTAACTATAATATATTGTTATGTAAATTAAATTTAAACAAAAAATTAATAAAAAATATATCCTCCTTTTGTGTCTATGACCTTTTGAAGACGATTTGGAACGGAATCCACCAAGGTTTGGAGGTAGCTCAACTTAATCTTATTCCACTCCTTTGTGACCTCAGAAATGGTTTCATCCTTTGTCCTGGATAGATCGGCGGATCTATTTCGCTTTATTATTGACCACACATTTTCAATAATATTTAGATCCGGACTTTGGGGTGGCCAATCTAGTGTTTCCACCCCTACTTCTCGCAAAAATGTCGTTATCATTTTCGCCTTGTGGCAAGTAGAATTAAAGCTTCACCGATCAATCTGTCGCCGCTGGGAAATGCAAAATCGTTTAGGGTTCTTAAATATTGACCCTGGTTCATAGAACCATTAATGGGAACTAAGTCTCCGACACCATTATAGGAAACGCATCCCCAGAACATTACGCTCCCACCTCCATGGCTAATTTTTTGGCATACAGGCGCATTTTTTTTACGATAATGTTTGTTTAATCGTATATAAACTTTTTTTGGTGATGAGTGGAACTCAAAACTACTTTCATCCGTCTACAAAATATTTCGCCAAAATGAGATAGGCTTTGAGATATACTTTTTTGCAAAGTCCAAACGTTTGAGTTTATTTTTGGGGGTAATGAAAGGTATAGGCTTGGCTATATATGTTTTTATGCCAGACTCAACTAAACGCCTTCGTATAGTTCTTTCACTTATGGAATTTAAAGCAGTCAAATTCCACTCCAATGCGGCAGCTTTTGGGGTTTTGAGAGGATCCTTTTTAAATTGGCGCACAATCAGGCGGTCTGCTTCTGTTGTTGTCTTTCGTTTTCGACCTGCTCGGTGCGAATTTATTATTTCATTTAATTTTTTATATTTATTAATTTGATAATAAATTATTTGGCGTGGCAAATTATATTCCTTAGCGATATTTATTACAGAAATACCCAAGTTATATTTTGTTACAATTTCTGTTCTAATAATTGTACTTAGTTCCGATGTTTTAACCATTTTGATTGCTAAAAAACCAATTTTTTTGAAGAATAAACAATAATTTTCAAGAATTGATTTAATTACACTTGGAACCTACCGAATAACAACCAAAGCACACGGTGTCAAAATACTTATGCCGCTGCTAAATTCGTTGTCTGCTGGCATTCTTATCAGCAAAAACAAAAGACAAAGGAAAATAGACAAAATATTTAGCTAATTTACAGTTAATATTATGCACTTTACTTTGTGCATCATTTTTGCTTTGTTGAACACAACTCTACTAGCAAAGCAAACGTATGTAGTTAAATGAAAGCTATGTCAAAATATATATGCCGACTAGTGTACTAAGTATAATTTCAATATAAAATCTATATCTTATATCATCCTATCTTCCCAACTTCATTAGCTTTTAAGGTTCTTAAGGCGAGAAAAGTGTCCGTATTTTCCACTTCAGCTATCTGGTCACCCTAGTATTGAAGAAATTATTTTTGGCAAAATAATACGACCTACCAAATTTCATAAGGATCGGCCAACTATATCCTATAGCTACCATATAACTGATTGATCGGAAATTGTATAACTTTGGTGTTATACTATATACAAAATAATACAACCTATCAAATTGCATAACGATGAGCCGACTATATCTTATAGCTGCCATATAACTAAACGATCGGAGATGGTATTTCGTAAAAATACCATTTTTGGTATTTTTGAAGATGGAAGCTTGGTACTTTGTTTTAGATTTTTTATTGTAATTAATTGGTTTTATTATGATATTCTCATAGGATCGGCCAACTATATCCGATGTTTGCGATATATATCCGGTTTTAACTGCAAGGGTATATCAACTTCGGCTCCGCCCGAAGTTAGCTTTCCTTTCTTGTTTTTAATTTTCGGCTGTCAAATGAGGCAGAATGGGAGAAAATAACAAAGAGCTTAAAAAAAAATTTAAGAGTGCTCACAATTTCAGTGTGCCGGAAGCGCTGCGCCAAAATTTTCGATCCTATGCACGAGTGCTATGGAAAATGAGAGTTTGCCTCCCACTGAGTTAGATTGATCGCTTAAAATTTATTTGAGTTAGTTTTTGAATAAAATATCGAGCAAATGGCCACCCTTGTTCTTGATGAAAAAAAATTTCCTTTTTCGAGGATTTTTTATGACTTTCTCGAGCATATCGGCCGATATATTGGCCATTTCGGTGCGAATACACTCCTTGAGCTTTGTGATAGTCTTAAGCTAGCTCATGTAAACATTGCTTTTAATTAATCCCACAAAACGAAGTCTAGAGGAGGTAAAATCCGCCGAACGCGGCCTCTTTTTGACACTACGCGTCCAGGGAATATTAGCTGAAAAAACTCCATTGATCCGTTTGTTGTATGTCATAAGGTCCCGTCTATTTCAAATCAGAAGTTTTTTAGATTCTTTCGACGCATGCTCTAGAAAGTCATGGAAAATCCTCAAAAAAGAACACTTTTTCTCATCAAGAACTAACTTAAATGAATTTTAAAGGATCAATCTATTGATCCAATTTCAGATATTCAATATTTTCATACCGAAGCTAGAAAAGGCGCACCCTTTATTTGATCGGAAATGTCATAGCTTTGGCGTTTAATTTAGAACACATCTTTTTATGGATTCTATTTTAAGCTCGATGATCTAATCCACAACATTTTCAAAAGGACTGTCATATAACTAAAGATCTGAATGGACACAAACTCTGATTTTTAGAAGATGGAAGCTGGGACAGTCCCGAAACAGATTTAATTTTTGCCAAACTAATCCGTTGTACGACCGACCGTACGATTAATTTGTTTTAATCCCAAAGTTCTGTCGTATCACAGTTTCCAATTTTAAATTTTCTAAAAGAATGTACTTGAATTTTATTAAATTTATTATATACTGTGTTTATGCGATGTTATGCGAATTCACGCTTTCATTTCACGATTTCAGCCGATTCGTCTGTGCATAAACGCCATTTCGTGAAATAGGCAACACGCGAAAGTTGACTATGATTTAAGCCTCAAAGCATGAATTGGTGGTACCAAACATTTGGCAAAGCCGTGCATAAAAGTTAAAATTGAATAAAGTTTCCACTTAGCGACTTTGGTAAATGAAAAATTTATTTTTACCACCGCCTTGCTTGGTTTCATTACTTTTTGTGAAAGTCTGACCAGACTAAAATACCTAATTTTACATGGCATCTTTACTAAAATCAGGTCACGAAATTATATGTGTCGCATAAACAGGGATTATTTCTATTATTATTATTTCTTTTCTAATCTAGAAATTCTTTCAAGAATTCATGATTGCCATAGCTTCAACATAGTAATACTTTAAAAAAAAAAAAAATTAAAAAATATTTTCGTCAATTAAATTGGAGTTGTTATCGCATTTTTTTAGAATGTCATGGCTACATAGAAATCTTTCACAACTTTGGAATAAAATATTAATAAAGCTAATAAGCTTGCTCATAGCTCAAGGTTTTAGGTAGCCATGACATAAAAAAACAATATAGGAAAGCTAACTTCGGGCAGAGTCGAAGTTGATATACCCCTGCAGTTGAAGGAAAAATCATCGGATATAGTTGGTCGATCCTTATGAGAATATAAATATATTACTAATTTATCATAATAAATAAAAAAAAAGCCCCAAGCTTTTATCTTCAAAAATATCAAAGTTGGTATTTTTACCAAATACCGTTTCCGATCGTTCAGTTACATGGCAGCTATAAGATAAGTCGGCTGATCGTTATAAAATTTGGTAGGTCGGATCAACTGACCAAAAATAGAATTTGTACGAAGTTCTAACTTTCTATCTTCAAAAACACAAACGTTGGGAAATTTCCGATTGTTCAGTTATATGGCAGCTATACGATGAAGTCGGCCGATCCTTATAAAATTTAGCATGAAATCCGAATTCTCTAGCAATGTTTCAAATCGATAGCTTTAAAACTGAGAGACTAGTTTGCGTAGAAACAGACAGACGGACGACGGACATGCTTATATCAACTCAGGAGGTGATCCTGATCAAGAATACATATATTCTTTATATGTAGAGCATACGGTAGAGCAACCGCCAATACCAATGCAAAAAAGAATTAATACATTGGAGCGAGAATTTATTTTGGAAATGTCATGTCGGTATACTGAAAAAAATTATAGTACAATTTTCAATGAAAAAAAAGTAATTTATTTATTTATTTATTTATAAAGGGCTAACCGATAATTAAAATTATGGGCTAGCAATAATTTTGAGCAATGGCAACTTGGGCCTTCAGCTCGAGATGTACATATTTTTATTATAGTACAATTTTCAATGGGAAAAAGTAATAAAAAAATATTTATGAAATAAAAATTCAAAACTGTAATAAAATTATAAATAAAATAAAATTCATAGCTCCGATGTCAACCGTTCTGTTTGAGACCTCAACCAAAAGACCTCAACCTAATAAAACTAAAATTAGTGAAAAGTTTTTGGAAATACAAAAACGAAGTCTGCCATCTCGTTAAGAGATCTGCGATAGTCATTTACTGTCCTGGAGTTGGATGAAAATCCGTCAAGGGCTTTGAGTGCCGCTTGACTGTCTGAAAAGATACAGATTGTTAGCTATTACTTCTGCTTGGAACACACTACAGTGGTCGGGGAGTCTAAAGGACTCATTGAGACACAGCCGTTCGCAATGGAAACCGCCTCCCACCTGGCCATTCAATTTTGAACCGTCTGTGTAGATATGGAGGGAACCGGCTGGTCCCGGGATTTGTGTGGCCCATTCCTCCCTTGTTGGAATGTAGACCTTGTATTTTAAGGTGAGATGATCGACAGGTACGCAGTAGTCTGTAGACCCCGGTGGCGTGCAGTGGTGTAGATCTAACATGGTATGTCCATAGTCAATCCATTTCGATATGCCCGTCTCGCGTAGCCTGATTGCCGATAGCGTGGCTATCTTGACCCCCATTATCTCTACCAGTAATAGGTCGAGTATGAAGTATAGGGCATCCGTCGGTGTGGTACGTAGGCTGCCAGTGATACAGACCTCCGCCATCCTTTGCGTTTTCCTAAGTTTCTCTCGTATTGTGTTAGTGAGAGCAGGCCACCAGACCACCACCCCGTAGAAAAGGATGGGTCTTATGACCGCTGTGAAAAGCCATCTTACTATTTTTGGGGACATTCCCCATTTAAGGCCAATGGCTTTTCTACAAGTATAGAGCGCGATTGTTGCCTTGTTAGCTCTATCCATAGTGTTTGACTTCCAGTCCAGTTTCCTGTCTAGCTTAATCCCTAGGTACTTGGCGCTAACGCTAAGGGATGGTGTTTCTCCTAATAGTTTCGGAAGCCTTAAGTTTGGTATTTTGTACTTCCTGGTGAAGAGGACGAGCTCGGTTGTGGAAGGGTTTACACCTAGTCCATTTCTAACTGCCCATGTTGAGAGGACCCTAAGTTTGTCCTTCATGCGGTCACATAGAGTCTGGGGAAATTTTCCGGAGAAGGCAA
This sequence comes from Drosophila pseudoananassae pseudoananassae, assembly GCA_018153035.1. NCBI lineage: Eukaryota > Metazoa > Arthropoda > Insecta > Diptera > Drosophilidae > Drosophila > Drosophila pseudoananassae. Next base: position 1,540,822 of record JAECXR010000022.1, on the reverse strand, counting down.
TTGCGACATCATCCGCGTAGGCGATAACTTTGCAGCCACCACCTTCTAAGGATCGCAGTAGGCTATTAACCGCCACGTTCCAGAGTAGGGGTGAGAGTACGCCTCCTTGCGGAGTATCTATCTTCTGACGTATCTATGAATAGATTCTCCTCCTAGTGACGCCTCAACAGTCCTGTTTACCAGGATCTGCTCTATTAGGCGTATGGATTGATTGTCTATTCCTAGTGTCGTCAGCGCATTGATTATCGAGCTCGGTAGGATGTTGTTGAACGCACCTTTTATGTCTAGAAAAGCAATGAGTGCGTATTCCTTGTCACTAAGTTCCTTTTCGACAAAAGTAGTGATTTCATGGAGTGCCGTTTCCGTGGATCGGCCCTTCCTATACGCATGTTGTGATCCCGAGATATCATCTGGGTTTAAAGTAAGATTCATATGGAGGCTGATTAGTCTCTCCATTGTCTTGAGAAGGAAGGACGACAGGCTTATTGGTCTGAAGTCCTAAGGGGTGCAGTGCGATGGTTTTCCCGCCTTGGGTATGAATACGACTTTCGTCCGCAACCACATTGCGGGTACGATGCCTATCCTGAAAATTGCTGAGAAAGCTTTCTTGACCCAACACTTCAGATTGGGACCGGCTCTAATTAGTTGAGCCGGGACAATGCCATCTGGGCCTGGGGATTTGAAGGGCTTGAAGCTATTTATCGCCCAGTTGAGATACCTGTCACTCAATAGGTATTCCAGTTGGTTGGGGAGGGAAGGGCTATTCCCCTGTCTCTGCATTTCCAGGGTTGTGTCTTCTCGAGAGCATCCCGAAAAATGTGCCTCTGTGAGAGCCTCTAGCGTTTCTCTGCTGGACCAGGTAACTGGATGTCCAGTTACCTTTTGAGGTTTTAATATATCCTACATTTGGTGCAGTAGTTGCGAGGACCTTCTCTAGTCGGGAGGCCTCTGATGTTTCCTGAATGTTCGTGCAGAACTTGGCCCACGCATTCCTTTTTGCCTTGGGAAGTTCTTTGTTATATTGCCTAAGGTCCGCTTTATACGACTCCCAGGCTATCTCCGAGTTTGTTTTTCTCGCAAAATTAAAGGCCTTTCGGGCCTTGGTTTTAAAGGGCGCGAGTGTTTGCGACCACCATGGTGGTTTCTTTGACTTGCTATTGCCCGATCTGCTTTTGGGACAAGCTTTGTCGAATGCCCTGGCGCACGCTGCCGTAAGCTGCCGTGTCCACCATGGCATCCAGGGCTTTCCTACTGTCAGCGTCCCCTGTTGGAGGTTTCCCCAAGGAACTTTCTAGTTTTTTCCTGTATAACTCCCAGTTCGCTTTCCTCGGATTGCGTACCGTTAGTCGATTAAAGTTCTCAAAGTTGACCACTAATTCTATGTATCGGTGGTCCGAGAAGGAGTGTTTCTCTAGAACTCCCCAACTAACAATCCTGTCTGCTAGGGATTCAGAGTTAAGAGTGACGTCAAGTACTTCCCTTCTGTTCTTGACTATGAAAGTGGGTTCTATACCCCTGTTACCCACCAGAAGATTAGAGCCTAGGATAAAATCAAAGATTGACTCACCCCTCTCGTTCGTGTCGGTGCTTCCCCACTGATGATGATGGGCGTTAGCATCGCAACCTATGATCAGGTCGATCTTGTGCTTCTTGCTGTCTTCCACCAGCTGTTTGAGTAGCGGGTGCGGGGGGAGGGCCTCCTGGTCGTGGCCCATATATGCCGAACATATCCTTAGAGGGCCATTTGGGCTCTCTATGGCTGCGGCTACGTGGTCTTTATTGCTGAAATTGGGTAGCAAAAAGAGGTTAAGGTTCTTTTTTGCGAGGATGCAGGGTCGCTTTTTACCTGTTGTATCGGCTTTGCAGAGCCTAAACTCCTACGCCCCCAACCCAAGAATCCTGTCTCCTAGGATCCAGGGTTCCTGGATGAGGGCCACATCAGCTCCACTCTCGGCGGGGTGGAGTAGGAGGGCAGCTGACGCCGCTTTACTGTGATGGAGGTTTATTTGCAAGATCGTCAGGGACATCCTTACAAATCTCCACCACAGTAATTTCTGCCTCCGTTTCGGAGCTCAGCAGAGAGTCCTCCTCCATTCCGACTCCACTAAGTGCCCTTGCCAAGTCGCTTTCCTCCGAGGTGTACCCTTCCAGGATGTCCTCCTCCTCATCCGACATTCCTTCCGGGTGCTTCTCTTCGGTCGGCTCCTCCAAGTCTGGCTCTTGCGTGTATGCCTCCAGCCCGGTTTGGCTTTCGCAACGGATTTGTAGATACGGACCAGGGCTTTAACGGTCTCCTCATTGAGTGTGAGGACGACCTGCCTCCGCAGTCCCTCCGCTTCCTCGACCCTGGCGACTCTCCAGTCCGCCGTGGGAAGCGTCGGGTTGCACATCCTAATTCGATTTCGATAATACCGATTTCGCGTCTTTGCAGGCAATTACCTTGACGCTACCCTGATACCATCCTGCGTTTTCGCATTCAGGTGGGGGTCCTCCGCATCGCAGCATCTCCTCCACGAAGCGCCCATGCAACTCGTTTACCACTCGTCGCCAAAGGTCCTTGGGGATAAGCCCATCCTTGGAGCCCTTGTCCAGGACTCCAATTAGGGTTCTTCCCTTCGTTACTTCGGCGAACGAGCGGTTGGACGGCTGCGGCTGGGCCTTCCTCTTCTTAGCCTAGGGGGCTTCTCCCTCTGTGGACCTCTGCCTTTTCGATGCTTGCGATTTTCGATGCTTGCCTTTGCGATGTCTCCTTGACAGGGTCTGACCCAGTGCGTTTACTCGAATCCAGCCGCTTTCCCGCTTTTTCCGGATTAAAATTGGGCAGGATCTCCCTTGCCCACTTTATGATCTCGGCTTGGTCCGGGTTGGCTTCGGCCGATGGGTCCGCCCTCATCAGAATGAAGGCTGCTCTTCTCCTATCTTTGTAGGAGCCTTTACGCTGCGTCGAGTGAGACGCTCCCGCACCAGGGTTCGCCTTAGGGGCCCCGCCGGTTGGTTTAGAGGTTGACCCGGGAGTCTTCCTCTCTACGCCGTTCGGTGGTCCCATGGTTAGCTCCGCTTTGGAAGAGGAAGCCTTGGCATCCTTCTCCGCACCGGCGCGTCCCGCCTCCAGATGTTGCCCCTCTGTGGGGGGCTTCTTCATCTCAGCAACTCCTTGGCTTTTGAGGGCCTTGGAGTTTGACGGGTCAGTGACCCCATTTCCGGACTTTTTTAAGGAGCTCCGTTCTCCACTTTGGTTTTTGTTTGGAATGGTAGTGTTCATATTTTGCTCCCACGAGTAGGCGGGTTCGTCCATCATGACATAACCCGCTTGTCACGATAAGCCTGGTTAAAACTGGGAGGTTGGCCGGTCCCCCAGAGTTCTCATATTAACGTCCGAGCCCCCCCTCGGACACGCATCCTTCGGCATATGCTGTTCCACCTTGGATTGGGGTGATTTAAGGAAGGGAGTGTTCTTCTCCCAATGCAATTATAAATGTGAAAAATAAACTGGACTACGTTTCCCCTGGAAGTCCCACATACTGGCCAACATACTCACGAAAGCTCCCAGACCTTATTGATTTTGCAGTGTTAAAAAAAATTACTTGGCAATCTAATAAGTGCCAAAGCAGTCTCGGACTTATCATCAGACCACTCGCCTGTGCTTCTAAAGCTTCTTCAAAGCCCAGAAATAACCGAACACCCCTTCAGCCTGACGACTCCAAAAACGAACTGGCTAAAATACAAAAAGTACGTGAGTGCCCACATAGAACTCGCCCCTGTATTTAACATGGAATCGGACATCGACTACACTACGAGCGCCCTGGAAAAAGTACTCGTTGCGGCAGCTAAAATCTCTACTCCTCATGGGAAAGAAGTAGACCGAAACAAATACTTCAAATCTAATCAGCAAATCGAACAGCTCGTGCGAGAAATGAGGCGCACGCGTCGTGATTGGCAAAACCGGCTTCACAACAACGCCTTAAGGAAGCAACCCGATCACTCGACCAGGCTCTTCACCAACAGGAAGAAAATGCACAGCGCATTCCAGAATGCGCTATAGAGGTCGTCTGCAAACTATTTAATGGAATCATTTATCTTGGCTATTTCCCAAAAAAGTGGAAGAAATCCATCATTATAATGATACCGAAGCCTGGAAAAGACCACACAATTCCCCGTCATCATACAGACCAATAAGCCTTTTATCTTGTTTGTCTAGATTGTTTGAAAAATGCTTTTTAACTCGCATAACACTACAACTGGAAGCTTGCAATATTATCCCGGCACACCAATTTGGCTTCCGAAGAAACCACGACCTATCGAACAAGTGAACAGATTAACATCCGAAATACGATCAGCCTTTGAACAGCGAGAATACTGCAGCGCTATTTTCCTCGACGTATCTCAAGCTTTCGACAGAGTTTGGCTCATCGGACTCATGCACAAAATTAAAACGTATTTGCCAACATACACCCACAAGCTACTGGAATCATACCTCTGCAATAGGGTATTCTCAGTGAGATGCAGCTACTTCGGGCGACTACATCATCGAAGCTGGAGTTCCACAAGGAAGCGCACTCGGCCCGTGTCTATATGTTTTGTATACTGCGGAGATTCCTACGAGCGCACAACTAACAACGTCAAAGATCGCCGATGATACCGCTATCCTTAGTCGCTCCAGATGCCCAACGCAGGCAACAACCCAACTGGCTAATCATCTCATAATAGTGGAAAGGTGGCTGTCCGACTGGCGCATTAAAATAAACGAACAAAAGTCTAAACATATAACGTTTACTCTTAATAGACAAACATACCCTCCGCTTTTACTAAACGGTATGCAGATCCCTCAACATAACGAAGTAACGTACCTTGGCGTCCACCTTGATAGACGACTTGGCGTAAGCGTAAACACATCGAATGCAAGAAGATGCACCTAAAACTGAAAGCCAGCAGCCTCCACTCTATCATAAACTCACGATCGCCACTGTGCCTGGACTACAAGTTACTTCTGTACAATTCTGTACAATATGTACTTCTGTATGGCTCCCAGCTGTGGGGGAACACGAGCAGCAGCAACATAGACATCATACAGCGCGCACAATCAAAAATCTTGAGAACTATCACAGGGGCACCTTAGTATGTTCGCAACGAAAACATCCACCGGGATCTGGGCATCCTCGCAGTGAAAGACGAAATCGAGATGCAAAAAGAGTCAGACAAAGAGTCATACATACAAAGTCTTCGCACCCAAATTTTCACGCTCGGGGATTGACTCGGGTTTCTAGCGTATCCCGCCTGAGACGCAACGACCTCCCAACCCAGCAATCGATTTTTGGGGCCGCATGACTCTGTATCAGTCAATATGACTGTTAGTTAAGTTAAAAATATAAGATTTGATACACCTCTTGTTAGTCTCGCAAAGAGAAGATTCAAGAAATAAAAGCAACGTGAAACATAAAAAAAAAAACAATACATACAGACATAACGGCAGTTTGGAAGTGCATATACATACTCACGGTCCACAACGCAAGTGCATTCGCCCGCGCACAGTGGGACAGATCGTGTTCGCCGCGAGCAAAAAAATTTTGAGCGATACAATTTTGGAGCCGGAATTATTTTCTTCGGGTTGGTCGGAACTCAATATTATCCTTTGTGAACTCCAGCGGCGCAGTCACAGGAGCACTCACTCCAACCCGTAATGCTATTTTAAAGTGCAAGGCCCTGGGCATTCTCCAGGGTTTACAGAGGACTCAAGGAGCCCTTAAGCCTGCTTCACAAGTGGAAGATGCCATGCTCCACGTGCGACATGGCCAGATAGTCGCCTTATTCAGCGACTTCAAGGCGATTCTAGGGGAGAAGGATAATCTTACTCCCAAGCCGTTCGACGATTTCTTTCCCTCGAAAGGAAGCTCTGTCGCCGTCCTCAATTGCAGGAGCAATATGCTGCCTTCATAAAGGAGTATTTGGATTTGGGTCATATGTCTCCAGTCCCTGCTGATGCGACCGTCACTAGCCAGTACACTCTGCCACACCATTGTATTTTAAAGGAGGAAAGTTCAACAACCAAGGTCAGGGTTGTTTTTGATGGATCTGCTGGATATTCATTGAATATGGATATATTTGAAAAAGTTTCGTTGCGTCAGGGTTTTTCTTGAGGACAGCTATCTTCATTGCATTCTTTGGCGCGATTCCATCCAGGATGAGTTACAGGTTTTTAAGCTGGATACTGTCACCTATGGAACGAAGTCTGCCTCATTTTTAGCAGTTCGGGAAATGAATCAGTTAGCAATAAGCAATAGATGTTTCCAAAGGGGGGCTGAAATTCTGCGTCGCGACTTTTATGTGGATGATCTACTTTCCGGAGGCAACTCTATAGATGAAGCTATTAGCAATAAGGAGCCTGGAGAAGATCGGGAGTTTTTCATAAGGTTCGATATTGGCAGCAATTTCACAAACACTTTGGGTCTTGCTTGAGATCCTGTAACTGCCAATTGTTATTTTCGTTTGAAGGGATTCAGTCAACCTCAAACCCCACTAGGCGCATCGTTCTTTCTTCAGTCGCTCAGCTTTATGACCCATAAGGCCTTGTCGGTCCTGTAATTTTTTGTTTTTTTTGTAATAGCAGGATAACGTTTATTTAAAACTGTCCTTTAGGGACAACCATTAAATGTTATTACATAAACTTAACTTATAAATAATTTTACATATTAATAAATTAGAGTAGTAAGGGGAGGTCCAGCGGGTGTGTTCTTTTTAGTCTTCTGGGCTGCTCGCTGTTGTCCAGCATGGAGCTGGCCAACAGGTTCGGGTGATTACGAAGCCTCTGCATGGAACGTGCGCTGCTTCTTTGGATCTCGTCCTTGACCCAAGGAAAATTGAGAACCTCGTGAATGGTGCGATTGTCATGATAGACGTGGGCCCCATTGGCGATTCGAAGGGCTCTATTTTCGAACGTTTGCATAGTTCGGACATTCGTCTTGCTCGCAGTGCCCCAGAGCTGTATGCCGTACGTCCCGATTGTATTGTGCTCTTGTAGATGAGAAGTTTCTTGGAAGTTCTCAGCTTCGATCTCCTACCCATGAGCCAGTAGAAGGATCGAAGTCTTTGATCAGTCTGCTTCCTCTTCTTAATCAGATGGGGCCTCCAGGTGAGCCTCCTGTCTAGGGTGAATCCAAGGTACTTGGGATTGCCTTCCTGTGGGATTGGGGAGCCGTTGAGGTTAACTGGAGGGCAGTTGCCTATGCAGAGAGAATATTGACGGCATATTGACATTGACGGCAATGTTCCAAGGCTTTTGCCAGTCGCTGAGCAAGTCAAGCTGCAATTGCATCGTTTCGGCTGCCCCCATGGCGCTATCGGCAGTGGTAAGGAAGGTGGTGTCGTATGCATAGGTTGCTGCGAGCAGGTCAAGCCTCTGAAGAACAGGGAGGTCGGCCGTGAGATGATGTCCTGGGATGAAAGTCTTCCTCAAGCTCTTCACTGCGACTGGAATATGAATTGTAGCAACTTTGCTAGTGCGCAGCGCGCCCTAGATGGGCGCTAACATCGACATACGAGGTGGAGATCCATGGATTCTGTGACGCCAGCATTGAGGCGTATGGGGCTTGCGTTTATGTCGTGTCCAAGGGCGCAGGATCTTCAAGCTGTTTACTCTGCTCGAAGTCCTGAGTTGCGCCTGTAAAGACTGTTACGGTGCCGAAGCTTCCGACTTATGTCGGAAGTAGCACATTGGGAAGTATTTTTGCTAGAGCGATTCTGCTGTGGCTCTGTTTTGGATTCGAGAAAAACCCTCTCGGCTTAATGTTTTCGTCGCCAATCAAGTTTCGACTATTCAGAAGCTAACTATAGAAATGGAGTTGTGGTATGTTCCTACTTCCTTGAACCCAGCAGATATCCTGTCGCGTGGTGCTCCTCCCAATGAATTGATTGAGAATAAGCTGTGGTCTCACGGTCCTCCGTTTCTCCTTGGAGCCCAAGAGGAGTGGCCAACCGCGGTCCCATCTGAGAGATCGACCCTGGAATTACGAACTAGGGTCGTGCTCATTCAGTCTCCGTACGTGGATATAACAGCGGTTTCTAAGTACGCTAATTCGATTACAGCGCTGAATATACACAAGTTTTCTCAACGAACTCGCTAAAACGGTGTCACGGCTAGCGATATCAAATCTGGAACCCAGTTTTTATTTTATTTTTATTTTTTTTCGCGGTCTTTCAGAATTAGGAAATGGCTTGTGCATCAATAAGAGCATCAGCTAGCATTCCTGTATTCATCATAAAGCTTAGAGGCCCAGACGACCGAGGCGCCCTCATGAAACGATTTGTTAATATAAATTAAGCTATTTGTAACAAGTTAAGCTAGGGAGTAAGTAAGGAAATTAAAAATTCTGTATTTTAAATTAGAGGGACAGGAAAGAGATGTTATAGAGTAGTGACCATTGTAGTTCGAACATAATACTCTAAAAGGGTCATGCAGTGCATATATCGAACTACAATGGCTAAGGAACAGAGGACTAAAGTTACGAGTCCTTTTATTAGGAATGTTAAATTTTAAGCGTGTTAGTAAATGCTGGCTAACTACATCCCCGCTAATAAGGTTATGCAGAAAGACTACAAGGAGCATTGTCCTCCATGTGTCCTTGCATGTTTGTTAAGCTAGGTAAGTTTATAAGTAAAAGTCTGCTGCTGTAGGATGGAAGCTGAATATTTGCATCAGGGTATAGACATCTAAGTGCGAATATTAAAAAATTCTTTTGTACGGATTCTATGCGGTCCTTATGTATTCCATATTGGGGACTCCAGACATAATGTTTTAATGGGTCAGTAAATTCTTTTGACTACCTTTTATTAAACCCAAGGACTCCTTTAGCCTTATTAACCATTAAGTTAATATGGTCGGAAAATTTAAGTTTAAATTTCCATTAATAGAATACGTAGCTTGCATAGGGCAAGAACGATAAAAAGATATACCTATGCTTGCATTTTGATCCGTTTAGTATTAGATCATTAGCTAAACCATTTGTGTATAATAGGTTCTCTTTAATAAATATTCTTATTTTCTTTTTTTCATTACACTGATGATGTATAGAAAGTTGAGATGTCATCTAGACGAGGTCCCTCAAGGAATCGACTACAAGGATAAGTGTCCCAAAATGGTAGGCAAATGTTATTTTTGTCCCATATTATTATATTTTTTTTTTTGTATTACAGAGAAAAAAATAATAAATAACAATATTAACCCCACGCAACGTTCAAGCACATGATGGATGATAATTTTTATTCAAAAGAATATGCAACAAACCCGTAAAACTAAACTTCAATAAAACGTTGACAACAAGGAATTCGGTTGAAATTTCAATTTAATTAATTTTTTAATACAATCCTTTGTAAGATTTTTTTTGGACAATGGTATAATACATACTCATGTCAAATATTTTCAAAACGTTAAAAATGAAATAAATATATTAGTCGTAAAAAAAAATAATATATTAAGAGTATATGAAATAAAGGGACACAAACTGAGTGTTTGCTCCAAATTTGCAAACTGTGAAAATGCCTGTTTCAGGCCAGCAACTATGGTCCCAGTAAAAACGCATCAACCGAATCGAAGTTCGTTTAATACTAATAACTCTCTGCTCTCTAACAAGAACGAGTAGTTAACAAAGCGATAACAACATTAGGCGGTACAATTCAAATATTTTCCATAATAAGAGCGTGAGGAACACACGTAGATATCTGGCACCTCGAGCTCGTTGGGGGTCCTACCCGAGGTAGGATTAAGTGAAGGCCACGAGAGAGATTTTGTTGCGTTAACAAACCGCAGAATGTACACAACAATGCGGATTACTTTAAGAAATTAAGATGAATTTTCGAGTTGTGTTGTAACGTGGCTAGTTGTTATATTCCGAATCTCTAACTCTTCATGATTTGCTGAATTTTTGTATTTTGAGGCCAAAGCCTTTGATCTTGAGTCAAGAAGTGAGGACAATCAAACCAAAATAAATTTTTTAATTCATTAACTGTGAAACCTCGAGATGGAAAGTCAGTGGATTGCTGTCAGTGGGTACATGGCGCCAACTAGCCGATGATGTAATCTCTTGAATCTCACTGACGCTGTTGGCAACAAAAGTTTTTAGTTTTGAAGGATGTGTTTGCAGCCAATACAAGACGATTTCTGAATCGGACCAAATTACAACTCGTTCAACTGGAGAGTCGATCAGTGGACGAACTGCTTCCCACAAGTTGGCTAGCAAGAGCGCCGCACAAAGCTCCAGTCGTGGTACCGACTTTGTTTTCAGAGGGGCCACTCTTGATTTTGCAGTAAGCAATTTAACTTCCACACCATGTGGATGTTTGACACGGATGTATAGGCAACATCCGTATGCCTTAGTTGAGGCACCCGCAAAGCCATGTAATTGACATACGGTATTTTTTGTCAATAAATCCAACTCTTCCAAACCGATTGTGATCGATTGCCATTTCTGCTGAAGGCTGTCAGGAATTAGATCATCCCACTCTATCTTAAGCAGCCAAATCTGTTGTATGAGAATTTGGGCCTTTGTGACAACAGGGCAGATAAGCACGAGAGGGTCATATAGGCGAGCAGTAAGGGACAGAATAGATCTTTTTGTTGGCGCATGGCTTGTGCACATCTCTCGCGAAGAAAACTTAAAGATGTCATGTTTTGGGTTCAAAACGAGCCCTAACGTCTTGGTATCTTCGTGCTCCCCGACAGATACATCTGTAGACTGATTAAGATCTATTACTATTTCAACTACTTCGTTTCGCATTGACGTAAGTTCTTCGATTGTATCCGCGCCTGACAAAAGATCGTCAACGTAGAAACTATTCGATAAAACTAAGGATCCTAGAGGGTGAGAAACTTAATATATCTCTTTAAGGTACTTGAGGCAGCGGATAGCTAAGAACGGTGCCGGTCCGTGCCGTATGTAATGGTATTCAAGCGATAGACTTGTAATTTTTCATCCTTATACTGCCTCCATACTATTAGTTGAAAATTACGATGGGATTCAGTTATTTCCACTTGTCGGTACATTTTGACGATATCTGCTGTAATAGCGTATTTGCGAAGACGAAACCTTAGTAATGTAGCGTATAGACATGGCTGTATAGTTGGTCCGATCATCAGCAATTCGTTCAATGACACTTGAGAGCTTGTCTTACTCGATGCATCGAAAACCATTCTAAGTTTAGTGCTTGAACTTTGCGGTCTGAGCACACATTGATAAGGAATTAAGAAATGAGGCTCAGTCGGAATTTCGTCATTGACCAACGTCATGTGACCTAAGGAAATGTAGAGACCTAAGAGAGCGGTACCATCAGGATCAGATACAAAACATAAGTCTAAAAGCCGACCTAACGAATTTCTAACATGATTAATCTGACCTAGGGACATGTCAAACAAGCCCGCGGTGAAGTTATGGTGCGTAATAAGTGACAAAGATGGTGAGTTATAGACGTTGGACCCTTTTAATTCTGGGATATTAAAGTCGCCCACCGCTACGAGCTGGTCACGATCCGTCATAATATTAAAAACGTACCGAATAGCGGACAAATGCTGCCAATATGTGGGCGGTTCGGACGAAGGCGGTATAAACGAACATGTAATGTATAACGATATCACGGACAGAGTGATTTTAATGCAAATAAATTCTATGTCGCCAAACTCTTGTGATTTCGCCTCATCAGAAGCAAGAGGAAATGAGGACTCCACCTCCCCTTCGCTGAGGTCGATCCCGTCTAAAAGTGGTGTACTTACTTGAGCTAACTTTGGAGCTAAAGAAATTTTAGAACAAAGGCTAGAATTGTTCTAGCCCTTGGGGTGGCCAGAGATATGAGCTGAGGCGGATCGGAAACAGCGGATTTCTTACGCTTATGAGACTCATTTAGCAGCTGAAGGCCACTAAACTGAGTGTCAAGCGCACAAGGCTGGTCATTGATTTTACGAAAACCAGTGATCAGCTCTTTAAATCCATTCTTAGTCTGTCTCATGTACGACCTCATTTCGCCTTGGACAGCACGACAATTTTCACAATAGCATCCGTACAGGAAGACTTCATAGAGCAGACCAGTTTAAATTCCTTATTTTTAATAAATAAAACAAAATGAATATATAAAAGTTAAAAACACTATACATTGAACCACTGTGCCAAATAAGATTCTTAAGATTCTCAATATATTCGATTCACAAGTAAGTAAACACCGGTTTACCAATATTTATCATAAAAGCAGTGCGCACAAAAAACACGACTGTTCGCTTAAGAGAAAGAGAAGGAAGTGATGGATGATTTTTAGGCGACCAGACAGCAACAAAACTAATATTTTTTTATTTGTGACACTGGCTTTTTAATTAATAAATGTATGATATAAAAATTTAAAAAAAATTCCATTTCTCTATTTTTATTTGATGTTTGCAACAAATATTAACAAAGAAAATTTTTGGAATAAATTTTTTTTTATACCCTTGCAGAGGGTATTATAATTTTGTCCAAAAGTGTGCAACGCAGTGAAGGAGACATCTCCGACGCTATAAAGTATATATATTCTTAAATAGGATCACCTCCTTAGTTAATATGAGCATGTCCGTCTGTCCGTCTGCCTGTCCTTCTGTCTGTCTGTCCGTTTCTACGCGAACTTGTCTCTCAGTTTTTAAGCTATCGTCTTGAAACTTTGCACACACCCTTCTTTCCTTTGCACGCAGTATATAAGTCGGAACGGCCGACTATATCTTATAGCTGCCATATAACTGATTGATCGGAAATGCTATAACTTCGGTGTTTTTAAAGCTAGAGAATTCGGATTCGGCACGAATGCTATTTTTGGCAAAATAATACAACATGCCGAATTTCATTAGGATCAGCCGACTATATCCTATAGCTGCCATATAACTGAACAATCAGAAATTACCCAACTTTCGTGTTTTTGAAGATAGAAAGTTGGAACTTCGTACAGATTCTATTTTTGGTCAGTTGATCCAACCTACCAAATTGCATAACGATCGGCCGACTATATCTTATAGCTGCCATATAACTGAACGATCGGAAATGGTATTTGGTAAAAATACAAACTTTGGTATTTTTGAAGATGGAAGCTTGGTACTTTGTTTTATATTTTTTATGGTAATAAATTGGTTATATTATGATATTCTCATAAGGATCGGCCAATTTAATCCAATGTTTGCGATATATATCCAGTTTTAACTGCAAAGGTATATCAACTTCGGCTCCGCCCGAAGTTAGCTTTCCTTTCATGTTTTTATTAAAATTAATTTGACTAAATAAGAAAATAACTTCACTAAAAAAAAAAATCAATACAAAAAAAACCATGAAAAAAGACTGAAAAAAGTCAAGGAAAGTTTTTTGTCTTGTCACTCCCCTAAAAATTATCCATCGGGTATGTAGGCACAATCCACATGAAGAACAACAAAAACTTAAAAGCGATGGGCGTTTTAAATGATGTCAACTGAAATATACCCTATTCCTATCCCAGTATTCATTTTTAATGATTCGTAAAATTCGTAAAAGCGATACTCGAATCGGCCCTAATAAGTAAACTCCACTAATTGCAAACGGCCTTGTTCCTATCAAACGATCGGCTGGTAAGTTACCCATTATTTGTGAAGCTAATTTTGGCTTGTATCGAAAGCAATGTACAGAAGCGGAAACTTTACGCTGTAGCTTAACTGTGCATTGAACAATCGACCTCCTACTCGCAACAAAGACACCTCAAGCTTTCCAATTGATTCAGTCACAACAAATGGACTTAATTTTTGAAGTGAGTTTGCGAACTTAACTGATTTTTGTAATTTTACAAGCTCACTTTTATATGCATTTTGCTGGATGACGCTTGCAACGAATAAAAAAGCCGAACCGAGCTCAACCGAGGTAGGATTAAGTGAAGACCACGAGGGAGATTTTGTTGCGTTAAAAAACCGCAGAATGTACACAACAATGCGGATTACTTTAAGAAATTAAGATTAATTTTCGAGTTGTGGTGTAACGTGGCTAGTTGTTATATTCCGAATCTCTAACTCTTCATGATTTGCTGAATTTTTGTATTTTGAGGCCAGCGCCTTTGATCTTGAGTCAAGAAGTGAGGACAATCAAACCAAAATAAATTTTTTAATTCATTAACTGTACAACCTCGAGATGGAAAGTCAGTGGATTGCTGTCAGTGGGTACATGGCGCCAACTAGCCGATGATGTAATCTCTTGAATCTCACTGACGCTGTTGGCAACAAAAGTTTTTAGTTTTGAAGGATGTGTTTGCAGCCAATACAAGACGATTTCTGAATCGGACCAAATTACAACTCGTTCAACTGGAGAGTCGATCAGTGGACGAACTGCTTCCCACAAGTTGGCTAGCAAGAGCGCCGCACAAAGCTCCAGTCGTGGTACCGACTTTGTTTTCAGAGGGGCCACTCTTGATTTTGCAGTAAGCAATTTAACTTCCACACCATGTGGATGTTTGACACGGATGTATAGGCAACATCCGTATGCCTTAGTTGAGGCACCCGCAAAGCCATGTAATTGACATACGGTATTTTTTGTCAATATATCCAACTCTTCCAAACCGATTGTGATCGATTGCCATTTCTGCTGAAGGCTGTCAGGAATTAGATCATCCCACTCTATCTTAAGCAGCCAAATCTGTTGTATGAGAATTTGGGCCTTTGTGACAACAGGGCAGATAAGCACGAGAGGGTCATATAGGCGAGCAGTAAGGGACAGAATAGATCTTTTTGTTGGCGCATGGCTTGTGCACATCTCTCGCGAAGAAAACTTAAAGATGTCATGTTTTGGGTTCAAAACGAGCCCTAACGTCTTGGTATCTTCGTGCTCCCCGACAGATACATCTGTAGACTGATTAAGATCTATTACTATTTCAACTACTTCGTTTCGCATTGACGTAAGTTCTTCGATTGTATCCGCGCCTGACAAAAGATCGTCAACGTAGAAACTATTCGATAAAACTAAGGATCCTAGAGGGTGAGAAACTTAATATATCTCTTTAAGGTACTTGAGGCAGCGGATAGCTAAGAACGGTGCCGGTCCGTGCCGTATGTAATGGTATTCAAGCGATAGACTTGTAATTTTTCATCCTTATACTGCCTCCATACTATTAGTTGAAAATTACAATGGGATTCAGTTATTTCCACTTGTCGGTACATTTTGACGATATCTGCTGTAATAGCGTATTTGCGAAGACGAAACCTTAGTAATGTAGCGTATACACATGGCTGTATAGTTGGTCCGATCATCAGCAATTCGTTCAATGACACTTGAGAGCTTGTCTTACTCGATGCATCGAAAACCATTCTAAGTTTAGTGCTTGAACTTTGCGGTCTGAGCACACATTGATAAGGAATTAAGAAATGAGGCTCAGTCGGAATTTCGTCATTGACCAACGTCATGTGACCTAAGGAAATGTAGAGACCTAAGAGAGCGGTACCATCAGGATCAGATACAAAACATAAGTCTAAAAGCCGACCTAACGAATTTCTAACATGGTTAATCTGACCTAGGGACATGTCAAACATGCCCGCGGTGAAGTCATGGTGCGTAATAAGTGACAAAGATGGTTAGTTATAGACGTTGGACCCTTTTAATTCTGGGATATTAAAGTCGCCCACCGCTACGAGCTGGTCACGATCCGTCATAATATTAAAAACGTACCGAATAGCGGACAAATGCTGGCAATATGTGGGCGGTTCGGACGAAGGCGGTATAAACGAACATGTAATGTATAACGATATCACGGACAGAGTGATTTTAATGCAAATAAATTCTATGTCGCCAAACTCTTGTGATTTCGCCTCATCAGAAGCAAGAGGAAATGAGGACTCCACCTCCCCTTCGCTGAGGTCGATCCCGTCTAAAAGTGGTGTACTTACCTGAGCTAACTTTGGAGCTAAAGAAATTTTAGAACAAAGGCTAGAATTGTTCTAGCCCTTGGGGTGGCCAGAGATATGAGCTGAGGCGGATCGGAAACAGCGGATTTCTTACGCTTATGAGACTCATTTAGCAGCTGAAGGCCACTAAACTGAGTGTCAAGCGCACAAGGCTGGTCATTGATTTTACGAAAACCAGTGATCAGCTCTTTAAATCCATTCTTAGTCTGTCTCATGTACGACC
Source organism: Drosophila pseudoananassae pseudoananassae (assembly GCA_018153035.1). Classification (NCBI taxonomy): domain Eukaryota; kingdom Metazoa; phylum Arthropoda; class Insecta; order Diptera; family Drosophilidae; genus Drosophila; species Drosophila pseudoananassae. The sequence continues at coordinate 1,524,692 of JAECXR010000022.1, read as the reverse complement.
TCATTTCGCCTTGACAGCACGACAATTTTCACAACAATAATGTATACCAGACCTACAGGAAATAGCATCCGAAACTTACGCAGTGAACCCGGCACACTTGGCGTGTACGACGTTTTCAAATAGCCAGCAATAGATGGTAGGCTGGGATGAGGAAAATGTCTTGTTACAAGACTTCATAGAGCAGACCAGTTTAAATTCCTTATTTTTAATAAATAAAACAAAATGAATATATAAAAGTTAAAAACACTATACCTTGAACCACTGTGCCAAATAGGAAGCCAAAGAGGGAGCTTTGGGGAGTCCAAAGGAAAAATGAAAAATAGAGATAAGACGGGGAAGAAGCAGAGCTGAGCTATGCTTGGGATTGAATTTAGACAAATTATTAATTCGCCTCCAAATATACCACAGCACTCGCGTAGCGATACGGTTTAAGCTTAAGATTCTTAAGATTCTCAATATATTCGATTCACAAGTAAGTAAACACCGGTTTACCAATATTTACGACCGTAAAAACACGACCGTTCGCTTAAGAGAAAGAGAAGGAAGTGATGGATGATTTTTAGGCGAGCAGACAGCAACAAAACTAATAATTTTTTTTTTGGGACACTGGCTTTTTAATTAATAAATGTATGATTTAAAAATTTAAAAAAAATACCATTTCTCTATTTTTAATTAATGTTTGCAACAAATATTAACAAAGAAAATTTTTGGAATAAATTTTTTTTTTAATTAAAATTAAGTTGACTAAATAAGAAAATAACTTCACTTTAAAAAAAAATCAATACAAAAAAACCATGAAAAAAGACTGAAAAAAGTCAAGGAAAGTTTTTTGTCTTGTCACTCCCCTAAAAATTATCCATCGGGTATGTAGGCACAATCCACATGAAGAACAACAAAAACTTAAAAGCGATGGGCGTTTTAAATGATGTCAACTGAAATATACCCTATTCCTATCCCAGTATTCATTTTTAATGATTCGTAAAATTCGTAAAAGCGATACTCGAATCGGCCCTAATAAGTAAACTGCACTAATTGCAAACGGCCTTGTTCCTATCAAACGATCGGCTGGTAAGTTACCCATTATTTGTGAAGCTAATTTTGGCTTGTATCGAAAGCAATGTACAGAAGCGGAAACTTTACGCTGTAGCTTAACTGTGCATTGAACAATCGACCTCCTACTCGCAACAAAGACACCTCAAGCTTTCCAATTGATTCAGTCACAACAAATGGACTTAATTTTTGAAGTGAGTTTGCGAACTTAACTGATTTTTGTAATTTTACAAGCTCACTTTTATATGCATTTTGCTGGATGACGCTTACAACGAATAAAAAAGCCGAACCGAGCTCAACCGAGGTAGGATTAAGTGAAGACCACGAGGGAGATTTTGTTGCGTTAACAAACCGCAGAATGTACACAACAAGATGAATGAATTCGAGTTGTGGTGTAACGTGGCTAGTTGTTATATTCCGAATCTCTAACTCTTCATGATTTGCTGAATTTTTGTATTTTGAGGCCAGCGCCTTTGATCTTGAGTCAAGAAGTGAGGACAATCAAACCAAAATAAATTTTTAAATTCATTAACTGTACAACCTCGAGATGGAAAGTCCGCTGGATTGCTGTCAGTGGGTACATGGCGCCAACTAGCCGATGATGTAATCTCTTGAATCTCACTGACGCTGTTGGCAACAAAAGTTTTTAGTTTTGAAGGACGTGTTTGCAGCCAATACAAGACGATTTCTGAATCGGACCAAATTACAACTCGTTCAACTGGAGAGTCGATCAGTGGACGAACTGCTTCCCACAAGTTGGCTAGCAAGAGCGCCGCACAAAGCTCCAGTCGTGGTACCGACTTTGTTTTCAGAGGGGCCACTCTTGATTTTGCAGTAAGCAATTTAACTTCCACACCATGTGGATGTTTGACACGGATGTATAGGCAACATCCGTATGCCTTAGTTGAGGCACCCGCAAAGCCATGTAATTGACATACGGTATTTTTTGTCAATATATCCAACTCTTCCAAACCGATTGTGATCGATTGCCATTTCTGCTGAAGGCTGTCAGGAATTAGATCATCCCACTCTATCTTAAGCAGCCAAAGCTGTTGTATAAGAATTTGGGCCTTTGTGACAAAAGGGCAGATAAGCACGAGAGCGTCATATAGGCGAGCAGTAAGGGACAGAATAGATCTTTTTGTTGGCGCATGGCTTGTGCACATCTCTCGCGAAGAAAACTTAAAGATGTCATGTTTTGGGTTCCAAACGAGTCTTGGTATCTTCGTGCTCCCCGACAGATACATCTGTAGACTGATTAAGATCTATTACTATTTCAACTACTTCGTTTCGCATTGACGTAAGTTCTTCGATTGTATCCGCGCCTGACAAAAGATCGTCAACGTAGAAACTATTCGATAAAACTAAGGATCCTAGAGGGTGAGAAACTGAATATATCTCTTTAAGGTACTTGAGGCAGCGGATAGCTAAGAACGGTGCCGGTCCGTGCCGTATGTAATGGTATTCAAGCGATAGACTTGTAATTTTTCATCCTTATACTGCCTTCATACTATTAGTTGAAAATTACGATGGGATTCAGTTATTTCCACTTGTCGGTACATTTTGACGATATCTGCTGAAATAGCGTATTTGCGAAGACGAAACCTTAGTAATGTAGCGTATAGACATGGCTGTATAGTTGGTCCGATCATCAGCAATTCGTTTAATGACACTTGAGAGCTTGTCTTACTCGATGCATCGAAAACCATTCTAAGTTTAGTGCTTGAACTTTGCGGTCTGAGCACACATTGACAAGGAATTAAGAAATGAGGCTCAGTCGGAATTTCGTCATTGACCAACGTCATGTGACCTAAGGAAATGTAGAGACCTAAGAGAGCGGTACCATCAGGATCAGATACAAAACATAAGTCTAAAAGCCGACCTAACGAATTTCTAACATGGTTAATCTGACCTAGGGACATGTCAAACATGCCCGCGGTGAAGTCATGGTGCGTATTAAGTGACAAAGATGGTTAGTTATAGACGTTGGACCCTTTTAATTCTGGGATATTAAAGTCGCCCACCGCTACGAGCTGGTCACGATCCGTCATAATATTAAAAACGTACCGAATAGCGGACAAATGCTGGCAATATGTGGGCGGTTCGGACGAAGGCGGTATAAACGAACATGTAATGTATAACGATATCACGGACAGAGTGATTTTAATGCAAATAAATTCTATGTCGCCAAACTCTTGTGATTTCGCCTCATCAGAAGCAAGAGGAAATGAGGACTCCACCTCCCCTTCGCTGAGGTCGATCCCGTCTAAAAGTGGTGTACTTACTTGAGCTAACTTTGGAGCTAAAGAAATTTTAGAACAAAGGCTAGAATTGTTCTAGCCCTTGGGGTGGCCAGAGATATGAGCTGAGGCGGATCGGAAACAGCGGATTTCTTACGCTTATGAGACTCATTTAGCAGCTGAAGGCCACTAAACTGAGTGTCAAGCGCACAAGGCTGGTCATTGATTTTACGAAAACCAGTGATCAGCTCTTTAAATCCATTCTTAGTCTGTCTCATGTACGACCTCATTTCGCCTTGACAGCACGACAATTTTCACAACAATAATGTATACCAGACCTACAGGAAATAGCATCCGAAACTTACGCAGTGAACCCGGCACACTTGGCGTGTACGACGTTTTCAAATAGCCAGCAATAGATGGTAGGCTGGGATGAGGAAAATGTCTTGTTACAAGACTTCATAGAGCAGACCAGTTTAAATTCCTTATTTTTAATAAATAAAACAAAATGAATATATAAAAGTTAAAAACACTATACCTTGAACCACTGTGCCAAATAGGAAGCCAAAGAGGGAGCTTTGGGGAGTCCAAAGGAAAAATGAAAAATAGAGATAAGACGGGGAAGAAGCAGAGCTGAGCTATGCTTGGGATTGAATTTAGACAAATTATTAATTCGCCTCCAAATATACCACAGCACTCGCGTAGCGATACGGTTTAAGCTTAAGATTCTTAAGATTCTCAATATATTCGATTCACAAGTAAGTAAACACCGGTTTACCAATATTTACGACCGTAAAAACACGACCGTTCGCTTAAGAGAAAGAGAAGGAAGTGATGGATGATTTTTAGGCGAGCAGACAGCAACAAAACTAATAATTTTTTTTTTGGGACACTGGCTTTTTAATTAATAAATGTATGATTTAAAAATTTGAAAAAAATACCATTTCTCTATTTTTAATTAATGTTTGCAACAAATATTAACAAAGAAAATTTTTGGAATAAATTTTTTTTTTAATTAAAATTAAGTTGACTAAATAAGAAAATAACTTCACTTTAAAAAAAAATCAATACAAAAAAAACCATGAAAAAAGACTGAAAAAAGTCAAGGAAAGTTTTTTGTCTTGTCACTCCCCTAAAAATTATCCATCGGGTATGTAGGCACAATCCACATGAAGAACAACAAAAACTTAAAAGCGATGGGCGTTTTAAATGATGTCAACTGAAATATACCCTATTCCTATCCCAGTATTCATTTTTAATGATTCGTAAAATTCGTAAAAGCGATACTCGAATCGGCCCTAATAAGTAAACTGCACTAATTGCAAACGGCCTTGTTCCTATCAAACGATCGGCTGGTAAGTTACCCATTATTTGTGAAGCTAATTTTGGCTTGTATCGAAAGCAATGTACAGAAGCGGAAACTTTACGCTGTAGCTTAACTGTGCATTGAACAATCGACCTCCTACTCGCAACAAAGACACCTCAAGCTTTCCAATTGATTCAGTCACAACAAATGGACTTAATTTTTGAAGTGAGTTTGCGAACTTAACTGATTTTTGTAATTTTACAAGCTCACTTTTATATGCATTTTGCTGGATGACGCTTACAACGAATAAAAAAGCAGAACCGAGCTCAACCGAGGTAGGATTAAGTGAAGACCACGAGGGAGATTTTGTTGCGTTAACAAACCGCAGAATGTACACAACAAGATGAATGAATTCGAGTTGTGGTGTAACGTGGCTAGTTGTTATATTCCGAATCTCTAACTCTTCATGATTTGCTGAATTTTTGTATTTTGAGGCCAGCGCCTTTGATCTTGAGTCAAGAAGTGAGGACAATCAAACCAAAATAAATTTTTAAATTCATTAACTGTACAACCTCGAGATGGAAAGTCCGCTGGATTGCTGTCAGTGGGTACATGGCGCCAACTAGCCGATGATGTAATCTCTTGAATCTCACTGACGCTGTTGGCAACAAAAGTTTTTAGTTTTGAAGGATGTGTTTGCAGCCAATACAAGACGATTTCTGAATCGGACCAAATTACAACTCGTTCAACTGGAGAGTCGATCAGTGGACGAACTGCTTCCCACAAGTTGGCTAGCAAGAGCGCCGCACAAAGCTCCAGTCGTGGTACCGACTTTGTTTTCAGAGGGGCCACTCTTGATTTTGCAGTAAGCAATTTAACTTCCACACCATGTGGATGTTTGACACGGATGTATAGGCAACATCCGTATGCCTTAGTTGAGGCACCCGCAAAGCCATGTAATTGACATACGGTATTTTTTGTCAATATATCCAACTCTTCCAAACCGATTGTGATCGATTGCCATTTCTGCTGAAGGCTGTCAGGAATTAGATCATCCCACTCTATCTTAAGCAGCCAAAGCTGTTGTATAAGAATTTGGGCCTTTGTGACAAAAGGGCAGATAAGCACGAGAGCGTCATATAGGCGAGCAGTAAGGGACAGAATAGATCTTTTTGTTGGCGCATGGCTTGTGCACATCTCTCGCGAAGAAAACTTAAAGATGTCATGTTTTGGGTTCCAAACGAGTCTTGGTATCTTCGTGCTCCCCGACAGATACATCTGTAGACTGATTAAGATCTATTACTATTTCAACTACTTCGTTTCGCATTGACGTAAGTTCTTCGATTGTATCCGCGCCTGACAAAAGATCGTCAACGTAGAAACTATTCGATAAAACTAAGGATCCTAGAGGGTGAGAAACTGAATATATCTCTTTAAGGTACTTGAGGCAGCGGATAGCTAAGAACGGTGCCGGTCCGTGCCGTATGTAATGGTATTCAAGCGATAGACTTGTAATTTTTCATCCTTATACTGCCTTCATACTATTAGTTGAAAATTACGATGGGATTCAGTTATTTCCACTTGTCGGTACATTTTGACGATATCTGCTGAAATAGCGTATTTGCGAAGACGAAACCTTAGTAATGTAGCGTATAGACATGGCTGTATAGTTGGTCCGATCATCAGCAATTCGTTTAATGACACTTGAGAGCTTGTCTTACTCGATGCATCGAAAACCATTCTAAGTTTAGTGCTTGAACTTTGCGGTCTGAGCACACATTGACAAGGAATTAAGAAATGAGGCTCAGTCGGAATTTCGTCATTGACCAACGTCATGTGACCTAAGGAAATGTAGAGACCTAAGAGAGCGGTACCATCAGGATCAGATACAAAACATAAGTCTAAAAGCCGACCTAACGAATTTCTAACATGGTTAATCTGACCTAGGGACATGTCAAACATGCCCGCGGTGAAGTCATGGTGCGTATTAAGTGACAAAGATGGTTAGTTATAGACGTTGGACCCTTTTAATTCTGGGATATTAAAGTCGCCCACCGCTACGAGCTGGTCACGATCCGTCATAATATTAAAAACGTACCGAATAGCGGACAAATGCTGGCAATATGTGGGCGGTTCGGACGAAGGCGGTATAAACGAACATGTAATGTATAACGATATCACGGACAGAGTGATTTTAATGCAAATAAATTCTATGTCGCCAAACTCTTGTGATTTCGCCTCATCAGAAGCAAGAGGAAATGAGGACTCCACCTCCCCTTCGCTGAGGTCGATCCCGTCTAAAAGTGGTGTACTTACTTGAGCTAACTTTGGAGCTAAAGAAATTTTAGAACAAAGGCTAGAATTGTTCTAGCCCTTGGGGTGGCCAGAGATATGAGCTGAGGCGGATCGGAAACAGCGGATTTCTTACGCTTATGAGACTCATTTAGCAGCTGAAGGCCACTAAACTGAGTGTCAAGCGCACAAGGCTGGTCATTGATTTTACGAAAACCAGTGATCAGCTCTTTAAATCCATTCTTAGTCTGTCTCATGTACGACCTCATTTCGCCTTGACAGCACGACAATTTTCACAACAATAATGTATACCAGACCTACAGGAAATAGCATCCGAAACTTACGCAGTGAACCCGGCACACTTGGCGTGTACGACGTTTTCAAATAGCCAGCAATAGATGGTAGGCTGGGATGAGGAAATTGTCTTGTTACAAGACTTCATAGAGCAGACCAGTTTAAATTCCTTATTTTTAATAAATAAATTAAAATGAATATATAAAAGTTAAAAACACTATACCTTGAACCACTGTGCCATATAGGAAGCCAAAGAGGGAGCTTTGGGGAGTGCAAAGGAAAAATGAAAAATAGAGATAAGACGGGGAAGAAGCAGAGCTGAGCTATGATTGGGATTGAATTTAGACAAATTATTAATTCGCCTCCAAATATACCACAGCACTCGCGTAGCAATACGGTTTAAGCTTAAGATTCTTAAGATTCTCAATATATTCGATTCACAAGTAAGTAAACAGCGGTTTACCAATATTTATCATAAAAGCAGTGCGCACAAAAAACACGACCGTTCGCTTAAGAGAAAGAAAGGGAAGTGATGGATGATTTTTAGGCGACCAGACAGCAACAAAACTAATAATTTTTTTTTTGGGACACTAGCTTTTTAATTAATAAATGTATGATTAAAAAATTAAAAAAAAATTCCATTTCTCTATTTTTAATTGATGTTTGGAACAAATATTAACAAAGAAAATTTTTGGAATAAATTTTTTTATTAAAATTAAGTTGACTAAATAAGAAAATAACTTCACTTAAAAAAAAATCAATACAAAAAAAACCATGAAAAAAGACTGAAAAAAGTCAAGGAAAGTTTTTTGTCTTGTCACTCCCCTAAAAATTATCCATCGGGTATGTAGGCACAATCCACATGAAGAACAACAAAAACTTAAAAGCGATGGGCGGTTCACATGAACAACAACAAAAACTTAAAAGCGATGGGCGTTTTAAATGATGTCAACTGAAATATACCCTATTCCTATCCCAGTATTCATTTTTAATGATTCGTAAAATTCGTAAAAGCGATACTCGAATCGGCCCTAATAAGTAAACTCCACTAATTGCAAACGGCCTTGTTCCTATCAAACGATCGGCTGGTAAGTTACCCATTATTTGTGAAGCTAATTTTGGCTTGTATCGAAAGCAATGTACAGAAGCGGAAACTTTACGCTGTAGCTTAACTGTGCATTGAACAATCGACCTCCTACTCGCAACAAAGACACCTCAAGCTTTCCAATTGATTCAGTCACAACAAATGGACTTAATTTTTGAAGTGAGTTTGCGAACTTAACTGATTTTTGTAATTTTACATGCATTTTGCTGGATGACGCTTACAACGAATAAAAAAGCAGAACCGAGCTCAACCGAGGTAGGATTAAGTGAAGACCACGAGGGAGATTTTGTTGCGTTAACAAACCGCAGAATGTACACAACAATGCGGATTACTTTAAGAAATTGAGATGAATTTTCGAGTTGTGGTTTAATGTGGCTAGTTGTTATATTCCGAATCTCTAACTCTTCATGATTTGCTTAATTTTTGTATTTTGAGGCCAGCGCCTTTGATCTTGAGTCAAGAAGTGAGGACAATCAAACCAAAATAAATTTTTTAATTCATTAACTGTACAACCTCGAGATGGAAAGTCCGCTGGATTGCTGTCAGTGGGTACATGGCGCCAACTAGCCGATGATGTAATCTCTTGAATCTCACTGACGCTGTTGGCAACAAAAGTTTTTAGTTTTGAAGGATGTGTTTGCAGTCAATACAAGACGATTTCTGAATCGGACCAAATTACAACTCGTTCAACTGGAGAGTCGATCAGTGGACGAACTGCTTCCCACAAGTTGGCTAGCAAGAGCGCCGCACAAAGCTCCAGTCGTGGTACCGACTTTGTTTTCAGAGGGGCCACTCTTGATTTTGCAGTAAGCAATTTAACTTCCACACCATGTGGATGTTTGACACGGATGTATAGGCAACATCCGTATGCCTTAGTTGAGGCACCCGCAAAGCCATGTAATTGACATACGGTATTTTTTGTCAATATATCCAACTCTTCCAAACCGATTGTGATCGATTGCCATTTCTGCTGAAGGCTGTCAGGAATTAGATCATCCCACTCTATCTTAAGCAGCCAAAGCTGTTGTATAAGAATTTGGGCCTTTGTGACAAAAGGGCAGATAAGCACGAGAGCGTCATATAGGCGAGCAGTAAGGGACAGAATAGATCTTTTTGTTGGCGCATGGCATGTGCACATCTCTCGCGAAGAAAATTTAAAGATGTCATGTTTTGGGTTCCAAACGAGCCCTAACGTCTTGGTATCTTCGTGCTCCCCGACAGATACATCTGTAGACTGATTAAGATCTATTACTATTTCAACTACTTCGTTTCGCATTGACGTAAGTTCTTCGATTGTATCCGCGCCTGACAAAAGATCGTCAACGTAGAAACTATTCGATAAAACTAAGGATCCTAGAGGGTGAGAAACTGAATATATCTCTTTAAGGTACTTGAGGCAGCGGATAGCTAAGAACGGTGCCGGTCCGTGTCGTATGTAATGGTATTCATGCGATAGACTTGTAATTTTTCTTCCTTATACTGCCTCCATACTATTAGTTGAAAATTACGATGGGATTCAGTTATTTATACTTGTCGGTACATTTTGACGATATCTGCTGAAATAGCGTATTTGCGAAGACGAAACCTTAGTAATGTAGCGTATAGACATGGCTGTATAGTTGGTCCGATCATCAGCAATTCGTTCAATGACACTTGAAAGCTTGTCTTACTCGATGCATCGAAAACCATTCTAAGTTTAGTGCTTGAACTTTGCGGTCTGAGCACATATGGATAAGGAATTAAGAAATGAGGCTCAGTCGGAATTTCGTCATTGACCAACGTCATGTGACCTAAGGAAATGCACTCCTTCTTAAAGAAAACGTACATAGAATTTATTTCTGTAATATTTGACCGAGCTAGTAGATATCTTGATAAATCAATACTACCGCAGGTTTTTTTATATTTAAGTAAAAGCTTATTTTTTTTATTTTTTAGGTTAGTGAGGAACCTTGTAAACCAAGGAGGATTTGTTGAAGCAGACGGATATTTCCATGGCACACATGAGTCAATATATTTATCTAAAGTACAGTAAAACAGTTTCTAAGGTGACGTTAAGATCAGTGCATGCCAGAATATCAGTGTGAAAATCAGCTTTACGGAAACCGCGAATCTTAATTACCGCGCGTGGAGACATCTGATCGATACCTGGAATGGTTTCGATTGAGACCTCCAGTGTGGGGTGCTATGGATTCTCTGGGGTTGAAAGGGGAAAAGCTATGGAGAGAGCGGTACCATCAGGATCAGATATAAAATATAAGTCGAAAAGCCGACCTAACGAATTTCTAACATGGTTAATCTGACCTAGGGACATGTCAAACATGCCCGCGGTGAAGTCATGGTGCGTAATAAGTGACAAAGATGGTGAGTTATAGACGTTGGACCCTATTAATTCTGGGATATTAAAGTCGCCCACCGCTACGAGCTGGTCACGATCCGTCATAATATTAAAAACGTACCGAATAGCGGACAAATGCTGCCAATTTGTGGGCGGTTCGGACGAAGGCGGTATAAACGAACATGTAATTTATAAGGATATCACGGACAGAGTGATTTTAATGCAAATAAATTCTATGTCGCCAAACTATTGTGATTTCGCCTCATCAGAAGCAAGAGGAAATGAGGACTCCACCTCCCCTTCGCTGAGGTCGATCACGTCTAAAAGTGGTGTACTTACTTGAGCTAACTTCGGAGCTAAAGAAATTTTAGAACAAAGGCTAGAATTGTTCTAGCCCTTGGGGTGGCCAGAGATATGAGCTGAGGCGGATCGGAAACAGCGGATTTCTTACGCTTATGAGACTCATTTAGCAGCTGAAGGCCACTAAACTGAGTGTCAAGCGCACAAGGCTGGTCATTGATTTTACGAAAACCAGTGATCAGCTCTTTAAATCCATTCTTAGTCTGTCTCATGTACGACCTCATTTCGCCTTGGACAGCACGACAATTTTCACAACAATAATGTATACCAGACCTACGGCAAATAGCATCCGAAACTTACGCAGTGAACCCGGCACACTTGGCGTGTACGACGTTTTCAAATAGCCAGCAATGGATGGTAGGCTGGGATGAGGAAATTATCTTGTTATAAGACTTCATAGAACAGACCAGTTTAAATTCCTTATTTTTAATAAATAAAACAAAATGAATATATAAAAGTTAAAAACACTATACCTTGAACCACTGTGCCAAATAGGAAGCCAAAGAGGGAGCTTTGGGGAGTCCAAAGGAAAAATGAAAAATAGAGATAAGACGGGGAAGAAGCAGAGCTGAGCTATGATTGGGATTGAATTTAGACAAATTATTAATTCGCCTCCAAATATACCACAGCACTCGCGTAGCGATAAGCTTAAGATTCTTAAGATTCTCAATAAATTCGATTCACAAGTAAGTAAACACCGGTTTATCAATATTTATCAAAAAAGCAGTGCGCACAAAAAACACGACCGTTCGCTTAAAAGAAAGAGAAGGAAGTGATGGATGATTTTTAGGCGACCAGACAGCAACAAAACTAATAATTTTTTTTTGGGACACTGGCTTTTTAATTAATAAATTTATGATTTAAAAATTTAAAAAAAATTCCATTTCTCTATTTTTATACCCTTGCAGAGGGTATTATAATTTTGTCCAAAAGTGTGCAACGCAGTGAAGGAGACATCTCCGACCCTATAAAGTATATATATTCTTGATCAGGATCACCTCCTGAGTTGATATAAGCATGTCCGTCTGTCTGTCTGTCCGTCTGTCTGTTTCTACGCAAACTAGTCTCTCAGTTTTAAAGCTATCGTCTTGAAACTTGAAACTATCGTCTTGCACACACCCTTCTTTCCTTTGCACGCAGTATATAAGTCGGAACGGCCGGGATCGGCTGATTGATCGGAAATGGTATAACTTTGGTATTTTTAGAGTTACAGAGTTCAGATTTTGTACGAATGCTATTTTTGGCTAATTAGTACGAGCTATCAAATTTCATAAGGATCAGCCGATTATATCTTATAGCTTCTATATAAATGATTCGGTGTTTTTGAAGCTAGAGAATTTGGATTTGGTACGAATGCTATTTTTGGCAAAATAATACAACATGCCGAATTTCATAAGGATCAGCCGACTATATCCTATAGCTGCCATATAACTGAACAATCGGAAATTACCCAACTTTCGTGTTTTTGAAGATAGAAAGTTAGGAAAAGAGTTTCCTTTCTTCCTTTTCAAGAAAGGAAAGCTAGCTTCGGGCGGAGCCGAAGTTGATATACCCTTGCATTTAAAACCGGATATATATCGCAAACATCGGATTAAATTGGACGATCCTTATGAGAATATCATAATATAACCAATTTATTACAATAAAAAATCGAAAACAAAGTATCAAGCTTCCATCTTCAAAAATATCAAAGTTGCTATTTTTACCAAATACCATCTCCGATCGTTTAGTTATATGGCAGATATAAGATATAGTCGGCCGATCGTTATGCAATTTGGTAGGTTGGATCAACTGACCAAAAATAGAATCTGTACGAAGTTCCAACTTTCTATCTTCAAAAACACGAAAGTTGGGTAATTTCTGATTGTTCAGTTATATGGCAGCTATAGGATATAGTCGGCTGATCCTTATGAAATTCGGCATGTTGTATTATTTTGCCAAAAATAGCATTCGTACCAAATCCAAATTCTCTAGCTTCAAAAACACCGAATCATTTATATAGAAGCTATAAGATATAATCGGCTGATCCTTATGAAATTTGATAGCTCGTACTAATTAGCCAAAAATAGCATTCGTACAAAATCTGAACTCTGTAACTCTAAAAATACCAAAGTTATACCATTTCCGATCAATCAGTTATATGGAAAGCTATAGGATATAGTCGGCCGATCCCGTTCCGACTTATATACTGCGTGCAAAGGAAAGAAGGGTGTGTGCAAAGTTTCAAGACGATAGCTTTAAAACTGAGAGACTAGTTCGCGTAGAAACAGACAGACGGACAGACAGACAGACGGACAGACGGACAGACGGACATACTTATATCAACTCAGGAGGTGATCCTGATCAAGAATATATATACTTTATAGGGTCGGAGATGTCTCCTTCACTGCGTTGCACACTTTTGGACAAAATTATAATACCCTCTGCAAGGGTATAAAAAACCATGAAAAAAGACTGAAAAAAGTCAAAGTAAAGTTTTGTGTCTTGTCACTCCCCTAAAAATTATCTATCGGGTATGTAGGCACAATCCACATGAAGAACAACAAAAACTTAAAAGCGATGGGCGTTTTAAATGATGTCAACTGAAATATACCCTATTCCTATCCCAGTATTTATTTTTAATGATTCGTAAAAATATATATATGCAAAACATTTTACTGCCAACACTTAATCTTATTCCTAAATAAATGTAAAATGTATGCTGAAAAATTAAAAACTATATTTAAAAAAATAATATAATATCGTTCGTCATTTCACCCAATCACGAATACCCAAATTATCTTAGTGTAGCAAGCCTGAAAAGTTACAAAAATCAAAAATGATGTGCGCTGGCTTCGAATCGAAATGGCACGGACACATACACCTGTTTTTTTTTTTTTTTTTATATTCGTGTTTATTTGCTCCTTACAAACTATCTTATAGACCTACTGTACATTTTTTCTTTTCCCTGACTGGGCTGCAGGAGCTTGGACCTAAGTCGTGCGGTACGGCCGTGAAGCAATGCTTCGCACAACTCTAACGCCCTACTCCTCCCGCCCGTTACGTGCCCTCTCCAGGGCTCTCAGCTCCATCATGGTCTTGGCCACATATACGGCAATGGCTTCCCACTTCGCCGGCGTCTGCAGCATTAGCGGCACCATGCTGCTGGGTGTGAAGGGCTCTTCCAGGATCTCCTCCATGGTTAGGCGATCCTCCACAAATCTTCTACATTCAAAGAGGACGTGGAGAGGGTCCTCTGTGACTCCACTGCCGCACGACGGGCAAAAGTCCTCGCTTTCGTGGCCAAAGTGCTTTAAGTAGCTTCGGAAGCACCCATGGCCGCTAAGGGCCTGCGTGAGGTAGAAGTCTACCTGGCCATGCTTCCTATCGGTCCACTTCCCCACGTCCGGAATGAGCCGAAACGTCCAGCGTCCCTTGGAAGATTCCTCCCATCGCCGCTGCCAGTTTGTCAGACTTGTGGCTCTCACTTCCCTCCTCCTGACCGACACTGTAGAAAGGCTGTCCTGAGCCATGTTGGCCAGCTCCTTCCTTTCTCGGACCAGCTCTTGGATGGGTATCAGCCCTGCGATCACTAGGGCCGCGTCGTCCGATACCGTCCTAAAGGCGCAGGATATCCGTAACGCGCAGAGGCGGTGGTCTGCCTCGATTCCTCGCGCGTAGGACCTTACTCCCATCGCCTCGGCCCACACCGGGGCGGCGTAGAGGATTTGGGAGCTCACCACGCTAGTGATGAGCTTTCTCCTTTCCTGCCTCGGGCCTCTGATGTTGAGGAGCATCCGCGATAGGGCTCTCGTCGTCTCGCTCGCCCTCCTGTGGGCGTACTCAAGGTGCTCCCGGAACGAGAGCCTTGTGTCCAGCCAGACCCCTAGGTATTTTATGGCTCTCCTCGAGGTAACGGCCACTCCTCCTACAAGTACGGTCGCAGTCTCGACCTTCTTCCGGCTCGAAATCAGCACTGCTTCAGTCTTGTGGGGCGAGGAGAAGGCCGGCGCTAGACATCCATGCCTCCACTTTCACCACCGCGGAGTTGGTTAGGGTTTCCACCCCACGAACTGTCTTCGCCACCACCACAAGGGCTATATCGTCGGCGAATCCTACGATGGTAGTACCCTCCTCCATAGGTAATCGGAGGACTCCATCGTACATAGTGTTCCACAAGAGCGGCCCCAGTACAGAGCCCTGGGGCACTCCCGCGGAGATCACTCGCTCCTTCTGCCCTTCCCGCGTATCGTACAGGAGTACTCTATCGCTCAGGTAGCTGTCCACCATCTTTAGCAGATATGCCGGGATCCTCCTTCAGGGCTTGGAGAGTCCGCGACCAGCTCGCCGTGTTGAAGGCGTTCTTCACGTCCAGGGTGGTAACCAGGCAGTATTGCTTGGCACCCCCATTCCATCTGGTGCCTTGGATGGCGCTTGCTGCCAGGTTCTTTACCCTCATAATGGCCTCCAGCGTTGACTTCCCTTTCCGGAACCCGTACTGCTCCTCTGCCAGTCCACCTTCCCTGCTTATCGCCGCCTGGAGTCTCGTGGCCAGGATCTTCTCCAGTACCTTGCCTACCGTGTCTAGAAGGCAGATTGGTCGGTAAGATGCGGCCTCTCCTGGTGGCTTACCTGGCTTCATTAGCAGAAGGAGCCTCTGCTTCTTCCACACCTTCGGGAAGGATCCTTCATACAGGCACTGGTTGTAAATGGCTGCTACCTTTTCTGGTATTTGGGCCAGAACCACTTTTAGCGCTCGATTTGGCACCGCGTCCGGACCGGGAGCTTTCTTAGAGGCTAGGTTCCGAGCGGCCACTAGCACCTCTTCTGCTGTGACGGCTTCCACCGGCTCGTCTTCCAAATCCTCAATAGCCGGGCGGATTCCCTCCGCTCTACTGCTTGGGAACAGGACGTCAATTATTGCCCTCAGTGCTACCGAGTCGGAGGGGGGTTGGCTCCCCGCCTTGACCTTTTTTGTCACCATTCTGTACGCCTGTCCCCCTTGAACTCAAGGTGCCTTTGCTCCTGCGCGTCGGTGCCTCGAGCTCGCTGCAGGGATCGTCTAGACCTTAGGCACTCTTTGCGGAGAGACGAGATTTGGCTTGTCCACCACGGGGCCGGCTTGTGATGCCGAGCAAAGGTCGTGCGCTCCTTCATGCTTGCCTTGCAGGCCGCATCAAGGGCCGTAGCAAGCGCCTCCGCCGATTCGTTGGCTGTCTCGTGGAGATCAAGCTCCGCCGTTCGCATATGGGTTTTCAATTGTTGGACTACTAGCGTATCCTGTCGAAACGCCTTGCCGCAGGGGGGAATGCTCGAGATCGCCTGGCTGGTTCCAAGCGAGCAAAGTATGGCCTCGTGGTCACTGGCCGTGCAGATGTCGGCGATTTCCCACTTTGATGTCCGTGCCAGACTACTGCTGACGAAGGTCAGGTCGATGATGGAACCGGCGCCTGCTCTGTTGTAGGTTTCCTGGTTGCCCTCGTTGAGAAGGGCGAGGTCCAGGGGTGTTAGGATCTCCAGCAAGGCTCTGCCTCTAGCATTCGTGGTGGTACTCCCCTACTCCTGTGCCCACGCGTTAAAATCACCTGCTATTAGGACTGGGTGCTTGCCTCTGGCATCGACCGCAAGCTCTTCTAGAGCCTTGCAGTAAGCATCAAGTGAGAGGCTTGGGGCTAGGTAGCAGCTGTACACCCATGTACCTCCCCACTGGATTCTCACGAACCCTTCGCCTCTTCTTACTTGACACGGCTGTACGGCTCGCTGAGAATGGCTATGTCAGCATTCACCTCGCCTACAGTGTGTCGCAGGAGGTCCTGCGCCGCTCTGCAGTGATTCAGGTTCAGCTGGATCACTTGCATCCTGTCTTATCTTTAACAGCTCCATTGGAAAGCGGACACCTGTGTATGTGAATGTGTGACACGCATACATACAAAGATCAACCAAACCCATGCCAACCTTCTTCATCGCGCTCCGTTCAGAGACGGAGAAACAGAAAACATTTAATGAGAGTATGAGCGTAAGATGAACGAACGATAAGCGTAAGAAAGAGTAAGAATTCGCTCTGTGGCCTGCTGGGTTGTCTATAAGTATGCTGTATGGTTAGTGGTATTATATAATTACTGAGTATGAACAATCTACTGAATCCTTAATTTGTGTATAATAGGTTCTCTTTAATAAATATTCTTATTTTCTTTTTATCATTACACTGATGATGTATAGAAAGTTGAGATGTCATCTAGACGAGGTCCCTCAAGGAATCGACTACAAGGATAAGTGTCCCAAAATGGTAGGCAAATGTTATTTTTGTCCCATATTATTATATTTTTTTTTGTATTACAGAGAAAAAAATAATAAATAACAATATTAACCCCACGCAACGTTCAAGCACATGATGGATGATAATTTTTATTCAAAAGAATATGCAACAAACCCGTAAAACTAAACTTCAATAAAACGTTGACAACAAGGAATTCGGTTGAAATTTCAATTTAATTAATTTTTTAATACAATCCTTTGTAAGATTTTTTTTGGACAATGGTATAATACATACTCATGTCAAATATTTTGAAAACGTTAAAAATGAAATAAATATATTAGTCGTAAAAAAAAATTATATATTAAGAGTATATAAAATAAAGGGACACAAACTGAGTGTTTGCTCCAAATTTGCAAACTGTGAAAATGCCTGTTTCAGGCCAGCAACTATGGTCCCAGTAAAAACGCATCAACCGAATCGAAGTTCGTTTAATACTAATTACTCTCTGCTCTCTAACAAGAACGAGTAGTTAACAAAGCGATAACAACATTAGGCGGTACAATTCAAATATTTTCCATAATAAGAGCGTGAGGAACACACGTAGATATCTGGCACCTCGAGCTCGTTGGGGGTCCTACCCGAGGTAGGATTAAGTGAAGGCCACGAGAGAGATTTTGTTGCGTTAACAAACCGCAGAATGTACACAACAATGCGGATTACTTTAAGAAATTAAGATGAATTTTCGAGTTGTGTTGTAACGTGGCTAGTTGTTATATTCCGAATCTCTAACTCTTCATGATTTGCTGAATTTTTGTATTTTGAGGCCAAAGCCTTTGATCTTGAGTCAAGAAGTGAGGACAATCAAACCAAAATAAATTTTTTAATTCATTAACTGTGAAACCTCGAGATGGAAAGTCAGTGGATTGCTGTCAGTGGGTACATGCCGCCAACTAGCCGATGATGTAATCTCTTGAATCTCACTGACGCTGTTGGCAACAAAAGTTTTTAGTTTTGAAGGATGTGTTTGCAGCCAATACAAGACGATTTCTGAATCGGACCAAATTACAACTCGTTCAACTGGAGAGTCGATCAGTGGACGAACTGCTTCCCACAAGTTGGCTAGCAAGAGCGCCGCACAAAGCTCCAGTCGTGGTACCGACTTTGTTTTCAGAGGGGCCACTCTTGATTTTGCAGTAAGCAATTTAACTTCCACACCATGTGGATGTTTGACACGGATGTATAGGCAACATCCGTATGCCTTAGTTGAGGCACCCGCAAAGCCATGTAATTGACATACGGTATTTTTTGTCAATAAATCCAACTCTTCCAAACCGATTGTGATCGATTGCCATTTCTGCTGAAGGCTGTCAGGAATTAGATCATCCCACTCTATCTTAAGCAGCCAAATCTGTTGTATGAGAATTTGGGCCTTTGTGACAACAGGGCAGATAAGCACGAGAGGGTCATATAGGCGAGCAGTAAGGGACAGAATAGATCTTTTTGTTGGCGCATGGCTTGTGCACATCTCTCGCGAAGAAAACTTAAAGATGTCATGTTTTGGGTTCAAAACGAGCCCTAACGTCTTGGTATCTTCGTGCTCCCCGACAGATACATCTGTAGACTGATTAAGATCTATTACTATTTCAACTACTTCGTTTCGCATTGACGTAAGTTCTTCGATTGTATCCGCGCCTGAAAAAAGATCGTCAACGTAGAAACTATTCGATAAAACTAAGGATCCTAGAGGGTGAGAAACTTAATATATCTCTTTAAGGTACTTGAGGCAGCGGATAGCTAAGAACGGTGCCGGTCCGTGCCGTATGTAATGGTATTCAAGCGATAGACTTGTAATTTTTCATCCTTATACTGCCTCCATACTATTAGTTGAAAATTACGATGGGATTCAGTTATTTCCACTTGTCGGTACATTTTGACGATATCTGCTGTAATAGCGTATTTGCGAAGACGAAACCTTAGTAATGTAGCGTATAGACATGGCTGTATAGTTGGTCCGATCATCAGCAATTCGTTCAATGACACTTGAGAGCTTGTCTTACTCGATGCATCGAAAACCATTCTAAGTTTAGTGCTTGAACTTTGCGGTCTGAGCACACATTGATAAGGAATTAAGAAATGAGGCTCAGTCGGAATTTCGTCATTGACCAACGTCAAATGACCTAAGGAAATGTAGAGACCTAAGAGAGCGGTACCATCAGGATCAGATATAAAACATAAGTCTAAAAGCCGACCTAACGAATTTCTAACATGATTAATCTGACCTAGGGACATGTCAAACAAGCCCGCGGTGAAGTCATGGTGCGTAATAAGTGACAAAGATGGTGAGTTATAGACGTTGGACCCTTTTAATTCTGGGATATTAAAGTCGCCCACCGCTACCAGCTGGTCACGATCCGTCATAATATTAAAAACGTACCGAATAGCGGACAAATGCTGGCAATATGTGGGCGGTTCGGACGAAGGGGGTATAAACGAACATGTAATGTATAACGATATCACGGACAGAGTGATTTTAATGCAAATAAATTCTATGTCGCCAAACTCTTGTGATTTCGCCTCATCAGAAGCAAGAGGAAATGAGGACTCCACCTCCCCTTCGCTGAGGTCGATCCCGTCTAAAAGTGGTGTACTTACTTGAGCTAACTTCGGAGCTAAAGAAATTTTAGAACAAAGGCTAGAATTGTTCTAGCCCTTGGGGTGGCCAGAGATATGAGCTGAGGCGGATCGGAAACAGCGGATTTCTTACGCTTATGAGACTCATTTAGCAGCTGAAGGCCACTAAACTGAGTGTCAAGCGCACAAGGCTGGTCATTGATTTTACGAAAAAAAATCTGTCTCATATACGACCTCATTTCGCCTTGGACAGCACGACAATTTTCACAACAATAATGTATACCAGACCTACGGCAAATAGCATCCGAAACTTACGCAGTGAACCCGGCACACTTGGCGTGTACGACGTTTTCAAATAGCCAGCAATGGATGGTAGGCTGGGATGAGGAAATTGTCTTGTTACAAGACTTCATAGAATAGACCAGTTTAAATTCCTTATTTTTAATAAATAAAACAAAATGAATATATAAAAGTTAAAAACACTATACCTTGAACCACTGTGCCATATAGGAAGCCAAAGAGGGAGCTTTGGGGAGTGCAAAGGAAAAATGAAAAATAGAGATAAGACGGGGAAGAAGCAGAGCTGAGCTATGATTGGGATTGAATTTAGACAAATTATTAATTCGCCTCCAAATATACCACAGCACTCGCGTAGCAATACGGTTTAAGCTTAAGATTCTTAAGATTCTCAATATATTCGATTCACAAGTAAGTAAACACCGGTTTACCAATATTTATCATAAAAGCAGTGCGCACAAAAAACACGACCGTTCGCTTAAGAGAAAGAGAAGGAAGTGATGGATGATTTTTAGGCGACCAGACAGCAACAAAACTAATAATTTTTTTTTTTGGGACACTAGCTTTTTAATTAATAAATGTATGATTTAAAAATTTAAAAAAAATTCCATTTCTTTTTTTTTAATTGATGTTTGCAACAAATATTAACAAAGAAAATTTTTGGAATAAATTTTTTTTATTAAAATTAAGTTGACTAAATAAGAAAATAACTTCACTTAAAAAAAAATCAATACAAAAAAAACCATGAAAAAAGACTGAAAAAAGTCAAGGAAAGTTTTTTGTCTTGTCACTCCCCTAAAAATTATCCATCGGGTATGTAGGCACAATCCACATGCAGAACAACAAAAACTTAAAAGCGATGGGCGTTTCACATGAAGAACAACAAAAACTTAAAAGCGATGGGCGTTTTAAATGATGTCAACTGAAATATACCCTATTCCTATCCCAGTATTCATTTTTAATGATTCGTAAAATTCGTAAAAGCGATACTCGAATCGGCCCTAATAAGTAAACTCCACTAATTGCAAACGGCCTTGTTCCTATCAAACGATCGGCTGGTAAGTTACCCATTATTTGTGAAGCTAATTTTGGCTTGTATCGAAAGCAATGTACAGAAGCGGAAACTTTACGCTGTAGCTTAACTGTGCATTGAACAATCGACCTCCTACTCGCAACAAAGACACCTCAAGCTTTCCAATTGATTCAGTCACAACAAATGGACTTAATTTTTGAAGTGAGTTTGCGAACTTAACTGATTTTTGTAATTTTACATGCATTTTGCTGGATGACGCTTA
Source organism: Drosophila pseudoananassae pseudoananassae (assembly GCA_018153035.1). NCBI lineage: Eukaryota > Metazoa > Arthropoda > Insecta > Diptera > Drosophilidae > Drosophila > Drosophila pseudoananassae. The sequence goes on along the minus strand of JAECXR010000022.1, from coordinate 1,503,252 downwards.
CAACGAATAAAAAAGCAGAACCGAGCTCAACCGAGGTAGGATTAAGTGAAGACCACGAGGGAGATTTTGTTGCGTTAACAAACCGCAGAATGTACACAACAATGCGGATTACTTTAAGAAATTAAGATGAATTTTCGAGTTGTGGTGTAACGTGGCTAGTTGTTATATTCCGAATCTCTAACTCTTCATGATTTGCTGAATTTTTGTATTTTGAGGCCAGCGCCTTTGATCTTGAGTCAAGAAGTGAGGACAATCAAACCAAAATAAATTTTTTAATTCATTAACTGTACAACCTCGAGATGGAAAGTCCGCTGGATTGCTGTCAGTGGGTACATGGCGCCAACTAGCCGATGATGTAATCTCTTGAATCTCACTGACGCTGTTGGCAACAAAAGTTTTTAGTTTTGAAGGATGTGTATGCAGCCAATACAAGACGATTTCTGAATCGGACCAAATTACAACTCGTTCAACTGGAGAGTCGATCAGTGGACGAACTGCTTCCCACAAGTTGGCTAGCAAGAGCGCCGCACAAAGCTCCAGTCGTGGTACCGACTTTGTTTTCAGAGGGGCCACTCTTGATTTTGCAGTAAGCAATTTAACTTCCACACCATGTGGATGTTTGACACGGATGTATAGGCAACATCCGTATGCCTTAGTTGAGGCACCCGCAAAGCCATGTAATTGACATACGGTATTTTTTGTCAATATATCCCACTCTTCCAAACCGATTGTGATCGATTGCCATTTCTGCTGAAGGCTGTCAGGAATTAGATCATCCCACTCTATCTTAAGCAGCCAAATCTGTTGTATGAGAATTTGGGCCTTTGTGACAACAGGGCAGATAAGCACGAGAGGGTCATATAGGCGAGCAGTAAGGGACAGAATAGATCTTTTTGTTGGCGCATGGCTTGTGCACATCTCTCGCGAAGAAAACCTAAAGATGTCATGTTTTGGGTTCCAAACGAGCCCTAACGTCTCGGTATCTTCGTGCTCCCCGACAGATACATCTGTAGACTGATTAAGATCTATTACTATTTCAACTACTTCGTTCCGCATTGACGTAAGTTCTTCGATTGTATCCGCGCCTGACAAAAGATCGTCAACGTAGAAACTATTCGATAAAACTAAGGATCCTAGAGGGTGAGAAACTGAACATATCTCTTTAAGGTACTTGAGGCAGCGGATAGCTAAGAACGGTGCCGTATGTAATGGTATTCAAGCGATAGACTTGTAATTTTTCATCCTTATACTGCCTCCATACTATTAGTTGAAAATTACGATGGGATTCAGTTATTTCCACTTGTCGGTACATTTTGACGATATCTGCTGTAATAGCGTATTTGCGAAGACGAAACCTTAGTAATGTAGCGTATACACATGGCTGTATAGTTGGTCCGATCATTAGCAATTCGTTCAATGACACTTGAGAGCTTGTCTTACTCGATGCATCGAAAACCATTCTAAGTTTAGTGCTTGAACTTTGCGGTCTGAGCACACATTGATAAGGAATTAAGAAATGAGGCTCAGTCGGAATTTCGTCATTGACCAACGTCATGTAACCTAAGGAAATGTAGAGACCTAAGAGAGCGGTACCATCAGGATCAGATACAAAACAGAAGTCTAAAAGCCGACCTAACGAATTTCTAACATGGTTAATCTGACCTAGGGACATGTCAAACATGCCCGCGGTGAAGTCATGGTGCGTAATAAGTGACAAAGATGGTGAGTTATAGACGTTGGACCCTTTTAATTCTGGGATATTAAAGTCGCCCACCGCTAGGAGCTGGTCACGATCTGTCATAATATTAAAAACGTACCGAATAGCGGACAAATGCTGCCAATAGTGGGCGGTTCGGACGAAGGCGGTATAAACGAACATGTAATGTATAACGATATCACGGACAGAGTGATTTTAATGCAAATAAATTCTATGTCGCCAAACTCTTGTGATTTCGCCTCATCAGAAGCAAGAGGAAATGAGGACTCCACCTCCCCTTCGCTGAGGTCGATCCCGTCTAAAAGTGGTGTACTTACTTGAGCTAACTTCGGAGCTAAAGAAATTTTAGAACAAAGGCTAGAATTGTTCTAGCCCTTGGGGTGGCCAGAGATATGAGCTGAGGCGGATCGGAAACAGCGGATTTCTTACGCTTATGAGACTCATTTAGCAGCTGAAGGCCACTAAACTGAGTGTCAAGCGCACAAGGCTGGTCATTGATTTTACGAAAACCAGTGATCAGCTCTTTAAATCCATTCTTAGTCTGTCTCATGTACGACCTCATTTCGCCTTGGACAGCACGACAATTTTCACAACAATAATGTATACCAGACCTACGGCAAATAGCATCCGAAACTTACGCAGTGAACCCGGCACACTTGGCGTGTACGACGTTTTCAAATAGCCAGCAATGGATGGTAGGCTGGGATGAGGAAATTGTCTTGTTACAAGACTTCATAGAATAGACCAGTTTAAATTCCTTATTTTTAATAAATAAAACAAAATGAATATATAAAAGTTAAAAACACTATACCTTGAACCACTGTGCCATATAGGAAGCCAAAGAGGGAGCTTTGGGGAGTGCAAAGGAAAAATGAAAAATAGAGACTTCATAGAGCAGACCAGTTTAAATTCCTTATTTTTAATAAATAAAACAAAATGAATATATAAAAGTTAAAAACACTATACCTTGAACCACTGTGCCATATAGGAAGCCAAAGAGGGAGCTTTGGGGAGTGCAAAGGAAAAATGAAAAATAGAGATAAGACGGGGAAGAAGCAGAGCTGAGCTATGATTGGGATTGAATTTAGACAAATTATTAATTCGCCTCCAAATATACCACAGCACTCGCGTAGCAATACGGTTTAAGCTTAAGATTCTTAAGATTCTCAATATATTCGATTCACAAGTAAGTAAACACCGGTTTACCAATATTTATCAAAAAAGCAGTGCGCACAAAAAACACGACCGTTCGCTTAAGAGAAAGAGAAGGAAGTGATGGATGATTTTTTGGCGACCAGACAGCAAAAAAACTAATAATTTTTTTTTTGGGTCACTGGCTTTTTAATTAATAAATGTATGATTTAAAAATTTAAAAAAATTCCATTTCTCTATTTTTAATTGATGTTTGCAACAAATATTAACAAAGAAAATTTTTGGAATAAATTTTTTTTATTAAAATTAAGTTGACTAAATAAGAAAATAACTTCACTTAAAAAAAAAATCAATACAAAAAAAACCATGAAAAAAGACTGAAAAAAGTCAAGGAAAGTTTTTTGTCTTGTCACTCCCCTAAAAATTATCCATCGGGTATGTAGGCACAATCCACATGAAGAACAACAAAAACTTAAAAGCGATGGGCGGTTCACATGAAGAACAACAAAAACTTAAAAGCGATGGGCGTTTTAAATGATGTCAACTGAAATATACCCTATTCCTATCCCAGTATTCATTTTTAATGATTCGTAAAATTCGTAAAAGCGATACTCGAATCGTCCCTAATAAGTAAACTCCACTAATTGCAAACGGCCTTGTTCCTATCAAACGATCGGCTGGTAAGTTACCCATTATTTGTGAAGCTAATTTTGGCTTGTATCGAAAGCAATGTACAGAAGCGGAAACTTTACGCTGTAGCTTAACTGTGCATTGAACAATCGACCTCCTACTCGCAACAAAGACACCTCACGCTTTCCAATTGATTCAGTCACAACAAATGGACTTAATTTTTGAAGTGAGTTTGCGAACTTAACTGATTTTTGTAATTTTACATGCATTTTGCTGGATGACGCTTACAACGAATAAAAAAGCAGAACCGAGCTCAACCGAGGTAGGATTAAGTGAAGACCACGAGGGAGATTTTGTTGCGTTAACAAACCGCAGAATGTACACAACAATGCGGATTACTTTAAGAAATTAAGATGCATTTTCGAGTTGTGGTGTAACGTGGCTAGTTGTTATATTCCGAATCTCTAACTCTTCATGATTTGCTTAATTTTTGTATTTTGAGGCCAGCGCCTTTGATCTTGAGTCAAGAAGTGAGGACAATCAAACCAAAATAAATTTTTTAATTCATTAACTGTACAACCTCGAGATGGAAAGTCCGCTGGATTGCTGTCAGTGGGTACATGGCGCCAACTAGCCGATGATGTAATCTCTTGAATCTCACTGACGCTGTTGGCAACAAAAGTTTTTAGTTTTGAAGGATGTGTATGCAGCCAATACAAGACGATTTCTGAATCGGACCAAATTACAACTCGTTCAACTGGAGAGTCGATCAGTGGACGAACTGCTTCCCACAAGTTGGCTAGCAAGAGCGCCGCACAAAGCTCCAGTCGTGGTACCGACTTTGTTTTCAGAGGGGCCACTCTTGATTTTGCAGTAAGCAATTTAACTTCCACACCATGTGGATGTTTGACACGGATGTATAGGCAACATCCGTATGCCTTAGTTGAGGCACCCGCAAAGCCATGTAATTGACATACGGTATTTTTTGTCAATATATCCCACTCTTCCAAACCGATTGTGATCGATTGCCATTTCTGCTGAAGGCTGTCAGGAATTAGATCATCCCACTCTATCTTAAGCAGCCAAATCTGTTGTATGAGAATTTGGGCCTTTGTGACAACAGGGCAGATAAGCACGAGAGGGTCATATAGGCGAGCAGTAAGGGACAGAATAGATCTTTTTGTTGGCGCATGGCTTGTGCACATCTCTCGCGAAGAAAACCTAAAGATGTCATGTTTTGGGTTCCAAACGAGCCCTAACGTCTCGGTATCTTCGTGCTCCCCGACAGATACATCTGTAGACTGATTAAGATCTATTACTATTTCAACTACTTCGTTCCGCATTGACGTAAGTTCTTCGATTGTATCCGCGCCTGACAAAAGATCGTCAACGTAGAAACTATTCGATAAAACTAAGGATCCTAGAGGGTGAGAAACTGAACATATCTCTTTAAGGTACTTGAGGCAGCGGATAGCTAAGAACGGTGCCGTATGTAATGGTATTCAAGCGATAGACTTGTAATTTTTCATCCTTATACTGCCTCCATACTATTAGTTGAAAATTACGATGGGATTCAGTTATTTCCACTTGTCGGTACATTTTGACGATATCTGCTGTAATAGCGTATTTGCGAAGACGAAACCTTAGTAATGTAGCGTATACACATGGCTGTATAGTTGGTCCGATCATTAGCAATTCGTTCAATGACACTTGAGAGCTTGTCTTACTCGATGCATCGAAAACCATTCTAAGTTTAGTGCTTGAACTTTGCGGTCTGAGCACACATTGATAAGGAATTAAGAAATGAGGCTCAGTCGGAATTTCGTCATTGACCAACGTCATGTAACCTAAGGAAATGTAGAGACCTAAGAGAGCGGTACCATCAGGATCAGATACAAAACAGAAGTCTAAAAGCCGACCTAACGAATTTCTAACATGGTTAATCTGACCTAGGGACATGTCAAACATGCCCGCGGTGAAGTCATGGTGCGTAATAAGTGACAAAGATGGTGAGTTATAGACGTTGGACCCTTTTAATTCTGGGATATTAAAGTCGCCCACCGCTAGGAGCTGGTCACGATCTGTCATAATATTAAAAACGTACCGAATAGCGGACAAATGCTGCCAATAGTGGGCGGTTCGGACGAAGGCGGTATAAACGAACATGTAATGTATAACGATATCACGGACAGAGTGATTTTAATGCAAATAAATTCTATGTCGCCAAACTCTTGTGATTTCGCCTCATCAGAAGCAAGAGGAAATGAGGACTCCACCTCCCCTTCGCTGAGGTCGATCCCGTCTAAAAGTGGTGTACTTACTTGAGCTAACTTCGGAGCTAAAGAAATTTTAGAACAAAGGCTAGAATTGTTCTAGCCCTTGGGGTGGCCAGAGATATGAGCTGAGGCGGATCGGAAACAGCGGATTTCTTACGCTTATGAGACTCATTTAGCAGCTGAAGGCCACTAAACTGAGTGTCAAGCGCACAAGGCTGGTCATTGATTTTACGAAAACCAGTGATCAGCTCTTTAAATCCATTCTTAGTCTGTCTCATGTACGACCTCATTTCGCCTTGGACAGCACGACAATTTTCACAACAATAATGTATACCAGACCTACGGCAAATAGCATCCGAAACTTACGCAGTGAACCCGGCACACTTGGCGTGTACGACGTTTTCAAAAAGCCAGCAGCACAAGACTTAGTTACAAGACTTCATAGAGCAGACCAGTTTAAATTCCTTATTTTTAATAAATAAAACAAAATGAATATATAAAAGTTAAAAACACTATACCTTGAACCACTGTGCCATATAGGAAGCCAAAGAGGGAGCTTTGGGGAGTGCAAAGGAAAAATGAAAAATAGAGATAAGACGGGGAAGAAGCAGAGCTGAGCTATGATTGGGATTGAATTTAGACAAATTATTAATTCGCCTCCAAATATACCACAGCACTCGCGTAGCAATACGGTTTAAGCTTAAGATTCTTAAGATTCTCAATATATTCGATTCACAAGTAAGTAAACACCGGTTTACCAATATTTATCAAAAAAGCAGTGCGCACAAAAAACACGACCGTTCGCTTAAGAGAAAGAGAAGGAAGTGATGGATGATTTTTAGGCGACCAGACAGCAAAAAAACTAATAATTTTTTTTTTGGGACACTGGCTTTTTAATTAATAAATGTATGATTTAAAAATTTAAAAAAAATTCCATTTCTCTATTTTTAATTGATGTTTGCAACAAATATTAACAAAGAAAATTTTTGGAATAAATTTTTTTTTTTAATTAAAATTAAGTTGATTAAATAAGAAAATAACTTCACTTAAAAAAAAAACAAGAAAGGAAAGCTAACTTCGGGCGGAGCCGAAGTTGATATACCCTTCCAGTTAAAATCGGATATATATCCCAATCATCGGATTAAATTGGCCGATCCTTAAGAGAATATCATATATAACCAATTTACCAAATACCATCTCCGATCGGTTAGTTATATGGCAGCTATATCGTTTTGCTGATCGTCGGCTGATCGTTTTGCAATTCGGTAGGTTGTATTATTTTGCCAAAAATAGAACCCATAGAAAATCCCAACTTTGTAGCTTTAAAAACACCAAAGTTATGCCATTTCCGATCAATCAGTTATATGGCAGCTATAGGATATAGTCGACCGATCCTTATGACTTTTGGTAGGTCGTAGTATTTTGCAAAAAATAGCACTCATGCGAAATTCGATCTCTCTAACTCTGAAAACATCGAAGTTATAGCATTTCCGATTAATCAGTTATATGGCAGCTATAGGATATAGTTGGCTGATCCTTATGAAATTTGGCATGTTGTATTACTATGCCAAAAATAGCATTCGTACCAAATTCGAATTCTCTAGCTTTAAAAACAACGAAGTTATAGCATTTCCGATCAATCAGTTATATGGCAGCTATAAGATATAGTCGGACGATCCCGGCCGTTCCGACTTATATACTGCGTGCAAAGGAAAGAAGGGTGTGTGCAAAGTTTTAAGACGATAGCTTTAAAACTGATAGACTAGTTCGCGTAGAAACAGACAGACAGACGGACAGACGGACATGCTTATATCAACTCAGGAGGTGATCCTGATCAAGAATATATATACTTTATAGGGTCGGAGATGTCTCCTTCACTGCGTTGCACACTTTTGACCAAAATTATAATACCCTCTGCAAGGGTATAAAAAACCATGAAAAAAGACTGAAAAAAGTCAAAGTAAAGTTTTGTGTCTTGTCACTCTCCTAAAAATTATCCATCGGGTATGTAGGCACAATCCACATGAAGAACAACAAAAACTTAAAAGCGATGGGCGTTTTAAATGATGTCAACTGAAATATACCCTATTCCTATCCCAGTATTTATTTTTAATGATTCGTAAAAATATATACATATATGCAAAACATTTTACTGCCAACACTTAATCTTATTCCTAAATAAATGTAAAATGTATGCTGCAAAATTAAAAACTATATTTTAAAAAATAATATAATATCGTTCGTCATTTCACCCAATCACGAATACCCAAATTATCTTAGGGTAGCAAGCCTGAAAAGTTACAAAAATCAAAAATGATGTGCGCTGGCTTCGAATCGAAATGGCACGGACACATACACCTGTGTATGAGAATGTGTGACACGCATACATACAAAGATCAACCAAACCCATGCCAACCTTCTTCATCGCGCTCCGTTCAGAGACGGAGAAACAGAAAACATTTAATGAGAGTATGAGCGTAAGATGAACGAACGATAAGCGTAAGAAAGAGTAAGAATTCGCTCTGTGGCCTGCTGGGTTGTCTATAAGTATGCTGTATGGTTAGTGGTATTATATAATTACTGAGTATGAACAATCTACTGAATCCTTAATTTGTGTATAATAGGTTCTCTTTAATAAATATTCTTATTTTCTTTTTATCATTACACTGATGATGTATAGAAAGTTGAGATGTCATCTAGACGAGGTCCCTCAAGGAATCGACTACAAGGATAAGTGTCCCCAAATGGTAGGCAAATGTTATTTTTGTCCCATATTATTATATTTTTTTTTTGTATTACAGAGAAAAAAATAATAAATAACAATATTAACCCCACGCAACGTTCAAGCACATGATGGATGATAATTTTTATTCAAAAGAATATGCAACAAACCCGTAAAACTAAACTTCAATAAAACGTTGACAACAAGGAATTCGGTTGAAATTTCAATTTAATTAATTTTTTAATACAATCCTTTGTAAGATTTTTTTTTTTTAAGAAACTGTGGAAATGCCTGTTTCAGGCCAGCAACTATGGTCCCAGTAAAAACGCATCAACCGAATCGAAGTTCGTTTAATACTAATTACTCTCTGCTCTCTAACAAGAACGAGTAGTTAACAAAGCGATAACAACATTAGGCGGTACAATTCAAATATTTTCCATAATAAGAGCGTGAGGAACACACGTAGATATCTGGCACCTCGAGCTCGTTGGGGGTCCTACCCGAGGTAGGATTAAGTGAAGGCCACGAGAGAGATTTTGTTGCGTTAACAAACCGCAGAATGTACACAACAATGCGGATTACTTTAAGAAATTAAGATGAATTTTCGAGTTGTGGTGTAACGTGGCTAGTTGTTATATTCCGAATCTCTAACTCTTCATGATTTGCTGAATTTTTGTATTTTGAGGCCAAAGCCTTTGATCTTGAGTCAAGAAGTGAGGACAATCAAACCAAAATAAATTTTTGGCGCCAACTAGCCGATGATGTAATCTCTTGAATCTCACTGACGCTGTTGGCAACAAAAGTTTTTAGTTTTGAAGGATGTGTTTGCAGCCAATACAAGACGATTTCTGAATCGGACCAAATTACAACTCGTTCAACTGGAGAGTCGATCAGTGGACGAACTGCTTCCCACAAGTTGGCTAGCAAGAGCGCCGCACAAAGCTCCAGTCGTGGTACCGACTTTGTTTTCAGAGGGGCCACTCTTGATTTTGCAGTAAGCAATTTAACTTCCACACCATGTGGATGTTTGACACGGATGTATAGGCAACATCCGTATGCCTTAGTTGAGGCACCCGCAAAGCCATGTAATTGACATACGGTATTTTTTGTCAATAAATCCAACTCTTCCAAACCGATTGTGATCGATTGCCATTTCTGCTGAAGGCTGTCAGGAATTAGTTCATCCCACTCTATCTTTAGCAGCCAAATCTGTTGTATGAGAATTTGGGCCTTTGTGACAACAGGGCAGAGGTTCCAAATTAAAACTTGAACTGCCCTCTCTGGTTGGGACGATGATATTGAGTTCAGAACAATAAGTTCAGCTTCTAATTGAAATTCCTGTGTTCGTGAGTGTATAGTTGCTTGAACTACGAGCGGCGAGCTGATACAGTTGATTGACATATTCCAAGAAGATTTTGGTCTTTTCGATCGCGCTTAAGCTTTAGAATTTTTGACAACTCCTCTGTTATAAGGTTTACCTGTGACCCGGAATCTAAAAGCACACGAGCAATATGCATTTGACCATTGCTACCTGTAATGTTCACAAGGGCTGTAGCTAATAATCAGCTCTTGAGTGGAAGCTAGCTTGGACGGTGAAGAGTGGGAGCTGAACCTATGAAGCAGGGAATGATGTGGTTTCGAACACACGCGGCACTTAGAGGATTGACACGAAAGAACGGAATGCCCTTTCCTTAGGCAGTTTATGCACAATGGGAATGTCTTAGCGAATTTGAATCGTGTAGCGACTGATGCGGCCACAAACGAACTGCACGCGTGAATATAGTGATCCACAGCTTTGTAATAATATCATTTTGGATCGAGGTTTCGATTGGTATTGGCAACGGACAAATAAGTTTTATTAAAGGTTTTCAATGCTGCCAAATGTTGGTAGCGTTTATTGAGTGCATCTGCCAGTCCTGCCAAAGGGGGATGGTTTGAAAATCTAAACTTTCTTTTCATCTAGACTTAGTTTTTGCGTCCACTTTTGTCATGACGATGTGTATGCGCATTGCATTTGCCATTACCTTGTCACTGCCTGGCGAAAGCAAGGATTCGTAGATAGCTGTGACAGTATCTATCATGTGATGCAGTGACAAGGCGGACGGACCCTGCATTGAGGGAATGTCAAAGAGGCGTGAAATACAATAAAAAAAAATTAAACATTGATTGTCATACACCCGATTTAAAGCGGCCAGTGCACTTTCCTTTGCACGCAGTATTTAAGTCGGAACGGCTGGGTGTGTGCAAAATTTCAAGTCGAAACAGAAACATACAGACGGACAGAAGTAGAGGTTTTTTGGTTATTTCTCTTAATCGAGGTTATTTATTTCACAAACTTTATATAGGAAAATATATCCTATAGCTGCCATATAACTGATTGATCGGAAATGCTATACCTTCGGTGTTTTTAGAATTGGAGAGTTCAGATTTCGATGAATGCTATTTTTAGCAATTTTTCACAAAATAATACGACCTACCAAATTTAATAACGATCGGTCGACTATATCCTATAGCTGCCATATAACTGAACGATCGGAAATAGTATCGTTTTGGTGAAATACCAACTTTGGTGTTCTTGAAGATGGGGAATTTTTTAAGAGTTTTTCTTGTAATGATTTGGTTTATTATGATATTCCTATAAGGATCGGCCAACTATATCCGATGTTTGCGATATATCTCCGGTTTTAATTGCAAGGGCATATCGACTTCGGATCCGCCCGAAGTTGGCTTTTCTTTCAAGCTTACTCTTATTTTATTATAAACTGATTTTTCACCATTCGATAAGCGAGGGAAACATGATTTTTCTTTGCTTAAGACACAATAATTATTAAGTAGTTTGTTAAATTATTTATTTCATATTAGGTGTTGTCGCATTTTGCTTCCTGCTTGCTTAAAAGTAATTTTTCATCATTATGATATATCTTGCTACTAATGCTACTATTTTGGGATAATGGGATATTTTAAATAGATTACAAATAATTCTTTGTGCAAAGCCATTTTGAATTCAGAAATGCCCAGTAAATCCGTGATTACTACGGGTTTTAATTCATGATTATATATTTCTTGAATATATGATATATATGCTTGAATTTATGCTAAAAATGTAGCCAATGTTATTGTGTCAATTAAATTTTGTAGATAATAAGAAATTAAATGTAAACGGTGTTTTCTAAGAGGAAACTTTTCAATTAACCAGCGGGGTACCAGCTAAACATTTTAAAACAGTTCCCTACTACGCGAACTTGTCTCTTAGTTATAAAGCTATCGACTTTTAACTTTGCTCACACCCTTCTTTCCTTTGCACGCAGTATATAAGTCGGAACGGCCGGGATCTGTTGACTATATCTCATAGCTGCCATATAACTGATTGATCGGAAATGCTATAACTTTAGTGTTTTTGGAGTTAGAGAGTTCGGATTTGGTACGAATGATAAATTTAGCAAAATAATACGACCCACCCAATTTCATGAGGAACGGGCGAGCATATATTAGGATAATAGTTTATAGGATAACTGCCATATAACTAAACAATCGGAAATGACCCAACTTTTGTGTTTTTTTAATTTGGAACTTCGTACAGATTCTATTTTTACTTAGTTGATCCGACCTACTAAATTTCATAACGATCGGCCGACTATATCTTATAGCTGCCATGTAACTGAACGATCGGAAATGGTATTTGGTAAAAATACCAACTTTGGTAGAAGATAGAAGCTTCGGAGTTTTTTTAAGATTTATTGTGATAAATTGTTTATATTATAATGTTCTCATAAGGATCGACCAACTATATCCGATGTTCTCGGTTTCAACTGCAAGGTTATATCAACTTCGGCTCCGCCCGAAGTTAGCTTTCCTTTCTTCTTTTTCATAAATTATTTTTTTCTACATTATAGTTTTTTCCTTTTTTGTTATGTTATGTGTTGCTAGCATAACTGTTTGAGCATGTTGGATTTTGTTATTTTTTTATGTTTTTTTTGTTGTATAGTATGTCAAATGTAACGGTCTTTTGCGCTTTTCGAAAGGATTTGTACTTGCGAGGCCACGCTATATTGTCCGGCTCTAGCTCGTCGGCTTTGGGGATTGAGGTCTTGCTTCATACAAATCTTAACACTGCCACATTTTAATATCAAATAAAGTCCAGAATTGAGCGAGCTGGCGACAAGATAAATAGCTAGGTACTAAACCGGGAGAATGGAAGTATCAATTTGACGCGAAAGAGTTAAAGTTAGAACGAGAGAGGAGAGAAGTAGAAGATTTGCGATGCCACAGATGTAAATGGGCTCGCGTACTGCCCACCCTACCTTTGGTCACAGTCCGATAAAGCAGAGCTCTAGTGAACACCACTTCGAACACCCTACAAGCGCGGAGTCATCAGCTCAGTTCAAACAGAAGATATTGAATTCATTATTCAATTTAATTCAAAAATAAAACTAAAACAAAAATTTGGCTAAGACTAATGTGGTGTTTGACATTATTCCTAAATGTTTGTTGGTATAAAAATAGCCTAATTATATGAGAGGGAAACATATATGTAAAATTTATAAAATAAAAGTAAATATATAAATGTTCAACGAAATATGTATGTGTATTAGAGCGGGTCAATTTGCTCCTGTCCAAAAATTCCTGAAAATCGTCCCCCATAATCGGAATCTACGAAGAATTCTAAGAAAATTTCACCATGAAACCATGTGTATAAAATGAATTCCTAGCTCGCGCCGTGAAGCTTAAAGATTTCACTATGAGGTACATAAAGTATTTCGAGGTATTGAAGGCATTTTAATGTAATTTAAAAACAAGAAAGGAAAGCTAACTTCGGGCGGAGCCGAAGTTGATATACCCTTGCAGTTACAACCGGATATATATCGCAAAGGATATCGTAGGTTATACATAGGATTAAATTGGCCGATCCTTATGAGAATATCATAATACAACCAATTTATTACAATAAAAAATGTAAAACAAAGTATCAAGATCCATCTTCAAAAATATCAAAGTTACATACTTTACTTTACATATTACATACTAGTAATTTTATTTCCGATCGTTCAGTTGTATGGCAGCTAAAAGATATAGTCGGTCGACCGTTTTGCAATTTGGTAGGTTATATTAACTGACCAAAAATGGAATCTGTACTAAGTTCCAGCTTTGTATCTTCAAAAACACGAGAGTTGGGTCATTTCCGATCGTTAATTTATATGGAAGCTATAAGATATAGTCGGCCGATCCTTATGAAATTTAGCATTGTTGTATTATTTTGCCAAAAATAGTATTCGCACTAAGTCCGAACTCTATAACTCTAAAAACACCGAAGTTATACCATTTCCGATCAATCAGTTATATGGCAGCTATAGGATATAGTCGGCCGATCCCGGCCGTTTCGACTTATATACTGCTTGCAAAGGAAAGAAGGGTGTCTGCAAAGTTTCAAGACGATAGCTTAAAAACTGAGAGACTAATTCGCGTAGAAACGGACAGACAGACGGACAGACAGACAGACGGACATGCTTATATCAACTCAGGAGGTGATCCTGATCAAGAATATATATACTTTATAGGGTCGGAGATATCTCCTTCACTGCGTTGCACACTTTTGGACAAAATTATAATACCCTCTGCAAGGGTATAAAAATATAAAGCTGATACTAGTAATTTTATTTCTTTATTTATTTTATTTGGGAAACGTCTCTTCAGTCTCCTCTACAACGCCCCCCCGAAACATTCAGGCTAAGGTATTATCTTCCTGGTACCCTAGACTGATACCGACTGAAAAGGTGCTATTGTCTTATATCCTTTGCGTGATAAGTGCCTATCAATTTCCCTTGCAAATCCTCTAGTTCGTAATACACGCTTCCTAATTTCTTTCGAACCCGGCACTCCACAAAGGACGGTCCAAACTTAGCGTTGTAGCCAGACTGGAAACAGCTCTGCCTTACATTTTTTCGATACACTTCCTGCATTCCCTAAAAGTCACATTTCAAGACCGCAAATTGTAGCTCTTCTCGTTTTCGTCGTGCTTTTTCTGCATTAGTCGAGACGCATTTTCTCGTGCAACTTCCAAGGAATCCTGATGGTCTAACTTTAGTGCTCGATCGTCCAATAGATTTAACTTTCTTTACTAAGAATACGTGGTTCTGGAAGTGATCATGTGTTGCCCGAACACCATAAAGTAAGGCGAGGTCCCTAAACTAGAATGCATTGCTGAACAGCATGTTTTTTAAAATTTTCGTCCCAATCCCTTTGATCAGGCCGTACGTATGCTCTTATTGCCGATATCACCGATCGATTTACACGTTCGGAAGCGTTGGCTTGGGGAGAATGTACCGCGGTAAAGGTGTGAGTTACGCGATACTGGTCCATTAATTTGCTAAACGCATGGGAACGGAACTGAGAGCCATTGTCGGACACTACTGTTTCCGGTACTCCATACGTTAAGAACAACTCTTCTTCCAAATATTTAACCACAGTACTTGTGTCACATATTGGGAAAAATGGTCCAAGACAATAAAAATACCCACATGGCCGCTTCTCGATCTAGGATAAGGCCCGAGAAATTCAATAAATAACCGTTGCAAAAATCGATGACTTTCAGGCGCTTTCCCTAAGGGCGGTCGTAAAACGCAATTTAGTGGCTTTGTGGTCCTGCATACCTCTTATGCATTCACATAAGCCTTATCATCAGGCACTAGCCCAGGCCAAAAATAGTAACGTCTACTCTTTCGATGGTCTTATGGATGCCCCCATGAGACGACAATGGACTATCGTGTGCTTTCGCTAGTATTTCGGGAACTAGCTCCTTGGGAACCCCAAGTTTCCACGCGAATTCATCATGCATACGATCTCCTGTTAGGTGTTCTGCCTTACGATAAACGAAACCTTCCTCAGTCTTAAGGTCAGGGAAATTAGTTTGATCTAAAAAGCTCCGAGCTCAAATCCAAAAGAAGTCCGTCTCGCAAGTCCACCGCGGCTATCACTTCTTCATTAACCCGAGACAACACGTCGGGAACCATATTAAGGGATCCTTTACGATGTTCGGTTTTGAATTTGTACCTTTGCAACGATAACTTCCATCGAGCCAGACGTGTACTCAAATCCTGATTGAACATCAACCATTTTAACGAGGCATGATCCGTGATAATTTTAAAGTTCTGACCTTTGACATAGGCCCTTAAATTCTTTAGTGCCACTATTGCAGCCAAGCATTCTTGTTCCGTTACTGTGTAATTGCGTTGCGCCTTATTCAACTTCTTAGAAATAAAGCAAATAGGTCACTCGTCTCTTTCCTCAGATACCTGTACTAACACTGCTGCTACCCCTGTCTTACTGGCGTCACAGTGTATTTCGAACGGTTTTCCGAAATCGGGGCTACACAAAACAGGCGCTTCGCAAAGTGATCGTTTTAAATTATCGAAGGCTTTTAGCGCTTCATCGGTCAAACTGAACTTACGTTTGGTTGTCATTAAATCTGTCATCGGAGCGGCAAGAGTCGCAAAATTTGGCTCCTTAGATTTCGCAAACTCTTCGGAACGGGAAAATTGGTGATTGCTGCCACCTTTTCGGGGTCTGTACGTATACCACCAAATATCTCAAATATCAGTTAACCCGGCCCGGTCTTATTTGCAAAGCTATTTCCCTCAGGACCTCAAGATGCATATCCAAGCTTGACGAAACTATCAACAAATCGTCGAGATAGACGAACACTTCGTTTCTGAGGTATGCTGGTACTACCTTATCCATAAGTCGAGACATTGTGCTTGTAGCATTGCACAGCCCGAATGTCGTTACTTTAAATTGGTAGAGAGGTCTTTCCGGTACCTTGAACGCTGTTTTGTCCCGAGAAGCGACATCTAACGTCACCTGCCAATACGCGTCCTTTAAATCGAGACTCAATATATATATGGATATGCAGGATATGGAGGATATGCATCCTTTTCCGTAAAACTGTTGACTTTTCTGCAGTCAAGACAAATTCTGAGTTTTCCTGGTTTTGTCACCACGACGATACAGGATGACCAAGATCTTTCCGACTCTTCTATAACGCCTAACTCTAACATTCTATCAATTTCCGAGTACATGGCCTTCTCCACCTCAGGTGAAACTGGAAAGTGTCTTTGCTTGATGGGTTTTGCCTTACCCACCTCGATGGTATGAGTTATTAAATTCGTCCTACCCAGTCCTTCTTGCGCGAACGACGGAAAACAATTGATGACTTTCATCAACTTGGCCTTATCCACTTCAGACAAAATATGTTGATCAACGTTAGGTTTCGGGCTTAGTTCTGTTGATCCTAGTTCAGATATAATTAACTTCCGGGGTAATAAATCATATAATTTCCAAAAATCAATCCTTAAATATAAGTCTTGTCTTAAAGAGGATACTATATAAATTCTCATTAACTTTTTAACTTCCCCGTATTCTACTTCAACTTTACAATATCCTATTATCTGTTGCGCTCTTCCATCAGCAGTCGAGGCACTACCGGCTAATACTTTATACTTAATACTAGTTTTTAATTCCACAGCTAAATTACCACCGACACAACAACTAGTCAGGACTAGATACTTCCGAGTCTAATAACCCATAGACGGTACGATTCAGAAACTTGACTGGTAAAAAACTGGAAGATCGCTTGACCCTGCTGGCAAGGAATTAATGTGCTGAAGGCCCTGTTTACCCTCCTTTACCCACCACCAAAACTGCTTTACCCGCCTTGAACTTTGGGATCGGCGCATTTTAAAGTTCGGGTTGTAATAAACTCCTGAAATATTCTCCTTCTCGGTATTTTGCTGTGAACAAAAGGACCTGAATCAGTGCACTGTTTGTCCTGTTCGGTCTGAACTGCGACTTCGACGTGCCGGCTTGGAAGTTTTTTGAACACTTACCACAGTTTGGTTCGGTGGTCAGTATTCGGTGGTCCACAACCCTAACAAAAAACTCTCCTATCCGATATACGATCCTGGTATCTATGACCTTCTTTGCGGCAATTCCAGCACAAAAGGGAGAAAACTTCTATGCCAGCTTCATCATCGGATTGCTCCGTTTCCAGAACATCGTAACCTTCACTAACCTCAGAGATATCGCGTTTAAAAGGCGTGCTTTGAGAGTATCCCTGAGATCTCTTTACATCTGCCATAAAAGCTTCGCGTGTGCGACAAATTCCCCTTAACTGGCTGACTGTTTGGATATCGAGATTTAAAATCTGATGCCTTATCTCGGGACGAAGGTTATTTTTGATAACTCTCACTAGCTTCTGCTGTGTCCATGGTTGATCCAACTGATCGACCAGAATAAAAAAAAAATTAATCAAACGATTCGTTGGGTTTTTTTTTGGTATTTCTTATCATCTCTTCAGAGTCGCCGTCATCCCTAACCTGACGAAACTGAAGCCGCAAAAGCTGAACAGAAGCTATCCCAATGGACTTCGCCATTGCACTATGGGCGATTTTTCATAATGGGCGGCATAAAGTCATAAAATTTATGGTGAAATATTAAGGAAATGTTTTTTTTTATTAATAGTAAACAATTCAGTTAGCTGAAAAACAATTTTTTTTTTTATCGGGTGGCAGTTCTCTTTTTGTGGCAGCCCTTCAAAACCAGATGATCTGTTGAAGCTCGCAATTATATAAATTGGCACGAAAAATTTCATGCTGTTTAAAGTGTTTAAATTATTATTGGTTTCGATTAAATTAATAAGTGTAATATGGATTGCAAAGCTCAAGGTATTTAGAATCTTTTATTTACGATAAATGTGTATAAATGTTCGTGGTGTTTTTAATGTCCAGTGTTATTGTTGATTGTATTTTTAGCAAAAATCTAACAATTTTAATTGTGTTCCGTGGAGTATTTCTTGAAAAGTGCATATCAAAACATGCAACTAAAAATGGCAAGTTACTAACGAAAGTGTCTAGTTTATTGTAGTAATCATGTTTTTTGCTCTTTTTTGTTCCTTTAAAAAAAAAAAAACCCAAAAAAGTACCGAAAACTTTGTAAAGACACATTCAATCTATATATGAAAACATATCCGTGGTACCCAATGTCTCCAACTGTACATAAAATATTAGTTCACGGAGCAGACATTATAAATTTGTGTATAGTTCCAGTTGGATGTTTGGGTGAAAATGCATCAGAAGCTCGAAACAAACATTATAAATTGGACTGACGTTTTCAATAGAGCCATGGACTCATCTGATCCATTAATATCAAGCTACTATATAAATAAGAGGCTGCAAAATTTGAAAAAGAAACCGCTTCCAATAGAAGTTATAAACCTTTTAGAGAATCCAACATCAGAGCTGAGTTCATACAATTTTTTTAATGATGAAGACACCGAATCAGACAACGAAAGCGATGACAAACATGAGAATTCTTTTGTTTTAGATGAAGAAGATTATTAACTTTTTGTTTTTTTAAGTTTGGAATATTGTTAAAACCTGGAAATATATTTTTATACCCTTGCAGAGGGTATTATAATTTTGTCCAAAAGTGTGCAACGCAGTGAAGGAGACATCTCCGACCCTATAAAGTATATATATTCTTGATCAGGATCACCTCCTGAGTTGATATGAGCATGTCCGTCTGTCTGTTTCTACGCGAACTAGTCTCTCAGTTTTAAAGCTATCGTCTTGAAACTTTGCACACACCCTTCTTTCCTTTGCACGCAGTATATAAGTCGGAACGGCCGGGATCGGCCGACTATATCCTATAGCTGCCATATAACTGATTGATCGGAAATGGTATAACTTTGGTGTTTTGAGAGTTACATAGTTCAGATTTTGTACGGGAGCTATTTTTAGCAAAATAATACGATTTACCAAATTTCATAAGGATCGGCCGACTATATCCTATAGCTGCCATATAACTGATTGATCGGAAATGCTATAACTTCGGTGTTTTTAAAGCTAGAGAATTCGAATTTGGTACGAATGCTATTCTTGGCAAAATAATATAACCTACCAAATTGCATAACGATCAGCCGACTATATCTTATAGCTGCCATATAACTGAACGATCGGAGATGGTATTTGTAAAAATACCAACTTTGTTATTTTTGAAGATGGAAGCTTGGTACTTTGTTTTAGGTTTTTATTGTAATAAATTGGTTATATTATCATATTCTCATGAGGATCGGCGAATTCAATCCGATTTTGGTGATATATATCTGGTTTTAACTGCAAGGGTATATCAACTTCAGCTCCGCCCGAAGTTAGCTTTCCGTTCTTGTTTTTTCTATTTTTATGCTTTGCTTTATAATAAAAATTTAAATTTTTGTACAAGTGCCGGGGTTATAAAGGGCTGGAAAATAAAGGCGTGGTCAAATTGACTAAAAAAAAAAATCCGAAAACAAACTAAAATATTAGTAACCCATAACAAAAAAAATTAAGCTCCTAGCTCTATGTGTGGACTTTATGCCGCCAAAATCAACTAATCGCCCATAGTGCATTGGCTTTATGATATCGTCAATAAAATTCATTGGCTTAACCCTCAAAAAGGACGCTTGGATTTCTGCAAAGTAACGTGTAGTTATTAAAGTGTGTATTAAAGTGCGGACTTAAAGTGTGTTCTCTCACAGGTATCCTGAAATTTTCTGGGTCTATCCTGTCTTGCAGACATTCCTTTGATGGAGGTAAACATGGCTGACTCATTCCCGAACTGTGATTTTCAGTTGCTATGTCCTAGTTAAAACGTCGGCTACGGAGTTTTGGATTAACTCTGCCATCTTTTCCGACAGTGACTCCAGCAATCTCCGCTCCATCGTTAGTAGCGTTATGGCATTAGCCGAAATAATGATTTTATTGTTGCTACTGGGATTAGACCCTGAAGAAGTAGCTATGTCGTCAGACGTTTGTCTCCCGACGTTATCGGGGATGGGCTGGTTTCTGGATTGACTTCGGGTTCGTCTTTCCGGATCATCCGTTACCTTAAGTCCTTTGGGTCTGCAAATCGCCTTGCACACCGGACATTGTAAAATCTTCTTCCAGTGAGCTTCTATGCAATTCCTTTGAATATCATGCTGGCATGCCGTAACGTAAACCTCGGCAGCGTTTACCTCGGTTACATATCGGACAACAGGAATTGGAACTGTTTGCAGCTCCTTTATCTGGAGACCGGTTTATCCCCATCTTTCCAAAAATCGTAAATTTTCCACAACGAAAATATCAACAAAAGAAATAAAAAAAAATAATTATCCAAATCTCGCTGCTAAGCTTGTTGCTAGCAAACCAAATGTTTTACTCAAAGATACGTTGCCTTCAGCAACCAAAAGAACAAAAGATAAAAATCAAATCAAAAGAGTGTCTGAACTGATGCTAAATGTCACACGTATTGTAGGGTTTTTATTATTCGTCGACTTCTCAGGAAAAATAAAAGGTAGATAGTTTCAAGATTCTTCTTTCTTCTGAAAGAAGAAGATTCTTTCAAGAAATAGAGAGATTGCTTTTCTTATTTTCAGTGTGGTCTTGGCCATCGACCCGTTTTCCGACAGATTCATATGTATTCCAAAAGAACATAACCAAAGCCTGAAGTAATCGAAAAGAATTCTACGCTAATAAACTCTTTCTGGATGGGGCATCACTCTGGAGTAGTATCACCATATTCCGTACAGTGAAATTCATTTCGCTTTTAGGATATTAGAAGTTGATAGTTTGGTGGCGTGTTAGCTCGTGTTTTCTGTATGCCTAAGGTTCCAACACATTGTTGACCTTTCTGCCAAATTTAGGAAAATTTCTCGTTTATCTCTTAAATCCTGGTCAGTAATTAACACTAATAATAATTTAACTGATTTCCAAAAAAATATTTAATACACAATGAGAAATTTTGAAAAACAAGAAGGTTGAAAATAAAAATCAAATTAATTTATCCTGGAGTCTTAATGAAAATCATAATATCCAAACAAAACGAACGAGAGCACGAATTTAACTGATGACTGAGCATCCTGAGAAGGATGAATAAATTATTTACATTATGGAATATTGAAAGAAAGATCGATCTCTGCTTAGGGTTGCTGTAAATGAGTTAGTGGTTTTAACACCATAGAATTTCAAAAACTAATTTCCACACGAGAATTAAAAATAAACGATTTAAAATAAACTTATGACCAATTTATTTGCAAAAGCTTACACGCGGAAAAAAAAAATAATCTTCATATTCTTTGATTCTTTTTTTTCACTTCACTGAATGCCTGGAATTAATTTAAATTTAAAAACTGTTGAATAATAAAAAAAATAAAATGAAATAATTAATATTGCTCGTAATTTGGGGGATGAAATGGTGATGAAGAAAAAGAGAAAAAAAATCGCCATGAGTTAGGAGCTGGGCTGCTGGACTAGCGGGTTTTGATAATTCCTTTTGTGAACACTATTCCATTGCTGACGGGGTCAACGGCCTTTCGCTCAACGGGTCTTGTGCTTCGTTGGGTCTGTGGAAATTCCCTTATACCATCACACAGTTAGTTTTCTGGCCCCCTGGAGGTTAGTTTTCCGGCACCAATGAGTTATGAGGGCATGAAGATGATGATGGGAATGCGGGGCTCACGGACTAACCGAATGGGGTTTAGCCGCTTCTGATCTGGGAGCCTCCACCAGGAGGGCTCCCGGGGTGCTTTGATGTGGGCCTAATGAAACTTTAAAAACGGCCACAATAAGTACCCTGGAGGCATTATGACAAATATTTTTTTTTTATATTCACCTGACCAATTGCACGGGATAAAAAAACGTCACAAAATTGTTTATAAAAAAAAAAGTAAGCAAAATAAAAAAAAAAATCCTACGTGTGTCGATAGACATAGGTATTCTGAGTATACTGTTAAAATTTTAGATCGATAGGTTAAGAGTTGTTCGAGTTATGTGTTCGGCCAACTCAAAAAAAGCGGTTTCGAGAAAAACGAGTTTAAAGTTTTAAGTACTGTGGGATATACCTGTGAGGCATCGCCGCAGAATGAAAAATTTCGACACTTAGACACTTTTGCCGGACTCTATCTTTTGATATGTCATTTTTAAGACCCTAAAGAAGCGAAAAAAAAAATTTCGATTTTTTCAAAATTCTACTCAGATGTCCCCCCTTAAGTCGATAGCTTTAAAACTGAGAGACTAGTTCGCGTAGAAGCAGACAGACCGACAGACTGACGGACCGACGGACATGCTCATATCAACTCAGGAGGCACACTTTTGGACAAAATTATAATACCCTCTGTAAGGGTATAATTATAAAGCCGATAGTAGTAATTTTATTTATTTATTTATTGCTTTTGGGAAACGACTCTTCATTCGCCTCTTTAATTATATTGAATGCTTTAATTATACTTTTGAGCTGCTTATTTCAGAATAATCTGTTAGATTGTATTCATCTTTGATACAACTAGCAATGTGAGTGGTGAATGTGCTCTTTCAATTTGACCATTGGAAGTGCTATGTCTTGAATATGCACTTCTACTAATAAATGAACGAAATTGTGCAGATGTCAAACTTGGTTCGTTGTCTGTCATAACTGTTTTTGCTAATGGATAATGTTGTAAAATTTCTAGTACTTTGTTTTCAATATTTAACTTATTTTCTATTCCTTTGACTGTTAAGAATTTTGAATAAGCGTCAATACATGTTAAAAAAAAATTTTTATATCTGCGTAAAATATATCAATATGAAAATTTTCACCTTTACTAGTTGGAATTGGTGCTTCACTTATCGGAATTTATACAGGATGTCTGCAATATTTATTTTGGTTACAAATGACGCAATTTTTTATATATTCTTTTAATTTTATAAATAATTTTGACCAATAGGCAGCTATCTAGACAAATAGGTCTAGATATTTGTTTGTATTTTCGTCTAATCCTTTATGGGCGCGACAATGAATCTCTTCAATAATAATAGCCTTATCTTCCTAATTTTCATTATCTTGTACAAAAATTATTGTAAATAGGAATTTGTTTCTAAAATTTTCTTTGAGTGGTTTTTGCAATATGTAAAGGTCTTGCAGAGTACAGTGCAGGCCTACGGTTATATTTGGTGGAATATATTCTTTTAGTATCGTTATTAAATTTTCCGGAGTATCATACTCAACAAGAAAGGAAAGCTAACTTCGGGCGGAGCCGAAGTTGATATACCCTTGCAGCTAAAACAGGATATATATCGCTAAAATCGGATATAGTTGACCGATTCTTATGGGAATATCATAATATAACTAATAAATTACAAGACAAAATCTAAAAAAAAATCCCAAACTTCTATCTTGAAGAACCCCAAAGTTGGTATTTTTGACAAATACCATTTCCGATCGTTCAGTTATATGGCAGCTATAAGATATAGTCGGCCGATCCATATGAAATTTGATACGTCGTATTATTTTTCCAAAAATAGAATTCATAAAAAATCCCAACTTTCTAGCTCGAAAAACACTGAAGATATGCCATTTCCGATCAATCAGTTATATGGCAGATATAGGATATAGTCGGCTGATCCTTATAAAATTTTGCATGTTGTATTATTTTGCCAAAAATAGCAATCGTACCAAATCCGAATTCTCTAGCTGTAAAAACACCGAAGTTATAGCATTTCCGATCAATCAGTTATATGGCAGCTATATGATGTAGTCGGCCGATCCTTATGAAATTTGGTAGATCGTATTTGCCAAAAATAGCTTCCGTACAAAATCTGAACTCTCTAACTCTAAAAACACCAAAGTTATACCATTTCCGATCAATCAGTTATATTGCAGCTATAGGATATAGTCGGCCGATCCCGGCCGTTCCGACTTATATACTACGTGCAAAGGAAAGAAGGGTGTGTGCAAAGTTTCAAGACGATAGCTTTAAAACTGAGAGACTAGTTTGCGTAGAAACAGACAGACGGACAGACGGACATGCTCATATCAACTCAGGAGGTGATCCTGATCAAGAATATATATACTTTATAGGGTCGGAGATGTCTCCTTCACTGCGTTGCACACTTTTGGACAAAATTATAATACCCTCTGCAAGGGTATAAAAAACACAACACGGCTACTACGGCGGCTAGGTTAAGAATTTAAGCGACACAATCACGGATTAGTAGTGAAATGGCGGTTTATAATATTTGTGTTTAGAAAATTTAAGAATTTTTTTAAATCTTTATCGGTTATATATTACCTGAAATTGGAGGCAGAAAATATTTGGAAATATATGGACATGCATGCAAGTACGGATATATGTAAGGGCATGTGGGCATATGTTGGCACAGTGGAGCATCGATAAGTGGACTGTATAACTGGGGGAAATGGAAAGTTATGTGGTGTAAAAAATGACACTGATTGGGGAAGAAAGGAAACAAATATTACGACAGCGGCAGACTGTTCGGTGAATTTGGAAATATCCGGAACTAATTCACACCGGCTGTGCAATGTTAATTATGCCTTCTTTTTGTCACCACACAATTTCACTGTTCACTTGCGAATTATTTTGCGGATTAATTGCACCAAAAAAATATGTATGTGTGTATGTATGTATGTGGATGCACATATGCCTCGACCGTTGGCAAGCGAATGGATAACGAGGAGGCCGAAAACGGCGAGGAATATGGGCAGCACACAAAACGGAGACGGATGGAAAAATTTGCAGAATTTGAAGACGAAGAAGAGTAGAAAATATGAAACTGCCGTTGTGTCGGAAAACTCGGACTTGGAGTTGACACGGAGGGAAAAAATCTTGAAGCAGTGTGAATGAAATTTAATGTTCGTACCACTGCTGTAGACCGGCAGAGAGACGGAGACGGAAAAATGTACTTATCTTTTGGCGGAACTGCTGGTAGAAGAAAATCCAGCAAGTATAAGGCTCGAAGGAGCAATGTTTGTAGGGGGGCGCTGCTGCCGCCAAAGATTCCAGTAAGAAAAATGAAAGAAATCGGGGGCGTCGTGAGGTTAAACGCATTCAGCTTTATTTGCTGCTACATGGTACTAAAAACTTAACTTAGAAAGAATAAACGCTAAACGTAAATATGAACCAGAGCGGATGCGCTCTTCAGTACGGATGAGCTTTTCAGCGCGGGTGCGCTCTTCAGCGCGGGTGCGGCAGCGGGCGGCACAACGGCCCTTCACCCAAACATTATAAGAGACTACGTATCCAAGAAAGCTTGATTCTTGCGAAAAGAATTTTGATTTTTCTAAAGATTTTCATGTTTGCTTCTAAAAGGATATTTATTATTCTAGTTAAATCATTAAAATGTTCTTCTACTGAATTTGAGAAAATTATTATATCGTTCATATATGGTAGACGTGGCAAGTTTTTCCAACCTGTTCTCTTAAAATGTCATCCATTGCTCGTTGCAATGGATGGACTTCGCACATGTATTGGGAGCCTACTTCCGTTTCTCTGGCGCCCGTAGTATTTATGTTAGCCTCAAATTGGCTAATTCGACCTGTTGCTAATTCGATGAACTTTTTCAGCGCCACGTCGACCGTACTTTGAGCCATTTTTGCAACGGAACGAGTCTGCCTCTGTGAAGGACCGGGGATTGTATTGACGGATTTGTCACTCTTTGCCCTTCGAATGGCACTGTACGCCTTAGGCTTTAAAAGAGGCGTCCGCGGAGAAGCGGATTGAGATCTGTCCAAACGGATGGTTGGGATCGGACGTGGCTTTTTGTCGTCTCCCGTGGGTATTCTCAGAACTTGCGCAATAGGTGCCTCGTACGAAGCGGTGGCCGGTCACACTAATGTGATGAGACCGGTGAGATCGCGGATGAAATGCGATTACAAGGCACAAGTGGGAATTAGTACCGCCGATGTCGATAGGAACGTGCGGATGCGGCACAATTCGAATGTGGAAGAAAACTTGAGGAACCCAAAAAAACCAGATGGTACGAGGTTTGTTGAGATTCTAGGCGGATGTTGCCTGATGCGGAGTAGAAGCAGCGTTAGAGGGACGGAAAATGGACAAGTACTGGAAAATTCGTGCTCGTTCGGAACGAAAATTTATGACGGTCTATATACATATGTATGTATATTTCGACCAGTATGGCTCGTACGTAAATATTGAATTCCTAACTATTTTCGAATTTGCGGAGCCGGAAAGGTGGACTTGACCTTGGCTTGGATTTAACCAAAAAAAAAAAAAATTAATTTTTAGCTAATTGTCGGATTTAATTATTATGGAGCCAGAAGGGTGGAGTTGAAAATCTTAACTTTTAATTAATTGAGGTTAATTATCACGAAGCCGGAAAGGTGGAATTGAAACCGCGGCTCTATTCAGGTTGACAATAAAATTATTAATAATTTTTTACTTTAAGTATTGAGTGGCCGGGTAGGTGAATAAAAATAATCTGGCTCTTCGCTCGAACGGAAAATAATAATTAAATAAATTGTGGCGCATATAATTATAAATATATAAGTTTATAATTTAAAAATTTCCTTTTTTTGAAGTTAGTTGTTACGCAGCCGGTTATGCCGTCGGCACCCTGTACGTACCCCAAAGGAAAAAAAACAGCACTAAACAAGAAAGGAAAGCTAACTTCGGGCGGAGCCGAAGTTGATATACCCTTGCAGCTAAAACAGGATATATATCGCTAAAATCGGATATAGTTGACCGATTCTTATGGGAATATCATAAAATAACTAATAAATTACAAGACAAAATCTAAAAAAAAATCCCAAACTTCTATCTTGAAGAACCCCAAAGTTGGTATTTTTGACAAATACCATTTCCGATCGTTCAGTTATATGGCAGATATAAGATATAGTCGGCCGATCCATATGAAACTTAATACGTCGTATTATTTTTCCAAAAATAGAATTCATAAAAAATCCCAACTTTCTAGCTGTAAAAACACCGAAGTTATAGCATTTCCGATCAATCAGTTATATGGCAGCTATATGATGTAGTCGGCCGATCCTTATGAAATTTGGTAGATCGTATTTGCCAAAAATAGCTTCCGTACAAAATCTGAACTCTCTAACTCTAAAAACACCAAAGTTATACCATTTCCGATCAATCAGTTATATTGCAGCTATAGGATATAGTCGGCCGATCCCGGCCGTTCCGACTTATATACTACGTGCAAAGGAAAGAAGGGTGTGTGCAAAGTTTCAAGACGATAGCTTTAAAACTGAGAGACTAGTTTGCGTAGAAACAGACAGACGGACAGACGGACATGCTCATATCAACTCAGGAGGTGATCCTGATCAAGAATATATATACTTTATAGGGTCGGAGATGTCTCCTTCACTGCGTTGCACACTTTTGGACAAAATTATAATACCCTCTGCAAGGGTATAAAAAACACAACACGGCTACTACGGCGGCTAGGTTAAGAATTTAAGCGACACAATCACGGATTAGTAGTGAAATGGCGGTTTATAATATTTGTGTTTAGAAAATTTAAGAATTTTTTTAAATCTTTATCGGTTATATATTACCTGAAATTGGAGGCAGAAAATATTTGGAAATATATGGACATGCATGCAAGTACGGATATATGTAAGGGCATGTGGGCATATGTTGGCACAGTGGAGCATCGATAAGTGGACTGTATAACTGGGGGAAATGGAAAGTTATGTGGTGTAAAAAATGACACTGATTGGGGAAGAAAGGAAACAAATATTACGACAGCGGCAGACTGTTCGGTGAATTTGGAAATATCCGGAACTAATTCACACCGGCTGTGCAATGTTAATTATGCCTTCTTTTTGTCACCACACAATTTCACTGTTCACTTGCGAATTATTTTGCGGATTAATTGCACCAAAAAAATATGTATGTGTGTATGTATGTATGTGGATGCACATATGCCTCGACCGTTGGCAAGCGAATGGATAACGAGGAGGCCGAAAACGGCGAGGAATATGGGCAGCACACAAAACGGAGACGGATGGAAAAATTTGCAGAATTTGAAGACGAAGAAGAGTAGAAAATATGAAACTGCCGTTGTGTCGGAAAACTCGGACTTGGAGTTGACACGGAGGGAAAAAATCTTGAAGCAGTGTGAATGAAATTTAATGTTCGTACCACTGCTGTAGACCGGCAGAGAGACGGAGACGGAAAAATGTACTTATCTTTTGGCGGAACTGCTGGTAGAAGAAAATCCAGCAAGTATAAGGCTCGAAGGAGCAATGTTTGTAGGGGGGCGCTGCTGCCGCCAAAGATTCCAGTAAGAAAAATGAAAGAAATCGGGGGCGTCGTGAGGTTAAACGCATTCAGCTTTATTTGCTGCTACATGGTACTAAAAACTTAACTTAGAAAGAATAAACGCTAAACGTAAATATGAACCAGAGCGGATGCGCTCTTCAGTACGGATGAGCTTTTCAGCGCGGGTGCGCTCTTCAGCGCGGGTGCGGCAGCGGGCGGCACAACGGCCCTTCACCCAAACATTATAAGAGACTACGTATCCAAGAAAGCTTGATTCTTGCGAAAAGAATTTTGATTTTTCTAAAGATTTTCATGTTTGCTTCTAAAAGGATATTTATTATTCTAGTTAAATCATTAAAATGTTCTTCTACTGAATTTGAGAAAATTATTATATCGTTCATATATGGTAGACGTGGCAAGTTTTTCCAACCTGTTCTCTTAAAATGTCATCCATTGCTCGTTGCAATGGATGGACTTCGCACATGTATTGGGAGCCTACTTCCGTTTCTCTGGCGCCCGTAGTATTTATGTTAGCCTCAAATTGGCTAATTCGACCTGTTGCTAATTCGATGAACTTTTTCAGCGCCACGTCGACCGTACTTTGAGCCATTTTTGCAACGGAACGAGTCTGCCTCTGTGAAGGACCGGGGATTGTATTGACGGATTTGTCACTCTTTGCCCTTCGAATGGCACTGTACGCCTTAGGCTTTAAAAGAGGCGTCCGCGGAGAAGCGGATTGAGATCTGTCCAAACGGATGGTTGGGATCGGACGTGGCTTTTTGTCGTCTCCCGTGGGTATTCTCAGAACTTGCGCAATAGGTGCCTCGTACGAAGCGGTGGCCGGTCACACTAATGTGATGAGACCGGTGAGATCGCGGATGAAATGCGATTACAAGGCACAAGTGGGAATTAGTACCGCCGATGTCGATAGGAACGTGCGGATGCGGCACAATTCGAATGTGGAAGAAAACTTGAGGAACCCAAAAAAACCAGATGGTACGAGGTTTGTTGAGATTCTAGGCGGATGTTGCCTGATGCGGAGTAGAAGCAGCGTTAGAGGGACGGAAAATGGACAAGTACTGGAAAATTCGTGCTCGTTCGGAACGAAAATTTATGACGGTCTATATACATATGTATGTATATTTCGACCAGTATGGCTCGTACGTAAATATTGAATTCCTAACTATTTTCGAATTTGCGGAGCCGGAAAGGTGGACTTGACCTTGGCTTGGATTTAACCAAAAAAAAAAAAATTAATTTTTAGCTAATTGTCGGATTTAATTATTATGGAGCCAGAAGGGTGGAGTTGAAAATCTTAACTTTTAATTAATTGAGGTTAATTATCACGAAGCCGGAAAGGTGGAATTGAAACCGCGGCTCTATTCAGGTTGACAATAAAATTATTAATAATTTTTTACTTTAAGTATTGAGTGGCCGGGTAGGTGAATAAAAATAATCTGGCTCTTCGCTCGAACGGAAAATAATAATTAAATAAATTGTGGCGCATATAATTATAAATATATAAGTTTATAATTTAAAAATTTCCTTTTTTTGAAGTTAGTTGTTACGCAGCCGGTTATGCCGTCGGCACCCTGTACGTACCCCAAAGGAAAAAAACAGCACTAAACAAGAAAGGAAAGCTAACTTCGGGCGGAGCCGAAGTTGATATACCCTTGCAGCTAAA
Source organism: Drosophila pseudoananassae pseudoananassae (assembly GCA_018153035.1). Classification (NCBI taxonomy): domain Eukaryota; kingdom Metazoa; phylum Arthropoda; class Insecta; order Diptera; family Drosophilidae; genus Drosophila; species Drosophila pseudoananassae. The sequence continues at coordinate 1,472,988 of JAECXR010000022.1, read as the reverse complement.
ACAGGATATATATCGCTAAAATCGGATATAGTTGACCGATTCTTATGGGAATATCATAAAATAACTAATAAATTAGAAGACAAAATCTAAAAAAAAATCCCAAACTTCTATCTTGAAGAACCCCAAAGTTGGTATTTTTGACAAATACCATTTCCGATCGTTCAGTTATATGGCAGATATAAGATATAGTCGGCCGATCCATATGAAACTTGATACGTCGTATTATTTTTCCAAAAATAGAATTCATAAAAAATCCCAACTTTCTAGCTGTAAAAACACCGAAGTTATAGCATTTCCGATCAATCAGTTATATGGCAGCTATATGATGTAGTCGGCCGATCCTTATGAAATTTGGTAGATCGTATTTGCCAAAAATAGCTTCCGTACAAAATCTGAACTCTCTAACTCTAAAAACACCAAAGTTATACCATTTCCGATCAATCAGTTATATTGCAGCTATAGGATATAGTCGGCCGATCCCGGCCGTTCCGACTTATATACTACGTGCAAAGGAAAGAAGGGTGTGTGCAAAGTTTCAAGACGATAGCTTTAAAACTGAGAGACTAGTTTGCGTAGAAACAGACAGACGGACAGACGGACATGCTCATATCAACTCAGGAGGTGATCCTGATCAAGAATATATATACTTTATAGGGTCGGAGATGTCTCCTTCACTGCGTTGCACACTTTTGGACAAAATTATAATACCCTCTGCAAGGGTATAAAAAACACAACACGGCTACTACGGCGGCTAGGTTAAGAATTTAAGCGACACAATCACGGATTAGTAGTGAAATGGCGGTTTATAATATTTGTGTTTAGAAAATTTAAGAATTTTTTTAAATCTTTATCGGTTATATATTACCTGAAATTGGAGGCAGAAAATATTTGGAAATATATGGACATGCATGCAAGTACGGATATATGTAAGGGCATGTGGGCATATGTTGGCACAGTGGAGCATCGATAAGTGGACTGTATAACTGGGGGAAATGGAAAGTTATGTGGTGTAAAAAATGACACTGATTGGGGAAGAAAGGAAACAAATATTACGACAGCGGCAGACTGTTCGGTGAATTTGGAAATATCCGGAACTAATTCACACCGGCTGTGCAATGTTAATTATGCCTTCTTTTTGTCACCACACAATTTCACTGTTCACTTGCGAATTATTTTGCGGATTAATTGCACCAAAAAAATATGTATGTGTGTATGTATGTATGTGGATGCACATATGCCTCGACCGTTGGCAAGCGAATGGATAACGAGGAGGCCGAAAACGGCGAGGAATATGGGCAGCACACAAAACGGAGACGGATGGAAAAATTTGCAGAATTTGAAGACGAAGAAGAGTAGAAAATATGAAACTGCCGTTGTGTCGGAAAACTCGGACTTGGAGTTGACACGGAGGGAAAAAATCTTGAAGCAGTGTGAATGAAATTTAATGTTCGTACCACTGCTGTAGACCGGCAGAGAGACGGAGACGGAAAAATGTACTTATCTTTTGGCGGAACTGCTGGTAGAAGAAAATCCAGCAAGTATAAGGCTCGAAGGAGCAATGTTTGTAGGGGGGCGCTGCTGCCGCCAAAGATTCCAGTAAGAAAAATGAAAGAAATCGGGGGCGTCGTGAGGTTAAACGCATTCAGCTTTATTCGCTGCTACATGGTACTAAAAACTTAACTTAGAAAGAATAAACGCTAAACGTAAATATGAACCAGAGCGGATGCGCTCTTCAGTACGGATGAGCTTTTCAGCGCGGGTGCGCTCTTCAGCGCGGGTGCGGCAGCGGGCGGCACAACGGCCCTTCACCCAAACATTATAAGAGACTACGTATCCAAGAAAGCTTGATTCTTGCGAAAAGAATTTTGATTTTTCTAAAGATTTTCATGTTTGCTTCTAAAAGGATATTTATTATTCTAGTTAAATCATTAAAATGTTCTTCTACTGAATTTGAGAAAATTATTATATCGTTCATATATGGTAGACGTGGCAAGTTTTTCCAACCTGTTCTCTTAAAATGTCATCCATTGCTCGTTGGAAGATTTTTGGAGCGTTAGTTAAGCCAAAAGGCAGTCTTAAAAATTCGTATTTACAGTTTTCTAAAGAAAAATAAATTTTTCGGATGTCGGTTTCTCTCATTAATTTGATGAAAACCAATCGTGGGAAAAAATTTTTTTTTTCCTAGATTAGCTAATATAACAGATGGATCCTGCATAGGGTATCTATCGGGAATAGCGTTTTCATTTAATTTTTTTAAAAGCAATGACAAATCTTTGCTTGCATGTGTGACTGCTCACACGACGGCGTAAAAATGTTTTGGCTTCCAAATTTCAATTTATCAACGTTTCTGTCGATGTGGTAGTAGAACAAATAGTTCTTTTGTTCATAATCGATCGAGTTTGGAGCTGCTGCTCTATGTAAAATTTTTTTTATGTTCGAATCCTGCTTAGGACTTTGATATTTATACCCTTGCAGAGGGTATTATAATTTTGGTCAAAAGTGTGCAACGCAGTGAAGGAGACATCTCCGACCCTATAAAGTACATATATTCTTGATCAGGATCACCTCCTGAGTTGATATGAGCATGTCCGTCTGTCTGTCCGTTTCTACGCGAACTAGTCTCTCAGTTTTAAAGCTATCGTCTTGAAACTTTGCACACACCCTTCTTTCCTTTGCACGCAGTATATAAGTCGGAACGGCCGGGATCGGCCGACTATATCCTATAGCTGCCATATAACTGATTGATCGGAAATGGTATAACTTTGGTGTTTTTAGAGTTACAAAGTTCAGATTTTGTACGAATGCTATTTTTGAAAAAATAACACGACCTACCAAATTTTATAAGGATCGGCCGACTATATCCTATAGCTGCCATATATCTGATTGATCGGAAATGCTATTACGTCGGTGTTTTTAGAGTTAGAGAGTTCGGATTTAGTACGAATGCTATTTTTGGCAAAATAATACAACATGCCAAATTTCATAAGGATCGGCCGACTATATCCTATAGCTGCCATATAACTGAACGATCGGAAATGACCCAACTTTCGTGTTTTTGAAGATAGAAAGCTGGAACTTAGTACAGATTCCATTTTTGGTCAGTTAATATAATCTACCAAATTGCATAACGGTCGACCGACTATATCTTTAAGCTGCCATTTAACTGAACGATCGGAAATGGTATTTGGTAAAAATACCAACTTTGGTATTTTCGAAGATGGAAGCTTGGTGCTTTGTTTTACATTTTTTATTGTAATAAATTGGTTATATTATGATATTCTTATAAGGATCGCCAATTTAATCCGATGTTTGCGATATATATCCGGTTTTAACTGCAAGGGTATATCAACTTCGGCTCCGCCCGAAGTTATCTTTCCTTTCTTTTTTTTTATTATTATCTTTAAGCTTTATCTTTAGTTGTAGTATCACAGAAATAATTGAAAATTATGACCGGTAAATACAATTTCAAGGGAGTCCGTCAGTCCGTCAGTTCCCCATCCCATTCAAATATAATTATTTTTACAACAATTTAACAGTTTTTTTTTGTATTAAAATTATTTAAATATTTAAAACGAAACAATACAATAAAATAAAGTATCCTTCATGATTTACTTCAAAACTTCATTTAAAAACTAAACAAAAAATGCCTTGGGCAAACTATTCAAATATTCAAGATATTTGAATACTTAAAGCAATTATTAATATCTTTCAGTTTGCCCAATTCACAGAAAAAATTCGCACAATTTAAATTATTGTCTAAAAGAATTTTTACCATATCGTCGTCAATTTTACCATTTCATCATGCGGTTTTCGTTGTCTGTCAATTAAGGATCATTGACTAAATCCGGAAAACGTTCATATAGTTTTAATAACACAGCCACACAAAAAAAAAAAAGTGTCCGGGTTGGGAGATCAGAGTACCCTATCCCCATGTATTTTGGACCGCTGAACACGAATCTGAAGTCCGCTTTGGTCCTGCACGTGTACGTTTCTTCCTAACCTCAAAAAAAGTTTTACATTTTTGGAGGTATGGGACTTTATTTTTAATTTATTGGATTTTCATGAAACTGGGTACCCAGGGGTTTTTGGGGTCGCTGATTACGAATTTGAAGTCAGATTTTCAAAATTCAATATGGCGGACGAATTTTCAAAAAATTCGTGGATTTTCATTTTTGAAAATTCGTCCGCCATATTGAATCCGCCATATTGAATTTGGGAAATCTGACTTTAGATTCGTAATCAGCGACCCCAAAAACCCCTAGGTACCCAGTTTCATGAAAATCCAAAAATTGTTCAAAAATTAGTCCGCCATATAGGATCCGCCATATTGAATTTTGAAAATCTGACTTCAAATTCGTAATCAGCGACCCCAAAAACCCCTGGGTACCCAGTTTCATGAAAATCCAATAAATTAAAAATAAAGTCCTTTCTGGGGCCAACCAGCTTCCATTCTTGGACCTCCTTGCTCGCCTGAGTTTCGGGTTCCACGGTCTGCCCTAGTGTCCTGGCTTCCGCCCTCGTTCGACTCGCCGCCTGCGCAGTCTCCCTCATGCTCCTCTTGTTGTTGGGGGGGTCTGGTCCTGTTCCCTTCCTCCTGGGTTCCGCTAACGGTCGAAAAAGGGGCGCTGTTTGTGACGCCTGGTGGGATTTAGGCGCTTCCTTACGTCCCTGTTCGCCCGTCTGAGAGGCCAGCCGCTCGTAGAGAGCTTGGATGCTCACTATGGTGTCCCTCATAGGCTGGTGGATGGACCTCCTCTTGCCGTCCTCCAGCATCTCCACTAGCTGCGCGATCTCCTTCCCGAGGTCCTGCAGTGTTGTTGCGTCTCCTGCCTTCTGATTTTTACTCCTGTTTTGGTCTACTTGGATTCCTGAAATAGGAGGGGTACCCCCCAGCTTGCTGCTGGGAGATCTTGCAATTTTGCAGCTTTTAGCGAAAGCCGCCTCTCCAACTGTATTTTGATTTGTGGTAATACTCATTTTATTGGGTCCCAACTCCTGAGCCGTTGTCCTTAGGTGTTATGCAGTCGCGTCCTTGATCCCATGGTTGCCTTTGCGCGCAGTGAGGTCCATGCTAGGGTTGACTCTAGCCCTTACGAGGTGTAGAGTTCAGAGCCAGATCCGCGTTGGTCAGGTATGGTTCATCTGAGCCTGCACGGCCAGCTTAGTGGCGACACCTAAGGAGCGTTTCCTGGAGACTTGCCAAATTTTAGCGGGACGGGGGCAGAAGCTGCATTAGCCTGGCAGCCATTTCGGCGGGAGTTCACTCCGCGTACTCAGGTGCCAGAATACAGCTGTCCGTCAGCCCAGGGTTCGTCGTCTCAAAATCCTTTTTCCAGTTACCTATCCCAGGGCTTTACTGGACTCAGCCCTGGTCGCTATCTCGCTATTTTGGAGGGGATGCCTTTCGGGTTATGGAGAAAGCTGCAGGGATATCCCCCTGCCCTGTCAGTCGCCTCTTACGACAAACCAGAGCTTGTTCCGATAGTATTCTTGGCTTGGTGGGTTTGGGGGTTTCAAAAAGATTATGAATATATAAATATAAATATAAATATAAATATAAATATAAATATAAATATAAATATAAATATAAATATAAATATAAATATAAATATAAATATAAATATAAATATAAATATAAATATAAATATAAATATAAATATAAATATAAATATAAATATAAATATAAATATAAATATAAATATAAATATAAATATAAATATAAATATAAATATAAATATAAATATAAATATAAATATAAATATAAATATAAATATAAATATAAATATAAATATAAATATAAATATAAATATAAATATAAATATAAATATAAATATAAATATAAATATAAATATAGATATAAATATAATATACATATATAATATAACCCTAACGCTAGGCTAGGGTATAGCCCGCGCCGACAGTTATGCTCCATTTGGGGGCGCGTTTTTGATAGCGCCACCTAGCGGCGTCTACCGCCCATCCGTCTTCGTTGCCCCACACTGTCAGGGCTGCATTAGTAAACAGCTGGCAGTGCATTGCACTTTTTTGGTGGGTGGCCACGCTCGTGTTCTTTCCGGAAAAAAAACTCCGGAAGCCGGAATTCCGGAGAAAAAAAAAACGGAAGCCGGAAGAGCTGCAAAGAGAGTGACCGGAAGAGAAAGTGATCTCCCTGTCTCTTACCTTAGCGTTGGCGCCATCAATCCGGACGCGTCGGATGAACCCGGATTAGGGCGTTTCGAGGCGTGCCTCGATGTTCCCTTTCAGGTAAGACCCTCGCGCACCTGATGAGCACCTTTATTTAACACTATGTTTCGCGCAGGCGAAACACAAACTGATGTGTGTGGCAACCGTGTGTGTGTGTCGGAGAGCACTTGGTGTGCGTATGTGAGAGAGTACGAGTATGATTTTGGGTATTTCATCAGAATAGTAATTTTATCATCAATTTCACTATTCTACTATTCAGTCCTATGCTACTATGCTACATCAGCCTATAGCTGAATTGCGATTGGTTGTTGTGGTTTTGCGTCTCTGAGAACAATCGTTATGACGCGACGACAGCCTGGTGTCACTGTCGCCGAGTGTGGTTCACTGAAAAAAAATACTAAGGAAATAAATCAGTCGAACATTAGACTTTGTTGTGACCAGAGCTCGCTTCCATCAATCGCCGACAACGCAAGGGGACAATCTGCACACAGTGGTTTACAAAGATAAATGTAAGTTGTGTGATTGTCGACCGTATATGTGTACAACAATCGCTGTTAAGGCACCGGGATCGTTTCCATTTCTCAATTTACATGAACGCAAATGTATTATTATGAAATACAAAAACAAGAATACTATAAAAAAAAAAAAAGAAATGGAAGAATAAATTAAAACTATACAAATATTATACTGTTCCCTTCGGCAAATATCAAGCAAACATATATGTATTTGTGTTACGCCGCTTGTGAAACTCTTGTTGCGTCGCTGTGCAGTGGCTGCCGCCAAAGAGCTGATGACGCGCCAGAATGGCGGAGTGACACTTGATGCCGTGTTGGCTTGTACACTGAATTGGCTTGAATTCCTTTTACACTACGCACTACGAAAACAGAACCATATTAGAAAATTAAAATCAATAAATGTTATACACGTTATATTACATATGAAAAATAAGACAAGAAGAGAAATCAACAAAGCATTCGACGAACAACATAACTTTTATTGTTGTCACATGTTCACTAACCTCTAAATAAAAAAAATAATATATATATATATTTGTATATTTAATAAATCACATACAACAACAAAGGTGGAAGAAAACACAGCAGCACTACACGCATGGTATAAAACATACACTAAACACAGGGAAGCAAGGAAAAGAGGAAACTGCGTATCGGATGCATACTACAGGTTTTCTTTTACTTTGTATACTCCGCGTGTATACTCATTATTCCGCGAATCGTCGTCGCATACAGACGTGTAGTTATTGTGCTCCGGAAAGAAAACAAAAAAAAAAAAAAAGTATTCAATAATATCAAAAAAAAAGTGCAGTGACTGGTTTCGTAAATCAACAACAACGCGAAAAGACGCTTTCAGCGATGAAATCGCTAATGTTTATATTGATTAATTAATTAATTAATATAAAACATAACATTTAAAACTCGAACAATATCAACCTCGATTGCAATGAGTCTAAACGACGTTAGCACACAACGTCAACGTGAGCAAGACGAGAGACGGCTCTCAGTACAAAGAAACAACGCTTACTTCACTTTCAAAGCAACCGAAAGTAATGCAAGCTCATCCCAAACACGGTCAATTACCCCAAGCTTGACCGAATTCTTAAACGTAGAGAGCGTGAGAGCGCGATCTTGCTCCCCCTCGCTACCATCGATGTCTCTGCAGACAAAGAGCGCAGCCATATTGCTGCCATATATCTGATTGATCGGAAATGCTATTACGTCGGTGTTTTTAGAGTTAGAGAGTTCGGATTTAGTACGAATGCTATTTTTGGCAAAATAATACAACATGCCAAATTTCATAAGGATCGGCCGACTATATCCTATAGCTGCCATATAACTGAACGATAGGAAATGACCAAACTTTCGTGTTTTTGAAGATAGAAAGCTGGAACTTAGTACAGATTCCATTTTTGGTCAGTCAATATAATCTACCAAATTGCATAACGGTCGACCGACTATATCTTTAAGCTGCCATTTAACTGAACGATCGGAAATGGTATTTGGTAAAAATACCAACTTTGGTATTTTCGAAGATGGAAGCTTGGTGCTTTGTTTTACATTTTTTATTGTAATAAATTGGTTATATTATGATATTCTTATAAGGATCGGCCAATTTAATCCGATGTTTGCGATATATATCCGGTTTTAACTGCAAGGGTATATCAACTTCGGCTCCGCCCGAAGTTATCTTTCCTTTCTTTTTTTTTATTATTATCTTTAAGCTTTATCTTTAGTTGTAGTATCACAGAAATAATTAAAAATTATGACCGGTAAATACAATTTCAAGGGAGTCCGTCAGTCCGTCAGTTCCCCATCCCATTCAAATATAATTATTTTTACAACAATTTAACAGTTTTTTTTTGTATTAAAATTATTTAAATATTTAAAACGAAACAATACAATAAAATAAAGTATCCTTCATGATTTACTTCAAAACTTCATTTAAAAACTAAACAAAAAATGCCTTGGGCAAACTATTCAAATATTCAAGATATTTGAATACTTAAAGCAATTATTAATATCTTTCAGTTTGCCCAATTCACAGAAAAAATTCGCACAATTTAAATTATTGTCTAAAAGAATTTTTACCATATCGTCGTCAATTTTACCATTTCATCATGCGGTATTCGTTGTCTGTCAATTAAGGATCATTGACTAAATCCGGAAAACGTTCATATAGTTTTAATAATGAACCCCACTTTTTTTTGAAAGCTGCTGTTTCCTCCCCTGACCTCTTCAGTTGGAGCAATAGCTCTCCTTTCTGGGTCCTCATAATCTTCGATACCGCTTCGCCTAGTCCTTGTAGCTTCTTGTCCTGCTTCACCCGTCGCAGGATGTCGGCGTAGCTAGATTCGCCCTTAGCCGTGATGACCAGTGCGTCCGGCCTTGGCTTCTCCTTGGGAATTGAGTTAGTTGCCCGCTGCTTCTTCGGCAGTTTCTTTCTGGGGCCAACCAGCTTCCATTCTTGGACCTCCTTGCTCGCCTGAGTTTCGGGTTCCACGGTCTGCCCTAGTGTCCTGGCTTCCGCCCTCGTTCGACTCGCCGCCTGCGCAGTCTCCCTCATGCTCCTCTTGTTGTTGGGGGGTCTGGTCCTGTTCCCTTCCTCCTGGGTTCCGCTAACGGTCGAAAAAGGGGCGATGTTTGTGACGCCTGGTGGGATTTAGGCGCTTCCTTACGTCCCTGTTCGCCCGTCTGAGAGGCCAGCCGCTCGTAGAGAGCTTGGATGCTCACTATGGTGTCCCTCATAGGCTGGTGGATGGACCTCCTCTTGCCGTCCTCCAGCATCTCCACTAGCTGCGCGATCTCCTTCCCGAGGTCCTGCAGTGTTGTTGCGTCTCCTGCCTTCTGATTTTTACTCCTGTTCTGGTCTACTCGGATTCCTGAAATAGGAGGGGTACCCCCCAGCTTGCTGCTGGGAGATCTTGCAATTTTGCAGCTTTTAGCGAAAGCCGCCTCTCCAACTGTATTTTGATTTGTGGTAATACTCATTTTATTGGGTCCCAACTCCTGAGCCGTTGTCCTTAGGTGTTATGCAGTCGCGTCCTTGATCCCATGGTTGCCTTTGCGCGCAGTGAGGTCCATGCTAGGGTTGACTCTAGCCCTTACGAGGTGTAGAGTTCAGAGCCAGATCCGCGTTGGTCAGGTATGGTTCATCTGAGCCTGCACGGCCAGCTTAGTGGCGACACCTAAGGAGCGTTTCCTGGAGACTTGCCAAATTTTAGCGGGACGGGGGCAGAAGCTGCATTAGCCTGGCAGCCATTTCGGCGGGAGTTCACTCCGCGTACTCAGGTGCCAGAATACAGCTGTCCGTCAGCCCAGGGTTCGTCGTCTCAAAATCCTTTTTCCAGTTACCTATCCCAGGGCTTTACTGGACTCAGCCCTGGTCGCTATCTCGCTATTTTGGAGGGGATGCCTTTCGGGTTATGGAGAAAGGTTGCGAGTAGCTCTTTCCCTGCTTACCTGCAGGGATATCCCCCTGCCCTGTCAGTCGCCTCTTACGACAAACCAGAGCTTGTTCCGATAGTATTCTTGGCTCCCGCTGCCGGGCGGGAGGAGGGGGGTTAAAGGTTTGGGGGTTTCAAAAAGATTATGAATATATAAATATAAATATAAATATAAATATAAATATAAATATAAATATAAATATAAATATAAATATAAATATAAATATAAATATAAATATAAATATAAATATAAATATAAATATAAATATAAATATAAATATAAATATAAATATAAATATAAATATAAATATAAATATAAATATAAATATAAATATAAATATAAATATAAATATAATATACATATATAATATAACCCTAACGCTAGGCTAGGGTATAGCCCGCGCCGACAGTTATGCTCCATTTGGGGGCGCTTTTTGATAGCGCCACCTAGCGGCGTCTACCGACCATCCGTCTTCGTTGCCCCACACTGTCAGGGCTGAATTAGTAAACAGCTGGCAGTGCATTGCACTTTTTTGGTGGGTGGCCACGCTCGTGTTCTTTCCGGAGAAAAATCTCACGGAAGCCGGAAGAGCTGCAAAGAGAGTGACCGGAAGAGAAAGTGATCTCCCTGTCTCTTACCTTAGCGTTGGCGCCATCAATCCGGACGCGTCGGATGAACCCGGATTAGGGCGTTTCGAGGCGTGCCTCGATGTTCCCTTTCAGGTAAGACCCTCGCGCACCTGATGAGCACCTTTATTTAACACTATGTTTCGCGCAGGCGAAACACAAACTGATGTGTGTGGCAACCGTGTGTGTGTGTCGGAGAGCACTTGGTGTGCGTATGTGAGAGAGTACGAGTATGATTTTGGGTATTTCATCAGAATAGTAATTTTATCATCAATTTCACTATTCTACTATTATTCTATTATACTATTCACTATTCTATTATACTATGCTACATCAGCCTATAGCTGAATTGCGATTGGTTGTTGTGGTTTTGCGTCTCTGAGAACAATCGTTATGACGCGACGACAGCCTGGCGTCACTGTCGCCGAGTGTGGTTCACTGAAAAAAAATACTAAGGAAATAAATCAGTCGAACATTAGACTTTGTTGTGGCCAGAGCTCGCTTCCATCAATCGCCGACAACGCAAGGGGACAATCTGCACACAGTGGTTTACAAAGATAAATGTAAGTTGTGTGATTATCGACCGTATATGTGTACAACAATCGCTGTTAAGGCACCGGTATCGTTTCCATTTCTCAATTTACATGAACGCAAATGTATTATTATGAAATACAAAAACAAGAATACTATAAAAAAAAAAAAAATGGAAGAATAAATTAAAACTATACAAATATTATACTGTTCCCTTCGGCAAATATCAAGCAAACATATATGTATTTGTGTTACGCCGCTTGTGAAACTCTTGTTGCGTCGCTGTGCAGTGGCTGCCGCCAAAGAGCTGATGACGCGCCAGAATGGCGGAGTGACACTTGATGCCGTGTTGGCTTGTACACTGAATTGGCTTGAATTCCTTTTACACTACGCACTACGAAAACAGAACCATATTAGAAAATTAAAATCAATAAATGTTATACACGTTATATTACATATGAAAAATAAGAAAAGAAGAGAAATCAACAAAGCATTCCACGAACAACATAACTTTTATTGTTGTCACATGTTCACTAACCTCTAAATAAAAAAAATAATATATATATATATTTGTATATTTAATAAATCACATACAACAACAAAGGTGGAAGAAAACACAGCAGCACTACACGCATGGTATAAAACATACACTAAACACAGGGAAGCAAGGAAAAGAGGAAACTGCGTATCGGATGCATACTACAGGTTTTCTTTTACTTTGTATACTCCGCGTGTATACTCATTATTCCGCGAATCGTTGTCGCATACAGACGTGTAGTTATTGTGCTCCGGAAAGAAAACAAAAAAAAAAAAAAGTATTCAATAATATCAAAAAAAAAGTGCAGTGACTGGTTTCGTAAATCAACAACAACGCGAAAAGACGCTTTCAGCGATAATTAATTAATATAAAACATAACATTTAAAACTCGAACAATATCAACCTCGATTGCAATGAGTCTAAACGACGTTAGCACACAACGTCAACGTGAGCAAGACGAGAGACGGCTCTCAGTACAAAGAAACAACGCTTACTTCACTTTCAAAGCAACCGAAAGTAATGCAAGCTCATCCCAAACACGGTCAATTACCCCAAACTTGACCGAATTCTTAAACGTAGAGAGCGTGAGAGCGCGATCTTGCTCCCGCGCGATCGTTTAACAACGTCATCAGCTAGCAGCGCAAACATTGATACTTCTGCCGCTGTGCTTCCCGAAAAAGAGAATAAAAACAAAGAAAATATTAAGCCGGCTGTGCAGACTGGTATGGATCGCTACATCCAAATTAAAAGGAAGCTGAGCCCCCTAAACTCTCAACGCAAAATAACCCGTGGCAATGCTAACATAGCCGCAATAGAAACGCCCACGAACTCAAACCGTTTTAAAATCTTGGCAGACTATGAAGATGAAGCCGAATCTACCGAAGTCGAAAAAAGGAAGCCTAAGCCCCCGCCAATATACATACGAGAAAAAAGTTCCAACGTTCTTGTCAACAAAATTATAGAGCACATTGGCAAGGACAACTTCCACATAATACCACTCGTAAAGGGCAATATCCAGGAAACAAAAGTTCAAACGAAGTCTGAAGATAACTACAGAGTATTATCGAAATACCTAACCGACAAAAAAAGAACTTTTATACGTATCAGCTAAAAAGCAGCAAGGGCTTGCAAGTCGTACTTAAGGGCATAGAGCCCGAAGTATCGCCTGCAGAGATAACAAAGGCGCTACAAGAGAAGGGATTTAGCGCTAAGACAGTGTTCAATATCTCTAACAGGGATAGAAAGCCGCAGCCACTCTTTAAGGTTGAGCTTGAACCACAAATTAAGCCCCTAAAAAATACGAAGTGCACCCTATATACAATCTTCAGTTCCTGCTGCACCGCAGAATTACAGTTGAGGAGCCGCACAAACGCAATGGCCCGGTACAATGTGCGAACTGCCAAGAATATGGCCATACAAGGTCTTACTGTAAACTGCGCCCAGTCTGTGTAGTTTGTGGTGAGCTTCATGACTCCGCACACTGCCCAGCGAGCAAAGATGACCAAGTGCGGCAACTGCGGTGGAAATCACACTGCTAACTATAGAGGTTGCCCAGTTTATAAGGAGCTGAAAAGTCGCATCCACCAGAGGGGATTTACTGCCCGCACCCAAAATAATCAGTTCATAGCCTCCAGGTCAAACCCTGAAGTCTTCTTCTCGCCTGCAGCCAGATCCTCACTAGGACCCATAAACTCTGACAAAAATGTCACATGCGCAAGCGCTTTAAAATCAGGACTGGCAGAATCAGCACACCAAGAACCGAACACGGCTCAGCAGCATCAACCGCCGGAGCAGCCAAAAAGTAACTTTGAAGCTATGATATGCAGTCTACAACAAAGCCTTACGGAGTTCATGTCGTTTATGCGTACAACTATGCAAGATCTAATGCGAAACCAAAATCTATTAATACAAATGCTGGTTTCACAACAATCCAAATAATGACTTCCCTACGAATATCTACATGGAACGCTAACGGCGTTTCGCAGCACAAACTCGAGTTAGCGCAATTCCTACTAGACAATCAAATCGACATAATGCTGCTTTCAGAAACACATCTTACGAACAGATACAATTTTCAACTACGAGGATATTCATTCTATGGAACAAATCATCCAGACGGTAAAGCACACGGCGGGACTGGAATTTTAATCAGAAGCCGTATCAAGCACCATTATCATTCGAAATTTGCAAAAAACTACCTACAGGCCACATCAATAAATATACACCTAAATACTGGCAAGCAATTAACTCTAGCTGCCGTATACTGCCCCCCACGCTTCACCATAGCCGAAGATGAGTTTATGCAGTTCTTCAACTCACTCGGAGACCACTTCATAGCGGCAGGAGACTACAATGCCAAGCACACACACTGGGGATCTCGCCTCGTGACCCCAAAAGGAAAGCAGCTCTATAATGCAATTATCAAAGCTAAGAACAAGCTAGACTATGCTTCTTCTGGCACACCACCATACTGGCCGGCTGACCCAAAGAAACTTCCCGATTTAATTGATTTTGCGATTACCAAAAACATTCCTAAAAAATTTGATATCGGCCGAATGCCTTTCGGATCTTTCATCTGATCACTCGCCTGTCCTTTTTACTCTACTCCAACACCCAGGAACATGGGATCAATCATCAAATCTGACCTCACATAAAACCAATTGGGTTAAGTACAGGAAGTACATCAGCTCACACATTGAGCTAAGTCCTCACCTCAGCGACGAAGCCAACGTAGACAGCTTTGTTGATTCGCTGGAGTCTGTACTCGTCTCTGCAGCTCGAGCTTCAACACCTCAAACTATGAACACACAACGCATTCAAAAGAAGACAAATCTACAAATCGAAAAGCTCGTCCTCGAAAAGCGACGCTTACGTCGAGAATGGCAATGTCACAGATCGCCATCTGCTAAGCAACGCTTTAAACATGCCTCACGTCAACTTGATCAAGCTCTACAGCAAGAAGAAACGTATGTCCACCGCCGCTACATAGAGCAATTGTCAACTAACAGTACGAAACACTCACTATGGAGAGCTCACCCAACTCTGAGCTCACCGAAAGAAACCGTGATGCCTATTAGAAATTCCACAGGCGGGTGGGCGCGCAGCGACGCAGACAGAGCCAGCACGTTTGCCAAACACCTTAAAAATGTCTTCCAACCAAATCCTGCCACCAATGCGTTTACTTTGCCGACTCTATCAGATGAGCCCCAGCCTCAACATGAGCCGATTGAGTTTCGCCCAAACGAAATCGTTAACATCATCAAACGACAATTGAATCCGAAAAAATCCCCGGGCTGCACCTCATAACTCCCAAAATGATCATTGAGCTCCCATACTGCGCCGTTTGCACTCTCACCCAGCTATTTAATGCCATCGCAAAACTTGGCCACTTTCCAGTGAGATGGAAAAAGTCAATTATAATAATGATAGCAAAGCCGGGAAAAGACCACACTATCCCCACGTCGTATAGACCTATAATCCTACTCTCTTGCCTATCTAAACTCTTTGAAAAATGCCTAATGACTCGGATAAACACATACCTGAGAATCCAGGAAGGAATCCCGTCACACCAATTTGGGTTTCGTGAAATGCATCAAACAATTGAGCAGGTCAACCGGATAACATCCGAAATTCGGAACGCGTTCGAAAAACGAGAGTACTGTACTGCCATATTTTTAGATGTCTCTCAAGCATTCGATAGAGTCTGGCTGGAAGGTCTAATGTACAAGATCAAGACAATGCTCCCCTACAGCACCCACAAGATTTTGGAGTCTTACCTGCACGACAGAAATTTTTCGTGAGGTGCAACACCGCTATATCCGATGATTACACTGTTGGAGCTGGAGTTCCTCAAGGCAGCGTGCTAGGGCCAATATTATATGTCCTCTACACAGCAGATATACCGACAAGCACACGTCTAACAACATCCACGTTTGCCGATGTCACAGCTATTCTTAGCCGCTCAAAATGCCCGATTCAAGCAACTGCGCAGCTAGCTCATCATATGGTCGATGTCGAAAAATGGCTGTCAGATTGGCGAATTAAAGTGAACGAACTAAAATGCAAGAATGTTACGTTCACTCTGAACAGGCAAAACTGCCCGCCGATAACACTAAACAACACTCTACTCCCACAAGCAAACGAAGTAACATACCTAGGAGTACATCTCGATAGAAGACTCACATGGCGCCGGCACATTGAAGCCATAAGAACACACCTAAAGCTAAAAGCCAGCGGCCTTCATTGGCTTATCAACGCTCGGTCAACTCTTAGCCTTGAATATAAAGTCCTGCTGTACAACTCGGTACTAAAACCTATATGGATGTACGGCTCCCAGTTATGGGGGAACGCCAGCAATAGCAACATTGACATAATTCAAAGAGTTCAGTCGAAGATCTTGAGAACAATCACCGGGGCACCGTGGTACGTTCGCAACGAAAACATACACCGCGACTTAAACATTCTACCAGTCAAAGAAGCGATCGCAGAACAGAAGGTAAAGTACTTAACCAAGCTATCGGTGCACCCTAACCACCTGGCGAGAGGTCTAACAAGGTTGAGCAACCAATCACGCCTTCGTCGCAATGACTTACCCACCCAGCGACCGACCTGAGGGACGCGCAACCCGAATGCAGTCTTAGTTTTACTGTTAGTTAAATTTTAATGTTAAGATTCGTCAACTTATTGTTAGTCTCAAAATTAAGAGTAGATTCAATAAATAAAAGCAAAGCTATAAAAAAAAAAAACTTTGTATACTGTTGTATAAAAATATATATATATAAATCGAGGACCATACATACAATTTTTCTTGCACCCAAACAATCGGTTCCGTCACATCCGATCCGCGCCTTTCCACCGTGCAACCAACGGACAGGCCGAACGAAAGGTTCAAACCACGAAGAGTTATCTGAAGAAACTAGATCGTTACACGGATGTCAACTTAGCGTTAGCTTGTTTCTTGTTTGACCAACACACTACGCCCCACTCCATTACAAAGCATTCGCCAGCGGAGTTACTGTTCAATAGGGAGCTCCAGAGATTCTTTGAAAAATTAAGTCCAGGCGAAAGATCATATGCTAAGATCTGCGATGCCCAAACTAAAAAGTTATTTGTTACAGGCAGCCGTGTTTGTCCCAAACTGTCCCAAGTGGCTTGAGGGCCACGTCTCGAAGCGAACAGGACCGATTTCCTATTCGGTGTGCCTCGAGGACAACCGAACAGTCAGGCGACATCTGGATCAGCTGCGATTGCGCAGTCCAAATTAAGTCCAGGCGAAAGATCATATGCTAAGATCTGCGATGCCCAAACTAAAAAGTCTTTTGTTACAGGCAGCCGTGTTTGGGTCCGAAACTATGCAAACTGTCCCAAGTGGCTTGAGGGCCACGTCTCGAAGCGAACAGGACCGATTTCCTATTCGGTGTGCCTCGAGGACAACCGAACAGTCAGGCGACATCTGGATCAGCTGCGATTGCGCAGTCCTTCGCAGCAGCCACCACTAGAGGAAACAGCATTACTAACTTGCTGTTCCATTCCAACCCCATCTGACGCAGTAGCTGGCGGATCCACAACTCCAGCTGGGCCACAGCGTTCGCCTGAGCCAAACGGGACTGGAGGACCGCCACGCAGATCGGCCCGTGACCGTCGTCGCCCTCAGTTCTACGATCCGTCTGGGTGTTAAGGGGTGTTATGTATGCGACTGCATTCCCTCGTGCGGCGAGCTCGTCCGACCGAAGTCAGTCTTCAATCAATCGTGAGTCCCTGCAGATCGAGCTGCAGTCACGGCCATCCTTCGATTCCCCGTCATTATAATAACTCCCCTGTACTAATTGCTACTCCTATTCTCATTATTGAATTACTTAAATAAATTTAATATATGTTTGCGCAAAAATAAAATGGAGGAGCTGCGAACGCTGCTGTGCCATATTGGGGCTGTCATAAATTAGCGACCTTTATTGTCTCTTTCAGAGAATCCTGCAGACTTTGATGTTCTAACCCCGGCTCATTTTTTAACTGGTGGTCCGTCAATCAGCTTTATCGAGCCCAATGTCACAAAGCTGAACTTCAACCGGTTGGACAGCTGGCAGCGCGTGTCTTTCCTGCAGCAGTCTTTCTGGTCCCGATGGGAGGAGAGTACCTAAACCTTCTTCAGCAGCGGTCCAAATGGCGTGCCTCCGGTCGTGCCTTGGCCCTGAAGGATGTGGTGCCAGTAAAGGACGAGAACCTACCTCCGATGAAATGGCCGCTTGCAAAAATATTGGAGTTTATCCCTGGTCGAGATGGAATTTTTTGAGTGGCGGTGATTAAAACCTCATTTGGAGATACCAAGCGAGATGTGTCTAAGCTGTGCCTGTAGCCCCTTAAGGATGAAGTTGGAGTAGAAGCCCCAACTGGGGGGAGAATGTCGGGTCAAACAGCAAGCAACTAGTTTAAATAATTATTAATTATCTTAATTATTGCTGGTCGCAAGCCGACTCCCTTTCGACCGCTCGGCTTTACTAATTCGGCATCTCAAGCTATCGAGCATCCGCTCAGCCTATTATGGAAGGTTGGCGTCACTCTCGTTCTTTGTCTTATTGCGCTCGCACCCTAAATTGGATTTCACACATATGTATATATAGATCCCAATTTCATATGCGGCCAATTAAAGATTTATAACGTTTAATTGAATACAAGTTGCTTTTTATATTACTGGCATTGAAAATTATCAACGACTAAACAGTTTCGACTCCGTTAACTTGCAAAGAGGCGATGGAGAGTACAAATGCAAAGGCGCGGAGTGAAGCCATGGAAAGAGAATATGATTCTCTGGTTGCCAACCAGACTTGGCAGATCACTGATTTATCCAAAAATCAGCGAGCAACAAGTGGGTGTTCAACGTAAAGCGTGATAAACATGGCGAAATAGAACTTTTCAAGGCTCCCAGCAGTTTGGTGTAAACTACCTAGAAACATTTTCAACGGTATGCCGTTTGGATTGGCTTTATTATAGCACTGGCGGCGGAGCTCAATCTACATCTTCATCAAATTGATGTATGCACCGCGTATCTCAACGGCGATCTGAGTGAGACGGTCTATATGAAGCAGCCGGAAGGGTACTCAGATCAAATCCTGATAAGGTATTGCTTCTGAAGAAAGTAATATAAGGCTTGAAGCAATCGTTAAGGGCCTTAAAAAAGAGAAGCTTAATGGCGTATTGGTTAATATGGGATTCGTTCCCTGTGATAACGAGCCATATTTGTACAAACATTGTGGAGAAGTGTGATAGGATAACTCCAGGGGGATTGGTTTTAGTTGGTCTTTATTTGGAAGGAGCAGCTGAGGTGCCGCTCCAACGTTCAAAATGATTCTGTTCTTTTACAATATTTCTTAAGTCTAAGTAAAGCTAAGTCTCGTAGCAGCGCTGCTCGCAGGCGGCGGCAGAGAGACAGTTTGGGTGCGATTATGCTGACACTAGCACTGTGTGCGGGCTATGCAATAACGATCGATTCATATTTCGGCCACTTATAGTTTATGACCGGAACTTTGGATTGTGTAAACATTGCAACAAAGTGTTACAGTGCGCACCCTTTAAGTACTCTTGGTACAGTGGGTATTCAATATATGTGCATACTACATCTCCCTCCTTTTGAAAAATAACGTAATATAATGAAGTTATTTTTATAATAAAAATTTCTAATTAATACATCTTTTTTTTTGTTTTGTTTTATGTGGTTAGAATCATAGAAAATGAAATTATTAAAAGAATATGTGTATTTATTTATCTATGTATGTGTGTTTTTTGCATGGCTATACTAAGTGCAATTTATGAAATAAAGATTTTTAATCTATCCTTATGAACTTTTTGTTTTTTATGTTTATTATTTTCTATTACTATGTTATCTCTATCTCCTATTTCCGTTACTATATACGGACCTGTATATTTAGGATCTAACTTATGACCTGTCTCGTTTTTTAATAAAACTTTGTCACCTACTGATATATCTATATCCCTTACTTTATTATCGTATAGTAGTTTATTTCTATTCTTATTTGCTTCTAACATAACTCTAGCTCTTTTATAGGCTACTTCTAATCTATACTTACTCTCCTTAGCATAGTCATCTATATTATATAGTGCTTCTACACTATCTATGCTATTAAAATGTTTTGGCAAATTACTTGTTTTACCGAATACTAGCTCATATGGACAATATGTATGTGCCATAGAGGGGGTCGTGTTGAAACAGAAGACAAAGTATTGAAGCCATACGTCCCAATCAGTTTTATCAACCGATATGTAAGATCGTATGTATTCATTGAAAGTTCTATGACTTCTTTCTATTGTTCCAACTGTCTGGTGGTGGTGTGCTGAGGATGTAATATTTTTAACATTTAAATATTTGCACAAGTCGTCTATAATCGAATTCTTATATTCTGTTCCCATGTCCGTAATGAACGTCTTCATTGGACCGTACTTCAGGATAAAAGATTCAAATATTGCTTTAGCGACAGTATTGGCATTTTTATTCGGAACAGGTATAGCAACTAAATACTTAGTTAAATCACATATTAAAGTGACTGCATACTCATTGCCATTTTCTGATTTTGGCAGTGGACCAATAGTGTCCACTATCACTCTGTCGAAAGCATTTATTGGTGTGTCTGTAATGGTTAAAGGGGTCTTTGTGTGTTTAGTTATTTTTGATTTCTGACATTTTTGACATTTTCTTACGTACTCAGTTATATCTTTAGACATGCTTTTCCAGTAATAGTGTCTTTTTACTTTGGCCAAAGTTTTTGATATGCCAGTATGACCTCCTTGAATTGGATCATCATGAAATGTAGACAAAATTGCTTCTTTTTCTTTTAAATTTGTTATTTGGGTCACCGGGTTGAGTAGCGCTACTCTTAATGTTTTCAATATTTTATTGCCCATTAATTTAAATTTATCTATTGAAGTATATTCAAAGATATTTTCCCACGGTGCCACTTTGAGTTGGCTGATTTTATGTATACCGGCTTGCATTTCAAGCCTTTGGAAAAATTGATCTAAATCAATAACTCCATTAGTATATAAATCGCTAACATCATATCTTGCAGTAATTTTTCTGCCTTGTTTAAATAAACATAACATATTTTTTATCTGCAAGGTCACTACTTTACGTACTTCATCATTGTTTATGACGTCGTATACGTTGGGCTTAGAAGCTTTATTTAAAGATTGCCTTGGCAATTCTTGTTCTTGATTTTCCGCGCGGAATTTTTGTCTACTTTGATATCTAGTAGTGACTTTTAATACATTTCCAGTTATATTTTGTAGATCTTTGATGGTTATTCTTGATAACGCATCGGCTACATGATTATCTTTTCCCTTTAAATATTCGACTGTAAAGTCGTATTCTTCTAGTTCGAGCCTCATACGTGTCAGTTTAGAACTGGGGTTGGTCATTGAGAAAAGGTATATTAAAGGTCTATGGTCTGTTCTTATTAAGAAATGTGTTCCATATATATATGGTCTAAAATATAATATCGCCCAGTGAATTGCAGCTAATTCCTGCTCAGTAGTACACTTGTTACTTTCACCTTTTGTAAATGCTCTTGATGCGTATGCAATGGGAAGTTGGAGACCATTATGATTTTGAGTTAAAACCGCTCCACATGCTTGCTTACTTGCATCTGTTATTATGCAAAATTCTTTAGTGAAATCTGGGTATTGTAGCAAGGTAGGTTCCATAAGTTTTGTTTTTAAGTATTGGAATGCATTTTCACACTCATCCGTCCATTTAAAAGGAACATTCTTTTTACATAATCTTGTTATGTGCCGTGAATAATCGGCGAAATTTTTTATAAAGCGTCTATAATAGTTACAGAATGCTACAAAACGTCTAGCACTGTCCGCGTCGTGCGGAACTGGGTAGTTCATAATGACATCGTATTTCTTGTCATCTGGAAGTATTCCTTTATCAGTGCATTTATGACCTAGAAAAGTCACTTCATGCATAAAAAATGAACACTTTTCTGGATGTAGCTTTAGGTTGAATTTCCTACATTTCTCAAAAACATCTGTTAAGTTTTTAAGCATATGTTTTTCGGAACAACCGATTACTATTAAGTCATCCATATAAAGGAACGCTTGAGAAGGTTCTAGACCAGAGAACGCAATAGTCATCATTCTCTGAAACGAATTAGGAGCTATTTTTAATCCGAAGGGTAATCGCGTGAAGCGATATGAGCCGTTGCTCGTTGAAAAAGACGTTATATCTCTTGAACCTTTTTCTAGTTCAATTTGATGGAATCCTGACATTAAGTCAAGACATGAAAAGTATTTTGCTCGACCTAGTTGATCTAAAATATCATCAATTCTAGGTAATGGGAATTTATCAGATAGTAATTTTTTATTAATCTGGCGATAGTCAATTACTAATCGCCATTTCTTTGCATTTGAACCGGGGGATGATTTCTTAGGAACAAGTAACAATGGGCTATTATATGCGGATACTGACGGTTCGACAATCCCGTCTGAGATTAATTTTTCTACTTGTTTTTGTATTTCATTCACTTGACTATGTGGGCTTCGATAGTTTTTTATATAAACTGGTTCATCATCTTTTAATCTCAGTTTTTGTTTATAAAAATTATTTGTGGTTATTGATTCGGTTTCCAATCCGAATATATCGCTATACTGGGTGCATAGGCTAGTAAGCTGAGACTTGAACTGTGGAGGGAAGTTTTTTGATAGTTGTGATAGTACGAATTTTTTTCTATTTTCTGGATTTGTGTTGACTACATCGTAGTTCGAAAGTGATTCATATATTATATTATCCGTACTCACTACTTGGTCGTTATTTGTTGTGTTCAATAATCTTATGAAGGCATTATTGGATGTTGCTATGGTATTTGCAATGTAAATACCATGTTGAATTTCCTGATTTGGAATTAATACACTGTCTGCTGTTGAATTAAGTTCAATTTTCCGAATAACTTGGGATCTTGCTGGCAGAAGTATTGAATTAGTGCCAGAACTATGAGCTATTGGTACTTTAATTGGGAATTTTAAATTATTTGGTCTAATTATAAGCCAATCTTCAGATGGCTTGAAGTCTAATTGACAGTTGTATTTTTTGATAAAGTCGATGCCTATTATTCCATCGCATGGAATTGGGAAATTTGAATTGAGGATATGAAAATCGTGTGGAATTATGTATTTTGTGGTTTGTATCTCTATAGAAACCAAACCTTTGGATTTTATTATTTCTTTACTTATGCCTTTTATGTCTATGATGTAATCATTTTGGATGTTTTGGAAATTATCCGAAGTTTCTTTTAAAATAGAAATGTCTGCACCTGTGTCTATTAAAAATATTAGTTCATTCCCAGTAGCTACATTAAAAAATGAAACAAATATATTTTCGCTGAGATTAATAGTGTGAACTCTTACTTCATTTATTGTTGAATATTTAAAGGGTTTTGGGAGTTTTCCGAAGTGTTTTGGCTATTATTTTGCGCCATTCTTACATTGCCTTGGTTATTGTTATTGTGGCCTCCGTTCGAGTTACCACTGCCTCTATAATTTCCTCTATATGAGCCTCGCCCTCTATTGTTATTCTGATAATTATTGTTATTCTGATAATTGTTGTTATAATTACCGTTGTTGTAGTTATTGTGATTACCACGAAAACTACCTCTATAACTGCCACGTCCGCGATTTGAGCCGCGCTGTGGATAATTCTTATAATATAGGACAGTGTTTGACTGCCCAGTTGCTTCAGTGCAACTATTAACGAATTTGGAAACGGCTTCGTTCATCGTACTGAATGTTCCAGCTTGCATGATAAGTTTTACCTTATCGATTGTGCAGTTTTTAGTCATTGCTTTGACTGCATGCTGCATGGAATAATTCCTGGCTAGCTCTAAAGATAAACCATCTGATATATATGCACCTTCTAAGGCTTTTGTCATCTGCTCAATTTCTTGTGTGTATTGGTTAGCAGTTTTATTGCGCTGCTGTAGATTCATCAGCTTCGCTGATAATACCTCAACAGTTTCGCCTTTGACGTTGCTTCTTAGTCTAGCAATCACCTCAGTAATTGTTGTTTCATTACCGATTATATTCCTGGCGACACCTTTTAGCTTTGTTTTAATGATGGAAATAGCTAATTCTTCGTGCTCGCCTTTTATTGATTGTATTATTTGTAAAGCATCAATGAAACTTGTTAAATTTTCAGCCTTACCATCAAAAACTGGTATAAGCTTAGATGCTGTATTAATAAAATCAATATTTGATTGTGCCATTGTGATGGATTTATCTATTTTGAGTTAGGGACTTGTACGATTTGTCAAAATTTGTTTTAATTATTGATAACTCCTCGTAAAATTTTTTCCAATCCATGCCTTTAGTTTAGCCTTACTTTTGTAGAGATAATTACGTAATATATTTTAATATTTTTTTTTTTTATTTCATTGTCTTAGGTTGTAGGTGTTTACATTTGTGTATAATAATTTTGTTTGTTTTTTTTTTTGGTTTTTTATTTAGATTTTGTCCAGGTCATTTGCTTGACTCTGGAATTTTTTCTTTAAACATTTGTTGTGTAATTTATATAATTTTAGCGAAACGCTTGCTAACATTATAATGACGATTATCATTAACAATATTGTAATTGTTTGAAGATCGATTTTTTCTGGTTCAATTTTATTAACGACATTTGCCGTGGAATCTACGACTTTCGTGTCTACTAAACCCATTTTAGATAGTTTATATGTTTTTGTTTTTCCAATTTCAATTATATTTTTCTCTGAGTCATGTTTTGCAATGTAACTTAATTTTTCTGGGAAGTAATAGTCAGAATCATTTATTTGATCTGTTTTACTTATGCTATTACTTCTCATTAAAAGGGTATTAAAATGTTTCATAAATTTTAGGAATTTATGCTATTTTTGAATTTATTTTTTTTTTCTTTCATTAAAATTTTACATAAATTTTTGGGATTTGTCGTATTTTTTCCTTTAATTTAAAAAATTTTCCTAAATTTTGTCTTTTTTTTTCTTATCTAACATTTTTTCCTACCTATTATTTGTACAGCTATACGGGCCATACTTTCAAATTGGGCAAAAGAGGTTCCGCTCAATTTTTCAAAAAAATAATATTATAGTATAAAAAAAAATATGCATCGCAGTGCAATCAAAAAAATTATGCAACGCAGTGCATGGGTAAAAAAAATTTCTCCTCAGTTGATTTCCTTTTTTTTCCCACGTCAGCTGGTCGTCGCCGGTTTGGCTACGCTGACGTTCCCTCGGTGGCGCAGGAGGTGGCGTATTCCCGCACTCTATTTGCTGCTGCTGCTGTCCGGGGCCTTTTGGACTCAGGCGTTACCGGTGCCGGTCCTCGCACAGGTTTGGTTGCAGTGAGGGCTGTCCAGTGGTCCAGGGCAATCCTTCGGGCACGTCTTTTTTAGTTTTGGTAATTGCTTTGGTGGTGGAGGTTTTGTTATTATTTTTTCATTAATTTTCTTAATCGATACTGAGTGAGTGGTGGCAATTTTTGGGCTTTTATTCTTGTTTAATAATTCTTCTTTCAGAAAATCTAGTTCTGTTTGAAGTTTTTGGGCTGTAGCCCACGCGGGAGGTGGAGTGTTTACGTAGAGTAGCCACTTTAGGTGTGCTACTCTTTTTTTTTTTTTTTTTTTTTTTTTCGCGACTCCTCCGCGATTGCCCATTGCTTTTACTCTACTCACTCAGATTTTTGTCGATTTATTTTTCATTTTCCAGTAATATTCCAGTAATTCTCCAGTAATTTCTCAGTAATTTTCAGTAATATTCCAGTAATTCTCCAGTCATTTTTCAGTAATTTTCCAGTAATTTTCCAATGATTTTCTGATTATAGGTATCCTCCTGGGTACATCCTTTTAATCCCTTGATGTCCTGTCACGGTCGCCATGTGATAGGATAACTCCAGGGGGATTGGTTTTAGTTGGTCTTTATTTGGAAGGAGCAGCTGAGGTGCCGCTCCAACGTTCAAAATGATTCTGTTCTTTTACAATATTTCTTAAGTCTAAGTAAAGCTAAGTCTCGTAGCAGCGCTGCTCGCAGGCGGCGGCAGAGAGACAGTTTGGGTGCGATTATGCTGACACTAGCACTGTGTGCGGGCTATGCAATAACGATCGATTCATATTTCGGCCACTTATAGTTTATGACCGGAACTTTGGATTGTGTAAACATTGCAACAAAGTGTTACAGTGCGCACCCTTTAAGTACTCTTGGTACAGTGGGTATTCAATATATGTGCATACTACAGAAGGTAATTTTGCACTAATCCTTGTATATGTTGACGATGTACTTATAGCTTGCCAATCGCACGGGAATTTGCTGAAAATCAAGAGCAGCATCTCACAGTCATTCTAGTGCGTTGCCAAGGGTCAGCTTAACTATTTCAAAAAGGTAGATCCTACTTCTTATCAGTCCATAGTAGGAGAGCTTATGTGGCTAGCTCTTACAACAAGGCCAGACATATTACATTCGGAGTCAAAATTGGCACAACGGATTCAAATCCCGCTTGCTGAACACATGGCTAGCATAAAGCACATCTTTACCTCTCATCTACGATTGACATGAAACTACACTATCGGCAATGTGGTGAATCGTTCTGTGGATACGTGGTTGCGGATTGGGCAGGCGATAGGCTTGACAGGAAGTCCTAAACTGGTAACATCTACCTGTTAGCAGGTGGTCCGATTTCTTGGCGTTCGGAAAAGCAGCAAAGTGTGGCGTTAAGCAATACTGAGGCGGAGTACATTGCACTATCTGCGACACCCAAGAAAATCTTTTTCTTTTTCGTTCTTTTTTCGACGACGATATACCTGTTTCGCTGTGCTTCATTCCGAAGACCCTCGAAAAATTTTGCTGACCCCAATGTAAACAAGAAAGGAAAGGTAACTTCGGGCGGAGCCGAATTTTATATACCCTTGCAGTTAAAAATGGATATATATCACAAAAATCGGATATAGTTGGCCGATTTTTATGAGAATATCATAATAAAACCAATTAATTACTATAAAAAATCTAAAACAAAGTCGCAATCTTCTTCTTTGGTAGATCGGATCAACTGACTTAAAATAGAATCTGTAAAAAAGTTCCAGCTTTCTATCTTCAAAAACGCGAAAGTTGGGCTATTTCCGATTGTTCAGTAGGTAGTTATATAATATAGTCGGTTGATACTTATGAAATTTGAACTCTCTAACTCTAAAAACCCCAAAGTTATACCATTTCCGATCAATCAGTTATATGGCAGCTATAAGATATAGTCGGCCGATCCCGGCCGTTCCGACTTCTAAGTATATAAGTAGCATAAGTTTATAAGATGCCCAGTAGCGCCCAAAGGAAAAAAAGGTGTGTGCAGTTGATAAAGTTGATAACTTTAAAACTGAGAGACTAGTTTGCGTAGAAACTGACAGACGGACATGCTCATATCAACTCATGAGGTGATTCTGATCAAGAATATATATACTTTATAGGGTCGGAGATGTCTCCTTCACTGCATCGCACACTTTTGACCAAAATTCTGATACCCTCTGCAAGGGTATAAAAATGCAACCCACTTTATAGGGTCGGAGATGTCTCCTTCACTGCGTTGCACACTTTTGACCTAAATTATGATACCCTCTGCAAGGGTATAAAAATGCAATACCATTCCTGTCTGGGATGAATAATCAGTGTTAGCTTTAATTAATGCAGGATATTGACGAATTTCTTTTGTTAGATTATCGGCCGAAAAAACGCCCTTGTATAATTTTTTAGTTTGAGAGTGCTTGGAAAGCAGGTCCATGATTTATTCATTTTTACAAAAGTATTACAATATTTCAATGCTTATCAATATCAATAATTAAGTCGTGTCGGGTCAACCTTTGTATTGTTGGTCGCAAGCCGACTCCCTTTCGGCCGTTCGGCTTTACTAATTCGGCATATAAAGCTAGCGAGCATCCGCTCAGTCTATTCTGGAAGGTTGGCGTCACTCTTGTTCGTTGTCTTATTGCGCTAGTTAGCAGACCCGAAAACTGAAAGACTAGCGCCGACGTACAACATCAAAAAATCGCCAATGCAAGAACTCTGACGAACACACACAATGCTCGTTCAGTCATACATATACCCGTACATACTTCTATGTAATAAAGATCATTCTTATTTTGTACTCCAAGCAACGCAGTCATTTTATTTGCAAGCCTTCCTTCCAGCATTTAAAAAAAGCGATAATCACATACGTGATCTCCCCTACTCCCTCGGTGACGAGTATGTAACTGGCGCAGCCGGACTACGAACAAGGGATTAACCATGCCCACAAAGGGGAGAGTGGGGGAAAGCATACAGGTCAAAGTGTCTGATTGCATTCAACTTGGTGAATGCCAGCATGATTCCTCCACGTGGTTCTCCCTGGATTGTCGCTCGACAGCCGTTGTGTGACAAACTAAAGCGCGCGACGAGAGTCCTAACTCTACAAACTAGGTTGTGGCGTAGGACTTGAAATCCACCCATGTAAAACACAATTTCAGTGAAGGAAGCAAGAGAAGCCTCGGAAAGGAACAGATCTAACGTTGACGACCATAGCAAGCGTAAAAAGGACAATGATTTGAGAGTATGCACCTGGAGAGACCTGGTGCTGCTCAACAACTAGCAGATACCCTCAACAAATGTAGGGTTGACATCACTGCTATCCAGGAAATGCGATGGATAGGACAAGGCTGCATAAAGAAGAAGAACTGTGACATTTACTACAGCTGCCATCCAGAACGGCATGAATTTGGTTGTGGTTTCGTTGTAGGTGCCAGGCTGCGGCGTCGAGTCTCTCACTTTCGGCCAACAAACGAGAGAATTGCAACGATCCGAATTACTGCCAAATTCTTTAACATCAGCCTGATATGCGCACATGCCCCAACGGAGGAAAAGGATGATGCCACCAAGGACGCTTTCTATGCGGAGCTCGACCGAGCTTATGGCCGCTGTCCTTCCCATGACATTAAAATTCTCCTCGGGGATTTTAATGCGAAGGTAGGACGAGAAGACATCTTTGGTGCCACCGTCGGGCGATTCAGTCTACATGAGACCACCTCGAGCAATGGTCTCAGATTAATAGGCTTTGCAGCTGCGCATAATATGGTAGTTCGTAGTACTGGATTCCGTCATTTGGACATCCATAAAGCATCTTGGCTCTCTCCCGATCGACTGACCAGAAATCAGATCGATCATGTTGTGATCGATGCAAGGTACGCATCTAATCTACTCGACGTGCGATCCTGTCGGGGTCCCAACATCGACTACGACCATTATCTTGTTGCAGCTAAGATTCGCACACGGCTATGTGTGGCGAAGATTGCAAGTGCGTTAAGAAGGCTGGACATCGGAAAGCTGCAATCACAACAGGCGAAGAATGCATTCTCCACTCACGTCTCGGGGCTATTAAGCCGAGCACCTTCAATACCTGAAGACATAAGCGATATGTGGGCGCTCATATCTCACTCCCTGCGAGCTTCGGCAGAAGAAGTGCTTGGATTCCAGCGTTCTCTATCAAGGAATCCATGGTACGATCAGGAGTGTCATGACGCAACAGTTGCAAAGGATGCCGCCTACGGAAGAACACTGCAGGCTGGGGCGACACGAGCGATTGTGGATGTCTACAGGTTGAGAAGAAGAGACGAAAAACGCCTTTTCAGACGCAAGAAGAAAGAGCAGGAAAGGCGAGAGTGTGAGAGCACAGAGAGCAGCAGATGCAGAAATGAAGCACGTAACTTCTACCAGAGGGTCAAGCGTCTGACCCAAGGATTTAAGACTGGTACAGTGGCGTGCAGGGACAATGATGGAAATCTTGTCACAGAAACAGAGGTCGTGCTGAGGTTATGGAGGGATCACTTCTCGAGTTTGTTATCTGGCTCAAGCACAGACTCTGAAGCCTATGATCCACGAACCCCAATCTATGGCACTGATATTGAAGTGCCAATGCCAAGTCATATCGAAGTCAAGGATGCAATCCAACGGCTTAAAAACAACAAGTCTGCAGGTGCTGACGGCCTGCCGGCAGAATTGTTTAAGGCAGCTGGTGATATGCTGGTAGGGTGCATGCACCAACTAATCAGTAAGATATAACTTATGGGAAGGGGCGGAGAGCATGCCCGAAGATTGGAACCTCAGCATGATCTGTCCCATCCTGAAGAAGGGTGATGCTACGGTGCGCACCAACTACCGCGGAATTAGTCTTCTTCCAGTTGCATACAAGGTCCTAACGAGCGTATTGTGTGAAAGACTGAAACCCCATGCTGAAGCACTGATTGGACCTTATCAGTGCGGGTTCAGGCCTGGCAAGTCCACTGTTGACCAGATTTTCACCTTGCGCCAAATCCTGGAGAAGTCTTACGAAAACCAGATCGACACATACCATCTCTTCGTCGCATTTGATAGCCCCCGGCGAGATCGCCTATATGCCGCCATGTCTGAGCTTGGTATACCAGCAAAGCTGACTAGACTTTGCAGAATGACATTGAGCAACACCATCAGCTCCGTCAAGGTAGGAAGTGGCCAATCCGAAACCTTTATTACCAAGTGTGGCCTCAGACAAGGTGACTCGCTGTCTTGTATACTCTTCAATATTTGAATGGAGAGTATTATAAGAAAGGCTGGTGTACATCGGTCGGACACGATATTAACCAAAAGATGTGTCCAGCTCCTTGGTTACGCTGATGATATTGATATCATTGTGCTCTAGCAGAGAATCGCGGCGTCTTGATTCTCAGCTGACTGCAGAAAATTATAGCTTTGGGTCCGTCAAGGAGTTTATCTACCTAGGCACTGCTATAACAAGCACAAATGATGTCAGTCTGGAGATTAAGCGGAGAATAACACTTGCCAACAGGTGTTACTTTGGGCTCAGTAGGCAGTTTAATAGTAGAGCTCTCTCTCGACGCACAAAAATCACACTCTACAAGACGCTCATTCTTCCAGTACTCCTATATGGTGCGGAGTGCTGGACAGTGACGCAGTCAGATGCAGCCGCTCTTGGAGTGTTCGAGAGGAAAATTCTTCGTAAAATCTTTGGCCCAATCTGCGTGGACGATATGTATCGCATCAGATACAACCACGAGCTGTATGAGCTGTACGGGGATGTTGACGTAGCCAGTCGAGTGAAATCTCAAAGACTTCGTTGGCTGGGCCATGTTGCCCGTATGGATGAAGACGCTCCGGCTCGTAAGGTGTTTGATGCGGTGATTGTTGGGACACGAAGGAGAGGACGAGCCCGACAGCGTTGGCAAGACCAGGTGATGGAAACCCTGTCCACACTTGGTGTTACCAACTGGCGGACAGAGTCGCGTGGAGGCACATTGCGCTTCAGGCCGAGACCCGATAAAAGGGTTGTCATGGCCATATAATAATAATAACGTGAAAATGCAAATGGGATTTCAGGAGGGAGCGACACACAAAAATGTGCAAATAAAATAAACGAAATCAAATTCTAAATGCCATGCAAGCGACCGTATATGTGTACATCAAACGCTGATGAGGCACCGGGTTCGCTTGTGCGGGTGCTGCTGTGTGCGATGACCGTATATGTGTACATCAATCGCTGATAAGACACCGGTATCATCAATACACAGCTTCTCAACAAAAACAAATGGTACAAAAATGATAAATAGATAAAAAATTCGACATCTCAAACTGCTGTGTGTGGCGACCGTGTGTATGTGTCGGAGAGCACTTGGTGTGCGTATGTGAGAGAGTACGAGTATGCTTTTTGGGTATTTCATCAGAATAGTAATTTTATCACTATGCTAATATTGCATCAGCCTATAGCTGAATTGTGATTGGTTGTTGTGGTTTTGCATTTCTGAGAACAACCGTAATTCATTGGAGAAGAAGAATAATAAGAAATAGATCAGTCGAACATTAGACTTCGTTGAGACCAGAACTCGCTGCGCAAGAACCAAAAAGAATAATAACATGCCTTCAAATATCACCGATCCGCCAATGTGCACATCAATCGCCGACAACGCAAAGGGACAATCCGCACACAGTGGTTTTCAAAGATAAATGTAAGTTATGTGATTAACGACCGTATATGTGTACGACAATCGCTGTTAAGACTCCGGGATCGTTTCCATCTATCAATTTACATGAACGCAAATATGGTTGTGCAGTGGCTGCCGCCAAGAGCTGATCGGGTCAAGCAGCAAGCAACTAATTTGAACACAACAATTAATTAGTAACTGATGTTTTGCTGGTCGCAAGCCGACTCTCTTTCGGCCGCTCGGCTGTGCTAATTCGGCGTTATAGTTAGCGAGCATCCGCTCAGCCTATTCTGCAAGGTTGGCGCCACTCTCTTCCATCTTCTTACTGCGCTCGCATCCTAAATTGGATTTCTCCTATTGTTTATATATCCTCATAAATCCTAATATCATATGCGGCCTGAATAAAGTTTATAACGTTGAACCTAATTAAATTCTGATTTTTTATTTACGGCATTGAAAACGCTCAATGACCAAACATTGGTGAACCCCGACGTGATCGTTAATATATTTATATACACATAAACAAATTACTAAAACAAAACAAAACAATTTTGTAAACAGTGTTATGTGAAAAATTATCATACGTGGCTAATAAGTTGTTTACAATAATAAACAAATTATAATATATTATTATATTATACATACATACATACAGGCATAAACATAAACGTTAGTTCACAAGCACACATACATATTTACGATCCACAACGCAAGTGCATTCGCCCGCGCATAGACTTCATACAAACATACGATCCACAACGCAAGTGCATTGCCTCGCACATAGCTTCATATATATATACATTCCACAATTCCGCTACGGTTCTGAGCGCACAGTGGGACAGTTCGTGTTCGCCGCGAGCAAATAAAATTTATTTCGGGTTGTTCGGAACTCAATATAATAAATCATGAACTCCAGCGGCACCGTCAAAGGAGCACCCACTCCAACCAGGAGTGCTATTTTAAAGTGCAAGGCCCTGTGTATTCTCCAGGACTTACAGAGGATCCAAGGAGCTCTTCAGCCTATTTCCAAGGTGGATGATGCCATGCTACACGTGCGACATGGTCAGATAGCCACCATGTTCAGCGACTTCAAGGCCATCCACGGGAAGCTTGAGGATTTGGAAATTTTGCAGATCAGCAGTGACCTTCGATGGACTGTTTCGGAGCTCGTAGCGACGATGCAGGCGGAAATTGAGCACGAGACAACCCTTCGCTCATCTCGAATTGCTGCCCACTCCACCCTTGCCAACGGAATGTCCACCATGCAGGCTGACCCAGGGTTAGGTCAAAGTTTTCAAGTGCTGCCTCCTTTGCCGCTCCCTACGTTCAGCGGTGGATACTCGGAATGGGCTGAATTTTACTCGATCTTCTCTACCATCGTCGGCAGCAATCGTCGTATTAGTAAGGTGGAAAAGTTGCAAAGGTTGCGATCTTGCCTTAGGGAGTCCGCTTTCGAAGCAGTTCGTTCCTTGGAAGTCTCCGACGAGAACTATGATGTTGCGCTGAATTTATTGGAGAAACGATTTAATAACCGTCGCTTAATATTTCAGGCACACGTGAACGAGATTCTGGGCCTAAGTCTGTCGAGGTGCAAATAATAGTAGATCATCGTTTATTGTTACTAATTCGCTTCCCTCTACCTGTGCTCTATGCGGTGGATGGTCCCATATAATGTCTGCATGCCCCCGATTTCTATCAATGCCCCCTGAGATTCGCATTGGTGAGGCCAGGCGACTCGGTCTTTGTCGGAAATGTCTGCAAACGGGCCATCACATGCGTGAGTGCCTCGCTGCTAGTTGTCACCGTTGTGGAAGGAGGCATCACAGCCTGCTGCATTTCCTGGAGCCGCCGGCATCTAGCGGCCAGCCTTTGGATGGTCCTCCCACGTCAGCTATAGCCGAGGTCTCCGAGCCTGTAGCCTCTTCGCCGTCCACTGCTAATGCACTAGTTGCTCAAGGTCACAGCGGCGATATATCGTTGCTAGCTACAGAGAACATGTTTTGTTCGTAGTCGCGCTGGATCCCTTGTTCCATGCCGAGCTCTGTTGGATTCTGGATCTCAGGTGCACGTGATCACTTCCCGGCTGGCAAGTCAGCTGCAGCTCCGGAGGTACAAATCATTCATGGCGGTGTCTGGTATTGGAGATACCGGCTTTGTGACAGATGGATTCTCTGTTGATGTTCTCTTACGTTCCCACTGTTCCGAGTACCCTGGTTAACGCCGTCATCGCCGCCAATATCACGGACCTGCAGCCTAGCTTCAGTTTGGATGTCTCCAGCTGGAATATTCCTGGCAATCTTTCTTTGGCTGATCCTGAATTTTTCCGCCCACAGCGCATCGACCTTCTTATCGGAGCCAGTCTGTTTTATGAGCTGCTGTGTGTTGGGCAAATTAAGCTCTCAGCCGGCCTGCCATTGCTGCAGAAAACTCGACTTGGATGGGTCGTGTGTGGAGGCGGTTCACATGTCCAGAGATGATCACTCGTTTCCACTGCCCACAAGGATGTTCCGGAGAGCGCAACAATGCTGGATGATCAGCTAGATTCTTTGCTCCGCCGGTTTTGGGAAATCGATGACTGCTCCGAGCCTATTGTGAAGCGGACGAAGGAAGAGCTAGATTGCGATGCGCATTTCGTGCAACATGTTGCTCGGCTGGATACTGGCGCTTACGCTGTGAGGCTTCCGTTAAAATGCGGTTCTAAGCTGCTGGGAGAGTCGTACCCCCAAGCCGTTCGGCGATTTCTTTCCCTCGAAACGATGCTCTGTCACCGTCCTCAATTAAAGGAGCAATATGCTGCCTTCATAAAGTAGTATTTGGAGTTGGGTCACATGTCTCCAGTCCCTTCTGATGCGAGCGTCACTGGTCAATACTTTCTTCCACACCATTGTGTTTTAAAGGAGGACAGTTCAACAACCAAGCTCAGGGTTGTCTTTGATGGATCTGCTATCACAACTTCTGGATATTCATTGAATGACGTGTTGATGTCTGGCCCAGTTATTCAGCCAAAGTTACTGCATATTCTGTTAAGGTTCCGATGCCATCGGGTGGCCATTACTGGAGATATTTGTAAAATGTATCGTTGCGTCAGGGTTTTTCCTGAGGACAGCTATCTTCAGTGTATTCTTTGGCGGGATTCCACCCAGGATGAGTTACAGGTTTTTAAACTGGACACGGTCACCTATGGAACGAAGCCTGCCTCATTTTTAGCAGTTCGGACAATGCATCAGTTGGCAGATGATGAGCAAATAATGTTTCCAAAGGTGGCCGAAATTATGCGTCGCGACTTTTATGTGGATGATCTGCTTTCCGGAGGCGACTCTATAGATGAAGCTATTAGCATAATGCAGAAAACATCCGCGATCCTTGCCAAAGGCCATTTTCGGTTAAGGAAGTGGTGCACCAATGTTGCTGACGTGCTGGATAAGGTGCCTGAAGAAGATCGGGAGTCTTCCCTAAAAATGGTGCTTGGCGGTTTTAACAGCCGCTTCCCACAGACCACCGAAATGCGGAGATCGAGGAGGAATAAAATGCCATTCGATGGACTCCATAGAGCAAAACTCCAGCAGTGCCCGTTGATGCTCTTCGCTTAGAAATAATCGGCGCAGCTCCTTCAGCTCGTTTTTGGCTCCAACAAAGTTGGTTGCGTTGTCAGACCAAATATGTTGAGGCCTTCGGCGGGTGCATATAAAACGCTTCAAAGCCTGCAAAAGGACCTTGTGGACAGATCCCTCACAAGCTCCAGGTGGACGGCTTTGGTAGCAAAACAAATGAAAATGCTAATGTAACATTTTGCTGGAGCCTTATTACGCACTTCCGGCTTATAATAGAACGGACCACAAAAATCCACACCAGTGACTCCGAAGACCTGGGAGCCGCTAACTCTTTGCTCCGGGAGATCAGCCATAATGTGCTCCAACAGCCGAGGCTTAGTCCGGAAGCATCGGATGCATTTGTGTATTGCCATCGTCACGGTTTTTCTCCCTCCAATTGGCCAATATTGGGACCTAATAATTGCCAACAATGCGCGAGGTCCCGTATGTAAATTTCGCTCATGGAAGTCAACAATTATAGCCTGCGTAACTGGATGGCTTCTTGGAAGTATAATTGGATGCTGACTATCAAACTCCAACGACGAATTTTTTAGCCGACCGTCTACGCGCAACAGTCCAAATTTTTCCAAGAAGGGAGAGGATGAGGCAAGGGCACTGGATACCGCTATGTCTTTTCCATTTTGAAGAGCCTTTATGTCCTCCCAAAAATGCACACGCTGCACTAGCCGCAATAACAGCTGTGTCCCAGATTTTATATCACTAGCCGTAACACTGTTGTGGTGAATTCGTTGAGAAAACTTGTATACGTACGCGAATACCCTCTGCAGTCCTGGAAACGAATTGGCGTACTTAGAAACCGCTGTTATATCCACGTACGGAGACTGAATGAGCAGGACCCTTGCACGTAACTCCAGGTTTGATCTCTCAGATGGGACCGCGGTTGGCCACGCCTCTTGGGATCCAATGAGAAACGGAGGACCATGAGACCACAGCTTATTCTCAACCAATTCATTGGGAAGAGCACCACGCGACAGGATATCTGCTGGGTTCAAAGAAGTGGGAACATACCGCCACTCCATTTCTCTAGTTAGCTTCTGAATGGTCGAAACTCGATTGGCGACGAAAACATTAAACCGAGAGGGTTCTTCTCGAATCCAAGACAGAGCCACAGCAGAATCGCACCAGCACAAATACTTTCCAACGTAGACCTTCAACTGCTCTACTTCCGACATAAGTCGAGCCAACAACTCGGCTCCCGATAACTCCAGCTTAGGCACCGTAACAGTCTTTAACGGCGCAACTCGGGACTTCGAACAGAGTAAATAGCTTGTAGATCCTGCGCCCTTGGACACGACATAAACGCATGCCCCATACGCCTCAATGCTGGCATCACAGAATCCATGGACCTCCACCTCGGATTTCGATGTTAGCACCCATCTAGGGAACTCGGCGCGCTGCGTACTAACAAAGCTGCTACAAATCATATTCCAGTCGCAGGGAAGAGCTCGAGGAAGACTTTCATCCCAGGACAACTTCTCACGGCACAGTTTCTGGAGAAAGATCTTTGCCTTTGAAATTACAGGAGCAACAAGGCCTAAGGGGTCATAAAGCCGAGCGACTGAAGAAAGCACAAGGCGCCTAGTGGGCTTTGAGATTGACTGAATCCCTTCAAAAGAAAATAGCAAACGAGCTGAAGGAGCTGCGCCGATTATTTCTAAGCGAAAAGCATCAACGGGCACAGCTGGAGTTTTGCTCTATGGAGTCCATCGAATGGCATTTTATTCCTCCTCGATCTCCGCATTTCGGTGGTCTGTGGGAAGCGGCTGTTAACCGCCAAGCACCATTTTTACCGAGCTGTCGGATCTGCAGTTCTGGGATTCGAGGAGCTGCGAACGCTGCTGTGCCATATTGGTGCTGTTATAAATTCACGACCCTTATTGTCTCTTTCAGAAAATCCTGCAGACCTTGATGTTCTGACCCCGGCTCATTTTTTAACTGGTGGTCCGTCAGTCAGCTTTATCGAGCCTGATGTCACAAAGCTGAACTTCAACCGGTTGGACTGCTGGCAGCGCGTGTCTTTCCTGCAGCAGTCTTTCTGGTCCCGATGGGAGAAGAGTACCTAAACCTTCTTCAGCAGCGGTCCAAATGGCGTCCCTCCGGTCGTGCCTTGGCCCTGAAGGATGTGGTGCCAGTAAAGGACGACAACCTACCTCCGATGAAATGGCCGCTTGCAAAAATATTGGAGTTTATCCCTGGTCGAGATGGTATCTTTCGAGTGGCGGTGATAAAAACCTCATCTGGAATTACCAAGCGAGCAGTGACTAAGCTGTGCCTTTTGCCCCTTAAGGATGAAGTTGGAGTAGAAGCCCCAACTGGGGGGAGAATGTCGGGTCAAGCAGCAAGCAACTAATTTGAACACAACAATTAATTAGTAACTGATGTTTTGCTGGTCGCAAGCCGACTCTCTTTCGGCCGCTCGGCTGTGCTAATTCGGCGTTATAGTTAGCGAGCATCCGCTCAGCCTATTCTGCAAGGTTGGCGCCACTCTCGTTCATCTTCTTACTGCGCTCGCATCCTAAATTGGATTTCTCCTATTGTTTATATATCCTCATAAATCCTAATTTCATATGCGGCCTGAATAAAGTTTATAACGTTGAACCTAATTAAATTCTGATTTTTTATTTACGGCATTGAAAACGCTCAATGACCAAACATTGGTGAACCCCGACGTGATCGTTAATATATTTATATACACATAAACAAATTACTAAAACAAAACAAAACAATTTTGTAAACAGTGTTATGTGAAAAATTATCATACGTGGCTAATAAGTTGTTTACAATAATAAACAAATTATAATATATTATTATATTATACATACATACATACAGGCATAAACATAAACGTTAGTTCACAAGCACACATACATATTTACGATCCACAACGCAAGTGCATTCGCCCGCGCATAGACTTCATACAAACATACGATCCACAACGCAAGTGCATTGCCTCGCACATAGCTTCATATATATATACATTCCACAATTCCGCTACGGTTCTGAGCGCACAGTGGGACAGTTCGTGTTCGCCGCGAGCAAATAAAATTTATTTCGGGTTGTTCGGAACTCAATATAATAAATCATGAACTCCAGCGGCACCGTCAAAGGAGCACCCACTCCAACCAGGAGTGCTATTTTAAAGTGCAAGGCCCTGTGTATTCTCCAGGACTTACAGAGGATCCAAGGAGCTCTTCAGCCTATTTCCAAGGTGGATGATGCCATGCTACACGTGCGACATGGTCAGATAGCCACCATGTTCAGCGACTTCAAGGCCATCCACGGGAAGCTTGAGGATTTGGAAATTTTGCAGATCAGCAGTGACCTTCGATGGACTGTTTCGGAGCTCGTAGCGACGATGCAGGCGGAAATTGAGCACGAGACAACCCTTCGCTCATCTCGAATTGCTGCCCACTCCACCCTTGCCAACGGAATGTCCACCATGCAGGCTGACCCAGGGTTAGGTCAAAGTTTTCAAGTGCTGCCTCCTTTGCCGCTCCCTACGTTCAGCGGTGGATACTCGGAATGGGCTGAATTTTACTCGATCTTCTCTACCATCGTCGGCAGCAATCGTCGTATTAGTAAGGTGGAAAAGTTGCAAAGGTTGCGATCTTGCCTTAGGGAGTCCGCTTTCGAAGCAGTTCGTTCCTTGGAAGTCTCCGACGAGAACTATGATGTTGCGCTGAATTTATTGGAGAAACGATTTAATAACCGTCGCTTAATATTTCAGGCACACGTGAACGAGATTCTGGGCCTAAGTCTGTCGAGGTGCAAATAATAGTAGATCATCGTTTATTGTTACTAATTCGCTTCCCTCTACCTGTGCTCTATGCGGTGGATGGTCCCATATAATGTCTGCATGCCCCCGATTTCTATCAATGCCCCCTGAGATTCGCATTGGTGAGGCCAGGCGACTCGGTCTTTGTCGGAAGTGTCTGCAAACGGGCCATCACATGCGTGAGTGCCTCGCTACTAGTTGTCACCGTTGTGGAAGGAGGCATCACAGCCTGCTGCATTTCCTGGAGCCGCCGGCATCTAGCGGCCAGCCTTTGGTTGGTCCTCCCACGTCAGCCATAGCCGAGGTCTCCGAACCTGTAGCCTCTTCGCCGTCCACTGCTAATGCACTAGTTGCTCAAGGTCACAGCGGCGATATATCGTTGCTAGCTACAGAGAACATGTTTTGTTCGTAGTCGCGCTGGATCCCTTGTTCCATGCCGAGCTCTGTTGGATTCTGGATCTCAGGTGCACGTGATCACTTCCCGGCTGGCAAGTCAGCTGCAGCTCCGGAGGTACAAATCATTCATGGCGGTGTCTGGTATTGGAGATACCGGCTTTGTGACAGATGGATTCTCTGTTGATGTTCTCCTACGTTCCCACTGTTCCGAGTACCCTGGTTAACGCCGTCATCGCCGCCAATATCACGGACCTGCAGCCTAGCTTCAGTTTGGATGTCTCCAGCTGGAATATTCCTGGCAATCTTTCTTTGGCTGATCCTGAATTTTTCCGCCCACAGCGCATCGACCTTCTTATCGGAGCCAGTCTGTTTTATGAGCTGCTGTGTGTTGGGCAAATTAAGCTCTCAGCCGGCCTGCCATTGCTGCAGAAAACTCGACTTGGATGGGTCGTGTGCGGAGGCGGTTCACATGTCCAGAGAAGATCACTCGTTTCCACTGCCCACAAGGATGTTCCGGAGAGCGCAACAATGCTGGATGATCAGCTAGATTCTTTGCTCCGCCGGTTTTGGGAAATCGATGACTGCTCCGAGCCTATTGTGAAGCGGACGAAGGAAGAGCTAGATTGCGATGCGCATTTCGTGCAACATGTTGCTCGGCTGGATACCGGCGCTTACGCTGTGAGGCTTCCGTTAAAATGCGGTTCTAAGCTGCTGGGAGAGTCGTACCCCCAAGCCGTTCGGCGATTTTTTTCCCTCGAAACGATACTCTGTCGCCGTCCTCAATTAAAGGAGCAATATGCTGCCTTCATAAAGGAGTATTTGGAGTTGGGTCACATGTCTCCAGTCCCTTCTGATGCGAGCGTCACTGGTCAATACTTTCTTCCACACCATTGTGTTCTAAAGGAGGACAGTTCAACAACCAAGCTCAGGGTTGTCTTTGATGGATCTGCTATCACAACTTCTGGATATTCATTGAATGACGTGTTAATGTCTGGCCCAGTTATTCAGCCAAAGTTACTGCATATTCTGTTAAGGTTCCGATGCCATCGGGTGGCCATTACTGGAGATATTTGTAAAATGTATCGTTGCGTCAGGGTTTTTCCTGAGGACAGCTATCTTCAGTGTATTCTTTGGCGGGATTCCACCCAGGATGAGTTACAGGTTTTTAAGCTGGACACGGTCACCTATGGAACGAAGCCTGCCTCATTTTTAGCAGTTCGGACAATGCATCAGTTGGCAGATGATGAGCAAATAATGTTTCCAAAGGTGGCCGAAATTATGCGTCGCGACTTTTATGTGGATGATCTGCTTTCCGGAGGCGACTCTATAGATGAAGCTATTAGCATAATGCAGAAAACATCCGCGATCCTTGCCAAAGGCCATTTTCGGTTAAGGAAGTGGTGCACCAATGTTGCTGACGTGCTGGATAAGGTGCCTGAAGAAGATCGGGAGTCTTCCCTAAAAATGGTGCTTGGCGGTTTTAACAGCCGCTTCCCACAGACCACCGAAATGCGGAGATCGAGGAGGAATAAAATGCCATTCGATGGACTCCATAGAGCAAAACTCCAGCAGTGCCCGTTGATGCTCTTCGCTTAGAAATAATCGGCGCAGCTCCTTCAGCTCATTTTTGGCTCCAACAAAGTTGGTTGCGTTGTCAGACCAAATATGTTGAGGCCTTCGGCGGGTGCATATAAAACGCTTCAAAGCCTGCAAAAGGACCTTGTGGACAGATCCCTCACAAGCTTCAGGTGGACGGCTTTGGTAGCAAAACAAATGAAAATGCTAATGTAACATTTTACTGGAGCCTTATTACGCACTTCCGGCTTATAATAGAACGGACCACAAAAATCCACACCAGTGACTCCGAAGACCTGGGAGCCGCTAACTCTTTGCTCCGGGAGATCAGCCATAATGTGCTCCAACAGCCGAGGCTTAGTCCGGAAGCATCGGATGCATTTGTGTATTGCCATCGTCACGGTTTTTCTCCCCCCAATTGGCCAATATTGGGACCTAATAATTGCCAACAATGCGCGAGGTCCCGTATGTAAATTTCGCTCATGGAAGTCAACAATTATAGCCTGCGTAACTGGATGGCTTCTTGGAAGTATAATTGGATGCTGACTATCAAACTCCAACGACGAATTTTTTAGCCGACCGTCTACGCGCAACAGTCCAAATTTTTCCAAGAAGGGAGAGGATGAGGCAAGGGCACTGGATACCGCTATGTCTTTTCCATTTTGAAGAGCCTTTATGTCCTCCCAAAAATGCACACGCTGCACTAGCCGCAATAACAGCTGTGTCCCAGATTTTATATCACTAGCCGTAACACTGTTGTGGTGAATTCGTTGAGAAAACTTGTATACGTACGCGAATACCCTCTGCAGTCCTGGAAACGAATTGGCGTACTTAGAAACCGCTGTTATATCCACGTACGGAGACTGAATGAGCAGGACCCTTGCACGTAACTCCAGGTTTGATCTCTCAGATGGGACCGCGGTTGGCCACGCCTCTTGGGATCCAATGAGAAACGGAGGACCATGAGACCACAGCTTATTCTCAACCAATTCATTGGGAAGAGCACCACGCGACAGGATATCTGCTGGGTTCAAAGAAGTGGGAACATACCGCCACTCCATTTCTCTAGTTAGCTTCTGAATGGTCGAAACTCGATTGGCGACGAAAACATTAAACCAGGGGTGCCCAAGCTCAGCATACGGCAGAGCAAACTCCAATACCAATGCAAAAAATCACCAATACATTAAAGCTAGAAATTTTTTTTTGCAAGTCATGTTGGTATACTGAAAAAAATTCTAGTACAATTTTCAATGGATAAAAGTAATACAAAAATATTTATGAAATAAAAATTAAAAACTGTAATAAAGTTATAAATAAAAGAAATTCATAGCTCAGATGTTAACCATTCCTTTTGAGATCTCAACCAAAAGTAATTTTTTGCAGTGAAATGTTTTCGGTAATACAAAAACAAAGTGCCTTCGTATTAGTACGAAAAACTGACACACTATACAGTTGTTGTTGCTTAACTCGAAAAAACGAAAAATTGTTTTTGTATTTAGCCCTTGCCTATGCTACGAGCCACACACGTATATGAAATTTCATTTCCCATATAACGAGCAATTCCAACAACAAAGGAGCTCCGAAAGCAATGGGGCTGGGCACCCCTGCATTAAACCAAGAGGGTTCTTCTCGAATCCAAGACAGAGCCACAGCAGAATCGCACCAGCACAAATACTTTCCAACGTAGACCTTCAACTGCTCTACTTCCGACATAAGTCGAGCCAACAACTCGGCTCCCGATAACTCCAGCTTAGGCACCGTAACAGTCTTTAACGGCGCAACTCGGGACTTCGAACAGAGTAAATAGCTTGTAGATCCTGCGCCCTTGGACACGACATAAACGCATGCCCCATACGCCTCAATGCTGGCATCACAGAATCCATGGACCTCCACCTTGGATTTCGATGTTAGCACCCATCTAGGGAACTCGGCGCGCTGCGTACTAACAAAGCTGCTACAAATCATATTCCAGTCGCAGGGAAGAGCTCGAGGAAGACTTTCATCCCAGGACAACTTCGGCGTTATAGTTAGCGAGCATCCGCTCAGCCTATTCTGCAAGGTTGGCGCCACTCTCGTTCATCTTCTTACTGCGCTCGCATCCTAAATTGGATTTCTCCTATTGTTTATATATCCTCATAAATCCTAATTTCATATGCGGCCTGAATAAAGTTTATAACGTTGAACCTAATTAAATTCTGATTTTTTATTTACGGCATTGAAAACGCTCAATGACCAAACATTGGTGAACCCCGACGTGATCGTTAATATATTTATATACACATAAACAAATTACTAAAACAAAACAAAACAATTTTGTAAACAGTGTTATGTGAAAAATTATCATACGTGGCTAATAAGTTGTTTACAATAATAAACAAATTATAATATATTATTGTATTATACATACATACATACAGGCATAAACATAAACGTTAGTTCACAAGCACACATACATATTTACGATCCACAACGCAAGTGCATTCGCCCGCGCATAGACTTCATACAAACATACGATCCACAACGCAAGTGCATTGCCTCGCACATAGCTTCATATATATATACATTCCACAATTCCGCTACGGTTCTGAGCGCACAGTGGGACAGTTCGTGTTCGCCGCGAGCAAATAAAATTTATTTCGGGTTGTTCGGAACTCAATATAATAAATCATGAACTCCAGCGGCGCCGTCACAGAAGCACCCACTCCAACCAGGAGTGCTATTTTAAAATGCAAGGCCCTGGGTATTCTCCAGGACTTACAGAGGATCCAAGGAGCTCTTCAGCCTATTTCCAAGGTGGATGATGCCATGCTACACGTGCGACATGGTCAGATAGCCACCATGTTCAGCGACTTCAAGGCCATCCACGGGAAGCTTGAGGATTTGGACATTTTGCAGATCAGCAGTGACCTTCGATGGACTGTTTCGGAGCTCGTAGCGACGATGCAGGCGGAAATTGAGCACGAGACAACCCTTCGCTCATCTCGAATTGCTGCCCACTCCACCCTTGCCAACGGAATGTCCACCATGCAGGCTGACCCAGCGTTAGGTCAAAGTTTTCAAGTGCTGCCTCCTTTGCCGCTCCCTACGTTCAGCGGTGGATACTCGGAATGGGCTGAATTTTACTCGATCTTCTCTACCATCGTCGGCAGCAATCCTCGTATTAGTAAGGTGGAAAAGTTGCAAAGGTTGCGATCTTGCCTTCGGGAGTTCGCTTTCGAAGCAGTTCGTTCCTTGGAAGTCTCCGACGAGAACTATGATGTTGCGCTGAATTTATTGGAGAAACGATTTAATAACCGTCGCTTAATATTTCAGGCACACGTGAACGAGATTCTGGGCCTAAGTCTGTCGAGGTGCAAATAATAGTAGATCATCGTTTATTGTTACTAATTCGCTTCCCTCTACCTGTGCTCTATGCGGTGGATGGTCCCATATAATGTCTGCATGCCCCCGATTTCTATCAATGCCCCCTGAGATTCGCATTGGTGAGGCCAGGCGACTCGGTCTTTGTCGGAA
This sequence comes from Drosophila pseudoananassae pseudoananassae, assembly GCA_018153035.1. Classification (NCBI taxonomy): domain Eukaryota; kingdom Metazoa; phylum Arthropoda; class Insecta; order Diptera; family Drosophilidae; genus Drosophila; species Drosophila pseudoananassae. The sequence goes on along the minus strand of JAECXR010000022.1, from coordinate 1,428,240 downwards.
GTGTCTGCAAACGGGCCATCACATGCGTGAGTGCCTCGCTGCTAGTTGTCACCGTTGTGGAAGGAGGCATCACAGCCTGCATTTCCTGGAGCCGCCGGCATCTAGCGGCCAGCCTTTGGTTGGTCCTCCCACGTCAGCCATAGCCGAGGTCTCCGAGCCTGTAGCCTCTTCGCCGTCCACTGCTAATGCACTAGTTGCTCAAGGTCACAGCGGCGATATATCGTTGCTTGCTACAGCGAACATGTTTTGTTCGTAGTCGCGCTGGATCCCTTGTTCCATGCCGAGCTCTGTTGGATTCTGGATCTCAGGTGCACGTGATCACTTCCCGGCTGGCAAGTCAGCTGCAGCTCCGGAGGTACAAATCATTCATGGCGGTGTCTGGTATTGGAGATACCGGCTTTGTGACAGATGGATTCTCTGTTGATGTTCTCCTACGTTCCCACTGTTCCGAGTACCCTGGTTAACGCCGTCATCGCCGCCAATATCACGGACCTGCAGCCTAGCTTCAGTTTGGATGTCTCCAGCTGGAATATTCCTGGCAATCTTTCTTTGGCTGATCCTGAATTTTTCCGCCCACAGCGCATCGACCTTCTTATCGGAGCCAGTCTGTTTTATGAGCTGCTGTGTGTTGGGCAAATTAAGCTCTCAGCCGGCCTGCCATTGCTGCAGAAAATTCGACTTGGATGGGTCGTGTGTGGAGGCGGTTCACATGTCCAGAGAAGATCACTCGTTTCCACTGCCCACAAGGATGTTCTGGAGAGCGCAACAATGCTGGATGATCAGCTAGATTCTTTGCTCCGCCGGTTTTGGGAAATCGATGACTGCTCCGAGCCTATTGTGAAGCGGACGAAGGAAGAGCTAGATTGCGATGCGCATTTCGTGCAACATGTTGCTCGGCTGGATACCGGCGCTTACGCTGTGAGGCTTCCGTTAAAATGCGGTTCTAAGCTGCTGGGAGAGTCGTACCCCCAAGCCGTTCGGCGATTTTTTTCCCTCGAAACGATACTCTGTCGCCGTCCTCAATTAAAGGAGCAATATGCTGCCTTCATAAAGGAGTTTTTGGAGTTGGGTCACATGTCTCCAGTCCCTTCTGATGCGAGCGTCACTGGTCAATACTTTCTTCCACACCATTGTGTTTTAAAGGAGGACAGTTCAACAACCAAGCTCAGGGTTGTCTTTGATGGATCTGCTATCACAACTTCTGGATATTCATTGAATGACGTGTTGATGTCTGGCCCAGTTATTCAGCCAAAGTTACTGCATATTCTGTTAAGGTTCCGATGCCATCGGGTGGCCATTACTGGAGATATTTGTAAAATGTATCGTTGCGTCAGGGTTTTTCCTGAGGACAGCTATCTTCAGTGTATTCTTTGGCGGGATTCCACCCAGGATGAGTTACAGGTTTTTAAGCTGGACACGGTCACCTATGGAACGAAGCCTGCCTCATTTTTAGCAGTTCGGACAATGCATCAGTTGGCAGATGATGAGCAAATAATGTTTCCAAAGGTGGCCGAAATTATGCGTCGCGACTTTTATGTGGATGATCTACTTTCCGGAGGCGACTCTATAGATGAAGCTATTAGCATAATGCAGAAAACATCCGCGATCCTTGCAAAAGGCCATTTTCGGTTAAGGAAGTGGTGCACCAATGTTGCTGACGTGCTGGATAAGGTGCCTGAAGAAGATCGGGAGTCTTCCCTAAAAATGGTGCTTGGCGGTTTTAACAGCCGCTTCCCACAGACCACCGAAATGCGGAGATCGAGGAGGAATAAAATGCCATTCGATGGACTCCATAGAGCAAAACTCCAGCAGTGCCCGTTGATGCTCTTCGCTTAGAAATAATCGGCGCAGCTCCTTCAGCTCGTTTTTGGCTCCAACAAAGTTGGTTGCGTTGTCAGACCAAATATGTTGAGGCCTTCGGCGGGTGCATATAAAACGCTTCAAAGCCTGCAAAAGGACCTTGTGGACAGATCCCTCACAAGCTCCAGGTGGACGGCTTTGGTAGCAAAACAAATGAAAATGCAAATGTAACATTTTGCTGGAGCCTTATTACGCACTTCCGGCTTATAATAGAACGGACCACAAAAATCCACACCAGTGACTCCGAAGACCTGGGAGCCGCTAACTCTTTGCTCCGGGAGATCAGCCATAATGTGCTCCAACAGCCGAGGCTTAGTCCGGAAGCATCGGATGCATTTGTGTATTGCCATCGTCACGGTTTTTCTCCCCCCAATTGGCCAATATTGGGACCTAATAATTGCCAACAATGCGCGAGGTCCCGTATGTAAATTTCGCTCATGGAAGTCAACAATTATAGCCTGCGTAACTGGATGGCTTCTTGGAAGTATAATTGGATGCTGACTATCAAACTCCAACGACGAATTTTTTAGCCGACCGTCTACGCGCAACAGTCCAAATTTTTCCAAGAAGGGAGAGGATGAGGCAAGGGCACTGGATACCGCTATGTCTTTTCCATTTTGAAGAGCCTTTATGTCCTCCCAAAAATGCACACGCTGCACTAGCCGCAATAACAGCTGTGTCCCAGATTTTATATCACAGAGAAAACTTGTATACGTACGCGAATACCCTCTGCAGTCCTGGAAACGAATTGGCGTACTTAGAAACCGCTGTTATATCCACGTACGGAGACTGAATGAGCAGGACCCTTGCACGTAACTCCAGGTTTGATCTCTCAGATGGGACCGCGGTTGGCCACGCCTCTTGGGATCCAATGAGAAACGGAGGACCATGAGACCACAGCTTATTCTCAACCAATTCATTGGGAAGAGCACCACGCGACAGGATATCTGCTGGGTTCAAAGAAGTGGGAACATACCGCCACTCCATTTCTCTAGTTAGCTTCTGAATGGTCGAAACTCGATTGGCGACGAAAACATTAAACCAGGGGTGCCCAAGCTCAGCATACGGCAGAGCAAACTCCAATACCAATGCAAAAAATCACCAATACATTAAAGCTAGAAATTTTTTTTGCAAGTCATGTTGGTATACTGAAAAAAATTCTAGTACAATTTTCAATGGATAAAAGTAATACAAAAATATTTATGAAATAAAAATTAAAAACTGTAATAAAGTTATAAATAAAAGAAATTCATAGCTCAGATGTTAACCATTCCTTTTGAGATCTCAACCAAAAGTAATTTTTTGCAGTGAAAAGTTTTCGGTAATACAAAAACAAAGTGCCTTCGTATTAGTACGAAAAACTGACACACTATACAGTTGTTGTTGCTTAACTCGAAAAAACGAAAAATTGTTTTTGTATTTAGCCCTTGCCTATGCTACGAGCCACACACGTATATGAAATTTCATTTCCCATATAACGAGCAATTCCAACAACAAAGGAGCTCCGAGAGCAATGGGGCTGGGCACCCCTGCATTAAACCAAGAGGGTTCTTCTCGAATCCAAGACAGAGCCACAGCAGAATCGCACCAGCACAAATACTTTCCAACGTAGACCTTCAACTGCTCTACTTCCGACATAAGTCGAGCCAACAACTCGGCTCCCGATAACTCCAGCTTAGGCACCGTAACAGTCTTTAACGGCGCAACTCGGGACTTCGAACAGAGTAAATAGCTTGTAGATCCTGCGCCCTTGGACACGACATAAACGCATGCCCCATACGCCTCAATGCTGGCATCACAGAATCCATGGACCTCCACCTCGGATTTCGATGTTAGCACCCATCTAGGGAACTCGGCGCGCTGCGTACTAACAAAGCTGCTACAAATCATATTCCAGTCGCAGGGAAGAGCTCGAGGAAGACTTTCATCCCAGGACAACTTCTCACGGCACAGTTTCTGGAGAAAGATCTTTGCCTTTGAAATTACAGGAGCAACAAGGCCTAAGGGGTCATAAAGCCGAGCGACTGAAGAAAGCACAAGGCGCCTAGTGGGCTTTGAGATTGACTGAATCCCTTCAAAAGAAAATAACAAACGAGCTGAAGGAGCTGCGCCGATTATTTCTAAGCGAAGAGCATCAACGGGCACTGCTGGAGTTTTGCTCTATGGAGTCCATCGAATGGCATTTTATTCCTCCTCGATCTCCGCATTTCGGTGGTCTGTGGGAAGCGGCTGTTAACCGCCAAGCACCATTTTTACCGAGCTGTCGGATCTGCAGTTCTGGGATTCGAGGAGCTGCGAACGCTGCTGTGCCATATTGGTGCTGTTATAAATTCACGACCCTTATTGTCTCTTTCAGAAAATCCTGCAGACCTTGATGTTCTGACCCCGGCTCATTTTTTAACTGGTGGTCCGTCAGTCAGCTTTATCGAGCCTGATGTCACAAAGCTGAACTTCAACCGGTTGGACTGCTGGCAGCGCGTGTCTTTCCTGCAGCAGTCTTTCTGGTCCCGATGGGAGAAGAGTACCTAAACCTTCTTCAGCAGCGGTCCAAATGGCGTGCCTCCGGTCGTGCCTTGGCCCTGAAGGATGTGGTGCCAGTAAAGGACGACAACCTACCTCCGATGAAATGGCCGCTTGCAAAAATATTGGAGTTTATCCCTGGTCGAGATGGTATCTTTCGAGTGGCGGTGATAAAAACCTCATCTGGAATTACCAAGCGAGCAGTGACTAAGCTGTGCCTTTTGCCCCTTAAGGATGAAGTTGGAGTAGAAGCCCCAACTGGGGGGAGAATGTCGGGTCAAGCAGCAAGCAACTAATTTGAACACAACAATTAATTAGTAACTGATTTTTTGCTGGTCGCAAGCCGACTCTCTTTCGGCCGCTCGGCTGTGCTAATTCGGCGTTATAGTTAGCGAGCATCCGCTCAGCCTATTCTGCAAGGTTGGCGCCACTCTCGTTCATCTTCTTACTGCGCTCGCATCCTAAATTGGATTTCTCCTATTGTTTATATATCCTCATAAATCCTAATTTCATATGCGGCCTGAATAAAGTTTATAACGTTGAACCTAATTAAATTCTGATTTTTTATTTACGGCATTGAAAACGCTCAATGACCAAACATTGGTGAACCCCGACGTGATCGTTTATATATTTATATACACATAAACAAATTACTAAAACAAAACAAAACAATTTTGTAAACAGTGTTATGTGAAAAAATATCATACTTGGCTAATAAGTTGTTTACAATAATAAACAAATTATAATATATTATTATATTATACATACATACATACAGGCATAAACATAAACGTTAGTTCACAAGCACACATACAAACATACGATCCACAACGCAAGTGCATTGCCTCGCACATAGCTTCATATATATATATACATTTCACAATTCCGCTACGGTTCTGAGCGCACAGTGGGACAGTTCGTGTTCGCCGCGAGCAAATAAAATTTATTTCGGGTTGTTCGGAACTCAATATAATAAATCATGAACTCCAGCGGCGCCGTCACAGGAGCACCCACTCCAACCAGGAGTGCTATTTTAAAGTGCAAGGCCCTGGGTATTCTCCAGGACTTACAGAGGATCCAAGGAGCTCTTCAGCCTATTTCCAAGGTGGATGATGCCATGCTACACGTGCGACATGGTCAGATAGCCACCATGTTCAGCGACTTCAAGGCCATCCACGGGAAGCTTGAGGATTTGGACATTTTGCAGATCAGCAGTGACCTTCGATGGACTGTTTCGGAGCTCGTAGCGACGATGCAGGCGGAAATTGAGCACGAGACAACTCTTCGCTCATCTCGAATTGCTGCCCACTCCACCCTTGCCAACGGAATGTCCACCATGCAGGCTGACCCAGGGTTAGGTCAAAGTTTTCAAGTGCTGCCTCCTTTGCCGCTCCCTACGTTCAGCGGTGGGTACTCGGAATGGGCTGAATTTTACTCGATCTTCTCTACCATCGTCGGCAGCAATCCTCGTATTAGTAAGGTGGAAAAGTTGCAAAGGTTGCGATCTTGCCTTCGGGAGTCCGCTTTCGAAGCAGTTCGTTCCTTGGAAGTCTCCGACGAGAACTATGATGTTGCGCTGAATTTATTGGAGAAACGATTTAATAACCGTCGCTTAATATTTCAGGCACACGTGAACGAGATTCTGGGCCTAAGTCTGTCGAGGTGCAAATAATAGTAGATCATCGTTTATTGTTACTAATTCGCTTCCCTCTACCTGTGCTCTATGCGGTGGATGGTCCCATATAATGTCTGCATGCCCCCGATTTCTATCAATGCCCCCCTGAGATTCGCATTGGTGAGGCCAGGCGACCAAGTGTCTGCAAACGGGCCATCACATGCGTGAGTGCCTCGCTGCTAGTTGTCACCGTTGTGGAAGGAGGCATCACAGCCTGCTGCATTTCCTGGAGCCGCCGGCATCTAGCGGCCAGCCTTTGGTTGGTCCTCCCACGTCAGCCATAGCCGAGGTCTCCGAGCCTGTAGCCTCTTCGCCGTCCACTGCTAATGCACTAGTTGCTCAAGGTCACAGCGGCGATATATCGTTGCTTGCTACAGCGAACATGTTTTGTTCGTAGTCGCGCTGGATCCCTTGTTCCATGCCGAGCTCTGTTGGATTCTGGATCTCAGGTGCACGTGATCACTTCCCGGCTGGCAAGTCAGCTGCAGCTCCGGAGGTACAAATCATTCATGGCGGTGTCTGGTATTGGAGATACCAGTCTGTTTTATGAGCTGCTGTGTGTTGGGCAAATTAAGCTCTCAGCCGGCCTGCCATTGCTGCAGAAAACTCGACTTGGATGGGTCGTGTGTGGAGGCGGTTCACATGTCCAGAGAAGATCACTCGTTTCCACTGCCCACAAGGATGTTCCGGAGAGCGCAACAATGCTGGATGATCAGCTAGATTCTTTGCTCCGCCGGTTTTGGGAAATCGATGACTGCTCCGAGCCTATTGTGAAGCGGACGAAGGAAGAGCTAGATTGCGATGCGCATTTCGTGCAACATGTTGCTCGGCTGGATACCGGCGCTTACGCTGTGAGGCTTCCGTTAAAATGCGGTTCTAAGCTGCTGGGAGAGTCGTACCCCCAAGCCGTTCGGCGATTTCTTTCCCTCGAAACGATGCTCTGTCGCCGTCCTCAATTAAAGGAGCAATATGCTGCCTTCATAAAGGAGTATTTGGAGTTGGGTCACATGTCTCCAGTCCCTTCTGATGCGAGCGTCACTGGTCAATACTTTCTTCCACACCATTGTGTTTTAAAGGAGGACTGTTCAACAACCAAGCTCAGGGTTGTCTTTGATGGATCTGCTATCACAACTTCTGGATATTCATTGAATGACGTGTTGATGTCTGGCCCAGTTATTCAGCCAAAGTTACTGCATATTCTGTTAAGGTTCCGATGCCATCGGGTGGCCATTACTGGAGATATTTGTAAAATGTATCGTTGCGTCAGGGTTTTTCCTGAGGACAGCTATCTTCAGTGTATTCTTTGGCGGGATTCCACCCAGGATGAGTTACAGGTTTTTAAGCTGGACACGGTCACCTATGGAACGAAGCCTGCCTCATTTTTAGCAGTTCGGACAATGCATCAGTTGGCAGATGATGAGCAAATAATGTTTCCAAAGGTGGCCGAAATTATGCGTCGCGACTTTTATGTGGATGATCTGCTTTCCGGAGGCGACTCTATAGATGAAGCTATTAGCATAATGCAGAAAACATCCGCGATCCTTGCCAAAGGCCATTTTCGGTTAAGGAAGTGGTGCACCAATGTTGCTGACGTGCTGGATAAGGTGCCTGAAGAAGATCGGGAGTCTTCCCTAAAAATGGTGCTTGGCGGTTTTAACAGCCGCTTCCCACAGACCACCGAAATGCGGAGATCGAGGAGGAATAAAATGCCATTCGATGGACTCCATAGAGCAAAACTCCAGCAGTGCCCGTTGATGCTCTTCGCTTAGAAATAATCGGCGCAGCTCCTTCAGCTCGTTTTTGGCTCCAACAAAGTTGGTTGCGTTGTCAGACCAAATATGTTGAGGCCTTCGGCGGGTGCATATAAAACGCTTCAAAGCCTGCAAAAGGACCTTGTGGACAGATCCCTCACAAGCTCCAGGTGGACGGCTTTGGTAGCAAAACAAATGAAAATGCTAATGTAACATTTTACTGGAGCCTTATTACGCACTTCCGGCTTATAATAGAACGGACCACAAAAATCCACACCAGTGACTCCGAAGACCTGGGAGCCGCTAACACTTTGCTCCGGGAGATCAGCCATAATGTGCTCCAACAGCCGAGGCTTAGTCCGGAAGCATCGGATGCATTTGTGTATTGCCATCGTCACGTTTTTTCTCCCCCCAATTGGCCAATATTGGGACCTAATAATTGCCAACAATGCGCGAGGTCCCGTATGTAAATTTCGCTCATGGAAGTCAACAATTATAGCCTGCGTAACTGGATGGCTTCTTGGAAGTATAATTGGATGCTGACTATCAAACTCCAACGACGAATTTTTTAGCCGACCGTCTACGCGCAACAGTCCAAATTTTTCCAAGAAGGGAGAGGATGAGGCAAGGGCACTGGATACCGCTATGTCTTTTCCATTTTGAAGAGCCTTTATGTCCTCCCAAAAATGCACACGCTGCACTAGCCGCAATAACAGCTGTGTCCCAGATTTTATATCACTAGCCGTAACACTGTTGTGGTGAATTCGTTGAGAAAACTTGTATACGTACGCGAATACCCTCTGCAGTCCTGGAAACGAATTGGCGTACTTAGAAACCGCTGTTATATCCACGTACGGAGACTGAATGAGCAGGACCCTTGCACGTAACTCCAGGTTTGATCTCTCAGATGGGACCGCGGTTGGCCACGCCTCTTGGGATCCAATGAGAAACGGAGGACCATGAAACCACAGCTTATTCTCAACCAATTCATTGGGAAGAGCACCACGCGACAGGATATCTGCTGGGTTCAAAGAAGTGGGAACATACCGCCACTCCATTTCTCTAGTTAGCTTCTGAATGGTCGAAACTCGATTGGCGACGAAAACATTAAACCGAGATTGTTCTTCTCGAATCCAAGACAGAGCCACAGCAGAATCGCACCAGCACAAATACTTTCCAACGTAGACCTTCAACTGCTCTACTTCCGACATAAGTCGAGCCAACAACTCGGCTCCCGATAACTCCAGCTTAGGCACCGTAACAGTCTTTAACGGCGCAACTCGGGATTTCGAACAGAGTAAATAGCTTGTAGATCCTGCGCCCTTGGACACGACATAAACGCATGCCCCATACGCCTCAATGCTGGCATCACAGAATCCATGGACCTCCACCTCGGATTTCGATGTTAGCACCCATCTAGGGAACTCGGCGCGCTGCGTACTAACAAAGCTGCTACAAATCATATTCCAGTCGCAGGGAAGAGCTCGAGGAAGACTTTCATCCCAGGACAACTTCTCACGGCACAGTTTCTGGAGAAAGATCTTTGCCTTTGAAATTACAGGAGCAACAAGGCCTAAGGGGTCATAAAGCCGAGCGACTGAAGAAAGCACAAGGCGCCTAGTGGGCTTTGAGATTGACTGAATCCCTTCAAAAGAAAATAGCAAACGAGCTGAAGGAGCTGCGCCGATTATTTCTAAGCGAAGAGCATCAACGGGCACTGCTGGAGTTTTGCTCTATGGAGTCCATCGAATGGCATTTTATTCCTCCTCGATCTCCGCATTTCGGTGGTCTGTGGGAAGCGGCTGTTAACCGCCAAGCACCATTTTTACCGAGCTGTCGGATCTGCAGTTCTGGGATTCGAGGAGCTGCGAACGCTGCTGTGCCATATTGGTGCTGTTATAAATTCACGACCCTTATTGTCTCTTTCAGAAAATCCTGCAGACCTTGATGTTCTGACCCCGGCTCATTTTTTAACTGGTGGTCCGTCAGTCAGCTTTATCGAGCCTGATGTCACAAAGCTGAACTTCAACCGGTTGGACTGCTGGCAGCGCGTGTCTTTCCTGCAGCAGTCTTTCTGGTCCCGATGGGAGAAGAGTACCTAAACCTTCTTCAGCAGCGGTCCAAATGGCGTGCCTCCGGTCGTGCCTTGGCCCTGAAGGATGTGGTGCCAGTAAAGGACGACAACCTACCTCCGATGAAATGGCCGCTTGCAAAAATATTGGAGTTTATCCCTGGTCGAGATGGTATCTTTCGAGTGGCGGTGATAAAAACCTCATCTGGAATTACCAAGCGAGCAGTGACTAAGCTGTGCCTTTTGCCCCTTAAGGATGAAGTTGGAGTAGAAGCCCCAACTGGGGGGAGAATGTCGGGTCAAGCAGCAAGCAACTAATTTGAACACAACAATTAATTAGTAACTGATGTTTTGCTGGTCGCAAGCCGACTCTCTTTCGGCCGCTCGGCTGTGCTAATTCGGCGTTATAGTTAGCGAGCATCCGCTCAGCCTATTCTGCAAGGCTGGCGCCACTCTCGTTCATCTTCTTACTGCGCTCGCATCCTAAATTGGATTTCTCCTATTGTTTATATATCCCCATAAATCCTAATTTCATATGCGGCTTGAATAAAGTTTATAACGTTGAACCTAATTAAATTCTGATTTTTTATTTACGGCATTGAAAACGCTCAATGACCAAACAAACCTCTAATAAAAAAAAAATAAAATAAAATAAAAATATGTACATATGTACATATTGTACATATATGTACTATATACATTTATTTGAATATTTATATGTGATTTAGTCACATTCATTACAGTTAAAGTCGATAACATCAACAAAAAAATACAAGAAAAAAACAAAACAACAACAGCAAAGGTGGAAGGAGATATATGTACAAAGTATCACATATTATAGTACACTATTTACACACATTAATATAAAACGAAGCCGTGTAGCAAATATACACACCCAAAAATTTATCCTATTCTTCAAAAATACATATACATATAATTAATATACATATATATATAGTTACTACTTTACATATTATTACTTTTATCACCACTAGTAACACAGTTAGGGGCAGATTAGATATAAGGAGAAGGCCAGTCTATCGGAGAAAAGGAAAGCGATAGAAACAAAAGAGAAAGACCAGCTAGTTCAATCCCAAAACAATATTCCTACCAACGCTATGGATTCCGGTAACGCATCAGGGCCACTAAGTCCCACCCTTAGCAATTCATCAACTCCCACAAACACAAGCCTGAATCTACAACAACTACTTGCCCTTGATCATCAACTACCCACCTACGAAGGCCCACCTGACAACCTTGATAGATTCATAAGTAGAGTAGAACAACTGCTTTTGTTGGCCGGTTCAGTGGACCAAGCAACTTGCGGACATTACTTATTGGGAACTATCCGTGACAAAATTAAAGGCAGGGCGGACGAGGCGCTGAGTGTCTGCGATGTACTCCTCAGTTGGGATGATATCAAAGAAAACCTCAAGCGACTATACTCTAGTAAAAAAACAGAGGAAATGCTTTTTAGAGAGCTACATAATCTTCCGGACGGACTCAGTATGGGAAAACTATATTACACAGCCACTAAAATAAGAAGCGAATTAATGTCCCTGGCCAGAGAAACAGACCCTAGTGGACACTCACTCTCAGCCAAACGTGACCAGTATGACAGATTCTGCCTAAATACATTCTTAGCTAGATTAAAGGACCCGCGCAGGTCAGCCATTAGGAACCAAAGACCAGAGACAACCGAGAAAGCGTACGAGTACGGACAGGTTGAAATAAAATTTTTTGGAAACCTGAATAAACACCAAGAAAATCACGAATCACCCATACGCGAAAGGACAACCAACCAATAATAGCTCCAATAGACGCTACATATTAGGACAACAGAATTATAATAATGGAAACAACGGCCGCCATGTACCACGACATAATAACACCAACAACGACAAGAATAGTCGCTTTACACAGCGACAACAAAATTTTAGCAACAATCATAATCGACGCTTCACACGTCAATATAATTCCAATAACGATAGAATTGGTCGACACGATAGACAAACTTTGGGTAGGAACCCCTTCCACAATAACATTAAACCAGGGCAGACCCTGGTATGAAACCAGTATGTATGAAACCACTAATTTGGATAATCAAATAGTCATAACAGGTGGCTTATACACCGCAATCGCAGGATCCGCTTATTTCGAAGTCTGTAATAACTCAGACCAGATCCAAACACTTTATCTGGAAGAACCGTTACAGGCAGGAAAAACAACATATTCTCAAACTATGCAAATTATTCAAAAGACTTTTTCACGGCGAAAACAATCAACTTACGTTCTCTAACGTAGTCAAACACTCTATACCAACAACAGATAATACCTTTACCCATTTGTACATAAAGTCGAAGTTCGAAAGCAAATTTCAAAAATGCTCCAACAGAACATCATAAAAAGCACCTATTTCCCACGGGTCGTCTGGGTCTGGGTCTGGGTCGTACCTAAGAAAGGGGACATCGCAGGAGAAAACAAGAAAGGAAAGCTAACTTCGGGCGGAGCCGAAGTTGATATACCCTTGCAGTTAGAACCGGATATACGTCGCAAACATTGGATTAAATTGGCCGATCCTTATGAGAATATAATAATATAACCAATTTGACCAAAAACTGACCAAAAATAGAATCTGTACTAAGTTCCAACTTTCTATCTTCAAAAAGACAAAAGTTGGTTAATTTCCGATTGTTGAGTTATATGGCAGCTATAGGATATAGTCGGCTGATCCTTATGAAATTCGGCATGTTGTATTACTTTGCCAAAAATAGCATTCGTACCGAATCAAATTTTTTCTAGCTTTAAAAACACCGAAGTTATAGCATTTCCGATAAATCAGTTATATGGGAGCTATAAGATATAGTCGGCCGATCCTTATGAAATTTGGTAGGTCGTATTATTTTGCCAAAAGTAGCATTCGTACAACTCTGTAACGTCTGTTCGTGAACTCTGTAACTCTAAAAACACCAAAGTTATACCATTTCCGATCAATCAGTTATATGGCAGCTATAGGATATAGTCGGCCGATCCCGGCCGTTCCGACTTATATACTGCGTGCAAAGGAAAGAAGGGTCTAAGGGAAGGGAAGGTTTCAAGACGATAGCTTTAAAACTGAGAGACTAGTTCGCGTAGAAACGGACAGACAGACGGACATGCTCATATCAACTCAGGAGGTGATCCTGATCAAGAATATATATACTTTATAGGGTCGGAGATGTCTCCTTCACTGCGTTGCACACTTTTGGACAAAATTATAATACCCTCTGCAAGGGTATAAAAAGTGGCGCTTGGTAATCGATTTTCGAAAATTTAATGAAAAAACGATCTCTGACAGATATCCTATTCGTTTTGCGACCCTAATTCATATCCTAATTCAAAATTTCAACTTTTCTGGAATCTTTGGCGGCAGCAGCGCCCCCCTACAAACATCGGTAGGGATAATTCGAGCCGGATAATTCCTGGATTTTCTTCAACCTGCAGTTCTCGGCCTTGTTCCGCCAAAAGATAATTACATTTTTTCGTCTCCGTTTCTCTGCCGGTCTTCAGCAGTGATCCGAACATTAAATTTCGTTCACACTGCTGCAAGATTGTTTTTCCCTCCGTGTTAACTTTAAGTCCGAGTTTTCCGACACAACGGCACTTTGAGATTTTCTACTCTTCTTCGTCTGCAACTTCTGCCAATTTTTCCATCCGTCTCGGTTTTGTGTGCTGCCCATATTCCTCGCCGTTTTCGGCCTCTCCGTTATCCAGTCACTTGCCAACGGTCGAGGCATATGTGCACCCACATACATATGAGCATCCCTACACACACAAAAACACTTACATATTTTGTTTTTGTGCAATTCATCCGCGAAAAATTCGCAAGTGAACAGTGAAATTGTGTGGTGACAAAAAGAAGGCATAATTAATATTGGCCAGCCGGTGTGAATTAGTTCCGAAAATTTCCAAATTCACCGAACAGTCCGCCACTGCCGTAATATTTTTTTCTTTTCTTCCCCAATCAGTGTCATTTTTTACACCACATAACTTCTCTGTTCCCCCCGTTATACAGTCCACTTATCAACGCTCCACTGTGCCAACATTGCCCACATGCCCTTACATATGTATATCCGTACCTGCATGCATGTCCATATATTTCCAAATATTTTCCGACTCCAATTTCAGGAAATATATAACCAATAAAATTTAACATATACAGTCCACTTATCGACGTTCCACTGTGCCATCATATGCCCCTCATGCCCTTGCCCTACTTGCATGCGCGCCCATATATTTCCAAATATTGTCTGCCTCCAATTTCCAATATATAGAAATATATAACGAAATAAATTAAAACAAAAAAAAAGCAATTAATTTTAAACTTATATATTTATAATTATATCCACTAAAATTTATTTAATTCTTATTTTCCGTTCTGCAAAGGGCCAGGTTTTTTAATTCACCTTTCCGGCCACTCAATAATTAAAGTCGAAAATTTAATTATCGGGAAAAATTATAATTAAATAATTTATTTGTCGATCTTCTGTCTGAATTGAGCCGCGGTTTCAATTCCACCGTTCCAGCTTCGTGATAATTAACCTCAAGTGATTAAAACTTGAGATTTTCAACTCCACCCTTCTGGCTCCATAATCATTAAATCCGCCAATTAGGCAAAAATAAATTTCTTTTTTTTTTGTGTTAAATCCAAGCCAAGGTGAAGTGCACCTTTCCGGCTCCGCAAATTCAAAAATAGTCAGGAATTCAATATTTACGTACGGGCCATACTGGTCGAAATATACATATACATCAATTTTCTCATCAATTTTGTCCCCGAACGAGCACGAATTTTCCGGTACTTGTCCATTTTTCCGTGCCGTCAGTTTCCTAACGCTGTTTCTACTCCGCATCAGGCAACATCCGCCTAGAATCGCAACAAACCTCGTCACATCTGGGTTTTTTTCGGCTTCCTGAAGTTTCTTCCAGATTCGAATCGTGCCGCATCCAACGCTCCTTTCGACATCGGCGCCACTAATTCCCACTTGTGCCTTGTAATCGCATTTCATCCGCGATCTCACCGGTCTTATCACGTTAGAGTCACCGGCCACCGCTTCGTACGCGGCACCTATTCCGCAAGTCAGTCGACAAGCGCTGACCAGCGAATTGGCGTCTGAGAATGCCCACCGGAGACGACCAAAAGCCACGTCCGATCCCAACCATCCGTTTGGAGAGATCTCAATCCGCTTCTCCGCGGACGCCTCTCTTTTTTCACAGACCGCTTTGAGAACCGGCGGCTATTGGTCAACAGCCAGTTGAAGATCCTTTTCAACATCCAGGCTATTTCTCAAGAGTCCGGGGTCGCTCTGAAGGAGCTGCAGGCCACCATTCAGAGTTGTCTGACAGCCCTAGCAATGTCCGCCATCAATGTTGAGGCTTGGGACTGCCTCTTGGTGTTTATGATTTCGTCAAAGCTCCCCAAGGTCACACTTTCTATGTGGGAGCAATCCGTCCATAATAAGGCCGAAATTCCAACATGGAAGGAATTAGACAACTTCCTGACAGAGCGCCATCGCACTCTAGAGGCAACCGACGACGTCAGGCCTAGTGGCTCCGGGCAATTTCCGCCGAGGTCGGGACTTCCTACGGCCCCTGCTCGGGGGCTCAATTCACACGAGACTCGAGTGGTTCCGGGCCAAAAGGGCTGCGATCTCTCCCCATTCGCTTATATCCGTGGTTCCTAAATATGGATGTAAATGGACGCTTTGACTACATTAAAAGGAAGCAGTTATGTCTAAACTGTTTTGGCCGAGGGCACCAGCAGCGAGACTGCACGAGCGCCCGTACCTGTTTCACATGCCACAGCCGACACCACACCCTCCTGCACCGCCTACGCCTACGCCTAGCGCTCCAAGTCCGCCTACGCCAGCAAACGGCTCAGAGGATCAGTCGAATGTGCAGGTGTGTTTCGCTTTCGGGTCAGGAGCAGTCATACTGGCACGGCCCTTATCAACGTGTGCCATTTGGGGTGCACCGTCCAGGCACGAGCACTAATAGACTCAAGGGGTCCGAAGCGACCTTCATAACGGAACGACCTCGTCAAGCCTCCTTTCAAGACGATTCAAGCCCGAGTTTCCGGCCTTAATCAGACCATTTCCGCGCAGTCTACGAAATTGTGCCATTTCTCCATTCGGTCGCCGTCTAGACCCGGGCTACAATTAGAGACTGCGGCCTACGTTCTTCCGCAGTTGGCAGGAAATCTGCCATCGTACCCGATTCCGCAGGATCGTCTCAAGGGGCTGCCCGACATTCCCCTGGCGGACCCCAACTTCTTTGAGAGCTCTCAAGTCGATGTGTTAATAGGAGCTGACAATCTTCCGTCCATTCTCCTCGGTAATTCCAAGGCTAACATCTGCGTGTCGCTTCTCGGTCAGGAGACCATTTTCGGATGGGTGCTGATCTCCAGTCCACCCCCGCACCGTGTCTGTTTTTTCCGCACGAGTTGCCCGCACCCTCGGTGACTCACTGGATCAGGGAGAGGTGCCCACACGGATCAGTACGGAATCGGATTTTGGTTGCGAGCACAATTCTGTCTCGAGTCCTTCTTTAATTTTCGCATCGCATCACGCTGAACGGTGGCAATCAGCTGATGATCCGTCTGATCCGGGCCAAATTCTGGATTCCAAGATCATATTCAGCACGATGTCGCCACGCCCACGCAACGCCCAGTCACTGGAGAGCAGATGTACTCGAGGTACACAATCCTACCGATGCCGAGTCTGCAATGAGATCCATCCATTGAAGAAGTGTCGGCGCTTCCTACGCCTTAGTGCCGAGGAGCGGCTCCGAGCGGTTCTC
Source organism: Drosophila pseudoananassae pseudoananassae (assembly GCA_018153035.1). Lineage (NCBI taxonomy): Eukaryota > Metazoa > Arthropoda > Insecta > Diptera > Drosophilidae > Drosophila > Drosophila pseudoananassae. The sequence continues at coordinate 1,411,529 of JAECXR010000022.1, read as the reverse complement.
GTGAACCGCTATTGCTCGAGCTGCCTGGCCCACGAGCACTCCGACGGATCCTGTCGGCGTGGGGACGGCTGTAAGACGTGTGGCCAGGATCACCACACGCTGCTGCACCCCGTGACCAAGGAGCACCGGTCACGGAGCGCGGGAGACAGTACACGGGGTGTCTCGCTCTCTCGTCGGCCGTCATCTGCCAATTCCCAGCGCGGTTCGGGTGCTTCTCGCCCTGCGTCCGCCATTTTCCGGCATTCCCAAACCGTTCCACGGCCCCCGACTTCCCGGCACTCTTCGATAACTCCTCGGCATTCTGCCGCCACTGGCCGGCAGCCGTGAAGTGCTCCACTGCATTCGTCCACCACCCATCGGGTGCCGTCCACCGCTCGTCCGCCCGCGTCATCCGCGCCTAGTCAAGTTTTCGCCTCTCCTCGAGGGCCCTCGCAAGTCGAGCGCATCCGCGCTGAAAAGCGCACCCGCGCTTAAAAGCTCATCCGTGCCGAAGAGCGCATCCGCGCTCGCGCTCTATGCATTTTTCCTTTCTCGTCGGCCGTCGTCGATCGTCCGCTCTGGTTTATATTTACGTTTAGCGTTTAGGCTTTCTAAGTTAATTTAGTAATCTCTTGTAAGCAGCCCAATAAAGCTGACCGCGTTAAATTCACTGAAAGACGCCCCCGACTTTTTAATTCAAAATTTCAACTTTTCTGGAATCTTTGGCGGCAGCAGCGCCCCCCTACAAACATTGGTCGTTCGAGCCGGATAATTCCTGGATTTTCTTCAACCTGCAGTTCTCGGCCTTGTTCCGCCAAAAGATAAGTACATTTTTCCGTCTCCGTCTCTCTGCCGGTCTTCAGCAGCGAACATTAAATTTCGTTCACACTGCTGCAAGATTGTTTTTCCCTCCGTGTCAACTCCAAGTCCGAGTTTTCCGACACAACGGCAGTTTGAGATTTTCTACTCTTCTTCGTCTGCAAGTTCTACCAACTTTTCCATCCGTCTCGGTTTTGTGTGCTGCCCATATTTCTCGCCGTTTTCGACCTCTCCGTTATCCAGTCGCTTGCCAACGGTCGAGGCATATGTGCAGCCACATACATATGAGCATCCCTACACACACAAAAACACTTACATATTTTGTTTTTGTGCAATTCATCCGCGAAAAATTCGCAAGTGAACAGTGAAATTGTGTGGTGACAAAAAGAAGGCATAATTAATATTAGCCAGCCGGTGTGAATTAGTTCTGGAAATTTCCAAATTCACCGAACAGTCCGCCACTGTCGTAATATTTGTTTCTTTTCTTCCCCAATCAGTGTCATTTTTTACACCACATAACTTCTCTGTTCCCTCCGTTATACCGTCCACTTATCAACGCTCCACTGTGCCAACATTGCCCACATGCCCTTACATATGTATATCCGTACCTGCATGCATGTCCATATATTTCCAAATATTTTCCGACTCCAATTTCAGGAAATATATAACCAATAAAATTTAACATATACAGTCCACTTATCGACGTTCCACTGTGCCATCATGTGCCCCACATGCCCTTGCCCTACTTGCATGCGCGCCCATATATTTCGAAATATTGTCTGCCTCCAATTTCAGGAAATATATAACGAAATAAATTAAAACAAAAAAAAATCAATTAATTATAAACTTATATATTTATAATTATATCCACTAAAATTTATTTAATTCTTATTTTCCGTTCTGCAAAGGGCCAGGTTTTTTAATTCACCTTTCCGGCCACTCAATAATTAAAGTCGAAAATTTAATTATCGGGAAAAATTATAATTAAATAATTTATTTGTCGATCTTCTGTCTGAATCGAGCCGCGGTTTCAATTCCACCGTTCCAGCTTCGTGATAATTAACCTCAAGTGATTAAAACTTGAGATTTTCAACTCCATCCTTCTGGCTCCATAATCATTAAATCCGCCAATTAGGCAAAAATAAATTTCTTTTTTTTTTGTGTTAAATCCAAGCCAAGGTGAAGTGCACCTTTCCGGCTCCGCAAATTCGAAAATAGTCAGGAATTCAATATTTACGTACGGGCCATACTGGTCGAAATATACATATACATCAATTTTCTCATCAATTTTGTCCCCGAACGAGCACGAATTTTCCGGTACTTGTCCATTTTTCCGTGCCGTCAGTTTCCTAACGCTGTTTCTACTCCGCATCAGGCAACATCCGCCTAGAATCGCAACAAACCTCGTCACATCTGGGTTTTTTTCGGCTTCCTGAAGTTTCTTCCAGATTCGAATCGTGCCGCATCCAACGCTCCTTTCGACATCGGCGCCACTAATTCCCACTTGTGCCTTGTAATCGCATTTCATCCGCGATCTCACCGGTCTTATCACGTTAGAGTCACCGGCCACCGCTTCGTACGCGGCACCTATTGCGCAAGTCAGTCGACAAGCGCTGACCAGCGAATTGGCGTCTGAGAATGCCCACCGGAGACGACCAAAAGCCACGTCCGATCCCAACCATCCGTTTGGAGAGATCTCAATCCGCTTCTCCGCGGACGCCTCTCTTTTTCACAGACCGCTTTGAGAACCGGCGGCTATTGGTCAACAGCCAGTTGAAGATCCTTTTCAACATCCAGGCTATTTCTCAAGAGTCCGGGGTCGCTCTGAAGGAGCTGCAGGCCACCATTCAGAGTTGTCTGACAGCCCTAGCAATGTCCGCCATCAATGTTGAGGCTTGGGACTGCCTCTTGGTGTTTATGATTTCGTCAAAGCTCCCCAAGGTCACACTTTCTATGTGGGAGCAATCCGTCCATAATAAGGCCGAAATTCCAACATGGAAGGAATTAGACAACTTCCTGACAGAGCGCCATCGCACTCTAGAGGCAACCGATGACGTCAGGCCTAGTGGCTCCGGGCAATTTCCGCCGAGGTCGGGACTTCCTACGGCCCCTGCTCGGGGGCTCAATTCACACGAGACTCGAGTGGTTCCGGGCCAAAAGGGCTGCGATCTCTCCCCATTCGCTTATATCCGTGGTTCCTAAATATGGATGTAAATGGACGCTTTGACTACATTAAAAGGAAGCAGTTATGTCTAAACTGTTTTGGCCGAGGGCACCAGCAGCGAGACTGCACGAGCGCCCGTACCTCCTGCACCGCCTACGCCTACGCCTAGCGCTCCAAGTCCGCCTACGCCAGCAAACGGCTCAGAGGATCAGTCGAATGTGCAGGTGTGTTTCGCTTTCGGGTCAGGAGCAGTCATACTGGGCACGGCCCTTATCAACGTGTGCCATTTGGGGTGCACCGTCCAGGCACGAGCTCTAATAGACTCAGGGTCCGAAGCGACCTTCATAACGGAACGACTGTTCAACCTCGTCAAGCCTCCTTTCAAGACGATTCAAGCCCAAGTTTCCGGCCTTAATCAGACCATTTCCGCGCAGTCTACGAAATTGTGTCATTTCTCCATTCGGTCGCCGTCTAGACCCGGGCTACAATTAGAGCGCGTTTAACAACGTCATCAGCTAGCAGCGCAAACATTGATACTTCTGCCGCTGTGCTTCCCGAAAAAGAGAATAAAAACAAAGAAAATATTAAGTCGGCTGTGCAGACTGGTATGGATCGCTACATCCAAATCAAAAGGAAGCTGAGCCCCCTAAACTCTCAACGCAAAATAACCCGTGGCAATGCTAACATAGCCGCAATAGAAACGCCCACGAACTCAAACCGTTTTAAAATCTTGGCAGACTATGAAGATGAAGCCGAATCTACCGAAGTCGAAAAAAGGAAGCCTAAGCCCCCGCCAATATACATACGAGAAAAAAGTTCCAACGTTCTTGTCAACAAAATTATAGAGCACATTGGCAAGGACAACTTCCACATAATACCACTCGTAAAGGGCAATATCCAGGAAACAAAAGTTCAAACGAAGTCTGAAGATAACTACAGAGTATTATCGAAATACCTAACCGACAAAAAAAAGAACTTTTATACGTATCAGCTAAAAAGCAGCAAGGGCTTGCAAGTCGTACTTAAGGGCATAGAGCCCGAAGTATCGCCTGCAGAGATAACAAAGGCGCTACAAGAGAAGGGATTTAGCGCTAAGACAGTGTTCAATATCTCTAACAGGGATAGAAAGCCGCAGCCACTCTTTAAGGTTGAGCTTGAACCACAAATTAAGCCCCTAAAAAATACGAAGTGCACCCTATATACAATCTTCAGTTCCTGCTGCACCGCAGAATTACAGTTGAGGAGCCGCACAAACGCAATGGCCCGGTACAATGTGCGAACTGCCAAGAATATGGCCATACAAGGTCTTACTGTAAACTGCGCCCAGTCTGTGTAGTTTGTGGTGAGCTTCATGACTCCGCACACTGCCCAGCGAGCAAAGATGACCAAGTGCGGCAACTGCGGTGGAAATCACACTGCTAACTATAGAGGTTGCCCAGTTTATAAGGAGCTGAAAAGTCGCATCCACCAGAGGGGATTTACTGCCCGCACCCAAAATAATCAGTTCATAGCCTCCAGGTCAAACCCTGAAGTCTTCTTCTCGCCTGCAGCCAGATCCTCACTAGGACCCATAAACTCTGACAAAAATGTCACATGCGCAAGCGCTTTAAAATCAGGACTGGCAGAATCAGCACACCAAGAACCGAACACGGCTCAGCAACATCAACCGCCGGAGCAGCCAAAAAGTAACTTTGAAGCTATGATATGCAGTCTACAACAAAGCCTTACGGAGTTCATGTCGTTTATGCGTACAACTATGCAAGATCTAATGCGAAACCAAAATCTATTAATACAAATGCTGGTTTCACAACAATCCAAATAATGACTTCCCTACGAATATCTACATGGAACGCTAACGGCGTTTCGCAGCACAAACTCGAGTTAGCGCAATTCCTACTAGACAATCAAATCGACATAATGCTGCTTTCAGAAACACATCTTACGAACAGATACAATTTTCAACTACGAGGATATTCATTCTATGGAACAAATCATCCAGACGGTAAAGCACACGGCGGGACTGGAATTTTAATCAGAAGCCGTATCAAGCACCATTATCATTCGAAATTTGCAAAAAACTACCTACAGGCCACATCAATAAATATACACCTAAATACTGGCAAGCAATTAACTCTAGCTGCCGTATACTGCCCCCCACGCTTCACCATAGCCGAAGATGAGTTTATGCAGTTCTTCAACTCACTCGGAGACCACTTCATAGCGGCAGGAGACTACAATGCCAAGCACACACACTGGGGATCTCGCCTCGTGACCCCAAAAGGAAAGCAGCTCTATAATGCAATTATCAAAGCTAAGAACAAGCTAGACTATGCTTCTTCTGGCACACCACCATACTGGCCGGCTGACCCAAAGAAACTTCCCGATTTAATTGATTTTGCGATTACCAAAAACATTCCTAAAAAATTTGATATCGGCCGAATGCCTTTCGGATCTTTCATCTGATCACTCGCCTGTCCTTTTTACTCTACTCCAACACCCAGGAACATGGGATCAATCATCAAATCTGACCTCACATAAAACCAATTGGGTTAAGTACAGGAAGTACATCAGCTCACACATTGAGCTAAGTCCTCACCTCAGCGACGAAGCCAACGTAGACAGCTTTGTTGATTCGCTGGAGTCTGTACTCGTCTCTGCAGCTCGAGCTGCACGGATGTCAACTTAGCGTTAGCTTGTTTCTTGTTTGACCAACACACTACGCCCCACTCCATTACAAAGCATTCGCCAGCGGAGTTACTGTTCAATAGGGAGCTCCAGAGATTCTTTGACAAATTAAGTCCAGGCGAAAGATCATATGCTAAGATCTGCGATGCCCAAACTAAAAAGTCTTTTGTTACAGGCAGCCGTGTTTGGGTCCGAAACTATGCAAACTGTCCCAAGTGGCTTGAGGGCCACGTCTCGAAGCGAACAGGACCGATTTCCTATTCGGTGTGCCTCGAGGACAACCGAACAGTCAGGCGACATCTGGATCAGCTGCGATTGCGCAATCCAAATTAAGTCCAGGCGAAAGATCATATGCTAAGATCTGCGATGCCCAAACTAAAAAGTCTTTTGTTACAGGCAGCCGTGTTTGGGTCCGAAACTATGCAAACTGTCCCAAGTGGCTTGAGGGCCACGTCTCGAAGCGAACAGGACCGATTTCCTATTCGGTGTGCCTCGAGGACAACCGAACAGTCAGGCGACATCTGGATCAGCTGCGATTGCGCAGTCCTTCGCAGCAGCCACCACTAGAGGAAACAGCATTACTAACTTGCTGTTCCATTCCAACCCCATCTGACGCAGTAGCTGGCGGATCCACAACTCCAGCTGGGCCACAGCGTTCGCCTGAGCCAAACGGGACTGGAGGACCGCCACGCAGATCGGCCCGTGACCGTCGTCGCCCTCAGTTCTACGATCCGTCTGGGTGTTAAGGGGTGTTATGTATGCGACTGCATTCCCTCGTGCGGCGAGCTCGTCCGACCGAAGTCAGTCTTCAATCAATCGTGAGTCCCTGCAGATCGAGCTGCAGTCACGGCCATCCTTCGATTCCCCGTCATTATAATAACTCCCCTGTACTAATTGCTACTCCTATTCTCATTATTGAATTACTTAAATAAATTTAATATATGTTTGCGCAAAAATAAAATGGAGGAGCTGCGAACGCTGCTGTGCCATATTGGTGCTGTTATAAATTCACGACCCTTATTGTCTCTTTCAGAAAATCCTGCAGACCTTGATGTTCTGACCCCGGCTCATTTTTTAACTGGTGGTCCGTCAATCAGCTTTATCGAGCCCAATGTCACAAAGCTGAACTTCAACCGGTTGGACAGCTGGCAGCGCGTGTCTTTCCTGCAGCAGTCTTTCTGGTCCCGATGGGAGGAGAGTACCTAAACCTTCTTCAGCAGCGGTCCAAATGGCGTGCCTCCGGTCGTGCCTTGGCCCTGAAGGATGTGGTGCCAGTAAAGGACGAGAACCTACCTCCGATGAAATGGCCGCTTGCAAAAATATTGGAGTTTATCCCTGGTCGAGATGGAATTTTTTGAGTGGCGGTGATTAAAACCTCATTTGGAGATACCAAGCGAGATGTGTCTAAGCTGTGCCTGTAGCCCCTTAAGGATGAAGTTGGAGTAGAAGCCCCAACTGGGGGGGAGAATGTCGGGTCAAACAGCAAGCAACTAGTTTAAATAATTATTAATTATCTTAATTATTGCTGGTCGCAAGCCGACTCCCTTTCGACCGCTCGGCTTTACTAATTCGGCATCTCAAGCTATCGAGCATCCGCTCAGCCTATTATGGAAGGTTGGCGTCACTCTCGTTCTTTGTCTTATTGCGCTCGCACCCTAAATTGGATTTCACACATATGTATATATAGATCCCAATTTCATATGCGGCCAATTAAAGATTTATAACGTTTAATTGAATACAAGTTGCTTTTTATATTACTGGCATTGAAAATTATCAACGACCAAACAGTTTCGACTCCGTTAACTTGCAAAGAGGCGATGGAGAGTACAAATGCAAAGGCGCGGAGTGAAGCCATGGAAAGAGAATATGATTCTCTGGTTGCCAACCAGACTTGGCAGATCACTGATTTATCCAAAAATCAGCGAGCAACAAGTGGGTGTTCAACGTAAAGCGTGATAAACATGGCGAAATAGAACTTTTCAAGGCTCCCAGCAGTTTGGTGTAAACTACCTAGAAACATTTTCAACGGTATGCCGTTTGGATTGGCTTTATTATAGCACTGGCGGCGGAGCTCAATCTACATCTTCATCAAATTGATGTATGCACCGCGTATCTCAACGGCGATCTGAGTGAGACGGTCTATATGAAGCAGCCGGAAGGGTATTCAGATCAAATCCTGATAAGGTATTGCTTCTGAAGAAAGTAATATAAGGCTTGAAGCAATCGTTAAGGGCCTTAAAAAAGAGAAGCTTAATGGCGTATTGGTTAATATGGGATTCGTTCCCTGTGATAACGAGCCATATTTGTACAAACATTGTGGAGAAGGTAATTTTGCACTAATCCTTGTATATGTTGACGATGTACATATAGCTTGCCAATCGCACGGGAATTTGCTGAAAATCAAGAGCAGCATCTCACAGTCATTCTAGTGCGTTGACAAGGGTCAGCTTAACTATTTCAAAAAGGTAGATCCTACTTCTTATCAGTCCATAGTAGGAGAGCTTATGTGGCTAGCTCTTACAACAAGGCCAGACATATTACATTCGGAGTCAAAATTGGCACAACGGATTCAAATCCCGCTTGCTGAACACATGGCTAGCATAAAGCACATCTTTACCTCTCATCTACGATTGACATGAAACTACACTATCGGCAATGTGGTGAATCGTTCTGTGGATACGTGGTTGCGGATTGGGCAGGCGATAGGCTTGACAGGAAGTCCTAAACTGGTAACATCTACCTGTTAGCAGGTGGTCCGATTTCTTGGCGTTCGGAAAAGCAGCAAAGTGTGGCGTTAAGCAATACTGAGGCGGAGTACATTGCACTATCGGCGACACCCAAGAAAATCTTTTTCTTTTTCTTTCTTTTTTCGACGACGATATACCTGTTTCGCTGTGCTTCATTCCGAAGACCCTCGAAAAATTTTGCTGACCCCAATGTAAACAAGAAAGGAAAGGTAACTTCGGGCGGAGCCGAATTTTATATACCCTTGCAGTTAAAAATGGATATATATCACAAAAATCGGATATAGTTGGCCGATTTTTATGAGAATATCATAATAAAACCAATTAATTACTATAAAAAATCTAAAACAAAGTCGCAATCTTCTTCTTTGGTAGATCGGATCAACTGACTTAAAATAGAATCTGTAAAAAAGTTCCAGCTTTCTATCTTCAAAAACGCGAAAGTTGGGCTATTTCCGATTGTTCAGTAGGTAGTTATATAATATAGTCGGTTGATACTTATGAAATTTGAACTCTCTAACTCTAAAAACCCCAAAGTTATACCATTTCCGATCAATCAGTTATATGGCAGCTATAAGATATAGTCGGCCGATCCCGGCCGTTCCGACTTCTAAGTATATAAGTAGCATAAGTTTATAAGATGCCCAGTAGCGCCCAAAGGAAAAAAAGGTGTGTGCAGTTGATAAAGTTGATAACTTTAAAACTGAGAGACTAGTTTGCGTAGAAACTGACAGACGGACATGCTCATATCAACTCATGAGGTGATTCTGATCAAGAATATATATACTTTATAGGGTCGGAGATGTCTCCTTAACTGCGTTGCACACTTTTGACCAAAATTATAATACTCTCTGCAAGGGTATAAAAATGCAACCCACTTTATAGGGTCGGAGATGTCTCCTTCACTGCGTTGCACACTTTTGACCTAAATTATGATACCCTCTGCAAGGGTATAAAAATGCAATACCATTCCTGTCTGGGATGAATAATCAGTGTTAGCTTTAATTAATGCAGGATATTGACGAATTTCTTTTGTTAGATTATCGGCCGAAAAAACGCCCTTGTATAATTTTTTAGTTTGAGAGTGCTTGGAAAGCAGGTCCATGATTTATTCATTTTTACAAAAGTATTACAATATTTCAATGCTTATCAATATCAATAATTAAGTCGTGTCGGGTCAACCTTTGTATTGTTGGTCGCAAGCCGACTCCCTTTCGGCCGTTCGGCTTTACTAATTTGGCATATAAAGCTAGCGAGCATCCGCTCAGTCTATTCTGGAAGGTTGGCGTCACTCTTGTTCGTTGTCTTATTGCGCTAGTTAGCAGACCCGAAAACTGAAAGACTAGCGCCGACGTACAACATCAAAAAATCGCCAATGCAAGAACTCTGACGAACACACACAATGCTCGTTCAGTCATACATATACCCGTACATACTTCTATGTAATAAAGATCATTCTTATTTTGTACTCCAAGCAACGCAGTCATTTTATTTGCAAGCCTTCCTTCCAGCATTTAAAAAAAGCGATAATCACATACGTGATCTCCCCTACTCCCTCGGTGACGAGACTGTAACTGGCGCAGCCGGACTACGAACAAGGGATTAACCATGCCCACAAAGGGGAGAGTGGGGGAAAGCATACAGGTCAAAGTGTCTGATTGCATTCAACTTGGTGAATGCCAGCATGATTCCTCCACGTGGTTCTCCCTGGATTGTCGCTCGACAGCCGTTGTGTGACAAACTAAAGCGCGCGACGAGAGTCCTAACTCTACAAACTAGGTTGTGGCGTAGGACTTGAAATCCACCCATGTAAAACACAATTTCAGTGAAGGAAGCAAGAGAAGCCTCGGAAAGGAACAGATCTAACGTTGACGACCATAGCAAGCGTAAAAAGGACAATGATTTGAGAGTATGCACCTGGAACGTACGAACATTGTACAGACCTGGTGCTGCTCAACAACTAGCAGATACCCTCAACAAATGTAGGGTTGACATCACTGCTATCCAGGAAATGCGATGGATAGGACAAGGCTGCATAAAGAAGAAGAACTGTGACATTTACTACAGCTGCCATCCAGAACGGCATGAATTTGGTTGTGGTTTCGTTGTAGGTGCCAGGCTGCGGCGTCGAGTCTCTCACTTTCGGCCAACAAACGAGAGAATTGCAACGATCCGAATTACTGCCCAATTCTTTAACATCAGCCTGATATGCGCACATGCCCCAACGGAGGAAAAGGATGATGCCACCAAGGACGCTTTCTATGCGGAGCTCGACCGAGCTTATGGCCGCTGTCCTTCCCATGACATTAAAATTCTCCTCGGGGATTTTAATGCGAAGGTAGGACGAGAAGACATCTTTGGTGCCACCGTCGGGCGATTCAGTCTACATGAGACCACCTCGAGCAATGGTCTCAGATTAATAGGCTTTGCAGCTGCGCATAATATGGTAGTTCGTAGTACTGGATTCCGTCATTTGGACATCCATAAAGCATCTTGGCTCTCTCCCGATCGACTGACCAGAAATCAGATCGATCATGTTGTGATCGATGCAAGGTACGCATCTAATCTACTCGACGTGCGATCCTGTCGGGGTCCCAACATCGACTACGACCATTATCTTGTTGCAGCTAAGATTCGCACACGGCTATGTGTGGCGAAGATTGCAAGTGCGTTAAGAAGGCTGGACATCGGAAAGCTGCAATCACAACAGGCGAAGAATGCATTCTCCACTCACGTCTCGGGGCTATTAAGCCGAGCACCTTCAATACCTGAAGACATAAGCGATATGTGGGCGCTCATATCTCACTCCCTGCGAGCTTCGGCAGAAGAAGTGCTTGGATTCCAGCGTTCTCTATCAAGGAATCCATGGTACGATCAGGAGTGTCATGACGCAACAGTTGCAAAGGATGCCGCCTACGGAAGAACACTGCAGGCTGGGGCGACACGAGCGATTGTGGATGTCTACAGGTTGAGAAGAAGAGACGAAAAACGCCTTTTCAGACGCAAGAAGAAAGAGCAGGAAAGGCGAGAGTGTGAGAGCACAGAGAGCAGCAGATGCAGAAATGAAGCACGTAACTTCTACCAGAGGGTCAAGCGTCTGACCCAAGGATTTAAGACTGGTACAGTGGCGTGCAGGGACAATGATGGAAATCTTGTCACAGAAACAGAGGTCGTGGTGAGGTTATGGAGGGATCACTTCTCGAGTTTGTTATCTGGCTCAAGCACAGACTCTGGAGCCTATGATCCACGAACCCCAATCTATGGCACTGATATTGAAGTGCCAATGCCAAGTCATATCGAAGTCAAGGATGCAATCCAACGGCTTAAAAACAACAAGTCTGCAGGTGCTGACGGCCTGCCGGCAGAATTGTTTAAGGCAGCTGGTGATATGCTGGTAGGGTGCATGCACCAACTAATCAGTAAGATATAACTTATGGGAAGGGACAGATCATGCTGAGGTTCCAATCTTCGGGCATGCTCTCCGCCCGAAGATTGGAACCTCAGCATGATCTGTCCCATCCTGAAGAAGGGTGATGCTACGGTGCGCACCAACTACCGCGGAATTAGTCTTCTTCCAGTTGCATACAAGGTCCTAACGAGCGTATTGTGTGAAAGACTGAAACCCCATGCTGAAGCACTGATTGGACCTTATCAGTGCGGGTTCAGGCCTGGCAAGTCCACTGTTGACCAGATTTTCACCTTGCGCCAAATCCTGGAGAAGTCTTACGAAAACCAGATCGACACATACCATCTCTTCGTCGCATTTGATAGCCCCCGGCGAGATCGCCTATATGCCGCCATGTCTGAGCTTGGTATACCAGCAAAGCTGACTAGACTTTGCAGAATGACATTGAGCAACACCATCAGCTCTGTCAAGGTAGGAAGTGGCCAATCCGAAACCTTTATTACCAAGTGTGGCCTCAGACAAGGTGACTCGCTGTCTTGTATACTCTTCAATATTTGAATGGAGAGTATTATAAGAAAGGCTGGTGTACATCGGTCGGACACGATATTAACCAACAGATGTGTCCAGCTCCTTGGTTACGCTGATGATATTGATATCATTGTGCTCTAGCAGAGAATCGCGGCGTCTTGATTCTCAGCTGACTGCAGAAAATCATAGCTTTGGGTCCGTCAAGGAGTTTATCTACCTAGGCACTGCTATAACAAGCACAAATGATGTCAGTCTGGAGATTAAGCGGAGAATAACACTTGCCAACAGGTGTTACTTTGGGCTCAGTAGGCAGTTTAATAGTAGAGCTCTCTCTCGACGCACAAAAATCACACTCTACAAGACGCTCATTCTTCCAGTACTCCTATATGGTGCGGAGTGCTGGACAGTGACGCAGTCAGATGCAGCCGCTCTTGGAGTGTTCGAGAGGAAAATTCTTCGTAAAATCTTTGGCCCAATCTGCGTGGACGATATGTATCGCATCAGATATAACCACGAGCTGTATGAGCTGTACGGGGATGTTGACGTAGCCAGTCGAGTGAAATCTCAAAGACTTCGTTGGCTGGGCCATGTTGCCCGTATGGATGAAGACGCTCCGGCTCGTAAGGTGTTTGATGCGGTGATTGTTGGGACACGAAGGAGAGGACGAGCCCGACAGCGTTGGCAAGACCAGGTGATGGAAACCCTGTCCACACTTGGTGTTACCAACTGGCGGACAGAGTCGCGTGGAGGCACATTGCGCTTCAGGCCGAGACCCGATAAAAGGGTTGTCATGGCCATATAATAATAATAACGTGAAAATGCAAATGGGATTTCAGGAGGGAGCGACACACAAAAATGTGCAAATAAAATAAACGAAATCAAATTCTAAATGCCATGCAAGCGACCGTATATGTGTACATCAAACGCTGATGAGGCACCGGGTTCGCTTGTGCGGGTGCTGCTGTGTGCGATGACCGTATATGTGTACATCAATCGCTGATAAGACACCGGTATCATCAATACACAGCTTCTCAACAAAAACAAATGGTACAAAAATGATAAATAGATAAAAAATTCGACATCTCAAACTGCTGTGTGTGGCGACCGTGTGTATGTGTCGGAGAGCACTTGGTGTGCGTATGTGAGAGAGTACGAGTATGCTTTTTGGGTATTTCATCAGAATAGTAATTTTATCACTATGCTAATATTGCATCAGCCTATAGCTGAATTGTGATTGGTTGTTGTGGTTTTGCATTTCTGAGAACAACCGTAATTCATTGGAGAAGAAGAATAATAAGAAATAGATCAGTCGAACATTAGACTTCGTTGAGACCAGAACTCGCTGCGCAAGAACCAAAAAGAATAATAACATGCCTTCAAATATCACCGATCCGCCAATGTGCACATCAATCGCCGACAACGCAAAGGGACAATCCGCACACAGTGGTTTTCAAAGATAAATGTAAGTTATGTGATTAACGACCGTATATGTGTACGACAATCGCTGTTAAGACTCCGGGATCGTTTCCATCTATCAATTTACATGAACGCAAATATGGTTGTGCAGTGGCTGCCGCCAAGAGCTGATCGGGTCAAGCAGCAAGCAACTAATTTGAACACAACAATTAATTAGTAACTGATGTTTTGCTGGTCGCAAGCCGACTCTCTTTCGGCCGCTCGGCTGTGCTAATTCGGCGTTATAGTTAGCGAGCATCCGCTCAGCCTATTCTGCAAGGTTGGCGCCACTCTCGTTCATCTTCTTACTGCGCTCGCATCCTAAATTGGATTTCTCCTATTGTTTATATATCCTCATAAATCCTAATTTCATATGCGGCCTGAATAAAGTTTATAACGTTGAACCTAATTAAATTCTGATTTTTTATTTACGGCATTGAAAACGCTCAATGACCAAACATTGGTGAACCCCGACGTGATCGTTAATATATTTATATACACATAAACAAATTACTAAAACAAAACAAAACAATTTTGTAAACAGTGTTATGTGAAAAATTATCATACGTGGCTAATAAGTTGTTTACAATAATAAACAAATTATAATATATTATTATATTATACATACATACATACAGGCATAAACATAAACGTTAGTTCACAAGCACACATACATATTTACGATCCACAACGCAAGTGCATTCGCCCGCGCATAGACTTCATACAAACATACGATCCACAACGCAAGTGCATTGCCTCGCACATAGCTTCATATATATATACATTCCACAATTCCGCTACGGTTCTGAGCGCACAGTGGGACAGTTCGTGTTCGCCGCGAGCAAATAAAATTTATTTCGGGTTGTTCGGAACTCAATATAATAAATCATGAACTCCAGCGGCGCCGTCACAGGAGCACCCACTCCAACCAGGAGTGCTATTTTAAAGTGCAAGGCCCTGGGTATTCTCCAGGACTTACAGAGGATCCAAGGAGCTCTTCAGCCTATTTCCAAGGTGGATGATGCCATGCTACACGTGCGACATGGTCAGATAGCCACCATGTTCAGCGACTTCAAGGCCATCCACGGGAAGCTTGAGGATTTGGACATTTTGCAGATCAGCAGTGACCTTCGATTGACTGTTTCGGAGCTCGTAGCGACGATGCAGGCGGAAATTGAGCACGAGACAACCCTTCGCTCATCTCGAATTGCTGCCCACTCCACCCTTGCCAACGGAATGTCCACCATGCAGGCTGACCCAGGGTTAGGTCAAAGTTTTCAAGTGCTGCCTCCTTTGCCGCTCCCTACGTTCAGCGGTGGATACTCGGAATGGGCTGAATTTTACTCGATCTTCTCTACCATCGTCGGCAGCAATCCTCGTATTAGTAAGGTGGAAAAGTTGCAAAGGTTGCGATCTTGCCTTCGGGAGTCCGCTTTCGAAGCAGTTCGTTCCTTGGAAGTCTCCGACGAGAACTATGATGTTGCGCTGAATTTATTGGAGAAACGATTTAATAACCGTCGCTTAATATTTCAGGCACACGTGAACGAGATTCTGGGCCTAAGTCTGTCGAGGTGCAAATAATAGTAGATCATCGTTTATTGTTACTAATTCGCTTCCCTCTACCTGTGCTCTATGCGGTGGATGGTCCCATATAATGTCTGCATGCCCCCGATTTCTATCAATGCCCCCTGAGATTCGCATTGGTGAGGCCAGGCGACTCGGTCTTTGTCGGAAGTGTCTGCAAACGGGCCATCACATGCGTGAGTGCCTCGCTGATAGTTGTCAACGTTGTGGAAGGAGGCATCACAGCCTGCTGCATTTCCTGGAGCCGCCGGCATCTAGCGGCCAGCCTTTGGATGGTCCTCCCACGTCAGCCATAGCCGAGGTCTCCGAGCCTGTAGCCTCTTCGCCGTCCACTGCTAATGCACTAGTTGCTCAAGGTCACAGCGGCGATATATCGTTGCTAGCTACAGAGAACATGTTTTGTTCGTAGTCGCGCTGGATCCCTTGTTCCATGCCGAGCTCTGTTGGATTCTGGATCTCAGGTGCACGTGATCACTTCCCGGCTGGCAAGTCAGCTGCAGCTCCGGAGGTACAAATCATTCATGGCGGTGTCTGGTATTGGAGATACCGGCTTTGTGACAGATGGATTCTCTGTTGATGTTCTCCTACGTTCCCACTGTTCCGAGTACCCTGGTTAACGCCGTCATCGCCGCCAATATCACGGACCTGCAGCCTAGCTTCAGTTTGGATGTCTCCAGCTGGAACATTCCTGGCAATCTTTCTTTGGCTGATCCTGAATTTTTCCGCCCACAGCGCATCGACCTTCTTATCGGAGACAGTCTGTTTTATGAGCTGCTGTGTGTTGGGCAAATTAAGCTCTCAGCCGGCCTGCCATTGCTGCAGAAAACTCGACTTGGATGGGTCGTGTGTGGAGGCGGTTCACATGTCCAGAGATGATCACTCGTTTCCACTGCCCACAAGGATGTTCCGGAGAGCGCAACAATGCTGGATGATCAGCTAGATTCTTTGCTCCGCCGGTTTTGGGAAATCGATGACTGCTCCGAGCCTATTGTGAAGCGGACGAAGGAAGAGCTAGATTGCGATGCGCATTTCGTGCAACATGTTGCTCGGCTGGATACTGGCGCTTACGCTGTGAGGCTTCCGTTAAAATGCGGTTCTAAGCTGCTGGGAGAGTCGTACCCCCAAGCCGTTCGGCGATTTCTTTCCCTCGAAACGATGCTCTGTCGCCGTCCTCAATTAAAGGAGCAATATGCTGCCTTCATAAAGGAGTATTTGGAGTTGGGTCACATGTCTCCAGTCCCTTCTGATGCGAGCGTCACTGGGCAATACTTTCTTCCACACCATTGTGTTTTAAAGGAGGACAGTTCAACAACCAAGCTCAGGGTTGTCTTTGATGGATCTGCTATCACAACTTCTGGATATTCATTGAATGACGTGTTGATGTCTGGCCCAGTTATTCAGCCAAAGTTACTGCATATTCTGTTAAGGTTCCGATGCCATCGGGTGGCCATTACTGGAGATATTTGTAAAATGTATCGTTGCGTCAGGGTTTTTCCTGAGGACAGCTATCTTCAGTGTATTCTTTGGCGGGATTCCACCCAGGATGAGTTACAGGTTTTTAAGCTGGACACGGTCACCTATGGAACGAAGCCTGCCTCATTTTTAGCAGTTCGGACAATGCATCATTTGGCAGATGATGAGCAAATAATGTTTCCAAAGGTGGCCGAAATTATGCGTCGCGACTTTTATGTGGATGATCTGCTTTCCGGAGGCGACTCTATAGATGAAGCTATTAGCATAATGCAGAAAACATCCGCGATCCTTGCCAAAGGCCATTTTCGGTTAAGGAAGTGGTGCACCAATGTTGCTGACGTGCTGGATAAGGTGCCTGAAGAAGATCGGGAGTCTTCCCTAAAAATGGTGCTTGGCGGTTTTAACAGCCGCTTCCCACAGACCACCGAAATGCGGAGATCGAGGAGGAATAAAATGCCATTCGATGGACTCCATAGAGCAAAACTCCAGCAGTGCCCGTTGATGCTCTTCGCTTAGAAATAATCGGCGCAGCTCCTTCAGCTCGTTTTTGGCTCCAACAAAGTTGGTTGCGTTGTCAGACCAAATATGTTGAGGCCTTCGGCGGGTGCATATAAAACGCTTCAAAGCCTGCAAAAGGACCTTGTGGACAGATCCCTCACAAGCTCCAGGTGGACGGCTTTGGTAGCAAAACAAATGAAAATGCTAATGTAACATTTTGCTGGAGCCTTATTACGCACTTCCGGCTTATAATAGAACGGACCACAAAAATCCACACCAGTGACTCCGAAGACCTGGGAGCCGCTAACTCTTTGCTCCGGGAGATCAGCCATAATGTGCTCCAACAGCCGAGGCTTAGTCCGGAAGCATCGGATGCATTTGTGTATTGCCATCGTCACGGTTTTTCTCCCTCCAATTGGCCAATATTGGGACCTAATAATTGCCAACAATGCGCGAGGTCCCGTATGTAAATTTCGCTCATGGAAGTCAACAATTATAGCCTGCGTAACTGGATGGCTTCTTGGAAGTATAATTGGATGCTGACTATCAAACTCCAACGACGAATTTTTTAGCCGACCGTCTACGCGCAACAGTCCAAATTTTTCCAAGAAGGGAGAGGATGAGGCAAGGGCACTGGATACCGCTATGTCTTTTCCATTTTGAAGAGCCTTTATGTCCTCCCAAAAATGCACACGCTGCACTAGCCGCAATAACAGCTGTGTCCCAGATTTTATATCACTAGCCGTAACACTGTTGTGGTGAATTCGTTGAGAAAACTTGTATACGTACGCGAATACCCTCTGCAGTCCTGGAAACGAATTGGCGTACTTAGAAACCGCTGTTATATCCACGTACGGAGACTGAATGAGCAGGACCCTTGCACGTAACTCCAGGTTTGATCTCTCAGATGGGACCGCGGTTGGCCACGCCTCTTGGGATCCAATGAGAAACGGAGGACCATGAGACCACAGCTTATTCTCAACCAATTCATTGGGAAGAGCACCACGCGACAGGATATCTGCTGGGTTCAAAGAAGTGGGAACATACCGCCACTCCATTTCTCTAGTTAGCTTCTGAATGGTCGAAACTCGATTGGCGATGAAAACATTAAACCGAGAGGGTTCTTCTCGAATCCAAGACAGAGCCACAGCAGAATCGCACCAGCACAAATACTTTCCAACGTAGACCTTCAACTGCTCTACTTCCGACATAAGTCGAGCCAACAACTCGGCTCCCGATAACTCCAGCTTAGGCACCGTAACAGTCTTTAACGGCGCAACTCGGGACTTCGAACAGAGTAAATAGCTTGTAGATCCTGCGCCCTTGGACACGACATAAACGCATGCCCCATACGCCTCAATGCTGGCATCACAGAATCCATGGACCTCCACCTCGGATTTCGATGTTAGCACCCATCTAGGGAACTCGGCGCGCTGCGTACTAACAAAGCTGCTACAAATCATATTCCAGTCGCAGGGAAGAGCTCGAGGAAGACTTTCATCCCAGGACAACTTCTCACGGCACAGTTTCTGGAGAAAGATCTTTGCCTTTGAAATTACAGGAGCAACAAGGCCTAAGGGGTCATAAAGCCGAGCGACTGAAGAAAGCACAAGGCGCCTAGTGGGCTTTGAGATTGACTGAATCCCTTCAAAAGAAAATAGCAAACGAGCTGAAGGAGCTGCGCCGATTATTTCTAAGCGAAAAGCATCAACGGGCACTGCTGGAGTTTTGCTCTATGGAGTCCATCGAATGGCATTTTATTCCTCCTCGATCTCCGCATTTCGGTGGTCTGTGGGAAGCGGCTGTTAACCGCCAAGCACCATTTTTACCGAGCTGTCGGATCTGCAGTTCTGGGATTCGAGGAGCTGCGAACGCTGCTGTGCCATATTGGTGCTGTTATAAATTCACGACCCTTATTGTCTCTTTCAGAAAATCCTGCAGACCTTGATGTTCTGACCCCGGCTCATTTTTTAACTGGTGGTCCGTCAGTCAGCTTTATCGAGCCTGATGTCACAAAGCTGAACTTCAACCGGTTGGACTGCTGGCAGCGCGTGTCTTTCCTGCAGCAGTCTTTCTGGTCCCGATGGGAGAAGAGTACCTAAACCTTCTTCAGCAGCGGTCCAAATGGCGTGCCTCCGGTCGTGCCTTGGCCCTGAAGGATGTGGTGCCAGTAAAGGACGACAACCTACCTCCGATGAAATGGCCGCTTGCAAAAATATTGGAGTTTATCCCTGGTCGAGATGGTATCTTTCGAGTGGCGGTGATAAAAACCTAATCTGGAATTACCAAGCGAGCAGTGACTAAGCTGTGCCTTTTGCCCCTTAAGGATGAAGTTGGAGTAGAAGCCCCAACTGGGGGGAGAATGTCGGGTCAAGCAGCAAGCAACTAATTTGAACACAACAATTAATTAGTAACTGATGTTTTGCTGGTCGCAAGCCGACTCTCTTTCGGCCGCTCAGCTGTGCTGATTCGGCGTTATAGTTAGCGAGCATCCGCTCAGCCTATTCTGCAAGGCTGGCGCCACTCTCGTTCATCTTCTTACTGCGCTCGCATCCTAAATTGGATTTCTCCTATTGTTTATATATCCCCATAAATCCTAATTTCATATGCGGCTTGAATAAAGTTTATAACGTTGAACCTAATTAAATTCTAATTTTTTATTTACGGCATTGAAAACGCTCAATGACCAAACATTGGTGAACCCCGACGTGATCGTTAATATATTTATATACACATAAACAAATTACTAAAACAAGACAAAACAATTTTGTAAACAGTGTTATGTGAAAAATTATCATACGTGGCTAATAAGTTGTTAACAATAATAAACAAATTATAATATATTATTATATTATACATACATACATACAGGCATAAACATAAACGTTAGTTCACAAGCACACATACATATTTACGATCCACAACGCAAGTGCATTCGCCCGCGCATAGACTTCATACAAACATACGATCCACAACGCAAGTGCATTGCCTCGCACATAGCTTCATATATATATACATTCCACAATTCCGCTACGGTTCTGAGCGCACAGTGGGACAGATCGTGTTCGCCGCGAGCAAATAAAATTTATTTCGGGTTGTTCGGAACTCAATATAATAAATCATGAACTCCAGCGGCGCCGTCACAGGAGCACCCACTCCAACCAGGAGTGCTATTTTAAAGTGCAAGGCCCTGGGTATTCTCCAGGACTTACAGAGGATCCAAGGAGCTCTTCAGCCTATTTCCAAGGTGGATGATGCCATGCTACACGTGCGACATGGTCAGATAGCCACCATGTTCAGCGACTTCAAGGCCATCCACGGGAAGCTTGAGGATTTGGACATTTTGCAGATCAGCAGTGACCTTCGATGGACTGTTTCGGAGCTCGTAGCAGGCGGAAATTGAGCACGAGACAACCCTTCGCTCATCTCGAATTGCTGCCCACTCCACCCTTGCCAACGGAATGTCCACCATGCAGGCTGACCCAGGGTTAGGTCAAAGTTTTCAAGTGCTGCCTCCTTTGCCGCTCCCTACGTTCAGCGGTGGATACTCGGAATGGGCTGAATTTTACTCGATCTTCTCT
This sequence comes from Drosophila pseudoananassae pseudoananassae, assembly GCA_018153035.1. Lineage (NCBI taxonomy): Eukaryota > Metazoa > Arthropoda > Insecta > Diptera > Drosophilidae > Drosophila > Drosophila pseudoananassae. The sequence continues at coordinate 1,390,613 of JAECXR010000022.1, read as the reverse complement.
ACCATCGTCGGCAGCAATCGTCGTATTAGTAAGGTGGAAAAGTTGCAAAGGTTGCGATCTTGCCTTTGGGAGTCCGCTTTCGAAGCAGTCCGTTCCTTGGAAGTCTCCGACGAGAACTATGATGTTGCGCTGAATTTATTGGAGAAACGATTTAATAACCGTCGCTTAATATTTCAGGCACACGTGAACGAGATTCTGGGCCTAAGTCTGTCGAGGTGCAAATAATAGTAGATCATCGTTTATTGTTACTAATTCGCTTCCCTCTACCTGTGCTCTATGCGGTGGATGGTCCCATATAATGTCTGCATGCCCCCGATTTCTATCAATGCCCCCTGAGATTCGCATTGGTGAGGCCAGGCGACCAAGTGTCTGCAAACGGGCCATCACATGCGTGAGTGCCTCGCTGCTAGTTGTCACCGTTGTGGAAGGAGGCATCACAGCCTGCTGCATTTCCTGGAGCCGCCGGCATCTAGCGGCCAGCCTTTGGTTGGTCCTCCCACGTCAGCCATAGCCGAGGTCTCCGAACCTGTAGCCTCTTCGCCGTCCACTGCTAATGCACTAGTTGCTCAAGGTCACAGCGGCGATATATCGTTGCTAGCTACAGAGAACATGTTTTGTTCGTAGTCGCGCTGGATCCCTTGTTCCATGCCGGGCTCTGTTGGATTCTGGATCTCAGGTGCACGTGATCACTTCCCGGCTGGCAAGTCAGCTGCAGCTCCGGAGGTACAAATCATTCATGGCGGTGTCTGGTATTGGAGATACCGGCTTTGTGACAGATGGATTCTCTGTTGATGTTCTCCTACGTTCCCACTGTTCCGAGTACCCTGGTTAACGCCGTCATCGCCGCCAATATCACGGACCTGCAGCCTAGCTTCAGTTTGGATGTCTCCAGCTGGAATATTCCTGGCAATCTTTCTTTGGCTGATCCTGAATTTTTCCGCCCACAGCGCATCGACCTTCTTATCGGAGCCAGTCTGTTTTATGAGCTGCTGTGTGTTGGGCAAATTAAGCTCTCAGCCGGCCTGCCATTGCTGCAGAAAACTCGACTTGGATGGGTCGTGTGTGGAGGCGGTTCACATGTCCAGAGAAGATCACTCGTTTCCACTGCCCACAAGGATGTTCCGGAGAGCGCAACAATGCTGGATGATCAGCTAGATTTTTTGATCCGCCGGTTTTGGGAAATCGATGACTGCTCCGAGCCTATTGTGAAGCGGACGAAGGAAGAGCTAGATTGCGATGCGCATTTCGTGCAACATGTTGCTCGGCTGGATACCGGCGCTTACGCTGTGAGGCTTCCGTTAAAATGCGGTTCTAAGCTGCTGGGAGAGTCGTACCCCCAAGCCGTTCGGCGATTTCTTTCCCTCGAAACGATGCTCTGTCGCCGTCCTCAATTAAAGGAGCAATATGCTGCCTTCATAAAGGAGTATTTGGAGTTGGGTCACATGTCTCCAGTCCCTTCTGATGCGAGCGTCACTGGTCAATACTTTCTTCCACACCATTGTGTTTTAAAGGAGGACTGTTCAACAACCAAGCTCAGGGTTGTCTTTGATGGATCTGCTATCACAACTTCTGGATATTCATTGAATGACGTGTTGATGTCTGGCCCAGTTATTCAGCCAAAGTTACTGCATATTCTGTTAAGGTTCCGATGCCATCGGGTGGCCATTACTGGAGATATTTGTAAAATGTATCGTTGCGTCAGGGTTTTTCCTGAGGACAGCTATCTTCAGTGTATTCTTTGGCGGGATTCCACCCAGGATGAGTTACAGGTTTTTAAGCTGGACACGGTCACCTATGGAACGAAGCCTGCCTCATTTTTAGCAGTTCGGACAATGCATCAAATGGCAGATGATGAGCAAATAATGTTTCCAAAGGTGGCCGAAATTATGCGTCGCGACTTTTATGTGGATGATCTGCTTTCCGGAGGCGACTCTATAGATGAAGCTATTAGCATAATGCAGAAAACATCCGCGATCCTTGCCAAAGGCCATTTTCGGTTAAGGAAGTGGTGCACCAATGTTGCTGACGTGCTGGATAAGGTGCCTGAAGAAGATCGGGAGTCTTCCCTAAAAATGGTGCTTGGCGGTTTTAACAGCCGCTTCCCACAGACCACCGAAATGCGGAGATCGAGGAGGAATAAAATGCCATTCGATGGACTCCATAGAGCAAAACTCCAGCAGTGCCCGTTGATGCTCTTCGCTTAGAAATAATCGGCGCAGCTCCTTCAGCTCGTTTTTGGCTCCAACAAAGTTGGTTGCGTTGTCAGACCAAATATGTTGAGGCCTTCGGCGGGTGCATATAAAACGCTTCAAAGCCTGCAAAAGGACCTTGTGGACAGATCCCTACAAGCTCCAGGTGGACGGCTTTGGTAGCAAAACAAATGAAAATGCTAATGTAACATTTTACTGGAGCCTTATTACGCACTTCCGGCTTATAATAGAACGGACCACAAAAATCCACACCAGTGACTCCGAAGACCTGGGAGCCGCTAACTCTTTGCTCCGGGAGATCAGCCATAATGTGCTCCAACAGCCGAGGCTTAGTCCGGAAGCATCGGATGCATTTGTGTATTGCCATCGTCACGTTTTTTCTCCCCCAATTGGCCAATATTGGGACCTAATAATTGCCAACAATGCGCGAGGTCCCGTATGTAAATTTCGCTCATGGAAGTCAACAATTATAGCCTGCGTAACTGGATGGCTTCTTGGAAGTATAATTGGATGCTGACTATCAAACTCCAACGACGAATTTTTTAGCCGACCGTCTACGCGCAACAGTCCAAATTTTTCCAAGAAGGGAGAGGATGAGGCAAGGGCACTGGATACCGCTATGTCTTTTCCATTTTGAAGAGCCTTTATGTCCTCCCAAAAATGCACACGCTGCACTAGCCGCAATAACAGCTGTGTCCCAGATTTTATATCACTAGCCGTAACACTGTTGTGGTGAATTCGTTGAGAAAACTTGTATACGTACGCGAATACCCTCTGCAGTCCTGGAAACGAATTGGCGTACTTAGAAACCGCTGTTATATCCACGTACGGAGACTGAATGAGCAGGACCCTTGCACGTAACTCCAGGTTTGATCTCTCAGATGGGACCGCGGTTGGCCACGCCTCTTGGGATCCAATGAGACACGGAGGACCATGAGACCCCAGCTTATTCTCAACCACTTCATTGGGAAGAGCACCACGCGACAGGATATCTGCTGGGTTCAAAGAAGTGGGAACATACCGCCACTCCATTTCTCTAGTTAGCTTCTGAATGGTCGAAACTCGATTGGCGACGAAAACATTAAACCGAGAGGGTTCTTCTCGAATCCAAGACAGCGCCACAGCAGAATCGCACCAGCACAAATACTTTCCAACGTAGACCTTCAACTGCTCTACTTCCGACATAAGTCGAGCCAACAACTCGGCTCCCGATAACTCCAGCTTAGGCACCGTAACAGTCTTTAACGGCGCAACTCGGGACTTCGAACAGAGTAAATAGCTTGTAGATCCTGCGCCCTTGGACACGACATAAACGCATGCCCCATACGCCTCAATGCTGGCATCACAGAATCCATGGACCTCCACCTTGCATTTCGATGTTAGCACCCATCTAGGGAACTCGGCGCGCTGCGTACTAACAAAGCTGCTACAAATCATATTCCAGTCGCAGGGAAGAGCTCGAGGAAGACTTTCATCCCAGGACAACTTCGGCGTTATAGTTAGCGAGCATCCGCTCAGCCTATTCTGCAAGGTTGGCGCCACTCTCGTTCATCTTCTTACTGCGCTCGCATCCTAAATTGGATTTCTCCTATTGTTTATATATCCTCATAAATCCTAATTTCATATGCGGCCTGAATAAAGTTTATAACGTTGAACCTAATTAAATTCTGATTTTTTATTTACGGCATTGAAAACGCTCAATGACCAAACATTGGTGAACCCCGACGTGATCGTTAATATATTTATATACACATAAACAAATTACTAAAACAAAACAAAACAATTTTGTAAACAGTGTTATGTGAAAAATTATCATACGTGGCTAATAAGTTGTTTACAATAATAAACAAATTATAATATATTAATATATTATACATACATACATACAGGCATAAACATAAACGTTAGTTCACAAGCACACATACATATTTACGATCCACAACGCAAGTGCATTCGCCCGCGCATAGACTTCATACAAACATACGATCCACAACGCAAGTGCATTGCCTCGCACATAGCTTCATATATATATACATTCCACAATTCCGCTACGGTTCTGAGCGCACAGTGGGACAGTTCGTGTTCGCCGCGAGCAAATAAAATTTATTTCGGGTTGTTCGGAACTCAATATAATAAATCATGAACTCCAGCGGCACCGTCACAGGAGCACCCACTCCAACCAGGAGTGCTATTTTAAAGTGCAAGGCCCTGGGTATTCTCCAGGACTTACAGAGGATCCAAGGAGCTCTTCAGCCTATTTCCAAGGTGGATGATGCCATGCTACACGTGCGACATGGTCAGATAGCCACCATGTTCAGCGACTTCAAGGCCATCCACGGGAAGCTTGAGGATTTGGACATTTTGCAGATCAGCAGTGACCTTCGATGGACTGTTTCGGAGCTCGTAGCGACGATGCAGGCGGAAATTGAGCACGAGACAACCCTTCGCTCATCTCGAATTGCTGCCCACTCCACCCTTGCCAACGGAATGTCCACCATGCAGGCTGACCCAGGGTTAGGTCAAAGTTTTCAAGTGCTGCCTCCTTTGCCGCTCCCTACGTTCAGCGGTGGATACTCGGAATGGGCTGAATTTTACTCGATCTTCTCTACCATCGTCGGCAGCAATCGTCGTATTAGTAAGGTGGAAAAGTTGCAAAGGTTGCGATCTTGCCTTTGGGAGTCCGCTTTCGAAGCAGTTCGTTCCTTGGAAGTCTCCGACGAGAACTATGATGTTGCGCTGAATTTATTGGAGAAACGATTTAATAACCGTCGCTTAATATTTCAGGCACACGTTAACGAGATTCTGGGCCTAAGTCTGTCGAGGTGCAAATAATAGTAGATCATCGTTTATTGTTACTAATTCGCTTCCCTCTACCTGTGCTCTATGCGGTGGATGGTCCCATATAATGTCTGCATGCCCCCGATTTCTATCAATGCCCCCTGAGATTCGCATTGGTGAGGCCAGGCGACCAAGTGTCTGCAAACGGGCCATCACATGCGTGAGTGCCTCGCTGCTAGTTGTCACCGTTGTGGAAGGAGGCATCACAGCCTGCTGCATTTCCTGGAGCCGCCGGCATCTAGCGGCCAGCCTTTGGTTGGTCCTCCCACGTCAGCCATAGCCGAGGTCTCCGAACCTGTAGCCTCTTCGCCGTCCACTGCTAATGCACTAGTTGCTCAAGGTCACAGCGGCGATATATCGTTGCTAGCTACAGAGAACATGTTTTGTTCGTAGTCGCGCTGGATCCCTTGTTCCATGCCGAGCTCTGTTGGATTCTGGATCTCAGGTGCACGTGATCACTTCCCGGCTGGCAAGTCAGCTGCAGCTCCGGAGGTACAAATCATTCATGGCGGTGTCTGGTATTGGAGATACCGGCTTTGTGACAGATGGATTCTCTGTTGATGTTCTCCTACGTTCCCACTGTTCCGAGTACCCTGGTTAACGCCGTCATCGCCGCCAATATCACGGACCTGCAGCCTAGCTTCAGTTTGGATGTCTCCAGCTGGAATATTCCTGGCAATCTTTCTTTGGCTGATCCTGAATTTTTCCGCCCACAGCGCATCGACCTTCTTATCGGAGCCAGTCTGTTTTATGAGCTGCTGTGTGTTGGGCAAATTAAGCTCTCAGCCGGCCTGCCATTGCTGCAGAAAACTCGACTTGGATGGGTCGTGTGTGGAGGCGGTTCACATGTCCAGAGAAGATCACTCGTTTCCACTGCCCACAAGGATGTTCCGGAGAGCGCAACAATGCTGGATGATCAGCTAGATTTTTTGCTCCGCCGGTTTTGGGAAATCGATGACTGCTCCGAGCCTATTGTGAAGCGGACGAAGGAAGAGCTAGATTGCGATGCGCATTTCGTGCAACATGTTGCTCGGCTGGATACCGGCGCTTACGCTGTGAGGCTTCCGTTAAAATGCGGTTCTAAGCTGCTGGGAGAGTCGTACCCCCAAGCCGTTCGGCGATTTCTTTCCCTCGAAACGATGCTCTGTCGCCGTCCTCAATTAAAGGAGCAATATGCTGCCTTCATAAAGGAGTATTTGGAGTTGGGTCACATGTCTCCAGTCCCTTCTGATGCGAGGGTCACTGGTCAATACTTTCTTCCACACCATTGTGTTTTAAAGGAGGACAGTTCAACAACCAAGCTCAGGGTTGTCTTTGATGGATCTGCTATCACAACTTCTGGATATTCATTGAATGACGTGTTGATGTCTGGCCCAGTTATTCAGCCAAAGTTACTGCATATTCTGTTAAGGTTCCGATGCCATCGGGTGGCCATTACTGGAGATATTTGTAAAATGTATCGTTGCGTCAGGGTTTTTCCTGAGGACAGCTATCTTCAGTGTATTCTTTGGCGGGATTCCACCCAGGATGAGTTACAGGTTTTTAAGCTGGACACGGTCACCTATGGAACGAAGCCTGCCTCATTTTTAGCAGTTCGGACAATGCATCAGTTGGCAGATGATGAGCAAATAATGTTTCCAAAGGTGGCCGAAATTATGCGTCGCGACTTTTATGTGGATGATCTGCTTTCCGGAGGCGACTCTATAGATGAAGCTATTAGCATAATGCAGAAAACATCCGCGATCCTTGCCAAAGGCCATTTTCGGTTAAGGAAGTGGTGCACCAATGTTGCTGACGTGCTGGATAAGGTGCCTGAAGAAGATCGGGAGTCTTCCCTAAAAATGGTGCTTGGCGGTATTAACAGCCGCTTCCCACAGACCACCGAAATGCGGAGATCGAGGAGGAATAAAATGCCATTCGATGGACTCCATAGAGCAAAACTCCAGCAGTGCCCGTTGATGCTCTTCGCTTAGAAATAATCGGCGCAGCTCCTTCAGCTCGTTTTTGGCTCCAACAAAGTTGGTTGCGTTGTCAGACCAAATATGTTGAGGCCTTCGGCGGGTGCATATAAAACGCTTCAAAGCCTGCAAAAGGACCTTGTGGACAGATCCCTACAAGCTCCAGGTGGACGGCTTTGGTAGCAAAACAAATGAAAATGCTAATGTAACATTTTACTGGAGCCTTATTACGCACTTCCGGCTTATAATAGAACGGACCACAAAAATCCACACCAGTGACTCCGAAGACCTGGGAGCCGCTAACTCTTTGCTCCGGGAGATCAGCCATAATGTGCTCCAACAGCCGAGGCTTAGTCCGGAAGCATCGGATGCATTTGTGTATTGCCATCGTCACGTTTTTTCTCCCCCAATTGGCCAATATTGGGACCTAATAATTGCCAACAATGCGCGAGGTCCCGTATGTAAATTTCGCTCATGGAAGTCAACAATTATAGCCTGCGTAACTGGATGGCTTCTTGGAAGTATAATTGGATGCTGACTATCAAACTCCAACGACGAATTTTTTAGCCGACCGTCTACGCGCAACAGTCCAAATTTTTCCAAGAAGGGAGAGGATGAGGCAAGGGCACTGGATACCGCTATGTCTTTTCCATTTTGAAGAGCCTTTATGTCCTCCCAAAAATGCACACGCTGCACTAGCCGCAATAACAGCTGTGTCCCAGATTTTATATCACTAGCCGTAACACTGTTGTGGTGAATTCGTTGAGAAAACTTGTATACGTACGCGAATACCCTCTGCAGTCCTGGAAACGAATTGGCGTACTTAGAAACCGCTGTTATATCCACGTACGGAGACTGAATGAGCAGGACCCTTGCACGTAACTCCAGGTTTGATCTCTCAGATGGGACCGCGGTTGGCCACGCCTCTTGGGATCCAATGAGAAACGGAGGACCATGAGACCACAGCTTATTCTCAACCAATTCATTGGGAAGAGCACCACGCGACAGGATATCTGCTGGGTTCAAAGAAGTGGGAACATACCGCCACTCCATTTCTCTAGTTAGCTTCTGAATGGTCGAAACTCGATTGGCGACGAAAACATTAAACCGAGAGGGTTCTTCTCGAATCCAAGACAGAGCCACAGCAGAATCGCACCAGCACAAATACTTTCCAACGTAGACCTTCAACTGCTCTACTTCCGACATAAGTCGAGCCAACAACTCGGCTCCCGATAACTCCAGCTTAGGCACCGTAACAGTCTTTAACGGCGCAACTCGGGACTTCGAACAGAGTAAATAGCTTGTAGATCCTGCGCCCTTGGACACGACATAAACGCATGCCCCATACGCCTCAATGCTGGCATCACAGAATCCATGGACCTCCACCTCGGATTTCGATGTTAGCACCCATCTAGGGAACTCGGCGCGCTGCGTACTAACAAAGCTGCTACAAATCATATTCCAGTCGCAGGGAAGAGCTCGAGGAAGACTTTAATCCCAGGACAACTTCGGCGTTATAGTTAGCGAGCATCCGCTCAGCCTATTCTGCAAGGTTGGCGCCACTCTCGTTCATCTTCTTACTGCGCTCGCATCCTAAATTGGATTTCTCCTATTGTTTATATATCCTCATAAATCCTAATTTCATATGCGGCCTGAATAAAGTTTATAACTTTGAACCTAATTAAATTCTGATTTTTTATTTACGGCATTGAAAACGCTCAATGACCAAACATTGGTGAACCCCGACGTGATCGTTAATATATTTATATACACATAAACAAATTACTAAAACAAAACAAAACAATTTTGTAAACAGTGTTATGTGAAAAATTATCATACGTGGCTAATAAGTTGTTTACAATAATAAACAAATTATAATATATTATTATATTATACATACATACATACATACAGGCATAAACATAAACGTTAGTTCACAAGCACACATACATATTTACGATCCACAAAGCAAGTGCATTCGCCCGCGCATAGACTTCATACAAACATACGATCCACAACGCAAGTGCATTGCCTCGCACATAGCTTCATATATATATACATTCCACAATTCCGCTACGGTTCTGAGCGCACAGTGGGACAGTTCGTGTTCGCCGCGAGCAAATAAAATTTATTTCGGGTTGTTCGGAACTCAATATAATAAATCATGAACTCCAGCGGCGCCGTCACAGAAGCACCCACTCCAACCAGGAGTGCTATTTTAAAATGCAAGGCCCTGGGTATTCTCCAGGACTTACAGAGGATCCAAGGAGCTCTTCAGCCTATTTCCAAGGTGGATGATGCCATGCTACACGTGCGACATGGTCAGATAGCCACCATGTTCAGCGACTTCAAGGCCATCCACGGGAAGCTTGAGGATTTGGACATTTTGCAGATCAACAGTGACCTTCGATGGACTGTTTCGGAGCTCGTAGCGACGATGCAGGCGGAAATTGAGCACGAGACAACCCTTCGCTCATCTCGAATTGCTGCCCACTCCACCCTTGCCAACGGAATGTCCACCATGCAGGCTGACCCAGCGTTAGGTCAAAGTTTTCAAGTGCTGCCTCCTTTGCCGCTCCCTACGTTCAGCGGTGGATACTCGGAATGGGCTGAATTTTACTCGATCTTCTCTACCATCGTCGGCAGCAATCCTCGTATTAGTAAGGTGGAAAAGTTGCAAAGGTTGCGATCTTGCCTTCGGGAGTCCGCTTTCGAAGCAGTTCGTTCCTTGGAAGTCTCCGACGAGAACTATGATGTTGCGCTGAATTTATTGGAGAAACGATTTAATAACCGTCGCTTAATATTTCAGGCACACGTGAACGAGATTCTGGGCCTAAGTCTGTCGAGGTGCAAATAATAGTAGATCATCGTTTATTGTTACTAATTCGCTTCCCTCTACCTGTGCTCTATGCGGTGGATGGTCCCATATAATGTCTGCATGCCCCCGATTTCTATCAATGCCCCCTGAGATTCGCATTGGTGAGGCCAGGCGACTCGGTCTTTGTCGGAAGTGTCTGCAAACGGGCCATCACATGCGTGAGTGCCTCGCTGCTAGTTGTCACCGTTGTGGAAGGAGGCATCACAGCCTGCTGCATTTCCTGGAGCCGCCGGCATCTAGCGGCCAGCCTTTGGTTGGTCCTCCCACGTCAGCCATAGCCGAGGTCTCCGAACCTGTAGCCTCTTCGCCGTCCACTGCTAATGCACTAGTTGCTCAAGGTCACAGCGGCGATATATCGTTGCTAGCTACAGAGAACATGTTTTGTTCGTAGTCGCGCTGGATCCCTTGTTCCATGCCGAGCTCTGTTGGATTCTGGATCTCAGGTGCACGTGATCACTTCCCGGCTGGCAAGTCAGCTGCAGCTCCGGAGGTACAAATCATTCATGGCGGTGTCTGGTATTGGAGATACCGGCTTTGTGACAGATGGATTCTCTGTTGATGTTCTCCTACGTTCCCACTGTTCCGAGTACCCTGGTTAACGCCGTCATCGCCGCCAATATCACGGACCTGCAGCCTAGCTTCAGTTTGGATGTCTCCAGCTGGAATATTCCTGGCAATCTTTCTTTGGCTGATCCTGAATTTTTCCGCCCACAGCGCATCGACCTTCTTATCGGAGCCAGTCTGTTTTATGAGCTGCTGTGTGTTGGGCAAATTAAGCTCTCAACCGGCCTGCCATTGCTGCAGAAAACTCGACTTGGATGGGTCGTGTGTGGAGGCGGTTCACATGTCCAGAGAAGATCACTCGTTTCCACTGCCCACAAGGATGTTCTGGAGAGCGCAACAATGCTGGATGATCAGCTAGATTCTTTGCTCCGCCGGTTTTGGGAAATCGATGACTGCTCCGAGCCTATTGTGAAGCGGACGAAGGAAGAGCTAGATTGCGATGCGCATTTCGTGCAACATGTTGCTCGGCTGGATACCGGCGCTTACGCTGTGAGGCTTCCGTTAAAATGCGGTTCTAAGCTGCTGGGAGAGTCGTACCCCCAAGCCGTTCGGCGATTTTTTTCCCTCGAAACGATACTCTGTCGCCGTCCTCAATTAAAGGAGCAATATGCTGCCTTCATAAAGGAGTTTTTGGAGTTGGGTCACATGTCTCCAGTCCCTTCTGATGCGAGCGTCACTGGTCAATACTTTCTTCCACACCATTGTGTTTTAAAGGAGGACAGTTCAACAACCAAGCTCAGGGTTGTCTTTGATGGATCTGCTATCACAACTTCTGGATATTCATTGAATGACGTGTTGATGTCTGGCCCAGTTATTCAGCCAAAGTTACTGCATATTCTGTTAAGGTTCCGATGCCATCGGGTGGCCATTACTGGAGATATTTGTAAAATGTATCGTTGCGTAAGGGTTTTTCCTGAGGACAGCTATCTTCAGTGTATTCTTTGGCGGGATTCCACCCAGGATGAGTTACAGGTTTTTAAGCTGGACACGGTCACCTATGGAACGAAGCCTGCCTCATTTTTAGCAGTTCGGACAATGCATCAGTTGGCAGATGATGAGCAAATAATGTTTCCAAAGGTGGCCGAAATTATGCGTCGCGACTTTTATGTGGATGATCTGCTTTCCGGAGGCGACTCTATAGATGAAGCTATTAGCATAATGCAGAAAACATCCGCGATCCTTGCCAAAGGCCATTTTCGGTTAAGGAAGTGGTGCACCAATGTTGCTGACGTGCTGGATAAGGTGCCTGAAGAAGATCGGGAGTCTTCCCTAAAAATGGTGCTTGGCGGTATTAACAGCCGCTTCCCACAGACCACCGAAATGCGGAGATCGAGGAGGAATAAAATGCCATTCGATGGACTCCATAGAGCAAAACTCCAGCAGTGCCCGTTGATGCTCTTCGCTTAGAAATAATCGGCGCAGCTCCTTCAGCTCGTTTTTGGCTCCAACAAAGTTGGTTGCGTTGTCAGACCAAATATGTTGAGGCCTTCGGCGGGTGCATATAAAACGCTTCAAAGCCTGCAAAAGGACCTTGTGGACAGATCCCTACAAGCTCCAGGTGGACGGCTTTGGTAGCAAAACAAATGAAAATGCTAATGTAACATTTTACTGGAGCCTTATTACGCACTTCCGGCTTATAATAGAACGGACCACAAAAATCCACACCAGTGACTCCGAAGACCTGGGAGCCGCTAACTCTTTGCTCCGGGAGATCAGCCATAATGTGCTCCAACAGCCGAGGCTTAGTCCGGAAGCATCGGATGCATTTGTGTATTGCCATCGTCACGTTTTTTCTCCCCCAATTGGCCAATATTGGGACCTAATAATTGCCAACAATGCGCGAGGTCCCGTATGTAAATTTCGCTCATGGAAGTCAACAATTATAGCCTGCGTAACTGGATGGCTTCTTGGAAGTATAATTGGATGCTGACTATCAAACTCCAACGACGAATTTTTTAGCCGACCGTCTACGCGCAACAGTCCAAATTTTTCCAAGAAGGGAGAGGATGAGGCAAGGGCACTGGATACCGCTATGTCTTTTCCATTTTGAAGAGCCTTTATGTCCTCCCAAAAATGCACACGCTGCACTAGCCGCAATAACAGCTGTGTCCCAGATTTTATATCACTAGCCGTAACACTGTTGTGGTGAATTCGTTGAGAAAACTTGTATACGTACGCGAATACCCTCTGCAGTCCTGGAAACGAATTGGCGTACTTAGAAACCGCTGTTATATCCACGTACGGAGACTGAATGAGCAGGACCCTTGCACGTAACTCCAGGTTTGATCTCTCAGATGGGACCGCGGTTGGCCACGCCTCTTGGGATCCAATGAGAAACGGAGGACCATGAGACCACAGCTTATTCTCAACCAATTCATTGGGAAGAGCACCACGCGACAGGATATCTGCTGGGTTCAAAGAAGTGGGAACATACCGCCACTCCATTTCTCTAGTTAGCTTCTGAATGGTCGAAACTCGATTGGCGACGAAAACATTAAACCAGGGGTGCCCAAGCTCAGCATACGGCAGAGCAAACTCCAATACCAATGCAAAAAATCACCAATACATTAAAGCTAGAAATTTTTTTTGCAAGTCATGTTGGTATACTGAAAAAAATTCTAGTACAATTTTCAATGGATAAAAGTAATACAAAAATATTTATGAAATAAAAATTAAAAACTGTAATAAAGTTATAAATAAAAGAAATTCATAGCTCAGATGTTAACCATTCCTTTTGAGATCTCAACCAAAAGTAATTTTTTGCAGTGAAAAGTTTTCGGTAATACAAAAACAAAGTGCCTTCGTATTAGTACGAAAAACTGACACACTATACAGTTGTTGTTGCTTAACTCGAAAAAACGAAAAATTGTTTTTGTATTTAGCCCTTGCCTATGCTACGAGCCACACACGTATATGAAATTTCATTTCCCATATAACGAGCAATTCCAACAACAAAGGAGCTCCGAGAGCAATGGGGCTGGGCACCCCTGCATTAAACCAAGAGGGTTCTTCTCGAATCCAAGACAGAGCCACAGCAGAATCGCACCAGCACAAATACTTTCCAACGTAGACCTTCAACTGCTCTACTTCCGACATAAGTCGAGCCAACAACTCGGCTCCCGATAACTCCAGCTTAGGCACCGTAACAGTCTTTAACGGCGCAACTCGGGACTTCGAACAGAGTAAATAGCTTGTAGATCCTGCGCCCTTGGACACGACATAAACGCATGCCCCATACGCCTCAATGCTGGCATCACAGAATCCATGGACCTCCACCTCGGATTTCGATGTTAGCACCTTTGAAATTTGAAATTACAGGAGCAACAAGGCCTAAGGGGTCATAAAGCCGAGCGACTGAAGAAAGCACAAGGCGCCTAGTGGGCTTTGAGATTGACTGAATCCCTTCAAAAGAAAATAGCAAACGAGCTGAAGGAGCTGCGCCGATTATTTCTAAGCGAAAAGCATCAACGGGCACTGCTGGAGTTTTGCTCTATGGAGTCCATCGAATGGCATTTTATTCCTCCTCGATCTCCGCATTTCGGTGGTCTGTGGGAAGCGGCTGTTAACCGCCAAGCACCATTTTTACCGAGCTGTCGGATCTGCAGTTCTGGGATTCGAGGAGCTGCGAACGCTGCTGTGCCATATTGGTGCTGTTATAAATTCACGACCCTTATTGTCTCTTTCAGAAAATCCTGCAGACCTTGATGTTCTGACCCCGGCTCATTTTTTAACTGGTGGTCCGTCAGTCAGCTTTATCGAGCCTGATGTCACAAAGCTGAACTTCAACCGGTTGGACTGCTGGCAGCGCGTGTCTTTCCTGCAGCAGTCTTTCTGGTCCCGATGGGAGAAGAGTACCTAAACCTTCTTCAGCAGCGGTCCAAATGGCGTGCCTCCGGTCGTGCCTTGGCCCTGAAGGATGTGGTGCCAGTAAAGGACGACAACCTACCTCCGATGAAATGGCCGCTTGCAAAAATATTGGAGTTTATCCCTGGTCGAGATGGTATCTTTCGAGTGGCGGTGATAAAAACCTCATCTGGAATTACCAAGCGAGCAGTGACTAAGCTGTGCCTTTTGCCCCTTAAGGAAGAAGTTGGAGTAGAAGCCCCAACTGGGGGGAGAATGTCGGGTCAAGCAGCAAGCAACTAATTTGAACACAACAATTAATTAGTAACTGATTTTTTGCTGGTCGCAAGCCGACTCTCTTTCGGCCGCTCGGCTGTGCTAATTCGGCGTTATAGTTAGCGAGCATCCGCTCAGCCTATTCTGCAAGGTTGGCGCCACTCTCGTTCATCTTCTTACTGCGCTCGCATCCTAAATTGGATTTCTCCTATTGTTTATATATCCTCATAAATCCTAATTTCATATGCGGCCTGAATAAAGTTTATAACGTTGAACCTAATTAAATTCTGATTTTTTATTTACGGCATTGAAAACGCTCAATGACCAAACATTGGTGAACCCCGACGTGATCGTTTATATATTTATATACACATAAACAAATTACTAAAACAAAACAAAACAATTTTGTAAACAGTGTTATGTGAAAAAATATCATACTTGGCTAATAAGTTGTTTACAATAATAAACAAATTATAATATATTATTATATTATACATACATACATACAGGCATAAACATAAACGTTAGTTCACAAGCACACATACATATTTACGATCCACAACGCAAGTGCATTCGCCCGCGCATAGACTTCATACAAACATACGATCCACAACGCAAGTGCATTGCCTCGCACATAGCTTCATATATATATACATTCCACAATTCCGCTACGGTTCTGAGCGCACAGTGGGACAGTTCGTGTTCGCCGCGAGCAAATAAAATTTATTTCGGGTTGTTCGGAACTCAATATAATAAATCATGAACTCCAGCGGCGCCGTCACAGGAGCACCCACTCCAACCAGGAGTGCTATTTTAAAGTGCAAGGCCCTGGGTATTCTCCAGGACTTACAGAGGATCCAAGGAGCTCTTCAGCCTATTTCCAAGGTGGATGATGCCATGCTACACGTGCGACATGGTCAGATAGCCACCATGTTCAGCGACTTCAAGGCCATCCACGGGAAGCTTGAGGATTTGGACATTTTGCAGATCAGCAGTGACCTTCGATGGACTGTTTCGGAGCTCGTAGCGACGATGCAGGCGGAAATTGAGCACGAGACAACCCTTCGCTCATCTCGAATTGCTGCCCACTCCACCCTTGCCAACGGAATGTCCACCATGCAGGCTGACCCAGGGTTAGGTCAAAGTTTTCAAGTGCTGCCTCCTTTGCCGCTCCCTACGTTCAGCGGTGGGTACTCGGAATGGGCTGAATTTTACTCGATCTTCTCTACCATCGTCGGCAGCAATCCTCGTATTAGTAAGGTGGAAAAGTTGCAAAGGTTGCGATCTTGCCTTCGGGAGTCCGCTTTCGAAGCAGTTCGTTCCTTGGAAGTCTCCGACGAGAACTATGATGTTGCGCTGAATTTATTGGAGAAACGATTTAATAACCGTCGCTTAATATTTCAGGCACACGTGAACGAGATTCTGGGCCTAAGTCTGTCGAGGTGCAAATAATAGTAGATCATCGTTTATTGTTACTAATTCGCTTCCCTCTACCTGTGCTCTATGCGGTGGATGGTCCCATATAATGTCTGCATGCCCCCGATTTCTATCAATGCCCCCTGAGATTCGCATTGGTGAGGCCAGGCGACCAAGTGTCTGCAAACGGGCCATCACATGCGTGAGTGCCTCGCTGCTAGTTGTCACCGTTGTGGAAGGAGGCATCACAGCCTGCTGCATTTCCTGGAGCCGCCGGCATCTAGCGGCCAGCCTTTGGTTGGTCCTCCCACGTCAGCCATAGCCGAGGTCTCCGAGCCTGTAGCCTCTTCGCCGTCCACTGCTAATGCACTAGTTGCTCAAGGTCACAGCGGCGATATATCGTTGCTTGCTACAGCGAACATGTTTTGTTCGTAGTCGCGCTGGATCCCTTGTTCCATGCCGAGCTCTGTTGGATTCTGGATCTCAGGTGCACGTGATCACTTCCCGGCTGGCAAGTCAGCTGCAGCTCCGGAGGTACAAATCATTCATGGCGGTGTCTGGTATTGGAGATACCAGTCTGTTTTATGAGCTGCTGTGTGTTGGGCAAATTAAGCTCTCAGCCGGCCTGCCATTGCTGCAGAAAACTCGACTTGGATGGGTCGTGTGTGGAGGCGGTTCACATGTCCAGAGAAGATCACTCGTTTCCACTGCCCACAAGGATGTTCCGGAGAGCGCAACAATGCTGGATGATCAGCTAGATTCTTTGCTCCGCCGGTTTTGGGAAATCGATGACTGCTCCGAGCCTATTGTGAAGCGGACGAAGGAAGAGCTAGATTGCGATGCGCATTTCGTGCAACATGTTGCTCGGCTGGATACCGGCGCTTACGCTGTGAGGCTTCCGTTAAAATGCGGTTCTAAGCTGCTGGGAGAGTCGTACCCCCAAGCCGTTCGGCGATTTCTTTCCCTCGAAACGATGCTCTGTCGCCGTCCTCAATTAAAGGAGCAATATGCTGCCTTCATAAAGGAGTATTTGGAGTTGGGTCACATGTCTCCAGTCCCTTCTGATGCGAGGGTCACTGGTCAATACTTTCTTCCACACCATTGTGTTTTAAAGGAGGACAGTTCAACAACCAAGCTCAGGGTTGTCTTTGATGGATCTGCTATCACAACTTCTGGATATTCATTGAATGACGTGTTGATGTCTGGCCCAGTTATTCAGCCAAAGTTACTGCATATTCTGTTAAGGTTCCGATGCCATCGGGTGGCCATTACTGGAGATATTTGTAAAATGTATCGTTGCGTCAGGGTTTTTCCTGAGGACAGCTATCTTCAGTGTATTCTTTGGCGGGATTCCACCCAGGATGAGTTACAGGTTTTTAAGCTGGACACGGTCACCTATGGAACGAAGCCTGCCTCATTTTTAGCAGTTCGGACAATGCATCAGTTGGCAGATGATGAGCAAATAATGTTTCCAAAGGTGGCCGAAATTATGCGTCGCGACTTTTATGTGGATGATCTGCTTTCCGGAGGCGACTCTATAGATGAAGCTATTAGCATAATGCAGAAAACATCCGCGATCCTTGCCAAAGGCCATTTTCGGTTAAGGAAGTGGTGCACCAATGTTGCTGACGTGCTGGATAAGGTGCCTGAAGAAGATCGGGAGTCTTCCCTAAAAATGGTGCTTGGCGGTTTTAACAGCCGCTTCCCACAGACCACCGAAATGCGGAGATCGAGGAGGAATAAAATGCCATTCGATGGACTCCATAGAGCAAAACTCCAGCAGTGCCTGTTGATGCTCTTCGCTTAGAAATAATCGGCGCAGCTCCTTCAGCTCGTTTTTGGCTCCAACAAAGTTGGTTGCGTTGTCAGACCAAATATGTTGAGGCCTTCGGCGGGTGCATATAAAACGCTTCAAAGCCTGCACAAGGACCTTGTGGACAGATCCCTCACAAGCTCCAGGTGGACGGCTTTGGTAGCAAAACAAATGAAAATGCTAATGTAACATTTTGCTGGAGCCTTATTACGCACTTCCGGCTTATAATAGAACGGACCACAAAAATCCACACCAGTGACTCCGAAGACCTGGGAGCCGCTAACTCTTTGCTCCGGGAGATCAGCCATAATGTGCTCCAACAGCCGAGGCTTAGTCCGGAAGCATCGGATGCATTTGTGTATTGCCATCGTCACGTTTTTTCTCCCCCAATTGGCCAATATTGGGACCTAATAATTGCCAACAATGCGCGAGGTCCCGTATGTAAATTTCGCTCATGGAAGTCAACAATTATAGCCTGCGTAACTGGATGGCTTCTTGGAAGTATAATTGGATGCTGACTATCAAACTCCAACGACGAATTTTTTAGCCGACCGTCTACGCGCAACAGTCCAAATTTTTCCAAGAAGGGAGAGGATGAGGCAAGGGCACTGGATACCGCTATGTCTTTTCCATTTTGAAGAGCCTTTATGTCCTCCCAAAAATGCACACGTTGCACTAGCCGCAATAACAGCTGTGTCCCAGATTTTATATCACTAGCCGTAACACTGTTGTGGTGAATTCGTTGAGAAAACTTGTATACGTACGCGAATACCCTCTGCAGTCCTGGAAACGAATTGGCGTACTTAGAAACCGCTGTTATATCCACGTACGGAGACTGAATGAGCAGGACCCTTGCACGTAACTCCAGGTTTGATCTCTCAGATGGGACCGCGGTTGGCCACGCCTCTTGGGATCCAATGAGAAACGGAGGACCATGAGACCACAGCTTATTCTCAACCAATTCATTGGGAAGAGCACCACGCGACAGGATATCTGCTGGGTTCAAAGCTCTCAGCCGGCCTGCCATTGCTGCAGAAAACTCGACTTGGATGGGTCGTGTGTGGAGGCGGTTCACATGTCCAGAGAAGATCACTCGTTTCCACTGCCCACAAGGATGTTCCGGAGAGCGCAACAATGCTGGATGATCAGCTAGATTCTTTGCTCCGCCGGTTTTGGGAAATCGATGACTGCTCCGAGCCTATTGTGAAGCGGACGAAGGAAGAGCTAGATTGCGATGCGCATTTCGTGCAACATACGCTGGCGCTTACGCTGTGAGGCTTCCGTTAAAATGCGGTTCTAAGCTGCTGGGAGAGTCGTACCCCCAAGCCGTTCGGCGATTTCTTTCCCTCGAAACGATGCTCTGTCGCCGTCCTCAATAAAAGGAGCAATATGCTGCCTTCATAAAGGAGTATTTGGAGTTGGGTCACATGTCTCCAGTCCCTTCTGATGCGAGCGTCACTGGTCAATACTTTCTTCCACACCATTGTGTTTTAAAGGAGGACAGTTCAACAACCAAGCTCAGGGTTGTCTTTGATGGATCTGCTATCACAACTTCTGGATATTCATTGAATGACGTGTTGATGTCTGGCCCAGTTATTCAGCCAAAGTTACTGCATATTCTGTTAAGGTTCCGATGCCATCGGGTGGCCATTACTGGAGATATTTGTAAAATGTATCGTTGCGTCAGGGTTTTTCCTGAGGACAGCTATCTTCAGTGTATTCTTTGGCGGGATTCCACCCAGGATGAGTTACAGGTTTTTAAGCTGGACACGGTCACCTATGGAACGAAGCCTGCCTCATTTTTAGCAGTTCGGACAATGCATCAGTTGGCAGATGATGAGCAAATAATGTTTCCAAAGGTGGCCGAAATTATGCGTCGCGACTTTTATGTGGATGATCTGCTTTCCGGAGGCGACTCTATAGATGAAGCTATTAGCATAATGCAGAAAACATCCGCGATCCTTGCCAAAGGCCATTTTCGGTTAAGGAAGTGGTGCACTAATGTTGCTGACGTGCTGGATAAGGTGCCTGAAGAAGATCGGGAGTCTTCCCTAAAAATGGTGCTTGGCGGTTTTAACAGCCGCTTCCCACAGACCACCGAAATGCGGAGATCGAGGAGGAATAAAATGCCATTCGATGGACTCCATAGAGCAAAACTCCAGCAGTGCCCGTTGATGCTCTTCGCTTAGAAATAATCGGCGCAGCTCCTTCAGCTCGTTTTTGGCTCCAACAAAGTTGGTTGCGTTGTCAGACCAAATATGTTGAGGCCTTCGGCGGGTGCATATAAAACGCTTCAAAGCCTGCAAAAGGACCTTGTGGACAGATCCCTCACAAGCTCCAGGTGGACGGCTTTGGTAGCAAAACAAATGAAAATGCTAATGTAACATTTTACTGGAGCCTTATTACGCACTTCCGGCTTATAATAGAACGGACCACAAAAATCCACACCAGTGACTCCAGAGAGACCTGGGAGTGACTCCACCAGAGACCTGGGAGCCGCTAACTCTTTGCTCCGGGAGATCAGCCATAATGTGCTCCAACAGCCGAGGCTTAGTCCGGAAGCATCGGATGCATTTGTGTATTGCCATCGTCACGTTTTTTCTCCCCCCAATTGGCCAATATTGGGACCTAATAATTGCCAACAATGCGCGAGGTCCCGTATGTAAATTTCGCTCATGGAAGTCAACAATTATAGCCTGCGTAACTGGATGGCTTCTTGGAAGTATAATTGGATGCTGACTATCAAACTCCAACGACGAATTTTTTAGCCGACCGTCTACGCGCAACAGTCCAAATTTTTCCAAGAAGGGAGAGGATGAGGCAAGGGCACTGGATACCGCTATGTCTTTTCCATTTTGAATAGCCTTTATGTCCTCCCAAAAATGCACACGCTGCACTAGCCGCAATAACAGCTGTGTCCCAGATTTTATATCACTAGCCGTAACACTGTTGTGGTGAATTCGTTGAGAAAACTTGTATACGTACGCGAATACCCTCTGCAGTCCTGGAAACGAATTGGCGTACTTAGAAACCGCTGTTATATCCACGTACGGAGACTGAATGAGCAGGACCCTTGCACGTAACTCCAGGTTTGATCTCTCAGATGGGACCGCGGTTGGCCACGCCTCTTGGGATCCAATGAGAAACGGAGGACCATGAGACCACAGCTTATTCTCAACCAATTCATTGGGAAGAGAACCACGCGACAGGATATCTGCTGGGTTCAAAGAAGTGGGAACATACCGCCACTCCATTTCTCTAGTTAGCTTCTGAATGGTCGAAACTCGATTGGCGACGAAAACATTAAACCGAGAGGGTTCTTCTCGAATCCAAGACAGAGCCACAGCAGAATCGCACCAGCACAAATACTTTCCAACGTAGACCTTCAACTGCTCTACTTCCGACATAAGTCGAGCCAACAACTCGGCTCCCGATAACTCCAGCTTAGGCACCGTAACAGTCTTTAACGGCGCAACTCGGGATTTCGAACAGAGTAAATTGCTTGTAGATCCTGCGCCCTTGGACACGACATAAACGCATGCCCCATACGCCTCAATGCTGGCATCACAGAATCTATGGACCTCCACCTCGGATTTCGATGTTAGCACCTATCTAGGGAACTCGGCGCGCTGCGTACTAACAAAGCTGCTACAAATCATATTCCAGTCGCAGGGAAGAGCTCGAGGAAGACTTTCATCCCAGGACAACTTCTCACGGCACAGTTTCTGGAGAAAGATCTTTGCCTTTGAAATTACAGGAGCAACAAGGCCTAAGGGGTCATAAAGCCGAGCGACTGAAGAAAGCACAAGGCGCCTAGTGGGCTTTGAGATTGACTGAATCCCTTCCAAAGAAAATAGCAAACGAGCTGAAGGAGCTGCGCCGATTATTTCTAAGCGAAGAGCATCAACGGGCACTGCTGGAGTTTTGCTCTATGGAGTCCATCGAATGGCATTTTATTCCTCCTCGATCTCCGCATTTCGGTGGTCTGTGGGAAGCGGCTGTTAACCGCCAAGCACCATTTTTACCGAGCTGTCGGATCTGCAGTTCTGGGATTCGAGGAGCTGCGAACGCTGCTGTGCCATATTGGTGCTGTTATAAATTCACGACCCTTATTGTCTCTTTCAGAAAATCCTGCAGACCTTGATGTTCTGACCCCGGCTCATTTTTTAACTGGTGGTCCGTCAGTCAGCTTTATCGAGCCTGATGTCACAAAGCTGAACTTCAACCGGTTGGACTGCTGGCAGCGCGTGTCTTTCCTGCAGCAGTCTTTCTGGTCCCGATGGGAGAAGAGTACCTAAACCTTCTTCAGCAGCGGTCCAAATGGCGTCCCTCCGGTCGTGCCTTGGCCCTGAAGGATGTGGTGCCAGTAAAGGACGACAACCTACCTCCGATGAAATGGCCGCTTGCAAAAATATTGGAGTTTATCCCTGGTCGAGATGGTATCTTTCGAGTGGCGGTGATAAAAACCTCATCTGGAATTACCAAGCGAGCAGTGACTAAGCTGTGCCTTTTGCCCCTTAAGGATGAAGTTGGAGTAGAAGCCCCAACTGGGGGGAGAATGTCGGGTCAAGCAGCAAGCAACTAATTTGAACACAACAATTAATTAGTAACTGATGTTTTGCTGGTCGCAAGCCGACTCTCTTTCGGCCGCTCGGCTGTGCTAATTCGGCGTTATAGTTAGCGAGCATCCGCTCAGCCTATTCTGCAAGGCTGGCGCCACTCTCGTTCATCTTCTTACTGCGCTCGCATCCTAAATTGGATTTCTCCTATTGTTTATATATCCCCATAAATCCTAATTTCATATGCGGCTTGAATAAAGTTTATAACGTTGAACCTAATTAAATTCTGATTTTTTATTTACGGCATTGAAAACGCTCAATGACCAAACAAACCTCTAATAAAAAAAAAATAAAATAAAATAAAAATATGTACATATGTACATATTGTACATATATGTACTATATACATTTATTTGAATATTTACTAAATCACATTCATTACAGTTAAAGTCGATAACATCAACAAAAAAATACAAGAAAAAAACAAAACAACAACAGCAAAGGTGGAAGGAGATATATGTACAAAGTATCACATATTATAGTACACTATTTACACACATTAATATAAAAACGAAGCCGTGTAGCAAATATACACACCCAAAAATTTATCCTATTCTTCAAAAATACATATACATATAATTAATATACATATATATATAGTTACTACTTTACATATTATTACTTTTATCACCACTAGTAACACAGTTAGGGGCAGATTAGATATAAGGAGAAGGCCAGTCTATCGGAGAAAAGGAAAGCGATAGAAACAAAAGAGAAAGACCAGCTAGTTCAATCCCAAAACAATATTCCTACCAACGCTATGGATTCCGGTAACGCATCAGGGCCACTAAGTCCCACCCTTAGCAATTCATCAACTCCCACAAACACAAGCCTGAATCTACAACAACTACTTGCCCTTGATCATCAACTACCCACCTACGAAGGCCCACCTGACAACCTTGATAGATTCATAAGTAGAGTAGAACAACTGCTTTTGTTGGCCGGTTCAGTGGACCAAGCAACTTGCGGACAGTACTTATTGGGAACTATCCGTGACAAAATTAAAGGCAGGGCGGACGAGGCGCTGAGTGTCTGCGATGTACTCCTCAGTTGGGATGATATCAAAGAAAACCTCAAGCGACTATACTCTAGTAAAAAAACAGAGGAAATGCTTTTTAGAGAGCTACATAATCTTCCGGACGGACTCAGTATGGGAAAACTATATTACACAGCCACTAAAATAAGAAGCGAATTAATGTCCCTGGCCAGAGAAACAGACCCTAGTGGACACTCACTCTCAGCCAAACGTGACCAGTATGACAGATTCTGCCTAAATACATTCTTAGCTAGATTAAAGGACCCGCGCAGGTCAGCCATTAGGAACCAAAGACCAGAGACAACCGAGAAAGCGTACGAGTACGGACAGGTTGAAATAAAATTTTTTGGAAACCTGAATAAACACCAAGAAAATCACGAATCACCCATACGCGAAAGGACAACCAACCAATAATAGCTCCAATAGACGCTACATATTAGGACAACAGAATTATAATAATGGAAACAACGGCCGCCATGTACCACGACATAATAACACCAACAACGACAAGAATAGTCGCTTTACACAGCGACAACAAAATTTTAGCAACAATCATAATCGACGCTTCACACGTCAATATAATTCCAATAACGATAGAATTGGTCGACACGATAGACAAACTTTGGGTAGGAACCCCTTCCACAATAACATCAAACCAGGGCAGACCCTAAACCACCAGTATGAAACCAGTATGTATGAAACCACTAATTTGGATAATCAAATAGTCATAACAGGTGGCTTATACACCGCAATCGCAGGATCCGCTTATTTCGAAGTCTGTAATAACTCAGACCAGATCCAAACACTTTATCTGGAAGAACCGTTACAGGCAGGAAAAACAACATATTCTCAAACTATGCAAATTATTCAAAAGACTTTTTCACGGCGAAAACAATCAACTTACGTTCTCTAACGTAGTCAAACACTCTATACCAACAACAGATAATATACCGATTCACACAAAATCTTACCTTTATCCATTTGTACATAAAGTTTCGAAAGTTCGAAAGCAAATTTCAAAAATGCTCCAACAGAACATCATAAAAAGCACCTATTTCCCACGGGTCGTCTGGGTCTGGGTCTGGGTCGTACCTAAGAAAGGGGACATCGCAGGAAAAAACAAGAAAGGAAAGCTAACTTCGGGCGGAGCCGAAGTTGATATACCCTTGCAGTTAGAACCGGATATACGTCGCAAACATTGGATTAAATTGGCCGATCCTTATGAGAATATAATAATATAACCAATTTGACCAAAAACTGACCAAAAATAGAATCTGTACTAAGTTCCAACTTTCTATCTTCAAAAAGACAAAAGTTGGTTAATTTCCGATTGTTGAGTTATATGGCAGCTATAGGATATAGTCGGCTGATCCTTATGAAATTCGGCATGTTGTATTACTTTGCCAAAAATAGCATTCGTACCGAATCAAATTTTTTCTAGCTTTAAAAACACCGAAGTTATAGCATTTCCGATCAATCAGTTATATGGCAGCTATAGGATATAGTCGGCCGATCCCGGCCGTTCCGACTTATATACTGCGTGCAAAGGAAAGAAGGGTCTAAGGGAAGGGAAGGTTTCAAGACGATAGCTTTAAAACTGAGAGACTAGTTCGCGTAGAAACGGACAGACAGACGGACAGACAGACGGACATGCTCATATCAACTCAGGAGGTGATCCTGATCAAGAATATATATACTTTATAGGGTCGGAGATGTCTCCTTCACTGCGTTGCACACTTTTGGACAAAATTATAATACCCTCTGCAAGGGTATAAAAAGTGGCGCTTGGTAATCGATTTTCGAAAATTTAATGAAAAAACGATCTCTGACTGTTGTGACTGCGCCGATAGAATACGGGAGTCAATGATTAGCAGAAGTCTGCTATGGGGACTTTGCTGTTGCCGTTTTATAAAAAGACAGGGTTTGTTTCAAGTATGTCACTGAATTTAATTTGAATTGATTTTAGAGATCAAACAATGTTGGCAGTATAACAAAATGTGTGGTTTTTTCGTAATAATTGGAAGAAGCTTAGAGATGTCCCGCTTTCCAAAGGGACCGGGGTCTCGAGATCGATAGACATCAAGCAGGTATCGATTGTAGGGTTGTGGTATGCACTAACATTACGTAATGAACATTACGACAACGAAAATGACCGTACATGCCGCCCCGCAATGCTGGGTCCAGCATTAAGACATCCTTCTAATGGTAACTGAAAGAAACAGGTGAAATGTTTGCTGTGGTATGGATGTGAGATCAAATGCGTGTATCACTATTGTTCAAGATTAGCTTCCTCGATTTTAGCTTCCGTGTAATTCGGGATAGGTAATCTGCAGATCTTGGATACTGATCGCTTATATGTACCTGAACCTGTATAGATTGTTGCAACTCGTACCATCCCATCGGCTCCAGGGTGTAATTCTATAACACGACCTAGTTTCCAATCGGTTGGACCTGTCCTGTCGTCCTTGATAATAACTAGGTCATTGACCTGTAGGTTTTCTTCCTCTTGTCTCCACTTAGGGCGTGCCTGAAGGTGAGACAACCAATCTGAGCTCCACCTTTTCCAGAACTGGCGTAGGATCCGTTGTCCCTCGATGAACTGTGTGTTGAGCGACTTGTCCTTGTCGCTGGGGATAGGAAGCGATTGCATGGAGTCTCCGATGAGAAAATGAGCTGGAGTCAATACTTGCAGATCGTTAATATCCGCGGTTAACGGGCATAATGGCCGAGAGTTAAGACAGGCCTCGATCTGGATAAGAACGGTTGATAATTGTTCATAAGTCATTGGGTATCCTTTGAAGAAACGATGAAGATGAGACTTTACGGCTTTGACGTTAGCCTCCCAAAGTCCTCCGAAGTTTGGGCTGTGTGGGGGGTTAAAGTGCCACTGAATATTGCGCTTTGTGAGTTCTGGGGCGACTGTCTGGTTGATTTCCTGCCGGAACTCGTTAGACCACAACTGTAGGGATTTATCTGCTGCTATAAAATTTGTGCCGCAGTCACTGTACATGTGCCGCACAAAACCGCGGCGTCCAATGAACCGTTGGAGAGCCCAGAGAAAATGTTGTGCTGTGAGTCCTGTCACCAGCTCCAAATGGATAGCTTTACTGGCGAGGCAAATGAATACTGCAATATAGGCCTTGTATGTAGTGTGTCCTCTGAACCTCGAGGCCTTGACATCGATAGATCCTGTGTAATCCACACCTGTAGCTTCGAACGCTCTTTTCGGCGGATTAACACGATGGTATGGAAGATCACCCATTAATTGTCGAGAGGGTTTAGGGCGATGCTGAAAGCAAGCCACACACTGTCGGAGAACTCTTTTTACCGCTTGTTTGCCATTAATGATCCAAAACTGCTGATGGATGATCGCACGGGTCAGTTGCACTCCCCCATGCATGGTGTTCAGATGGGCGTTTTTTATGACGAGGTCCGTAAAATGATGTGACTTCGGTAGGATGATGGGCGTGCGTTGTTGAGTGGTGAGCTGCAAAGCGTTTCGAAGTCCCTTGGGCATCTATGAATGGCGACAGTTGGCTAAGCTTGTTAGATTTTGAGAGCGATTTGTTTGCTCGCAACTTGGACAGTTCGTGAGAGAATGCTTCCTTTTGGACAAAGCGAACCAGAGTATACATTGCCTTGGAAAACTCCTTTACGCTAATTGGTCCGGAAAGCCGAGCCTCCCTTTTGCAGCGAGTATGTATTATGGATAAAGCGATTAATGAATGCTGTGGAAAATACAAGTCGACTGTATGACGAAAATGACTCAACAAAGGAATCAGTGGATGCACAGGTGTGAGCGTGGATAACCTTTGCTGCCTGTTCCTCGCAGATTGTGCTCGGATCTGGAGAAGTAAGAGTTACCTTGGGCCAATGATCTTCGGGTTCCTGCAACCAGTCTGGGCCGCTCCACCAGAGCTTATCCTGCGCGAGCTGTAGTGGGGTTAAACCGCGCGTTGCACAATCCGCAGGGTTGTCCTGCGTAGACACATGACCCCACTGTGAAGCAGAGCTGACCTCTTGGATGCTGCCAATTCGATTGGCTACAAAAGTCTTCCACCTGCGTGGATCTCCATATATCCAGTGAAGCACGATCATGGCGTCTGACCAGTAGTACACTGTGACCCGCATCTGAGGCACGTGAAGTTGCTGCTGGATCCATGTGGCGAGTTTGGTAGCTAGAACTGCTCCGGAAAGCTCCACTCGCGGTATGGTGAGAGGCTTTGTTGGTGTAACCCTAGTGCGAGCTGCGACTAAGTGTGTATGTATAGTTCCAGCAGTGTCGAGTACTCGAAGGTAGGCACACGCTGCATACGCGAGGGACGACCCATCGGAAACATGTGCAATTGAAGAGATATCACATTGCTGAAATCGCAACCGAACCAGCGTGGTATGCGAATGTGTTGAACTTCTGGAAGATGTTCGAGATATCGCTGCCAACGCGCTGCCAAAGACTCTAGTAGCATGTCGTCCCAATCGAGTGCACGGTAAGTGCCATCAGTTTGCTGCATACGGAAGCTCCATACGTCCTTGAGGAGAATTTTTGACATGACTATCAAGGGTGCTAAAAATCCTAATGGATCGAAGAGCCGCGCCACTGTTGATAAAAGAGCCCTTTTCGAAAGTGTGGGATTGATTAAGAAATGGATTTTGAATCCGTAGACGTCCGGGTTTGGCTGCCAGTACAGTCCAAGCGTTTTAATGCTGTCTTTATTGTCCATTTCGAAGATTGAGTGGTTGCAGAGGTCTACTTTAGGAATATCGCTAAGCAACGCCGGGTGGTTCGCTGCCCATTTTCGAAGATGCATACCAGCCGAGCGGAGGGCTGCTATGACCTCGTTTCGCACTCGAATGGCGCCGTCCGTGGTCTCATGGCCGCTTTGTACGTCATCAACATAAATCTCCCTTTTCAGTATCTTTTCTGCTAGCGGATAATTTTCTCGTTCGTCCTGAGCTATTTGGTGGATCACCCAGGCGATATGTTTTGATCGGCCTAGAACTTGTGACGGGTCGAACAAGGTTTTTAGTGGTAAGCGAACCATGTATTTCCCGTTGGGCTGTCGAACATGGGTTTGGCGAAAGTGTTCTTCACACCATCGTTCCTCTGTGGTGAGTTGGCGTTCAGACGGCACGCTATCTAGTTCGAAGAAATGAGCGAGGGTCGACATCCGATTTTGGAAGGTGCCCTGTAAGTGTACGGAGAATAAATGCAGTGGATACAAACGATGTGAACTGGGAACCTGAAATCGAGCTTAGGACAAAATTGGTACTATGTCGACAACGATTGTGAGAGGAGTCGCCGATCCCTGTTATTTCCGCAGATATAGGGGTGCGTGAGAGACCCAGCGTCTGTACTAAGCTTTCGGTGATAAGTGTTCCTTCCGAGCCATGGTCAATCAACGCTCTGTCTAAAACAGATTGTCCCGTTTGGTCGTTGACAATTCGGATTAGGGCCGTGGCGAGAATCGTGGTGGATGGATTTTGATAGGTGGCAACTGCGCTGAGGAGTTGCGTCTCGTTCGAAGCAGTTAAGCCGGGGGCTAGGCTGTGCTGTTGAGACAAAACAGATGAGCGGGATGCTACGCTCTGTTGGGTGCCCTGCGCGCTATGGACACCGTTCGTTGGCTGTCGCGATAGGGCAGAGTTGGTAGGCTGGGTTGCTATGTTCGGAAAATGCAGTAGCGTATGGTGGCGTTGGCCGCACTGTAAGCAATTGCGAGTGATGCCGCAGTGACTTAGCGCGTGGCCTGTGCTGAGACAATTGAGGCATGCTTTTATGCGATCGACGATCGTCTTACGATCAAAGCAATCCTTCGAGAGAAAACTGGGGCATCTCCGGAGAACATGGTTTCTTTGGCAGAGAGTGCACTGCGGTGCTCCCATTTCCGTAGTCACATGAAAACTGTGGCGATTAGTGGAATTGAAGTTGGATAGGTTAGGCACACGTGGATGGGAAGATTGTCCTGGTGCTGAACGAGTTCCAAGTGGTTTATTTCGATTTTCGATTAGGTCAATGCTAACTAAGCGCTCCAGCAGGAAAGTCTCCAACATCGAAAAGGTTGGAATCACGGTGGAGCTCCCCAATGAGTGCTCCCACGCTTGCGTAGTGCTGCTTGGTAGTTTGGTTAACAGATGATGCACTAGCCAGTGATCGCAGGAATCAATGTTTATTTTTAAACGTCGAAGATCACTAATGCAAACATTAGCCAGGGTTAGCACGCGCCTGATACCTTCTGCAGCTTCCTTGGGAACCGACCATACAGTGCCGCCATGGTGTGCATAAAGTGGAGACGTAGATTGTTGTAGCGCTTGACGAGGAGATCCCAGGCTACCGTATACTCAGACTCCGTTAATGCCATGTGACTGACATCCTGGTCCCGTCCTTCGGGCAAGGCCTGCTTGAGAAAGTGAAACTTCTGGATGTTAGAGAGAGTGTTGTTGTCATGGATGAGTTGTAGGAAACCATCGTAAAACGAGGGCCAATCCGTAAAGCTTCCCGAAAAGCGTGGAACTGGAAGCTTCGGAAACGGACTGTTGGATGATAAAATTGGAGTGACGGACTCGATTGGTGTGACAGACTCGATTGGTGTGACGGACTCGATTGGTGTGACGGACTCGATTGGTGTGGAACCTTGGGCTATCACTGAGAACTTGTTGTCGTATTCTTCCGAGATGTTGCAGAAGATGCGCTGGTGCTCTTCAACAAACCGCTCGTGTAGGTTGTCTGAGAAATACACATGTTGACTGGGACACAGCTGATCGACCAATTGTTGGTGATTCGCATCAAACAGGGTGGATAAATCCTTTCACGTGCTAAGTCGCTGAAGAAAATAATGTTTGGATTTTCGGGATTGGCTATCCTTCTGGAAGTTACGCTCGAGTTGCGTCAACCTGTTCCATAAATCCTCCTGTCTCGCGTGCAAACCAGCAAACTGGTCGGATGGGGAAGGATTGGCTTGTGTGCCTGTCTTTTCATCGTCGATACCCATAGTTTTATTGAATTTACAACAGCACGCTTGAAATCACAGCCCTCACATACAAACACTCACCGGCTTCCAGTCAGTCTGTGTAGCAGTTTCCAGTTTCAATTCGTCGTTCCTTTGGTCCGTTATTCGTCTCGCAGCAATCTCTCCTTCCTTTGTCCGTTATTTGTCGAGCAGCGATCCCTTGTTCTTCGGTCCGTTATTCGTAGAAAGCGTGGTTCCACGTGGCATAGGTTAATAGCCGTGTGTTTCAGATCAATTTGAGCCCAATTGTTTGTTCCAAATCAATTCAAATTCCATTTAATGGCACATTTAACAACAGGTTCCCCTCATGGGCCACCAAAAATGTTGTGACTGCGCCGATAGAATACGGGAGTCAATAATTAGCAGAAGTCTGCTATGGGGACTTTGCTGTTGCCGTTTTATAAAAACACAGGGTTTGTTTCAAGTATGTCACTGAATTTAATTTGAATTGATTTTAGAGATCAAACAATGTTGGCAGTATAACAAAATGTGTGGTTTTTTCGTAATAATTGGAAGAAGCTTAGAGATGTCCCGCTTTCCAAAGGGACCGGGGTCTCGAGATCGATAGACATCAAGCAGGTATCGATTGTAGGGTTGTGGTATGCACTAACATTACGTAATGAACATTACAACAACGAAAATGACCGTACACTGACAGATATCCTATTCGTTTTGCGACCCTAATTCATATCCTAATTCAAAATTTCAACTTTTCTGGAATCTTTGGCGGCAGCAGCGCCCCCCTACAAACATTGGTCCTTCGAGCCGGATAATTCCTGGATTTTCTTCAACCTGCAGTTCTCGGCCTTGTTCCGCCAAAAGATAAGTACATTTTTCCGTCTCCGTCTCTCTGCCGGTCTTCAGCAGTGATCCGAATACATATTGTACATATATGTACTATATACATTTATTTGAATATTTACTAAATCACATTCATTACAGTTAAAGTCGATAACATCAACAAAAAAATACAAGAAAAAAACAAAACAACAACAACAAAGGTGGAAGGAGATATATGTACAAAGTATAACGTATTATAGTACACTATTTACACACATTAATATAAAAACGAAGCCGTGTAGCAAATATACACACCCAAAAATTTATCCTATTCTTCAAAAATACATATACATATAATTAATATACATATATATATAGTGACTACTTTACATATTATTACTTTTATCACCACTAGTAACACAGTTAGGGGCAGATTAGATATAAGGAGAAGGCCAGTCTATCGGAGAAAAGGAAAGCGATAGAAACAAAAGAGAAAGACCAGCTAGTTCAATCCCAAAACAATATTCCTACCAACGCTATGGATTCCGGTAACGCATCAGGGCCACTAAGTCCCACCCTTAGCAATTCATCAACTCCCACAAACACAAGCCTGAATCTACAACAACTACTTGCCCTTGATCATCAACTACCCACCTACGAAGGCCCACCTGACAACCTTGATAGATTCATAAGTAGAGTAGAACAACTGCTTTTGTTGGCCGGTTCAGTGGACCAAGCAAATTGCGGACAGTACTTATTGGGAACTATCCGTGACAAAATTAAAGGCAGGGCGGACGAGGCGCTGAGTGTCTGCGATGTACTCCTCAGTTGGGATGATATCAAAGAAAACCTCAAGCGACTATACTCTAGTAAAAAAACAGAGGAAATGCTTTTTAGAGAGCTACATAATCTTCCGGACGGACTCAGTATGGGAAAACTATATTACACAGCCACTAAAATAAGAAGCGAATTAATGTCCCTGGCCAGAGAAACAGACCCTAGTGGACACTCACTCTCAGCCAAACGTGACCAGTATGACAGATTCTGCCTAAATACATTCTTAGCTAGATTAAAGGACCCGCGCAGGTCAGCCATTAGGAACCAAAGACCAGAGACAACCGAGAAAGCGTACGAGTACGGACAGGTTGAAATAAAATTTTTTTGGAAACCTGAATAAACACCAAGAAAATCACGAATCACCCATACGCGAAAGCACAACCAACCAATAATAGCTCCAATAGACGCTACATATTAGGACAACAGAATTATAATAATGGAAACAACGGCCGCCATGTACCACGACATAATAACACCAACAACGACAAGAATAGTCGCTTTACACAGCGACAACAAAATTTTAACAACAATCATAATCGACGCTTCACACGTCAATATAATTCCAATAACGATAGTAATGGTCGACACGATAGACAAACTTTGGGTAGGAACCCCTTCCACAATAACATCAAACCAGGGCAGACCCTAAACCACCAGTATGAAACCAGTATGTATGAAACCACTAATTTGGATAATCAAATAGTCATAACAGGTGGCTTATACACCGCAATCGCAGGATCCGCTTATTTCGAAGTCTGTAATAACTCAGACCAGATCCAAACACTTTATCTGGAAGAACCGTTACAGGCAGGAAAAACAACATATTCTCAAACTATGCAAATTATTCAAAAGACTTTTTCACGGCGAAAACAATCAACTTACGTTCTCTAACGTAGTCAAACACTCTATACCAACAACAGATAATATACCGATTCACACAAAATCTTACCTTTACCCATTTGTACATAAAGTCGAAGTTCGAAAGCAAATTTCAAAAATGCTCCAACAGAACATCATAAAAAGCACCTATTTCCCACGGGTCGTCTGGGTCTGGGTCTGGGTCGTACCTAAGAAAGGGGACATCGCAGGAGAAAACAAGAAAGGAAAGCTAACTTCGGGCGGAGCCGAAGTTGATATACCCTTGCAGTTAGAACCGGATATACGTCGCAAACATTGGATTAAATTGGCCGATCCTTATGAGAATATAATAATATAACCAATTTGACCAAAAACTGACCAAAAATAGAATCTGTACTAAGTTCCAACTTTCTATCTTCAAAAAGACAAAAGTTGGTTAATTTCCGATTGTTGAGTTATATGGCAGCTATAGGATATAGTCGGCTGATCCTTATGAAATTCGGCATGTTGTATTACTTTGTCAAAAATAGCATTCGTACCGAATCAAATTTTTTCTAGCTTTAAAAACACCGAAGTTATAGCATTTCCGATAAATCAGTTATATGGGAGCTATAAGATATAGTCCGCCGATCCTTATGAAATTTGGTAGGTCGTATTATTTTGCCAAAAGTAGCATTCGTACAACTCTGTAACGTCTGTTCGTGAACTCTGTAACTCTAAAAACACCAAAGTTATACCATTTCCGATCAATCAGTTATATGGCAGCTATAGGATATAGTCGGCCGATCCCGGCCGTTCCGACTTATATACTGCGTGCAAAGGAAAGAAGGGTCTAAGGGAAGGGAAGGTTTCAAGACGATAGCTTTAAAACTGAGAGACTAGTTCGCGTAGAAACGGACAGACAGACAGACAGACAGACGGACAGACGGACATGCTCATATCAACTCAGGAGGTGATCCTGATCAAGAATATATATACTTTATAGGGTCGGAGATGTCTCCTTCACTGCGTTGCACACTTTTGGACAAAATTATAATACCCTCTGCAAGGGTATAAAAAGTGGCGCTTGGTAATCGATTTTCGAAAATTTAATGAAAAAACGATCTCTGACAGATATCCTATTCGTTTTGCGACCCTAATTCATATCCTAATTCAAAATTTCAACTTTTCTGGAATCTTTGGCGGCAGCAGCGCCCCCCTACAAACATCGGTCCTTCGAGCCGGATAATTCCTGGATTTTCTTCAACCTGCAGTTCTCGGCCTTGTTCCGCCAAAAGATAATTACATTTTTTCGTCTCCGTTTCTCTGCCGGTCTTCAGCAGTGATCCGAACATTAAATTTCGTTCACACTGCTGCAAGATTGTTTTTCCCTCCGTGTTAACTTCAAGTCCGAGTTTTCCGACACAACGGCACTTTGAGATTTTCTACTCTTCTTCGTCTGCAACTTCTGCCAATTTTTCCATCCGTCTCGGTTTTGTGTGCTGCCCATATTCCTCGCCGTTTTCGGCCTCTCCGTTATCCAGTCACTTGCCAACGGTCGAGGCATATGTGCACCCACATACATATGAGCATCCCTACACACACAAAAACACTTACATATTTTGTTTTTGTGCAATTCATCCGCGAAAAATTCGCAAGTGAACAGTGAAATTGTGTGGTGACAAAAAGAAGGCATAATTAATATTAGCCAGCCGGTGTGAATTAGTTCTGGAAATTTCCAAATTCACCGAACAGTCCGCCACTGTCGTAATATTTGTTTCTTTTCTTCCCCAATCAGTGTCATTTTTTACACCACATAACTTCTCTGTTCCCTCCGTTATACCGTCCACTTATCAACGCTCCACTGTGCCAACATTGCCCACATGCCCTTACATATGTATATCCGTACCTGCATGCATGTCCATATATTTCCAAATATTTTCCGACTCCAATTTCAGGAAATATATAACCAATAAAATTTAACATATACAGTCCACTTATCGACGTTCCACTGTGCCATCATGTGCCCCACATGCCCTTGCCCTACTTGCATGCGCGCCCATATATTTCCAAATATTGTCTGCCTCCAATTTCAGGAAATATATAACGAAATAAATTAAAACAAAAAAAAATCAATTAATTATAAACTTATATATTTATAATTATATCCACTAAAATTTATTTAATTCTTATTTTCCGTTCTGCAAAGGGCCAGGTTTTTTAATTCACCTTTCCGGCCACTCAATAATTAAAGTCGAAAATTTAATTATCGGGAAAAATTATAATTAAATAATTTATTTGTCGATCTTCTGTCTGAATCGAGCCGCTGTTTCAATTCCACCGTTCCAGCTTCGTGATAATTAACCTCAAGTGATTAAAACTTGAGATTTTCAACTCCATCCTTCTGGCTCCATAATCATTAAATCCGCCAATTAGGCAAAAATAAATTTCTTTTTTTTTTTGTGTTAAATCCAAGCCAAGGTGAAGTGCACCTTTCCGGCTCCGCAAATTCAAAAATAGTCAGGAATTCAATATTTACGTACGGGCCATACTGGCCGAAATGTACATATACATCAATTTTCTCGTCAATTTTTTCCCCGAACGAGCACGAATTTTCCGATACTTGTCCATTTTTCCGTGCCGTAAGTTTCCTAACGCTGTTTCTACTCCGCATCAGGCAACATCCGCCTAGAATCGCAACAAACCTCGTCCCATCTCGGTTTTTTTTCGGCTTCCTGAAGTTTCTTCCACATTGGAATCGTGCCGCATACGACGCTCCTTTCGACATCGGCGCCACTAATTCCAACTTGTGCCTTGTAATCGCATTTCATCCGCGATCTCACCGGTCTTATCACGTTAGTGTGACCGGCCACCGCTTCGTACGCGGCACCTATTGCGCAAGTCAGTCGACAAGCGCTGACCAGCGAATTGGCGTCTGAGAATGCCCACGGGAGACGACCAAAAGCCACGTCCGATCCCAACCATCCGTTTGGAGAGATCTCAATCCGCTTCTCCGCGGACGCCTCTTTTAAAGCCTAAGGCGTACAGTACCATTCCAAGGGCGAAGAGTGACGAATCCGTCACCACAATCCCCGGTCCTTCACAGAGGCAGATTCGTTCCGTTGCAAAAATGGCTCACAGTGCGGTCGACGTGGCGCTGAAGAAGTTCATCGCCACAACAGATCGAGTTAGCCAATTTGAGGCCAACATAAATACTCCGGCCGCCAGAGAAACGGAAGTGGGCTCCCAATACATGTGCGAAGTCCATCGGGACCAAATTCGGGCACTGTGGGAGAAGGTGGAGAAAAGCTATGAGAGCTGCTCCGATTTGCTAGCCGAGTCCGACGACAATGCGGCCATCTCGACAGTGCTGGAATCGAAGTACAGCTACTGTTACTCCGTCTATTCGAGGTGTATTGCCCAGCTTCGGGAGAAAATTGCCTCCCAATCCACTCAGACTTCCGTAAATGTACACACGCCCGCGTCTACAGGTTGCCGGTTACCTCCGGTGGATACCGAGGTCTTCGCGGGTGATTATCTTCGGTGGCCCACCTTCAGAGACTTGTTTACGGCCATTTACATCCAAAACTCGCGGCTCACCCCGGTAGAAAAGTTTTTCCACTTACTGTCCAAAACAATTGGTGACGCCCACGCCATTATTTCTAAGGCTCCGCTTACCCATGAGGGGTTTGACGCCGCGCGGCTATTGGTCAACAGCCAGTTGAAGATCCTTTTCAACATCCAGGCTATTTCTCAAGAGTCCGGGGTCGCTCTGAAGGAGCTGCAGGCAGGATTCAGAGTTGTCTGACAGCCCTAGCAATGTCGGTCATCAATGTTGAGGCTTGGGACTGCCTCTTGGTGTTTATGATTTCGTCAAAGCTCCCCAAGGTCACACTTTCTATGTGGGAGCAATCCGTCCATAATAAGGCCGAAATTCCAACATGGAAGGAATTAGACAACTTCCTGACAGAGCGCCATCGCACTCTAGAGGCAATCGACGACGTCAGGCCTAGTGGCTCCGGGCAATTTCCGCCGAGGTCGGGACTTCCTACGGCCCCTGCTCGGGGGCTCAATTCACACGAGATTCGAGTGGTTCCGGGCCAAAAGGGCTGCGATCTCTCCCCATTCGCTTATGTCCGCGGTTCCTAAATATGGATGTAAATGGACGCTTTGACTACATTAAAAGGAAGCAGTTATGTCTAAACTGTTTTGGCCGAGGGCACCAGCAGCGAGACTGCACGAGCGCCCGTACCTGTTTCACATGCCACAGCCGACACCACACCCTCCTGCACCGCCTACGCCTACGCCTAGCGCTCCAAGTCCGCCTACGCCAGCAAACGGCTCAGAGGATCAGTCGAATGTGCAGGTGTGTTTCGCTTTCGGGTCAGGAGCAGTCATACTGGGCACGGCCCTTATCAACGTGTGCCATTTGGGGTGCACCGTCCAGGCACGAGCACTAATAGACTCAAGGGGTCCGAAGCGACCTTCAAAACGGAACGACCTCGTCAAGCCTCCTTTCAAGACGATTCAAGCCCAAGTTTCCGGCCTTAATCAGACCATTTCCGCGCAGTCTACGAAATTGTGTCATCCAAAACTCCAAGTCCGAGTTTTCCGACACAACGGCAGTTTGAGATTTTCTACTCTTCTTCGTCTGCAACTTCTGCCAACTTTTCCATCCGTCTCGGTTTTGTGTGCTGCCCATATTCCTCGCCGTTTTCGGCCTCTCCGTTATCCAATCGCTTGCCAACGGTCGAGGCATATGTGCAGCCACATACATATGAGCATCCCTACACACACAAAAACACTTACATATTTTGTTTCTGTGCAATTCATCCGCGAAAAATTCGCAAGTGAACAGTGAAATTGTGTGGTGAAAAAAAGAAGGCATAATTAATATTGGCCAGCCGGTGTGAATTAGTTCTGGAAATTTCCAAATTCACCGAACAGTCCGCCACTGTCGTAATATTTGTTTCTTTTCTTCCCCAATCAGTGTCATTTTTTACACCACATAACTTCTCTGTTCCCTCCGTTATACCGTCCACTTATCAACGCTCCACTGTGCCAACATTGCCCACATGCCCTTACATATGTATATCCGTACCTGCATGCGTGTCCATATATTTCCAAATATTTTCCGACTCCAATTTCAGGAAATATATAACCAATAAAATTTAACATATACAGTCCACTTATCGACGTTCCACTGTGCCATCATGTGCCCCACATGCCCTTGCCCTACTTGCATGCGCGCCCATATATTTCCAAATATTGTCTGCCTCCAATTTCAGGAAATATATAACGAAATAAATTAAAACAAAAAAAAATCAATTAATTATAAACTTATATATTTATAATTATATCCACTAAAATTTATTTAATTCTTATTTTCCGTTCTGCAAAGGGCCAGGTTTTTTAATTCACCTTTCCGGCCACTCAATAATTAAAGTCGAAAATTTAATTATCGGGAAAAATTATAATTAAATAATTTATTTGTCGATCTTCTGTCTGAATCGAGCCGCGGTTTCAATTCCACCGTTCCAGCTTCGTGATAATTAACCTCAAGTGATTAAAACTTGAGATTTTCAACTCCACCCTTCTGGCTCCATAATCATTAAATCCGCCAATTAGGCAAAAATTAATTTTTTTTTTTTTTGTGTTAAATCCAAGCCAAGGTGAAGTGCACCTTTCCGGCTCCGCAAATTCAAAAAAAAAGTCAGGAATTCAATATTTACGCACGGGCCATACTGGTCGAAATGTACATATACATCAATTTTCTCATCAATTTTTTCCCCGAACGAGCACGAATTTTCCGATACTTGTCCATTTTTCCGTGCCGTCAGTTTCCTAACGCTGTTTCTACTCCGCATCAGGCAACATCCGCCTAGAATCGCAACAAACCTCGTCCCATCTCGGTTTTTTTTCGGCTTCCTGAAGTTTCTTCCACATTGGAATCGTGCCGCATCCGACGCTCCTCTCGACATCGGCGCCACTAATTCCCACTTGTGCCTTGTAATCGCATTTCATCCGCGATCTCACCGGTCTTATCACGTTAGTGTGACCGGCCACCGCTTCGTACGCGGCACCTATTGCGCAAGTCAGTCGATAAGCGCTGACCAGCGAATTGGCGTTTGAGAATGCCCACCGGAGACGACCAAAAGCCACGTCCGATCCCAACCATCCGTTTGGGGAGATCTCAATCCGCTTCTCCGCGGACGCCTCTTTTAAAGCCTAAGGCGTACAGTGCCATTCCAAGGGCGAAGAGTGACGAATCCGTCACCACAATCCCCGGTCCTTCACAGAGGCAGATTCGTTCCGTTGCAAAAATGGCTCACAGTGCGGTCGACGTGGCGCTGAAGAAGTTCATCGCCACAACAGATCGAGTTAGCCAATTTGAGGCCAACATAAATACTCCGGCCGCCAGAGAAACGGAAGTGGGCTCCCAATACATGTGCGAAGTCCATCGGGACCAAATTCGGGCACTGTGGGAGAAGGTGGAGAAAAGCTATGAGAGCTGCTCCGATTTGCTAGCCGAGTCCGACGACAATGCGGCCATCTCGACAGTGCTGGAATCGAAGTACAGCTACTGTTACTCCGTCTATTCGAGGTGTATTGCCCAGCTTCGGGAGAAAATTGCCTCCCAATCCACTCAGACTTCCGTAAATGTACACACGCCCGCGTCTACAGGTTGCCGGTTACCTCCGGTGGATACCGAGGTCTTCGCGGGTGATTATCTTCGGTGGCCCACCTTCAGAGACTTGTTTACGGCCATTTACATCCAAAACTCGCGGCTCACCCCGGTAGAAAAGTTTTTCCACTTACTGTCCAAAACAATTGGTGACGCCCACGCCATTATTTCTAAGGCTCCGCTTACCCATGAGGGGTTTGACGCCGCGCGGCTATTGGTCAACAGCCAGTTGAAGATCCTTTTCAACATCCAGGCTATTTCTCAAGAGTCCGGGGTCGCTCTGAAGGAGCTGCAGGCAGGATTCAGAGTTGTCTGACAGCCCTAGCAATGTCGGTCATCAATGTTGAGGCTTGGGACTGCCTCTTGGTGTTTATGATTTCGTCAAAGCTCCCCAAGGTCACACTTTCTATGTGGGAGCAATCCGTCCATAATAAGGCCGAAATTCCAACATGGAAGGAATTAGACAACTTCCTGACAGAGCGCCATCGCACTCTAGAGGCAATCGACGACGTCAGGCCTAGTGGCTCCGGGCAATTTCCGCCGAGGTCGGGACTTCCTACGGCCCCTGCTCGGGGGCTCAATTCACACGAGATTCGAGTGGTTCCGGGCCAAAAGGGCTGCGATCTCTCCCCATTCGCTTATGTCCGCGGTTCCTAAATATGGATGTAAATGGACGCTTTGACTACATTAAAAGGAAGCAGTTATGTCTAAACTGTTTTGGCCGAGGGCACCAGCAGCGAGACTGCACGAGCGCCCGTACCTCCTGCACCGCCTACGCCTACGCCTAGCGCTCCAAGTCCGCCTACGCCAGCAAACGGCTCAGAGGATCAGTCGAATGTGCAGGTGTGTTTCGCTTTCGGGTCAGGAGCAGTCATACTGGGCACGGCCCTTATCAACGTGTGCCATTTGGGGTGCACCGTCCAGGCACGAGCTCTAATAGACTCAGGGTCCGAAGCGACCTTCATAACGGAACGACTGTTCAACCTCGTCAAGCCTCCTTTCAAGACGATTCAAGCCCAAGTTTCCGGGCTTAATCAGACCATTTCCGCGCAGTCTACGAAATTGTGTCATTTCTCCATTCGGTCGCCGTCTAGACCCGGGCTACAATTAGAGACTGCGGCCTACGTTCTTCCGCAGTTGGCAGGAAATCTGCCATCGTACCCGATTCCGCAGGATCGTCTCAAGGGGCTGCCCGACATTCCCCTGGCGGACCCCAACTTCTTTGAGAGCTCCCAAGTCGATGTGTTAATAGGAGTTGACAATCTTCCGTCCATTCTCCTCGGTAATTCCAAGGCTAACATCTGCGTGTCGCTTCTCGGTCAGGAGACCATTTTCGGATGGGTGCTGATCTCCAGTCCACCCCCGCAGTGTGTCTGTTTTTTCCGCACGAGTTGCCCGCAGCCTCGGTGACTCACTGGATCAGGGAGAGGTGCCCACACGGATCAGTACGGAATCGGATTTTGGTTGCGAGCACAATTCTGTCTCGAGTCCTTCTTTAATTTACGCATCGCATCACGCTGCACGGTGGCAATCAGCTGATGATCCGGGCCAAATTCTGGATTCCAAGATCATATTCAGCACGATGTCGCCACGCCCACGCAACGCCCAGTCATTGGAGAGCAGATGTACTCGAGGTACACAATCCTACCGATGCCGAGTCTGCAATGGGATCCATACATTGAAGAAGTGTCGGCGCTTCCCTACGCCTTAGTGCCGAGGAGCGGCTCCGAGCGGTCCTCGCGAACCGCTATTGCTCGAGCTGCCTGGCCCACGAGCACTCCGACGGATCCTGTCAGCGTGGAGACGGCTGTAAGAGACAGGTCAGGATCACCACACGCTGCTGCACCCCGTGAACAAGGAGCACCAGTCACCGCCCGCGGGAGACAGTACACGGGGTGTCTCGCTCTCTCGTCGGCCGTCATCCGCCAACTCCCGGCGCGGTTCGGGTGCTTCTCGCCCTGCGTCCCCCATTTTCCGGCATTCCCAAACCGATCCACGGCCGCCGACTTCCCGGCACTCTTCGATAACTTCTCGGCATTCTTCCGCCACTGGCCGGCAGCCGTCAAGTGCTCCACTGCATTCGTCCGCCACCCATCGGGTGCCGTCCACCGCTCGTCCGCCCGCGTCATCCGCGCCTATGCAATTTTCTGCCTCTCCTCGAGGGCACTCGCAGGACGCGGTCGCTGCGCCCACCCTATCGTCGCTGCTGAACCGGAACAGCGTCAACACCGGGACTCGGATCTTCGACACGGGGGCCTTCATCGACCTGCAGTGACGCATAGCTAGCGACGAGGGATCTGTTGCAACCCAAGCGATTGCAAAGGGGGGAGAATGTTTAGGTGAGGGGCCGTTGTGCCGCTCAGCTGAACTTAAGAGCGCACCCGCGCTCGCCCCTCTATGCATTCTTCCTCTCTCGTCGGCCGTCGTCGATCGTCCGCTCTGGTTTATTTTTACGTTTAGCGTTTAGGCTTTCTAAGTTAAGTTCAGTAATCTCTTGTAAGCAGCCGAATAAAGCTGACCGCGTTAAATTCACTGAAAGACGCCCCCGTCTTGTCAATTCAAAATTTCAACTTTTCTGGAATCTTTGGCGGCAGCAGCGCCCCCTACAAACATTGGCGGCAGCATCGCCCCCCTACAAACATTTTGTCCTTCGAGCCGGATATCCTGGATATTTTGGATATTTCGATATATTCTACCAGCAGTTCTCTGCATTGTTCCGCCAAAAGATAAGTACATTTTTCCGTCTCCGTCTCTGTGCCGGTCTTCAGCAGTGATCCGAACATTAAATTTCGTTCACACTGCTGCAAGATTGTTTTTCCCTCCGTGTCAACTCCAAGTCCGAGTTTTCCGACACAACGGCAGTTTGAGATTTTCTACTCTTTCTACTCTTCTACTCTTCTACGTCTCTGTTTTGTGTGCTCATATTCCTCGCCGTTTTCGGCCTCTCCGTTATCCATTCGCTTGCCAACGGTCGAGGCATATGAGCATCCATACACACATACATATTTTGTTTTTGTGCAAAAAAATTCGCAAGTGAACAGTGAAATTGTGTGGTGACAAAAAAAAGGAATAATTAATATTGGCCAGCCGGTGTGAATTAGTTCCGGAAATTTCCAAATTCACCGAACAGTCCGCCGCTGTCGTAATATTTGTTTCTTTTCTTCCCCAATCAGTGTCATTTTTTACACCACATAACTTCTCTGTTCCCCCCGTTATACAGTTCACTTATCAACGCTCCACTGTGCCAACATTGCCCACATGCCCTTACATATGTACATACACTGACGAGCAAAACTGTAACACGAGTGTAATGTTTCAACTTTAAGGGTCTGTAACTTTGTTTCTAATGCACGCAATTTAAAGATCTTAGTCTTGTTTTGTAGGTTATATAATTTACTACTATTATGTAAAACTAGAAGCCATTTGATATCAGTTAAAGAAAACTACACGCCAAACTGTTAAAAAAGTCAAATGTTACAGTTTTGCACTCTGGTTAATTTTTTAACAAATATTTTTTTGTACGTTTTTTTAATTATGAGTCCACATCCCTTTGGACTTTTCCAGCTCAAAAAATGCATTTTCCAGCTAGGCAACGACCCGAAGCACACGTCCATAATGGTGAAAAATTGGATTTCAAAACAGAAATTTCAATCTATGAAGTGGCCACCACAATCTCCCGACATGACTCCTATAAAAAACTTGTGGAGTCCTGTGAAATCAGAGCTGGCGAAATATGCAGTTCCTCCAAGTGGAATAAAGGAGTTGTGGGAACGGACAAAGGACATATGGAATGTTATTCCATCGGAAATGGTACAACGGTATACCCAAAGTATGCCCAGTCACATAGAAGAGCTGGAAAAGTCCAAAGGGATGTGGACTCATTATTAAAAAAACATACAAAAAAATATTTGTTAAAAAATTAACCAGAGTGCAAAACTGTAACATTTGACTTTTTTTACAGTTTGGCGTGTAGTTTTCTTTAGCTGTTATCAAATGGCTTCTAGTTTTACATAATAGTAGTAAATTATATAACCTACAAAACAAGACTAAGATCTTTAAAATGCGTGCATTAGAAACAAAGTTACAGACCTTTAAAGTTGAAACATTAATTTCGTGTTACAGTTTTGCTCGTCAGTGTATATATTTATAATTATATCCACTAAAATTTATTTAATTCTTATTTATTTTTTTTTTAGTTAACCGAGTACTCGTTTGCGAAACTCATTCGTGTATTGCGTCGCCGTTCGGATAGAGTAAATTTTCTACTCATGCCTCTACCACATTTGCCAAATCCGTTTAACTCAATGTCTCACTCAGTCAGTCAGAACATAGAGTGAGAGTGCCAAATGCTGCTTTGATTACACAGCCACACAAAAAAAAATATTTTTTCGGTTCGAGCAAAGGGCCAGGGTTTTTTTTAATTCACCTTTCCGGCCATTCGTCGAAAATTTAATTATCAAAACAATTATAATTAAATAATTTATTTGGCGATCTTTTTTCGTTTCTTTTTTTTCCTTTGAGGTACCCTGCACTTCCTACTGCCCCTGCTCGGAGGCTCACCGCAATGGTTTGTAGGGGGGCGCTGCTGCCGCCAAAGATTCCAGAAAAGGTTGAAAATGTTGAAATAAGAAGTCGGATAGTACGGTCAGCTTTATTCGGCTGCTTACATGCGATTACTAACTTAACTTAGAAACTAGTACAAACAAGAAAGGAAAGCTAACTTCGGGCGGAGCCGAAGTTGATATACCCTTGCAGCTAAAACAGGATATATATCGCTAAAATCGGATATAGTTGACCGATTCTTATGGGAATATCATAATATAACCAATAAATTACAAGACAAAATCTAAAAAAAAATCCCAAACTCCTATCTTGAAGAA
This sequence comes from Drosophila pseudoananassae pseudoananassae, assembly GCA_018153035.1. NCBI lineage: Eukaryota > Metazoa > Arthropoda > Insecta > Diptera > Drosophilidae > Drosophila > Drosophila pseudoananassae. The sequence goes on along the minus strand of JAECXR010000022.1, from coordinate 1,346,136 downwards.
CCCCAAAGTTGGTATTTTTACCAAATACCATTTCCGATCGTTCAGTTATATGGCAGCTATAAGATATAGTCGGCCAATCCATATGAAACTTGATAAGTCGTATTATTTTTCCAAAAATAGAATTCATAGAAAATCCCAACTTTCTAGCTCGAAAAACACTGAAGTTATGCTATTTCCGATCAATCAGTTATATGGCAGATATAGGATATAGTCGGCTGATCCTTATGAAATTCGGATTGTTGTATTATTTTGCCAAAAATAGCATTCGTGCCGAATTCGAATTCTCTAGCTTTAAAAACACCGAAGTTATAGCATTTCCGATCAATCAGTTATATGGCAGCTATAAGATATAGTCTGCCGATCCCGGCCGTTCCGACTTATATACTGCGTGCAAAGGAAAGAAGGGTGTGTGCAAAGTTTCAAGACGATAGCTTTAAAACTGAGAGACTAGTTCGCGTAGAAACGGACAGACAGACAGACGGACAGACGGACATGCTCATATCAACTCAGGAGGTGATCCTGATCAAGAATATATATACTTTATAGGGTCGGAGATGTCTCCTTCACTGCGTTGCACACTTTTGGACAAAATTATAATACCCTCTGCAAGGGTATAAAAAGAGATCGACGACAACCAACGAGCAAGAAGAGAGGGCACAGAGGGGCGAGTGTGGATGCGCTCTTCAGCGCGGGTGCGCTCTTTAGCGCGGGTGCGCTCTTCAGCGCGGATGCGCTCTTCAGGTGAGCGGCACAACGGCCCCTCACCTAAACATTCTCCCCCCCTTGCAATCGCTCGGGTTGCAACAGATCCCTCGTCGCTAGCTATGCGTCACTGCAGCTAGAGGGCGTACACGGGTCGATGAAGGCCCCCGTGTCGAAAATCCGGGTCCCGATGTTGACGCTGTTCCGGTTCAGCATCGACGATAGGGTGGGCGCAGCGACCGCGTCCTGCGGGGGCCCTCGGGGAGAGGCGGAAAGTTGCCTAGGCGCGGATGACGCGAGCGGAAGAGCGGTGGACGGCACCCGATGAGTGGCGGACGAAAGCAGGGGAGCACTTGACGGCTGCCGGCCAGTAGCGAAAAAATGCCGAGGAGTTATTGAAGAGTGCCGGGAAGTCGGCGGCCGTGGATCGGTTTGGGAATGCCGGCAAATGGCGAACGCAGGGCGAGAAACACCCGAACCGCGCCGGGAGTTGGCTGATGACGTCCGACGAGAGAGCGAGACACCCCGTGTACTGTCTCCCGCGGGCGGTGACCGGTGCTCCTTGGTCACGGGGTGCAGCAGCGTGTGGTGATCCTGACCACACGTCTTACAGCCGTCTCCACGCCGACAGGATCCGTCGGAGTGCTCGTGGGCCAGGCAGCTCGAGCAATAGCGGTTCGCGAGAGCCGCTCGGAGCCGCTCCTCGGCACTAAGGCGTAGGAAGCGCCGACACTTCTTCAATGGATGGATCCCATTGCAGACTCGGCATCGGTAGGATTGTGTACCTCGAGTACATCTGCTCTCCAGTGACTGGGCGTTGCGTGGGCGTGGCGACATTGTGCTGAATATGATCTTGGAATCCGATTCCGAACTGATCCGTGTGGGCACCTCTCCCTGATCCAGTGAGTCACCGAGGCTGCGGGCAACTCGTGCAGGGTAATATTGGGCAGCCCCTTGAGACGATCTCGCGAAATCGGATATGATGGCAGATTTCCTGCCAACTGCGGAAGAACGTAAGCCGCAGTCTCTAATTGTAGCCCGGGTCTTGACGGCGACCGAATGGAGAAATGGCACAATTTAGTAGACTGCGCGGAAATGGTTTGATTAAGGCCGGAAACTTGGACTTGAATCGTTTTGAAGGGAGGCTTAACGAGGTTGAACAGTCGTTCCGTTATGAATGTCGCTTCGGACCCTGAGTCTATTAGTGCTCGTGCCTGGACGGTGCACCCCAAATGGCACACGTTGATAAGGGCCGTGCCCAGTAGGACGGCTCCTGACCCGGAGGCGAAACACACCTGCACATTCGACTGATCTTCTGAGCCGTTTGCTGGCGTAGGCGGACTTGGAGCGGTAAGCTGCGTAGGCGGACTTGGAGCGGTTGCGAATGGATTACCGCGGTGCAAGAGGGTGTGGTGTCTGCTGTGGCAAGTGAAGCAGGTATGGGCGCTCGGGCAGTCTCGTTGCTGGTGGCCTCGGGCAAAACAGTTTAAACATAACTGCTTCCTCCTTATGTAGTCAGAGCGCCCATTTACATCCATTTCTAGGAACTGCGAACATAAACGAATGGGGTGGTTTTCCCTCGAACAGAGATCGCAGCCCTTTTGGCCCGGAACCACTCGAGTCTCGTATGAAGTGAGCCTCCGAGCAGGGGCAGTAGGAAGTCCCGACCTTGGCGGAAATTGCACGGAGCCACTAGGCCTGACGTCGTCGATGGCCTCCAGAGTGCGATGGCGCTCTGTCAGGAAGTTATCTAATTCCTTCCATGTTGGAATCTCGGCCTTATTATGTACGGATTGCTCCCACATAGAAAGTGTGACTTTGGGGAGCTTTGACGAAATCATAAACACCAGGAGGCAGTCCCAGGCCTCAACATTGATGGCGGACATTGCTAGGGCTGTCAGACAACTCTGAATGGTGGCCTGCAGCTCCTTCAGAGCGACCCCGGACTCTTGAGAAATAGCCTGGATGTTGAAAAGGATCTTCAACTGGCTGTTGACCAATAGCCGCGCGGCGTCAAACCCCTCATGGGTAAGCGGAGCCTTAGAAATAATGGCGTGGGCGTCACCACTTGTTTTGGACAGTAAGTGGAACAACTTTTCTACCGGGGTGAGCCGCGACTTTTGGATGTAAATGACCGTAAACAAGTCTCGGAAGGTGGGCCACCGAAGATAATCACCCGCGAAGACCTCGGTATCCACCGGAGGTAACCGGCAGCCTGTAGACGCGGGCGTGTGAACGTTGACGGAAGCCGGAGTGGTATGGGAAGCAATTCTCTCTCGAAGCTGGGCAATACACCTCGAATAGACGGAGTAGCAGTAGCTGTACTTCGATTCCAGCACTGTCGAGATGGCCGCATTGTCGTCGGACTCAGCTAGCAAATCGGAGCAGCTCTCGTAGCTTTTCTCCACCTTCTCCCACAATGCCCGAATTTGGTCCCGGTGGACTTCGCACATGTATTGGGAGCCCACTTCTGTTTCTCTGGCGGCCGGAGTATTTATGTTGGCCTCAAATTGGCTAACTCGATCTGAAGTGGCGATGAACTTCTTCAGCGCCACGTCGACCGCACTTTGAGCCATTTTTTCAACGGAACGAGTCTGCCTCTGTGAAGGACCGGAGCTCGTGTTGACAGGTTCGTCACTCTTCGCCCTTGGAATGACACTGTACGAAGCGGTAGCCGGTCACTAATGTGATGAGACCGGTGAGATCTCGGACGAAATGCGATTGCAAGGCCAAGTGGGAATTAGTAGCGCCGATGTCGAGAGGAACGTCGGAACCGGCACAATTCGGATGTGGGAAAAAACTTCAGGAAGCCCAAAAAAACCAGATGCGCCAAGGTTTGTCGAGATTCTAGGCGGATGTTGCCAGATGCGGAGTAGGAGCAACGTTAGGAAAAAAATGCCGGAGCCGAAAATGGAAAAGGACCGGAAAATTCGTGCTCGTTCGGAGAAATAATTGATGACTGTCTATATATGTATATTTCGACCAGTATGGCTCGTACGTAAATATTTAATTCCTAACTATTTTCGAATTTGCGGTGCCGGAAAGGTGGACTTGACCTTGGCTTGGATTTAACACAGAGAGAAAATAAATAATTAATTTTTGCCTAATTGGCGGATTTAATTATTATGGAGCCAGAAGGGTGGAGTTGAAAATCTCAAGTTTTAATCACTTGACGTTAATTATCACGAAGCTGGAACGGTGGAATTGAAACCGCGGCTCGATTCTGACAGAAGATCGACAAATAAATTATTTAATTATAATTGTTTTGATAATTAAATTTTCGACGAGTGGCCGGAAAGGTGAATTAAAAAAAACCCTGGCCCTTTGCTCGAACGGAAAATAAGAAGTTAATAAATTTTCGTAGTTATAATTATAAATACATAAATTTATAATTAGTTGATTTTTTTAATCTATTTTGTTTCGCAGCCGGTTATGCCGTCGGCACCACGTACAGGGTGCAGGGTACCTCAAAGGAAAAAAAAGAACCGAAAAAAATACAACACGGCTAGGTCGAGAATTTAAGCGACACAATCACGGATTTGTAGTGAAATGGCGGGTTATATCTGTTGGTTTTTGGAAATTTTAATTTTTTTTTTTTTAATTTTATCGGCTATATATTTCCTGAAATTGGGGCAGAAAATATTCGGAAGTATATGGACATGCATGAAAGTACGGATATATGTACATATGTAAGGGCATGTGGGGCCTATGTTGGCACAGTGGAGCGTCGATAAGTGGACTATATATGTTAAATTTTATCGGTTATATATTTCCTGAAATTGGAGGCAGAAAATATATGGAAGTATATGGACATGCATGCAGGTACGGATATATGTAAGGGCATGTGGGCATATATTGGCAAAGTGGAGCGTTGATAAGTGGACTGTATAGTTGGGGGAACAGAAAAGTTATGTGGTGTAAAAAATGACACTGATTGAGGAAGATAAAAAACAAATATTACGACAGCGGCCGACTGTTCGGTGAATTTGGAAATTCCGGAACAAATTCACACCGGTGGCCAATATTAATTATGCCTTCTTTTTGTCACCACACAATTTCACTGTTCACTTGCGAATTTTTCGCGGATTAATTGCACCAAAAAAATATGTATGTGCGTATGTATGTACATATGTATGTGGATGCACATATGCCTCGACCGTTCGCAAGCGAGTGGATAACGGAGAGGCCAAAAACGGCGAGGAATATGGGCAGCACACAAAACGGAGACGGATGGAAAAATTTGCAGAATTTTATGATTATTATAGATTATTAGAAAATCTCAACCTGCCGTTGTGTCGGAAAACTCGGACTTGGAGTTGACACGGAGGGAAAAACAATCTTGCAGCAGTGTGAACGAAATTTAATGTTCGGATCACTGCTGAAGACCGGCAGAGAGATGGAGACGGAAAAATGTACTTATCTTTTGGCGGAACAATGCCGAGAACTGCTGGCAGAAGAAAATCCAGAAATTATCCGGCTCGAAGGACCAAAATGTGTAGGGGGGCGTTGGTTCCGCAAAAAGATTCCAGAATGGGGTTGAAAAATTAAAAGTCGGGGGCGTCTTTAGTTTTAGTATAAAGCACGCGTTCAGCTTTATTCGGCTGCTTACATGAGATTACTGAACTTAACTTAGAAACTAGTACAAAAAAAGAGATCGACGACAACCAACGAGCGAGAAGAGAGGGCACAGAGGGGCGAGTGTGGATGCGCTCTTCAGCGCGGGTGCGCTCTTTAGCGCGGGTGCGCTCTTCAGCGCGGATGCGCTCTTCAGGTGAGCGGCACAACGGCCCCTCACCTAAACATTCTCCCCCCCTTGCAATCGCTCGGGTTGCAACAGATCCCTCGTCGCTAGCTATGCGTCACTGCAGCTAGAGGGCGTACACGGGTCGATGAAGGCCCCCGTGTCGAAAATCCGGGTCCCGATGTTGACGCTGTTCCGGTTCAGCATCGACGATAGGGTGGGCGCAGCGACCGCGTCCTGCGGGGGCCCTCGGGGAGAGGCGGAAAGTGGCCTAGGCGCGGATGACGCGAGCGGAAGAGCGGTGGACGGCACCCGATGAGTGGCGGACGAAAGCAGGGGAGCACTTGACGGCTGCCGGCCAGTGGCGAAAGAATGCCGAGGAGTTATTGAAGAGTGCCGGGAAGTCGGCGGCCGTGGATCGGTTTGGGAATGCCGGAAAATGGCGAACGCAGGGCGAGAAACCCCCGAACCGCGCCGGGAGTTGGCTGATGACGTCCGACGAGAGAGCGAGACACCCCGTGTACTGTATCCCGCGGGCGGTGACCGGTGCTCCTGGGTCACGGGGTGCAGCAGCCTGTGGTGATCCTGACCACACGTCTTACAGCCGTCTCCACGCCGACAGGATCCGTCGGAGTGCTCGTGGGCCAGGCAGCTCGAGCAATAGCGGTTCGCGAGAGCCGCTCGGAGCCGCTCCTCGGCACTAAGGCGTAGGAAGCGCCGACACTTCTTCAATGGATGGATCCCATTACAGACTCGGCATCGGTAGGATTGTGTACCTCGAGTACATCTGCTCTCCAGTGACTGGGTGTTGCGTGGGCGTGGCGACATTGTGCTGAATATGATCTTGGAATCCGATTCCGAACTGATCCGTGTGGGCACCTCTCCCTGATCCAGTGAGTCACCGAGGCTGCGGGCAACTCGTGCGGAAAAAACAGACACGCTGCGGGGGTTGACTGGAGATAGTGGGCCGGTTAGCACCCATCCGAAAATGGTCTCCTGACCGAGAAGCGACCCGCAGATGTTAGACTTGGAATTACCGAGGAGAATGGACGGAAGAATGTCAGCTCCTGAATGGACTGGGCAGCCCCTTGAGACGATCTCGCGAAATCGGATATGATGGCAGATTTCCTGCCAACTGCGGAAGAACGTAAGCCGCAGTCTCTAATTGTAGCCCGGGTCTTGACGGCGACCGAATGGAGAAATGGCACAATTTAGTAGACTGCGCGGAAATGGTTTGATTAAGGCCGGAAACTTGGGCTTGAATCGTTTTGAAGGGAGGCTTAACGAGGTTGAACAGTCGTTCCGTTATGAATGTCGCTTCGGACCCTGAGTCTATTAGTGCTCGTGCCTGGACGGTGCACCCCAAATGGCACACGTTGATAAGGGCCGTGCCCAGTAGGACGGCTCCTGACCCGGAGGCGAAACACACCTGCACATTCGACTGATCTTCTGAGCCGTTTGCTGGCGTAGGCGGACTTGGAGCGGTAAGCTGCGTAGGCGGACTTGGAGCGGTTGCGAATGGATTACCGCGGTGCAAGAGGGTGTGGTGTCTGCTGTGGCAAGTGAAGCAGGTATGGGCGCTCGGGCAGTCTCGTTGCTGGTGGCCTCGGGCAAAACAGTTTAAACATAACTGCTTCCTCCTTATGTAGTCAGAGCGCCCATTTACATCCATTTCTAGGAACCGCGAACATAAGCGAATGGGGTGGTCCTCCCTTGAACAGAGATCGCAGCCCTTTTGGCCGGAACCACTCGAGTCTCGTATGAAGTGAGCCTCCGAGCAGGGGCAGTAGGAAGTCCCGACCTTGGCGGAAATTGCACGGAGCCACTAGGCCTGACGTCGTCGATGGCCTCCAGAGTGCGATGGCGCTCTGTCAGGAAGTTGTCTAATTCCTTCCATGTTGGAATCTCGGCCTTATTAGGTACGGATTGCTCCCACATAGAAAGTGTGACTTTGGGGAGCTTTGACGAAATCATAAACACCAGGAGGCAGTCCCAGGCCTCAACATTGATGGCGGACATTGCTAGGGCTGTCAGACAACTCTGAATGGTGGCTTGCAGCTCCTTCAGCGCGACCCCGGACTCTTGAGAAATAGCCTGGATGTTGAAAAGGATCTTCAACTGGCTGTTGACCAATAGCCGCGCGGCGTCAAACCCCTCATGGGTAAGCGGAGCCTTGGAAACAATGGCGTGGGCGTCACCACTTGTTTTGGACAACAAGTGGAACAACCGCTCTACCGGGGTGAGCCGCGAGTTTTGAATGTAAATGGCCGTAAACAAGTCTCGGAAGGTGGGCCACCGAAGATAATCACCCGCGAAGACCTCGGTATCCACCGGAGGTAACCGGCAGCCTGTAGACGCGGGCGTGTGAACGTTGACGGAAGCCGGAGTGGTATGGGAAGCAATTCTCTCTCGAAGCTGGGCAATACACCTCGAATAGACGGAGTAGCAGTAGCTGTACTTCGATTCCAGCACTGTCGAGATGGCCGCATTGTCGTCGGACTCAGCTAGCAAATCGGAGCAGCTCTCGTAGCTTTTCTCCACCTTCTCCCACAGTGCCCGAATTTGGTCCCGGTGGACTTCGCACATGTATTGGGAGCCCACTTCTGTTTCTCTGGCGGCCGGAGTATTTATGTTGGCCTCAAATTGGCTAACTCGATCTGAAGTGGCGATGAACTTCTTCAGCGCCACGTCGACCGCACTTTGAGCCATTTTTTCAACGGAACGAGTCTGCCTCTGTGAAGGACCGGAGCTCGTGTTGACAGGTTCGTCACTCTTCGCCCTTGGAATGACACTGTACGAAGCGGTAGCCGGTCACTAATGTGATGAGACCGGTGAGATCTCGGACGAAATGCGATTGCAAGGCCAAGTGGGAATTAGTAGCGCCGATGTCGAGAGGAACGTCGGAAGCGGCACAATTCGGATGTGGGAAAAAACTTCAGGAAGCCCAAAAAAACCAGATGGGCCAAGGTTTGTCGAGATTCTAGGCGGATGTTGCCAGATGCGGAGTTGCAGAACGTTGCAACGTTAGGAAAAAAATGCCGGAGCGGAAAATGGAAAAGGACCGGAAAATTCGTGCTCGTTCGGAGAAATAATTGATGACTGTCTATATATGTATATTTCGACCAGTATGGCTCGTACGTAAATATTTAATTCCTAACTATTTTCGAATTTGCGGAGCCGGAAAGGTGGACTTGACCTTGGCTTGGATTTAACACAAAGAGAAAATAAATAATTAATTTTTGCCTAATTGGCGGATTTAATTATTATGGAGCCAGAAGGGTGGAGTTGAAAATCTCAAGTTTTAATCACTTGAGGTTAATTATCACGAAGCTGGAACGGTGGAATTGAAACCGCGGCTCGATTCTGACAGAAGATCGACAAATAAATTATTTAATTATAATTGTTTTGATAATGAAATTTTCGACGAGTGGCCGGAAAGGTGACGGAAAATTCGGACTTGGAGTTGACACGGAGGGAAAAACAATCTTGCAGCAGTGTGAACGAAATTTAATGTTCGGATCACTGCTGAAGACCGGCAGAGAGATGGAGACGGAAAAATGTACTTATCTTTTGGCGGAACAATGCCGAGAACTGCTGGCAGAAGAAAATCCAGAAATTATCCGGCTCGAAGGACCAAAATGTGTAGGGGGGCGTTGGTTCCGCAAAAAGATTCCAGAATGGGGTTGAAAGATTAAAAGTCGGGGGCGTCTTTAGTTTTAGTATAAATCACGCGTTCAGCTTTATTCGGCTGCTTGCATGAGATAACTAACTTAACTTAGAAACTAGTACAAAAAAAGAGATCGACGACAACCAACGAGCGAGAAGAGAGGGCACAGAGGGGCGAGTGTGGATGCGCTCTTCAGCGCGGGTGCGTTCTTTAGCGCGGGTGCGCTCTTCAGCGCGGATGCGCTCTTCAGGTGAGCGGCACAACGGCCCCTCACCTAAACAGGTATGTTTACTATATCGACGCATTTCCGCAAAAGTATCGTAAGTCGCTTTTTTTCGAAATTGAGATTTTAATGCAAAATTGTTAGGCACCTAATGTCTCACTACCCTGTGAAATATTATAACTGAAAACCCTATAGTTCCGATAAAAATTAAGTTTCAATTTTATCGTGTGTTACAGTGCTTTTCAATGTGCGCGCGAAATTATCGTATGTCCATAAACATTTTTTGCATGGTAATACTTCGAACGCACAAAAATAAAGAAATACAATAACAAATGTTTCTAATCGCTTAAACATCTTATGTTTTTGCTTATTGTTGGTAAGAGATTAAATAAAAAAAAAAAGCTTCTCCTGTAAAATTGGATTTTTCAACATACGATACTTTCGCGGGAATGCGTTAATATGATGATTATTTTGTGTTAATATGTTATTGATAACAATTCGTTAGAGATGGATGTTGATCGATAGTGAAGATAAAAGCCGCGGCCCAACGCTGTCGGAGCGGAGCGACCCAGAAAACGAAATCGCGCGAGCACGAAAGACTGAAAGCGTTTTCAAGCGGTGTTTATTTATTTTATTTATTTTTTTCCGCCAACTCCAACTTCCGACAAATCCTTACAAAACAACATACATACTACATAATAGGTGCCTGATTATCAAGCCTTTTAAAACACCCTTATCAGAGCCCCACTTAATTCGGAGGCACATGCAAATGTAAACTCCCGAACGAGTCTAGGAGCTTCATCGCGCCAGGATGTAACAAATACTTAGGCTAATGGTGATGCCAATGGTATAAGTGAAGAAAGAATTCAACAATTGATAGCAAGTTCTATGGAGACATTTTATATAAACATGGCAGCAACTTTGTCCGAAGAAGTTCGTACAACCCTTAATAGCTTGTCGTTAAGCGGGATTCCGCGAGGAAACCCAGAATAACCGCAACTTGAATGGGATTTTCCTGCACCCTTGAACCATCTTCGTATAAGCAAAGATTATAAAGTACATAGATGGGACATCAGGGCCCAAAACGGTCAACTTTTTTCGTCGAGCTTGTTGGTGAGGGGGGAACGCACATATATACGATTCTATTTTTAGAACTCGTACATGTATGCGTAAAAAAAGGGTGCGCTTTTGTATGTATGTGTGACTGCTCGCAAGACGGCGTAAAAATTTTTTGGCTTCCAATTTTCATTTTCAATTTCTTGTTTCTGTTTTCAATGGGCCGATGTGGTAGTCAGTAGAACAAATGGTATTTTTAGTCGCTGCAGTTTAAGACGGGGTGGTAGCGTAATGCATAGAGTAGTTACTTTATGTACAATCTTTTTGTGTTCAAATCCTAGTAAGGACTTGTAACTTTTTCTTTCTTTTATAATTTTTTTTTTATTTTTCTTTAATTGTAGTTTTAATGAAAATTTAATACTATGTCCGGCTAATAAAATTTCAAGGGAGTCCCTCCGGAATTTTGTTATCCGACACGTCCGTCACTTATTTTTACAAAAATTGTAATAGAATGCAAAAAAAAAAAATAAAAGAAAATATAAAAATAATCATAAAACTGAAACGTTTTAAAAATTTTAACGACCGCCCAGTAACAAAATAGAACCCAGGACCCGAAGGATAAGGATCGCGCGCTTTCCATCTAGGCTACCCTCGAAGGCCATCGAAGTTAATCTAACGGTAGTTAAAGTTGGTATTAAAGAAAACGCAAGGATCCATAGTAAAATCCGAGCTGATGAGTGAAGATAGTAGAAGATATTTCTGATCTCTTTGCTCTCACACTGGTTCGATTTGAACGTTTCAAACTTTCATTGTTCCAAAAATGTTACGTTCTAAAAATAGAATTCTACAGCGGGTTCCACGACTCGGCCTGCCAATATGCCGTAGAACCCGCATTTATAAGGATTTTTACAGCGGGTTCCACTACAAACTGAGGCGATTTTAAGGGGATTTTAAAATTTTTTTATTTTTCTTGATTTAATTATAAATTTAGACAAAAAGTTTAAAACAATAAAAATATAATATAAATAGATTTAAAATTAAAAAAGGATTGGCTTCCCGTGCCCGATTTGAACTCATTTTACTCTGCACATCAGCCAAGCACTCTACCACTAGGCTATCCCTCAATCGTTGTCGCGCGAAAAATTTCTCAAACTTAGCTTATCGCGCAATGGAACCCGCTCGTTCCAGCGAACCCGCCATAGAAAATTTTTCTTTGTATGAGATGTCCTATCTATGTACTTTATAATCTTTGGTATAAGCTTAGACAGTGGAGCACGATCCAATCACTTTAACAGACGTAGTAATAATTCGCCGGTAGCTCAGGAACCTTTTAAAGCAGTCATGCCCAGCCCATTGTTCTTGCCGCTCGCATTGTTTCTGTTTCTGCTCCTAAGCATAGGCAAAGCAATCGCCGTATACATGCACGACTCACTCCATAAGCAAAGCTGACTACACTCTGACTACTCTTCATTCTTCGCGTCTTCGTTGATTTCGGAAACAATACTTTCATAGGCTTCGCCGGTATCTCGCTTGCCCGAATGTAAATTTTTCATCTTGTACAAGATGTTTGCCATTGAAGAAACTAATTTTTTCCTGAAAATTGGTTTTGTGAGCCTCAATGTATTGTTTTGCTTTAACGTGTTAAGAAATAAAAGAAAGTTTAATTTTCAAAGGCATTTCACAACATATCATGGTGACATAGCTTCTTTATCAATTGAACAGATATCAATTAAATACAAAGAATTACTTTCCGTTTTTTTTGTTTCTGACGCTCTAAAAATAATTAAGCTTATTGAAAAAAATTGTAATGAAATAAATGAGAAATTTTCTCAAATACAATTTAGAAAGAAAAACTCTCCATCAGTCAGAGCTGACTCCATCAGGAAATGTTGACCTGCTTTGGAGGGAGTGGGGAAAATTTGGCCAACTCCATTGGAACAGTTCCTTTATCGCGAAACACTGTGACAAGAAGAATAGAGGATCTCAACAGTTACTTGGATACACTTTTATGTGAAAAACTTAAGTATTGTTCATTATTTTCACTTGCATTGGATGAGCCTTGTGATATTACAGATATCAGTCATCTATTACTAGCAATTCGGATGGTTGACTGTGACTTCAATATACATGAAGATGTTCTTGCACTGATACCACTTCTAGAAACTACAAAAGGCATAGATGTATTCAACGGAATAAATGCAAGGATTGACCTCAAAGCCGCGTCTAAAAAACTAGCGTCCGTTTGCACAGATGGGACACCTGCCATGCTTGGACGAAAAGATGGCTTTATTGGACAATTAATGAAAAATGGAATTGGGGAACCCACATTTCATTGTGCAATTTACCAAGAGGCATTGTGCGCTAAATGGACAAATACAGTGCACACAATGAATATGGTCGTCAAAATCGTTAATCGAATTCGAGGTGGCCACAGCTCATTGACACATCGGAAGTTCAAAAAATTCCTTGAAGAATGCGAGGCTGAGTACGGGGATCTCCTGATGTATACTGAAGTTAGGTGGCTAATTAGAGGAAAATACCTAAAGCGATTTTTTGAATTACGAAAGGAAGTTGTCGACTTTGTGGAATTTGAATTAAAAAATCATAATATTTTACATGAAATTAAGACAAAAGAATTTAACATTAATTTAGCTTTCTTGACAGATCTCACAACACAACTAAATTGCCTTAATATTTCTCTGCAGGGCCAAAATAACTCTGTTTTTGATTTAGTTTGCTTAATCGAAAGTTTTTTTTTTAAAAATTGATATATTCATATTCGAATTATTCGATGAATTTCAAGTTTCTCTTTTTGATTTTACGCCATTCATAACACATTTCCATAATTTGAAACAAAGTTTCGAAAATAGATTTAAGGATTTTGAATGCGTTTCACAATTCAGATTGTGAACTACGTCGTTCGCTTCAAATAAAATGTAATATAAAAAATTGATGCACTTTTTTTATTAATTTGTCTTCCCATTTTCAATAAATTTGAAAGGTCAACACGCGAGATTCACAAAGCCAATTGACGCGCTGAACCCACGAAACTTCACATACCCATATATGTACATACATGCACAAAAGACTTTTTGAATCTTCGATCGCGAGCAAACGGTTAGAGAATGAGCAGAGCAAACGAAAACAGAAAAAACTGTTCTTCGGCTGATACCGAGCAAAATTTGTATACGAGCAATTCATTCGGTTGCTCTCAGACTTTTTGCTCAAAATCTCAGTGTCGAACACTTATTTTGAGACCGCACGAATCGGTTAACAGTTATTTGCAAGCTATGGTTAAATGTAATCCGCATTTGGGAAACGATCCACAGGACATCCGCAATTCACACAAGAGTGATGTCCGCAACTGTACGAGTTAAGAAGATCTGAATTGTTTTCAATTAAGGGGAGGGTAAGGTCAAATCATGCGAAAAAAGCCATGTTTTTGTGATTTTTTCCTGACGACACAGTTAAAATTTATTTATTCAACCAACGGTATATTAAAGTATGATATTAGAAGAATGTTTTATCCAATTTTTACAAAAAAATATTTAAACATATGGCAATGGTAGCAATTTTCCGGACGTGTCGCCAAAAAAAGTTGAAAGTTGAATTGCGGTGCCCCTCATAACTCGGTGCTGGATCATTTGTAATCAAAAAATAAAAGTTCATTCCCAGGTAACGCTGTGAAGGTTTTTTTGAAAATTGCAATTTTTTAATTTTTTCGAAGACTTTGAAGTGAAAAACTCAATTTTTTTGGGAAAAAATCGGTTAATTTGTCATTGCAAAATCAAAATTATGAACAAAAAAAAAAAACTCGATAGCGTTACCTCGTAAAATATGTACAGAAATAGTGTTTAAAATTTCAAAAGGATCGGTGCAGTAGTTATGAGAGGCACCGACTTTGAAAACGTGAGTTGTGGGAAAAACGCTTTAAAGTTTTAAACACAAAAAAATCCAGTGTAAAACGTTTATAAGCAACTTCGTCAATAACTAATAACTTCGTCAATTTTGCTTTAATTGACTTGAAATTTTGAAACAATATTCTTCAAATATTATGCATTCAATTTAAAAAATAAAAAAAAAATTACAAAACAAAAATTTAATACCTTACCCTCCCCTTAAATACCATAATTCACGCTCATCGAGGCGAATGCGCAAACCAAAAACCGCTTTTGTTGTCCCAAATCGACCGCTATACTAGTTTAAGCGCATGCGTATGGTGTGTGTAATCACTAACCATACAGCATATAGACAACCCATTTCATACAACGAAAATGGACGCAAAAATTTCTTGCGACAGGCCCCAGCAGGCCCCAGAGATGATTTCTTACGCTCATCGTTCGTTCATCTTACGCTCATACTCTCATAAAATGCTTTCTGTTTCTCAGTCTCTGAACGGAGCGCGATGAAGAAGGTTGGCCTGCGCTTCGGTTGATCTTTGTATGTATGCGTGTCACACATTCACATACACGGGTGTATGTGTGCGTGCGATTTCGCACAACATTTTGATTTTTCTTACTTTTCAGGCTTGCTACCCTAACAAAATTCGGGTATTTGTTATTTGGTGAAATGACGAAAGAAATTATATTATTTTTTATATTATATTTTTTATTGTTTCAGCATACATTTTAAATTTATTTAGGAATAAGATTAAGTGTTGGCAGTAAAATGTTTTGCATATATATATTTTTACGAATCAATAAAAATCAATATACTGAGATAGGAACAGGGTATATTTCAGTCGACATCCCACAGTGGTCGATTCGGTCTCGATAGCGGCATTAAATTAATAACTTCTGAAATATTAGAGATATCTTCAATCGGTTTTTATACCCTTGCAGAGGGTATTATAATTTTGTCCAAAAGTGTGCAACGCAGTGAAGGAGACATCTCCGACCCTATAAAGTATATATATTCTTGATCAGGATCACCTCCTGAGTTGATATGAGCATGTCCGTCTGTCCGTCTGTCTGTCCGTTTCTACGCGAACTAGTCTCTCAGTTTTAAAGCTATCGTCTTGAAACTTTGCACACACCCTTGTTTCCTTTGCACGCAGTATATAAGTCGGAACGGCCGGGATCGGCCGACTATATCCTATAGCTGCCATATAACTGATTGATCGGAAATGGTATAACTTTGGTGTTTTTAGAGTTACAGCGTTCAGATTTTGTACGAATGCTACTTTAGGCAAAATAATACAACATGCCAAATTTTATAAGGATCAGCCGACTATCCTATATCTGCCATATAACTGATTGATCGGAAATGGCATAACTTCAGTGTTTTTCGAGCTAGAAAGTTGGGATTTTCTATGAATTCTATTTTTGAAAAAATAATACGACTTATCAAGTTTCATATGGATTGGCCGACTATATCTTATAGCTGCCATATAACTGAACGATCGGAAATGGTATTTGGTAAAAATACCAACTTTGGGGTTCTTCAAGATAGAAGTTTGGGATTTTTTTTTTAGATTTTGTCTTGTAATTTATTGTTTATATTTAGATATTCCCATAAGAATCGGTCAACTATATCCGATTTTAGCGATATATATCCTGTTTTAGCTGCAAGGGTATATCAACTTTTGCTCCGCCCGAAGTTAGCTTTCCTTTCTTGTTTATTTTCGGTTTGTTACTCAATTTTGCATTATGTGGACAAAAATGAAATTTATAGTGTTTTTTTTTTTTAATTTTTTTTTTTATATTTAAAAAAAGACTTTTATTAAATTTTTTGTATTCTAAAGAAAAAGAGTAAGAAATAGAATTATAACTTATATTATACAAGAAGGAAATAATAAACATATATGTACATTATATACAAAAATTAAAAAAAAAAATTATTATTCTGAATCTTGACTTTCAGAGTCGGACAAATCGGTTTCAAGATTTTCTGCTGAAAGCAACCTCTTAACTTCTTTGTCCATAATAATATTTTTCGATGACGACATTGAAGAGCCATTGGACATTGAAGATATAAGAGGATCAGAAGAAACAAAAAGGGTATTCATTATATCCTCCATTGTGTTTTTTCTTGAATTTTTCCTTGTATTATTTTCGCGTATGTTTCGATAATCTTTATTCCTTGCTTCAAGCGCTTTCTCTGACATCATACCAATTGGAAGAAAAAAACTGTTTATGATGTCTGCTAAAGATTCTGTCAACAGACGATGGCATGTAAAACCAGGGGTATACATTTACAAAAATTTATGCAGTTTCCATAGCGTACGATTCGACGTTGCAACCATGATTCCTGCAACATCATGAGCAACGGGTGATTTGAATCTACGAATATGCTCTCCAGCTGGTTTGGGAAATAATGACAATGGTTTAATGACAATAGCGTGATTATCTCTTTGTAATTGGTGCATATGTGATTCGAATATTTTCAACAATTCATTGTGCTCTTTTAAAAGAGCATCTAGCTCGCTGAGCTAGATATTCAATATTTTCAACAATTCATTGTGCTCTTTTAAAAGAGCATCTAGCTCGCTGACGATACGTCTGGCATAAAATGAATCAAGGTTATTATAATCACAACGTACATTCACGCTATTGGCAAGTTCGCTTCCGGAATGCTGGCCGCCCATAAAGTAGATTTTTAAGAATATATATGGTTCGTTTTTATGATAAACTTGGCATTTTATTTTTAATGTAGAATTGTAATGTTGACCATTTGCATCAGTATTTTGTTGCTTCGGTTTGTTCTTTTTGTTCTTCGGTTCTTTCGGATCTGCTATTTCACATGTTTCAAATCACGCCCTTTGCGTTTTATTTACATTGCTCACTGAACAAAACACTCAATGTATTTACTTAATAATTCACGATTTTTGCGCCAGTTTAAATTGAGTTAAAATTCTATGGTAGCATGATTTTGAGTGTTATGAAGTAGTAACTCACTTTATATGCGATTTGTGATATGTATAACAGGATTTAAGAGGATGAAAATTAGATGTTGGCGGATTTTCAGACCTTTATTTCAAATGTTATTAGAAACAAAAAAATGGTAATGCAGACTTTTAGAATCATACAACACACCACTAAACTGTACAGCAATCTCCAAATGTTTAATAGCCCACTACGCTAATGTTTATTACGACGTAATTTATTAAGACGTTACGACATTGAAATATCAAATAACTTCGTTAGTACAGGGTAATCAAACCACAGCAGAATTCTACCAACAGGGTTATACCCACTTATCACTCATCTTAAACAAAATTTCATGCATGGAAATGGGAAGAGAATTTATCGAACTCTTATCTCGAATTTATTTTTATTTTTATTTTTGCCAAGTCTAACAGAGACAAGGCGCTTGATACATTTATTAAAGGCATTAACGGCGGCTTGGCTAGACTGCCAGGTATCAGAGCTAGGTACAAAGAGCCAGCAGATCTGCACTCCAACTATGCAAAAGACTAGAAAATCAAAATTTCAGAATCAATTAAGCCAATAATTATCAAAACACTTCAAGGAAGTTTGAGGGATCTACTAGAGGACTCACCGTACAAAAAAAATTTGTACAGCAACCATCCAATGCAGCTAGACAACTATTTATCCCAAATTAATCTCATGTTCCACAGACCCCGACACTCTATTTTCCACAGCGTACACCATCAACAATATTCAGCTTACAAAGAAATTTTCACATAAGCACTGAATAAAAACATCCATTAGAAAATACCGACCAATTAACGGAAACTAACAAGCCAACAGCCGAATACTATGCGGAAATTCCAGATTTCGAACAAGAAACAGAGGAAACCGAATATGGCCTTCATTTTATACAGTAGAATGCTCTTCATTACCTTATTTTCAATGTAAAATCGGTTATAGAGAGATAGTTCAAAATTTTAATAGAATTTGGCTCTAATAAAAATTATATTCAACCGCGACTAATGAAAAAACCAATTAAAAATAATAAATCTTTTTATCTAAGCTACATAGCGGGAGATGTTCAAATCACACACCACACAATTGCCAACCCATTTGTTTTAAAAGATACATTGGCCTTCATTTTATAGAGTAGAATCCTCTTCATTACCTTATTTTCAATGTAAAATCGGTACCGGTATGTAATGTAAAATAATCGGTATGTAAAAAATTCAAAATTTTAATAGAATTTGGCTCTAATAAAAATTATATTCAACCGCGACTAGTGAAAAAACCAATTAAATAATAAATCTACATAGCTACATAGCTAAGCTACATAGCGGGAGATGTTCAAATCATTCGATGCTATTATAGAAAATTAAGCACTTCCCGAAATCAATGCTCAAATAAATTTTAAAGTAGAATTTAAATAAAGCAGAATGTTTCTCGCTAAGTAAATATGTTAGATATTCGAATAGAACATACAACAGAAACGAAAAAGGGAAATTGGACGAGAAAAGATGAGAAACAGACATACACTACCAAAGTAGAAGCCACTATAAGAAGTACAAACGAAAATCCAATATATTGGAGGCTCTATGCATAGCCAGAAGCTCTTTGGTTAAAAGTTGCGAAAAAAAAGATCTACTCGAAAACGGCGTGATTAATTAATAATTAATCCTCGTATAACTCGCCAATATGGGTTATAGCGAAAAAATTGGATGCCTCCGGACAGGAAAAACATAGAATGGTAACAGACAATAGGAAGCTTAACTTGGTCACTATTCCAGACAGATACCCTATACCAACATTACCAATGCACTTGCACACACTTTTTTTTCTGTTTTAGAGTTTAAAAGTGGATTTCACCAAATCCCACTCAGACAAATATGAGTAAATATGACTCCCGTTTGGACTTAAAAAAGCTTCTTTTTCCAACGAGCGCTAGATGACTTTTTTATGTAGGGAATATGTAGGAATTATGTGTTCGAAGAAAAGCGACGAAAATCATCTGAAAGACATAGAAGTTATATTCTAAACTCTTGACGCAAACATGAGAAATCACTTGGATAAATGGGAATTTTTTAAGAAAGAAGTTGAATTTTTAGGATTTTTAGTAGCAGATACCAAAATTATGAAAAACCCGAAAAAGTTGAGAGCAGTCGTCCCATTCCCCGAAGACAAATGTCTTCGTTTCTTTTTAGGACTGTCAGGGTTCTACCATCACTTCATTAAAGAATATGCAAAGCTTGCAAAGCCCCTAACAGCCCTTTTAAAAAGGGAAGAGGAACCAGGCCGTATCTAAAAAATGCCTCTGTTTGTAGGGGGGCGATGCTGCCGCCAAAGATTCCAGTAAAGATGAAAATATTGAATTGAAAAGTCGGGGGCGTCTTTTAGTAGGTATAACGCGGTCAGCTTTATTGCGCTGCTTACAAGAGATTACTGAACTTAACTTAGAAAGCCTAAACGCTAAACGTAAATCTAAACCAGAGCGGACGATCGACGACGGCCGACAAGAGAGGAAGAATGTATAGAGGGGCGAGCGCGGATGCGCTCTTCAGCATGGATGAGCTTTTAGGCGCGGGTGGACTTTTCAGCGCGGATGCGCTCTTAAGTTCAGCTGAGCGGCACAACGGCCCCTCACCTAAACAGCCTCAATCAAAACTCTGGTCAATCATTTTTTTTTCGCGGTCTTTTAAAATTTTGGAAATGGCTTGTGCATCAATTCGAGCATCAGCTACCATTCCTGTATTCATCATAAAGCTTAGGCCCAGACAACCGAGGGGCGCTCGATTAAATTGTATATATTAAAGATATATATTGCGGTAATTTTTTAAGCTAAGAGGATTTCGTAAGGAAATTTAAAATTCTTTATTTTAAATTTAAAGGGCAGGAAAGAGATGTTGTAGAGTAGAGAACATTGTAGTTCGAACATAAGACTCTAAAAGGGTCATGCTGTAAATATGTCGAACTGCAATGGCTAAGGAATAGAGGACTAAAGTTTCTAGTCCTTCTATTAGGAATGTTAAAATTTAAGCATGTTAGTAAATGCTGGCTATTTACATCTACATTGATTAACATTGTCCTACGATTGAAGGTGAAGATTTGTAATCCAGTAAAGACATCTAAGTGAAAAACTTAAGAAATTATATTGTACGGATTTTATGCGGTCTTGATGTACTCCATATTGGGGACTCCAGACCCATGTACTCAAGAATCGGACGGACCAAAGAAATGAATAAGTTTTTAGTTATGTAGGGGTCGTTAAATTCTTTTGACCACCTTTTAATGAAAGCAAGAACTCCTTTAGCTTAATTAACCATTGAGAAAATGTGGTTGGCAAATTTAGGTTTAGTGAAAGCCATTTTTGAAAGTTTTCAAGATCAGACTGAAGATTGCATTTGGCAGAGATGGATTTGTATTGGAGATAAAGCTTAACATCATCTGCATACATAAGAGATCGTTAAAGAAGCCAAGTCATTAATAAAAAAAGTCAAAAATAACGGGCCAAGATGACTTCCTTGAGGGACGCCAGGGAATTATGAAAGATTCCTTCCACTTAAGGGGAACAATCGAGGTTTCCAAAGATAAGTTGAAAAAGTCTAACCCACAGCCTGGTATTCCGTCGGGGCCTGGCGAATAAACGGGTTTGACCTTTAGATTTGCTGACCAATCCGATGTCGGACCATATCGGACCAAGCAGATGTATCGATAAGGCCATTAAGTTTGTGAAAATCTGCCACGAAATTTGCCACGGATGGAATCTCCTGATCGACACCAGAAATGCTTTCGATTGAAACCTTAAGCGTGGGGTGATATGGACCCTCTGGGGTTGAAAGGGGGAAAGCTCTGGAGAGAGCGGTAGCATCAGGATCAGATAAAAATATATGGTTAATTTGACCTAGCGAAGAAACATGCCCGCGAAGAAGTCATGAAGCGTGATAAGTGATAAAGTCGGTGAGTTTTCGACAGACCAACCTTATTCTGGGATATTAATGTCACCCAGAGCTAGAAGCTGGTTACGATCGGTCATAAGATTAAAAACGGATTAAATAGCGAAGAAATGATGACACTATGTGGGTTGTAACGAACGCGTACAGTAAGTCATAAAGTTAGGTACAGTAAACTGTCCTTAACACTGCACGGGTGGTCTCTACCGCGCCCCTCTGTCTACTTGGAGAACAGCTTGGCTCAGTCGAACGGGGCGTGGGTATGGGCACGGCAAACTAAACTGTGTACGTTACGGAAATTTGTCGTAGACAGAGATAAGGAAGTGGGAAAAGGAAAGCGGTAGGAGTCGGCCGATCCTTGGGTGGCTTATACTACTGACCCTATTGAATGAAAGACTAGATGTTGTTGTCCTTCGTCTATACCCTCCCTTCCATGTAGACTATACACTAAACAGTGGGGTCTACCCATATTCAACTGCCATGTTTGATCCGAAGTGCTCTAAATAAAAGAATTTATCTCATGTTCATTACGTATAATTAAGGATAATCAAAAAATAAGGAAATATAATCCATGAGAAAATACAATTTATCGAAAAATACAATTTAAACTAATTTTCAAATAGACAAGTAAAAGAAAATGTCATGGTTTTCCCATTGTATTCAAATTCAGTAATTACTCTTGGTTTACTCACTCAGCTTTTCCGACTCTGCATCGATCGTTGGGCCCAAGAAGATGAGGTGCTTTTTGCTGTTTACTTAATTAAAAGAGAAAGAATACATTGGGGAAATACCTGACTAATATTACTGACTTGGCCTGCTTATGAAACTACTTAAAATAAGGTCCTATGCTAAATAATTCATACTCCTTGGAGTTTACATTAGGTAATATTAAGAAGATTAAGGATTTATAAAATTAAATTAATGAAAATTATACATGATTTCAGTTAGGGTGGGATTCGATACTAATTTGGCGCCGGTATCGAGGTTCGCCTTGGAATAATTTTGTGCAATTAAATATTGCCGAAAGTGTACATACACATGCTCGCAGGCAAGGTTAATGTTTTTCGCACTGTGTAATACTGGTAGGTGGTCTATTCAGGCTCACAAAAGAAAATAGTCAAGATACGGAACTTTCACTCTAATAAGTGGCTGGCTGCTCGCTGAAGCACAAAGATAAACATAACTGAACTGCAGCGGCAACAGTTGTTGTTGTTGTGAATGTTCTTATGTATTTCTCCTCTACATACTGATACTCCCTACTGCATGCTAACTTGGGGGGGCTCCTCTGTCGCTAGTTACGTCACTCTATCGGCGGTCCATGCGAAGATCACGAAGCTAAGGGTGTCCCATTTATTCCATGTTGGGGGTGGTTACTGGGTGGCTTTGGCTGCTCCGATCTGATCCAACGCCCGATTCAATGGCCAAATTCCAACCTGGTCCACCTGGTCGGAATCGTAGCACACTGTGCCCCCACAAAGAATTGGTCATGTTGGCGTATTGGAATTATTTAAACACTGTCTCACCTTGTAAATTTAGTCCAACACGATCAATAACTATTGTTTTTAATTTTATTTTAGGCCGAATGATTTCGTTGCACTGTGGTTTTCCTTCTTTAATTTATCACCACACGTGTTTGCCGAATTTCCTATCGCTTTTAAAACACGCTGATGGAAACTTCTTACTCGGCCAAAGATCAAGAAAAGAATAAATGCTAAGAACTGGCCACGAGTTTCAGCGTTCCCATGCTTCCATAAAACTTCCCTACCTAACGGAGTAATCGTATGATTTTCTACCTACTTTGGTCCGTTTCTGCAAGTGTGGGTGGGAATGGCACTTGTCTATGCAATTCTGTTCCCATCTGTTGGGTGGATACAGTCGAGCAACGAAATATTGGCCTACCTATATGTTTGTTTTTATCTTTGGGTGGATACAGTCAAGGAACGAAATATTGACCTACCTATATGTTTGTTTTTATCTTTGGGTGTATACAGTCAAGGAAAGAAATAATGGCCTGCCTATATATTTGTTTTGGTTTTGGAATGAGGTGCACACTTCACACCCCTCCCCTACAGTTTGAATCGAGGGGAAACACCCTTGCATTAAAACTGGATAACACTAGGAGAGTGCACCATTACCAAATATCCGTGGCATGATATTTACCCATTTCTTTGCAATTCAGGTCCTCCAACAAGTAACAAGATTGGCCTAATTTCTTTTTGATTCGGGCTTTCGTACCAACTGGAGCAAGCTTGGCGTTAAAATGATCAGCTGCTTTGCTTAATAAGAAGTTTCTTTTGGTAACAATTTGCCCTTCCTCAAAAGTTCGAGGTCGGCATCTCAGATCATAGCTACGCTTGTTTCGTTCGTAGGCTTTCGAAACATATTTATCGATGCTCGATCTGATTTGCTGAAATTCGTCAGATCTGGGTAATCTAGCACTGCCTTCGGATAGGAGGTTTAGATTTCGCAATAATTTAAAATCATGGCCGTGACTAAGCATGTGCTGGCCGAAAACTGCAAAATAAGGTGAAATTCCTATTGATTGGTGGATGGAATTTCTAAGCGCGGCGTTTATGCTGCTCAAAAAGGTATCCCATTCGCGTTGGTCTGCCTTGATATATGCTCTAAGGGTTGCGTTTATTGACCTGTTTACGCGCTCTGCTGCGTTTGATTGTGGGGCGTATACACCTGTAAAGATTTGTTCGACACCATATTTAGAAAGGAAGTCAGCTAGTTCGCGACTCTTGAATTGAGTACCGTTATCGCTAACGATAGTTTCGGGTACTCCAAAACATGTAAATATATCCTCTTTTAGGATGTCTATGACTACACTTGATGTGAACTTTTTGACCGCCTTCAAAAAGGTAAATTTTGAGAAGTGGTCGAGGATAATCAGTATCCCTATGTTACCTTTCTTTGTTCGTGGGAATGGTCCTATAAAATCTAAGTATAGATGTTGGAACGGTCGTTCAGATGTCACTTTAGCTCCCATTGGTGGTTTTAAAGGTCGATTCGGTACTTTAGTGGTTTGACACACCGGGCAATTTTTGATATAATTCCTAACGTCTGCTACCATATTGGGCCAATAGAATCTTCGCCGGATTTGGTCTAAGCATTTGGCGATACCACAATGAGCTGAAGCTGGCTGATCGTGTGCTGCATATATTACTCCGACTCGCAGTGAATTGGGAACTAAAAGTTTCCATCGATCATCAGCATGGCCGTTTTCCGAAAACTCCGTTTGATGATAAATATAACCATCAATAACCTGATAATCTGGCAAATCGGCGTTCTTGAATTTCTCTATCAATGAAGTATATTCGGATGACTTGAATGCTTCTGAGTCCAGGTCGATTTGTGGAAGAGTTTCGTACTCCAGAGCGGAGATTATATCTGCAGCTGAACTTTCATAAGTTCGGGAAAGAGCGTCTGCCACAACATTCTCACTTCCTTTGCGATGAACAATTGTGAAACCATAACCTTGGAGCTTAATAGCCCATCTGGCCAATCGCCCATTCAAGTCGTATTGGTTCATGAGCCACTTTAGGCTTGCATGATCTGTGACTACCTCAAACACATGTCCTTCGATATACATTCGGAATTTCTGATTTGCTAAAACTACTGCTAGGCATTCTAGTTCTGACACCGTATAATTGCGCTGAGCTTTATTTAGTTTCCTTGACATATATGCTATGGGACGTTCGCATCCTAAGTCATCTTTTTGTGCTAGGACAGCTCCTACACCATATGAAGATGCGTCACACTGCACTATGAATGGCTTATCATAGTCTGGATGACTCAAAAATGGAGCAGAGCACAGCTGCTTTTTGATTTCTTCAAAAGCTGCTTGGGCCATGGGATTCCATTGCAATAGTTTTCCTCTTAGAAGTTCGGTCAAGGGAAATATGATTGTGGAATAGTTTGGAATGAAACGTTGGTACCAACCAGTCATTCCAAGGAATCGTCTGAGTTGTCGCTGATTCTGTGGAATCGGGAATTCTTTAACAGCGGATATTTTGTCTGGGTTTACTCGTAAGCTACCTTCCCCAACTATATAACCCAGGTAGTCTACCTGTTTAAGACAAAACTGGCTTTTGTTTATGTTGATAGTGAGTCCTGCCTTACGTAGTTGGGTGGCTACTTCGGATAAGTGCAGCAAGTGGGATTCAAAACTATCTGATAGGATCAACAGATCGTCTAAATAAACTAAGACGTTCTGCTTAAGATTGTACGGAATTACTAGATCCATAACCCAACACATGGTTTGAGGTGCGTTCGTCAATCCGAATGGCATCCGCTTAAATTGGTACAATGGTCTGTTCGGTATGGTAAAAGCTGTTTTGGCTCGAGAATCTTTGTCGAGGCATATTTGCCCAAAGGCGTCTTTAAGGTCAATCTTAGAGATGCAGTGAACCGGTGGGAGACGGCTGAGGAGTCCTTCCATAATAGGAATAGGATAGGCATCCCTCACGGTTACAGAGTTAAGTTTTCGAGCGTCCAAGCACAAACGTACTTTGCCTGGCTTGACGTGAAGCATAACTGGTGAAGACCATGGTGAACTTGGCGCTTCTTCAATTTCGTCCATTTCAAGCATGCGATCTATTTCGTCACACAGCAATTTCTCTCTAGCGGGAGAAATTGGGTAGAATCGTTGTTTGATTGGTTTTGCGTCAGCGACTTCAATGTTGTGTTCGATCAAGGAGGTATATCCTAGTCCTTCTTTTTCAAATGACGGAAAAGAATGGATAACTGTCTTTAGTTGTGCCTGCTGCTTGAGACTTAGAGGCGGTTGCATGGAATCTTATACGGAAATTCCATTTAGATTACTGGAATGTAAAATGAATATTCCAAATCGTTTCCAAAAATCTATTCCGCAGATCACGTCTTGCTTAATTGAGGGAACTACTAAAAATGTGAAATCGGATGATGTGGAGTTGTACGTTAAAGGAAGTTTAATAAGACCAGCAACGGACTTTGATTGTCCATCTGCGGTTCGAACTACACCTTTTGAATTACTAGGAAAAGGGTTTCGCGATAGAACTTGTTGTGCTAAGCTTCCTCCTATAACGCTTTTGTTAGCTCCGCTGTCTAGCAGGGCCAAATATTCCTTTACGAAAACGGAAAGTGTGGTAAATGGTCGTATATCATCCCCCTTTCGTACAATAGATGAAATGGTAAAGCTTCGCAAACTCTTCTTTTTGTTCCAAAAATCGCGTATACGTTGAGATGATCTTGCTCTTCCTGCAGAAGAATATGGATTACTAAATATTTCTTTTCTACGTTGTTGGTATTCTTTGAGGCGGATATGGTAAGGCTTAATTGGTCTTGAAACTGTAGATCTGATTTGTGGACTATTGATACTGGGGTGAGTATCTATTGGGTCCGAGGTTATTGGCGGATATCCCCTCTCAGATTGCGGGGGACATCCCTGGCGGAGTTTTCCGAATTCGCGTTGCATTTCTGGCAGCTCGGCTTATACGTATCAAGCAAACCGCAACCATAGCAGAAAATTCGCCGTGGCTTAAGGCAATCATGATACCAATGACCTAATTCCTCGCAATTCCAACATTTAATTTTCTCAGGTGATTTAATGGCCAAAACCTCACCTGGAAATTCTTCTTCGATCTCGACGGGAATTTCTTCAGAGTCCTGTTGGGCACTCAGTTCTTCCACAAAATTCTTACGCATGACGGGTCGGGTCGTTGACCGCATTCGAAAGCTACGATAAAATTCTTCGTGCCTATGGCACTCCTTTCGCAGACTAGCTAAATCTGGGGTGTCTACATGTAGTAGTTCTAGCTTAAGGTCTGACCTTAGGTAGCGATGTCGCCATCTGACATTGGTTCGCGCAATGAATCGGATATTGATAAGATGGAGTCAAGGAATTCATCAAAACTCTCGTTCGCTCCTTGCTTTCTGCGTCTAATAGCATTTTTAATATCTCGGTCTGATCTCTGATCCTGGTATCTTTCCTGCAAGTGACTGCACAATTCGTACCAATTCATGTGTTCGGATGTTCTATGGATACGCCAATAGAATGAGAGTGCTGGTCCAGCAAATAGAAGATGAGTTAGCTGACTGACTTAGCAGCGGAAAATTACCATTAAGACACTGAGAAGTTAAACAGTTGACTCGGTAAATAAAATCTTCGATTGGAAGATTTACCTACTTTGGTCCGTTTCTGCAAGTGTGGGTGGGAATGGCACTTGTCTATGCAATTCTGTTCCCATCTGTTGGGTGGATACAGTCGAGGAACGAAATATTGGCCTACCTATATGTTTGTTTTTATCTTTGGGTGGATACAGTCAAGGAAAGAAATAATGGCCTGCCTATATATTTGTTTTGGTTTTGGAATGAGGTGCACACTTCACAGGGTGGTTCAGACGAAAGCGGTATAAATGAACATATAATGTATAAAAACTTAGCGGACAAAATGATTTTAATGCAAATAAATTTTATGTCCCCAAACTCTTGTGATTTCACCTATTTAGAAGCAAGTTGGGAGTCTACCAAAATGAAGACTCATCCCCCTTTCGCAGGGTTCGATCACGTCTAAGAGTGGTATATATACTAGGAAAAACTTCGGAGCTAAATATCTGCGGTTTTAACCAAGTTTCTGTAAAGGCTATAATATGGAATGCGAAGAGAGAACTATCAGAATATAGTTTATAGTTTTAACACCTAGTGCTTTTACAATTTGTTGGAAACATCAATTAAAAATTCAGAATTGGAATTTTTTTTTTGAATTTTTAAATCATACATTTATTAAATAAAAAGAAAATTCATAGCCAGTGTCCCAAAAAGAAATTTATGTTGAAAATTATGTTATATTTATGTTGCTGTCCGGAACAACTCACAAGAAGAACAACTAAAACTTAAAAGCAATCGGTTTTTTTTTTATGTTCAGACCTACTCAATACGCTCACAAATTTCATGAGAATCAGTATAGCCGTTTCGGAGGAGTATAGTAACTTAAACTGTGACACGAGAATATTATATATATGGATATGTACATTTTTCTTAGGTTACATTTTTTATCTGTGCATGTCGAATAGTAGAATTTCTAACAAGGTCAATTTGGAACATGTTGAGAAATGTCAAAAATGTCCGCGTGGTGCGTGATGAGAGATAAAGTTGGTGAGTTATCGACATTAGACCACTTTAGTTCTGGGATATTAAACTCATTCAGAGCAACAAGCTGGTCACCAACAGACCCAAAATTAAAGACGGAATAAATAGCGGACAAATGATGCCAGTACGTGGTCGGTTTAGACCAGTGGGGGGCAAATACTCATTTTACATAGCACGCGTACATAGGGTAGGAAATTCAGCAGCAGCGCTGCCGGCACACTGACAGTGTAAGCACTATCAAATTTTTTAGAAGCTCTCTCATTCGCTTTCATTTTGACTCATTTGACAGCCCAAACATAAAAATCAAAATGTTCCCAAAAATTGATAAAAAGTTTTCTCCATAGAAAATAAAGATAGGGAAGCGTAGTTTTTCTTTTGTTTAAGAACTGTTTCTAGCAAAGCTTTCTTTAAAATAAAATTATTTTAATGCCCATTCAAATTTTTGAATTACCGAAAAATGACATCAAAAACTACGTTTTTTTTCTTAGTGGATGCTCTGCTCTCATTGTTTTTCTCTGCTACGCATACACTCAAATTTTAAACATGTGTGCGTTTTGCCCCCCGGTGGTTTAGACAAAGGAGGTATATTATAAACAGGTAATGTATAAAGATATACCGGAAATTATTTTGGTGCAATTTTGATTTTCAATGGCGGAATGCGACAATTCAAAAATCGATGTTTGCACACCAAACTTTTCAATGATTCATGGACAATACATTCTGAGGTATCGATTTCGTTTTCTGTTATATACACGATATGCCTATTATGTCAAACACGGCCTAGGAACACGAAAGTCGTCTCCGAAAGGTTTTGGAGACTCTTCCCAAGAATGGACTTTGCATTAATTTAAAAAAATTCCAACTGACCCAAGCAGAAGTCAATTTTCTCAGCTTCGTTATAAATGAACAAGGAATCAAACCCCCCCCAGTCAACGAGTGGAGGCCATACAAAACTATGCTAGACCATTTACCATCAGCAAACTTGGAAGGTTTATTGACATCATCATTTATTATCAAAGATGCCTGCCGCGTTCGTGGATGCTTATCCAGGATGCTTTTTCAGAACTCCTTAAAAATTGTTAGGTATACGACCAACGGCCATTTGAATGGACACGATATGAGCACGCCATCTAATGTTTCAGCATTCATTCGGACCGATGACGTCAAGTCGCCATTGGAGTCACCGTACTAGGGCTCGTTTGAAATTGTTTATTGGAACATTTATAGAGTATTCACTCTGACTATCAACGACACGAAAGAAGCCGACTCTGTCAATAGGATTAAGCCTGCGTTTATGGTCTAAAACGATGCCCAAATGGAAGATTACCCTGAGATTTCGGTCCTTTCCAGGACTTATGAGAAGAAACAAGTCCAGTTCAATTCATTTAATTCAAGCGCAAACATTGATACTTTTGCCGCTGTGCTGCCCGAAAAAGAGAACAAAAACAAAGAAAATATTAAGCCGACTGTGCAGACTGGTATGGATCGCTACATCCAAATCAAAAGGAAGCTGAGCACCCTAAACTCTCAACGCAAAATAACCCGTGGCAATGCTAACATAGCCGCAATAGAAACGCCCACGAACTCAAACCGTTTCAAAATCTTGGCAGACTATGAGGAAGCCGCCGAATCTACAGAAGTCGAAAAAAGGAAGCCTAAGCCTCCGCCAATTTACAGACGAGAAAAAAGTTCCAACGTTCTTGTCAACAAAATTATAGAGCTTATTGGCAAGGACAACTTCCACATAATACCACTCGTAAAGGGCAACATCCAGGAAACAAAAGTTCAAACGAAGTCTGAAGATAATTACAGGGTATTATCGAAATACCTCACCGACAAAAAAAACCTTTTATCGCCCGAAGTATCGCCTGCAGAGATAACAAAGGCGCTACAAGAGAAGGGATTTAGCGCTAAGACAGTCTTCAATATCCTACACAAGGATAGAAAGCCGCAGCCACTCTTTAAGGTTGAGCTCGAACCACAAATTAAGCCCCTAAAGAAATACGAAGTGCACCCTACATACAATCTTCAGTTCCTGCTGCACCGCAGAATTACAGTTGGGGAGCCGCACAAACGCAATGGCCCGGTACAATGTGCGAACTGCCAAGAATAGGTCGTAGGTTGTCGTGTAGGTCGTATTTAGATTATATACAGAGAATGCCTCAAGTCGTTGGAGAAAAAGTGGATAGAAAAATTTTTAAAATTTACATGGAAATAGAAAATTTCAGCATGATTTTTGGACGTTTGCCATTAAATAGTAACATTAAACAATTTTATCAAGGTATAAAATTTAGGACACACCATATCAGTGAACTGGCACAGGTGGTTTTAGCTACACCAGCAACTCAGGTGTCGGTAGAAAGATCGTTCTCAGCTCTTAATTTTATTCTGAACGAGAAGCGCACATTTTTAACTGCCGAAAATATTTATTCTTTCTTAATTGTTAAACTCAATTCTTAATTTGAATAAAAAAGTTTTATCTAAAATTTTGAAGTTTTCGTTATTTTATTACAACATGAAAAAAAATTGGAGAAAATTTATGAAAATATTAATATAAAAATAAAATTTGTTAAGTTTATATATTTGTCTATTATTTCCTATTCTAATAGACACATGTTTATAGTTATTTTAATTGTGCGTATATAAATGCAAACGCATATGCACACAAATTAGCGCTTTATCTCTTTCTCCCTTTGTCTTTCACGCTTTGCCTGCGATGAGATGTAGACGCAACAACAAGAAAAAAGACACTTAGTGCTTCCACTTGGTTTGTTTTGCTCAGTGGCTGAGCTCAGGTGCTGAGCGTCAAACGGCAGTGTCCCCTACAAACTGTTTTCGTGAGAGCGCTTTGTGTGTCTCTCTCACCGAACAGCAGAAAACAGAAAACACGATAGCAGCAAAAATAACTGTTCTGTTCAGAGAGTGAGCGCGTCCGTTTAGTTTTTCTCTGTCTTTTTCGTGAGTAGACAGCAAAGAAAATATTGGTTGATCATAATTCGGAAGCTCTGTCAAAAACACAAAAATTGGTAAATTTACGATTGTTCAGTTATATGGCAGCTATAGGATATAGTCGGCCGATCCTTATGAAATTTAACATGTATTATTTTGCCAAAAATAGCATTCGTACTAAATCCAAAGCTCTCTAACTCTAAAAACTCCGAAGCTATAGCATTTCCGATCAATCAGTTATATGACAGCTATAGAATATAGTCGGCCGATCCCGGCCGTTCCGACTTATATACTGCGTGCAAAGAAAAGGGTGTGTGCAAAGTTTCAAGACGATAGCTTTAAAACTGAGATACAATTTCCAACTACGAGGATATTCATTCTATGGAACAAATTATCCAGATGGTAAAGCACACGGCGGGACTGGAATTTTAATCAGAATCAATCACCATTATCATACAAAATTTGCTAAAAACTACCTATAGGCCACATCAATAAATATACACCTCAGTACCACTTCAACCTCTGAAGAGACAAGTTGTATTACAAAGTGAACATCTGCGTGAACAAACCCCATAAAGCTTATCAGCAAAAATTGAACAAACAAATATTGACCACAAAGAAAAATATAAAAAACCCAACAACAAAAACACGCGTATATTCCTCAACCCGGGTCCAAGGCCCCTGCAACTAACCATGCAACTAACCAACATAAAGATCCAAAATTTATAGTAGTAAAAAGAAAAGACAATGAATCATTTAGGACAGTTTCCCCCTTCATAATCCAAAAATCCATAGACTATGCCTGCGGAGGAGAAGTTAATTCCGTAAAAAAAACACGAGACGGAACCCTCTTAATAAAAACCAAAACTCACCTTCAAGCCACAAAACTGCTCAAACTAAACAAAATCGCAGACATGAAAATACTGGTTACGGAACATAAAACACTAAGCTCCTCGAAAGGAGTGATCTACACAACAACCTCAGATACATTATGATGAAGAGACCATCCTTCAAGAGCTTAAACCCCAAAAGTCATAGAAGTAAAAAAAATAATGAAGAAACAAACTACAAGCAACAACACCAACACCAATACCAGCGACTCACTAACAGAAACTGGCCTAATAATTCGAACTTTTGAATCCCACAAACTTCCGGAACTACTTTGAATTGGATACGAAACTGTTCGCGTGCGTGACTTCATACCACTCCCGCTATGCTGCAAAAAGTGCCTCCGATTTGGACACCCTACTCCCACATGCAAAAGCACAGACAAATGTTCAAATTGCTTGAAAGAAAAACACACCACTGAAGGCTTAAACTGCTAAAAAAAAAAAAATGCCTCAACTGCGAGAACAATCCGGAAATCAACTTCCAACACAGCCCGCTCGACCGTAAATGTCCAACATTTCTTAAGCAACAGAAAAATACTATAAAACTATAAAAACTATAAAGCTATAAAAACTACCGAGAAGGTCGACCACAAATATGCTTTGACGATATACTTCGAGCGACATGGATACCAAACTAGAGCCACGTATGCAACAACACTGACCAGCACCACAACACAGGACCAAACAAAACCCCAATCTTCAAATGCCACCACACTAATAGAAAAAAAACTACACACAAAAATCACACAAAACACCATAACCAAATCAGCATCCCACGGACCTCAACTAAAGCACCAAAATCACCCAAAGAACACCTTCAAAATCACACTCAACAGAAAGAGCAAGACTACATCAAGAACATGGATACCGACATTACAGACACCACACCAAAATCACCTTACGCATCACAAATTACAAAGAATTTTTTTTTTTTTTTTTTTATAGCTTTGCTTTTATTTATTGAATCTACTCTTAATTTTGAGACTAACAATAAGTTGACGAATCTTAACATTAAAATGTAACTAACAGTATACTAAGACTGCATTCTGGGTGCGCGTCCCTCAGGTCGGTCGCTGGGTGGGTAAGTCATTGCGACGAAGGCGTGATTGGTTGCTCAACCTTGTTAGACCTCTCGCCAGGTGGTTAGGGTGCACCGATAGCTTGGTTAAGTACTTTACCTTCTGTTCTGCGATCGCTTCTTTGACTGGTAGAATGTTTAAGTCGCGGTGTATGTTTTCGTTGCGAACGTACCACGGTGCCCCGGTGATTGTTCTCAAGATCTTCGACTTGCTATTGCTGGCGTTCCCCCATAACTGGGAGCCGTACATCCATATAGGTTTTAGTACCGAGTTGTACAGCAGGACTTTATATTCAAGGCTAAGAGTTGACCGAGCGTTGATAAGCCAATGAAGGCCGCTGGCTTTTAGCTATAGGTGTGTTCTTTTGGCTTCAATGTGCCGGCGCCATGTGAGTCTTCCAATGTTTCCTGGATGTTGCCCTTTACGAGTGGTATTATGTGGAAGTTGTCCTTATCAATAAGCTCTATAATTTTGTTGACAAGAACGTTGGGACTTTTTTCTCGTATGTAAATTGTACGTATGGGGGCTTAGGCTTTCTGTTTTTAACTTCTGTAGATTCGGCGGCTTCCTCATAGTCTGCCAAGATTTTGAAACGGTTTGAGTTTGTGGGCTTTCTATTGCAGCTACATATGTTAGCATTGCCACGGGTTATTTTGCGTTGAGAGTTTAGGGGGCTCAGCTTCCTTTTGATTTGGATGTAGCGATCCATACCAGTCTGCACAGTCGGCTTAATATTTTCTTTGTTTTTGTTCTCTTTTTCGGGCAGCGCAGCGGCAGAAGTATTAATGTTTGCGCTGCTAGCTGATGCCGTCGTTAAACGCGCTGTCCTTACAGTTGCGGTTGTTGTTGTTATTACGGTTGACGTTGTCAAAGAAGTTGCGGTGCTAGTTACTAATAGCGAGGGGGAACAAGAACGCGCTCTCACGCTCTCTACGTTTAAGAATTCGGCCAAGTTTGGGGTAATTGACCGTGTTTGGGATGAGCTTGCATTACTTTCGGTTGCTTTAAAAGTGAAGTAAGCGTTGTTTCTTTGTACTGAGAGCCGTCTCTCGTCTTGCTCACGTTGACGTTGTGTGCTAACGTCGTTTAGACTCATTGCAATCGAGGTTGATATTGTTCGAGTTTTAAATGTTATGTTTTATATTAATTAATTAATTAATCAATATAAACATTAGCGATTTCATCGCTGAAAGCGTCTTTTCGCGTTGTTGTTGATTTACGAAACCAGTCACTGCACTTTTTTTTTGATATTATTGAATACTTTTTTTGTTATTTTTTTTTTCCGGAGCACAATAACTACACGTCTGTATGCGACGACGATTCGCGGTTAATTGACCTACAAAGAACTTAACATTAAAAATATTCTCCAAAGATAAGTCAAACTCTCTCTCCACTAACTTTAAACCGTCCAAACCAAAAACTAAACCCTCAACCAAAAACAAACACACCAAGACACCAATTTTCATTTTTTTTAAGAAATGTTGCTAGAAAAGATGTCTTTAAAATAAAATACACTTTTTTAGTTCCCATTCAAACTTTTGAATAACTAAAAATTAAATGAAAAAATAAGTTTTTCTCGGTCAGTGAATTCTCTGCTCTCATTGTTTTTCTCTGCTACGCACACACTCAAATTTTAAACGTGTTAGTTTTGCCCACCACTCAACTAGAATAAATAAGTAAAAATCATTTTTGTATAAATGTTGTAAATTATTGTTGTAAATCATTTTTAGTCTTCATTCTCTCCTATAAATAAATAATTATATATTATACGTATAATTCGTATTCGTATATTATTTCGTATAAACAATATTATACGAAATATTAAAGAACGTTACTAAAAACAAGAAAGGAAAGCTAACTTCGGGCGGAGCCGAATTTGATATACCCTTGCAGCTAAAACAGGATATATATCGCTAAAATCGGATATAGTTGACCGGTTCTTATGGGAATATCATGATATAACCAATAAATTACAAAACAAAATCTAAAAAAAATCCCAAACTTCTATCTTGAAGAACCCCAAAGTTGGTATTTTTACCAAATACCATTTCCGATCGTTCAGTTATATGGCAGCTATAAGATATAGTCGGCCAATCCATATGAAACTTGATAAGTCGTATTATTTTTCCAAAAATAGAATTCATAGAAAATCCCAACTTTCGAAAAACACTGAAGTTATGCTATTTCCGATCAATCAGTTATAAGGCAGATATAGGATATAGTCGGAAGATCCTTATAAAAATTGGCATGTTGTATTATTTTGCCAAAAATAGGAATCGTACCAAATCCGAATTCTCTTGCTTTAAAAACACCGAAGTTATAGCATTTCCGATCAATCAGTTATATGGCAGATATAGGATATAGTCGGCTGATCCTTATGAAATTCGGCATGTTGTATTATTTTGCCAAAAATAGCAATCGTACCAAATCCGAATTCTCTTGATTTAAAAACACCGAAGTTATAGCATTTCCGATCAATCAGTTATATGGCAGCTATAAGATATAGTCGGCCGATCCCGGCCGTTCCGACTTATATACTGCGTGCAAAGAAAAGAAGGGTGTGTGCAGAGTTTCAAGACGATAGCTTTAAAACTGAGAGACTAGTTCGCGTAGAAACAGACAGACGGACAGACGGACAGACGGACATGCTCATATCAACTCAGGAGGTGATCCTGATCAAGAATATATATACTTTATAGGGTCGGAGATGTCTCCTTCACTGCGTTGCACACTTTTGGACAAAATTATAATACCCTCTGCAAGGGTATAAAAATAACAATGACTCGCCTATACTTTTGAATTAGTTTTATATCAGACTCTAAAAGTACCGACAAATATGCATAGTTGTACATCCTAAAATGTATTCAAAACAATTCTAATGCAATCTTCGGCTCTTACCTATTCAATTTTCTTTTTATCCCCCCAATGTTATGCGATTGAGACCTACACACTCATTCCTTTATTTTTGTCTCCGCATTCTATCTCATTCAATTCATTTTCAAGGTTTTGCATTTGAATTTCTTTTTTTAGCTATTCATACAAAACTTTATTGTGGACTAAACAAAAAAAAAAGATGCGCTTCTAAGTGAGTGGTTGATAGCCTTGCCGGATCGTAGTCCCCGATTGCTCCGCGGCTCCATATAAGCAGAGTGGTTGGGCTTGTATGGAGCCGCGGCCTAAAATATTTCTAGTGGTGATATCGCAATGAAATGTTGTCGAAAAATCTATAAAAATATTCTAAGAACACTGTAAAAAAAACGTAAATTATAGTTTCCATACACACGGATGGCGCTACTTTTCATAAAATAATTTTGTTCCAAGAATAAATTAAATAATTGATCTTCCAATACAAACGTTGGTTAAATCGTAAACCCCAAATGTGAAACCATCGTAAATTCACACATGACATTTTTTTCGTGCATTGTACATTTCTATGCCCACTTATAAATTGGTCTGAGGTTAACAGGAATCTATTTAAGGGGACCTTCACCTAGATTTGGCCGAAAATGAAGCAAAATTTGAGAATGGATTGCGGGAAAATGAAAAGACAAACGAACTTGAGCTTTTGAACTTTGATTCGTTGTTTATTTACGATAAAAAAAAGTATTCGATATTTAGGAAATTCAAAATGGCGCCTTTAAAATGGCGGATCTCGCCGACCTCGTTTTTTCCGCTTTGTCAAGTGTCGGGCCTCTGGTAGTGAACCGAAATTAGAAATGTATATAAATTTTTAAAATTTATGAAATTTCCTATGGCTTATACCTAACGACAATCAATTTTGGTGAAAATAAACCAATTTTATGGGCGTTTGAAAAAAAAAATTGACATTTTTCCCCTTTTTTTTTATTTTAATCTTGTTTAACAATTATAAATAAACAATTTTTCATGTCAATTTTAGGTATAAGCCATACAAAAAAGTATATACTTTCAAACGCTTCTTGAATGAAGGAAATCGGATCAATAGAACGAGCCCTGTGCTTGACATGAGTTCAGAAAACATGGTTTCGGGAAAAACGCGTTTAAAGTTTTTCGAAAGTTTTCCGTGAAATAACTTTCTTGTTTGATGAGTTACAACGACCACCATCAGTTCTTATAGGTTTTTGGGGTCGCTGATTACGAATCTGAGGTCAAATTGACAAAATTCAAGATGGCGGATCCAATATGGCGGATAAAAAAAATGTTGCATCGGCCAATTTTCAGTAAAATGTCTATGGAATGGTTTTTGTGGTCGAAAAATGTGAATTTATCATTACTTTTTTCATATAAAAATATACATCTAACATTTGGAACAGAATATAGTTTTTTCTTGCAATTTGAAAAGAAAATTTCGAGTTACAGGCTTTGGCAATCATGGAACGTAAATTTATTGTCAATTTTTTGTCGAAACATTGCACTTACATTAGTCACTTATTCCAGGGCCTTATAAAATTCCTTCTTCGATCTCGAAGACCTGCTGCTTGACCTTCTCTTGCAGACGATGCTCAAGTCGGGCGTTCCGAGCTTTCAGTGGTATGTTTCGTTCAGCGCTCGCGACCCTCTCGGCGTCGGCTACGGCGGAGTATCGACAGGCCTCAGTGCCAACGCCTATTTCCATCGCGTCCATAATCCGGAGTAAAGTTCCTCTCCCCTCGTTGAACAGGCACGCAGCGATGTATGCAGAAATTTCGATAACTTGCATTCCGCAGTGCAAGTGTTTTGGCGCCAATTTCCACACTGTTCCGTTGAATGATTCATTGGAGTTTTGCGTATTTCCTCCAAGGCAACGTGTCAGAAGCTCTGTGGTAGAAAGGGCCTCCTGGATAATCTACATTCCTGTAGATGGGCTTGATGGCTTCGGCAACATTATCGGCAAGTGGAGTGGGGTGTTTGAAGGTCGCTAGTGTTCCTTCTCTCTTCGCAACTTGCCACTTGCACCAAGTGTCACTTTTATCGGGGCATAAATGGTGTTGAGGATTTTCAGAGGTCGAGCAACTGTGATAATAAGTTGCCCAGATAGCATTGTACATATCTTGAATGGAATCCTTGTTACTTCTAATCGCCAGGCCGTAATACACAGTCAATTTTGCGACAACTTTTTCTATCAATTTACCGGCCCCCTTTCCACCAAGTCCCTTTGTGGTCTTCTTTAGCTGCCGAAGTCGACTTCCCATACGCTTCTGGACGTGGCCCACGCATTCCTTCTTCGATACCGGGCAGTCTGCATAGGGATTCAAATCAATGATAGCCTTGAAGGTTTTTGTGTCCCCATCGCCGATGTAATTTGCGTACTTGACCCCGAGAAGATTTTCAGATCGCAGAACGAGAAACTCTGACTCTGCGTTTCGGCGAAAAAACTCGGAAAACAAATCGTTATTCTTTTCGGGACATAAGTCACCATCTAGAGCCGAGATGAGCGTGCCACAGCGCGCGTGACATGGGTGCGTTTGACACGCTCTAGCTCATGAACTATGCATCGTATCGAAATATCCTTTGGTACATATATTCTAGACATATAGAACTTTCATTTTATGTCAAAAAAAAAATCGATTTTTTCAAAAAAATTCATGTGAAGGTCCCCTTAATAAATCCCTATTTGTGTCTACTCGAGACACTTTACTACTTAATAGTAGTGTCTACTTTCACTTTTTAGTGTGAAACTCTCGAAATCTTTTTTTATCCTTGTTTTTCCAACAACTCTCCTATCGAAACAGGGTCAAACTATATAATTTCAGAACCGTGG
The DNA here is from genome assembly GCA_018153035.1 of Drosophila pseudoananassae pseudoananassae. Lineage (NCBI taxonomy): Eukaryota > Metazoa > Arthropoda > Insecta > Diptera > Drosophilidae > Drosophila > Drosophila pseudoananassae. The sequence continues at coordinate 1,307,160 of JAECXR010000022.1, read as the reverse complement.
ACTAGAACGACTTTGGACTTTGTGAACGGATGGTAGAAGGTAATTTTTTTTCGCGATCTTTTAGAATTATGCAAATGGCTTGTGCATCAATTAGAGCATCAGCTACCATTCCTGTATTCATAATAAAGCTTAGAGGTCCAGACGACTGAGGCGCGCTAAATTAAACGATTAATTAGTATATATTAAAGCTATATATTAAGGTAATTTATTAAGCAAAGAAGAGTTAGTAAGGAAATTGAAAATTCTATATTTTAATTAAATTTGAAGGACAGGAAAGAGATGTTATACGGTAATGACCATTGTAGTTCGAACATAAAACCTTAAAAGGGTCGTGCTGTGCATATGTCGAACTTTAATGGCTAAGGAATAGAGGACTAAATGCTGGCTATCTACATCCCAATTAATTAGGTTATGCAGAAAAACTACACCGAGCATGGTCCTACGATTTGTTAGGCTAGGTAAGTTAATAAGTAAGAGTTTACTATTAGTAAATGTAAGATGAAGATTTGCATCCCAGTTAAGACCATTAAGTGAAAATGTTAAGAAATTCTTTTGTACGGTTTCTATGCGGGTCTGATACACTCCTATGCGGTCTATTGGGGACTCCAGACAAATGAACCTTACTCCAGTATCGGACGGACCAAGGAAATGAATAAGCTTTTCGTAATGTAGGGGTTGTCAAATTCTTTTGACCTGCTTTCAATAAAATCAAGGATTCGTTTAGACTTATTAACCATTGAGGAAATATGGTTGGCAATTTTAAGTTTAATGTCTAATAGAACGCCGAGATCATTAACTTGAGTTAATTTCTCTAAGGCAATCCCATAGGAGTATACGTAGTCTGCAGAGGGCAAAAACGGTAAAAAGACATAAGCTTTGATCCATTAAGTATTAAATCGTTAGCTAAACACCATTTTTGAAAATTATCAAGATCAGACTGAAGACTGCATTGAGCAGAGATGGATTTGTACTGAAGGCAAAGCTTTACATAATCTGCATACATAAGAACTAGAGAGTTCATTAAAGCAGGGGGCAAGTCATTTATAAGAAGAGTAAATAATAACGGCCATGATGGCTTCCTTGAGGGACGCCAGATGTAGCACGGACCAGACGGGAATGTGTGCTTTTAAATAAGAGTCTTTGTGTCCCTCCATCTAAGTAGCTGGAGATCCACATTAAGAGGTCTGAAGAAAATCCCAGCATTTTCAGTTTACTCAACAACAGTGAGTGATTAACTGAATCAAATGCTTTGCTAAAGTCTGTGTAAATAACATCTGTTTGACATCCTTTTCGGAAGCCATGTATGACAAAAGATGTCAACTCCAATAGGTTCGTGGTGGTGGAGCGACGCTTAATGAAGCCATGCTGACATGGAGAGAACATCGAAGGAAGGAAGGAGTAATTAATTTTTCAGAGATGCAGATTATAGAGATGCCTCTGTAATATGGAGCATTGGACTTTTCCCTTTTTTATGTAGAGGAATTATGAATGATTCCTTCCACTTAAGGGGAAAAATCGAGGTTTCCAAAGATAAGTTGAAAAGTCTTAGAAGAGGTTTGCACAGAGCCCTGATACAGTACTTGAGCACACAGCCTGGTACTCCATCGGGGCCTGACGAATAAATGGGTTTGACCCTTAGAAGGTCAGATAATAAGCTATTCTCGGAGAAAAACGGACAGAAAATATGATTTGCTGATTAAATTTTCTGAGTCAAAAAATGTATTTAAAGTACGCTAAAATTTTTCTAAGGTGACATTTAGATCGGTGCGTGCCAGAATATCTGACCAATCATATGTATAGATAATACTATTAAATTTGTGAAATCAGTTTTACGGAAACAGAGAATCTTATTTGCCACACATGGAAACTCCTGATCGATACCAGAAATGGTTTCGATTGAAAACTCAAGTATGGGGTGAAATGGATATTTTGGGGTTGAATGGGGGAAAGCTCTGGAGAGAGTGGTACGATGAGGATCAGATACAAAACATCTGAAGTCTAAAAACCGACAAAAGAATTTCTGACATGGTTAATTTGACCTAGGGACATGTCAAACATGCCCGCGGTGAAGTTATGGTGTTATAGACCAGTGGTGGGCACGAAACCTAACGGTCGGAGCCGCAGCTCGGTCAAACAACAAATTACAACAACAACCACCACCCTCGCGATGGTTGTCGTCGCGTTGTGCGCAAACGCACCCTTAATAATTGTTGTTGCAAACTCGGGACCGCGGGGTGGGGCCCGCTACCTGCTTCGAAATTTGTGTAGCATTGTTTTTGTAAATCTTCACGGCTCACTGACCGCGCGACTCGATCATCTGGCCCGATTTGCTGGCGCCAAAAATTACGAATAACGGGGGGAGCCTTGAGAGCCCGAGGAGCCATGGGCTTGCCCACCCCTGTTATAGACATTGGACCACTTTAATACTGGGATATTAAAGTCACCCACAGCTACAAGCTGGTCACGATCAGTGTTTGGTCATTGATAATTTTCAATGGCAGTAAAATAAAAAGCCGAATTGTATTAGATTAAACGTTATAAATATTTATTTGGCCGCATATGAAATTGGGATCTATGTATATACAGTATGTTAAATCCAATTTAGGGTGCGAGCGAGTTAACATGCCCTAGTTAACATGCCCTCCCCACAGCCACAGGGAGAGAACACAGAAACGGCAACTGCAAAACTAACGCCGATGGACAACAACAAAAATCGCCAAAAAGAACTCTGACGGACACACACAATTCTCGTTCACTCATACATATTCCCCTACATACTTCTTTGTAATAAAAAGATCAATCTTATTCTGTACTCCAAGCAACACAGTCATTTTATTTGCAAGCCTTCCTTCCAGCATTTTGAAAAAGCGATAGCCATATACGAGATCTCCTCTACTCCCTCGGTTACGAGACTGTAACTGGCGCAGCCGGACTACGAACAAGGGATAAACCATGCCCACCATGCCCATGCCCGATTCGTAATCGAACTACCGAACTGAGCGGACGTGCTTTGTCCGAGCTCCGGGAAAACTGCACTTCGCTTATATTTTCGCCAATATAAGAGAAAAGACGCTGAACTACAATTTATTAAAAGCGACAGACAAGCTTTTTATAACAGTTGTGATGTGCTAAACCAAAACTAGTGCATTGTTCAAAAAAAAAAATAAGTGCCACGCAATGAGCTCATTGAGCAACGATCAAAAGAACGACCGTAGAAGTTCAGTGAACCAAAGAAACGGCTTCTACTCTTACTTTTCAACCCGCGATACCGAAGTGGAAAAATCGGCGATTAAAAGCAACCCGGCTTTACTGACCGCTGAAACCCAACCTTGCTCACCCTTCTGCTCACTCCGACTCCCGCGTCATGGAGTTCGCAGTGTAAAACCCCCCCTCCAATATCGGAAACAAATTTCGCACCAACAACTAGCAGCGCTACAATCTCTGCAACAACAGCGAAAACCCATGCAACTCAAAGTACCGCGACGTCAACGACTACAGCGAGTACAAAAACAACAACTTCGGAAAGTGCCAAAGCGGCAACGGACACACAGACTGGAATGGATTGCTACATCCAAATTAAGCGCAAGCTTAGCCCGCAGAGTAATCCGGCAGGCAATAAAACAAAAATTAACCGTGTCCTGAAGATCGATAAAGAACCAGACAGATCCACTACTAACAGATTTGCCCTACTGGCGGAGGTTGAGGAAAACCAACCAGCCCAAGACACCGCAAAAAAACCCAAGCCCCCTCCAATCTATATTAGGGAAAAAAGCTCGAGTGCCCTGGTCAACAAAATTGCGTCGTTGATCGGGAACGGTGACAACTTTCATGTTGTTCCGCTTATCAAAGGGAACATCCATGAAACAAAGGTGCAAACCAAGACTAAAGAGCACTTCCGAATCGTGTCCAAATATCTGGACACTGTACAGAAAAACTATTACACGTACCAGCTGAATAGCAGTAAGGGCCTACAAGTGGTAGTAAAGGGAATAGAACCTGATGTTACCGCCGCGGAAATAAAAACCGCCCTTATAGAAAAGCGCTTCGCCGCCAAGAATGTTATTAACATTCTAAATAAAGATAAAAAGCCACAACCCCTCTTCAAGGCCGAGCTCGAGACAGAAAGCAGGTCGCTGAAGAAGAATGAAGTCCACCCAATCTACAACCTGCAATATCTTTTGCATCGGAAAATCACTGTTGAAGAGCCACATAAAGGCAACGGCCCAGTGCAATGCACTAATTGTCAAGAGTATGGACACAAGAGTATGGACAGTATGCGGGGACGCCCACAAGTCCGCTTGCTGCACTACAAACAAGGAAAGTACCTTGAAGAAATGTGGAAACTGCGGAAGCAACCATACGGCAAACTATAGAGAATGTATGGTGTATAAGGAGTTAAAGAGTCGCATGCGTCAAGCGACCGCAACGCGCAACCCAAATCCACAGAATGCGTACATTGCGTCAAAAACCACGCAAGACATCTTCTTCGCCAAAGCAGCGAGATCCTCATTCGGTCCACTAAACACCACCAACGGCTTCTCCTATGCCGATGCTCTACTATCTGGAAAGGAAATTCCAATTCAGCCAACTCTTAAAGCGCTCAACAGGCCCCAGAACAGACACACAGCAAAACGGAAACTATGATGCTTACCCTCCAACAAAGTATGATGGAGCTTATGTCATTCATGAAAACGACCATGCAAACGCTTGTTCAAAACCAGAACATGGTGATACAGCTGCTCGTAGAACAACAGTCTAAATAATCTATGCAGGCGCTACGAATATCAATGTGGAACGCCAATGGTCTCTCACGGCATAAACTAGAATTGTCACAATTCTTGACCGAAAACCATATTGACGTTATGCTACTGGTGGAAACACATCTTACAAGCAAATACAACTTTCATATAAGAGGCTACACAATCTACCGCACAGATCAGCCCACGGCGGAACTGGAGTTCTAATCAGAGAACGCATTAAACACCATTTTCACAAAAGGGTTGCAACAAACTTCTTGCAGGCCACATCGATACAAATTCAGTCAAGCAACGGAATCCTTTCAATCGCTGCCGTTTACTGCGCTCCTCGTTTCTCAATCTCGGTAGGACAATTTATGGACTTCTACAATTCACTTGGCGATCGATTTATAGCCGCAGGAGACTACAACGCCAAACATACGCACTGGGGATCACGTCTAGTGACTCCCAAAGGAAGACAATTGTACAATGCAATTATAAATGTGAAAAATAAACTGGACTACGTTTCCCCTGGAAGTCCCACATACTGGCCAACAGACTCACGAAAGCTCCAAGACCTTATTGATTTTGCAGTGACAAAAAACATACCTCGCAATCTAATATGTGCCAAAGCAGTCTCGGACTTATCATCAGACCACTCGCCTGTGCTTCTAACGCTTCTTCAAAGCCCAGAAATAACCGAACACCCCTTCAGCCTGACGACGACAAAAACGACATAGAACTCGCCCCGGAATTTAACATGGAATCGGATATCGACTACACTACGAGCGCCCTGGAAGAAGTACTCGTTGCGGCAGCTAAAATCTCTACTCCTCATAGGAAAGAAGTAGACCGAAACAAACACTTCAAATCTAATCAGCAAATCGAACAGCTCGTGCGAGAAAAGAGGCGCACGCGTCGTGATTGGCAAAACAGCAGATCACCAGCTTCAAAACAACGCCTTAAGGAAGCAACCCGATCACTCGACCAGGCTCTTCACCAACAGGAAGAAAATGCACAGCTGAGGTACATTCAGAATCTCTCGCTAACAAGCACAAAGTACCCCTTGTGGAGGGCCCACCCAAATCTTAGCGCCCCAATTGAAACGACCACCCTGACCACCTTCGGGATGCTGGGCTCGCAGCGACGAAGACCGAGCTGAAACATTCGCTACACATCTCCAAAGTGTATTTCAGCCAAACCCTTCCTCAAATTTAATCCTAACGCCAGTAATTCAGCCAGAGGCTACCCTCAGCCAACTACACCTTCATTCCGGCCGAACCAAATCGAAAAAGTCATAAGAGGGCTAAAACCAAAAAAGGCTCCCGGTGGTGACCTATTGACCCCAAAGATGCTGATCGAACTTCCAAAATGCGCTATAGAGGTCGTCTGCAAACTATTTAATGGAATCATTAATCTTGGCTATTTCCCAAAAAAAAGTGGAAGAAATCCATCATTATAATGATACCGAAGCCTGGAAAAGACCACACAATTTCGTCATCATACAGACCAATAAGCCTTCTATCTTGTTTGTCTAAATTGTTTGAAAAATGTTTGTTAACTCGCATAATACCATATCTGGAAGCTTGTAACATTATCCCGGCACACCAATTTGGCTTTCGAAGAAACCATGGAACCATCGAACAAGTGAACAGATTAACATCCGAAATACGCTCAGCCTTCGAACAGCGAGAATACTGCAGCGCTATTTTCCTCGACGTATCTCAAGCTTTCGACCGAGTTTGGCTCATCGGACTCATGCACAAAATTATAACGTTTTGCCAACATACACCCACAAGCTACTGGAATCATACGTCTACAATAGGGTATTCTCAGTGAGATGCAAAGCAGCTAGTTCGGGCGACTACACCATCGAAGCTGGAGTTCCACAGGGAAGCGCACTCGGGCCGTGTCTATATGTTTTGTATACTGCGGATATTCCTACGAGCGCACAACTAACAACGTCAACGTTCGCCGATGATACCGCTATCCTTAGTCGCTCCAGATGCCCAACGCAGACAACAACCCATCTGGCTAATCATCTCACAATAGTGGAAAGGTGGCTGTCCGACTGGCGCATTAAAATAAACGAACAAAAGTTTAAACATATAACGTTTACTCTTAATAGACAAACATGCCCTCCGCTTTTACTGAACGGTTTGCAGATCCCTCAAGCTAACGACGTAACGTACCTTGGCGTTCACCTTGATAGACGACTTACCTGGCGTAAGCACATCGAATGCAAAACAAGAAAGGAAAGCTAACTTCGGGCGGAGCCGAAGTTGATATACCCTTGCAGCTAAAACAGGATATATATCGCTAAAATCGGATATAGTTGACCGATTCTTATGGGACTATCATGATATAACCAATAAATTACAAAACAAAATCTAAAAAAAAATCCCAAACTTCTATCTTGAAGAACCCCAAAGTTGGTATTTTTACCAAATACCATTTCCGATCGTTCAGTTATATGGCAGCTATAAGATATAGTCGGCCAATCCATATGAAACTTGATAAGTCGTATTATTTTTCCAAAAATAGAATTCATAGAAAATTCCAACTTTCGAAAAACACTGAAGTTATGCTATTTCCGATCAATATATGGCAGATATAGGATATAGTCGGCTGATCCTTATGAAATTCGGCATGTTGTATTATTTTGCCAAAAATAGCAATCGTACCAAATCCGAATTCTCTTGATTTAAAAACACCGAAGTTATAGCATTTCCGATCAATCAGTTATATGACAGCTATAAGATATAGTCGGCCGATCTCGGCCGTTCCGACTTTATACTGCGTGCAAAGAAAAGAAGGGTGTGTGCAAAGTTTCAAGACGATAGCTTTAAAACTGAGAGACTAGTTCGCGTAGAAACAGACAGACGGACAGACGGACGGACGGACAGACGGACAGACGGACATGCTCATATCAACTCAGGAGGTGATCCTGATCAAGAATATATATACTTTATAGGGTCGGAGATGTCTCCTTCACTGCGTTGCACACTTTTGGACAAAATTATAATACCCTCTGCAAGGGTATAAAGATGCATCTAAAACTGAAAGCCAGCAGCCTCCACTGGATCATAAACTCACGATCGCCACTGTGCCTGGACTACAAGTTACTACTGTACAATTCAGTCCTAAAGCCAATCTGGACGTATGGCTCCCAGCTGTGGGGGAACGCGAGCAGCAGCAACATAGACATCATACAGCGCGCACAATGAAAAATCTTGAGAACTATCACAGGGGCACCTTGGTATGATCGCAACGAAAACATCCACCGGGATCTGGGCATCCTCGCAGTGAAAGACGAAATCCAGAAGCAAAAAGAGTCATACAAAGAAAAACTGTCTTCGCACCCAAATTTTCTCGCTCGGCGACTGACTCGGGTTTCTAGCGTATCCCGCCTTAGACGCAACGACCTCCCAACCCAGCAATCGATTTTTAGGGCCGTCTAACTCCGTATCAGTCAATATGACTGTTAGTTAAGTTAAAAACATAAGATTTGATACACCTCTTGTTAGTCTCGCAAAGAGAAGATTCAAGAAATAAAAGCAACGTTTAAAAAAAAAAAAAAATAACCCATGCCCACTACGCTTATCGTTCAAATTTCCTTGTAGGAGGTGAGTGAACAGGTGACAGCAGTGGTTGTGACACTTTAGTAGTGAAATAATTACATATAATACATACATACTTAAAAGAGAGAACAACTGCAAAAGGAAATAAAACATAATAACGTGCAAGTGCAAATGGGATTTCAGGAGGGAGCGACACACAAAAATGTGCAAATAATTGTCAAGAGTATGGACACAAGAGTATGGACAGTATGCGGGGACGCCCACAAGTCCGCTTGCTGCACTACAAACAAGGAAAGTACCTTGAAGAAATGTGGAAACTGCGGAAGCAACCATACGGCAAACTATAGAGAATGTATGGTGTATAAGGAGTTAAAGAGTCGAATGCGTCAAGCGACCGCAACGCGCAACCCAAATCCACAGAATGCGTACATTGCGTCAAAAACCACGCAAGACATCTTCTTCGCCAAAGCAGCGAGATCCTCATTCGGTCCACTAAACACCACCAACGGCTTCTCCTATGCCGATGCTCTACGATCTGGAAAGGAAATTCCAATTCAGCCAACTCTTAAAGCGCTCAACAGGCCCCAGAACAGCCACACAGCAAAACGGAAACTATGATGCTTACCCTCCAACAAAGTATGATGGAGCTTATGTCATTCATGAAAACGACCATGCAAACGCTTGTTCAAAACCAGAACATGGTGATACAGCTGCTCGTAGAACAACAGTCTAAATAATCTATGCAGGCGCTACGAATATCAATGTGGAACGCCAATGGTGTCTCACGGCATAAACTAGAATTGTCACAATTCTTGACCGAAAACCATATTGACGTTATGCTACTGGTGAAAACACATCTTACAAGCAAATACAACTTTCATATGTATTATTTTGCCAAAAATAGGAATCGTAGCAAATCCGAATTCTCTTGCTTTAAAAACACCGAAGTTATAGCATTTCCGATCAATCAGTTATATGGCAGCTATAAGATATAGTCGGCCGATCCCGGCCGTTCCGACTTATATACTGCGTGCAAAGAAAAGAAGGGTGTGTGCAAAGTTTCAAGACGATAGCTTTAAAACTGAGAGACTAGTTCGCGTAGAAACAGACAGACGGACAGACGGACAGACGGACATGCTCATATCAACTCAGGAGGTGATCCTGATCAAGAATATATATACTTTATAGGGTCGGAGATGTCTCCTTCACTGCGTTGCACACTTTTGGACAAAATTATAATACCCTCTGCAAGGGTATAAAGATGCATCTAAAACTGAAAGCCAGCAGCCTCCACTGGATCATAAACTCACGATCGCCACTGTGCCTGGACTACAAGTTACTACTGTACAATTCAGTCCTAAAGCCAATCTGGACGTATGGCTCCCAGCTGTGGGGGAACGCGAGCAGCAGCAACATAGACATCATACAGCGCGCACAATCAAAAATCTTGAGAACTATCACAGGGGCACCTTGGTATGATCGCAACGAAAACATCCACCGGGATCTGGGCATCCTCGCAGTGAAAGACGAAATCCAGAAGCAAAAAGAGTCATACAAAGAAAAACTGTCTTCGCACCCAAATTTTCTCGCTCGGCGACTGACTCGGGTTTCTAGCGTATCCCGCCTTAGACGCAACGACCTCCCAACCCAGCAATCGATTTTTAGGGCCGTCTAACTCCGTATCAGTCAATATGACTGTTAGTTAAGTTAAAAACATAAGATTTAATACACCTCTTGTTAGTCTCGCAAAGAGAAGATTCAAGAAATAAAAGCAACGTTTAAAAAAAAAAAACAAAAATAACCCATGCCCACTACGCTTATCGTTCAAATTTCCTTGTAGGAGGTGAGTGAACAGGTGACAGCAGTGGTTGTGACACTTTAGTAGTGAAATAATTACATATAATACATACATACTTAAAAGAGAGAACAACTGCAAAAGGAAATAAAACATAATAACGTGCAAGTGCAAATGGGATTTCAGGAGGGAGCGACACACAAAAATGTGCAAATAAAATAAACGAAACAAACGAAATCAAATTCTAAATGCCATGCAAGCGACCGTATATGTGTACATCAAACGCTGATAAGGCACCGGGTTCGCTTGTACGGGACAATTTACTACTACTATACCAAAAAGCTGCTGTGTGCGATGACCGTATAAGTGTACATCAATCGCTGATAAGGCACCGGTATCATCAATACACAGCAGCAGCTCAACAGTTAATTTGGGTTATTGTCAGATTTAATTAAATTATTGTCGTTAATTTAATAATTTCCTTATATATTTTGGTACTTTAAAAAAGTCGCCGCTTGAATTTTTTACAGATATTTATACATATATATAAATATATATATATATATATTTACGTACTTATGTATATATAAATATATATATATATCTATATATATAAAAGAAAGTCGTGTTATGTTACACCACTTATAACTCAAGAACGGCAGAAGAGATTTGAGTGAAAATTGGTAGGGAGGTAGCTTAGAGCCAGGAGACGGACATAGGATACTTTTTATCCCGTTCGACAGCGTTCCTTCCGTGCCCATACTTTTTTATTTAGGCAGACAGCTAAGAAGAAAATGTCAAATGTCAAAATGTCAGCAGCTAGGCTTGAGCGAACACGATTGAGAGTTAGGCAGCCGCGTTCTGCAGCAATTGATTTGATTCGGATGTTTAATTAATAATGCCGCGACCAAGACGATCGAATCTTTCCCGACAAAGCCATAATGCAAGAAGAATACAAAATACTGCAAATGAAAGGACTGAAGAAGAACAAGAAATTGCACGTGAACAGCGCCGCAATAGTATGGGTCGACTTCGTGCTAGGCAGTACCCTAGATCACGAGAGCAAAGTGAAGCAGCCCGTGAAACAGCTCGGTTGGCAATGCAGAATCGTCGAGCGAACAATAGAAGTCAACAAATAGATTATAATTTGCGACGCAGAACAAGATATTTAGCTGATTTGAATCGAGCTGCGTTTCGATACGATAGCAGCAATGATTACAGCTTGCATCCTAGCGTTTGCATTGGGCAAATGAACGTTGTTTGCGAGTATTGTGGTGCATTAAAGTTTTCCGGAGAAACGCCTGGATTATGCTGCGTTTATGGTAAAGTGAAATTGCCAGTGTTGACTCCGCCACATGAGCCATTGTATTCATTGCTTTGCGGCGAAACACAAGAATCACGCCACTTTCTTGCAAATACTCGAAAATACAATAGTTGTTTCCAAATGACGTCATTTGGGGCAGACATTTAAGGTATTTATTTTTGTACTTACATAGAATGTAGTTAAAGAATAACTTAGTTTATCTATTGGTATGTATTATACTACTCTCCTACAGAAAAAGTGTTTATAGAACGCTTGCCTCAAATCGTCAAATCTATGGCGCTATGTGAAGAAACTGCAGCTGACAACAAACATGAGAGTTACATTGCTTAATGATACATCTGCTGAAGATTTCTCGGAGCAATTGCTGACTATCGGTAATGGTCAAGTACCTGTCGATGAATCGAGCGGATTAATATCATTTCCAAATAATTTTTGTAATTTTATCTCATCAAAAGACGAACTTATCAACAATGTATTTCCAAATATTATTTCTAACTACAAAAATAATGAATGGTTGAGTGAGCGAGCAATTTTAGCGGCTAAGAATAAAGATGTAGATGACCTGAACTACATAATTCAAAATAAGATCATTGGAACAATGCATTTATTCAAATCTATTGACTGCGTCACAAATGAAGATGAAGCCACCAACTATCCAATTGAATTTTTAAACTCTTTGGACGTGCCTGGCTTACCACCGCACAATTTACGCCTAAAGGTTGGCTCCGTAGTAATCATGCTTCGAAACATAAACCAACCAAAACTGTGCAACGGTACGCGTTTGGTGGTTAGTAAATTGATGAAAAATGTAATTTAGCTACGATAATGATAGGAAAATTCAAAGGTGAGGAAGTTCTCATTCCGAGGATCCCGATGATCCCAACCGATATGCCGTTTGAATTTAAAAGACTTCAATTTCCGATACGTCTTGCATTTGCCATGACAATCAACAAATTACAATGCCAATCCTTAAAAGTTTGTGGTTTAAATCTAGAACATTCATGTTTTTCCCATGGTCAATTATACGTGGTATGTTCACGGGTCGGAAGACCATCTGCGTTGTTTGTTTTTGCGCCTGATAATAAAACAAAACATTTTCGTGTATCACAAGGTGCTTAAGTGAAGATCAACCTATGTACTAAAATACAGAAATAATAATGAATGATTAATGTGAGCGGCTGAGAGCCATGCGGATGCACAACGCGGAGACAGCAGAAACGCTAGCAGCTAGGCTTGAGCGAACACGATTGAGAGTTAGGCAGTCGCGTGTTGCAGCAATCGATTTGATTCGGTCTCAAAATAATGATCGCGACAAGGCAAGGGTAGCTGAAGCGCGTTTACAGCTTGCAACAGATCGAGACCTGCAATACAATCGTCTTGCATTCCGATATAATCCAACTGTTGATTATTGCTCGAATCGCAATGTCGTTATTGGCCGGATGCATCAGGTCTGCACAAACTGTCAGGCTCTCAAATTTAATAACGAACCAAAACGATTGTGTTGCGCTTCCGGGAAAGTGAAATTGCCTCAACTTGAAGCACCACCAGAGCCTCTGCACTTTCTATTCGCTGGATCTACTGCTGAATCGAAGCATTACAGGTAAAAGTAATAAAGAGATCTGGCCATTTGGGATTGGTCATTTAGGGATATAAGGAACAATGATAAACTATTTTACGGCCCTTTGTTACTCCTTTCAGGTGTTCACGGTTAACGTACGCTGATGAATTCAATGCGTGCTTAAAATCATCGCAACTGTGGCGTAATGTTGAAAAAGAACTGACCAAGAATATGTGCGATCAAATGCTTCAGGATCCATCCTTTCTCTAAATAACTGTTAGATATTGGCGAGGGGAATTTTGCTGTACGTGAAAATACTGGATGTACTTGAAATACTGAAAAACATTTATTAACCAAAATAAATAAAGAAAAAACAGCTAGCCCTTATAGAAAACAAAAAAGGTCAAAACAACGTTTGACGGGGTCGCTAGTATATATACAGTCGAGTAGGCGGAGTTATGGTTTGGGGAGCCATATCTTACTATGGGACTTGTGAACTCCAATTCTTATCCTCAAACATGAACGCAAAAGCGTATCTAAACGTCCTCGAAAAAGCTTTTCCACCATTGGAAAATTTTTTCAATCATTTGCCTTGGACATTCCAACACGACAATGCCCCGATACATACTGCACGTGTTGTAAAATCTTTTTTAAAAGATAAAAATGTTGAAACTCTGAACTGGCCACCATACTCGCCGGATCTGAATATAATTGAAAATGTTTGGGGATGGCTGGTCAGAAAGGTTTATGAGTCTGGAAAACAATTTTCAACAAAAGACGAACTAATTGACGCCATTCAGAGGGCCTGGGCTACAATATCCCTTGACTACATTAAAAGTCTATATGATTCGCTGCCCAACAGGATCTACGAAGTTATATTGAATAATGGGGGGGCTCGACCCATTATTAAATTAACATATATATTTACATCAATACTTACTATTGAATAAAAACACATTTCCTAATACCTAAGTTCATTAAATATACTTTTAAAAAAAAATGTGCTATTCATGTAAAACAAAATTGTTGTGGAATTTTTGAAGTTTTTAAGTTGTTTTGTTAACCTTTATTAATTGTTAATTTAATTTAAGTTTTGTTACTTTTCTTATAATTAAAATTGATTACTCTATAAATAGAAACAAAAACATCAACTAGTTTTCTTTTTGTTTAAAAGATTTCAAAATTTGAAATTCCCTATGTAAAGTGTGCTATTCAAGTGAAACGCAGTGTATATACGTACTTATGTATATATAAATATATATACATATATATATATCCCATATTATGGGATTTTCTTAATCAGCTCCTTAGCGGCGAAATACATAAAGAAAACACCAAAATCCAATCAGTTTGAATTCATTTTTGCTTATTTGTTTTTTGTTTACAAACAACAGCTGTTCAGTATTACCCTTTTCCTTAATTTTTTTGGTCACACTAGCTCGGTTGCCAAATAAAGAGCGATTTCGCTAGCACACGTGTGGCAGCGAATTTTCGTCGTCAGAGTACTAGGCTTAAAGTTTTATCAGCGCAGTCATAATTTTTATAAAATTTTCTGTACAGGATTGTTTTTTTCTTTAATAGATCAGCACACACTCCGCAATCTTTTTTTTTCCAAAATTTTAAACAATAGCATTGCTATCAAACTCGTCACCAGTTGCAATATCCAAAACTTTCACAAATTTCCGTCTTCTCATCTGAGAACATCTCGAAATCGGTATTGTCTTCGTCGGTTTTTAACTCTTTGCAAATTTTATTGAAGCTGCAGTCCTGGATCACATTAATTAACATTGTATCATCATCTGGGCCGCAATTACCAGATAATGATTTCGAAGTTAATATATATTCATTGATAGCATTTTTGACATTATTGTATTAAATTCTGACATCGATGGATTGTTATTTGTTACTCCGCGAGTTAATCGCTGTTATTAAATAAAAGAAGTTTTATAAGGGGTCTTGATTCAACTTCGCGGTTGATAAATAAAAGATATCGGAGCTCCACACACTTTCAGATAGTGCAAGTACTGATGAAATTGTTAACATCATGCCGTCAATGCTATGTACTACTTGTGGATATTTAAATTCTGCAAAATAATTCCTCATTTCTAGGAGGTAATTGTGAACGTTATTATTATTTTGAAGTGCGGACCTGTACGGATTTTTTTCAAACAAAACATGGCTATTGAGGCAATCAAAGAGCTTAATAACCTTTTCAATAAAATTTGCCGTAGCCTCTGCGCTATTTCGGCATTCCACAAATCCGCCAGAATCAATCACTGTTCGGATTGCGGCCGCAACAGTGTGGCTAAATATTTGTGTTGCATATTTAACTTTCATTTTTTCAAATGAGTTTGGATTAATATGCTTCGCCGTTACTTTGGGACAAAGCCTCGTTGAGTTTCTAGACTCAATTTGGTATAATTTCCTTATTATATCCCAAGATACATCTCCATCCGGCGTATTTAAATTATTTTTCATTAAAAGGTTTCTCAATGATTTTATAAGATGTGGGGCATCAAATATTGTGAATATTTCTTTACCGTTAACATAAAAACTCGCTTGTTTATGTTAACGCCCCAAATGCAGCTCTATTATTTGAACCTTGATCGCATATTATGGCACGTACGTTTAACCCCAACGTTTGCGCAACTTCTATGTTCGCTTCAACTTTTTTCATGAGGCAGTCATGTTTAATACCGTTAGCCAAAACAGTATAGCTTAAAACGTACTTCCAATTATCAAATAAGCCTCTAGCCATGAAGACGCATACTGCCCTAAAAATCGAGTTCTTTTTTCTTCATCATTTTCAAATCCCTGAATTTCATCGAGAGCGGTATTATATTGCAGTCCTTTTTTGATTTTTATTTTATCACAAAGGATCACTGCTTCTTTACCTTTCTCGCTCATTTCACCAACAATTTTCAGGAGGTTTTCTAGAAAATTTTCTATTTTTAAAAAGAGCCCATCGACACAACGTACTTTTGGCAGGAAGTTTTAACTTTAAAACATCCCTCATATACTCATACGTTCGCGAAGAATAAAAATTTATATTCTGGGCTATCACTTTTTCTGCGCTGTTATATGAGTTCGATTTTTTTAGCAGCATTTTGCATAATGTTTTGGCCTCATCAGAAAATGAGGTAATTTATTTATAATATTAAATAAATTTAGGGTGCTTCTTCTACTATTTCTCATACCCTTGCTCTACTAGAATTTTTCATTAAAACAAAAGACCTTCTCATTTTTTGTATTTTTTCTTTGTATTTTTTTAGTTCAAGAAACATCTTATAATTCTTTTTTCTGTAAAATCTCTCATTTTCTTACCTCTTCTGGCAATTCGAACAAAAATCTTCTAACTGCGGTGAAGTTTTTAAGTTGGGAGTTTCTAAATTGGAAGGGCTACCTACCCTATTTAAAAACTCTTTTCTTCCTATTGGGTTAATATAAGTGCCAATTGGTTCTTCCGCCCCATCATCACAAAATTCAAATCGTTCACATGGAACAGTACTGTTCGGACGCAATAGTGAATTGTCACATAAATTTAAAGTGGGTACGGCATTGCTTCTAAGCCTACTTTTCCCAATATATTTACTTTCAAAATGTCTGTTACAAATTCGCGCAGTTCGTCTATTAAAAGTTTCATCTAATTGGCACAATTCAACCCATTTCTTAAGATTCCTATTGTCCGATGGAAAACAATACAACCTAATTGGAATGGAGTGTGATGAATCCCTGTAACTCCCCTGGCAAGATGCAATAATGCACTTGCGTCCATTTTTCCTAACATTTAAAAAATTTTTAAACCGAATATTTAAATAAATTATTTAAGGTTTATATACATAGATTTATACTTGCCACGGACTCTCGGAAAGTTTAGGTTTAGTAAAAATATTTCCGAAAAATATATAAACACACCGATACTAATCACTTTGTTGACAAAGATCAGCACTTAATTAAGTCCTCACGAAAAACGCTTCTCACAGAACAAAAATAGAATGCCGATTAAACCATTTTCCTCTTCTTCATCAAATGGCAATATTTTAGGCGGGTAAATTAGGCGGGGGGTAAGCCAAGTGGCAACCAAAAATTACAAGAATCAAAACAAACCAGAAAAAAAATAAATGTAAATACGGTAGTGACATTTTTATATGCAAGTATATATTTTAAATTACACTGCAGATCATACAATAAGATATGCACTATAGATCATAAAACCATATAAGAATCCATATATGTAAAAGCATAAAACCAATGTAAATATATATATTTATATATATGTATATATATCTGTAACAAATTCCAGCGGCGACTTTTTTAAAGTACCAAAATATATAAGGAAATTATGAAATTATGAAGATTACAACAAAACTTAAAAGCGATCGGGATTTTAAGTGACTCCGACTGAAATATACTCTGACTCTTTCTCAGTATATTGATTTTTAATGATTCGTAAAAATATATATACAGAAAACATTTTACAACTAACACTTAATCTTATTCCTAAAAAATTAAAAATGTATGCTGAAATAATACAAAATATAATATAAAAAATAATATAATTTCTTTCGTCATTTCATCAAATAACGAATACCTGAATATTGTTAGAGTAGCAAGCCTGAAAAGTAAGAAAAATCCAAATTTTGTGTCTGGCTTCGAAACGAAATCGCACGCACACATACACCCGTGTATGTGAATGTGTGACACGCATATATACAAAGATCAACCGAAGCGCAGGCCAACCTTCTTCATCGCGCTGCGTTTAGAGACTGAAAAACCGAAAACATTTAATGAGAGAATGAGCGTAAGATGAACGACCGATGAGCGTAAGAGAGCGTAAGAAATCCTCTCTGGGGCCTGGTGGGGCCTGTCGCAAGAAATTTTTGCGTCCATTTTCGTTGTATGAAATGGGTTGTCTATATGCTGTATGGTTAGTGCTGCCGCCAAGAGCTGATGGCGCGCCGGAGTGGCGGAGTGACACTTGATGCCGTGTTGGCTTGTACATTGTTGAATTCCTTTTTTGCACTACACACTAAGGGATAATAAAATTAATTAAAGGAAAATGCTATACATTCTATTTCTATATTATATGTAAAAAAAAAAAATAATAATAATAATAAGAAAAAGAAGAGAAAACAACAAAGAATTCCATGAACAACATAACTTTTATTGTTGTCACGTGTTCACTAACCTCTAATAAAAAAATGAAAAATAATATATATTTATTTGAATATTTACTAAACCGCATGCGGTAACGCATCAGGGCTATTAAGTCCCATCCTTGGCAATTCATCAACTCCCTCAAACACAAGCCTGAATCTACAACAACTACTTGCCCTTGTTCATCAACTACCCACCTACGAAGGCCAACCCGACAACCTTGATAGATTCATAAGTAGAGTAGAACAACTACTTTTGTTAGGATCAGTAGACCAAGCAACTTGCGGACAGTACTTACTGGGAACTATCCGTGACAAGATTAAAGGCAGGGCGGACGAGGCCCTGAGTGTCTGTGATGTACTTATCAGTTGGGAAGATATCAAAGCAAACTTCAAGCGACTATACTCTAGCAAAAAAACAGAAGAAATGCTTGTTAGAGAGCTACATAATCTTCCGGACGGACTCAGTATGGGAAAACTATATTACACAGCCACCAAAATAAGAAGCGAATTAATGTCCCTGGCCAGAGAAACAGACCCTAGTGGACACTCATTCACCGCCAAACGGGACCAGTATTACAGATTCTGCCTAAATACATTCTTAGTTGGATTAAAGGACCCACTTAGGTCAGCCATTAGGAATCAAAGACCAGAGACAATCGAGAAAGCGTACGAGTACGGACAGGTCGAATAAAAATTCTCTAGAAACCTGAATAAACACCAAGAAAATCGACGACGCGACAGCTCGGCATACACGAATCACCCATACGCGAAAGGACAACCAACCTATAATAACTCCAATAGAAGCTACATATTAGGACAACAGAATTATAATAATGGCAACAACGGCCGCCATGTACCACGACATGATAACACCAACAACGACAATAATAGTCGCTTTACACAGCGACAACAAAATTTTAACAACAATGATAATAGACGCTTCACACGTCAATATAATTCCAATAACGATAGTAATGGTCGACACGATAGACAAACTTTGGGTAGGAACCCCTTCCACAATAACATCAAACCAGAGCAGACCCTAAACCACCAAGGCAAGAACCACCATAATCCAAGCGCTACCCTATGTAACATCAACGATGATGAAAATTTTCTACTAGAAGCCTCGGAAAGCCAGTCGGTTACATAAGCAAGAAGAGTCACGGATCTTCCTTGCCTTTTGTTTTCCTACCATCAAACTTTATGGTGTCAAAACCTCTCAAATTTCTAATAGATACTGGATCTACCTACTCATTCATAAACCCAGCACTTATTAACGAAGACCGCATTAAAAAACTTACCTCCGATATAAATATCCACACAGTACTCAGTACATTCAGAATTTTGGAATATACAGATGGAATAAATATCAAACAGTTCAAAAAAATTCCCAATTTTAAGTTCTTAGTATTTAATTTCCACTCTCACTTCAATGGTCTTCTAGGCATGGATTTCGTATCCGGCCTAAATGCAAAAATAAACTTTGCCGACTCCATATTAGAAACATCAGAAACCGCCATTCCAATCCTCACAAGAGCAAACCCTGTAGATACATTACATACCATACCAAATTGCGACTACCTCTCCCAGTAAACTTCATGCAGGGAGACTTTATGTATGAAACCACTAATTTGCATAATCAAATAGTCATAACAGGTGGCTTATACACAGCAATCGCAAGATCCGCCTATTTCGAAGTCTGTAATAACTCAGACCAGATCCAAACACATTATCTGGAAGAACCGTTACAGGCAGAAGAGTTCTCTCCACGAACCCACCAATACTTAAACTGCATGTCCGCGGCAACTAATACAGAATTACCGGATAATCAACAATTAAACCTTCAGACGGCACACCTCGATAGCGAGGAAAAACAACATATTCTCAAACTATGCAAATCATTCAAAAGACTTTTTCACGGCGAAAACAATCAACTAACGTAGTCAAACACTCTATACCAGGGGTGCCCAGCCCCATTGCTCTCGGAGCTCCTTTGTTGTTGGAATTGCTCGTTATATGGGAAATGAAATTTCATATACGTGTGTGGCTCGTAGCATAGGCAAGGGCTAAATACAAAAACAAATTTTCGTTTTTTCGAGTTAAGCAACAACAACTGTATAGTGTGTCAGTTTTTACTAATACGAAGGCACTTTGTTTTTGTATTACCGAAAACTTTTCACTGCAAAAAATTACTTTTGGTTAAGATCTCAAAAAGAATGGTTAACATCTGAGCTATGAATTTCTTTTATTTATAACTTTATTACAGTTTTTAATTTTTATTTAATAAATATTTTTGTATTACTTTTTCCCATTGAAAATTGTACTATAATTTTTTTCAGTATACCGACATGACATGAAAAAATTTCTAGCTTTAATGTATTGGTGATTTTTTGCATTGGTATTCGAGTTTGCTCTGCCGTATGCTGAGCTTGGGCACCCCTGCTCTATACCAACAACATATAATATACCGATTCACACAAAATCTTTTCGTTACCCATTTGTACATAAAGACAAAGTTCCAAAGCAAATTTCAAAAATGCTCCAACAGAACATCATAAAAAGCACATATTTCCCATGGAGTGCACCCGTCTGGGTCGTACCTAAGAAAAGGGGACATCGAAGGAGAAAAAAAGTGGCGTTTGGTAATCGATTTTCGAAAATTAAATGAAAAAACGATCTCTGACAGATATCCTATTCCGAACATTGCAGATATACTAGACAGCTTAGGAAAGACCATGTATTTCACAACAATAGACTTAGAAAGTGGTTTTCACCAAATTCAAATGAACCCACGCGACCCAAGCAAGACGGTATTCACCGTCGAAAATGGGCATTATGAGTTCACAAGGCCCCTGCCACGTTCCAACGCGTTATGGACAACGTCTTAGGTGATCTAGTCAGCAACGACTGTCTCGTCTATCTCGACGACATAATAGTAATCTCACCCTCACTCCAAAAACATATAGCAGATATTAAATCTGTATTCATAAAACTCCAAAACGCGAATCTAAAAATCCAACCGAGCAAGAGTCACTTTTTTAGGAAGGAAATCAGCTTCCTGGGACACATCGTCACCCAGGAAGGAGTCAAACCAAACCCACTTAAGATACAAGACATCAAGGACTTCCCCTGCCCAAAAACAACTAGGGAAATTAAGTCATTTTTGGGACTATTAGGGTATTACAGGAAATTTATTAAGGACTTTGCAAGAATAACTAAACCCATGACGAGACAGTTAAAAGGAGGGAAATCTATAATAATAGATAAGGAATTTAAACAAGCATTCGAAACGTCGAAAGATCTCCTTTGTAATGATCCCATACTCAAATACCCTGATTTTAATAAGCCGTTCACGTTGACCACAGACTCAAGTAATTATGCGATAGGCTCTGTGTTGTCACAAGGCCCGGAAACTAATGACAACCCCATATCTTTCGCTAGCAGGACACTATCGGATACGGAAGCCCGCTATTCTACGATAGAGAAAGAAATGCTAGCTATCATTTGGTCTGTAGGTCATTTCAGACCATACCTCTTCGGTCGTAGATTCAAAATAGTCACGGACCATAAGCCATTAATCTGGTTAGACAATCTGAAAGGCCAGAATACAAAAATACTTCGATGGAAAACTATTCTGGCCCCTTACGACTACAAAATCGAATACAAAACAGGGTCGCAAAACGGAGTCGCTGACGCACTAAGCAGAATTGAGCCAAACTTGAACATAAACGAAGACCCACAAATTATACCAATCGCTTCACAACCACTAAATCACTTTAATAGTCAAATGGTATTCCGTACTGGACCAACAACTGCAAGACAAATAGAAACACCGTTTGCCCACAAAATAAGACACATAATCACAGAACCCGTGCATACTTTCGATTCCGTTACAAACGCCCTTCAAACAATCCTGAAACCGAATAAAACATTCGCAATATTTTCACCAGACGATATTTTAAAAAAAAATGAAAGAATCGTTTAATAACTATTTCTTCGAAAACGACTTATACAAAATTTCCCGCTGCAAAATACAGCTAACCGAAGTTACTGATCCCTATGACCAGGAAAACAAAATCCGAGCGTACCACTTTAACACCAATCATAGGGGGATAGATGAAACATATAACCATTTAAAAAGGGACATTTATTTTCCGCATTTACAAAAATTATAAAAAATTGCGATACCTGCCTAAACCTCAAGTACGACAGACACCCCCATAGACCACTGTTGCAAACCCCAACCGCCTCAGAGGGACCATTGGCGGTCGTGCATATAGACATATATTTCATTAACAATTCTTGTAACCTCGCCATTATAGACAAATTCACCAAGCTAGCGCAAGCCTACCCCCTTAGCCATAGGAATTCAATAAAAGTCGCCGATGCCCTATTACAATTTATAAGTCACTACGGTGCGCCAAAGAAAATAATTTTCGACCAGGGCGCGGAATTTTCAGGCAGTCTATTCAATGACCTCTTAACCCAATTCCAAATAACAGCTCATAAAACTTCATTTCAACAATAAACGGGCAACGCTTCGGTCGAAAGACTGCATTCCACCTTAACCGAACTATACAGAATAATCATAAACAAAAGAAAGGAAGCACGCCTAGAATGCGGGCATGACCAGATACTCGCAGAAGCTGTTGCAACATATAACAATGCAATACACTCCAGCACTTCTTATACCCATTTCGAGCTATTTCACGGAAGAACTCACATATTCAACAAAACAATAACATTCAACAATCACCACGATTATCTTAAGAAATTAAACGAATTTAGGAAAGAAATATTCCCAAACATGCAGGAACATTTATACTCGACCACAGAAAAAAGATTGGCTAAATTAAACGAGGACAGAGACACCAGTCCAAGTTGAACCTAATGATTAATATAGGTTAAGGTATTAATATAACCGACCAGGTTAAGGTATAATTAAGGTAATATTAAGGTATAATATAGACACTGAACTGATAGTCCCTTAATCAGTAAACTAAACCTTATCGCTAAATTGTTATTTAATAAGGAACAAATACAACTAAGAGATATAATAAGTAAACAAAATGTAACGTTAGCATTAGATGAACATATTATAAATCATGTTATACCTTAAACACAACACACATGTTTAATATTAATATAACCAGTTTTGATACAAATTGTTAAACTCAAATATCGTCGGAGTTCGTGGCGTACACCAACAACACGTCGCCTGGCTACCTGACTCCGATCCGGCCATTCCCCCTTTGTGGCCTTCTCTTCGGACTGGGGGGGGAGGATTTAACATGCCCTAGTTAACATGTCCTCTCCACAGCCACAGGGAGAGAACACAGAAACGGCAACTGCAAAACTAACGCCGATGGACAACAACAAAAATCGCCAAAACTCTCTTACGGACACACACAATTCTCGTTCACTCATACATATTCCCCTACATACTTCTTTGTAATAAAAAGATCATTCTTATTCTGTACTCCAAGCAACACAGTCCGCAGTGGTTCCGCCCATAGGCCAAAAATTAAAAAAATCATAACAACAAAAATTTACCAAAACCAAATCGTTATAAAAATGTCCAAGCTTCTTCATTGCAAACTAAATTTTTCTGGAAATCTAACGCTTCTTTCTAAAAATAAAATTAAAAATAAAAAAGCTGTGAACACGTCTTAATTTGCAAAGTGCAGCTGGCAGCTATATAATATAGTTGTCCGATCTGGCTGATTTTAACACATTATTTTAAAATATAAATAAAAATATGTATTTTGTGCCAACTTTCAAGTCCCTACCTCAACTAGAAGTATTTTTGGCCGCTCTCTCCATACCAGCGGGACCACTGTGCAGTCGTTTTATTTGCAAGCCTTCCTTCCAGCATTTTGAAAAAGCGATAGAAAAAGCGATACGAGATCTCCTCTACTCCCTCGGTTACGAGACTGTAACTAGCGCAATAATACAACGAACGAGAGTGACGCCAACCTTCCATAATAGGCAACCTTCCATAATAGTAAAGCCGAGCGGCCGAAAGGGAGTTGGCTTGCGACCAACAATACATAAGTTAATAATTAATTATTTAAACTAGTTGCTTGCTGCTTGACTCGACAATCAGTCATAAGACTAAAAACTGATTGAATAGCGGAAAAATGATGCCAATATGTGGGTTGTTCTAACGAAGGCGGTATATATGAACATTTAATGTATAAAGATTTAACGGACAAAGTGAATTTAATGCCAATAAATGCCAATCTATGTCACCAAGCTCTTGTGATTTCACCTCTTCTGAAGCAAGTTGTTAGTCTACCGAAATGAGGACTCCGCTTCCACTTCGTAGAGGCCGATCACTTCGAAAAGTGGTGTACTTACTTGGAAAAACTTCGGAGCTAACGATTTCCGGCTTTAACCAAGTTTCTGTAAAGGCTGTAATATGGAATGCAAAAAGAAAACTATTAGAATATAGTTTAGGGAGTGTACTACGTAGCCGCCTAGTATTCTGATAGGTGGGTGTTAATAACGATATTAGTTTTTTGGGTTAGTGGACGAAGAAGTGGTGGAAGGTTGGTCCGTGATTCCAATATGGGGAAGTTTCACTCCCACTGGTTTTAAAAATTTTAACTTTACAATACTAGGCTGATGTTCTTGGACAAAAATGTTCTCTGGCCAAAAACTGGGTGAACAAATAGTCTTGAACATCAGCGGGGCACCCGAATCTTATATATGTATATGCGCGTTATATATGTATATTTAAATCTATGTATGACCTCCACCTTCATATCGGCTTTTATTTTGGCTTTGATATAGGCTGAGATATCAATCTCCGAAGTGTAAGAGGCAAGCCGAGAAACCAATATATGTTTCGATGGAGGAATCACCTGTAGGGGTTTTGGTGTCGCAGGTACGAGAACTGCAGCATCAGTCGGTGCCGGTGGTCCGGACTTTTATACGGCGGGACCAACGTCTGCGGCAGGACCACCGGCTAGAAGAACAACATCAGCGGATCCTTTTACATCATCCTTTTACACGCATCAATAAAGAAAATTTTAAAATTTGTATGGTATGGTAAAAATTAAAAAAAATATAATTACAATTTAAAAAATATTAATTTAAAAAAATCGATAAGTTTTAGATTTAAAATTTAAAAAATTAAAAAAAAGAAGCCCCCACAAAACAAAAATTGAAGAAAACATTAATATTTCAATCTACATTAAAGATTCACACAAAAATATATACTAAGGCACTTTTGTGGCCCCTTGCAGGATGTTCAAACATTAGGTTGAACATAACAAATAAAAACTTAAATATTAAAATTCAAAACAAGAAAGGAAAGCTAACTTCGGGCGGAGCCGAAGTTGATATACCTTGATATATCAACTCTCTCAGTTTTTAAGCTATCGTCTTGAAACTTTGCACACACCCTTCTTTCCTTTGCACGCAGTATATAAGTCGGAACGGCCGGGATCGGCCGACTATATCCTATAGCTGCCATATAACTGATTGATCGGAAATGGTATAACTTTGGTGTTTTTAGAGTTACAGAGTTCAGATTTTGTACGAATGCTATTTTTGGCAAAATAATACGACCTACCAAATTTTATAAGGATCGGTCGACTATATCTTATAGCTGCCATATAACTGATTGATCGGAAATGCTATAACTTCGGTGTTTTTAAAGCTAGAGAATTCGGATTTGGTACGATTGCTATTTTTGGCAAAATAATACGACCTACCAAATTTTATAAGGATCAGCCGACTATATCCTATATCTGCGATATAACTGACTGATCGGAAATGGCATAACTTCAGTGTTTTTCGAGCTAGGAAGTTGGGATTTTCTATGAATTCTATTTTTCGAAAAATAATACGACTTATCAAGTTTCATATGGATCGGCCGACTATATCTTATAGCTGCCACATAACTGAACGATCGGAAATGGTATTTGGTAAAAATACCAACTTTGGGGTTCTTCAAGATAGAAGTTTGGGATTTTTTTTTAGATTTTGTCTTGTAATTTATTGGTTATATTATGATATTCCCATAAGAATCGGTCAATTATATCCGATTTTAGCGATATATATCCTGTTTTAGCTGCAAGGGTATATGAACTTCGGCTCCGCCCGAAGTTAGCCTTCCTTTCTTGTTTTGGTTATATAAAGTGTCGTAGTAGGAAATGTTTATAAGGTCAAATATAGCACAAAAACGTTTTTCAAATATTTGTAACATCCTAATAAGTGTCAATAGTAAATAAATTTTCTATTTCAATAAAATTTTACTCCGGTCCGTCAGATGAAGAAGTGTTAAGCTCAAGTGAAGATGAGGACGACGACATTGATGTAATCAATGGCTTTAACCAAGTTTCTGTAAAGGCTACAATATAGGATGCAAAGAAAGAAATATCAGAATATAGTTTGGGGAGTTTGCTACGTAGTCCCCTAGTATTCTGATAGGTAAGTGTTAGTGAAGATTCTAGTTTTTTGGGTTAGTGGACAAAGAAGAGGTGGAGGTTGGTCCGTGGTTCCGATATGGGGAAGTTTTACTCCCACTGGTTTTAAAACTTTTAACTTTAAAGCAGTGGTCGGCACCCAAATACATTAATATGATTTTAACGCATTAGTATTAGTAACGAATAGCAGAAACTAGGTGAGCATGACGTTTCACACATTTATACTGTGTGTGTGTGGCAGAGCTCGGGCAGAGAAATTTCCTATGCCCACGGGAGTGGGCCGTGCCGACCACTGCTTTACAGTATTAGGCTAACGTTCTTGTACGAAGATTTTCTCTGGCCAAACACTGGGTGAACAAATCGTCTTGAACATCAGCGGGGGCACCCGAATCTTGAAAGAAGACGTGCGCCTTATGTGTGTATATTTTAATTTATGTATGTCATCCACCTTTATATCGGCTTTAGTTTTGGCTTTGATATAAGCCAAGATATCAATCTCTGAAGTATCAGGGAGTAAAGTATCGGAAGTATCGGACTGTGGCATACCCTTTTTGGTGACTCTGACGGGGGTTCCATTTACTAGGACCTGTGGTATCACTTGAAGGGATACCAAAGAGGACATATTAGAAAATTGCTTATTTTCCTTGAGAAATTCGGTCGGCGAATTGTTCTTAGTTTTAGCCCTTGGGGTGGCCAAAGATATGAGCGGCTGCGTTATTGACGACTGAGTAGGCTGCGGCGGATCACAAACAGCGGATTTCTTACGCTTAGGGGACTCAGTTAGTAGCTGAAGGCTGCTAAACTGAATGTCAAGCGCAGAGAGTTGGTCATTGACTTTACGAAAACCAGTGATCAACTCTTTAAATCCGTTCTTAGTCTGTCTCATGAACGACATCATTTCGTCATGGTCAGCACGACAATTTTCACAACAATAATGAAAAGACCAGTTTAAATTATATATTATTAATTAACAATACAAAAATAATATATAAAAAGTATTATATATAAAATAATATATAAAAATAATATATAAAAGTCTCATAGAATGCTTTCTGTTTCTCAGTCGCTGAAAGGAGCGCAACGAAGAAGATTGGTCTGCGCTTGGATTGTTCTTTGTATGTATGCGTGTCACACATTCACATACACGGGGGCTCAGGCCATGAGCTCAAGCCAGCGCACAAAATTTTGATTTTTCAAACTTTTCAGGCTGTTTACCCTAACAAAATGCAGATATTCGTTATTTGGTGAAATGGAGAAAGAAATAATATTACTTGTTATGTTATATTTATACCCTTGCAGAGGGTATTATAATTTTGTCCAAAAGTGTGCAACTCAGTGAAGGAGACATCTCCGACCTTATAAAGTATATATATTCTTGATCAGGATCTGATATGAGCATGTCGGTCTGTCCTTCTGTCTGTTTCTACGCAAACTAGTCTCTCAGTTTTAAAGCTATCGTCTTGAAACTTTGCACACACCCTTCTTTCCTTTGCACGCAGTATATAAGTCGGAACGGCCGGGATCGGCCGACTATAATAATAATACAAAAATAATATAATAATAATAATACTTAAACGGCAAAATAATACAACCTACCAAATTGCCGACTATATTTTATAGCTGCCATATAACTAAACGATCGGAGATGGATTTGGTAAAAATAATTTCAATGCCAATAAATTCTATGTCACCAAGCTCTTGTGATTTCACCTCTTCCGAAGCAAGTTGTTAGTCTACCGAAATGAGGACTCCGCTTCCACTTCGTAGAGGCCGATCACTTCTAAAAGTGGTGTACTTACTTGGAAAAACTTCGGAGCTAACGATTTCCGGCTTTAACCAAGTTTCTGTAAAGGCTGTAATATGGAATGCAAAAAGAAAACTATTAGAATATAGTTTAGGGAGTGTACTACGTAGCCACCTAGTATTCTGATAGGTGGGTGTTAATAACGATATTAGTTTTTTGGGTTAGTGGACGAAGAAGTGGTGGAAGGTTGGTCCGTGATTCCAATATGGGGAAGTTTCACTCCCACTGGTTTTAAAAATTTTAACTATACAATACTAGGCTGATGTTCTTGGACAAAAATGTTCTCTGGCCAAAAACTGGGTGAACAAATAGTCTTGAACATCAGCGGGGCACCCGAATCTTATATATGTATATGCGCGTTATATATGTATATTTAAATCTATGTATGACCTCCACATTCATATCGGCTTTTATTTTGGCTTTGATATAGGCTGAGATATCAATCTCCGAAGTGTAAGAGGCAAGCCGAGAAACCAATATATGTTTCGATGGAGGAATCACCTGTAGGGGTTTTGGTGTCGCAGGTACGAGAACTGCAGCATCAGTCGGTGCCGGTGGTCCGGACTTTTATACGGCGGGACCAACGTCTGCGGCAGGACCACCGGCTAGAAGAACAACATCAGCGGATCCTTTTACATCATCCTTTTACACGCATCAATAAAGAAAATTTTTAAATTTGTATGGTATGGTAAAAATTAAAAAACCAAGAAAGGAAAGCTAACTTCGGGCGGAGCCGAAGTTGATATACCCTTGCAGCTAAAACAGGATATATATCGCTAAAATCGGATATAGTTGACCTATTCTTATAGGAATATCATAATATAACCAATAAATTACAAGACAAAATCTAAAAAAAAGCCCAAACTTCTATCTTAAAGAACCCCAAAGTTGGTATTTTTACCAAATACCATTTCCGATCGTTCAGTTATATGGCAGCTATAAGATATAGTCTGCCGATCCATATGAAACTTGATAAGTCGTATTATTTTTCCAAAAATAGAATTCATAGAAAATCCCAACTTTCTAGCTCGAAAAACACTGAAGTTATGCCATTTCCGATCAATCAGTTATATGGCAGATATAGGATATAGTCGGCTGATCCTTATCAAATTTGGCATGTTGTAATATTTTGACAAAAATAGCAATCGTACCAAATCTGAATTCTCTAGCTTTAAAAATACTGAAGTTATAGCATTTCCGATCAATCAGTTATATGGCAGCTATAGGATATAGTCGGCCGATCCTTATGAAATTTGGTAGATCGTATTATTTTACCAAAAATAGCTTCCGTACAAAATCTAAACTCTGTATCTCTAAAAACACCAAAGTTATACAATTTCCGATCAATCAGTTATATGGCAGCTATAAGATATAGTCGGCCGATCCCGGCCGTTCCGACTTATATACTGCGTGCAAAGGAAAGAAGGGTGTGTGCAAAGTTTCAAGACGATAGCTTAAAAACTGAGAGACTAGTTCGCGTAGAAACGGACAGACAGACGGACAGACAGACGGACAGACGGACAGACGGACATGCTCATATCAACTCAGGAGGTGATCCTGATCAAGAATATATATACTTTATAGGGTCGGAGATGTCTCCTTCACTGCGTTGCACACTTTTGACCAAAATTATAATACCCTCTGCAAGGGTATAAAAAAAACACAAATCTTTGCAAGACTTTTGTTTGTTGGATTCGAGATTCGAGTCCTAGTGTCAGCTTCATAAAACCTGAGTGAGTGTGGAAATGCGGAAAAAGATAATTAAAGGGCAGTTTTTATGTTGCGTTTATGTTGGGTCTATTACTAGGTGGCCGGCCAGAGCGGAAATACCAGCAGACGCATTGGAGGCCGGAAGGAAAAAAAAGAGGACTCCGGGCGTCTCGGTGGGACCGACGGCGCAGATCCGCATCTCCGGGCAGATCAGCATATAGCAGCGACCAGCAATTTCGATCGGGTACCGCCCGCGAGTTCGTTTGTGAGACAAACGAGCGATCGGACAAGAGGGAAGAGTGGTCTTTAGTTCATCGCGACGAGGGGCTCCGAGCGGGAGTAAACCGGCGGTTGCACCGGCGACAAGGCCAGATATAAAAATATAAAAGGCATATATTTTGTTGTGTGGTGTGCAGTGATGGTTGGTGGAAAATTATATTAATAATGGTGCGTCAGAAATCATAATTGTTTGACCACCCAGTTTTGCCCAGTCCAATAGCGTGAGGTATATTCTCAGCCCCACCAGAAAAAAAGATAAGCGAAATGTGCCCTAAAAGTTTTGGTCCCCGACAACTTAAACATCAGCGGGGCACCCGAATCTAATATATCTATATGCGCGTTATATATGTATATTTAAATCTATGTATGACCTCCACCTTCATATCGGCTTTTATTTTGGCTTTGATATAGGCCGAGATATCAATCTCCGAAGTGTAAGAGGCAAGCCGAGAAACCAATATATGTTTCGATGGAGGAATCACCTGTAGGGGTTTTGGTGTCGCAGGTACGAGAACTGCAGCATCAGTCGGTGCCGGTGGTCCGGTCTTTTATACGGCGGGACCAACGTCTACGGCAGGACCACCGGCTAGAAGAACAACATCAGCGGATCCTTTTACATCATCCTTTTACACGCATCAATAAAGAAAATTTTAAAATTTGTATGGTACGGTAAAAATTCAAAAAAATATAATTACAATTTAAAAAATGTTAATTTAAAAAAAAAAAACCGATAAGTTTTAGAAAAAAATTTAAAAAATTAAAAAAAAAAGAAGCCCCCACAAAACAAAAATTGAAGAAAACATGAATATTTCAATCTACATTAAAGATTCACACAAAAATATATACTAAGGCACTTTTGTGGCCCCTTGCAGGATGTTCAAACATTAGGTTGGACATAACAAATAAAAACTTAAATATTAAAATTCAAAATAAATAATACTTTCACATATTATTAAAAAAAAAAAATGCATTAACAAAATACAAGAACAAAAATAGACATTTATACAGTCCACTAAAAATTATAATCGAAGAAAAGGTTAAAGTAACATCAAATTTATTCAAAAACAGGAAAGGAAAGCTAACTTCGGGCGGAGCCGAAGTTGATATACCCTTGCAGTTAAAATCGGATATATATCGCAAAAATCGGATTGAATTGGGCGATCCTTATGAGAATATTATAATATAACCAATTTATTACAATAAAAAATCTAAAACAAAGTACCAAGCTTCCAACTTCAAAAATACCAAAGTTGGTATTTTTACCAAATACCATCTCCGATCGTTCAGTTATATGGCAGCTATAAAATATAGTCGGCTGATCGTTATGCAATTTGGTAGGTTGTATTATTTTGCCAAAAATAGCATTCGTACCAAATCCGAATTCTCTAGCTTCAAAAACACCGAAGTTATAGCATTTCCGATCAATCAGTTATATGGCAGCTATAGGATATAGTCGGCCGATCCCGGTCGTTCCGACTTATATACTGCGTGCAAAGGAAACAAGGGTGTGTGCAAAGTTTCAAGACGATAGCTTTAAAACTGAGAGACTGAGTAGGCTGAGGCGGATCACAAGCAGCGGATTTCTTACGCTTAGGGGACTCAGTTAGTAGCTGAAGGCTGCTAAACTGAATGTCAAGCGCAGAGAGTTGGTCATTGACTTTACGAAAACCAGTGATCAACTCTTTAAATCCGTTCTTAGTCTGTCTCATGAACGACATCATTTCGTCATGGTCAGCACGACAATTTTCACAACAATAATGAAAAGACCAGTTTAAATTATATATTATTAATTAACAATACAAAAATAATATATAAAAAGTTAAAAAACTGTAGCACTTGCCATAGCGGAAAGCGACACCTATGCGCCGCATTAGGCAGGAAGGGGCGCCATCTGTGGGAGATAATGGGTTATATAGAATTAGGAGGCGCCTGGAATAATTAAATCCAGGAGTTCGCCATTTGTGGACTCCAGGAGGCTGCCCGCCTTAAATCCCGCGTCGGTCTGGCTAGAGAGATTTGGGGAGAGCATTCCCTAACCAGCCTTACATAACAGCAGACGGTTATATCAACTAGTGGAAGGAAAAAAAAAACAAGAAAGGAAGGCTAACTTCGGGCGGAGCCGAAGTTCATATACCCTTGCAGCTAAAACAGGATATATATCGCTAAAATCGGATATAATTGACCGATTCTTATGGGAATATCATAATATAACCAATAAATTAAAAGACAAAATCTAAAAAAAAATCCCAAACTTCTATCTTGAAGAACCCCAAAGTTGGTATTTTTACCAAATACCATTTCCGATCGTTCAGTTATATGGCAGCTATAAGATATAGTCGGCCGATCCATATGAAACTTGATAAGTCGTATTATTTTTCGAAAAATAGAATTCATAGAAAATCCCAACTTCCTAGCTCGAAAAACACTGAAGTTATGCCATTTCCGATCAGTCAGTTATATCGCAGATATAGGATATAGTCGGCTGATCCTTATCAAATTTGGCATGTTGTATTATTTTGCCAAAAATAGCAATCGTACCAAATCCGAATTCTCTAGCTTTAAAAACACCGAAGTTATAGCATTTCCGATCAATCAGTTATATGGCAGCTATAAGATATAGTCGGCCGATCCTTATAAAATTTGGTAGGTCGTATTATTTTTCCAAAAATAGCATTCGTACAAAATCTGAACTCTGTAACTCTAAAAACACCAAAGTTATACCATTTCCGATCAATCAGTTATATGGCAGCTATAGGATATAGTCGGCCGATCCCGGCCGTTCCGACTTATATACTGCGTGCAAAGGAAAGAAGGGTGTGTGCAAAGTTTCAAGACGATAGCTTAAAAACTGAGAGACTAGTTCGCGTAGAAACGGACAGACAGACGGACAGACAGACGGACAGACGGACAGACGGACAGACGGACATGCTCATATCAACTCAGGAGGTGATCCTGATCAAGAATATATATACTTTATAGGGTCGGAGATGTCTCCTTCACTGCGTTGCACACTTTTGACCAAAATTATAATACCCTCTGCAAGGGTATAAAAAAAACACAAATCTTTGCAAGACTTTTGTTTGTTGGATTCGAGATTCGAGTCCTAGTGTCAGCTTCATAAAACCTGAGTGAGTGTGGAAATGCGGAAAAAGATAATTAAAGGGCAGTTTTTATGTTGCGTTTATGTTGGGTCTATTACTAGGTGGCCGGCCAGAGCGGAAATACCAGCAGACGCATTGGAGGCCGGAAGGAAAAAAAAGAGGACTCCGGGCGTCTCGGTGGGACCGACGGCGCAGATCCGCATCTCCGGGCAGATCAGCATATAGCAGCGACCAGCAATTTCGATCGGGTACCGCCCGCGAGTTCGTTTGTGAGACAAACGAGCGATCGGACAAGAGTGAAGAGTGGTCTTTAGTTCATCGCGACGAGGGGCTCCGAGCGGGAGTAAACCGGCGGTTGCACCGGCGACAAGGCCAGATATAAAAATATAAAAGGCATATATTTTGTTGTGTGGTGTGCAGTGATGGTTGGTGGAAAATTATATTAATAATGGTGCGTCAGAAATCATAATTTTTTGACCACCCAGTTTTGCCCAGTCCAATAGCGTGAGGTATATTCTCAGCCCCACCAGAAAAAAAGATAAGCGAAATGTGCCCTAAAAGTTTTGGTCCCCGACAACTTAAACATCAGCGGGGCACCCGAATCTAATATATGTATATGCGCGTTATATATGTATATTTAAATCTATGTATGACCTCCACCTTCATATCGGCTTTTATTTTGGCTTTGATATAGGCCGAGATATCAATCTCCGAAGTGTAAGAGGCAAGCCGAGAAACCAATATATGTTTCGATGGAGGAATCACCTGTAGGGGTTTTGGTGTCGCAGGTACGAGAACTGCAGCATCAGTCGGTGCCGGTGGTCCGGTCTTTTATACGGCGGGACCAACGTCTACGGCAGGACCACCGGCTAGAAGAACAACATCAGCGGATCCTTTTACATCATCCTTTTACACGCATCAATAAAGAAAATTTTAAAATTTGTATGGTACGGTAAAAATTCAAAAAAATATAATTACAATTTAAAAAATGTTAATTTAAAAAAAAAACCGATAAGTTTTAGAAAAAAATTTAAAAAATTAAAAAAAAAAGAAGCCCCCACAAAACAAAAATTGAAGAAAACATGAATATTTCAATCTACATTAAAGATTCACACAAAAATATATACTAAGGCACTTTTGTGGCCCCTTGCAGGATGTTCAAACATTAGGTTGGACATAACAAATAAAAACTTAAATATTAAAATTCAAAATAAATAATACTTTCACATATTATTAAAAAAAAAAAAATGCATTAACAAAATACAAGAACAAAAATAGACATTTATACAGTCCACTAAAAATTATAATCGAAGAAAAGGTTAAAGTAACATCAAATTTATTCAAAAACAGGAAAGGAAAGCTAACTTCGGGCGGAGCCGAAGTTGATATACCCTTGCAGTTAAAATCGGATATATATCGCAAAAATCGGATTGAATTGGGCGATCCTTATGAGAATATTATAATATAACCAATTTATTACAATAAAAAATCTAAAACAAAGTACCAAGCTTCCAACTTCAAAAATACCAAAGTTGGTATTTTTACCAAATACCATCTCCGATCGTTCAGTTATATGGCAGCTATAAAATATAGTCGGCTGATCGTTATGCAATTTGGTAGGTTGTATTATTTTGCCAAAAATAGCATTCGTACCAAATCCGAATTCTCTAGCTTCAAAAACACCGAAGTTATAGCATTTCCGATCAATCAGTTATATGGCAGCTATAGGATATAGTCGGCCGATCCCGGTCGTTCCGACTTATATACTGCGTGCAAAGGAAACAAGGGTGTGTGCAAAGTTTCAAGACGATAGCTTTAAAACTGAGAGACTGAGTAGGCTGAGGCGGATCACAAGCAGCGGATTTCTTACGCTTAGGGGACTCAGTTAGTAGCTGAAGGCTGCTAAACTGAACGTCAAGCGCAGAGAGTTGGTCATTGACTTTACGAAAACCAGTGATCAACTCTTTAAATCCGTTCTTAGTCTGTCTCATGAACGACATCATTTCGTCATGGTCAGCACGACAATTTTCACAACAATAATGAAAAGACCAGTTTAAATTATATATTATTAATTAACAATACAAAAATAATATATAAAAAGTTAAAAAACTGTAGCACTTGCCATAGCGGAAAGCGACACCTATGCGCCGCATTAGGCAGGAAGGGGCGCCATCTGTGGGAGATAATGGGTTATATAGAATTAGGAGGCGCCTGGAATAATTAAATCCAGGAGTTCGCCATTTGTGGACTCCAGGAGGCTGCCCGCCTTAAATCCCGCGTCGGTCTGGCTAGAGAGATTTGGGGAGAGCATTCCCTAACCAGCCTTACATAACAGCAGACGGTTATATCAACTAGT
Organism: Drosophila pseudoananassae pseudoananassae; assembly: GCA_018153035.1. NCBI lineage: Eukaryota > Metazoa > Arthropoda > Insecta > Diptera > Drosophilidae > Drosophila > Drosophila pseudoananassae. Next base: position 1,271,322 of record JAECXR010000022.1, on the reverse strand, counting down.
GGAAGGAAAAAAAAACAAGAAAGGAAGGCTAACTTCGGGCGGAGCCGAAGTTCATATACCCTTGCAGCTAAAACAGGATATATATCGCTAAAATCGGATATAATTGACCGATTCTTATGGGAATATCATAATATAACCAATAAATTAAAAGACAAAATCTAAAAAAAAATCCCAAACTTCTATCTTGAAGAACCCCAAAGTTGGTATTTTTACCAAATACCATTTCCGATCGTTCAGTTATATGGCAGCTATAAGATATAGTCGGCCGATCCATATGAAACTTGATAAGTCGTATTATTTTTCGAAAAATAGAATTCATAGAAAATCCCAACTTCCTAGCTCGAAAAACACTGAAGTTATGCCATTTCCGATCAGTCAGTTATATCGCAGATATAGGATATAGTCGGCTGATCCTTATCAAATTTGGCATGTTGTATTATTTTGCCAAAAATAGCAATCGTACCAAATCCGAATTCTCTAGCTTTAAAAACACCGAAGTTATAGCATTTCCGATCAATCAGTTATATGGCAGCTATAAGATATAGTCGGCCGATCCTTATAAAATTTGGTAGGTCGTATTATTTTTCCAAAAATAGCATTCGTACAAAATCTGAACTCTGTAACTCTAAAAACACCAAAGTTATACCATTTCCGATCAATCAGTTATATGGCAGCTATAGGATATAGTCGGCCGATCCCGGCCGTTCCGACTTATATACTGCGTGCAAAGGAAAGAAGGGTGTGTGCAAAGTTTCAAGACGATAGCTTAAAAACTGAGAGACTAGTTCGCGTAGAAACGGACAGACAGACGGACAGACAGACGGACAGACGGACAGACGGACATGCTCATATCAACTCAGGAGGTGATCCTGATCAAGAATATATATACTTTATAGGGTCGGAGATGTCTCCTTCACTGCGTTGCACACTTTTGACCAAAATTATAATACCCTCTGCAAGGGTATAAAAAAAACACAAATCTTTGCAAGACTTTTGTTTGTTGGATTCGAGATTCGAGTCCTAGTGTCAGCTTCATAAAACCTGAGTGAGTGTGGAAATGCGGAAAAAGATAATTAAAGGGCAGTTTTTATGTTGCGTTTATGTTGGGTCTATTACTAGGTGGCCGGCCAGAGCGGAAATACCAGCAGACGCATTGGAGGCCGGAAGGAAAAAAAAGAGGACTCCGGGCGTCTCGGTGGGACCGACGGCGCAGATCCGCATCTCCGGGCAGATCAGCATATAGCAGCGACCAGCAATTTCGATCGGGTACCGCCCGCGAGTTCGTTTGTGAGACAAACGAGCGATCGGACAAGAGTGAAGAGTGGTCTTTAGTTCATCGCGACGAGGGGCTCCGAGCGGGAGTAAACCGGCGGTTGCACCGGCGACAAGGCCAGATATAAAAATATAAAAGGCATATATTTTGTTGTGTGGTGTGCAGTGATGGTTGGTGGAAAATTATATTAATAATGGTGCGTCAGAAATCATAATTTTTTGACCACCCAGTTTTGCCCAGTCCAATAGCGTGAGGTATATTCTCAGCCCCACCAGAAAAAAAGATAAGCGAAATGTGCCCTAAAAGTTTTGGTCCCCGACAACTTAAACATCAGCGGGGCACCCGAATCTAATATATGTATATGCGCGTTATATATGTATATTTAAATCTATGTATGACCTCCACCTTCATATCGGCTTTTATTTTGGCTTTGATATAGGCCGAGATATCAATCTCCGAAGTGTAAGAGGCAAGCCGAGAAACCAATATATGTTTCGATGGAGGAATCACCTGTAGGGGTTTTGGTGTCGCAGGTACGAGAACTGCAGCATCAGTCGGTGCCGGTGGTCCGGTCTTTTATACGGCGGGACCAACGTCTACGGCAGGACCACCGGCTAGAAGAACAACATCAGCGGATCCTTTTACATCATCCTTTTACACGCATCAATAAAGAAAATTTTAAAATTTGTATGGTACGGTAAAAATTCAAAAAAATATAATTACAATTTAAAAAATGTTAATTTAAAAAAAAAAACCGATAAGTTTTAGAAAAAAATTTAAAAAATTAAAAAAAAAAGAAGCCCCCACAAAACAAAAATTGAAGAAAACATGAATATTTCAATCTACATTAAAGATTCACACAAAAATATATACTAAGGCACTTTTGTGGCCCCTTGCAGGATGTTCAAACATTAGGTTGGACATAACAAATAAAAACTTAAATATTAAAATTCAAAATAAATAATACTTTCACATATTATTAAAAAAAAAAAAATGCATTAACAAAATACAAGAACAAAAATAGACATTTATACAGTCCACTAAAAATTATAATCGAAGAAAAGGTTAAAGTAACATCAAATTTATTCAAAAACAGGAAAGGAAAGCTAACTTCGGGCGGAGCCGAAGTTGATATACCCTTGCAGTTAAAATCGGATATATATCGCAAAAATCGGATTGAATTGGGCGATCCTTATGAGAATATTATAATATAACCAATTTATTACAATAAAAAATCTAAAACAAAGTACCAAGCTTCCAACTTCAAAAATACCAAAGTTGGTATTTTTACCAAATACCATCTCCGATCGTTCAGTTATATGGCAGCTATAAAATATAGTCGGCTGATCGTTATGCAATTTGGTAGGTTGTATTATTTTGCCAAAAATAGCATTCGTACCAAATCCGAATTCTCTAGCTTCAAAAACACCGAAGTTATAGCATTTCCGATCAATCAGTTATATGGCAGCTATAGGATATAGTCGGCCGATCCCGGTCGTTCCGACTTATATACTGCGTGCAAAGGAAACAAGGGTGTGTGCAAAGTTTCAAGACGATAGCTTTAAAACTGAGAGACTGAGTAGGCTGAGGCGGATCACAAGCAGCGGATTTCTTACGCTTAGGGGACTCAGTTAGTAGCTGAAGGCTGCTAAACTGAATGTCAAGCGCAGAGAGTTGGTCATTGACTTTACGAAAACCAGTGATCAACTCTTTAAATCCGTTCTTAGTCTGTCTCATGAACGACATCATTTCGTCATGGTCAGCACGACAATTTTCACAACAATAATGAAAAGACCAGTTTAAATTATATATTATTAATTAACAATACAAAAATAATATATAAAAAGTTAAAAAACTGTAGCACTTGCCATAGCGGAAAGCGACACCTATGCGCCGCATTAGGCAGGAAGGGGCGCCATCTGTGGGAGATAATGGGTTATATAGAATTAGGAGGCGCCTGGAATAATTAAATCCAGGAGTTCGCCATTTGTGGACTCCAGGAGGCTGCCCGCCTTAAATCCCGCGTCGGTCTGGCTAGAGAGATTTGGGGAGAGCATTCCCTAACCAGCCTTACATAACAGCAGACGGTTATATCAACTAGTGGAAGGAAAAAAAAACAAGAAAGGAAGGCTAACTTCGGGCGGAGCCGAAGTTCATATACCCTTGCAGCTAAAACAGGATATATATCGCTAAAATCGGATATAATTGACCGATTCTTATGGGAATATCATAATATAACGAATAAATTAAAAGACAAAATCTAAAAAAAAATCCCAAACTTCTATCTTGAAGAACCCCAAAGTTGGTATTTTTACCAAATACCATTTCCGATCGTTCAGTTATATGGCAGCTATAAGATATAGTCGGCCGATCCATATGAAACTTGATAAGTCGTATTATTTTTCGAAAAATAGAATTCATAGAAAATCCCAACTTCCTAGCTCGAAAAACACTGAAGTTATGCCATTTTCGATCAGTCAGTTATATCGCAGATATAGGATATAGTCGGCTGATCCTTATCAAATTTGGCATGTTGTATTATTTTGCCAAAAATAGCAATCGTACCAAATCCGAATTCTCTAGCTTTAAAAACACCGAAGTTATAGCATTTCCGATCAATCAGTTATATGGCAGCTATAAGATATAGTCGGCCGATCCTTATAAAATTTGGTAGGTCGTATTATTTTTCCAAAAATAGCATTCGTACAAAATCTGAACTCTGTAACTCTAAAAACACCAAAGTTATACCATTTCCGATCAATCAGTTATATGGCAGCTATAGGATATAGTCGGCCGATCCCGGCCGTTCCGACTTATATACTGCGTGCAAAGGAAACAAGGGTGTGTGCAAAGTTTCAAGACGATAGCTTTAAAACTGAGAGATTAGTTTGCGTAGAAACAGACAGACGGAAAGACAGACAGACGGACATGCTCATATCAACTCAGGAGGTGATCCTGATCAAGAATATATATACTTTATAGGGTCAGAGATGTCTCCTTCACTGCGTTGCACACTTTTGGACAAAATTATAATACCCTCTGCAAGGGTATAAATTTTAATAAAAAACACATCAATTTTACACCTCTTTTTGTGGCCCTTTCCAGAATGTTCAAGCATTGAACACTATTTTATATACAAATTCTTAAGTTAGAGTTTCAAGGGATCGGACCCATGAAATAAGAGACAAACAGCTAAGTAAGCTAAGTAGTTGATAAGTAGTTTTAAATAGATTTAAGATTTTCATGTATCTTACTTACTAGAAAACTTTACCAAATAAAATGTGTGTTTAAAAGGAATTCATTGGAATGCGACCTTCTTATTTTAGGGCTCCTCTTAACAATTACATTACAATCCTTTTCCAAAATCTTACCACCCCTGAATGGCATATTTTTGGTTATATAAAGTGTCGTAGTAGGAAATATTTATAAGGTCAAATATAGCACAAAAACGTTTTTAAAATATTTGTAACATCCTAATAAGTGTCAATAGTAAATAAATTTTCTATTTCAATAAAATTTTACTCCGGTCCGTCAGATGAAGAAGTGTTAAGCTCAAGTGAAGATGAGGACGACGACATTGATGTAATCAATGGCTTTAACCAAGTTTCTGTAAAGGCTACAATATGGGATGCAAAGAAAGAAATATCAGAATATAGTTTGGGGAGTTTGCTACGTAGTCCCCTAGTATTCTGATAGGTAAGTATTAGTGAAGATACTAGTTTTTTGGGTTAGTGGACAAAGAAGAGGTGGAGGTTGGTCCGTGGTTCCGATATAGGGAAGTTTCACTCCCACTGGTTTTAAAACTTTTAACTTTACAGCAGTGGTCGGCACCCAAATACATTAATATGATTTTAATGCATTAGTATTAGTAACGAATAGCAGAAAGTATGTGAGCATGACGTTTCACACATTTATACTGTGTGTGTGTGGCAGAGCTCGGGCAGAGAAATTTCCTATGTCCCCGGGATAGGGCCGTGCCGACCACGAAGTACGAAGTTCTTGTACGAAGATTTTCTCTGGCCAAAAACTGGGTGAACAAATCGTCTTGAACATCAGCGGGGGCACCCGAATCTTGAAAGAAGACGTGCGCCTTATGTGTGTATATTTTAATTTATGTATGTCATCCACCTTTATATCGGCTTTAGTTTTGGCTTTGATATAAGCCAAGATATCAATCTCTGAAGTATCAGGGAGTAAAATATCGGAAGTATCGTACTGTGGCATACCCTTTTTGGTGACTCTGACGGGGGTTCCATTTACTAGGACCTGTGGTATCACTTGAAGGGATACCAAAGAGGACATATTAGAAAATTGCTTATTTTCCTTGAGAAATTCGGTCGGCGAATTGTTCTTAGTTTTAGCCCTTGGGGTGGCCAAAAATATGAGCGGCTGCGTTATTGACGACTGAGTAGGCTGAGGCGGATCACAAACAGCGGATTTCTTACGCTTAGGGGACTCAGTTAGTAGCTGAAGGCTGCTAAACTGAATGTCAAGCGCAGAGAGTTGGTCATTGACTTTACGAAAACCAGTGATCAACTCTTTAAATTCGTTCTTAGTCTGTCTCATGAACGACATCATTTCGTCATGGTCAGCACGACAATTTTCACAACAATAATGAAAAGACCAGTAACAATACAAAAATAATATATAACAAGAAAGGAAAGCTAACTTCGGGCGGAGCCGAAGTTGATATACCCTTGCAGCTAAAACAGGATATATATCGCTAAAATCGGATATAGTTGACCAATTCTTATGGGAATATCATAATATAACCAATAAATTACAAGACAAAATCTAAAAAAAATTCCAAACTTCTATCTTGAAGAACCCCAAAGTTGGTATTTTTACCAAATACCATTTCCGATCGTTCAGTTATATGGCAGCTATAAGATATAGTCGGCCGATCCATATGAAACTTGATAAGTCATATTATTTTTCCAAAAAAAGAATTCATAGAAAATCCCAACTTTCTAGCTCGAAAAACACTGAAGTTATGCCATTTCCGATCAATCAGTTATATGGCAGATATAGGATATAGTCGGCTGATCCTTATAAAATTTGGCATGTTGTATTATTTTGCCAAAAATAGCAATCGTACCAAATCCGAATTCTCTAGCTTTAAAAATACCGAAGTTATAGAATTTCCGATCAATCAGTTATATGGCAGCTATAAGATATAGTCGGCCGATCCTTATGAAATTTGGTAGGTCCTATTATTTTGCCAAAAATAGCTTCCGTATAAAATCTGAACTCTGTAACTCTAAAAACACCAAAGTTATACCATTTCCGATCAATCAGTTATATGGCAGCTATAGGATATAGTCGGCTGATCCCGGCCGTTCCGACTTATATACTGCGTGCAAAGGAAACAAGGGTGTGTGCAAAGTTTCAAGACGATAGCTTTAAAACTGAGAGACTAGTTTGCGTAGAAACAGACAGACGGACAGACGGACAGACGGACATGCTCATATCAACTCAGGAGGTGATCCTGATCAAGAATATATATACTTTATAGGGTCGGAGATGTCTCCTTCACTGCGTTGCACACTTTTGGACAAAATTATAATACCCTCTGCAAGGGTATAAAAAGTTAAAAAACACTATACCTTGAAAGTAGGCACGGATCCAGGGAGGAAATCTTTGAATTCAAAATTTTTTTATATTTAAGATTGTTTATCAAAAAGTCTTTAGTAGAAGAGACCTAACCTAACAGGAACGTATAGCTCAGTAGTCTGAAACCACTAACCATACAGCATATAGACAACCCATTTCATACAACGAAAATGGACGCAAAAATTTCATGCGACAGGCCCCAGAGAGGATTTCTTACGCTCTCTTACGCTCATCGTTCGTTCATCTTACGCTCATATTCTCATCGAATGCTTTCTGTTTCTCAGTCGCTGAAAGGAGCGCAACGAAGAAGATTGGTCTGCGCTTGGATTGTTCTTTGTATGTATGCGTGTCACAGATTCACATACACGGGGGCTCAGGCCATGAGCTCAAGCCAGCGCACAAAATTTTGATTTTTCAAACTTTTCAGGCTGTTTACCCTAACAAAATGCAGATATTCGTTATTTGGTGAAATGGAGAAAGAAATAATATTACTTGTTATGTTATATTTATACCCTTGCAGAGGGTATTATAATTTTGTCCAAAAGTGTGCAACTCAGTGAAGGAGACATCTCCGACCTTATAAAGTATATATATTTTTGATCAGGATCTGATATGAGCATGTCGTTCTGTCCTTCTGTCTGTTTCTACGCAAACTAGTCTCTCTTGTGATTTCACCTCTTCTGAAGCAAGTTGTTAGTCTACCGAAATGAGGACTCCGCTTCCACTTCGTAGAGGCCGATCACTTCTAAAAGTGGTGTACTTACTTGGAAAAACTTCGGAGCTAACGATTTCCGGCTTTAACCAAGTTTCTGTAAAGGCTGTAATATGGAATGCAAAAAGAGAACTATTAGAATATAGTTTAGGGAGTGTACTACGTAGCCACCTAGTATTCTGATAGGTGGGTGTTAATAACGATATTAGTTTTTTGGGTTAGTGGACGAAGAAGTGGTGGAAGGTTGGTCTGTGATTCCAATATGGGGAAGTTTCACTCCCACTGGTTTTAAAAATTTGAACTTTACAATACTAGGCTGATGTTCTTGGACAAAAATGTTCTCTGGCCAAAAACTGGGTGAACAAATAGTCTTGAACATCAGCGGGACACCCGAATTTTGAAAGAAGACGTGCGTGTTATATATGTATATTTAAATCTATGTATGACCTCCACATTCATATCGGCTTTTATTTTGGCTTTGATATAGGCTGAGATATCAATCTCCGAAGTGTACATAACAGTGTACATCCGAACATAACAAATAAAAACTTAAATATTAAAATTCAAAATAAATAATACTTTCACATATTATTAAACAAAAACAAGAAAGGAAAGCTAACTTCGGGCGGAGCCGAAGTTGATATACCCTTGCAGTTAAAATCGGATATATATCGCAAAAATCGGATTGAATTGGGCGATCCTTATGAGAATATCATAATATAACCAATTTATTACAATAAAAAATCTAAAACAAAGTACCAAGCTTCCAACTTCAAAAATACCAAAGTTGGTATTTTTACCAAATACCATCTCCGATCGTTTAGTTATATGGAAGCTATAAAATATAGTCGGCTGATCGTTATGCAATTTGGTAGGTTGTATTATTTTGCCAAAAATAGCATTCGTACCAAATCCGAATTCTCTAGCTTCAAAAACTCCGAAGTTATAGCATTTCCGATCAATCAGTTATATGGCAGCTATAGGATATAGTCGGCCGATCCTTATAAAATTTGGTAGGTCGTATTATTTTGCGTAAAATTTGACTCCGGTCCGTCAGATGAAGAAGTGTTAAGCTCAAGTGAAGATGAGGACGACGACATTGATGTAATCAATGGCTTTGACCAAGTTTCTGTAAAGGCTACAATATAGGATGCAAAGAAAGAAATATCAGAATATAGTTTGGGGAGTTTGCTACGTAGTCCCCTAGTATTCTGATAGGTAAGTGTTAGTGAAGATACTAGTTTTTTGGGTTAGTGGACAATAAAGAGGTGGAGGTTGGTCCGTGGTTCCGATATGGGGAAGTTTCACTCCCACTGGTTTTAAAACTTTTAACTTTACAGCAGTGGTCGGCACCCAAGTACAAAATCTGAACTCTGTAACTCTTAAAACACCAAAGTTATACCATTTCCGATCAATCAGTTATAGGGCAGCTATAGGATATAGTCGGCCGATCCCGGCCGTTCCGACTTATATACTGCGTGCAAAGGAAACAAGGGTGTGTGCAAAGTTTCAAGACGATAGCTTTAAAACTGAGAGACTAGTTTGCGTAGAAACAGACAGACGGACAGACAGACAGACAGACAGACGGACAGACGGACAGACGGACATGCTCATATCAACTCAGGAGGTGATCCTGATCAAGAATATATATACTTTATAGGGTCGGAGATGTCTCCTTCACTGCGTTGCACACTTTTGGACAAAATTATAATTCCCTCTGCAAGGGTATAAAAAGTTAAAAAACACTATACCTTGAAAGTAGGCACGGATCCAGGGAGGAAATCTTTGAATTCAAAATTTTTTTATATTTAAGATTGTTTATCAAAAAGTCTTTAGTAGAAGAGACCTAACCTAACAGGAACGTATAGCTCAGTAGTCTGAAACCACTAACCATACAGCATATAGACAACCCATTTCATACAACGAAAATGGACGCAAAAATTTCATGCGACAGGCCCCAGAGAGGATTTCTTACGCTCTCTTACGCTCATCGTTCGTTCATCTTACGCTCATATTCTCATCGAATGCTTTCTGTTTCTCAGTCGCTGAAAGGAGCGCAACGAAGAAGATTGGTCTGCGCTTGGATTGTTCTTTGTATGTATGCGTGTCACAGATTCACATACACGGGGGCTCAGGCCATGAGCTCAAGCCAGCGCACAAAATTTTGATTTTTCAAACTTTTCAGGCTGTTTACCCTAACAAAATGCAGATATTCGTTATTTGGTGAAATGGAGAAAGAAATAATATTACTTGTTATGTTATATTTATACCCTTGCAGAGGGTATTATAATTTTGTCCAAAAGTGTGCAACTCAGTGAAGGAGACATCTCCGACCTTATAAAGTATATATATTTTTGATCAGGATCTGATATGAGCATGTCGTTCTGTCCTTCTGTCTGTTTCTACGCAAACTAGTCTCTCTTGTGATTTCACCTCTTCTGAAGCAAGTTGTTAGTCTACCGAAATGAGGACTCCGCTTCCACTTCGCAGAGGCTGATCACTTCTAAAAGTGGTGTACTTACTTGGAAAAACTTCGGAGCTAACGATTTCCGGCTTTAACCAAGTTTCTGTAAAGGCTGTAATATGGAATGCAAAAAGAGAACTATTAGAATATAGTTTAGGGAGTGTACTACGTAGCCACCTAGTATTCTGATAGGTGGGTGTTAATAACGATATTAGTTTTTTGGGTTAGTGGACGAAGAAGTGGTGGAAGGTTGGTCTGTGATTCCAATATGGGGAAGTTTCACTCCCACTGGTTTTAAAAATTTGAACTTTACAATACTAGGCTGATGTTCTTGGACAAAAATGTTCTCTGGCCAAAAACTGGGTGAACAAATAGTCTTGAACATCAGCGGGGCACCCGAATCTTGAAAGAAGACGTGCGTGTTATATATGTATATTTAAATCTATGTATGACCTCCACCTTCATATCGGCTTTTATTTTGGCTTTGATATAGGCTGAGATATCAATCTCCGAAGTGTACATAACAGTGTACATCCGAACATAACAAATAAAAACTTAAATATTAAAATTCAAAATAAATAATACTTTCACATATTATTAAACAAAAACAAGAAAGGAAAGCTAACTTCGGGCGGAGCCGAAGTTGATATACCCTTGCAGTTAAAATCGGATATATATCGCAAAAATCGGATTGAATTGGGCGATCCTTATGAGAATATCATAATATAACCAATTTATTACAATAAAAAATCTAAAACAAAGTACCAAGCTTCCAACTTCAAAAATACCAAAGTTGGTATTTTTACCAAATACCATCTCCGATCGTTTAGTTATATGGAAGCTATAAAATATAGTCGGCTGATCGTTATGCAATTTGGTAGGTTGTATTATTTTGCCAAAAATAGCATTCGTACCAAATCCGAATTCTCTAGCTTCAAAAACACCGAAGTTATAGCATTTCCGATCAATCAGTTATATGGCAGCTATAGGATATAGTCGGCCGATCCTTATAAAATTTGGTAGGTCGTATTATTTTGCGTAAAATTTGACTCCGGTCCGTCAGATGAAGAAGTGTTAAGCTCAAGTGAAGATGAGGACGACGACATTGATGTAATCAATGGCTTTAACCAAGTTTCTGTAAAGGCTACAATATAGGATGCAAAGAAAGAAATATCAGAATATAGTTTGGGGAGTTTGCTACGTAGTCCCCTAGTATTCTGATAGGTAAGTGTTAGTGAAGATACTAGTTTTTTGGGTTAGTGGACAATAAAGAGGTGGAGGTTGGTCCGTGGTTCCGATATGGGGAAGTTTCACTCCCACTGGTTTTAAAACTTTTAACTTTACAGCAGTGGTCGGCACCCAAGTACAAAATCTGAACTCTGTAACTCTTAAAACACCAAAGTTATACCATTTCCGATCAATCAGTTATATGGCAGCTATAGGATATAGTCGGCCGATCCCGGCCGTTCCGACTTATATACTGCGTGCAAAGGAAACAAGGGTGTGTGCAAAGTTTCAGGACGATAGCTTTAAAACTGAGAGACTAGTTTGCGTAGAAACAGACAGACGGACAGACAGACAGACAGACAGACGGACAGACGGACAGACGGACATGCTCATATCAACTCAGGAGGTGATCCTGATCAAGAATATATATACTTTATAGGGTCAGACATGTCTCCTTCACTGCGTTGCACACTTTTGGACAAAATTATAATACCCTCTTCAAAGGTATAAATATTAATAAAAAACACATCAATTTTACACCTCTTTTTGTGGCCCTTTCCAGAATGTTCAAGCATTGAACACTATTTTATATACAAATTCTTAAGTTAGAGTTTCAAGGGATCGGACCCATGAAATAAGAGACAAACAGCTAAGTAAGCTAAGTAGTTGATAAGTAGATTTAAATAGATTTAAGATTTTCATGTCCCTTACTTACTAGAAAACTTTACCAAATAAAATGAGTTTCTAAAAGGAATTCATTGGAATGCGACCTTCTTATTTTAGGGCTCCTCTTAACAATTACATTACAATCCTTTTCCAAAATCTTACCACCCCTGAATGGCATATTTTTGGTTATATTGACCATATATTGACCATGATTGACCATGGCTCGGAAGGAACACTTATAACCGAAAACTTAGTACAGACGCTGGGTCTCTCACGCACCCCTATATCTGCGGAAATAACAGGGATCGGCGACTCCTCTCACAATCGTTGTCGACATGGTACCAATTTTGTCCTAAGCTCGATTGCAGGTTCCCAGTTCACATCGTTTGTATCCACTGCATTTATTCTCCGTACACTTACAGGGCACCTTCCAAAATCGGATGTCGACCCTCGCTCATTCCAACACCTTCAAGGATTGCAACTCGCCGATCCCAATTTTGCCCGCTCCGGTCGTATTGACATGCTTGTGGGCGTTGATCTTATTCCACAATTGATGCTCCCAGAAATTCGACGAGGAACTCATTAGGAACCAATCGCACAAAACACTCTTCTTGGTTGGATTGTTTTTGGACCAGTGAGGAAATCCATGACACACTCCATCACTGTCCGTTGTAACACAACGACGCTTGATCATCTGGTGCATAGGTTCTTCGAACTAGATAGCGTTCCGTCTGAACGCCAACTCACCACAGAGGAACGATGGTGTAAAGAACACTTTCGTCAAACCCATGTTCGACAGCCCAACGGGAAATACATGGTTCGCTTACCACTAAAAACCTTGTTCGACCCGTCACAAGTTCTAGGCCGATCAAAACATATCGCCTTAAATCGTTTCTACACACTAGAGCGAAAATTGCAGCAGCGCGATAAGCTTCATCAACAATATCTCCAAGCAATCGAGGAATATTTTGACTTACAGCAAATACAAGAAGTCACTACAAGCGAAGACAGTCACTCTCATATCAACACAAATGGGAAGCTCGGCGTCTTCTGCAGCACGATTCCACACCATGCAGTCCTGAAGGAGGACAGCCTGACGACTAAACTCAGGGTAGTCTACGACGCCTCTTGTAAGAGCTCCAACTGGAAGTCACTGAATGACATTTTATGTACTGGCCCAGCTCTACAGAACGATTTGGGAGGAGTGATACTAAATTGGCGTTGTTATCGCTATGTTTTCGTGGCGGACATCCAAAGGATGTACCGATGTATCGAAATGCATCCAGAGGACTCTCAATTCCAGCGCATTTGGTGGCGTGACAAAACCGGAGAGTTAAAAGAGTTCCGTCTCACCACAGTTACCTTCGGAACAGCATCAGCGCCATACACAGCGATTCGGGTGATCCACCAAATAGCTCAGGACGAACGAGAAAACGAGAACGAGCAGCCCTCCCTCGGCTGGTATGCATCTTCGAAAATGGGCAGCGAACCACCCGGCGTTGCTTAGCGATATTCCTAAAGTAGACCTCTGCAACCACTCAATCTTCGAAATGGACAATAAAGACAGCATTAAAACACTTGGACTGTACTGGCAGTCAAACCCGGACGTCTACGGATTCAAAATCCATTTCTCGATCAATCCCACACTTTCGAAAAGGGCTCTTTTATCAACAGTGGCGCGGCTCTTCGATCCATTAGGATTTTTAGCACCCTTGATAGTCATGTCAAAAATTCTCCTCAAGGACGTATGGAGCTTCCGTATGCAGCAAACTGATGGCACTTACCGTGCACTCGATTGGGACGACATGCTACCAGAGTCTTTGGCAGCTCGTTGGCAGCGATATCTCGAACATCTTCCAGAAGTTTAACACATTCGCATACCACGCTGGTTCGGTTGCGATTTCAGCAATGTGATATCTCTTCAATTGCACATGTTCTCCGATGGGTCGTCCCTCGCGTATGCAGCGTGTGCCTACCTTCGAGTACTCGACACTGCTGGAATTATACATACACACTTAGTCGCAGCTCGCACTAGGGTTACACCAACAAAGCGTCTCACCATACCGCGAGTGGAGCTTTCCGGAGCAATTCTAGCTACCAAACTCGCCACATGGATCCAGCAGCAACTTCACGTGCCTCAGATGCGGGTCACAGTGTACTACTTGTCAGACGCCATGATCGTGCTTCACTGGATATATGGAGATCCATGCAGGTGGAAGACTTTTGTAGCCAATCGAATTGGCAGCATCCAAGAGGCCAGCTCTGCTTCACAGTGGGGTCATGTGTCTACGCAGGACAACCCTGCGGATTGTGCAACGCGCGGTTTAACCCCACTACAGCTCGCGCAGGATAAGCTCTGGTGGAGCGGCCCAGACTGGTTGCAGGAACCCGAAGATCATTGGCCCAAGGTAACTCTTACTTCTCCAGATCCGAGCACAATCTGCGAGGAACAGGCAGCAAAAGTTATCCACGTTCACACCTGTGCATCCACTGATTCCTTTGTTGAGTCATTTTCGTCATACAGTCGACTTGTATTTTCCACAGCATTCATTAATCGCTTTATCCATAATACTCGCTGCAAAAGGGAGGCTCGGCTTTCCGGACCAATCAGCGTAAAGGAGTTTTCCAAGGCAATGTATACTCTGGTTCGCGTTGTCCAACAGGAAGCATTCTCTCACGAACTGTCCAAGTTGCGAGCAAACAAATCGCTCTCAAAATCTAACAAGCTTAGACAACTGTCGCCATTCATAGATGCCCAAAGGATCCTCAGAGTGCGGGGCAGACTTCGAAACGCTTTGCAGCTCACCACTCAACAACGCACGCCCATCATCCTACCGAAGTCACATCATTTTACGGACCTCGTCATAAAAAACGCCCATCTGAACACCATGCATGGGGGAGTGCAACTGACCCGTGCGATCATCCATCAGCAGTTTTGGATCATTAATGGCAAACAAGCGGTAAAAAGAGTTCTCCGACAGTGTGTTGCTTGCTTTCAGCATCGCCCTAAACCCTCTCGACAATTAATGGGTGATCTTCCATACCATCGTGTTAATCCGCCGAAAAGAGCGTTCGAAGCTACAGGTGTGGATTACACAGGATCTATCGATGTCAAGGCCTCGAGGTTCAGAGGACACACTACATACAAGGCCTATATTGCAGTATTCATTTGCCTCGCCAGTAAAGCTATCCATTTGGAGCTGGTGACAGGACTTACAGCACAACATTTTCTCTGGGCTCTCCAACGGTTCATTGGACGGTTTTGTGCGGCACATGTACAGTGACTGTGGCACAAATTTTATAGCAGCAGATAAATCCCTACAGTTGTGGTCTAACGAGTTCCGGCAGGAAATCAACCAGACAGTCGTCCCAGAACTCACAAAGCGCTATATTCAGTGGCACTTTAACCCCCCACACAGCCCAAACTTCGGAGGACTTTGGGAGGCTAACGTCAAAGCCGTAAAGTCTCATCTTCATCGTTCCTTCAAAGGATACCCAATGACTTATGAACAATTGTCAACCGTTCTTATCCAGATCGAGGCCTGTCTTAACTCTCGGCCATTATGCCCGTTAACCGCGGATATTAACGATCTGCAAGTATTGACTCCAGCTCATTTTCTCATCGGAGACTCCATGCAATCCCTTCCTACCCCCAGTGACAAGGACAAGTCGCTCAACACACAGTTCATGGAGGGACAACGGATCCTACGCCAGTTCTGGAAAAGGTGGAGCTCAGATTGGTTGTCTCACCTTCAGGCACGCCCTAAGTGGAGACAAGAGGAAGAAAACCTACAGGTCAGTGACCTAGTTATAATCAAGGACGACAGGACAGGTCCAACCGATTGGAAACTAGGTCGTGTTATAGAATTACACCCTGGAGCCGATGGGATGGTACGAGTTGCAACAATCTATACAGGTTCGGGTACATATAAGCGATCAGTATCCAAGATCTGCAGATTACCCATCCCGAATTACACGGAAGCACGGAAGTTCATTACGTAATGTTAGTGCATACCACAACCCTACAATCGATACCTGCTTGATGTCTATCGATCTCGAGACCCCGGTCCCTTTGGAAAGCGGGACATCTCTAAGCTTCTTCCAATTATTACGACAAAAAAACACATTTTGTTATACTGCCAACATTGTTTGATCTCTTTGATCTCTTGCCTTTTTCAATTTTGATTTATAAAATTAGATACTTATTATTTTCTGCTAAATCCTTAAGCATTTAGCGCTGTCAGAGAGCATACATATTCCGAAAGCTATTTAAATAAAAAACATACATTTGTAATACAAATTTCTTTAAACCATCATGTGTAGAATTTTTTGATTTAGTTTCTATGGTGTAAGGATTCATCAATCGTTTCAAGAGTAGCAAATAATTTTACATCATGATTGGTATTTAATAATATATTCCAAACATATACAAACCTGAATAATAAGCCCGATTTCGAATCTATAACTGCATATGCGAAAGGTGGTCATTCTAGGTGCCAAAATGGTGAGCTCGTGGTCGTTGCACTACAATAATAAAAAAAATACGTTTTTAAGAAGGTGGACACCCAAATGGAGCAAATTTATTATATATGTTTGGCGTCACTCAGAAAAATAGTTTGCGTTGGTTTGAACATTTTCTTCACTTAATATCAAAGCGACCTGGGTAAATATTTCATCATTCATTCGATGTTATTTTATTTTCGATTCAAGACTTTATTTGTGGGTTTTATTCCTAGCATGTGCCCATGTTGGGTGTTTTGTTATTGGATTTGGAAGTTATTTTCACTATATAGGTATAGGTATAAGCTTTAAGTATTTATAAAACTTTTTGGATTTTTAAGAAATTAAATACGCATCAAAAACCTTTATTCGTGAAATAATATTCAACAATTGCAGATTTTTAATCAATAACTACCTCTATTAATAGAAAGTAGAAACTACTATCTAACAAATCTAATTTCTTGGCACCTTTTTTTAAAAAATTATTTGATACTGAAGTTATTTCTTTGATTATAAAATGAGATAAACAAAAAAATTTTTTTTTTTTTTTTTTTTTTTTTTTTATAGTTACATTTAATAGTTACATTTAAAATCTGTCCGGAATTATGGACAATAATTAAATTTTAATGATACCTTTTTTTTTTTTTTTTTTTTAAGCCTTGACGTTTAATTAAAATTTTATGTTGGGCCCTTTAGTTGGCGTGGATAAGTCTAGAAATGCAGCTCAGTCTCGTTCGTTCGAGTGGCAAAGGTCCAGTGGGTGAGTCCGTTTCAGCCTCCTAGTGGTGTAGCTGTTGTCTAACAGGTTCATGGCCTCAGGGTTGGGATGTCGATCCAGCCTCTCCACGTATTTGTTGGCGAATCGCTGAACTTCTGCTCTCACGGATGGGACTCCCAGTTGGGCGTGGATTGTTGCGTTGTCGTGGTACAGGTGAGCTCCGGTTATTGTTCTTAAAGCTTTGTTTTGGGCGATCTGGATGATATTTTGGCTGCTTAGACATGCCGTCCCCCATAGCTGGATACCATAGGTCCAGACTGGCTTTACAATGGCCTTATATATGAGAAGCATATAATAGCATTCGTACCAAATTCGAATTCTCTAGCTTTAAAAACACCGAAGTTATAGCATTTCCGATCAATCAGCTATATGGCAACTATAGGATATAGTCGGCCGATCCCGGC
This sequence comes from Drosophila pseudoananassae pseudoananassae, assembly GCA_018153035.1. Lineage (NCBI taxonomy): Eukaryota > Metazoa > Arthropoda > Insecta > Diptera > Drosophilidae > Drosophila > Drosophila pseudoananassae. Next base: position 1,253,685 of record JAECXR010000022.1, on the reverse strand, counting down.
CGTTCCGACTTATATACTGCGTGCAAAGCAAAGAAGGGTGTGTGCAAAGTTTCAAGACGATAGCTTTAAAACTGAGAGACTATTTCGCGTAGAAACAGACAGACAGACGGACCGAAGGACAGACGGACATGCTCATATCAACTCAGGAGGTGATCCTGATCAAGAATATATATACTTTATAGGGTCGGAGATAGGGTCTCCTTCACTGCGTTGCACACTTTTGACCAAAATTATAATACCATCTGCAAGGGTATAAAAACACATTTTGTTATACTGCCAACATTGTTTGATCTCTAAAATCAATTCAAATTAAATTCAGTGACATACTTGAAACAAACCCTGTGTTTTTATAAAACGGCAACAGCAAAGTCCCCATAGCAGACTTCTGCTAATCATTGACTCCCGTATTCTATCGGCGCAGTCACAACAATCCTATTTATTTACCCATAATTTACAGCCCCGGTAATAATACAATAGTGTTACCGGAAAGATCTGAAGTTATTCGACACATCGAACTTATTTCAAATGTAGATAGCATTCTTTTTCCGAACCAGGAAATTCAACCTGGTATATATGCAGCTAACACTGTCGTATCGACCTCAAATGCATTTGTCCGATTATTAAATACATTTAACACTGATCAATTGAACAGTATCCCGAATTTAAATTATGAACCATTAAAAATTTATGAAATATCAAAATTAGACAAAGACGTTGTTAGGTGTCGATAGTCGCTACAAGCGATGGCACAGCGGGGCTAGGGATGACACAACGGGGTTAGGGATGGCACAGCGGAGTAAATCGAATGGACCCGATGGAAAGAAGAAGCCAGGACGAACCGGGCGGGATCCAACCGCTGTGATTGAAAGGAAAACCGGGATCGAGGAGACACAAAAAAAAAAGGAGAGAGAACGGCAACAGGAGGAGGACACGTGGGGAAAAAAAATTATTAAAACAAAAAAATTCCCAATAATTTTCCACGGAGCTCTAAAGTGAGTACAAAAAAAAACCAAATCGAAATAAATTATAAGGATTTATTTGAACCTCAGCATCTTTCGATAAAAGAGGATTTGGAGCTCATCAACAAATTGGAGCCACCCGAAGGCGGAAATTTCTTCAGGAAAGGAAATTGGTCACCCTTCCCGGGTGGCCCACAGGTTTTTTTTTGAAATTAAAATAATTTTGTAAAGTACCTGAACCCGGTCGTAGCGTAGACGATAGACTTATTTATTTAATTTATTTATTTGTTATTTATTTTTTTTTGTAATTAATTCATTAATTGTATTCGTCCCAAGGTTAGGTGTTAGGTTAATTCATGTTTAATATTTAAGAGTGAGAGTGCAGGTCGAGTGTGATGATCCCACGGATCCAGGAGTTGGACCATGGATGAGAAGCCGTCTTGGGGACCAATGCCGGAGGTTCTCGTGCCCGCTGTGTGTTTGTTTTGCTAATTTGATAAATAACGTAATTTTGCGTAACGTAGTCGTTTTTACCTTTGCTTGTTTCGAATTTATTTATTTTTTTTTTGTTGAATTAGTGTATTGTTATTTATTCACCGTATCTATTTTTTTTTTGTGAGGCTGTCTTTTGGATTTTTCCGGGTGTTCCCATCCCTGTAGGTGTTAACGCGTGCTAGCCGGCGAAGTGAAAAATCCAAATAAGCGAAGAAACAGGCAGACCCTTACAAATGGCGCCCAAACCGAAAAAAGGACCTGATAGGATCGAAGGATTCTCGGAAGTTGGACCCGTGACAGGATCGCAGAATCCAGATCACGCGCTGCCCTTCCGACGAGACTGAATCTGCAAGGAAAGTCCTTTGTTTACATTGTTTTTTTTGTGTGAAAGTAAAGTAAAGTACGTATCTGAATAGATCCCTTTGTGGTGTCTTGCGTGTAGTCCAGAGGCGCGAGGATGTGGTCCGCGTACGATAAATGTAATGAAGTATGTGTGTTCCGTCCGAGACAATTTGTGGCTGTGAACGGAAAAGGGATAAATAAATTTTTTTAGTATAGAATTAAGTAAAGTAAATCGAAAGAAGCAGCACAAGAGACGAGATAGGAGGAAATCTCACAGATCTGAGGAGCTGGTTGAATGCGTTTTCATAACCCCCCTTTAACAGAGATTCAAGAAGCAAAAAAAAAAAAAAATAAATAAAAGGAAGAATAGAAAATTAAGAGACCCAAAAACAAACAAGAAAATAGATTATAGAAATAAGTTAAACGAATTAAATTAAGATTATTTATGAAGAAATGCCGATTATAGAGAAAGATATAGTAGAGTCAGGTAGAAAAATAAGAAGGAGTGAGGAGTTTTTGCGGAATCGGAGTACAGAATTAATGAGTCCAGCAGTGACCAGATCTCAAGGCCAACAGGGACACCAATCCATGGCCGGACTGGATAAGGTATCGCCCACAGGAGTTATGGATGAGCGACAGGCGGTGCATCAAGCCATGGCCGCCTCCATTGAAGCCGAAGTAGCAAGAGGCTACGATCAAGGGAGCAGTGGCAGAGGAGCGATACCGAAGGTCCAGCCGGAAGTTCCGTCAGAGATTCGGTCGGCAGTTAATACGGCACTGTTTCAGGCACAACAGACTTATGAATCGGGAAAGCGCAGTGAGTTCAATGCATTTAAGGAGCAAATGCAGGCCGACATGATGCTGTTTATGAAGGACATAAACGACTGCATGGCATCGTGGAGGAAGGACTTCGAGAGCCAGTGGGTGAATCAACAGCAGCGGCAGCCGGCAGAGTCTCATTCGATGAAGCCTCCCGAACAGCGGTTTGAACAGCCGCCTCCGAGTCAGCCGACGGGAAGGTGTTCCGACCAAGGATGGCAGGGGCCAGCATCTGCACCACCAACCGGACCAAAGATGCAGCACGCAGAAGCAAGGGCGGACACAATAAGACAGGTGGTCCCGTTGCCGGAAGACTATTCAAAGCCACCACCGAACATATACGGCAAGCAGGATCAGTCGAGGCCTCCGGAACGAGCCGCGTCCAGGATCGGCTGGGAAGCACGGGGTTACCAACCGCCGGGTCAAGCGTTGACGCTGGAGATGGAGCCAGAATGGGACGCGTCATACGTACCCCCGGCAATGAACCAAGCCGAGTCGTTGGGGCAAACGCGAGGGTCAAGCCAGGCCCGAATGGAAGTGGGACATCTCCGCAAATGGGGCTTGTTGTTCGATGGCAGTCCCAGAAGCATGCCGGTATCGGAGTTCGTGTTCCGACTGGAGCACCTGCAGAGGTCTTATCGCATACCGTGGAGCGAGGTACTAAGGGAGTTCCATGTGTTAGTGGAAGGTCCAGCCAGAGAATGGTATTGGATGTATATACGTACCAACGGGAGGACGGACTGGCCATATCTGCGATACGCACTCCAACAGCAATTTCAAAGCCATAGGTCAAACTTTGAGAGGGAGTATGAGCTGCGAGAAAGGAAACAAAGATCCGGAGAGAGTGTGGAGGACTATATCCAGATGATGTTGACGCTGAGGGCAAGATTGGAGACACCAGTATCCGATTTTGACCTAATAAAAATAATAAAAATGAACTTGAGAGAGAGAATATCCAAGATCGTATACCCTATTCATGTCACCAACCTGGAGCAGCTACGCCATGAGTGTCACGATGCGGAGAGGATGCTAACCACTCGATGGTCTAGGCAGGCGGCGGAGGGTGAGCATCAAAGAGGTTTCTCCTATCGTCCGAGGGTGGAAGAGCTGGAAGATCAACAGGAGGACGAGGACGGCTGGCCCGAGGAGGGTGAAGTCGAAGCTCTGCACCGACAAGAGAAGCCGAGGGATAAGTCGACCCTGAACTGCTGGAACTGCAACGAGCGGGGGCACACATTTTGGGAGTGTGAGTCAACGGTGCGCAACATATTTTGCTACAAATGTGGCACTCCCGGAGTCGTGTTGCCGAAATGTCCAAAGTGTCAGTCGGGAAACGGGGGAAGGAGCATGTCCCGGGCCGAGGAGCCACGTTCCAACCCATTTGCATCAAGATAGAGGCCGATCCGCAGACTCTAGGAAATAAGAAAATAAGTAGTGTTAAGCATATTAATCAAATATTAGTAAATATAAATAAGCAGACTCCAACGGTAGAAAGACCAGATGGGAATCCAAGTTCAGCACAAGGAGCGGATTACAAGGAGGGTAAGCCGCGGTGTTTCCAAGAGTACCCAGTAACTCCAAGAATCGAACGTGCCCGGCGAAGGAATCGGCAGCGGAGGACCGAGAGACAAAGGATATGTGCGGCGATTCGAGCCGCGGTGAGCGGCGACAACAGGCCGTTTGCGATCGTGGAAGTAGAGGGAAACAGCATCGAAGGCCTGTTAGATAGTGGTGCATCCGTCAGTCTCCTCGGTGAAGGATGTCTGGAATTGATTGAAAAATTAGGATTGAGACGGGAAAAGATGCGAGCAATCATGCAGTCCGCGGGCGGTGCAAAACACCAGGTGCTTGGCAAGGTTTATCCGGAGATAAGATACCAAGGTCAAACTCACCGCATCCCGATCCTGCTTTGCCCCTCTTTGAAGCAAAAACTTTATCTGGGCGTAGATTTTTGGAGGAAGTTCCACATCGCGCCCGAGGTCGTGGGAGTCGAGTCGTTGGAAAACGTGGAAACCGAGTTCCACAGCAAAGGGGAACCAGTAGAGCCTCACACCCTAACGAACGAACAAAAGGAACGGCTGGATAAAGTAAAGGAAGGGTTCCTGGCATATGAGAATCAAGGGTTAGGACTCACAACGATGGAACAGCACACCATACAGCTAGTAGAGGGGGCAGTGCCCGTCAAGGAAAGGTTTTATCCAGTGTCCCCGGCCAAGCAGCAACTCTTGTTCGCTGAAGTGGACGAAATGCTGAGACTCGGAGTCATCGAGCTGAGTGAGAGTCCGTGGAACAACCGCACTACGTTGGTGCAAAAACCCGGCAAGAACAGGCTGTGTTTAGACGCACGGAAGCTAAATGCATTGACGGTAAAGGATGCCTACCCATTGCAGAATATAGAGTCCATCCTCAGCCGGGTCGATGACACGATTTTCATCAGCAGCATCGACCTAAAACATGCGTTCTGGCAAGTGGAACTGGAGGAAAAGAGTCGGCCGTATAGGGCTTTTACTATACCTGGGAGGCCACTGTATCAGTTCCGGAGGATGCCTTTTGGCTTATGCAATGCGGCGCAAAGGCTATGCAGATTAATGGATAGAGTCATCCCACAGAGGCTCAGAGACCGAGTGTTTGTTTATCTGGATGACCTGCTAATGATCTCGAAGACCTTTGAGGAGCATTGCCAGTTATTAGCAGAAGTGGAAAAATGCTTACGGAGGGCGAATTTGACCATCGGGTTGCAGAAGTCAAAGTTTTGTTTTAAATACTTGCGGTATTTGGGGTATGTTTTAGGAGATGGCGCTCTGAAAACAGACCCACGGAAGATCGCAGCCATTAAAGAAATTGAGGTCCCGAAGAACGTCCGACAATTGCGCAGTTTCCTTGGCACGGCGAATTGGTATAGAAGGTTCATAAAAAATTTTTCCGAAATAAGCGCTCCTTTAACCAATTGCCTGAAAAGAGGGAAAGGACTACAGTGTGTCCAGCGGAGTTAGCGTTCCAGAAGCTAAAGCAAGCACTGACCTGTGCGCCGGTTTTAACCCACCCTGACTTCCGAAAACACTTCGGGATTCAGTGCGATGCTAGTCATGTAGGTATCGGCGCGGTGTTGTTCCAGAAGGACGACGATAAAGCGGAACGGCCGATCGCCTTCTTTTCGGCAAAGCTGCGAGGCGCACAACTGAATTACAGTGTGACCGAGAAGGAGTGTCTGGCGGCAGTCAAAGCTGTGGAGAGGTTCCGGCCCTACGTAGAAATGATGCCGTTTACCATCTTGACGGATCACGCAAGCCTTAAGTGGCTGATGTCCTTTAAAAATCTGGAAGGGAGACTGGCCAGGTGGTTTCTAGCTCTGCAGCCGTTCCAATTTAACATCGAGCATCGGAAAGGAAAGGACAATGTGGTGGCCGATACTCTTTCGCGCCCCAACGATGTAGAAGAGCTGAGCCTGGTGAGCATGGCAACGACGGCGTTCGCTAGTGAGGAGTACCTGGGAAGGATAAAGTTAGTAAAAGAGCAAGGAGGTCGATTCCCAGACTTACGGGTTGAAGAAGGACTACTTTTCAAGAAGACTCGTTTTTGCCGGGAGGACAGCGAGGAGTTCGACTGGAAATTGTGGATACCCGAGGAACTAACAAGTACATTAGTACAACAAGCTCATGAAGGGGAGATGGCTCTGCATGGGGGGATCCGGAAGACATTAGCGAGGCTACAGATGTACTATTGGCCGAACATGGTGTTACAGGTGAAAGAATGGGTTACTTCCTGCATCAGCTGTAAGGAAAATAAGCACACCACGCAAATCACGAGACCGCCGATGGGAAAAGAAGTAGAAACTGACAGACCAATACAGAAGTTATACTTGGATTTCCTCGGAAAATACCCCCGATCCAGGCGCGGCAACACCATGTTATTTATAGTGGTAGACCACTTTACAAAGTTTGCCTGGTTGAAAGCTATGCCCAAAGCAACGTCGTTGGCGGTAGTCGGATTCCTTAGAGAACATATTTTCACGCAATTTGGAGTGCCGGAAATCATACACACGGACAATGGCAGGCAATTTATCTCTAAGGAATTTGAGGATATGATGCAGCTGTATGGGATAATGCACATGAAAACGGGCAGATACGCACCTCAAGCAAACGCATCCGAGCGCGTCAACCAGTCGGTGCTCGCGGCCATTAGGGTGAATATCGGCGAGGATCATGCCCGATGGGATGAACGACTACCGGAAGTCCAGGCAGCACTGAGGTCAGCGTCACATTGCTCGACAGGGGTGTCCCCATATTTCGCAATGTTCGGGCAACATATGTTTTCGAACTGTGGAGATTACCAACTGGCCCGAAAGCTAAAAGCATTAAACGAGTCGGAGATTCAGCAGCTACAAAGGTCGGAGAAACAGCAAGTCCAGCGTTCCGGGATAAAGGAACGTATTCACCAGGCCTACGAAGAGGCGGCGCGGAGGTACAACTTAAAAACCAAAGAAGTCAAGTACTTACCGGGGCAAGAAGTTTTTAAGCGGAACTTTGTACTCAGCAATCTCCGCAAGAACATCAACGCCAAGTTCTGCAAAAAATATGTTAAGTGTAGGGTATGCAAAGTTCTGGGCAACTCACTGTACGCGCTGGAGAACCTACGAGGGCAACCGATAGGCGTCTTTCATGCCAAAGATTTGAAACAATGAGGGCCCGGCTAGCTCCAGTATAAGCGTAAATCTCAGGGCGTGGACGAAGCCTACGTTGGGCTAAGCATCAAGGCAGTCGACACTTTTCTTCCACTCCTGTTATCCTCACAAGCTAAGGAAACCGTAGTGTGCTGTTAGGTGTCGATAGTCGCTACAAGCGATGGCACAGCGGGGCTAGGGATGACACAACGGGGTTAGGGATGGCACAGCGGAGTAAATCGAATGGACCCGATGGAAAGAAGAAGCCAGGACGAACCGGGCGGGATCCAACCGCTGTGATTGAAAGGAAAACCGGGATCGAGGAGACACAAAAAAAAGGGAGAGAGAACGGCAACAGGAGGAGGACACGTGGGGAAAAAAAATTATTAAAACAAAAAAATTCCCAATAATTTTCCACGGAGCTCTAAAGTGAGTACAAAAAAAAACCAAATCGAAATAAATTATAAGGATTTATTTGAACCTCAGCATCTTTCGATAAAAGAGGATTTGGAGCTTATCAACAAATTGGAGCCACCCGAAGGCGGAAAGTTCTTCAGGAAAGGAAATTGGTCACCCTTCCCGGGTGGCCCACAGGTTTTTTTTGAAATTAAAATAATTTTGTAAAGTACCTGAACCCGGTCGTAGCGTAGACGATAGACTTATTTATTTAATTTATTTATTTGTTATTGAACCCGGTCGTAGCGTAGACGATAGACTTATTTATTTAATTTATTTATTTGTTATTTATTTTTTTTTGTAATTAATTCATTAATTGTATTCGTCCCAAGGTTAGGTGTTAGGTTAATTCATGTTTAATATTTAAGAGTATTACCCACTATAAATATAAAGAATGGAATAAAAAAAAAAAGATTTAAATTAAAATGAAATGTGAGTGATAAACAAAAATAAAGGGGGGGAAGTGAAACGCGTAATCCAAAATGTGAGAGTGCAGGTCGAGTGTGATGATCCCACGGATCCAGGAGTTGGACCATGGATGAGAAGCCGTCTTGGGGACCAATGCCGGAGGTTCTCGTGCCCGCTGTGTGTTTGTTTTGCTAATTTGATAAATAACGTAATTTTGCGTAACGTAGTCGTTTTTACCTTTGCTTGTTTCGAATTTATTTATTTTTTTTTTGTTGAATTAGTGTATTGTTATTTATTCACCGTATCTATTTTTTTTTTGTGAGGCTGTCTTTTGGATTTTTCCGGGTGTTCCCATCCCTGTAGGTGTTAACGCGTGCTAGCCGGCGAAGTGAAAAATCCAAATAAGCGAAGAAACAGGCAGACCCTTACAACGTTAGAACTAAAGATTTTATGTCAAAACAAGAAAGGAAAGCTAACTTCGGGCGGAGCCGAAGTTGATATACCCTTGCAGCTAAAACAGGATATATATCGCTAAAATCGGATATAGTTGACAGATTCTTATGGGAATATCATAATAAACCAAATTATTACAATAAAATATCTCAAAAAAATTTCCCAAGCTTCTATCCAAAATATCAAAGTTGGTATTTCTACCAAAAACCATTTCCGATCGTTCAGTTATATGGCAGCTATAAGATATAGTCAATCGATCGATATGAAATTTGGTAGGTCGGTTTAACTAACCAAAAATATATTCTGTACTAAGTTCCAGCTTTCTATCTTTAAAAACACGAAAGTTGGGTCATTTCTGATCTTTCAGTTATATGGCAGCTATAGAATATAGTCGGCCGATCCTTATGAAATTTGGTAGGTTGGATCAACTGACCAAAAATAGAATCTGTACTAAGTTATAGTTTTCAATCTTCAAAAACACGAAACTCAATCGGCTCATGTTGAGGCTGGGGCTCATATGATAGAGTCGGCAAAGTAAACGCATTAGTGGCCGGATTTGATTGGAAGACATTTTTATGGTGTTTGGCAAACGTGCTGGCCTTGTCTACGTCGCTGCGCGCCCACCCGCCTGTGGAATTTCTAATAGGCATCACGGTTTCTTTCGGTGAGCTCAGAGTTGGGTGAGCTCTCCATAGTAGTGTTTCGTACTGTTAGTTGACAATTGCTCTATGTAGCGGCGGTGGACATACGTTTCTTCTTGCTGTAGAGCTTGATCAAGTTGACGTGAGGCATGTTTGAATCCTTGCTTAGCAGATGGCGATCTGTGACATTGCCATTCTCGACGTAAGCGTCGCTTTTCGAGGACGAGCTGTTCGATTTGTAGATTTGTCTTCTTTTGAATGCGTTGTGTGTTTATAGTTTGAGGTGTTGAAACTCGAGCTGCAGAGACGAGTACAGACTCCAGCGAATCAACAAAACTGTCTACGTTGGCATCGTCGCTGAGGTGAGGACTCAGCTCAATGTGTGAGCTGATGTACTTCCTGTACTTAACCCAATTGGTTTTATGTGAGGTCAGATTTGATGATTGATCCTATGTTCCTGGGTGTTGGAGTAGAGTAAAAAGGACAAGAGAGTGATCTGATGAATGATCCGAAAGGCATTTGGCGCATATCAGATTTTTAGGAATGTTTTTGGTAATCGCAAAGTCAATTAAATCGGGAAGTTTTTTTGGGTCTGCCGGCCAATATGTTGGTGTGCCAGAAGAAGCATAGTCTAGCTTGTTCTTAGCTTTGATAATTGCATTATAGAGCTGCTTTCCTTTTGGGGTCTCGAGACGAGATCCCCAGTGTGTGTGCTTGGCATTGTAGTCTCCTGCCGCTATGAAGTGGTCTCCGAGTGAGTTGAAAAACTGCATAAACTCATCTTCGGCTATGGTGAAGCGTGGGGGGCAGTATACGGCAGCTAAAGTTAATTGCTTGCCAGTATTTAGGTGTATATTTATTGATGTGGCCTGTAGGTAGTTTTTTGCAAATTTCGTATGATAATGGTGCTTGATACGGCTTCTGATTAAAATTCCAGTCCTGCCGTGTGCTTTACCGTCTGGATGATTTGTTCCATAGAATGAATATCCTCGTAGTTGAAATTGTATCTGTTCGTAAGATGTGTTTCTGAAAGCAGCATTACGTCGATTTGATTGTCTAGTAGGAATTGCGCTAACTCGAGTTTATGCTGCGAAACGCAGTTAGCGTTCCATGTAGATATTCGTAGGGAAGTCATTATTTGGATTGTTGTGAAACCAGCATTTGTATTAATAGATTTTGGTTTCGCATTAGATCTTGGTGTGCTGATTGCGGCTGTGAGCTTTTTGAGGCTAGGGTAGCCAGTCCTGATTTTAAAGCGCTTGCGTATGTGACATTTTTGTCAGAGTTTATGGGTCCTAGTGAGGATCTGGCTGCAGTCGAGAAGAAGACTTCAGGGTTTGACCTGGAGGCTATGAACTGATTATTTTGGGTGCGGGCAGTAAATCCCCTCTGGTGGATGCGACTTTTTTAGCTCCTTATAAACTGGGCAACCTCTATAGTTAGCAGTGTGATTTCCACCGCAGTTGCCGCACTTTTTCGAGTTTTGGTCATCTTTGCTCGCTGGGCAGTGTGCGGAGTTATGAAGCTCACCACAAACTACACAGACTGGGCGCAGTTTACAGTAAGACCTTGTATGGCCATATTCTTGGCAGTTCGCACATTGTACCGGGCCATTGCGCTTGTGCGGCTCCTCAACTGTAATTCTGCGGTGCAGCAGGAACTGAAGATTGTATATAGGGTGCACTTCGTATTTCTTTAGGGGCTTAACTTGTGGTTCAAGCTCAACCTTAAAGAGTGGCTGCGGCTTTCTATCCCTGTTAGAGATATTGAACACTGTCTTAGCGCTAAATCCCTTCTCTTGTAGCGCCTTTGTTATCTCTGCAGGCGATACTTCGGGCTCTATGCCCTTAAGTACGACTTGCAAGCCCTTGCTGCTTTTTAGGTAATACGTATAAAAGTTCTTCTTTTTGTCGGTTAGGTATTTCGATAATACTCTGTAGTTATCTTCAGACTTCATTTGAACTTTTGTTTCCTGGATGTTGCCCTTTACGAGTGGTATTATGTGGAAGTTGTCCTTCCCAATGAGCTCTATAATTTTGTTGACAAGAACGTTGAAACTTTTTTCTCGTATGTATATTGGCGGGGGCTTAGGCTTCCTTTTTTCGACTTTGGTAGATTCGGCGTCATCTTCATAGTCTGCCAAGATTTTAAAACGGTTTGAGTTCGTGGGCGTTTCTATTGCGGCTATGTTAGCATTGCCACGGGTTATTTTGCGTTGAGAGTTTAGGGGGCTCAGCTTCCTTTTGATTTGGATGTAGCGATCCATACCAGTCTGCACAGCCGGCTTAATATTTTCTTTGTTTTTGTTCTCTTTTTCGGGCAGCAAAGCGGCAGAAGTATCAATGTTTGCGCTGCTAGCTGATGACGTCGTTAAACGCGCTGTCGTTACAGTAGCGGTTGTTGTTGTTGTTACGGTTGACGTTGTCAAAGAGGTTGCGGTGCTAGTTACTGCGCTCTTTGGCTGCAGAGACATCGATGGTAGCGAGGGGGAGCAAGATCGCGCTCTCACGCTCTCTACGTTTAAGAATTCGGCCAAGTTTGGGGTAATTGAGCGTGTTTGGGATGAGCTTGCATTACTTTCGGTTGCTTTGAAAGTGAAGTAAGCGTTGTTTCTTTGTACTGAGAGCCGTCGCTCGTCTTTCTCACATTGACGTTGTGTGCTAACGTCGTTTAGACTCATTGCAATCGAGGTTGATATTGTTCGAGTTTTAAATGTTATGTTTTAAATGTATTAATTAATTAATTAATCAATATAAACATTAGCGATTTCATCGCTGAAAGCGTCTTTTCGCGTTGTTGTTGATTTACGAAACCAGTCACTGCACTTTTTTTGATATTATTGAATACTTTTTTTTATTTTTTTTTCCGGAGCACAATAACTACACGTCTGTATGCGACGACTATTCGCGGTGAATTCGACGAAAAGAGATACGTACGAAAAGTTAAATAGATCGGAATACGAAATTAATTTAGAGAAATTTCAAAATTACGCGCTGGATACAGCTAAATATCTAAAAGATGCATATCCATGGTACTATTTACCAGCTACCGTCCATAATTTATTAATTCATAGTTCAGCTGTAATAGAGCATGCATTAGTTTCGATTGGAGAGCTTTCAGAGGAAGCTGCCGATCCGTTTTTAACCGGACAGAAACAACTTCCTAAAAAAGTTAGATCGTTTTGCTTACATCTGTGTATGAATTACTTTACGATGCTTTATAATTTTCTATTCATTAATATTTTGTTTGATGATTTTTATTTTAGTTTATTTGATAATATGTATAAATTTGAAAAATATCTATCTTTAAAAATATATTACTTTTATGTACATATAGAACAACAAGAAAGAAAAGCTAACTTCGGGCGGAGCCGAAGTTGATATACCCTTGCAGTTAAAACCGGATACATATCGCAAACATCGGATATAGTTGGCCGATCCTTATGAGAATATCATAATAAACCAAATTATTACAATAAAATATCTCAAAAAAATTTCCCAAGCTTCTATCCAAAATACCAAAGATGGTATTTCTACCAAATACCATTTCCGATCGTTCAGTTATATGATAGCTATAAGATATAGTCGACCGATCCTTATGAAATTTGGTAGGTTGGATCAACTGACCAAAAATAGAATCTGTACTAAGGGATAGTACCAGCTTTCTATCTTTAAAAACACGAAAGTTGGGTCATTTCTGATCTTTCAGTTATATGGCAGCTATAGAATATAGTCGGCCGATCCTTATGAAATTTGGTAGGTTGGATCAACTGACCAAAAATAGAATCTGTACTAAGGGATAGTTTTGAATCTTCAAAAACACGAAAGTTGGGTCACTTCCGATCGTTTAGTTATATGGCAGCTATAGGATATAGTCGACCGATCCCGGCCGTTCCGACTTATATACTGCGTGCAAAGGAAAGAAGGGTGTGTGCAAAGTTTCAGTCGATAGCTTTAAAACTGAGAGACTAGTTTGCGTAGAAACAGACAGACGGACAGACAGACGGACATGCTTATATCAACTCCGGAGGTGATCCTGATCAAGAATATATATACTTTATAGGGTCAGAAATGTTTCCTTCACTGCGTTGCACACTTTTGAACAAAATTATAATACCCTCTGCAAGGGTATAAAAACTTAATAAATTAGTTTAAACAAATATGTTTTTATAATTTTGTGTCGATTGTTCCTATGGGAGTTCTATGGTGGGTTGTTGTTGTTAAATGTTTATACCAGTGCACTGGGTAAAAGATCATAATATACACATGAATTTATTATGGATTACAAATTTTGTGTTTTCGAATTAGTGCTTATATATAATATGTATGACGTGTACAGTCAGCAACTGTGTTAATTCGCAGTCAGGAGGAGGGTAATTATTGTCTTCATATTTTGGTCACTACATGATTGGCCGTCTTAAGCCTTGGAGCTGCCATATAACTTATAAACGGAAATTTTATAACTTTGATAGCTATCAAATACTATAAATTTGGTGTTTTTAAAGTTAGAGAGTAGGAATTTTATATGGATTTGGCATTTATTTTTGAAAAAATTTAATAAGGATCGGCTGACTATATCCTATAGCTGCCATATAAATAAACTACCATAAAAAATATTCTACATAGTCAAAACTGGAGTGGCTACGCTCACAAAAACGTATATCTTAGTATATATATTCTTTGAGAGAGCGTAACAGGCAGACATATGTATACATATATGGCCATCGTTCATGTCAAATGTGCAGAGTTGGCATAATTGGCTACCCAGGAAATAATTGTGTGGTAATTGGCATAAACAGTGCAGAAAATTTTGTTTTGCTACGTATTTAATATATTTTGTGTGTATGTACTTGATACTAATTCCTACGTGACTTAGTATACCGATTCATTACCGATTCAGTCTAAGTCGAAAACTCCTCTACAAATTTTCAGATTTGGGTGAATTTTGATTTTTAGATTACCAATTATAAAAGCTTGGCATTAAATTATTTCCCAAAAACATTAATAAACTGGCGGTACAACGAGATTACCGTTTCGAGAGCGGGAGTGGCGTGGAAAAATTTTGTCACAAACTTGATCTGAGCGGATACCATACGAGTCCAAGTTCCATATAGGATAGTTCTATCTCTTAAAGTCTTTGAGATCCACGCGTTCAAAAATTTAGCCCGTTTGTATGGGAAATTATATATATGTATATGAGTATATCTTCTCTAAAAACTCAGATTTCTCCGATTTGAATGAAATTTCTTTTTTGGATATATAAATTTCTTTTTTGGATATATTTTTGGATATAAATGAACTATAAAAACAGTTTGGCATCAAAAGTTTATAAAAAAAACTTCCTGCACCGGTACTACAGAAATTCGCAATTTGTGGGGCGGTAGGGGCGTGACTATCTTTTAGTTATTGTAACATAACACGGAGAAAATTCAGAGTCCTGCCTATGTTGATAGGCAGGATTGTAAGCAATTTTGCATCGTTCCTACAGTAACCCACAATGGTGGCCTACAGTCACCGCTGGGTGACCAGCACCTACGAAATGCCATTTTAATTAAGGAGTTGCTCGTCAAATTGACACCAAGTAAGAGGTTTGACTGGGCTAGTCATGCGGGCATAGTTAAAATTAATTAATGATTCACATTTCGTTTTTTTCCCTTTATTACTTCGTACTTCAGTACACAAGGTGGCGAACCGCATGCCTAGCCGAATGATTAAAAATGTCCTGTGTGCGGCTGCTCCAAATGAATTTTTTTTTCAATTAAAAATATCACTTTTACGAATAATTGTTATCCAAACATTGGCCATAAGTTTGAAAGAAATTCGGAAAAAGTAATAAAATTTAGATTCATTTAAACAAGGCTATTGGTGATATAAGAGCTCCCATACAAACGTTGATTGACACTTAAAATCTGCATAATTGCCAAAAAACATAAAATTAAAAAAAAATTTTTTTGGTAATTAAATACTAAATAATCGCGTAATTAAATGGTTTCATTATGATATTCTCATAAGAATCGGCCAACTATATCCGATGTTTGAGATATTTATCCGGGTTTAACTGCAAGGGATTATTAACTTTGGCTCCGCCCGAGGTTAGCTTTCCTTTCTTGTTATCTTTTAAAATATCTGTAATTTTAGTCCAGTTAATCCATATCAATATTTTTTATTAAATAATAAACGGTATTCCAGCGCATTGGAAAAAAACTTTTGAGAGATACCCTTAAAGATGAATTCATGAATTCATCCCTGATTTTGTAAAATATTTGACAAAGGGTTACTAATGCTAACAATAATTTTCAGTTCGTCTACTTCATTAATTGCTTTCTCAATAGCATTGTTGAGCAGGTCATTACGCAATGCATTTTTTGAAAATCAGTAAAGGCCTTTATCATATTGTACTCACGATCCGATACTATTACTGGGTTATCAGTTGTAAGAATCCATCGAAGTCTTGCAATATTGCATCGGTATTTGCACGAATATTCAATCCTTGATGTAGAGAACAAAATAAAAACAAGAAAGGAAAGCTAACTTCGGGCGGAGCCGAAGTTGATATACCCTTGCAGTTAAACTGGAAACTGGACAAAGTACCCAGCTTCCATCTTCAAAAATACCAAAGTTTGTATTTTTACCAAATACCATTTCCGATCGTTCAGTTATATGGCAGCTATAAGATATAGTCGGCCGATCGTTATGCAATTTGGTAGGTTTTATTAACTGACCAAAAATAGAATCTGTACTTAGTTCCAACTTTCTATCTTCAAAAACACGAAAGTTGGGTAATTTCCGATTGTTCAGTTATATGGCAGCTATAGGATATAGTCGGCTGATCCTAATGAAATTCGGCATGTTGTATTATTTTTCCAAAAGTAGCATTCGTACAAAATCTGAACTCTGTAACTCTAAAAACACCAAAGTTATACCATTTCCGATCAATCAGTTATATGGCAGCTATAGGATATAGTCGGCTGATCCCGCCCGTTCCGACTTATATACTGCGTGCAAAGAAAAGAAGGGTGTGTGCAAAGTTTCAAGACGATAGCTTAAAAACTGAGAGACTAGTTCGCGTAGAAACGGACAGACAGACGGACAGACGGACATGCTCATATCAACTCAGGAGGTGATCCTGATCAAGAATATATATACTTTATAGGGTTGGAGATGTCTCCTTCACTGCGTTGCACACTTTTGGACAAAATTATAATACCCTCTGCAAGGGTATAAAAACCAGTTTACACAAAAAATTATAGAAGAAATTATTACAGACGATTGATCAAAATTTTTGCCGATTATGCTAGGCATATAACAAAGGCATTCGGCAATCATTTATTTTTGACTGTATATATACGGAACACATTTTCTAGTAAAAACAGACACATAGACAACTAACATTTTCGTTCTCAATTACATAGTATCACTAACCATACAGTATGGTAAGCATGGTAAGCCTGCTGTATGGTTAGTGATAGTATCAAAGTAGACAAAAATCCTGCGCAGGAAACAAAGAAGTAGAAATGCCAAGGCAATCTATAGAAAAAGCTTCTCAGCCCATCGTTTACGAAGCTATTAATAATGACGAAGTACGTAAAGTAGTTACCTTGCATTTGAAATATATGCTATTTTTCATTATACATGGTAAGAAAATTATAGCATGAATAGATATTAGTGATTTATATACTAATGGAAATGTTGGCTGGAAAAAAATCAGGTATTTTAAATATAAACCATTTTTTTTAAAACCATTTTTGAAAAAATTTCAATAAATTATTTTAAATTGATGGGCAATAAAAAATTGAAAACATATATAAGAGTAGCGCTACCCAGTGAATATAAAAAAATTTTATAGAGAAAGAAGCCATTGTTTACATTACATGATGATCCAATTCTAAGAGTTCACACTGGCATTACAGAAACCTTGGCCAAGGTCAAAAGACATTATTATTCCAAAACACATGGAAAGGTTTGACTCGTGATATAACTGAGTACATCTGAAAATGCCAAAATAACAAAAAATACTAAGACTCCTCTAACCATTACTGAAACCTCTATAAAGGTTTTACACATAGTGATATTTGATACAATGGGTCCATTACCTAAATCGGAAAGAGGAAGTGAATATGCAGTCACACTCATATGCAATTTGACGAAATGTTTAGTTGCTAAATCAATTGCAAACTAAAAGTTCGCGACTGTAGCAACTGCAATATTTGAATCCTTTGTTCTAAAGTACGGTCCAATGAAGACGTTCATATCAGACGTGGGAACAGAATATAAAACTTTACTTTCCAGCAAAGCTCTGGAATGAGTGATACCATCAGGATCAGATACAAAACATAAGTCAAATAGCCGACCGAACAAATTTTTAACATGTGAAATTTCACCTAGGGACATGTCAAACATGCCCGCGGTGAAGTCATGGTGCGTGATATGTGATAAAGATGGTGAGTTATTGACATTAATCCACCTTTAATTTTTAAACGAAAGAGGTATATATGAACATGTAATGTATAAAAATTTAGCGGAAAAAATGATTTTAATGCAAATAAATTCTATACCACCAATCTCTTGTGATTTCTCCTCTTCACAAGCAAGTTGGGAGTCTATCGAAATGAGGACTCAACCCAAGTCAAAAAAGAAAATGAGGCTGCAAAGAGAGAACTATCAGAATATAGTTTAGGGAGTTTGCTACAAAGCCTCCTAGTAGGTAGGATAGGTCTGATAGGTAAGTGTTAGTGAAGATATTAGTTTTTTGGTTTAGTGAATGAAGAAGAGGCTTTTATTTTTGCTTTGATGTAAGGCAAGATATCAATCTCTGAAAGACGTTAATACAGCTTATCGTTATAACGCTTTTCCCAAAAATTCCTACTAGGTCTCTTCAAAAGTTCCAAAGCACTGTCGCACTGTTATTTGCAAATCGGCTATTTCGGGTCCATATAGCAGTACCTCTTCTTTTTCGAATAATTCATTTGTATTCTTATGTTCGAGTCTGCGAGCAGTTCTATCCTCTTTACGTGAAAATAACTGCCGCTGGGCCGCCCGGTGGATTCGTCGTTCATCAGCCGTTCATCGTCGTTCATCCAATAACTAAATGTTACAATTGCATCGTACATATGTAATATTGCTGAATAGCCTAGGTTGAACATCCCTAGTTGAACAAGTAGACGGCAATTAACTTTGCATTTTCCTACAATGTGCTCAGTTTAAATTAAAGCAAAACTGTTATGTTAGAAGCAGCAAATTGGAAAAATGTACAGAAAGAAACCGGATTAGGGGTCGACACAACACTAATACTAACTCTAGGTCAGTAGGGGGCAAAACGCACACATGGTTAAAATTTGAGTGTATGCGTAGCAGAGAAAAACAATGATAGTAGAGCATCCACTGAGAAAAAAAACGTAGTTTTTGATGTCAATTTTCGTTAATTCAAAAGTTTGAATGGGTACTAAAATAGTGTAATTTATTTTAAAGAAAGCTTTGCTAGCAAAAGTTCTTAAACAAATGAAAAACTACGCTTTCCTATCTTTATTTTCTATGGAGAAAACTTTTTTCAACCCAATTTGTGTGAAAATTTTTCTCAGTGGAAACAATTTGATTTTTAAGTTTGGGCTGTCAAATGAGTCGAAATGAGAGCAAATGGGAGCGCTTCTAAAAAATTTGAGAGTGCTCACACTGTCAGAGTGCCGGCAGAGCTGCGGCAGAATTTCATACCCTATACTCGCGTGCTATGTAAAATGAGTATTTGCCCACCACTGCTCTAGGTATTGTTTCGAAAAACCGTTAAACCTTTTTTAGATATAAAAATCTAAGCGAACGAGCGAGAGAAATATTCCACGCCGTTCGTTCGCCCAAGCGTTCGCAAACCTGCTCGGCGCTCCTTTGCTTTCATCTCTGTATCTTCGAAAATACTTCGAAATGGCTTCTGAAGTTTTGTGGTATATTTTTAGATAGTTTGTTTATCGATTTAAGCAATAAAAAAAATCGAAATCGAGCATTCAAATATAAAAAAATAAATAAAATAAAAACAATATAAGTATTAGTATTCTCTAGTATATTAGTATAAGTAGGAGTATTCTCAACCGTATTTTGGAGCTCCTATTAAAATTGGCACCTAAATAGTGGCTATATGTGTATTGACACACTCAGTCCAAGGTAGCTAAGATGGCTGCGAACTGGGCATAAAAGAGCTCAGTTTAAAATCGTAGTCCTCTGTTGTTTCCCCCCAAGTGGTAAGGGACACAGAGATTGAGAATTGCCACCGAGCAATGTTCATGGGAACAACGACAGCCAAGTCTTTGGCATTTTTTAACGGCGGGACCAACGTCTGCGGCAGGAACACCAGGTAGTAGAACAACATCAGCGGCAGAAAAAACAACCACCCTGCAGAACTGGAGGTGTCGATTGGCCATGGGTAAGTGCTTACCTCGCCGATCACTACATGGGTACTTACTAAAGTGACTTTATAGTAAACAACGGTCGAACCACCTAGTCGACTCGAGTTTGCGATTGACCCTAGGTAAGTGCTTACCTCGTCGATCACTACATGGGTACTTACTAAAGTGACCCTATAGTAAACGAACGTCGAACCACCTAGTCGATTCGATTTTACGATTAGCCCTGGGTAAGTGCTTACCTCGTCGATCACTACATGGGTACCTACTAGATTAACCCTATACTAATCGAACGTCGAACCACCCAGTTAATAAATATATGCGCATTAAATCATAAGTAAAAAATTACTTTTGTTCGCTTTTGTTTTTGTTATTTTTTGGAAAGAGCATACACAAGATTAAAGAGAAAACTTCGATTATGCTTTACATCTCTGTTTGTTTACGCGTCTTCGGTGCAATGCTTACAAAAACAATTGTCCAGAAAGAACAGTTTGTTTTATTTTGATGTACTCTTTCGCTTAAACGCAGCTGTGTTTGCTGGCTGACGAAATTTTTGCAAGCATTTGAGTTAAGAAGTGCAAAGCGGATCAATCGAATATTAGGTGAATGACTTAAAAAATAATATATGTTTGTAATATAAAATATGCTTGTAATTTGTTTCTATGTGTACTAATGTGTAAATATTAAATAAACAATAAAAGTACGGCAGTTACAATTATGTATAGTGAACGACATAGAAGAAGGCTTAAGCAGCAGCAAAAAGAAAAATATAAAGGAAAGTTAACTTCCACAGTGGAGAACAAAAATGTGCCCAAAGAAGAAGTGGAAATTATTTGAGAAAATTTACAATATGTAAATAATGACAGTGAAGCTAATTTTTTTGGGAAAATAATTTATGAAGACAATATTGACAATGAACTAAAGACGAAAAGAAACGACGGTAACAATAACTTAAATGACGATCTTAAAAAATGTTCGATTTTTTCGAAAAAATGATTTAGTTCGAATACTAAAAAAAAATAGTTTAGATGTCGGACCATTTTACAAATACAGTGCGCCTAAAAAAGATGAAATAATGCAAATGAGTATTGGCCGTTATTTGCACATTGGCATTAAAACTCAGATTGCTATGCTTTTGAATTTAATTAACTTTACTGACGACATAACTATTGACATAAACATTGATGGAATTCCTCTATTCAAAAGTTCAAATTCTCAACTATGGCCAATTTTGATAAAAGTGACAAATATTAAAAATTCTCCTATTATCCCTGTTGGAATATTTTTTTGCCCAATAATCTGGACGAATTTTTAAGCCATTTTACTTGTGAGCTAAATGATCTTCTTCAAAATGGAATTGACACAGACGAAAGAAATATAAAATTAAAATTAAGGGCTATTGTTTGTGATGCCCCAGCTAGGGCTTACATCAGTGGGACTCCCGGACATACATCTTCGCATGGATGTTCAAAATGCATACAAGTCGGAAAAAAATATCTCAAAATATAGAATATCTCAAAAAGGAATTGACATACGCAAGAAGATGCCTAAAGAATTCGCAAGAAAGCCAAGACCCTTAAGTGAACTATACAACTGGAAAGCAACGGAATTTAGACAATTTTTACTGTATACGGGAATATTTGTACTCAAAAATGAATTATCTGACGACCAATATTATGTGTTTTGTTATTGCATTGTGCGTATAGGATGCTTTGCTGCCCATATCAGCAAACAATTAATTTGGAAACCTGTCAGCGAATGTTGAACCTATTTGTTTCAAATTTTCCAATTATTTTGGAGAAAATAGTGTTTCATATAACATACATAGCTTACTACATGTTAAAGAAACAGTGGAGCAGGTTGGTGATCCAGTTAAAGGCTCTGCTTATGCTTTTGAAAATTATTTGCAACATTTAAAAAATTTTGTCAGAAAGCCAACAAACATTTTAGAGCAAATTCACCGGAGAATTGACGAAGAACAGAATTTACCTATCCAAGAGACATTAGAGACCGAAAAAAGAAAAAATGTAATAATATTTAAAGGAAGCACATTAATGCAAAAGGAACCAAACAATTATTGTTACATCGAAGGGGACATTCCTATTAGAATAGAATCAATTATGGAAGATACATTTAGAGGTAGACGATTCACGAATGTACGGAATTTTTATATGGAGCCTATAAGATCCTCTGACTTGGGTATTTACGTAGTAGATGCGGAGCCCTTATCTTCTGTAGAAATTTTTGAATTAAACCAGTTGATTTGTAAAGCAGTCGCAATACCATATTTAAAGGATATGATTATAATTCCGTTACTTCACCATATTGATGATTGAGGATATTGTCGTACTTTTATCTGTTTAACCCTAAATTATGTCATATATATAATATAAAAGCCCCAAGAATCAAAAAACGAGACGATGTCGGACAGCCCAGCCAGAAAAATTCAGCGATTGGAGTTCGTAAAAACTGGTAAGTTTAAAAAAATATTTAAGACAGCTGTAGCAAATTATTTATTAAAACTGTTGTTTTTCAGATAAGAAATCGTGCAAATGTGGAGAGATTATTGAACGCCTTGAGAAGATTATTTCGGATCTCACCGAACAAGTTTGTTCCTCTCGAGGTGAGAGTCTAAGTTATTTTTTAAATTCGGCCAATTTGAATTTGTTTTTTATTTGCAGTCGAAACAAAAGAGGCTCTCGAAAAAATTGTGGACGAAGTAAGGACCTTAAAAGGTATGAGTATGTTTGATTGATTACTGATTTTTTTATTTTGATATTCATTATTATATTATATTATATTTATATATTTATTTTCAGCTGAACAAAAAATCATGGAAAAAAAATAGAGATCCTTGTAGAAGCTTCTTCGGAGCAAACAGCCTCCATTAAAGGGATGACCAAGGACCATGGACAGAGGCAGAAGTTGGCATGCCAATTTCCCATTCAGACCGTAGAAGCTCTGATTGAGGTTAATTCGAAAATAAACATCGCTAACCGTGAGCTCTATGTATGTACGTATAAGCACATAAAAAATGTTCTTTTAGTTAAATATCTATTTCTTTCACAGATCGATGCAATTAAAAATTTAATATTAAATGGCGGAATATTAAAAAACTTAAAAAATATTTTAGCCAATGAAGTGGTCTTGGCGTATAATGTGGATGGGGTTCAGGGGAAAGCTGCCCTAAAAAAAGAAGACAATTTCTTTGGCGTTATGATCGGTGAGTATTTTAAAAGATAATTATTTAATAATCATTATTCACTTCAATCTATTAAAACTTGTTTAATCCTTTTTATTTCTAGATTCAATAACTGCAGTCGGCGGTATTGGCCCAGCTGAAGATCAATTAAGAAAGGCCCTGCAGCTTCAAAAAAAAGATTTTTCAAAAACTCTAGCAGCTTAAAAGTAATAAAAGAACATACCCCGTTATAACAAATAGAAATTTAAACTAAATAAAAACTGTAATTGCAATTGTACATGTTTTTTAATTTAAAATGGCAGGCCCCTCCATGGGGTCCAATGTAAGTACTTACTTCACCGACCCTTCAATGGGGTCCAATGTAAGTACTTACTTCACGGACCCTTCAATGGGGTCCAATGTAAGTACTTACTTCACCGACCCTTCAATGGGGTCCAATGTAAGTACTTACTTCACCGACCCTTCAATGGGGTCCGATGTAAGCACTTCTTTTACCGACCCTTCAATGGGGTCCAATGTAAGCACTTACTTTACCGGCCGTTCCATGGGGTCCCATGTAAGCACTTACTTTACCGGTCGTATTTTAAAATATAATTATTTAATAATCATTATTCATCATCATACTTCAATCTATTAAAACTTGTTTAATCCTTTTTATTTCTAGATTCAATAACTGCAGTCGGCGGTATTGGCCCAGCTGAGGAACAATTAAGAAAGGCCCTGCAGTTTAAAAAAAAAGATATTTTAAAAACTCAAGGAGCTTAAAAGTAATAAAAGAACATACCCCGTTATAACAAATAGAAATTTAAACTAAATAAAAACTGTAATTGCAATTGTACATGTTTTTTAATTTAAAATGGCAGGCCCCTCCATGGGGTCCGATGTAAACACTTATTTTACCGGCCGTTCCATGGGGTCCCATGTAAGCACTTATTTTACCGGTCGTTCCATGGGGTCTAATGTAAGTAGTTTCTTTAAAGACCCTAATATGTTGCACTATTTCACTAGTTCGTGGGTAATCGAGGCGGTGGCGATTGACCCTATTTGCGGACATTTCATACAAAAACGGAAATTAAAAAACGCATGGCTAGATGCCACTTTGTAAGTCGTGGTGGTCTGCTGGTAAGTGCTTATTTCACCAGCAACGAACTAGTGCTCAGAACTGCAGGGCAGCTACACCATCAACAGCATCTTCAGGGGGAACAAGCATTTCGATAAAAAGGGCAATTGAATAAATACAAAGTGCGACAAAAAAACCTAGTACTTCAACAATTTTCATAATTTCGTAATGAAATTGTTCTCGTTTTATTCAAGATTAATGAGACAATATTGATTAGTGTTAAGAATAATACCATTTCTTGGAAGTTGTTCCGAAAAAATGGCTTCAAAGTTCGAAAAACTCGACAAAAATTCAAAAATGTCAGTTTCTTTTGTAAAATTTTTTTCCTTTTTGTTTAAATAAATTGAAGATTATTTTTTTCAAAAGCTACAACATTTAACTATTGAAAAACGTAAAAAATTTTAAAATCGGCCTAAAACAACGCGTTCAGGAATTTTTAAGAGCAAAACACTCCCGAAAAACCGTTTTTTCTAAATAAATCAAGATTTTGAGGGTAAAAATAATTATCAATTATAAAAAAAAAATTCATTTAAAAAAAAGTCCTCCGTATAACAAATAAAAAATCTTAAAATTACCAATTTTTTTTAAAACATTTGATTGAACATAGTATTTAAATTTAAAAAAGAAAAAAATTTATAAAAAATAAAATTATTTCTTTAGAGAGTTTGATAATTAAACTTAATTAATTTATTTATTTAAAGATGATAGTAAAGCTTACAAAACTAATAATAACAGTTGGTTGTAGAGCTAGCTACGAGGCCTTCGACTACGCAATTTTATAGATTATGTACATAATATTTGTGAGACAGTAAGGAAGTTTTGGATATATGTAGCTATTTTTCATTTTGATTTTAGATTATATTATATAAATTGAATTTTTTTAAAAATTCTATTATTGTTATTATGTTTTCTGTTGTGGGATATTTAAGGTAGTCAATGGGTGTACGGTTTTTAAGTATGTGTTGCTTGATCTCCGTAATTTCTGAGCATGACTCTAGGATGTGTTCCATATTTACGGTAGTCGACGATTGGCAAAGAGGGCAGCTGCGTGTGGTGTTGGCATCAAGGAGGTGTTTGTGTGTTAGGTTTGAATGTCCTAATCTAAGTCTTATAAATTTAATTTGGTCTATTCTGCAAATTTTTTCTTGAATTATGTTAGAAAATGTCGATGTGGACGTTGTTGGTGTTGATGTTTTTGTACCATGTGTTGCATTTGTTTATTAATGTCTCGTTTTCTTTGATTAGTTGTGTTTTCAGGAATTTGTTGATGTCTTTTATATTTCCGTTGGGAGTATATATTAATGGCATTTTTGTTGCCTCTTTTGCTGTTGTCTGCTAGTTCGTTTCCGTTTATGTTAGAGTGTCCTGGGATCCACAAGATTTTTATTTTTGGTTGTTTCAGTTGTAGTTGTGATCTAATGTGTGCGGGGTAATTGTTGTGGTTTAATGGGTTGCGGATTGCTTCTATCGCTCCCAGAGAGTCGGAACAGATAACAAATTTTCCTCTCTTGTTCATCGCGATTTTGACGGCTTCGAGGATTCCGATCATTTCTGCTGTAAGGATGGAGGAGTAAGGTGGCAAGCTGCCGTAATGTATTGTTTCTGTATCTGTTGTTACAGCGAATGTTGCTATTGAATTTTGTTTAGATCCGTCCGTGTAAATAAATGAATGGTTTTTGTAGGTTTCCTTTGTTTCGTTAAAAAGTTTTTGGAAAGTTTCTGGTGAAGTGTTGGTTTTTTTGTAGTTGTGCAGAAGGTTTTGTTTTGTATAATTTTGCTGATTGGATGGGTATGCTAAGTAGTTGACATTTTTCTAATGTGCGTTCTAATGTTGAGGTCCATTTCCGATCTATTGTTTTTGGTTTAATGTATTTGTGTATCGGTGTATCTTTGAAGCGCATAAGGGTTTTAAATAGTTTGGTTATCAGGTGGTCACGTTTTTGTTCAATTGTTGGTGTGTTGGTTTCGTAAAGCAGGTTGTATGTATGTGTGGTGCGGAAGGCCCCTAAAACTAGCTTTAGTGCTGCATTTAATGTCGTTTTTAGTTTGATTAGCGTATTTTTTGGGGCGTATCCGTATGTCTGAAGTGCGTAATCGATTTTACATATGAGTATGGCTTTTGTGATATTTAGTAGGGTGTTTGTGTTGCAGTTAAATTTTGGGCTGGCCAGGCATTTTATTATCTTGAGTTTGTTGGAAAGTGATGGTATGAGAGAGGTGATGTGTGAGTTCCAGTTGTATTTGTTATTTATGGTTAGTCCGAGTATTTTAAGTGATGTAACGTTTTTTATGCTAGAGTTCTGTGTTGTAATTGTGCAGTTGCATCGCTGTTTTTTGCAAATGTGTAGGTGTTGACATTTGGTTTGCGAAAGGGATGCGCCTGAGTAGTTTCCCCAGCTATCTATTTTCCTAAAAAGATGGTTTAGGTTGACAGTTGTGTTTTTCTTGATTTTTAGTTTGATCATTAAAAGGAAATCGTGAAGTCGATTTGCCTTTCTTGAAACCGAATTGATTTGGGTTTAGAAGTTTGTCGTTGGTTAGGAACCACCACAATCTGTTTGCTATTATTTTGTCCAGTGTTTTCCCCAGACAGCAATTGAGTGAGATGGGTCGGTAGGAGGCGAAATCGGCGAAATCAGGCTGGTTTTATATGACTGAGGTATGTGATTATTGAAGATCTGGTTAAAATGAGAAAGTATTCTGTTTTGAACTGTTGTTGAGCTGTTTTTTATCATCGGGTATGATATTCGGTTTGTTCCTGGTGTTGTGCCTTAGAGAGATTGGAGAGCAATAGTTAGTTCGATTTTGGATATGGGTTTGTCTATTTCTGTGGCTGAGGTGGATGGTGTATGATTGAGGACTATTGTTTTGGATTTATGTGACTTAAATTCCTGGCTGAAGTTTGTGTGTTTGGAAAGATTGGACCAGTGTTCTGCGAGCAGGGTGGCTATTTTGTTTTTGTCGTTGGTAGATTCGTTGTTGTTGATTTTTATGCAATGTATTTGCTTTACAGGGTTAAGACCGCAAAATTGCCGTATGTTGTTCCAGATTTTAGTTGTAGGAGTGTAATGAGGATTGGAAAATGATCACTTCCATAAAGGTCATCTATCGGGTTCCAGGTTGTGAGCGGTGTGAGTGAAGGAGAACAGAAGCTAAGGTCTATGTGGGTGAAAGTGTTGTGTGTAGTAAAGTGTGTTGGTGATTTATTGTTTAAAAGGGTAAGTTGTGATTGTTCGATAAACTTTACTATTATCTTGCCTCTTGTGTTCGATTGTGGGGACCCCCAGTTTTGATGCCAGCTATTAAAATCTCTGTTATCATGATTAATTCGTTGTTGATGTTCAGTACGTTGTTCAGATTATTCGCGTGAATAATATTTCTTGGGTGACATGTAAATGGAGTAAATTTTAAATTTTTGCTTGGATTTTATTTCTGCTGCTATTGCTTCAAAGTCTTCATTAATGTTGATTTGTGTGTGCTGAATTGATTTGTGGATTAGCAGAGCTACTCCTCCAAATCTGTTAGATGGAATATTTGTTAATGTATTGTAGTTTATTGGTGTCGGTAGGTTGTGAGATTGTTGAATGTGTGTTTCTTGTGGTGAGATAATGTGTGGAGTGTGTATTTTGATAAGTAGTAGAAGTTGGTTGTAGTTATTTACAAAACCCTTTATGTTCCATTGCAATATTTTTAAAGACATAATTTAAAGATATTTTTGTGTTTGTTTTATAGCGTTCGGGTTGTAAGAGTTAGGTTTTTGGTCTTTAGCTTTGAGTGTTTTAGTTAGGGCAGCTGTATCTTTGGTTTTGCTTCTGAGTACGCGGTCGCTTGTCGATGTCGAGGGGATTTGTGAGTTGTGATCAGTCAGGGAGTTCATTTCTTCATCATCATAGAGGTCGTAAGTTATGGTAAGTTACAGTTGTTTTCTTTGTTTTCGATTTGGGGTTCTTTGGCTTTAGGGGGGCTTACTATTGGTGTTGAGTTTTTGAGGGTTTTGGAGTAGGATGTTTTTTGGGTTCGGTTTTGGTGTGTATTAGACATCTGCATGATTACATTCATAACATACGTCTCAAAGAATACTTTCGAATTGAATAGAATGAAGTGAAAGAAATGTTAGAAATGAAATGTCATTGAATGAGTACAAGTTTGTGTTCGTCTCATAATTTGACAGGTCAAACTAAATGAAAGAGAATGAACGAAACTAAAAGTAAAATGAAAGATTTGACAGATGCCTTGTATACTTGAATCATTCGAGTTGTTGGATAGGATTTCAATACTTCCCTTTTTGACAACTCCGGAACAAAGCCGAAATCATGGAAAACCAAATGGAACAAGAAGCCGAGGAATCTGTATGTATTTGTAGACATTGTTTTTCTAAGTTTGGTTTTTAGGTTGTGTGTAAATTAGTTTATTATTAAATGCAAGGCGGCTTTTGCTTATTCCGCCTCTGCAAGAATCCTTCACAAGTTGTTAATGGATTGTCACAGATGGCAGCTGGTTGAAAAGACAGTTTACCAGCGCCGGTGGGTCACTCGTTGGCTGCCGTTGTTTGGTTAGCTATTAAGTGACTGCTGCTAAGGGACTGTGTTTTCGGCAAGATGCTCCGTCGCCGTTTTCTTGAATATGTATTGTTCTTAAATACATATTGTTCTTTATTTATTTTAATTTGTCAATTTAATTTGTTTGAAACATTTAGGTTGTGCAAGGCGCGATAGGTATCAAAGAGAAGCTGCCAAGTTGCATGTACACCTTAATTCAAAAGAGAGGCAGAAGCGAAGTATGGGAATTTTTCTCTAAAATTAAAAACGAAAATGGAGAACTAATTGTCGACTTTGTAGCCTGTAAGATGTGCTATACAGTTTTAAAGTTTACAGGAAGCACATCAAACCTGGTGAAACAATTTCAAACCTGGTCAATTTCTACAAGAAAACTTTGACATCAACAATAATGAAACCCAGTTGGTAGACGATGAATTTGAGACAATGCAAGACAAGGTGGATCAATAAATTTTTGGATATTGCAATATTAATGCAGCATACACCATTGATTTTAATGCTTTAGCTTGGTGGCATATGAATAAGCAATTTTTTCCGCTATTGCACAAAACAAGCTGCAAAATATTTTGCATTCCAGGGAGCCGCGCGGCGTCAGAACGTACATTTTCAAATTACAGAAAAGCGTTGTCAAATAGCCACTAATTCAGAAAACATAAACAAAATAAATTTATTGTTAATATAGAAATAAATTAAATTAAAACTTAAACATTAGCAACTCGAATCATTCGAATGAAACGTCTCTGTTTTCAACATTCTCAATTCATTCAATTCGTTTCCTTTTTCCTATTAGTTGTGTAAATGAGTAAGAGTAAGACAACCGAATCTCTCACACCGGGTTGGCTTTGCTTTCAAATTCACTTAACTCATTTTGAGCATTGTACATTTGAATGTGTGTTTTTTGACACTCATGCAGATGTCTAGTGTGTATAGTATATAGAACGGGCGGTTTTGTGGTCTACCTTTTCGGTGATCCTGATGGCTATAAGCTCCTGTTCCTTAATGAAAAATGGGCATTTTCTGTCCATGGAGGAGTGGTAGTTTTTGCAGTTAATGCATTTCGGTGCCAGTCTACATTCAATATTATCGATTGTGTGTGTGGTTTCTGAGCAGTTTTTGCATGTAGGACTATTTTGTTTGCAGTATGTTTGAGGGTGGTTGAAACGAAGACATTTTCTGCATTGCATTGGGCGTGGTATGTATGGGCGAGTGAACACGACTTCGTAGCCGATCATTACCTTTTCTGGGAGATTGGTTGAGGCAAAAGTTAGAGTAATAACCTGTTGAGATTCGATTGACCGACATTGGATTCGATCGATAATGAACGGGTTTGCAGTTTCTAGGGATATTTTGTCTTTTCTTTTTATAATTATACTAGCAGTACCCTGCCACGTTTCGCTTTGGCATATTGTGGTTGCACGCATAAGAAATAAGTCAAACAAAAAAGAAAAATTTTCCAATTAATTTAATCCTGTTATACTTGTGGGTATACAATATTCTTTGTTTCTCCATTCTCCGCGTAAATATAAAGAGTATTTGGTTATCCTACACGGGAACACGCAACATATAATTGTCCGTGTGAAAAACAATCTGCATCCAAATCCAAACTACACAACTCCAGAGATTGACCTTGAGCTTTATTTATGGTCATTGCGAACGCCAAACGAATGGGAAACTGCAATCTCGAACTGGAACGGTGTATCAGTGGGGAACATAGGAATCCTAGGAATGAGGACATCTTCACCTTTAAAAGGACCACTTATGATCGTTGCTTCTACAACGTTGTTCATCAATTTCTTGACTGCGAGTCACGTACCTTGCCAGAGTTTGGGCTGATTCATATTCCGGAGCATGATGATCGGCACACCTATTTTTAATTTCAATATGTGTGGTGGCATTCCAGGCAGATCAAGTGAGTTTAGAAACTCCGTAGGGTAATTAACTGCTTCTTCTGCCTCCACAACGGTGTCTATCGACTTATATGTAATTTCGTCAGTTTCTATGCTCGGATCCCCGACTATGACAATTGCCACTTCGTCTATAGTTGGAGCATTATATCTCCTGATATGTTCTCCAGCAGGCGTTTTGTCTGCATGAATGACAATTTAATGGGTATCCGAAGGCATCATATCGATTGCTGTTTTGAACAAACGCACCAAATGGTTCCGTTCGTGAAAAAGCTTCTGTAGCTGCGAAATAGTGAGCTTCTTCAGCGAGGTATTGACTCCATAACGTGCATCGACTTCAGCTCCATCATCACAAATGAAGTACAGTGATAGGAAGCAGGGAACTGGCTTTGTGATAGATTTGTCCTTTGATTTTACAAGTTGGCATGAATTATTATAATTTCCGCACCAAATGACGTCATTTGGAAGCAAGAGTTGTATTTCCTAATGTTCGACAGGAAATGCTTCGATTCAGCAGTAGATCCAGCGAATAGAAAGTGCAGAGGCTCTGGTGGTGCTTCAAGTTGAGGCAATTTCACTTTCCCGGAAGCGCAACACAATCGTTTTGGTTCGTTGTTGAATTAGAGATCCTGACAGTGTGTGCAGACCTGATGCATCCGGCCAATAACGACATTGCGATTCGAGCAATAATCAACAGTTGGATTATATCGGAATGCAAGACGATTGTATTGCAGGTTTCGATCTGTTGCAAGCTGTAAACGCGCTTCAGCTACCCTTGCCCAGTCGCGTTCATTAGTTTGACACAGAATCAAATCGATTGCTGCAGAACGCGACTGCCTAACTCTCAATCGTGTTCGCTCAAGCCTAGCTGCTCGCGTTTCTGCTGATTCCGCGTTGTGCATCCGCATTGCTCCAAGCCGCTCAGTCTCTCGGATGGAGACCCGCTCTTCGGCAGTCATGAAATGTTACGTCTTTTTGCTTCTGTATTGCGAGTATAACGACCGAAATTCGACTTCTTGGGTGGCATGACTTCGTTTCTGAAATTTTGACATTTGACATTTTCATTTGACATTTTCTTCTTAGCTGTCTGCCTAAATAAAAAAGTATAAAAAAGGCACGGGAGGAACGCTGTCGAACGGGATAAAAAGTATCCTATGTCCGTCTCCTGGTTCTAAGCTACCTCTCTACCAATTTTCAGCCAAATCTGTTCTGCCGTTCTTGATTTATAAGTGGTGTAACTAACACGACTTTCTTTTATATATATAGATAAGAAGATAAGATATTTTTGTTCGTTGATTGTGCTAGAGTTTTTTGAAAAAAGTTTATTTTTGTCTGGCGGTAACATATTGGTGTTGTCGGGGCGAACCCCTGCTTGTGGTTGTTGTGATCACGTGTTGTTAGTTGTTTTCAAATTTTATTTATTTATTTTTATTTTTTTTTTTTTTTGTGTGTCTCTTTTGTTTACTTGTTTGTTTTTCGAAAAGTTTGCTGATAAGCACTGGTCGTTGGTGATTTTAGATTGTCGCAGTTGCACGTCTTTACTTAAAGAGGTCTGGAGTGGAACTGAAACTTAATTAATTAATTAATAAATTAATTAATTAATTAATTAATAAAGTTTGTATGAAACATAAAACCGAATAATTAAATAATAAGAATAATACCGAATAATTTTTTAGTCCTAAAAAATCGAAGAAAACATTTATATTTCAAAGTATATTAAAAAGACACACAAAAATATAACTAAGGCACTTTTGTGGCCTTTTCAGACATTAAGTTGAACATAACAAATAAAAACAATTTTAAAATATTAAAATACAAATTAAATAATACTTTCACTAATTATGAAAAGAAAAAAATGTATTAACAAAATACTGAAATACACACATACAAAAATAATCTGTTAAAATATAAAGTA
This sequence comes from Drosophila pseudoananassae pseudoananassae, assembly GCA_018153035.1. Taxonomy (NCBI): domain Eukaryota; kingdom Metazoa; phylum Arthropoda; class Insecta; order Diptera; family Drosophilidae; genus Drosophila; species Drosophila pseudoananassae. Next base: position 1,221,368 of record JAECXR010000022.1, on the reverse strand, counting down.
AAGTGATTGATGATGTTAAATATGTAATATGTTAATCTGTGGCACTTTACAACGATTGTATTTCCGAAAATAACATAACCGCCAAAAAGCAAATTTTACAGGAAAGGGTTTTTTCGGAATATTTTCTCGGCCACTAACATAGGCGTTTGCAGTATTTGTGCGCAAACGCACCCTTAATACTTGTTGTTGAATACTCGGGACCGTGGCGTCGGGCCCGCTACCTACCTCGGAATTTGTGTAGCATTGTTTTTGTAAATCGTCACGCCTCCCTGACCGCGCGACTCGATCGTCTGCCCCGATTTGCTGGCGCCAAAAATTACGAATAACGGGGGGAGCCGCGAGAGACCTAGGAGCCATGGGCTTGCCCATCTATGATATGTACAAATTAAAACAAGTAATATTCCAATTAGTGTAAATTGATAATATTGCAAAGCCGGCTGGCTATGCCTCCGTGGCAGGGGTAGAGCCGGCTTCCTCAATTGATTGTCCGGGCCGACAGTAGGTCACTGCCGCTGGTTGGATATCCGTGGCGAGGGTCGGCGGAAGGTAACTGCCGCTGGTGGCCCACGTCGCTGTAGATCCCAAGGGATGGTCGTACTGCTCCTATGTTGAGATAGGGAGATTACGGTGGAAGGATGACTGTCCTTCGATACCGCTGGCCTAGTGACTCAGTCGGTATAATAATTAATAAAAGAGTTAACGGCTAAGTGCCGGAGTTCCATGCATGAGAGCTGGTGCTCTTCATTTATTGAATATCAAATATGAACTGAATATGTGAAAAGAACTTAAAGCTAACAAAGGCTCACAGCGGCCACGCAAATATGCAGTGTCTGCCGTCTGTGCACGAGCATCCGGCCCATTGCTGGGTCAGCAGTCTGGCCGGAGCTTCATTATGATGTTGACTGTGGTCAACGACTCTGGTCTGGCTGACCATAGTTAACTACTCCCCCTCTAAGTTAAGGCCGCCCTCGGCCGTATGTAATTCGGCGATGACCTGCCTAATCTGACCTGTGGATTTCCTTGCCTTAGTGAAATGCCTGTAGGTGAGCCCGATGCAGATGAGTGCGCAGCATATTGCTCCTGCAGCTCTCTTACGGGTGTTATCATGGCTGATGAAGAGCGTGTCATTTATCGCGGCCTTTTTCTCAAAGGGAATGAGGTGCGTGCCGTGAGTCCATGTCTCTGTGCCGTTGTCCACTCGCACTTTGGCCGACCTGTCATTGATGATTACAATCCCTTCGTCCACGTAGGTTATCGGGTGCAGGTCACTCTCTTGTATTCGGCAGTGTGCCACCCCTCCAGCGTGCAGTTCTGGCGCACGTACTCTCTGAGGCAAAGCGGCAGAATGCGGCTCCCGGTGATACGGAGCAGTTTTTAATGGCGTAGATTTCTCCGCTGCATTCGGCTATGACGTTGTCTATTATCTGCAGCATTGTCCCCCCATGGGCAACTGGAAAAACTGTGATCTTTTTGCAGGATAGTTAAATTTTGGGAAATTTTATGATAAAATGTAAAATGTTAATGGACTGTAGAATTTTTACGGACGAGACGGACAAAAGATCCCCTATGGGTGTGTCGGTGGGTTCCTCAAGCCAAACTGATTTTAAGTCTTCATGATCTAAAATGTTCGGACTAACAATATTAATTTTGGCTAGGGTTATTGCAAGCATTAAATTTTGTAATTTCGTCATCAACATTCGGTTTCTAGCAAGCAGTGTCTCATATAAATGTCCAGTGTCTACTTGTGAATTTTTAGCTGATTTCAATATTGAATTGACGGTGTGGGTAAGTTGGTTAATTTGGTTTTGGACTTTAGTGTTTATTTCAATCTGTCTATTGTTTGACTAGGCTAACTTCATTTCAGAAAATCTGATTTTCTCAAGGTCACCGGCATCCGGTGTACCTGCTACGACCTTCAGCATTGACCCTAAGAAATCCAAGCTCCTAGCTACTCTGTGATGAACGCCCAACGACTCTAATAAATCCTGGAGGTGAGCGGCTAGCTACTCTGTGATGAACGCCCAACGACTCTAATAAATCCTGGAGGTGAGCGGTGTCCACGCTCAGAAGCTTCTTCATATGGGATAGCGGAAACATGTTGATCATGTTGTTTGTCTCCTCTATTACGCGCCCATATTCTGAGAGGTTTGCTGTATGTGTGACATAAGCGAACTCCTCCCATACTAGGATTTCACCATCCACGATGGGGATGTACCTGGCCTGTGAATAATCAGTAATGTGGGCCGACGCCAAGGACAGGAGTATACAAAGTGTTTGTCCGATCCTATGAAATTAAACTTTAGCTATTTTATGCTTTAAGAGGTTTTTCCCACCACCAATAAAATGAACTTAAAATAAACTATGCCAGTGGCTACAAATATTATAGTAAGAAAGGGTGTGCGCCAAGTGGCTTGAAGGTATTATAAACTAATGAATAAAAAACATAAAGGACATTGTTGGTAGCATCATTTAAGATTGTCCTTGTGGACCACCCTCCCCTTAATGAGGACCGTGGTCCCCAGGTCCGCTTCTACGGCTCTCTCCTCACACAAGGGTGTGAACTTATTTCCTAGCCTTCTGTTGGACTTTACCAATACCTTTTCGCCGACTTCGTTGTCGGGAGGCATTTTCCCTGGTTCGGAGCGTGTTTTGCGCCTTAATGATCTTATCCCGGACCTCCGTCTGTGGGTCATCTGGGTGCTCTTGCAAGATGTCGACCGGTCGTTTGTCAACGACGGAGTGAATTGACTTATTATATTTGGCGGTTGCCAATAGAATAATCTCCACAGTATCAGTCATCCCCTTGTCGATTTTTAAGCACCGAGCGAGTTCCAAGAGGGTGCTATGAAAGCGCTCCACTTGCCCGTTTGAGACGCTATGGAGTGGCGGTGCATTTGCTATGCTGACGCCAAAATGATTGTCAAGCATGGCTGAGATAGTATGTGAATTTAACGAAGGTTCGTTATCGCAATAGACTACTCTAGCATTAGGGAAAAAATTCATGATCTGTAGTATGGCTGGATTAAGATCTTCGATTGTCCTCGAGTGTACATATTGCACAACTGCGAACTTCGAAAACTTGTCAATGCAAGTGAGGAAGTATTTTTTGTCTGTGGAAAAAATATCGATATGGAGCAATTCTCCCACATGAGAGGGGATCGGAGTCTCGCCTAGCTCATGTTTCTTGGGGTGCCTATCGTACTTGGCTTTCGCACATGTTTTGCAGCTCGCTACGATTTCAGTAGCTAACTTGGCCATCTTTGGAAAGTAGTACTCGGAGAGTACCTGCTTAACATTTTCTTGGGCCGATCTGTGGGCCCTATTGTGCTAGACGGTGAAGATTTCCCGTCTCTCAGGGACTGCAAAAATATCCGTCACGCGGTTTTTGCAGTGCCAAAATTTGGTGGCTGGAAATTGCCGAACCAATTCGTCCTGAATCATTGCCAGCGTGTGCAAGTCGCAAAGAATGGCGTTTACGCCCTTAGGAACGATTGTGTCTGCGAGTTCAAAAATTAATGACTCTTTGCAGGAGAAGTTAATCGCATGCCGTCTCTTGTTTCCAAAGCTGCGTTTTGATGGAAAGCGTGCCTCCTCCAGAGTTATCTGGTTTTGGAAGCAGTTCAGGGGCTTATCCGTTGTCTCTATTGTGTGTGTCAAGGAGAGCTCGCTGTGAATGGTGGCTGCGCACGATTGGGCTTCCTGCTCCTCCATGACGTTAAGTTGTTGTCGTGACAACGCATCGGCAACCAGATTTTCCTTGCCAGGTTTGTATAAAATACGCGCCCCTGACTCATCAATGCGTGCTTTCCACCTTTTGATCTTTGCATTCGGATTGGATTCCGATACTGCAAAGGTTAGCGGTTGGTGGTCGGTAAAGATTTTGATATCTTTTACCGCGTACAGATAATGTCGCAGTTTGGCCAATGCCCAGACTATGGCCAAGAGTTCCCTCTCGTTAGTGGCGTAGTTAACTTCCCTGTCTTTCAATGTCCTTGAGATCATTGTTATTGGGCGTCCCTCTTGGGACAATACTGCGCCAATGACATGGGCCGAGGCATCTGTCGTTAGATCAAATGCCTTTTTGTAGTCGGGGTACCTTAGCATTACGTCGTCGGATGCCAAGATATTTCGTAATTTCTGGAACGCTTGTTGTTGCGCTTCAGAGAATTGAACCGGAATGTTTCGTGACCTGTGTCTACTAACTGTTCCGTTTTCCCCTTTTAGGATGTCCGATATAGGTCTCGCTATAGCTGCGAAGTCCTTAATGAAACATCGATAGTAACTGGCTAGGCCTAGAAACGATCGTACCTCAAAAACACTTTTGGTTTCTGGCTAAAAAAGCTGGATTTCTCTATAGATACTCTCATGTTCGCCTCGTACAGGCTCTTAAGAACCCAATCTACGTCCTTGATGTGAGAGTTTTCGTCTTCCGAATATATGATTACGTCGTCCACGTAAACATAGCAGAACTTGCCGATCTGTTCCCGTAGGATGTCGTCGATGGTCCTTTGAAAAATGCTGCCTGAATTTTTGAGACCAAACGGTAGTCTGCGGAATTCATATTTCCCCCCATTCACTGAGAAAGAAGTTTTTTCTCTGTCGCGTTCTGCGAGTATGATCTGGTGGTAGCCAGACTTGCCTAGGTTGCCTAATATCATGTTAATATTTGGCATGGGGTATTTGTCGGGCACGGTTCTTTTGTTTAGCTTGCGAAAGTCAATAACTAGTCGCATTTTCCGGTTGCCGTGCTCATCGGTCCCTTTTTTATCCACAACCCAAATTGGATTGTTGTAGGGGGATACCGACTTCTGAATTATCCCGTTCTTAAGCAGATCTTCAATCTCTTTGTTGACGGAATCCGCTGCTCCCATGGGGTACGGGTATAATTTTGCGTATATGGGCTCCTCATCAACTGTTCGGATATTGGCTACCACCGATGTGTTGTAAGGCAAAGCCTCATTAGGGTTTGCGAAAGCCTTTTTCCTGGTCTTCAGCATTTTCAAAAACGAGTCTTTTGCCGATGGCGGTGCATCTGAGCAGTTCACGCTGGTGAAATTTACGTCAGTGCACGTGTGGAACTCGATTTTCTCCGCCTCGGTGCCCCAATTTAGGCTACCGGAAGCTAGGCAAAGCGTTGCCCCTGCCTGCTTTAATAAGTCAAGGCCGATTATTCCATCAAAGGTGGATAAGTCCGGTAGTAGAAAGAACGTAGTTTTTAAATTAAATAAGGACACAAAGCATTTCTTTGTGATAGTAGTAACGCCATGAAGTGAATGAATAGTGAAAGGGGAATCGACGGGGCGAACGCCTTTTAAACCTTCGTGGGGTCGAATAAAATTTTTCGACGCGCCCGTGTCGATGAGGAACTTCATTTCTTTCCCCGCTAATCTTCGTCTGACGACGGGTAGCAGGGATTTTCCCCTAAAAAATTAATCGTTTCTGAATCGTATTCAGAGATGGCGTCATCGTCGACTTTGGCCGCTGCGCTGGAAGCTGCGGCTGCGTACGCACCCTCAGCTCGATCTGCGCTTTGGGCGATATGGTTAACCCTCTGTCTTTTGTGAGGGCCTGATCGACCGGAGGGGGTCGGCTTCCCGTTTTGGTAAGCCTGTTTCTGGGTCGGTTGTCTCATCCTGGAAATGGATGGGTCAATGTCCATCGGTTCCGGGGTATTTTCTTGCGGTACAGAATGTACCTGCGCCCTATGCTGTTTGCTAAAGTGCGGGTTTTTACCAGCACCGAACTGTTGATTTGCGTGAGGAAAGGATTTTTCCTGTTGGCGATCTTGTGGCTTTGAGGTTTGCCTACGATCCCTATCCTCTTGGCTCTTTGCAAACGAAGTTGCGAATGTATATCTCTCGTGGTTAGATTCCACTTCCTGGGCTAATGCCAATGCAGTTGGCATGTCTTTCGGCTTCGCCGAGAAAAGGACGTCGGAAAGACTGCGTTTGAGTCCCGAAATAAATACGCGGAGCGCGTCGTCCCGGAACTTTTCACATAAGATTCTTGCCGCCGACGCTTCGTACGACATTGTGGCTTTATTGGTAAGCAAGGTGAGCTTTTTCTCGACCTCGTCATAGTATTGTAGGAGAGTGAGGCTTCCCTGTCTGAGGGTACCCATCTCCTGCTCCATAACGTGTATCTGGCGCTTGTCACTATATGTGAAATCGAGGCGATCTATGATCGCGTCGAAATTCAGGATAGTGCCAAACGAGGACAGCACCGCATCGGCAGGGCCTCTAATTTTGCTCCTAATTATAACGACCGCCTGGTAGTGGCGTGAGCCGCATGCCGCCAAGAGACATATGACTCTTGTGCTCCCGTAAACTCGGGCAAGCATTTTACGGCGTCCAGGGGCTCATTGCACTGGATGTCGCCTTTAAGGGGTTATATACCTTTTTGAGCGAAAAAATTGAGGGAACTTTGGATTTTTATTTCAGGTGTGTATTATTATTTTATGACACTGAAGTTATTTTTTATTGATAGTACATGTTTTTATCGAAACAATAAGCGTTTGTTCTTGAAAAAATATAAACAATTTACAAAGTTATGGCAATTCTCTCGGAACCCTTTTTTTTATAGCGGCTTGCGGTGACCACGATAGAAGTCCAGCAGGTCAACCAAAATCAAAAAACCAAAAATTTTTTATTAGTATAATATTATATCCAGTTCGTGAACGATTAATTTCAAGAATATTTGGTTTTTTCTGCATACAGTAAACATTTTTCCAAATAATTTATGATTTCAGTTCTAAAAATTTTATTAAACAATTTTTATCTGCCAAATCAAAATGGACGCAAAAAAATTGAATCGTTCACGAACTCGGCACAGCCATTACGAATAATTAAAAAAAAAAATTGAAGAAGATCGATCAAATAGTTCTTGTGTAATCGTTTTCACAGCGAAGGATCTTTTGAAAAAACACGACTTCGAGATAATCGCATTCAAAGTTGCTTGACGCTGTCCGCAGCCGTGACGAACCGCGCCTCAAAACGCTGTTTTCCTATCGAACTATTATTCGGATCTCCATGAAACTTTGGGAAAATATTCTCTAGGGGATATACTTTAGGATTCAGCAAAAAAAAATTTTACGTTTTTCGAAGAAAAAAAAGGTATATAACCCCTTAATATCAATGGGTTCATAGACCTTGATTTTGGGGGCTGCCGTCTGCGCGGGTGCTGCTTGCACCGCTGCAACTTGGGCGGCTAATTCTTGAATGGTTTGGCGTAATTCAGCTTCTCTGGTCATGGCTTGGCCGGCCGCCTCTGCCAGGGCTTGGCTAACGGCGGCCTGGATAACATCCCTAAGCTGGTTCTTGGGGGGTATCTCTACTTGGGGGGTATTAGGGGGTTCTTGAGTGGGTGTGGAAGTGCGCAGGGGCTCTTCTCTGTCGGATTCTGAGTCACTACCAAACCCCTTATTCTGCCTGTATTGCGTGAACTGAGAGTTCATGTGTAGTGGAGCTAAATCGCACTGGTAAGAACTGCTCGCTCAATCTGTTTTGGAGGCAGATGGCATGGTAAGGGGTACGCGGGGACGGAGCCGCCGCTTATCAACGATGTACACATACATCGTTGAATTGACCTGCCGCCTTGCCAAGTACTGGCAAGGTGAGGGGTACGCGGTGCCTGAGCCTCCGCTATGATAAACAAAGAAAAAATAAAAAAAAAAACGATTGCCACACAAATGCATGTGCGACCGTATAGGGTTCGCAGCAGTAGAGTGGAGACAAAGAATAAAAAATGAAATTGGACTGCGAAGCTAATACCGAGAATTTTTATTCGAGCGAAGCGACAAATAGAAACAAATTTTTCTGCACACCGGAAAAAAGGTTTTCCTTTTATATATTTAAATAATAAATGCCCAATAAAAATCCGAATTTGGTATGCTCAATTATAAGAGTCTTGGCTCTGATATTTATCCTCCACAATACGCTAATTTATACACCAAAAGTATCTGAAGTAACAGTACACCGCTGCATAGAGTTTATGTTGCGTACACAGTGCGAAAAAATATTAGTGAAAGAAATAAACACTAAACACTATTAAAGTCGTAACGTCTAATATTGAGGTTCTTTCTTATTTATTTTTTTTTTTACTTTAGACTTGTTAATTTGTGCCCTGGTAAAAAGTTTTGCCGAAGGGCCCACTTACATGGTCTGTAATGGTGTGTTTATATCTCTGAACGGTTGCGCTGCTGTCACCTTCCAACTTCTGCTAGTTGGGCGCCAATTAAAACAAGTAATATTCCAATTTGTATAAATTGATAATATTACAAAGCCGGCTGGCTATGCCTCCGTGGCAGGGGTAGAGCCGGCTTCCTCAATTGATTGTCCGGGCCGACAGTAGGTCACTGCCGCTGGTTGGATATCCGTGGCGAGGGTCGGCGGAAGGTAACTGCCGCTGGTGGCCCACGTCGCTGTAGATCCCAAGGGATGGTCGTACTGCTCCTATGTTGAGATAGGGAGATTACGGTGGAAGGATGACTGTCCTTCGATACCGCTGGCCTAGTGATTCAGTCGGTATAATAATTAATAAAAGAGTTAACGGCTAAGTGCCGGAGTTCCATGCATGAGAGCTGGTGCTCTTCATTTATTAAATATCAAATATGAACTTAATATGTGAAAAGAACTTAAAGCTAACAAAGGCTCACAGCGGCCACGCAAATATGCAGTGTCTGCCGTCTGTGCACGAGCATCCGGCCCATTGATGGGTCAGCAGTCTGGCCGGAGCTTCATTATGATGTTGACTGTGGTCAACGACTCTGGTCTGGCTGACCATAGTTAACTGACATATGATATGTATATATGATTTTATTTATCGGCTCGGAGATGTACTATTTACGGCGCTGCAAGGGTATAATGAATTAGAATGCTTTATTTTACTTATTCGAATACAAAGGAAAGTCTAACATGTAAATGTATTTGTGTGGGCACCAGAGACTTGCATTTAGTATGATCGAGTCGGTTCGATTAGCCTCGGTCAAACCCGACACAACTCAAAAAGTTGTTCGCTACAAATTGTTCGATCGGTCTTCGTGGACAAAACAAACAGTTCGTACAATTGATTTCATTGCTCTGCTTACTGATTCAAACTGATTGTTGCATACTGGTTTGATGATCGGAAATGATTGTACAGAAAAAGACGATCGAGTCCAACGATGCAAACGAAAGCTCAGATATCGATCAAGTTGCGTTTGATTTGATTGTGAGGGAAGCAATCAGATCGAGAATTGCCCTGTGAATATATGAATTTTATTCTATTTAATAATTGTAATTTGCTAGTATTTACGCCAGGTTGTTGAAATGAAACTGCAAATATTTAGCATGTGCGGCGCAGATTGTGCGCGCAAGTTTCGGCTTATGATGAAATAAGTAGATGGGGTTGAATCGAACCACCCGGTATGAAAATCATTACGAAGTTCGTAAAGTTCGTTGAAGCAAAGTTTTGCGTCACAAAAAATCCGAGTCAATGATCGGGTATGATTGAAAAAATTGTAATCGTAGCAGCTCTCTAGTGGGCACCACTGCTTTATTGGGTCAGAGATTATTTCTTCAATGCATTACAAACATCTGAATAAAATTAACATACTTTCAAGTCTCCAACATAGACAATAAGTCTTCTTAAACTGAAAAATTAAACTACAATTGTTGCTCTTATATAAATGGGAGTTTTATTTTTTTGCTTGTATTGTATGTTATAAAAATTCAATTTTACCAGCGTCCTCTATTGTTTCCACCGGAATTACCCCTTCCTTTGCCTCGACCATTCCCTCTGAACCCGCCATTTCCAAAGCTATTACGCATACCGCGTCCACCTTTAAAAATATAAAAATAAATTTAATTATTGATCTATGTTCTTTTGTGAAAAATTACCTGATGCCCCTCGAAACGAAAAGTTTTTTTGTCCAGAATTATTTGTGGCACGATTTAGAGAAGATTTTTTCTTCTGTCCCTTTGGGGGCCGTGGGTTAGGTAAGAATCTAGCTATCGGTAAAAGCTTTCCAGGGTCGATGAACAAAGCTTGATTTGGTTTGAAACTATTTGCAACAACATTATCAGACAATTTTATGGAGACCGAATAATCGCGAACTGTTCCAAAAATTTCATCAATTTTTCCAATTTGCTCCTTATTTTCAAGGTAAATTGGAGCGTTAAAATATGGTACATCCTGAATTCCTACTTTGCATACTAAATCATTTTGGCAAGAGTAAATAAAGTTTCCAATGTGAATAACTCTTTCAGGTGGACCTGCAATAAAAAAGTAATCATACAGAACATAAATTTATCTTAAAATTGAAAAAATAATAATAATTTTTAAATGTAGAGCTTATGTAGAGACTTCCCGCCTCTCCCCTCTTGGAATCTACCTTGTCTTTAACCTTAATGAAATGGCTTAAGGTTATACCAAAGATTATAAAGTACATAGATGGGACATCAGGGCCCAAAACGGTCAACTTTTTTCGTCGAGCTTGTTGGTGAGGGGGGAACGAACATACATACGATTCTATTTTTAGAACTCTTTACATGTATGCATAAAAAAAGGGTGCGTCTTTGTATGTATGTGTGACTGCTCGCAAGACGGCGTAAAAATTTTTTGGCTTCCAATTTTCATTTTCAATTTCTTGTCTCTGTTTTCAATGCGCCGATGTGGTCGTCAGTAGAACAAATAGTATTTTTAGTCGCTGCAGTTTAAGACGGGGTAGTAGCGTAATGCATAGAGTAGTTACTTTATGTACAATATTTTTGTGTTCAAATCCTAGTAAGGACTTCTAACTTTTTCTTTCTTTTATAATTGTTTTTTTATTTTTCTTTAATTGTAGTGTTAATGAAAATTTAATAGTATGACCGGCTAATAAAATTTCAAGGGAGTCCCTCCGGAATTTTGTCATCCGACACGTCCGTCACTTATTTTTACAAAAATTTTAATAAAATGCCATTAAAAATAATAATAATAAAGTAAATGACGAAAAGGAGAAAAAATATTATTAAGAAAATTAAAGTAAAAAAAAATAAAAGAAAATATAAAAATAATCATAAAACTGAAACGTTTTAAAAATTTTAATCACCGCCCAGTAACAAAATCGAACCCAGGACCCGAAGGATAAGGATCGCTCGCTTTCCATCTGGGCTACCCTCGAAGTTCATCTGACGGTAGTTAAAGTTGGTATTAAAGAAAACGCAAGGATCCATAGTAAAATCCGAGCTGAAGAGTAAAGATAGTAGAAGATATTTCTGATCTCTTTGCTCTCACACTATTCGATTTGAACGTTTCAAACTTTCATTGTTCCAAAAATGTTACTTTCTAAAAATAGAATTCTCTCTTTCTCTCTCTAATCTGCCAGCCGTTTGTCGTGGAACCCGCTCTCAAATATTTTCATTTTTCAGCGGGTTCCACGACTCGGCCTGTCTATATGCCGTAGAACCCGCACTTATAAGGATTTTTACAGCGGGTTCCACTACGAACTGAGGAGATTTTAAGGTGATTTTAGGGTGATTTTAAAATTTTGTATTTTTCTTGAATGGATTATAAATTTTGTTAAAAAGTTTAAAACAATAAAAATATAATATTAATAGATTTAAAATAAAAAAAAAATTGGCTTCCCGTGCCTGATTTGAACTCATTTTACTCTGCACATCAGCCAAGCACTCTACCACTAGGCTATTCCTCAATCGTTGTCGCGCGAAAAATTTCTCAAACTTAACTAGTCGCGCAATGGAACCCGCTCGTTCCAGCGGGTTCCAGCGCTGGAACCCGCCATAGAAAATTTTTCTTTGTATGAGATGTCCCATCTATGTACTTTATAATCTTTGGTTATACACAAATGCGCGACCCAAAAAGGGAGAATTTTTAAATTTTTTTTACGAAGAGAACTAAAACTGTTTTAAGAAAATGATTATTTACTTGAGTAGATGCTACTTTTAAGATAATAATAGCATGTAGATTACGTTAAAAAATTTAATAATTCCAATTCTGCAGCCTTTGTAAATGTAAGTAAATGTAGGTAATGTATGGACGATTTTAAAATAAATTTTTAAGAAAATGGCTTTGAATATTTGAATACTTGACTTTGAATAAACAAGAAAGGAAAGCTAACTTCGGGCGGAGCCGATGTTGATATACCCTTGCAGTTAAAACCGGATATAAGTATATCGCAAAAATCGGATTGAATTGAGAATGAGAATATCATAATGTAACCAATTTATTACAATAAACAAGAAAGGAAAGCTAACTTCGGGCGGAGCCGAAGTTGATATACCCTTGCAGCTAAAACAGGATATATAAGGCTAAAGTCGGATATAGTTGACCGATTCTTATGGGAATATCATAATATAACCAATAAATTACAAGACAAAATCTAAAAAAAAGCCCAATCTTCTATCTTGAAGAACGATTCTTATCTTGAAGAATCGTTCAGTTATATGGCAGCTATAAGATATAGTCGGCGGATCCATATGAAACTTGATAAGTCGTATTATTTTTCCAAAAATAGAATTCATAGAAAATCCCAACTTTCTAGCTTTAAAAATACCGAAGTTATAGCATTTCCGATCAATCAGTTATATGGCAGCTATAAGATATAGTCGGCCGATCCTTATGAAATTTGGTATATTCCGACTTATATACTGCGTGCAAAGGAAAGAAGGGTGTGTGCAAAGTTTCAAGACGATAGCTTTAAAACTGAGAGACTAGTTTGCGTAGAAACAGACAGACGGACAGACGGACATGCTTATATCAACTCAGGAGGTGATCCTGATCAAGAATATATATACTTTATAGGGTCGGAGATGTCTCCTTCACTGCGTTGCACACTTTTGACCAAAATTATAATACCCTCTGCAAGGGTATAAAAATCTAAAACAAAGTACCAAGCTTCCATCTTCAAAACTACCAAAGTTGGTATTTTTACCAAATACCATCTCCGATCGTTTAGTTATATGGCAGCTATAAGATATAGTCGGCAGATCGTTATGCAATTTGGTTGGTTGTATTATTTTGCCAAAAATAGCATTCGTACCAAATTCGAAAACACCAAAGTTATACCATTTCCGATCAATCAGTTATAACATATGGCAGCTATATGATATAGTCGGCCGATCCCGTCCGTTCCGAATTATATACTGCGTGCAAAGGAAAGAAGATTGTGTGCAGAGTTTCAAGACGATAGCTTTAAAACTGAGGGACTAGTTTGCGTAGAAACAGACAGCCGGACATGCTCATATTAACTCAGGAGGTGATCCTGATCAAGAATATATATAGTTTATAGGGTCGGAGATGTCTCCTTCACTGCGTTGCACACTTTTGGACAAAATTATAATACAAGGGTATAAAAATGTAAACTGGAATTGTTCCATTAAATAGTCGAAAAAATGGTAATCAATTTTTCAAGAAAATCAAGCAAATTTCTTCGTACCCCCATTACCTGGAGAATATGGGCATTTCCACAGAAAGGTCCACCGCGGCCAAAAAATTAAAAGTTCTTGAAAATGATTTTTTTCAACATGGTTACATAAGGAAATGTCCAAGTTTATTAAACTTGAAAGAATTTTGCATTCATCTTTTACAGTTTTCAAAATATTCGAATGCAAAGTCGCGCAAACGCAGTTGTTGTCCGTATGATGTTTGAAGGCCGTATTTTGTTTTTATAACAACTTCTAAAATAAATGCATTATGCTTTCCATTTTTCTTTCTAAAATCACTTTGAGATTAAATAAATGGAAAAGGAACGCAAATGTAACATGCAATCACCAATAACGGTAAAAATTTTTATTTACATTATCGCTTATTTTATTGTCCCGTGCGCGACTGAAAAACAACTTTTTTATCCGTAGATCCAAAGCACTTGCTCGAATTGCATCAAATTTTTTTTGAAAACAGTATTTGTGTGTGCAGTTAATATTAAAAAAAAAAAAAAATTGGAGAAAAAAAATATTTGTATTTTTGGTGATCATTTGAAGTTTGTCCCGTGCGCGACTGTAAGTACAAACAAGAAACGAAACCTAACTTCGGGCGGACCCGAAGTTGATATACCCTTGCAGTTAAAACCGGACATATATCGCAAAAATCGGATAAAGTTGGCCGATCCTTATTTGAATATTATAATATAACCAATTACAATAAAAAAATACAAAAATTACAATAAAAAATACAAAAATTACAATAAAAAATGTAAAAAAAAAAGTCCCAAGCTTCTATTTTCAAGAACACCAAAGTTGGTATTTTTACCAAATACCAATTCCGATCGTTCAGTTATATGGCAGCTATAATATATAGTCGGCCGATTGTTATGAAATTTGGTTAATAGGATCAACTAACCAAAAATAGAATCTGTACAAATTTACATGTTTCTATCTTCAGAAATACGAAAGTTGGGTCATTTCCGATTGTTCAGTTATATGGCAGCTATAGGATATAGTCGGCCGATCCTCATGAAATTCGGTAAGTCGTATTATTTTGCATTCAAAAATAGCATTCATACAAAATTCGAGCTCTTTAGGTTTAAAAACACCGAAATTATAGCATTTCCGATCAATCAGTTATATGACAGCTATAGGATATAGTCGGCCTATCCCGGCCGTTCCTACTTATATACTGCAGGCAATGGAAAAAAAAAATGGGTGCGTGCAAATTTTCAAGCCTTAAAACTGAGAGACTAGTTCGCGTAGAAACAGACAGCAGACGGACATGCTCATATCAACTCCTGGTGATTCTCATCAAGAATATATATACTTTATAGGGTCGGAGATGTCTCCTTCGCTGCGTTTGACACTTTTGATCAAAGTTACAATACCCTATGCAAGGGTATAATTACGAAAATAGTGGCGGTAAAAAATGTCCCATGCGCGATGTCCCGTGCGAATTTACTTCAAATTAAATTTAAAAAAAAATAAAAGTCATCTTTGAAATAAATTGTATCCTTTTTAAAGAGGCATCAATGGACAAAAGTTTAAAATTAGTTGCATTAAAATATTCCCTTTGGATTCGCTGAAATGGGGGTTTGAATTGGTTGACCTCTTAAGCCACTTCCGTTCTGTGTCCCGTGCGAATCACTCGACTTCTGCAATTATAAACTAAATAGAAAAATACACAACATCAATCTTTGCACCAATGAAAAAGCTAATAAAATGCTATGCATTAAACATAAAATTAAAAAAAAATTGTTTCATTTTTACCGTTTTTTTACTTTAAGCACGTACGAATGTCCCGTGCGCGATTTTGGAAATGCCCATATACTGTATTAAAGAAAATTGTGTAAAAATTTTAGACCGATCAGTTTATTTTTTTTCGAGAAATCGAGATCACCAACTTTAGTAACACTGTTTTGAGAAAAGAGCCAAAGAGTAATTTGGCTCCTTTTGATGCACTCGGACTTGGGCTTACAAATTAATGTATAACTCCGAAAATATTTATCGGATTGGTTAAAAGGACATGCATATGTATCACTGTGGACGGCAGTCCACGTAAGACGAAAAAAGCAAATTATATAATTAAATTTAATCAAACTAAAGTCGAATTGAAAATTTGTATTTGTGTTTGATCTGAATGATATACCAATCGAAAGGTATTGCTTAATTAGATAATTTTCATCGCAGACAAAACATTGCTAAAAGCACTAACCATACAGCATCTAGACAACCCATTTCATACAACGAAAATGGACGCAAAAAATGTCTTGCGACAGGCCCCAGAGCGAGTTCTTATTCTCTTTCTTACGCTCATCTTTCATTCATCTTACGCTCATATTCTCATTGAATCTCTGAAAGGAGCGCGATAAAGAAGGTGGGTCTGCGCTTGGATTGATCTTTGTATGGATGAGTGTCTCAGATTTACATACACGGGTACATGTGTGCGTGCGATATTAGAAGCCAGCGCTTCTAATATTTTTTTCTAACTTTTCAGGCTTGCTACCCTAAGAAAATTCCGGTATTCGTTTTTGGGTGAAATGACGAAAAAAATTAAATTCTTTGTTAAATTATATTTTTTAATATTTCAGCATACATTTTATATTTATTCAGGAATAAGATTCATTGACGAGATTGCTTTGAACCTAACGTATAGTTTTTATTGTGTGTTCCAGAATCAACAATTTTATCAAAAACAAAAAAATTAAAAACCACGTTTATATTCACAATCCCAAGTCGCGATCAAGCACTCCCCGAGTTGAGACGTGCCTAAAATCAAGGCAATAAAGAGACCAAACCAGGCCTCTCCAATCCTGCTTAAGAAAAAAATCTGTCTAAACCCTGCTCCCAGCACCAGCACCAATCAATTCTCTATCTTAAGCGACAGCACACCAAACAACGAAAATAAAGACGAAAACGAAGCAACAGTTATGATAACTGAAGACTCCTTAGATGAATCTGCCAAGCCACCACCTATTTTCCTATCTGAAGTCAACGACATTAAAGGAATGCTAGCTTATCTCGAGTCTAAAATTAAAACAGAGCTCTTCTTTTATAAAGTACAACGCGATGGTCATGTGAGAATAATGGTAAATTCCATTGAAGAATACAGGAAACTTGTTAAAACTCTTGCTTCAGACTTTGTCAAATTCCACACATACCAGCTTAAACAAGAAAGGGCATTTAGAGTTGATATTAAAAATTTACACTTCTCAACGGATATCGATTTAATTAAACAAGATGTAGAGTCCAAAGGTCACACTGTAAGAAACATTAGCAATATCAAAAGTCGGGTAACCAAAGAGCCATTGAATTTGTTTTTCTTAGACATTGAGCCGAACAATAAGAATTTAGACATTTACAATATCAAATATATTGGTAACGCAGTTGTTAACATAGAACCTCCCCGTAAAACTAAAGAGATCGTTTAGTGCTACCGATGTCAGGAATTTGGACACACGAAGTCATATTGTGCCAAAACTCACAGGTGCGTGAAATGCTCTTCTAACCATCCCAGCAACATTTAGAAAAAATAGAACAGCTTCCAGAGAAACAATTCCAGCTTACAAATAATTTACTTAACATGATAATGTTACTTGTAAATAAGCTATGCAAGTAAATCTTAACATAGGAATATGGAATGCCAATGGGCTTTCCAACCATTTAAATGAAATAACTTTATTTTTAAAAACAAATGCCATCGACGTCATGCTTATTTCAGAAATGCACTTCACTAGCAAATCCTTCTTTAGAGTTATTGGATACGACACAGTAAGAGCTGACCATCCGTCAGATAGAGCTCATGGAGGTGCCGCAATTATTGTCAAGCACGGCGTTAAAATCATGGACAGTACTAGGGTAAATGCTATTCAGGCTGCGACAATTGAGATAAAATGTATGCATACTGATGTATCAGTAACAGCGATTTATCTTCCACCAAGATTCTCAATAAAAGAATTGGACTTTAAACACTTTTTCGAAGGACTGGGATCAAAGTTCATTTAAAAGCTATTTAGATTCAGCTATAAGCCTGGACATTTCGTTAAAAACAGGAGAGGAGATAGACAACGCTGTAGAGCTTTTCACTAATTCAATTCACAAAGCGAACTTCAGAAACACGAATCATGCTCCTAATCTTCAACAACCAAATCAATTGTACCTTTCAACCAAACTTCGACAAAAAATACAAAATAAAATGAATCTGCGAAAACGCTGGCAAGAAACCCACTACCCTGGTGACAAAAGATTATATAACAAGGCTGCATCTGAGCTTAATGAACTGCTGTCGAACTTACGCAATGAATCTCTAGCTGCGTATCTGAGAAACTTAGACCCTAATTCCTGCAACAACGAATACAACCTATGGAGGGCGACCAAATACCTAAAGAGACCAACTAAAAGAAACGTAAACATTCGTAATAGCAACGGAACTTGGTGCAGGTCTGACAACGAACAAGCGGAAGCATTTGCACAACATTTGTGTTACAGCCAAACGACATCAATAATCCAATAACAGAGAATGAAGTAGAAAACTTTCTTGAGTCACCCTGTTAAATGAGCTTGCCTATTAAAAGTATGAAGAAGTCGTGACAGAAATCAAATGCTTGAACAACAAAAAAGCACCAGGCCCTGACAAAATAGACGGCATCACCCTCAAAACTTTACCACCAAAATGCATCCGATTTCTCACTCTCATATTTAACGCAATTCTCAGACTAGAACCCTTCCCAAGTCAATGGAAATGCGCAGAGATCATTATGATCCTAAAGCCACTGAAAACAGAAACAGAACTGACATCATACCGTCCCATTAGTGTGCTGACAATATTCTCGAAAGTATTTGAAAAAAAACTATTGAAGAGAATGTTGCCAATTCTGGACGAACTTTCCATCATTCCCGAATATCAATTTGGATTCAGGAGAGGTCACGGGACACCAGAGCAATGTCACAGGGTCATTAATGAAATAGTATCCGCATTCGAAAATAAAAAATACTGCACTGCACAGTGGCCGGATTGACCGATTTTTTTGCATAAAATCCAAAAATTCATGACAAAAGAAACGTATATGGTCAATGGATTCTTAAAGTAGCTTCTCCAACTAGATATAAACCATTAGTTTTATTTAAATATCTGCATCACTGAGCTTCTACCAGGCCTGCAAAGTTCATTAAAAGATCAGCTGGTTATCGCAAACAAAAAGGCGGGAAGCTGCACACAAACTTTGATCTTTCCGCAATTTGTAATACGGGAACCAATTTTAACGAAAAAAAATGGAAAATGTTATTTGTGGTATGTAAAATATAATTTAATGAAACCAATTTGTTATCAGTGTTACGTGTTTTTTCTGTGAATTGTTTTCGTGATGTCTTGAAATAGTTAATTTGTATTAAAAGTGCATTATGTGCATTATGGAGTATAACTAATTTTCTGTCACCTTCTGTCACCATCTGAGTTTGCAGAAGTATTAATGTATATTTGTTCTTGATAAACTTATTAAAAAATTGTGCTCCTTTTTGCTCCATTTCCTACCGTTGTCGATTAAAGACAAGGTCGAGTTCAGCCACTGCACACTTTTTGAGGTTTGGCTGCGCAGCAACAAAAACAAAGACGCTGTATCTGATTACATTTTGAAAAAACTGAGCATAAAAAATCTTGACTCGGAAGCTAAAAGCAACATTTTGAACAAAGTCAAGAGTTTCGGCATATGTATATGTTCGCCAAAATATATTCGATCACACGCACGACAGAATTCGACTGAATAAGATGTTAGATGTGTTTCAAAGGTCCATGGACTCCTCTGATCCTTTATTGTCCAGCCTTTATATGAACAAAAGACTACGTAAAAATAAAAAAAAAGTTTTCCCACATGAGGTATCGAACTTTTGGAAAGTCCTACATTTCTTTTAAATTTGACGAGCGAAAGTACAACTGAAGCTGAACATAGCGACTCCAGCTCCGATTCAAATGATTCTTTTTCATTGGAACTGGACGCAGAAATAATATAACTATTACAAATAATATTAAGTTATAACATTAAAAACAAAAATAAAATATATAAAATGTCTTTTAATAATATTTATGCGTACATCGGTTTTGTTCAAATTAATGGAATTGGGGGCGGTTTTAAATTTTGGCTATAACCTTGTGGTGATCTTATCATCAATTGTGCCAAGTTACAGCACTGTAGGGTCATTTTTGGATTTTATGCAAAACAAGAAAGGAAAGCTAACTTCGGGCGGAGCCGAAGTTGATATACCCTTGCAGCTAAAACCGGATATATATCGCAAACATCGGATTAAATTGGCCAATCCTTATGAGAATATCATAATATAACCAATTTATTACAATAGAAAATCTAAAACAAAGTACCAAGCTTCCATCTTCGAAAATACCAAAGTTGGTATTTTTACCAAATACCATTTCCGAACGTTCAGTTATATGGCAGCTATAAGATATAGTCGGCCGATCGTTATGCAATTTGGTAGGTTGTATTAACTGACCAAAAATAGAATCTGTACTTAGTTCCAGCTTTTTATCTTCAAAAACACCAAAGTTGGGTAATTTGCGATTGTTCAGTTATATGGCAGCTATAGGATATAGTCGGCTGATCCTTACGAAATTCGGCATGTTGTATTATTTTGGCAGCTATAAGATATAGTCGGCCGATCCTTATGAAACTTGGTAGGTCGTATTATTTTGCCAAAAGTAGCATTCGTACAAAATCTGAACTCTGTAACTCTAAAAACACCAAAGTTATACCATTTCCGATCAATCAGTTATATGGCAGCTATAGGATATAGTCGGCCGATCCCAGCCGTTCCGACTTATATACTGCGTGCAAAGGAAAGAAGGGTGTGTGCAAAGTTTCAAGACGATAGCTTTAAAACTGAGAGACTAGTTCGCGTAGAAACGGACAGACAGACAGACGGACAGACGGACATGCTCATATCAACTCAGGAGGTGATCCTGATCAAGAATATATATACTTTATAGGGTCGGAGATGTCTCCTTCACTGCGTTGCACACTTTTGGACAAAATTATAATACCCTCTGCAAGGGTATAAAAATCGGTCAATTCGGCCACTGGGCACTGCTGCATTTCTTGATGTACAACAAGCGTTCGATCGAGTCTGGCACAATGGCTTATTGTACAAGATAACGAACTGGCTACCTGCTTCTTATTAATACTTCTAATAATAACTTATTAATAACTTCTCTAATACTTATACTTCTTATTAATAAAGTCAAATCTGACTAGAGGTGGAGAAACATCGATGCCAACATCGATGACATCGATGTTTTTGGAACATCGGCAACATCGATGTTTACCGGGGCAACATCGATGTTTTCCCATCTAATATTAAAGGTACATAAAGGAAGATTGACACATTGTAATTACATATGTACATATATATCATTTAATTTCATTCTATATTATTAAAACAATATCGCTATTTTAGTTATATTTAGTAAAGCTGGACAACTTACTAGTGAGCGTCAAACACGGCTATCATCAACCGTTGAAGATATGCTACTCTTTTCAAACAAAAACAACATATTATTTACGTTAGGGATTGTGCATTAAGAATAGTAAAGTAAGGATGGAATAGTAGGAATAGTAAAGTAAGGATAGTATAGTAGGAATAGTAAAGTAAGGATAGGGATAGTAAAATATCCACAAAGAAGTATTTTTTTATTTGAACCATGTATGCGTATAATGAACCATTTTGTTACGCCACCCTAAAATTTTCGAAAAATCGATTTTTTTTTACTTAATTTAAAAGACTATATTCTCACGCGTATTTTAAGACGTCCCCGAAGACAATATCTTGATAATTATGTTTACCCAAAATAAATGAGTAAATTTTTGAAGTGCTATCTTTGCGTAATTTTTTTTTTTTTTCTAAAACGGCTACGTCACTCTTTTCCAAATTTATCACTTTTAAAAAAAAATTTTGTTTACTTGTTTCTGATGAAAATTGACACGTGAATCATGCCCACCATCAAGGAGCACTCCGGAAAAACCAATCATCGCCGATGTTCATATCTCCGCCATTTTGAATTGAAAACAAGTTTTTTTTTAGAATTAATAAAGCTCATTAATTATATTGCATATAAATAAAAGTGGAAAAATCCTATCTCAACTAGTTTAGTCACAAGAAATTCCTGAAAACCCGTCCCGTTTCCACGCGGTCAGGGTGGCGTAACCCCTTAAAGCATTACAAATTTAAAAAAAAGTCAGAAATTACACTAATATAAAACTGCTTATTTTTTTTATTTCAAACATCGATGAAACATCGATGTTTTTTGCCAAAAACATCGAAAACATCGATGTCCGTTAACATCGATGTTTCTCCACCTCTAAATCTGACTAATAGATGCTTTTACGTGCAGCAGAAAAACGACTCATCAGCACTAAATCGCATTAACGCAGGCGTCCCACAAGGAAGCGTACTGGGGCCAATTCTGTACACCCTATACACGGCTGACATGCCAGGTACAAACACATTCACTGTTGCAAGAGACTTTAGAGACATACTTCTTAAATTTTAATATTAAAATTAAAAAATTCAAAGACTTTAAAAAAGACATTACCATTATCAAATCCATTACGACCGCCCCGAAATCCCTTGTATCCACTGCTAGTAGTCTTAAAGTTGGATCCACTGTTGCCGCCGCGGAAACCCCTTCCGGCACCAACACGAGCTCGAGCAAACCCCATTTCAATGTTCAATTAATTAATTCAATTCAACTTCAATAACAACACGTGTAGGTGAATAATAACAATCCTAACAGCGTGGTCGTATCGATTACGATAGAATTCTTATAAAAAAAAAATACTACAACATACTGTTTTTTAGAAATACCATTATTTTGATGCCCGTTAATATATGTCCGTCAAATTAGCGTCGAAGTGGAACGGTGGAATTGGTACACAGCAACGAATTTTTTGTTTTTCAATTATTTCAGTATTTTGCCACTAAATTTAATAAAATAAACACTAGAATTGATAAGAATTGAATAAACTCTTGTTTTTTCTTACTTTGAGCCCAAACTTCTATGTTGAAGAACCCCAAAGTTGGTATTTTTACCAAATACCATTTCCGATCGTTCAGTTATATGGCAGCTATAAGATATAGTCGGCCGATCCTTATGAAATTTGGTAGGTCGTATTATTTTGCCAAAAATAGCATTCGTATAAAAACTCTGTAACTCTAAAAACACCAAAGTTATACCATTTCCGATCAATCAGTTATATGGCAGCTATAGGATATAGTCGGCCGAGCCCGGCCGTTCCGACTTATATACTGCGTGCAAAGGAAAGAAGGGTGTGTGCAAAGTTTCAAGACGATAGCTTTAAAACTGAGAGACTAGTTCGTGTAGAAACAGACAGACAGACGGACAGACGGACATGCTTATATCAACTCAGGAGGTGATCCTGATCAAGAATATATATACTTTATAGGGTCGGAGATGTCTCCTTCACTGCGTTGCACACTTTTGACCAAAATTATAATACCCTCTGCAAGGGTATAAAAATTCATTCATTCAATCCCCAAAGAATCTTCATTCAATCTTCAAAGAAAGAGTATCTGAAGTATGAAATTAAAATATTTAAAAACCAGAAAGGAAAGATAGCTTAATACTTTATCTTATATACGTGCCAAGGAAAAAAGGGTGTGTGGAACATTTAAAGTTGATATCTTTAAAAAAGTGTCTAGGTTCGGGTAGAAACATGCTTTTATCAATCTAGGAGGTGATCGTGATCAAGAATATATATATCTGTATACTTTTTACTTTAAAGTTTATAGGGTTGTATTTATAAGACATCTTTCACTGCTTTCCACACTTTTGACAAACATTATAATACAGGGGCTAGGGTATAAAAACTACAAGCCATGAAACACCTTGTAAACACATTCCTATTATATCCACTAAACACATTGTTTTTACTTTATTAAGGGGTTATATACAGTTGTGATAGATGAAAAAATCGATATTTTTTATTGCATATTCTTTAAGTATATACTGTTGAGAATACTCTCATTCATAACGATCAGAGCATTAGAACCGAAGTTGTAGCTATTTATAGCGCACTACCTACACATAAAACTTTAAACGCGATTATCCCAGAATCTTGATTTTTCGAAATTAACTTTGCGGTGGACACGATTACTAAAAAACTACTTATCCGATCAACACCAAATGTTGACCACTTATTTATTATGTTATTAGCTAGTCCGTGAACGAGGGATTTTCAATTTTTTTTGAAAACTCCTTTTTTAATGCATAAAAATAGAAAATCTTATACCTTGAAAAAGTACATTTTTTGTTAAAACCGTCGCCATTTTTTTTAAATGAAAATTTTTAAAAATCCCTCGTTCACGGACTAGGCAATACAATGTACTAACTAAATTTTTTTGAATTTTGGATTTCAGACGAACCGTTTTCGAGATATCATGTCCAGTGGACATGCTTTGTTGTGTCATGAGCAGTTGTGTAAATACTGCTCTTTTAGGTGAACATTCTCACTTATTCTTTTTTTTTCAAAAGAGTCAACTCACTCATATTGCTCACTTGCTCACTGTTCACTGCTCAGTTGCTCACTGCTCATTGCTCAGTTGCTCATTGCTCAGTTGGTCATTGCTCAGTTACTCACTGGTTGATCAGTGCATTACCAAGCCAATGAGCACTGCATCTCAACGACTTTTCAAAAATTGATTATGTTACACATTTAATTTTGAAACTTATTTGAAACTACTTATAAAACTGATATTTCTACATTTTTATTTGTGGCATCACTTTTGCTCCCTTCATTGAAGTGAACAAAAATTAGCAAGTGAGCAAAAATGAGCAAGTGAACAGTTGAGTGAGCAACTCTTTTTTGTTCACTCACTCATGAGCAACCCAACACTAATGTCCACCGCAAGACACCATCGAAAAAAGACGATCCGGGAATTCGGCTATAACATTTTTAATATGTAATATTTTTTTATGAAAAAATTTCATGAAGTACCCAGAAACATGTACTAAACAACGTCGGTAAAACATTTTTCATAAATATTTTCTATGGTGTAAAACATTTAAGACGAATGAAATAAACTTCCTGTATTGACTTTAGTCACTTATTTTACACTCTAAACTTTAGAGCAGTGGTGGGCAAAACTAACACATGTTTAAAATTTGAGAGCAATGAGAAAATTTGAGAACAATGAGAGCAGAGAATTCACTGAGCGAAAAAAACGTATTTTTTTTTTTAATTTTTAGTTATTCAAAAGTTTGAATGGGAACTAAAATAGTGTATTTTATTTTATAAACATCTTTTCTAGCAACATTTCTTAAAAAAATTAAAAACTACGCTTCCCTATCTTTATTTTTTATGGAGAAAACTTTTTTCAACCCAATTTGTGAGAAAATTTTTCTCAGTGGAAACATTTTGATTTTTAAATTGGGCTGTCAAATGAGTCAAAATGAGAGCAAATGAGAGAGATTCTAAAAAAATTGGGAATGCTCACACTGTCAGTGTGCCGGGAGCGCTGCGGCAGAATTTCCTACCCTATACTCGCGTGCGATGTAAAATGAGAGTTTGCCCACCACTGCTTTAGAGACATACTTTTAAATTTTTCATATTAGAATTAAAAAAATTCAAAGACTTAAAAAAAAACATTACCATTATCAAATCCATTACGACCGCACCGAAATCCCTTGTATCCACTGCTAGTAGTCTTAAAGTTGGATCCACTGTTGCCGCCGCGGAAACCCCTTCCGGCACCAACACGAGCTCGAGCTAGGGTTGTGAAAAATTTATCAATATATCGATATTTTTTGAATAAAAATAAATATTTATATCGTGATAATTTTTTACGGGATATATCGAATATCGACATTTTTCTCAAATATATTTTTGATATTTACCTTCAAACCCTTTTAATGATGAGCATACGCTTTATAAATCTGAAGGGTTTCAAGAAGCACATCAACGGTCGATAGCATTGCGTCGAACAACGAAGGAGGTTCCGGAAAATCAGGAGCTGAGTTTATTCCTAAGCCTCCCATTCACTTCCTGGGAGAGTGATCCAATAACATTTTGGACCTCCCAAAAGGACACGTTTCCATTGTTATCAGAGTTGGCCAATAACGCCAGGTAGTTCTGTTGCATCCGAGAGTCTGGCTTCGGCAATTAAATGCGTGGTAGCTGACACGCGAAGCCGCATGACAGACACGCATGTGACGCAAAGAGTTTTTTTAAATCCTCTTAAAAAGAATTTTGGACATAAAATTAGTTTTTATTTTGTTTTTATTTTGGTTTATTAAACAAACCTATTTTTGGGAAGTTAAAAAAATCTATTTTAATATCAAAAATACTCGATATATCGATATTTTTGCGAAATATTTTAAAAAATCACGATGATATTTTTCAAAAGTGGAAATATTATTGATACGATATTTTTGAAATATCATGCAACCCTAGCTCGAGCAAACCCCATTTCAATGTTCAATTAATTAATTCAATTCAACTTCAATAACAACACGTGTAGGTGAATAATAACAACCCTAACAGCGTGGCCGTATCGATTACGATAGAATTCTATGTCCGTCAAATTAGCGTCGCTCAGTTAGCGTCGAAGCGGAACGGTGGAATTGGAGCACAGCAACGATTTTTTTGTTTTTCAATTATTTCAGTATTTAGCCACTAAATTTTATAAAATAAACACTAGAATTGTTAAGAATTGAATAAACTATTGTTTTTTCTTACTTTGAGCGGGTTCTACACTTTTTAAGTAGCTTAAAAATGGGTTTGAAAAATTGCCCCTTCACTGTTTTGAGCATTATCTCAGAAATAAGAGGATGCGCCAATAAGCACGATACACCAGCTTATAGCCCATTATTTTGAGAATATCCCCTGAAAATCTCATTAAAATCGTTCCCTACGTTTTCGAGAAAATCGAATAAACGTGGACCAACCCGGCTAACAGCCCATACAAAAATGACCCCAAAAATTTGTTTTTAAAATTTTGAAGCTCTAAGAGGATGCGCCAATATACACGGTAGTGGAGTCGATGTAGGACCTTTTCAAGTATGTATGGACCAAAAATCATACAAATCTGTCCCACAGATTTTGAGAAAATCGAATTACAGTTCCCCATATAATTTCCCTAATAACAGGAGCGCCAACTAGTGAACCGGAACCAGTCCGCAAAAAGTTCATTGAACTAGTTTACAAATACTAAATGGCCCCTGTTAAGCTTTTTAAGTCCTTCACAGAGGATGCGCCAAATTGAAATCTAATTTTTAGCTTATTATCATTTTCCCGTGTTTACACGCTGCCCAACACGGCAATCGCCATCATGCATGTTTACCTTTTTTTAAAGAGGATGCGCCATTATGCACGGTATACCACGAGAAAGCTAATTTTTAGCCCATTCGAATGGTACCAGTGCCATTAAAATCCTTCCGACAGATTTTGAGAAATCAAGTCCCGAAATTTTCAGACCCTGAAAATTAGAAAAAAAAGAGCGCCATTAGAAAAAGAGCTTATAAACAAAAACGTACAACGATCACGGATGCAAAAAAAATGGTAAGTAAATGTATTTTATTGAATAATACAAATAAAGTAAATTTTTTGCTTGCAGTACGACAGCGAAATCTGCCCCCTTATGGAGGAACGTCAAAAAATGAGACGGGAGGAAGGATCTTCTATTCCTGGACTTGTAAATTCGAAGAAAAATTTGCCAATAAGCGGCAAGTGTTTAACAAAGTAACCAAACTTTTTAATATTTATTTAGTTAGTTAGTAGTTAGTTTAAAGCATAAATAAGCGTCAATTTGGCTGCAGAAGTGTGACGTTTCTTTATGTTTTTTGTTTTGATTCGTGTGAAACCGTTACTCCGTTAACATTGCACGGTGGTAGTGGTTTTATAAAGTTGCAACCAAATTTGTTTCTAAACAATAAAAATTTTAAATTGTAATTGTAAATTGTAAATTTAATTAGAAAATTTAAAGAATTGTTTATTATTTATTTTAATAATCCGTAACTTTATTTAATGTGTGTTGTATACACATTTTATATTGATACACCCCTACAGATATTATAATTTTGGTGAAAAGTGTGCAGACATTTCCGACCCTATAAATTATTTAAATTCTTTATCAGGATCACCTCCTGAGTTTATAAAAGCATGTCCGTCTTTCTGATCCAGTTTTAGATCTCAGTTTTAAAGTTATCAACTGGAAATTTTACACTCACCCTTCTGTCCTTTGTACGCAGTATATATACATGTAAGTCTGAAGGACCGGGATCGGCCCTATATATAGATAGGGTGACCAGGCGTCCGTATTAATACGGACATGTCCGTATTTTCAGCTCTGTGTCCGTTAGTCCGTATTTTTTGTAAAATGTCCGTATTTTTCGCGTTTTTGACGAAAAACCAGGTTGCACCTGAAATTTTTCCGAAATGAGTTTCTAGACTTAAACATTCGAAAGCGCCCGCGCTCGCAGTTGACGTCTCGCTAGTCGTGACACGTCACACGTTTAGAGGACGCGCAATCAGTTTACCATGCGTTATACGGTAAAATTCCCTAGAAATATGGGACGATTGTGTCTGGTTATTCGGTTTGCTATGTATGCATTAGAGGTCTGCATGAATAGCTAAAAAACGACATTCAAATGCACAACCTTGAAAATGAATTGAGTGAGATAGAATGCTGAGACGAAAATTAATGAATGACTGAGTGCGACTGTATAGGTCTCACTCGCACAACATTCGGGGGTTGAAAACCGAATTGAATGAGTTAGAGTTACAGTTCGCATTCGAATTGTTTCGAATGCTTTCTAGAATGTACCATACAACTATGCATATTTGCCTGTTTTTTAGACGCTGATAATAAAATAATTGAAAAGTGAAAGCAAGTCATTGTTATACCCTTGCAGAGGGTATTATAATTTTGTCCAAAAGTGTGCAACGCAGTGAAGGAGACATCTCCGACCCTATAAAGTATATATATTCTTGATCAGGATCACCTCCTGAGTTGATATGAGCATGTCCGTCTGTCCGTCTGTCCGTCCGTCCGTCTGTCCGTCTGTCCGTCTGTCTGTTTCTACGCGAACTAGTCTCTCAGTTTTAAAGCTATCGTCTTGAAACTTTGCACACACCCTTCTTTCCTTTGCACGCAGTATATAAGTCGGAACGGCCGGGATCGGCCGACTATATCCTATAGCTGCCATATAACTGATTGATCGGAAATGATATAACTTCGGTGTTTTTAAAGCTAGAGAATTCGGATTTGGTACGATTGCTATTTTTGGCAAAATAATACAACATGCCAATTTTTATAAGGATCAGCCGACTATATCCTATATCTGCCATATAACTGATTGATCGGAAATAGCATAACTTCAGTGTTTTTCGAGCTAAAAAGTTTGGATTTTCTATGAATTCTATTTTTGGAAAAATAATACGACTTATCAAGTTTCATATGGATTGGCCGACTATATCTTATAGCTGCCATATAACTGAACGATCGGAAATGGTATTTGGTAAAAATACCAACTTTGGGGTTCTTCAAGATAGAAGTTTGGGATTTTTTTTTAGATTTTGTCTTGTAATTTATTGGTTATATCATGATATTCCCATAAGAATCGGTCAACTATATCCGATTTTAGCGATATATATCCTGTTTTAGCTGCAAGGGTATATCAGCTTCGGCTCCGCCCGAAGTTAGCTTTCCTTTCTTGTTTTTTTTTCAGAAATATTTATTATTCTGTTGTATATTTTATTTTACATATTTTAATTATAAAAATGTAAAAATATTTTCAATATTTATTAATAAATACTTTTCCAACAAAATTTTGCCGCTAAAAAAATTTTGTAAAATAGTTTAATTTGGAAAAACTTAAGAAAACTAAACAAAAAACACTAAGATAATAATAATAACAGTTAAAATCCATAAGTAAAAAAACACTTTCATTATAATTCACCTTTCGGTCAATTCCCTCATTATGAAAGAAGTATTAGGGAAGCGTTTTGCTCAACAGAAGAAAATAAATGAATGCATAGAGTGTGTTAAAAACCATTCGAGACATTCGGCTGCATTCCTCATTCCAAAAGCACTCTTTTTACTTCCCACCCCAATTCACTCTGTTTCAAAGCAAGGGAATGCCCATGAGTTAGAATGCTCTCTCACTCTCCCACTCCCTCTCACTCAATTCGTTGTGTCTCTTGCACTCATTCATTCTAATCCATTCGGATGTATTCTATGGCTGAGGCAATAAGAATGTATTCCTGCAGACCTCTAGTATGCATACTGTCGCGTACATACATTGCATATAGCGTTGCGAGAAAAGTGTCCGTATTTTCCACTTCAGCTATCTGGTCACCCTATATCAGTGGTGGGCAAACTCTCATTTTACATAGCACTAGAGGTGCAGAAACATCGATGTTTGCAGACATCGATTTTTTTCGATGATTTTAAAAAAACATCGATGAAACATCGATGAAACATCGATGTTTTCAAAAATAATTTTATATTAAAAAATATAATTAAAAGTCTTTATAGAATTTGTATTTAAACGAAAAAAAAAAAAAAAATAAAAACAAAAATTCAGTCCATAGAGATCGGATAAGTCACTTATTAAAGATATAGTAATTCTTATTTATAAACATTAGCTTAAACGAAAAAAAAATAACAAATTAATTCGAGTAACATATTTAGAGAAATTAATAAAATAAAAACAAAAATTCAGTCCATAGAGATCGGATAAGTCACTTATTAAAGATATAGTAATTCTTATTTATAAACATTAGCTGGTCAACGACTTCGGACTTCAACCGGGTACGGCGATCCGAAATTATTTGGCCTGCTTTGCTAAAGGCTCTCTCTGATTCACACGACGTGGCTGGAATACATATGTAAGAATTTTTTTGTTAGCTCCTTGAAGGGCTGCATGTTGTTTGTTGTAAATAATTAAACATTATTATTAACAAAATAAGTAAAATGTTACAAAATACGAACCTTAAGCGTGCTTTTCTTCTTCGAATTTTTTGAAATAGTGATGGTTCTCAGAACATCGATGGTCAAAAAAAACAATGTTTTCTTCGATGTTTCTGCACCTCTACATAGCACGCGAGTATAGGGTAGTAAATTCTGCCGCAGCGCTGCCGGCACACTGACAGTGTGAGCATTCTCAATTTTTTTTTAGAAGCTCTCTCATTTGCTGTCATTTTGATTTTGATTGATTTGACAGTCCAAACTAAAAATCAAAATTTTTCCACTGAGAAAAATTTTTTCAGAAATTGGGTTGGAAAAAGTTTTCTTCATGGAGAATATAGATAGGGAAGCGTAGTTTTTCATTTGTTTAAAAAATGTTGCTAGCAAAGCTTTTTTTTAAATAAAATACTCAATTTTAGTGCCCATTCCAACTTTTGAATTAACGAGAAATGAAATAAAAAAAATACGTTTTTTTCGCTCAGTGAATTCTCTGCTCTCATTGTTTTTCTCTGCTACGCACACATTCAAATTTTAAACATGTGTTAGTTTTGCCCACCACTGCCCTACCCTTCAGTACCAAAATTGCTTACCCCGACGTTTCCTGGCGCCATTGTCAAAAAGCAAAAACAAATTGCATGTGTTTCGTTTACTCAAGTCCGAAACGAAAGGGGAAACGAAACTTCTACCTGCTTTTGGTTTTCGACGATGATTCTCGAAGCTTCTACGTCATATTTTCGATGATTCTCGAAGCTTCTACGTCATATTTTCGATGATTCTCGAAGCTTTTACGTCATATTTTCGATGCAGTGGCACGCGACAGAGAGACAATTAGAGAGATGTAGATGGAGGGAAGGGAGAGAAAAAAAATCTGTGCCGAAAACCAAATGAATGGAAGCGACGTCAGAATACCCTTTTTAAAATATGTTGAAATATTTTTATATATTTAAGATTATATTTAATAAATTTTTCTTTTCTAATCATATGGTATATTGAAATGTATTAATAATTGGCTTTAGGCAAAGCCAATATGTTCATGTTTGATTATTAGCCTTGTGCGATTCTAATTACAAGGCATTGCGTTGGTCGACTATACCCTGGCACGCGTTAGAATTTTCGGTTGTCAATTTTCGGTTTCGTCTTGCCTCTCCCATTCTCTTTGCATTTGATGTTCAATTTGCACCAAAAGCACACGCGTTTGTGAAGAAAAGTTTAGGTATGGAATTGGGTACTCTTTACAGTATAGCCACATGGGTATCTACCAAGGGACATCGATTTACATACCCAGAAAAAGATTTTTTTTTTCTTAAAAAAATTTATATTTAAATTTTGTTTTTTAATATGTATAAAATTATTAAATATAATAGAAATACATTTAATTCATTTTTAACAATTTATAAAATTCTTTTACATAACATAAATTCACAGAATTACACCATTTCATTTGGCTTAAAATGGAAAGTTGGAACTTTGTACAGATTCTATATTTGGTCAGTTAAAACAACCTACCAAATTGCATAACGATCGGCCGACTATATCTTTTAGTTGCCATATAACTGAACGATCGGAAATGGTATTTGGTAAAAATACCAACTTTGGTATTTTTGAAGATGGAAGCTTGGTACTTTGTTTTAGATTTTTTATTGTAATAAATTGGTTATATTATGATATTCTCATAAGGATCGGCCAATTTAATCCGATGTTTGCGATATATATCCGGTTTTAACTGCAAGGGTATATCAACTTCGGCTCCGCCCGAAGTTAGCTTTCCTTTCTTGTTTAAGATAGAAACATGTAACTTTGTTCAGACTCTATTTTTGGTGAGTTGATCCATCTACCAAATTTCAAAGGAATCGGCCGACTATATCTTAAAGCTGCCATATAATTGAACGATCGGAAATGGTATTTGGTAAAAATACCAACTTTGGTATTTTAGAATTTAGATGCTTGGGACTTTCTTTTAGATTTTGTATTGTTATAAATTGGTTATATTATATACTATATCCGGTTCAAGCGATATATATCCGGTTTTAACTGCAAGGGTATATCAACTTCGGCTCCGGCCGAAGTTAGCTTTCCTTTCTTGTTATAATAAAAATTGAAAAATAATTCTTATTTTAATTTTTTATAATAAAAATTGAATCATATATTTTGGAAACACATCTTGGGATCACTTATAGAGCATACGAAGAATATATTTAAAAATTTGGAGCCCAAAACCACTCAACAAACTGGCAAGGGCGAGTGAGACTGGCCAGAGGCCTAAGGTTGCAAACATAGTGCGCGCTAAGACAATTGTAACGTTAATTATATTAATTATCATTCATTTCGCTCTATTCATTTAAAAACATGTTTTTTTTTAATTTTATTTAATTTGGAAATGTAATAATGTCTCCTGATGAAAAGTATTGGCTCGGCTCCTGTGGGGATAAAGCATTATCTGAATATTGAGTTGGCGAAGATTCAAATACAGTCGGTGATGGTGAAGATATGTTAGAAGCCTGGTTTTGGCCATTTTGAAATGGAAAAGAGCGCCCCGCGTTGTACGCATAGTTAAAAACGGATTTTTGCGTGTCCATTCTGCATAAAAGTTTCGTTTGCGGATCCATTTTTCTTAAATGTGGCAATAAGCTAATGCCATATTCTCATCGCCATAGAAAAACCATATTCTCATCGTCAGCTGTAATCTTGTTTTTATTTTTCTGCTCCAACAGCTCACTTCTTTTTTTCTATATTGAGGATGTTTTGGGGTGGACGTTTCCACTTCCAATGTACTCAGGTAATTTTCGGTATCATATTGCGGCGCCTAACATCATAGGTCTTTTGGTGATTTAAATTTCCGGAAGACTGGCGGCACTTTATCTGGTCCTTTAAAAAATTCATCCACTCAAAATGAATCCATTGAGAACACATCTTGGTATCAGGCCCAGCGTCGCCAGAACGTTCCGGAAATTTCCTTATTTCAGCTCGAAACTTTTCAACATTTTCCATTTTTTTTTTAAAGACATTGCTGAAAAATACATACATATATTAATATTTCAGTAGTTACTATAATAACATTGTTTTAACTTGATTTCTTGTTTTAGATATCTCGCTACTGGCACTTCATTTAGATCTATATCTTTTAACTTTCATATGGGTGCTCCAACGGTTCGTTCTATTTTGATAGAAACATGCGAAGCTTTGTGGACAGTTTTGCAACCTCTACATATGGCTGTTCCCACAAAAGAAAATTTAAGAAATGTTGCGGATCAGTATTGGAATCTTTGGCAATTTCCAAATTATGTGGGATCTATTGATGGAAAGCACATTCGATTAAAATTCCAGGATAAGAAATAATTATAAGAAATTTTTCTCGATTGTGCTGCAGGCAGTAGCAGACGCAACGTATAAATTTGTTACCATCGAAGTTGGTGGTTACGAACCGCAAAGTGATCGTGGAACTTTTGCTTCCTCAGCGATTTACACAATGAAAAATTCTAAAAACTTAAACTTTCCGAAGGATTCCTATTTGCCGAATACCACCAGAACTATGCCATATGTGTTGCTTGCAGATCAATCTTATCCTCTCTTGGACTGGGTTCTGCCTAAGGCAGTAAAGATGGCGAGCCAGCCTACTTACCAAAGCCATTCAAAACTGCCACCATTGTGTCATACCCCGGGCATTCAGGTGCGGTAAAGTTAGGAGTGCTTCTAGCGGAAGCCAAAAGAGATTAACCTACGCGGAGGGAAGCCAAGTGGCCCACTGGTGATGCCAAGTGGTCAAGTGTCGCTGGCCAAGTACTGAGAAGCCACGAGAGAGCGAAAACCTCTAAAAGCTTAGAGGAGTGGCTGAAGAAGGTGGAGTCAGAAAAATAGATTGCAAATAGCCGCACCTCTTTTAAGTAGTTGATCGTGGCAACTTTAAAGACAAGATACAAGTGGGACAAGTGAAGATGGTTAAAAGCCCCACTAGCCACGAATTGTTTCAAGACACTGGTCAGGGAACCAGCAACAATGGGGCTTCAGCCAACTCCAAGCCGGGTACTGTCGTCGTACATGGCCTACGAAGGGCCGGAACACCCAGACGATCTAGTGGCAAAGGGACCGGAAGACAGCGAGAAGTATTACCCTGATCTAACAAGATTAGACTCCCCCGCTCACCACACCAGTGGGGGAGCACAAACACAAGCGACCGCAAGTCTCTTTTTCACTTTATACTAGGGTCCAAAGCCTCCAAATAACAGCTGAACGATTTTTCCAATGCTGTCAGTATAGAAAAAAAACACATAAAATGTTAAAAATTTGGTTTCGCTGTGACCGAAACACTTTTTTTTAATTTTAAACTTTTCGGACATAAATGCCAAAATGCCAGCCGTAGCTCAGGTCACGGATTGTGCTCATACCCAAAGCAAGCAAGCCGTCACATATGACCCCAAAAAACTTAAGACTAAACAGTCTATTATCCTTCCTGCATGAAGTCATGAATCAAGTCTATTATCCCTGTCGGGTCAGGCAGCAAGCAACTGTTAGGTTTAAATAATTAATTAATAATGTAAGCGTTATTGGTCGCAAGCGACTCCCTTTCGGCCGCTTGGCTTCAACTAATTCGGCATCTCAAGCTAGCGAGCATCCGCTCAGCCTATTATCGAAGGTTGGCGCTATTATCTTATTGCGCTCGCACCCTAAATTTGCCACATATATAAATCCCAATTTCATATGCGGTTAAATAAAGAGTTTATACCGTTTAATTTAACACAATTTTCTTTTTATTTTACCGGAATTTAAAAATAAAAAGGCTCCCGGTGGTGACCTACTGACACCAAAGATGCTGATCGAGCTTCCAAAATGCGATATATAGGGGTCGTCTGCAATCTATTAAATGGGATCAATCATCTTGGCTATTTCCCAAAAAAGTGGAAGAAATCCATTATTATAATGATACCGAAGCCTGGAAAAGACCACACAATTCCGTCATCATACAGACCAATAAGCCTTCTATCGTGTTTGTATTAATTGTTTGAAAAATTTTTGTTAACTCGCATAATACTACATCTGGAAGCTTGCAATATTATCCAGTAGAAGCCTCAACTATTAAATATTTAGAAGTAACATAAATAATTTATTAATAATCATTAAAAATTGTAAGCGTTGTTGGTTTCAAACTGACTCCCTTTTGGCCGCTCGACTTCAACTTATTCGGCATCTCAAGCTAGCATCCGCCCAGCCTATTATCCAAGGTTGGGGCACTCTCGTTCATTATCTTATTGCGCTCGCATACTAAATTGGCTTTCCTTTGTATAAACCCAATTTCATATGCGGCCAGTCTTGGGAGTCGATGTCCGAATTTTTGGAGCAGCGATGTAGGACGCTGGAGGCTATGGACGTGGCCATTCCGCTACGGTTCTGAGCGCACAGTGGGAAAATTCGTGTTCGCCGCGAGCAAATAAATATTGAGCTTTGGTCGGAATTTCGGTTTGGTCGGAACTAAGTATAACATGTTAAATTATGAACTCCAGCGGCGCAGTCACAGGAGCACCCACTCCAACCCGTAGTGCTATTTTAAAGTTAAAGTAGTGCTACTGGGTATTCTCCAGGACTTAAAGAGGATCTAAGGAGCTCTTCAGCCTGTTTCCAAGGTGGATGATGTCATGTCAGGCCAGAAAGTCGCCATGTTCACTTTAAGGCCATCCACGGGAAGCTTGAAAATTGAAGCTCGTGACGACGATGCAGGCCGAAATCGAGCATGAGACGACCCTTCGCTCTTCTCAAAATGCTCCACCCTTGCCAACGGAATGTCCACCATGAAGGCTGACCCAGGGTTAAGTCAAAGTTTTCAAGCGTTGCCTCCTCTGCCTCTCCCTACCATCAGCGGAGGATACTCGGAATGTTCTGAACTCTACTCGATTTTCTCTACAATCGGAGGCAGCAATCCTCGTATTAGTAAGATGGAAAAGCTGCAAAGGGCGTCGCCTAATATTTCAGGCATATGTGAACGAGGTTCTGGGCCTCAGTCTGTTGGAAAGTGTCTCAATAGCAGCTCTTTGAGGTCTTATCGACAAACTCAATGCCCATATGCGAACCTTAAAGATCTGATTTCGTCAAATCAGATCGCCAGCTGCATCATAGTCCCAGTTCTGCTTAAAGGTACAACCTTCACTTCAAGGCCAGGCTAACCCAGGCTAAGTGAGAGGAGAGTCCAAACTCCTCAAGTTCAGCTGCCATCCCTTCTTGGAAGTCGATGTCCGAATTTTTGGAGCAGCGATGTAGGACGCTGGAGGCTATGGACGTGGCCATGACTGCATACGCCCCGGGCGCTCAGGTGGGAAGGCGTCGAGGTGCAATCAACAGTAGCTCATCCTTTATACTTTATGCGGTAGATGGTCCCATGTAATGTCTGCATGCCCCCCTATTCCTGTCAATGCCCCCTGAGATCCGCCTTGGTGAGGCTAGGCGACTCGGTCTTTTTCGGAAGTGTCTCCAAACCGGCCATCAAATGCGTGAGTGCCTCGCTGCTTTTTGTTTTTTTTTAAACAAGTCAAATTCAGAACCATTTGAACATAACAGGGCGCTTAGAAGATGGGGTGAGTATGGTACATATGGGATATGGGCTTAGACTATATACAATAATTTACAATTATTTACATTAGTTTACAATATTATTTAACAGCACGGGAAGACAGATCGCTGGGGTGAAATCTCTTTAAACGCCTAAGAGTTTGCGGTTCGGCCAGCCTGCTAGCCAGTGGATTTGGGTGACTTGTTAGCCTGTCCGAGTACCGTCGGCTGTGTTGGTTTAGGAGGTCGCCCACCGGGACAAGGCGTAGGTCGTTTTGGATGGCCTGGTTTGTCACATACCAGGGAAGTCCGGATGCCCTTCGAGCAGCACGTGCCTGCACTACCCTCAGCCTGTTTAGCTGGTGCTTGGATGCGGTGCCCCATACCTCATCGCATACGTCCAGGTTGGCGTGAGGATTGCTTTGAGCAGCAAAACTTTTGTCGAAAGCTGGAGGCTTTTGGATCCCAGGAGCCAGTCAAGCTTTTGTAGTTTGCGAACACATTTTGCTTTGATCGCCGTGATGTGGGTTTTCCATATGAGCCTGTGATCTAGGTGTACACCTAAGTAGCAGTGAGAGGTGGCGTTTTTAATAGGGTCACCATTGAAGGTATGTACGATGTCGATCACAAGTCTTAGGGAAAAAGTGACGCATGCCGACTTGCTGCAATTTATGGCAATGTTCCATTGCTTGATCCAGCGCTCCATCGCATTCAGCCAGTCCTGAACGGCAGCCGAGGCTGACAGCTGAGACGAGTGGGATGCAAGCAGGGCCGTGTCGTCGGCGTAGGTAGGCAGAAGCATACGAGCGTCTGTGGCGGGCGACGGAACTGGCATATCACTCGTATACATCGTGTATAGGAACGGACCAAGTACACTTCCTTGGGGCACTCCTGCGTGAATGTGTTCACGTTCAAGTTCCTTGATTTTGTAAAGAAGGCCCTCGTGCCACACCTTGTCAAAGGCTTGTTTTACGTCGAGGAAGACGCCTACAGTGTGTAGTTTATGCTCGAGTCCATGGGTGATGTGGTTGACCAGGCCATGGACTTGTTCTGGGCAGCCATGGGATTTTCTGAAGCCAAAAAAAAATGGGAAATGGCAATCCCATTTTTCTACTTGTGGTAGCTCCAACAGTCGGCTGAGTAGAATCCCTTCGAACACTTTCGAGAAAGTGGATACCAGGCTGATTGTCGGATAGGAGTCGATTCGAGATAGTGGCTTGCTTGGCTTCTTTTTTATATTAAGCGCCTTTAACTGCAGACTTCTTGCGGCGTGGTGTGTCTGATGCGGCGCGCTGGCTGAGAGGGAGCGCGTAAGAAGTTTGCAACTTCATCGCGGTGTGAAGCGTCTGGAAGTTCAAAAGGAGCGAAGGTGGCAGACCGATGTTCCGCAAAAACGTTGGCTTTGTCGGAGTCGTTCTTAAGCCAGCGGCCAGTGTGGCTTTGTATTGGGGATTGTACAAGCGGCTGTCTTTTAATTCCTCTCGTTAG
Organism: Drosophila pseudoananassae pseudoananassae; assembly: GCA_018153035.1. Lineage (NCBI taxonomy): Eukaryota > Metazoa > Arthropoda > Insecta > Diptera > Drosophilidae > Drosophila > Drosophila pseudoananassae. The sequence continues at coordinate 1,182,954 of JAECXR010000022.1, read as the reverse complement.
CTTCCATATCGAAAAATCGCTGCAGTTGTCCGGGCCAGCTCCCTCCAGCAGGGTATCGATGTTCTTTTGGCGGGTTTTCGCTAGCAACCTGCGCAGTCTATTAGTTATGCTAGATAGACGCTGCTTAGTTGCAGGATCGCCTGACACAATGAATTGCCTTCTGAGGTTCCTTTTTAGATCCAGGAGTGCCCTTGCCTCCGGGGTTAATATTGGTGCCCTTCTATTAGGTGGGTGACCAGATTGGCGCTGAGGTGGCGTAGCTCTCTGGGCGGCTTCAGTAATTGTGGAGGTGAAGCTATCTACGTATGCGTCCAGATCGCTGCAGGTTGCTATTGGTGTGTTGAGCACGGTGTGAGCATCGATATAGGACTTAAAAGTGACAACGTTTTGCATGCTCAGGTAGCATTTTGGGGACTCCTTTATGGAATTGAGCTCTTCATTTATTATGAAGAGCAACGGGAAGTGGTCGGAAGATAGCTCGGTGAGTGCTCTGACAGAGACCTGCTGTTGTCTGAAGCCTTTTGAGATGCCAAAGTCAATTTCACTGAGGGTGGCGTTTGCACGATAGGGGTAGCATGTGGCTTCTCCAGTTGCTACAATGTCGACATTGACATTGGCCAGGACAGAGCTGAGGGTCCGGCCTCTAGCACACATCCTGTAGTTGCCCCACCATCTGTGTTTGGCATTCCAGTCACCTGCAGCAAGAAACTTATCTCCGAGATTGGAGAGGAAAGTCGTGAAGTCTGCTTCCGTCCACCTGACATCAGGGGGGCAGTACACCGAAGCAACCTTAAACCTCCCTCTTCTTGTAGATATCTCGATGGAGACGGCTTGTATGTGCTATTCCGAAAGAGTGAAAGAGAGTTGATGGGCTATGGCTGACTTGACGAAGATCGCTGCGCCCCCATGTCGCCGGTCATCCGGATGGTCGGCTTTGTGCAAAGTAAAACCAGGGATCCTGAGGGTGGACCGCAAACAGAGACGGACTTCTGACAACAAAAGGATGTCTATTTCGTAAAGCTCTATGAAAGCAATGATCTCGTTTGCTTTCGAGCTTATCCCATTGGGGTTCCAGCAGGCTATTTTAAGCGCTCCCATTGCGGAGGGTGGAGGAGGGTGGACGCGTCTGCAGGATTGCTTACATTAGAGTCTCTACTAGGGACATCATCCTGTCGAGCCTCATGAAAAGCTGTTCCAGTCTGGCATTCAGAGCGGCGTTTTCGGTGGAATGTGTTGGAGAGGGAGTATTTTCCATCTCTTTGTGAGGGTTAGGTAAGTTTCTTCTGGCTACCCTTGTAAAGGATTCCTTACCAACGTTGGGTGAGAGATTGGTTGAATGAAACGTGTTCGATTCTGTGGCTGCTTTGAGCCTTGATTGAGTATTTTGCCTAAATGCGACTTGCATCCTCTAAAGTTAGCCGCGTGAGAGCTGCCGCAGTGAAAGCAGCACCTAGGGTCGTCTTTCCCAAGCTTGCATTCCAGGGTAGGGTGGTTTTCTCCGCATTCTCTGCAGATGTAATGCCGTGTTTAGTATGCTTTAGTTTGTCCGTATTCCTGACATCTATGGCATTGTACGGGACCGCATTGCTTGCGTGGCTTCTCCCAGGTCACTATGTGTCTGCAAACAGCAGAGATGTTCTTAAGAAGATTGTTGTTGTTAGCCTTCTTGATGTCCACAAACCTCATGTTAAGCAGAAGCTGTGTTACCTTGTTACGAGGGGTATAGATGCGCAGAACGCAGTGACCCTCTTCCTGCAGGCACTCAATTATATCCTCCGATGGGACATCATGATGAATGTTCCTCATTACCATGCGAAAGGGTCGGTCTTCTGGCAGCTGGTGGTGGTGGAAAACAGTTACTTTTTCGCGGAAGTGTCTGACAACAAGCCTGTATGCGTCGGAGGAGTTGCACTGAATGGCACAGTCACCTGAGTTCAGCGCTTTGATGGAGCTGACCTTACGAGAGAGAGCGGTACCTGCTCTCTTCTTAGCTGCACCTTTAATTGGCTTTGCGGTGTTTTGCTGCCAGCCTGGGGTGGGGTTGCATGATAGTGTGCTAGTGGAAGCAGGATCATGTCTCGTACTGGAGGCAGCGGAACTCTAGCTGCCATTCGAGCTTGTTGTGAACGTCATTTGAGATTTGATCGAGGACGTTACAGTACAAGTTGTGATGCAGCTTGTGGGAGCCCATCTGGTTGTACTGCCACCGCTTAAGCAAACTATCTCGTAGTTCGGAGGGAGTTGCTCCAGCAGTATTCCTCATTGATATAAAATCAATGGATGGTTTTTGAAGAGATTTATCCATTTTTAGCAATTAGCAAAAACTTTACCAGATAAAGTTAAGTAATTAACTAAGATGGGAGACAAATGCTAAGCCGGTCCTACGACCCGCCTAGACTTATGCAGGATAAATGTCCGCTAGTGTGTCGCTGTTGCTTAGCTCAGACACAAACCGGTTGAAAGCTTAAAGCTTCAACAGTAGATCGCCTCGTGGAGATCAGTGGACCACCAGCAATTGCCGGGGCCCAGTGCTTGTGAAAAGAAAAAACTGTGGAATCACCTATAGCTGATTCACTTGGGGATTGCTAGCGTGAAGATAGGTAAGACAATTGCAGTCCTACAGTGAAGGAACTTCCCGAAAGCCTTGGGTTTTACGTTTGAATGCACTTGATAAATCACCAATAACACGTCTTACTCTTGCAAAAGCTCGACTCGACTGATGCCTCGCTGCTAATTGTCGCAGTTGCACTTTCTGGAACCGCAGGCTCAAAGAAATCAAAGAAATCCGATGTGGAGATTCATGCATTCTTTGACGCCAGCATTGAGGCGTTGGGGGCTTGCGTTTATTTCGTGTTCATGGGCCCAGAATCTTCAAGCTATTTACTCTACTCGAAGTCACAAGTTGCGCCTTTAACGACTGTTACGGTGCCGAAGGTTACGTGCAAGTGTCCTGCTCATTTAGTCTCCGTACGTGGATATAACCGCCGTTTCTAAGTACTCTAATTCGTTTCCATCACTGCCAAGGGTATTCGTTTACATATACAAGTTTTATCAACGAATTCGCCACAAGGGTGTCACGGCTAGCGATATAAAGTCTGAAACACAGCTTTTATTGCGAATTGTGCAGCGTGTGCAATTTTTGGAGGACATAAAGGCGCTTCAAAATGGAAAGGAGATAGCGGTATGCACTGGACTGGCCTATCAAGTACCACTGGATCCAATGCAACCTCTCTGGATGGATCCTCTCTGGACCTGCACTGGATCCAGTGCATCTTCTCCCTTCTTGGATAAGTTTGGTCTGTTGCGCGTATAAGGTCGGCTTAAAAATTCGTCATTGGATTTTGATAGTCAGCCTCTAATTATACTTCCTAGAAGACATCCAGTTACGCTGGCTATAATTTTTGATTTCCATGAGCGGCGGCCGCGTTGTTGGCAGGGTCCCAATATTGGCCAATTGGGCCAAAACGGTGACGTTTTACACAAATGCATCTGATGCTTCCGGACTAAGCCTCGGTTGCTGGAACACATTATAGCTGATCTCCCGGAGCAAAGAGTTAGCGGCTCCCAGGTCTTTGGAGTCAGTTGTATGGATTTTGTGGGCCTTTTTATTATAAGTCGGTAGTGGGTAATAAGGCTCCAGTAAAATGTTACGTCAGCGTTTTAATTTTTTTTTTGCACCAAAGCCGTCCACCTGGAGTTTGTAAGGGATCTGTCCACAACTTTTTTTCTGGAGTTTTTGAAGCGGTTTATATGCACCCGCCGATGGCCTCAACATATTTGGTCTGACAACGCAACCAACTTTATTGGATCCTAAAACGAGCTAAAGGAGCTGCTCCGATTATTTTTAAGCGATGAGCATCAACGGGCACTGTTGGAGTTTTGCTTCATGGAGTCAATCGAATGGTATTTTATTCCTCCTCGATCTCCGCATTTCGGTAGTCTGTAATATGCGGCTGTTAAAGCCGACAAGTACCATTTTTACCGGTCTTTTGGATCTTCAGTTCTTGGATTCTAGAAGCTGCGGACGCTGCTTTGCCATATTGGGGCTGTCATAAATTCACGACCTTGATGTTTTAACCCCAGCTATATCGAGCCCGATGACACAAACTGCATAATTGCGAGAATAATGGAGTTAACCACTGGTAGCGATGGAGTCTTTCAAGGGGCGGTTTTGATTTAAACCTCATCTGGCTAAACCCATTTACCAAGTGCGCAGTGTCTAAGCTGTGCGTTGCTACGACCTTTCCAGTAGAAGCCCCAACTATTAAATATTTAGAAGTAACATAAATAATTTATTAATAATCATTAAAAATTGTAAGCGTTGTTGGTTTCAAACTGACTCGCTTTCGGCCGCTCGGCTTCAACTAATTCGGCATCTCAAGCTAGCTTGAGATCTGCTCAGCCTATTTTCTAAGGTTGCCGCACTCTCGTTCATTATCTTATAGCGCTCGCACCCTAAATGGGCTTTCCTTTGTAAAAATCTAATTTCAAATGCGGCCAAATAATGAAATTAAAGACATTTTCACTTTTTATTTACCGGCATTGAAAAAACAAGCATACAAAAAGGGTACATTTTTTAAAGGATATTAATGCTAAGCAAGATGGAAGAGGGGGCTGCAAGGGGGCTTCACCGGAACATACCCTTAGTCCTTTTGTGACCTGCTTGGCGCCAAACTGCTAGATCGTTGAAGAGGCAGCTACGTTCTTTTCATTTCTCGTTGATTTACAGGATTTACACCAATTATTTTTTATTTTTTATTAACTGTAACTGTTATTAACTGTATATTAACTTTATTAACTTTTTATTGATATTTCCGATACTTGCAAGAGTCGAATTTTCATGTAAGTCCACGAGAACTTGAGAGTCTTTTTCGAAAGCGCATATGGATCGTAAATGCGGAGATCGTACACTGCGACAACGCGACGGACTTCGTTGGAGTGAGTCGTCACTTCGTCGGAGAATTGAGGACAAGGTCGAAGCGGTAACACAATACGCATCAAAAAACGGATGTGTATTTGCAGTCATACCGCCGCGGGCTCCACGCATGGGCGGATTGTGCGTGGAGTTCAGCACCGTGGATCCCGGACCAGAAGAGTGCTTGCGGCGAAGGCGGCTTGCCTCGTCAATCAAGCAAATGTTTTGGCAGTGGGCCTACAGGCATAGTCAAAGTCGCAGTACCAACAGGAGGACATCCGGACGGGCAAGCAGGTCCTGATCGCGGAGGATCACCAGCCGCCACAACAGTGGTTCACTGGAAAGGTCGTAGCAACGCACGCCGGCGCGGACGGAATGGGTCAGGGTCGCCGTCGTCAGGACAAGCTCAAGAGCGGGGTTTTAGTTAGCAGACCACAAGCTGGAGCGGCTGCCAGTTAGTTGAAGCCGGATGGAGGCCTTCAACGGGCCGCTGTCAACGGATACGCCGTTTTTATAGGTTGATTTGAATAAATTTTGAGTTTTTTTAAATTGAATTGTTATTCAAGTATACAATTTGTTAGTTATCTGTAGTTATGTTGTTATCGCTAATCTAGTATAAGATAGTTTAGGGCGGAGCGGGAGCGAAAGATATATATGCGAATTCGCCCCGCTTCGCCGCAATAGATAAGTAGGCTTAAGATTAGAGAAAACAAGAAAGGAAAGCTAACTTCGGGCGGAGCCGATATTTATATACTCTTGCAGTTAAGACCGGATTTATATCGCAAACATCGGATAAAGTTGGCATCGATCCTTATGAGAATATCATAATAAATCCAATTAATTACAATAAAAAATCTAAAACAAAGTTGGTGACTTGGTAGCTTCAATCTTCAAAAATACCAAAAATGGTATTTTTACGAAATCGTTCAGTTATCGTTCAGGTATCGTACCGATCGTTCAGTTATATGGTAGCTAGAAATTGTTATGAAATTTAGTTGGATCAACTGACTAAAAATATAATCTGAACGAAGTTTCAACTTTTTACCTTCAAAAAACAAAAGTTGGGTAATTTTCGATTGTTCAGTTGTAGGGCAGCTATAGGATATAGTCGGCCGATCCTTATGAAATTTAGCTTGTGGTATTATTTTACCAAAAATAGCATTCGAACTAAATCTTAAAAAACACCGATGTTATAGCATTTCCGATTAATCAGTTATATGGCGGATAAATGCTTATATCAACTCAGGAAGTGATCGTGATCAAGAATATATACTTTATAGGGTCGGAGATGTCTCCTTCACTGCGTTTTATACTTTTGAACAAAATTATAATACCCTCTGCAAGGGTATAAATATGCGTTGAAGAGGCCAAATCTTTCGGTTTATTGTCATTTAATACTTGGCAGCCACCATTATTTATATTTTTTTTTATAGTTTTCGTGACAGATAAAATAATTTCTTCAACATTTGGGCACCCTCGGGGGGACCCTATTGATAAATATGTAAAAAAAATTTGTTTAAAGAAAAATAGAAAAAAAAAAAATTTTTTTTTGTCAGGGGGTAAATTTTATTAAAAACTGTCTTTCTTGGACAACCAATTAATTTTTTCGCAACAAATTGTGGCTTATTGATAGAAACTAAAAAAAATTTGTGATGATTAAATTATACCTTGAAATTAGTCAAGGGAAGGTCCAGTAGATGTGTCCTGCGCAGCCTTCTGATCTGCTCTCTGTTATCCAGGAGAGAGATGTTCCACTCGGTTGGATAGTTATGCAGCCTCTGCCTGTATTTACTTCTGCATCGCTGGATCTCATCCTTTAGCCAAGGAAAACCAAGCAACTCATGTATTGTGTGGTTGTCATGATAGACATGCGGATTGCTCGGTTTTCGAAAGTCTGGATAGTCCTGATGTTGGTCTTACTGGCCGTGCCCCAAATCTACATCCCATATGGGATGGGATTGGGTTTTCTAGCTGCGGGATGGGAGAGCTGTTGAGGTGGGCCAGTGGGCAATTCTGGACGGGGAGAAAATGTGGTGGCGGTGGATTTTTCGTTGTTCACTTCGATGTTCCACCGTTTCTGCCAATCGCTGAGAAGGTCTAGTTGCTCCTGCATGCCAGCAGCTGCCTCTGTAGCGTTGTCAGCAGCGGTCTTGAAGGCGGTATCCTCCTCATAGGTCGCTGCCATTATGTTGGCTTCGGGTTTTCCCGGCTTAGGTATCATGGTTACCAGAGCACGTTTCCAGTTGGTTGGAAAGTACCCAATTTCTAAGCATCTATAGTAAATTTTCGTTAGTATCTTGATGATTGGAGGTGGCAGCAGTTTTAATACGGTTGCATTGATGCCATCATCGCCCGGGGCCTTGTCGTTGCTCAACACAGAAATCTGGGCGGCTGTCTCCTCTTTCGTCACAGGTGGTATTCTGTCGTCGCCTCGTGCGGGCTCTGCCAAGAGTCGTTCCGTTTCTGCTGCCTCTTCTGGCGAGCAGCGGTAGAAAGGGGCGAATACGCTTTCTAGGTGTTCGGCGAACGCGTTGGCTCGGACCGTCTCTGACCTGCACCTACTGTCGGCTACTACCGTCGGCTACTACCGTCGGCTACTACCGTCGGCTCGCTGAACAGGTGGGATCCTCTTAAGAGTACGTCGTAAGCTTTTCGTGACGTGCCCCAAATTGTTTTGTGGGTCACCCGGTTCCAACTGTTCAACGAACCCGTCGAACGCTTCCTTCCTCAAGACCGCCAAGATTTCAAAGAGCCACTTGGAGACTTTATTCAGGTTGGTCTTGTCCCTCGGGTTTCTGGACAGCATCCAGACCCGCCTAAGTCGGCGCTTTTCCAGCTTGAGAACCGTGACGTCTGGATTCCAAAAATCAGTGGCTTTCGGACGCTTGGAAAGCCTTGGAGATGCCTCGGCTGCCGCAGCTTGGATTTGTGCCTCACCGCCTCAATCTGGTCCGTGGATCCGCGGCAGAGCACATCCAGGACTGGAATTTTCCGGTGTCCGTCGTCTTATACCTTAGGATGCCGATCTTAGGATGGCTGACGTGTAAAGAGAGACGACAAGAACGCTGTGGTCAGAAATAAGATCGGTGACTTCTCGTACTTGGATTCCGGCCGAGTTCAGCCCTCCTGTGATCTCTTCAGTCCTCTTCGACGCATCTGTTGGCCAATAGGTCTGAGCGCCTGTAGAATGGCAGCCGAGATTAAGAGCCCAGATTTGCCTAAGTAGGGCCACGCCTTTTGGGTTATTGACTCTGGAGCCCCACCAAGGGTGTTTGGCATTAAAGTCCCCGCCAATGAGAAACTTGGACCCGAGGGAGTCCAGGAGCATCCCGAAGTCAACGTCGCTGACATTGTGTCTGGGGGGGGCAGTATAAATGTAAGGCTGAGCCGGAATAGTTCCGTTCCGGTGAATACGTTGGTTGAAAAAACTAAGAAAGAGATTGGAAACTGCCTGATCAGTATTTGCCGATGAGTTTTCAAACGAATACATGTGTACGTTTACGGTTTTTATACCCTTGCAAAGGGTATTATAATTTTGGTCAAAAGTATGCAAAAGTATCATGGTTGTCATGATAGACATGCGGAGGGCTCGGTTTTCGAAAGTCTGGATAGTCCTGATGTCGGTCTTACTGGCCGTGCCCAAATCTGCATCCCATATGTCCAAATTGGCCGTCCCCCGTTCTCAGCTTCGACCTCAAACCCATCAGCCAACAGTAGGCCTATAGTCTTTTCTCACACTGCTTTCGCTTTCTGACTAGGTGAGTCTTCCAAGTAAGCATCCTGTCTAGCGTGAGGCCCAGGTATCTTGTGTTTTCTACTTGTGGGATGGGGGAGCTGTTGAGGTGGATCGGTGGTCAATTTCCTCGACGGAGAGAAAATGTGGTGGCGGTGAATTTATCGTTATTCACTTGAGTATTCTACCTTCTCTGCCAATTGCCGAGAGGAGATCGGCCGTGTAGAAGTTTTATAATAAAGGGCCCAGCACGCTGCCATCCCCCAAGGCAGCGTCCCTGAGTAGTCTCTCCGCATCTGACCGCAAATGATAATAGTTTCATGCTTGGAGGTGGTAGCAGTTTTAATACGGTTGCATTGATACAATCATCACCCGGGGTCTTGTTTTTGCACATTATAGAAATCTAAGCGGCTGTCTTCTCTTCCGATGCTGGTGGAATTCGGACGTCAACTCGAGCGGGCTCTGGCGAGAGTCGGACTGTCTCTGTTACCTCTTCACACGAGCAGCTGTTGAACGGGGCGAACACGCTCTCAAGGTGTTCGGAGACGCGTTGGCCCGGTCCATCTCTGACGTAAAGCAGCTGCCATTTGATCGTTTGACTGGTGGAATCCTCTTCAGAGACGCACCACAGGTTGTGTTGTGGGTCACCCGGTTCAAGTTCATCACCGAACCCGTCAAAAGCTTCCTTTCTCAGATTCGCCAGGAGTTCTGAGAGCCATTTAGACATTCTATTAAGGGCAGTTTTTCTATCGGGTTTCTGGAGACCTTCCATACCCGCCTGAGTCGTCGCTTTTCTAACTTGAGAGCCGTGACATCCGGGTTCCAAAAGTGTATGTCCCTTTCAGTGGTTCTCGGGCGGTTGGATAACCTTGGAGCTGCTTCTGCTGCCGCAGCCTAGACTTGTGCAGTAAGCTTCTTGACGGCCGCTTCTATCTGGTCGGTAAATTCCAGTATTGTGTTTGGATTCGTGGCAGAGCTCATCCAGGACTGGAACTTGCCAATGGCCGACGTCTTATAGATAAGCATCATGCGGGCTGACCTTAGGAATACCTTTACGAATACAACGAGACGGCACAATCGCTGTGGTCTGAGATAAGATCAGCGACTTGACATACTTGGATTCCGGCCGAGTCCAATCCACCAATGATAGCGAAGTTCAGGTAGTCTGGGATTGCGAGCCTAGATTGCGAGCCCAGATACAAAAAATACAAACATATGTACATATACTAAAAAAAAAACAAAATAGGTTGTTCGCGACGTGAGTTTCAAACACATTTAAATACATTCGCACCTGCATCGACTGCTCGAGGAATGTGGCAGCAGGATTGAAGGATCCAAAGGCAGAACCGTAGGTATTTGTGCAAAAAATTTAAAGTCGAGAAAAGACAAAAGTCTTGTGCTGAAATGTCACAGCCTCCTTTCAAATCTTGGCGCATACATACTTCAAATTTAGTTTAGCTAACTTCTGAACATACATAACTAACAAACTGCCTGTGGACAAAATTCATAAACATAAAAAAATATTTCCACATCACTTTCGGTGTTTTGGTGTCATTGTGTTTTGGTGGTGTCAACTTTCTTATTTGATACCTATTATCAGGTATCAGGTTTTTCGCCAAATACTAAATTAAATATTTTTCGTTTTTCTCTTTTCGTTCTTCATAATTATTTTAATTTAACTAATTAAATAAAAAATATTTTATATTATAATATGCCGAAGGATGCGTGTCCGAGGGAGGCTCAGACTCTAATATACGAATTCTGGTGGATCGGCCGACCCCCCAGTTTTAACCAGGCTTATTATGACAAGCGGGCTAAGTCGTAATAGACGAACCCCTTCCCGCCTACTCGTGGGTCCAAATATGAGCAACTCAAATCAAACAAAAAAACACAGTGGGGAACGGAACTCAATCTGGAACAGGGTCAACGACCAGTCAAACTCCAAGGCCTTCAAAAGCCAAGGAGTTGCTGGGATGGAGAAGCTCTTTACAGAAGGGCAACATTCGGAGGCGGAAAGCGCGGGTGCGGAGGAGGTTGACAAAGCATCTTCTTCTAAAGCGGGGCTAGCCATGGGATCAGCAAACGGCGTGGAGGAAGACCCCAGGGTCAACCTCTAAACCCACCGGTGAGGCCCCTAAGGCAAACCGTGGTCCGGTAGCGTCTCAATCGACGCAGCGGAAGGGCTCCTAAAAAGTCAGGAGAAGAGCAGTCTTCATCCATCTATCGGCAGATACCAACACGGACCAGGCCAAGATTATAAGGTAGGCAAGAGAGATCCAGCTCGACTTCCAACCGGCAAAGGTAGGTGTGAGGCTGGAGCCGAAGAAGCAAGCGAAGAAGCGAAAAGGCAGAGATCAACACAAGAAGAAGCTCCTCAAGCAAAAAAAAGTAAACCGAGGGCGCGAGTATGGCTCACAGAAAAGCCGGCCGACCTTAACACCATCCTGGCGATGCTGAGGATGTGCCACCCGACGCTTCCCACGGCTGACTGGAGAGACGCCAAGGACTGCGGTAGGACTGCGGAGGCAGGTCGTCCTCACTCTGAACGAGGAGACCATGAACATCCTGGAAAAATCGGAGCACTGGATCAAATACGGATTCAAGCACTTGATGGTCCGTATTTACAAATACGATGCCAAGAGAAATGCTCTTCACTAATCGAACTACCGAACTGAGCCGAACAACAACTTCGGAATAAAACTGTCAAAAAAATCGCAATATATGGGATATATATAAGCGAAAAGACGCTGAACCACAATTTATTAAAAGCAATAGACAAGTTTTTTATAACAGTTGTGATGTTGTAAACCAAAACTAGTGCATTGTTTAAAAAAAAATAAGTGCCACGCAATGAGTTCATTAAGCAACGATCAAAAGAACGAGCGTAGAAGTTCAGTGAACCAAAGAATCGGCTTCTACTCTTACTTTTCAACCCGCAATACTGAAGTGGAAAAGTCGGTGATTAAGAGCAATTCGGCTCTACTGACCGCTGAAAGCCAAAGGGCACGGTCTTGCTCACCCGCTCGGCTCACTCCGACTCCCGCATCATGGAGTTCTCAGTGCAAAACCCTCCCTCCAATGACGGGAACAAATTTCTCACCAACAACAAGCAGTTCTACAATTTCTGCAACCACAGCGACAACCACTGACATTCGAAGCACCGCGACGTCAACAACTTCAGCGAGTAAAAAAACAACAACTTCGGAAAATTAAACGCAAGCTAAGCCCCCAGAGTAATCCGGCAGGCAAAAAAAAAAATTAACCGCGTCCTGAAGATCGACGAAGAACCAGACATATCAACTAGTAACAGATTTGCCCTACTGCCGGAGGATGAAAAACTACTGGAAAACCAACCAGCTCAAGACACCACAAAAAAACCCAAACCCCCTCCAATCTATATCAGGGAGAAAAGCTCGAAAGCTCGGGAACGGTGACAACTTTCATATTGTCCCTCTTATCAAAGGAAACATACATAAAACAAACCAACACTGAAGAGCACTTCCGAATTATGTCCAAATATCTGGACATCGCTGCGGAGGCAGGTCGTCCTCACTCTGAACGAGGAGACCATGAACATCCTGTCGCGTCAAGCAACCGCATCGCGCAACCAAAATCCACAGAATGCCTACATTGCGTCAAAAACTACGCCAGACGTCTTTTTCGCCAAGGCAGCGAGGTCCTCATTCGGTCCACTAAACACCACCAACGGCTTCTCCTATGCCGATGCTCTACGATCTGGAATGGAAAATCAAATTCAACCTAACTCACAAAGCGCTCAACAGACCTTAGAACTTGTTCAAAACCAGAACATGGTAATACAGCTGTACGTGTTATTAGCACAACAGTCTAAATAACACAGTGTGACAGTGATTTGGAATTTTTAAAGAGACCTAGTAGGAATTGTCTTAGGTTGTATTAGTATTAGGTTGAATATAGTACAAAACCGTGTTTGAAATATTTCTAACACCCTCAAAACATTTATTTATTTGCAAAAAACGGTTTTTGGGACTTTTTTGCTCTTAAAAATTTTTGAACGCTTAATTTTAAGCCGATTTTAAATTAACGACGTTTTTCAATAGTAAAAGGTTGTAGCTTTAAAAAAAATATATCTTTAATTTATTTGAACAAAAATGATGAAATTTTTACACAAGAAACTGATATTTTTGATGTGTTTTTCGGACTTGTTTGGGGAAAAGCGTTATAACTTTCATAATTTTCATAATTTCCTAATGAAATTGGTCGCGATTTATTCAGGATTATTGAGAAAATATTGATATGTGTCAAAAATTATACCATTTCTTGGAAGTTTAACCGAAAGAATGGCGTCAAAGTCCGAAAAACACTTCAGCCAGAGGCTACCCCTCAGCCAACTGCAACTTCATTCCGGCCGAACGAAATCAAAAAAATTCATAAGAGGGCTAAAACCAAAAAAGGCTCCCGGTGGTGACCTACTGACACCAAAGATGCTGATCGAGCTTCCAAAATGCGCTATAGAGGTCGTCTGCAATCTATTAAATGGGATCAATCATCTTGGCTATTTCCCAAAAAAGTGGAAGAAATCCATTATTATAATTATACCGAAGCCTGGAAAAGACCACACAATTCCGTCATCATACAGACCAATAAGCCTTCTATCGTGTTTGTATTAATTGTTTGAAAAATTTTTGTTAACTCGCATAATACCACATCTGGAAGCTTGCAATATTATCCCTTCAGAAGGAACCACGGAACCATCGAACAAGTGAACAGATGAACATCCGAAATACGCTGCACTTGATCATAAATTCACGATCGGCACTGTGCCTGGACTACAAGTTACTACTCTTAAATTCAGTCCTGAAGCCAATCTGGACGTATGGCTCCAAGCTGTGGGGGAACGTGTGCAGCAGCAACATAGATATCATACAGCGCTCACAATCAAAAATCTTGAGAACTATCACAGGGGCACCTTAGTATGTTCGAAACGAAAACATCCACCGGGATCTGGGCAGATGCAAAAAGAGTCATACAAAGAAAAACTGTCTTCGCACTCAAATGTTCTCGCTCGGGGATTGACTCGGGTTTCTAGCGTATCCCGCCTGAGACGCAACGACCTCCCAACTCAGCAATCGATTTTTAGGGCCGCATAACTCTATATCAGTCAATATGACTGTTAGTTAAGTTAAAAATATAAGATTTGATACACCTCTTTTTAGTCTCGCAAAGAGAAAATTCAAGAAATAAAAGCAACCTTAAAAAAAGAAAACAAAAATACCATACATACAGACATAAACATAAACGGCAGTTTGGAAGTGCATATACATACTCACGTTCCACAATGCAAGTGCAATCGCCCTCGCACAGTGGGACTGCTTGTGTTCGCCGCGAGAGTTAACATGCCCTAATTAATATGCCTTCTCCACAGCCACAGGGAAAGAACACAGAAACGGCAACTGCAAAACTAACACCGATGGACAACAACAAAAATCGCCAAAAGAAATCGGACACACACAATTCTCGTTCACTCATACATATTCCCCTACATACTTCTTTGTAATAAAAAATCATTCTTATTTTGTACTCCAAGCAACACAGTCGTTTTATTTGCAAGCCTTCCTTCCAGCATTTTGAAAAAGCGATAGCCATATACGAGATCTCCTCTACTTCCTCGGTTACGAGACTGTAACTCGAGCAAATAAATTTTGAGCGATACAATTTTGGAGCCGAAATTATTTTCTTCGGGTTGGTCGGAACTCAATGTTATCCATTGTGAACTCCAGCGGCGGTCACAAGAGCACTCACTCCAACCCATAATGCTATTTTAAAGTGCAAGGCCCTGGGCATTCTCCAGGGTTTACAGAGGACCCAAGGAGCCCTTAAGCCTGTTTCAGAAGTGGAAGATGCCATGCTCCACGTGCGACATGGCCAAATAGTCGCCATATTCAGCGACTTCAAGGCGCTTCAAGGGGAGAAGGAGAATCTTACTCCCAAGTCGTTCGACGATTTCTTTCCCTCGAAAGGAAGCTCTGTCGCCGTCCTCAATTGAAGGAGCAATATGCTGCCTTCATAAAGGAGTATTTGGAGTTGGGTCACATGTCTCCAGTCCCTTCTGATGCGAGCGTCACTGGTCAATACTTTCTTCCACACCATTGTGTTTTAAAGGAGGACAGTTCAACAACCAAGCTCAGGGTTGTCTTTGATGGATCTGCTATCACAACTTCTGGATATTCATTGAATGACGTGTTGATGTCTGGCCCAGTTATTCAGCCAAAGTTACTGCATATTCTGTTAAGGTTCCGATGCCATCGGGTGGCCTGAGGACAGCTATCTTCAGTGTATTCTTTGGCGGGATTCCACCCAGGATGAGTTACAGGTTTCTAAGCTGGACACGGTCACCTATGGAACGAAGCCTGCCTCATTTTTAGCAGTTCGGACAATGCATCAGTTGGCAGATGATGAGCAAATAATGTTTCCAAAGGTGGCCGAAATTATGCGTCGCGACTTTTATGTGGATGATCTGCTTTCCGGAGGCGACTCTATAGATGAAGCTATTAGCATAATGCAGCAAACATCCGCGACCCTTGCCAAAGGCCAATTTCGGTTAAGGAAGTTCCAGTTTCTTCCAGTTCCTAAAGTCGTTCTTGGAAGACCGTAAATTTGCTGTTAGATGTGGCGAGGCCATCTCCGGTATAAGAGAAGCTCACGCTGGTGTACCCCAAGGCAGCGTTCTTGGCCCGTTGATGTACAATGCTTACACGGCCGACCTCCCTGTTCTTCAGAGGCCTGACCTGCTCGCAGCAACCTATGCAGACGACACCGCCTTCCTTTCCACCGCCGATACCGCATTGGGGGCAGCCGAAACGATGCAATTGCAGCTTGACTTGCTCAGCGACTGGCAAAAACGATGGAACATTGCCGTCAATAATGAGAAGTCCACTGCCTCCACATTTTCTCTCTGCAAAGGCAACTGCCCTCCAGTTAACCTTAACGGCTCTCCAATTCCACAGGTAGACAATCCCAAGTACCTGGGATTCACCCTAGACAGGAGGCTCACCTGGAAGCCCCATCTAATTAAGAAGAGAAATCAGGCTAATCAAAGACTTCGATCCTTCTACTGGCTTATGGGTAGGAGATCGAAGCTGAGAACTTCCACTAAACTCCTCATTTACAAGGCAATAATACGCTCAATCTGGACGTACGGCATACAGCTCTGGGGCACTGCGAGCAAGACGAATGTCCGAACAATACAAGCTTTCGAAAATAGAGCCCTTCGAATCGCCCTTCGAATCGCCACTTCCCTTGGGTCAAGGACGAGATACAAAGAAGCAGCGCACGTTACATGCAGAGGCTTCATAATCACCCGAACCGGTTGGCTAGCTCCCTGCTGGACAACAGCGAGCAGCCCAGAAGACTAAAAAGGACACACCCGCTGGACCTCCCCTCACTACTCTAATTTATTTCTACCATATTAATATTTAAAATTATCTATAAGTGAAGATTATGTGATAACATTTAATGGTTGTCCCTAATGGACAGTTTTAAATATACGTTACCCTGCTATTACAAAAAAAAAAAAAAAAAAAAATAAAGGAGTATTTGGATTTGGGTCATATGTCTCCAGTCCCTGCTGATGCGACCGTCACTAGCCAGTACTTTCTGCCACACCATTGTATTTTAAAGGAGGACAGTTCAACAACCAAGGTCAGGGTTGTTTTTGATGGATCTGCTGTCACCACTTCTGGATATTCATTGAATATGGATATATTTGCAAAATGTATCGTTGCGTCAGGGTTTTTCTTGAGGACAGCTATCTTCAGTGCATTCTTTGGCGCGATTCCACGCAGGGTGAGTCACAGGTTTTTAAGCTGGATACTGTCCTGGATACCTATGGAACGAAGTCTGCCCCATTTTTAGCAGTTCGGGCAATGAGAGGATAAGAGGATAAGCAAATGATGTTTCCAAAGGGGGCTGAAATTCTGCGTTGCGACTTTTATGTGGATGATCTACTTTCCGGAGGCAACTCTATAGATGAAGCTATTAGCATAATGCAGCATACATCCGGGATGCTTGCCAAAGGCCAATTTCGGTTAAGGAAGGGTGCTCCAATGTTGCTGACGTGCTAGATAAGGTGCCTGGAGAAGATCGGGAGTTTCTAATAAGGTTCGATGATGGCAGCAATTTCACAGAGATTCTGGGTCTGGCTTGAGATCCTGCAACTGACCACTTCCTATTTTCGTTTGAAGGAATTAAGTCAACCTCAAACCCCACTAGGCGCATCGTTCTTTCTTTAGTCGCTCAGCTTTATGACCCATAAGGCCTTGTCGGTCCTGTAATTGCAAAGGCGAAGCAGTTCCGTGAGAAGTCATCTTTCTCCAGAAGCTGTGCCGTGAGATGTTGTCCTGGGATGAAAGTCTTCCTCAAGCTCTTCACTGCGAATGGAATATGAATTGTAGCAACTTTGCTAGTGCGCAGCGCGCCGAATTCCCTAGATGCTAACATCGACATCCGAGGTGGAGATCCATGGATTCTGTGACGCCAGCATTGAGGCGTATGGGGCTTGCGTTTATGTCGTGTCCTAGGGCGCAGGATCTTCCAGCTATTTACTCTGCTCGAAGTCATGAGTTGCGCTTGTAAAGACTGTTACGGTGCCGAAGCTCCAGTTATCGGGAGCCGAGTTTCTGGCTCGACTTGTGTCGGAAGTAGCACGTTGGGAAGTATTTTTGCTGGTGCGATTCTGCCTTGGCTCTGTTTTGGATTCGAGAAGAACCCTCTCGGCTTAATGTTTTCGTCGCCAATCAATCGCCATTTTCTCCTTATTACTCCACTCGGGAGCTTAGGGCCTCTACAAGGGCTCTCCACCTAACTTTATTTTATTTTGACCAAAAGACCGGTAAAAATGGTACTTGTCGGCTTTAACAGCCGCATATTACAGACTACCGAAATGCGGAGATCGAGGAGGAATAAAATACCATTCGATTGACTCCATGAAGCAAAACTCCAGCAGTGCCCGTTGATGCTCATCGCTTAAAAATAATCGGAGCAGCTCCTTTAGCTCGTTTTAGGATCCAATAAAGTTGGTTGCGTTGTCAGACCAAATATGTTGAGGCCTTCGGCGGGTGCATATAAACCGCTTCAAAAACTCCAGAAAAAAAGTTGTGGACAGATCCCTTACAAACTCCAGGTGGACGGCTTTGGTGCAAAAAAAAAATTAAAACGCTGACGTAACATTTTACTGGAGCCTTATTACCCACTACCGACTTATAATAAAAAGGCCCACAAAATCCATACAACTGACTCCAAAGACCTGGGAGCCGCTAACTCTTTGCTCCGGGAGATCAGCTATAATGTGTTCCAGCAACCGAGGCTTAGTCCGGAAGCATCAGATGCATTTGTGTAAAACGTCACCGTTTTGGCCCAATTGGCCAATATTGGGACCCTGCCAACAACGCGGCCGCCGCTCATGGAAATCAAAAATTATAGCCAGCGTAACTGGATGTCTTCTAGGAAGTATAATTGGCGGCTGACTATCAAAATCCAATGACGAATTTTTAAGCCGACCGTATACGCGCAACAGACCAAACTTATCCAAGAAGGGAGAAGATGCACTGGATCCAGTGCAGGTCCAGAGAGGATCCATCCAGAGAGGTTGCACTGGATCCAGTGGTACTTGATAGGCCAGTCCAGTGCATACCGCTATCTCCTTTCCATTTTGAAGCGCCTTTATGTCCTCCAAAAATTGCACACGCTGCACAATTCGCAATAAAAGCTGTGTTCCAGACTTTATATCGCTAGCCGTGACACCCTTGTGGCGAATTCGTTGATAAAACTTGTATATGTAAACGAATACCCTTGGCAGTGATGGAAACGAATTAGAGTACTTAGAAACGGCGGTTAAATCCACGTACGGAGACTAAATGAGCAGGACCCTTGCACGTAACCTTCGGCACCGTAACAGTCGTTAAAGGCGCAACTTGTGACTTCGAGTAGAGTAAATAGCTTGAAGATTCTGGGCCCTTGAACACGAAATAAACGCAAGCCCCCAACGCCTCAATGCTGGCGTCAAAGAATGCATGAATCTCCACATCGGATTTCTTTGATTTCTTTGAGCCGGTTCCAGAAAGTGCAACTGCGACAATTAGCAGCGAGGCATCAGTCGAGTCTAGCTTTTGCAAGAGTAAGACGTGTTATTGGTGATTTATCAAGTGCATTCAAACGTAAAACCCAAGGCTTTCGGGAAGTTCCTTCACTGTAGGACTGCAATTGTCCTACCTATCTTCACGTTAGCAATCCCCAAGTGAATCAGCTATAGGTGATTCCACAGTTTTTTCTTTTCACAAGCACTGGGTCCCGGCAATTGCTGGTGGTTCACTGATCTCCACGAGGCGATCTACTGTTGAAGCTTTAAGCTTTCAACCGGTTTGTGTCTGAGCTAAGCAACAGCGACACACTAGCGGACATTTATCCTGCATAAGTCTAGGCGGGTCGTAGGACCGGCTTAGCATTTGTCTCCCATCTTAGTTAATTACTTAACTTTATCTGGTAAAGTTTTTGCTAATTGCTAAAAATGGATAAATCTCTTCAAAAACCATCCATTGATTTTATATCAATGAGGAATACTGCTGGAGCAACTCCCTCCGAACTACGAGCTAGTTTGCTTAAGCGGTGGCAGTACAACCAGATGGGCTCCCACAAGCTGCATCACAACTTGTACTGTAACGTCCTCGATCAAATCTCAAATGACGTTCACAACAAGCTCGAATGGCAGCTAGAGTTCCGCTGCCTCCAGTACGAGACATGATCCTGCTTCCACTAGCACACTATCATGCAACCCCACCCCAGGCTGGCAGCAAGTCACCGCAAAGCCAATTAAAGGTGCAGCTAAGAAGAGAGCAGGTACCGCTCTCTCTCGTAAGGTCAGCTCCATCAAAGCGCTGAACTCAGGTGACTGTGCCATTCAGTGCAACTCCTCCGACGCATACAGGCTTGTTGTCAGACACTTCCGCGAAAAAGTAACTGTTTTCCACCACCACCAGCTGCCAGAAGACCGACCCTTTCGCATGGTAATGAGGAACATTCATCATGATGTCCCATCGGAGGATATAATTGAGTGCCTGCAGGAAGAGGGTCACTGCGTTCTGCGCATCTATACCCCTCGTAACAAGGTAACACAGCTTCTGCTTAACATGAGGTTTGTGGACATCAAGAAGGCTAACAACAACAATCTTCTTAAGAACATCTCTGCTGTTTGCAGACACATAGTGACCTGGGAGAAGCCACGCAAGCAATGCGGTCCCGTACAATGCCATAGATGTCAGGAATACGGACAAACTAAAGCATACTAAACACGGCATTACATCTGCAGAGAATGCGGAGAAAACCACCCTACCCTGGAATGCAAGCTTGGGAAAGACGACCCTAGGTGCTGCTTTCACTGCGGCAGCTCTCACGCGGCTAACTTTAGAGGATGCAAGTCGCATTTAGGCAAAATACTCAATCAAGGCTCAAAGCAGCCACAGAATCGAACACGTTTCATTCAACCAATCTCTCACCCAACGTTGGTAAGGAATCCTTTACAAGGGTAGCCAGAAGAAACTTACCTAACCCTCACAAAGAGATGGAAAATACTCCCTCTCCAACACATTCCACCGAAAACGCCGCTCTGAATGCCAGACTGGAACAGCTTTTCATGAGGCTTGACAGGATGATGTCCCTAGTAGAGACTCTAATGTAAGCAATCCTGCAGACGCGTCCACCCTCCTCCACCCTCCGCAATGGGAGCGCTTAAAATAGCCTGCTGGAACCCCAATGGGATAAGCTCGAAAGCAAACGAGATCATTGCTTTCATAGAGCTTTACGAAATAAACATCCTTTTGTTGTCAGAAGTCCGTCTCTGTTTGCGGTCCACCCTCAGGATCCCTGGTTTTACTTTGCACAAAGCCGACCATCCGGATGACCGGCGACATGGGGGCGCAGCGATCTTCGTCAAGTCAGCCATAGCCCATCAACTCTCTTTCACTCTTTCGGAATAGCACATACAAGCCGTCTCCATCGAGATATCTACAAGAAGAGGGAGGTTTAAGGTTGCTTCGGTGTACTGCCCCCCTGATGTCAGGTGGACGGAAGCAGACTTCACGACTTTCCTCTCCAATCTCGGAGATAAGTTTCTTGCTGCAGGTGACTGGAATGCCAAACACAGATGGTGGGGCAACTACAGGATGTGTGCTAGAGGCCGGACCCTCAGCTCTGTCCTGGCCAATGTCAATGTCGACATTGTAGCAACTGGAGAAGCCACATGCTACCCCTATCGTGCAAACGCCACCCTCAGTGAAATTGACTTTGGCATCTCAAAAGGCTTCAGACAACAGCAGGTCTCTGTCAGAGCACTCACCGAGCTATCTTCCGACCACCTCCCGTTGCTCTTCATAATAAATGAAGAGCTCAATTCCATAAAGGAGTCCCCAAAATGCTACCTGAGCATGCAAACGTTGTCACTTTTAAGTCCTATATCGATGCTCACACCGTGCTCAACACACCAATAGCAACCTGCAGCGATCTGGACGTTTTTTCGATATGGAAGCTAACGAGAGGAATTAAAAGACAGCTGCTTGTACAATCCCCAATACAAAGCCACACTGGCCGCTGGCTTAAGAACGACTCCGACAAAGCCAACGCTTTTGCGGAACATCGGTCTGCCACCTTCACTCCTTTTGAACTTCCAGACGCTTCACACCGCGATGAAGTTGCAAACTTCTTACGCGCTCCCTCTCAGCCAGCGCGCCGCATCAGACACACCACGCCGCAAGAAGTCTGCAGTTAAAGGCGCTTAATATAAAAAAGAAGCCAAGCAAGCCACTATCTCGAATCGACTCCTATCCGACAATCAGCCTGATATCCACTTTCTCGAAAGTGTTCGAGCGGATTCTACTCAGCCGACTGTTGGAGCTACCACAAGTAGAAAAATGGGATTGCCATTTCCCATTTTTTTTTGGCTTCAGAAAATCCCATGGCTGCCCAGAACAAGTCCATGGCCTGGTCAACCACATCACCCATGGACTCGAGCATAAACTACACACTGTAGGCGTCTTCCTCGACGTAAAACAAGCCTTTGACTCCCTACGCCATATTTCGCCATCCTGAGGTCCTTCATTGCCGATCGAACCTCCGTTGTAGCAGTAAGGGACTCACGATCCAGCTTGGCACACATTCACGCAGGAGTGCCCCAAGGAAGTGTACTTGGTCCGTTCCTATACACGATGTATACGAGTGATATGCCAGTATGCCAGACGCTCGTATGCTTCTGCCTACCTACGCCGACGACACGGCCCTGCTTGCATCCCACTCGTCTCAGCTGTCAGCCTCGGCTGCCGTTCAGGACTGGCTGAATGCGATGGAGCGCTGGATCAAGCAATGGAACATTGCCATAAATTGCAGCAAGTCGGCATGCGTCACTTTTTCCCTAAGACTTGTGATCGACATCGTACATACCTTCAATGGTGACCCTATTAAAAACGCCACCTCTCACTGCTACTTAGGTGTACACCTAGATCACAGGCTCATATGGAAAACCCACATCACGGCGATCAAAGCAAAATGTGTTCGCAAACTACAAAAGCTTGAC
Source organism: Drosophila pseudoananassae pseudoananassae (assembly GCA_018153035.1). Classification (NCBI taxonomy): domain Eukaryota; kingdom Metazoa; phylum Arthropoda; class Insecta; order Diptera; family Drosophilidae; genus Drosophila; species Drosophila pseudoananassae. The sequence goes on along the minus strand of JAECXR010000022.1, from coordinate 1,160,709 downwards.
TGGCTCCTGGGATCCAAAAGCCTCCAGCTTTCAACAAAAGTTTTGCTGCTCAAAGCAATCCTTACGCCAACCTGGACGTATGCGATCGAGGTATGATGCACCGCATCCAAGCACCAGCTTGTTTAGGCTGTTGGCTGAGGGTAGTGCAGGCACGTGCTGCTCGAAGTTCATCCGGACTTCCCTGGTATGTGACAAACCAGGCCATCCAAAACGACTTACGCCTTGTCCCGGTGGGCGACCTCCTAAACCAACACAGCCGACGGTACTCGGACAGGCTAACGAGTCACCCAAATCCACTGGCTAGCAGGCTGGCCGAACCGCAAACTCTTAGGCGTTTAAAGAGATTTCACCCCAGCGATCTGTCTTCCCGTTTTGTTCAATAATATTGTAAACTAATGTAAATAATTGTAAATTATTGTATATAGTCTAGGCCCATATCCCATATGTACCATACTCACCCCATGTTCAAATGGTTCTGAACGATTCCGGCGACTCCAATAAAATTTAACTTGTTAAAAAAAAAAAAAAAAAGAGATATTCTTACAATGCTACCTGGATTGCATTTTCTCCATGGTTTCTAGCCTAGTGGTTTCGACCATTCAGACCGTTTTGTGGTATGTTCCTACTTCCTTGAACCCAGCAGATATCCTTTCGCGTGGTGCTCCTCCCAATGAATTGAGAATAAGCTGTGGTCTCAAGCTCCTCCGTTTCTCCTTGGAGCCCAAGAGGAGTGTCCAACCGCGGTCCCATTTGAGAGATCGATCCTGGAGTTACGTGCAAGGGTCCTGCTCATTAAGTCTCTTTCTTAGCGGTTTCTAAGTACGCTAATTCGATTCCAGCGCTGAAGAGGGTATTCGCTTAAGTACACAAGTTTTCTCAACGAATTCGCCACAATGATGTCATCGCTAGTGATATAAAATCTGGAACCCAGCTTTTATTGCGACTAGCGCAGCGTGTGCATTTTTGGGAGGACAAAAATGCGCTTCAAAATGGAAAGGAGATAGCGGTATCCAGTGCACTTACCTCACCCCCTTTCTTTTTGGATATATGTTGCGCGTAAACGGTCGGCTAAAAAATTTGTCATTGGATTTTGATAGTCAGCATCCAATTATACTTCCTAGAAGCCATCCAGTTACGCTGGCTATAATTGTAGACTTGCATTAGAGGTCTGCAGGAATACATTCTTATTTCCTCAGCCATAGAATACATCCGAATGGAATAGAATGAATGAGTGCAAGAGACACAACGAATTGAGTGAGAGGGAGTGGGAGAGTGAGAGAGCATTCTAACTCATGGGCATTCCCTTGCTTCGAAACAAAGTGAATTGGGGTGGGAAGTAAAAAGAGTGCTTTTGGAATGAGGAATGCAGCCGATTGTCTCGAATGGTGTTTAACACACTCTATGCATTCATTTATTTTCTTCTGTTGAGCAAAACGCTTCCCTAATACTTCTTTCATAATGAGAGAATTGACCGAAAGGTGAATTATAATGAAAGTGTTTTTTTACTTATGGATTTTAACTGTTATTATTATTATCTTAGTGTTTTTTGTTTAGTTTTCTTAAGTTTTTCCAAATTAAACTATTTTACAAAATTTTTTTAGCGCAAAATTTTGTTGGAAAAGTATTTATTAATAAATATTGAAAATATTTTTACATTCTTATAAGTAAAATATGTAAAATAAAATATACAACACAATAATGAATATTTCTGTAAAAAAAACAATGACGCTTTCACTTTTGAATTATTTTATTATCAGCGTCTAAAAAAACAGGCAAATATGCATAGTTGTATCGTACATTCTAGAATGCATTCGAAACAATTCGAATGCGAACTGTAACTCTGACTCATTCAATTCGGTTTTCAACCCCCGAATGCTGTGCGAGTGAGACCTATACAGTCGCACTCACTCATTCATTAATTTTCGTCTCAGCATTCTATCTCACTCAATTCATTTTCAAGGTTGTGCATTTGAATGTCGTTTTTAAGCTATTGGCCAGTTGGGGGGAGAAAACCGGTGACGAAGGCAATACGCAAAAACACATTATGGCTGATCTCCCGGCACTGCTAGAGTCTTGCTCTATGGAGTCAATCGAATAGCATTTTATTCCTCCTCGATTTCCGCATTTTGACGGTCTGTGGAAAGCGGCTGTTAAAACCGCCAATTTTTACCGAGCTGTTGGATTCGAGGAGCTGCGAACGCTGCTGTGCCTTTTTGGTGCTGGTGGTCTGTCAGTCAGCTTCATCGAGCATGATGTCACAAAGCTGAACTTCAACCAGTTGGACAGCTGCCAGCGCGTGTCTTTCCTGCAGTAGTCTTAGTCTGTAGTCTGGTCCCGATAGAAGGAGAAGTACCTAAACCTTCTTCAGTAGCGCTCCAAATGGCGTGCCTCCGGTCATGCCTTGGCCCTGAACGATGTGGTGCTAGTAAAGGAGAACCTACCTCCGATGAAATGGCCGCTTGCTTGAATAATGGAGTTATTCCCTGGTCGAGATGGAGTCTTTCGAGTGGCCTCCTCAAACCTCATCTGAAATTACCAAGAGAGCAGTGTCTAACCTGTGCCTGTTGCCCTTTAAGGATGAAGTTGGAGTAAAAGCCTCAACTGGGGGCAGAATGTCGGGTCAGGCAGCAAGCAACTACTATGTTAAATAATTAATTAATAACGTAAACATTTTTGGTCGCAAGCGACTCCCTTTCGGCCGCTTGGCTTCAACTAATTCGGCATCTCAAGCTAGCGAGCATTCGCTCAGCCTATTATCGAAGGTTGGCGCTATTATCTTATTGCGCTCGCATCCTAAATTTGCCACATATATAAATCCCAATTTCATATGCGGTTAAATAAAGAGTTTATACCGTTTAATTTAACACAATTTTCTTTTTATTTTACCGGCATTGAAAACCATAATTGACCAAACATTGGTGTTCCCGACGTGATCGTTAAACTCTAATGCCCTGGCCAACCGAATTGCGTCGTTGATCGGAAACGGTGACAACTTTCATGGTGTCCCGCTTATCAAAGGGAACATCCATGAAACAAACCAACACTGAAGAGCACTTCCGAATCGTGTCCAAATATCTGGACAATGCTCAGAAAAATTATTACACGTACCAGATGAAAAGCTGTAAGAGCCTACAAGTGATACTAAATGGAATAGAACCCGATGTTACCGCCGCGGAAATAGAAACCGCCCGACAAAAAGCCAGAAAGCAAGTAGCTGAAGAAGAACGAAGTCCACGTAATCTTCATCTTCCACATCTTTTTCATCGGAGAATCACTGTTGAAGAGCCACATAAAACCGCTGTCCAGTACTATGCAATAATTGCCAATTCAGTAATTAAAAATAATTGTCCTCATTCAGTCCCCTAAACTCCACCAACGGCTTCCCCTATGCCGATGCTCTACGATCTGGAATGGAAAATCAAATTCAGCCCAACACGAAAAAAGTATGATGGAGCTTGATGTCATTCACGAAAACGTCTCTACGAATATCAATGTGGAACGCCAATGGTGTCTTACGGCATAAACTAGAATTGTCGAAATTCTTGAACTAAAACCATATTGACCTTTATTGAGGAAATATTGAGGAACCGGAGTTCTAATCAGACATGCATCAAACACCATTCTCACAAATGGTTTGCAACAAATTTCTTGCAGGCCACATCGATTAAGTCAATTCAGTCAAGTAACGGAAGGCTTTTAATCGCTGCCGTTTACTGCCCTCCTCGCTTCTCAATCTCGGAAGGACAATTAATGGACTTCTACAATTTACTTGGGGATCGTTTTATAGCCCAGCAGACTACTCGACCAGGATTTTCACCAACGGGAAGAAAATGCACAGCTAAGGTACATCCAGAATCTTTTTCCAATAAGCACAAAGTATTCCCTGTGGAGGGCCCGCCCAAATCTTAAAGCCCCAATGAAAAAGGTCACCCCGATAAGAAACTCTTCGGAATGCTGGGCTCGCATCGAAGAGGACCGAGCTGAAACATTCGCTATACATCTCCAATGTGTCCCCCTGTCAGTAATTCAGCCAGAGGCTACCCCTCAGCCATCTACACCTTCATTCCGGCCGAACGAAATCGAAACAGTTATAAAAGGGGGTGTCGGGTCAGGCAGCAGCCATACTTTTAATGTTTATGTTTAAATAATGTTTATGTAATGTTTAGTGCAGTGCTTAGTGTAATGTTTATTTATTAGGCTTAAGTTTGTACAAAAGCTTAGTTGATCGCAAGCCGACTCTCTCTTGGCCGCTCGATTCAACGGGCTTTTTATAGAGAGTTTTAGCTCGCAGTGACCAGTCGGGCCGCCAGTCGTACTTTACTTGAGTCCCTGCATGCACCATAAGCTGGTCTATCTGCGGATCATCCGGCTTCATCTGCATGCAGGAATAAACATTTTTTTTTTTGTATTACTGGTCTGTCAGAATTTGGCTTGTGCATCAATAAGAGAATCAGCTAGCATTCCTGTATTCATCATAAAGCTTAGAGGCCCAGACGACCGAGGGGCGCTCAAGAAACGATTTGTTAGAATATATTAAGCTATTTTTTTATTATTAAGCTAGGAGAAGTTAGTAAGGAAATTTAAAATTCTATATTTTAAGTTTGAGGGACAGGAAAGAGATGTTATAGAGTAGAGACCATTGTAGTTCGAACATAATACCCTAAAAGGGTCATGCAGTGCATATGTCGAACTACAACGGCTAAGGAACAGAGGACTAAAGTTTCGAGTCCTTCTATTAGGAATGTTAAATTTTAAGCGTGTTAGTAAATGCTGGCTATCTACATCCCCGTTAATAAGGTTATGCAGAAAGACTACACCGAGCATTGTCCTACGATTTGTTAAGCTAGGTAAGTTTATGAGTAAGAGTCTACTATTATAAGATGGAAGGTGAAGATTTGCATCCCAGTTTAGACCTCTAAGTGAAAAAGTTAGGAAATTCTTTTGTACGGATTCTATGCGGTCCTGATGTACTCCATATTGGGGACTCCAGACACATGAACCGTACTCCAGTATAGGACGGACCAAAGAAATGAATAGAGTTTTAGTTATATAGGGGTCATTAAATTCTTTTGACCACCTTTTGATAAAACCAAGGACTCCTTTAGCCTTATTAACCATTAAGGAAATATGGTCGGCAAATTTAAGTTTGGTGTCTAATAGGATGCCGAGATCATTAACCTGGGTCAATTTTTCTAAGGCAATCCCATTAATAGAATAAGTAGCTTGCAGAGGGCAAGAACGATAAAAGGACATATGTTTGCATTTAGATCCATTAAGTATTAGATCATTAGCTAAGCACCATTTTTGAAAATTATCAAGGTCAGACTGAAGACTGCATTGGGCAGAGATGGATTTGTACTGAAGACAAAGCTTTACATCATCTGCATACATGAGAACTAGAGAGTTCGTTAAAGCAGGGGGCAAGTCGTTTATAAAAAGCGTAAATAATAACGGGCCAAGATGACTTCCTTGAGGGACGCCGGATGTAGCACGGACCAGACGGGACTGTATGTTTTTAAATAAGACTCTTTGTGTCCTTCCATCTAGGTAGCTGGAGATCCACGTTAAGAGGTCTTTAGGAAAACCCAGCATATTCAGTTTACTCAACAAAAGTGAGTGATTAACTGAATCGAATGCTTTGCTGAAGTCTGTGTAAATTACATCGGTTTGATATCCCTTACAAAAGCCATCTATGACAAAGGATTTCAACTCCAATAAGTTTGTGGTGGTGGAGCGACGCTTAATAAAGCCATGCTGACAAGGAGTGATAATCGAAGAGCAAAGGTGTTGCAAATAAGGGGTAATTAAGTTTTCAAATAACTTTGGAATTGCCGACAACTTAGAGATGCCTCTGTAGTTGGCAGCCTCAGACTTTTTCCCTTTTTTATGTAGGGGAATTATGAATGATTCCTTCCACTTAAGGGGAAAAATCGAGGTTTCCAAAGATAAGTTGAAAAGTCTAAGAAGAGGTTTGAACAGAGCCCTGGCACAGTATTTTAGCACACAGCCTGGTACTCCATCGGGGCCTGGCGAATAAATGGGTTTGACCCTTAAAAGACCAGATAATAAGTTGTTCTCAGAAAAAAACGGACAGAAAATAAGATTCGCTGCTTGAATGTTATATGCATAAGGCTGATCAGTCAATTTAGGAGGAGAATAAGTGTTTGAAAAAATTCTGCGAATAGATCGGCAATGGCCTGATCCGAAGTCGCAGAGTCAAAAAAGTCAAAAAATTTATTTAAAGTAAAATAAAATTTTTCTTTAGTGACATTAAGATCAGTGCACGCCAGAATATCAGACCAGTCAAATGTTTCTATAAGGCTATTAAGTTTCTGAAAATCAGCTTTACGGAAACAGCGAATCTTATTTACCACGCTCGGAGACATCTGATCGATACCAGGAGTGGTTTCGATTGAGACCTCCAGCGTGGGGTGATATGGATCCTCTGGGGTTGAAAGGGGAAAAGCTCTGGAGAGAGCAGTACCATCCGGATCAGATACAAAACATAAGTCTAAAAGCCGACCTAGCGAATTTCTAACATGATTGATCTGACCTAGAAAGAGCTGTGAAGTCATGGTAAGTTATAAGTGACAAAGATGGTGAGTTGTCGACGTTGGACCACTTTAATTTTGGGATATTAAAGTCGCCCACCGCTACGAGTTGGTCACGATCCGTCATAAGATTAGAGACGTATCCAATGGCGGACAAATGCTGCCAATATGTAGGCGGTTCAGACATAGGAGGTATATATGAACATGTAATGTATAAAGCTTTAACGGACATAGTGATTTTAACGCAAATAAATTCTATGTCACCAAACTCATGGGATTTCACCTCTTCAGAAGCAAGAGTAGAGTCTACCGAAATGAGGACTCTACCTCCTCTTCGCTGAGATCGATCCCGTCTAAAAGTGGTGTACTTACTTGGAAAAACTTCGGAGCTAAAGATCTCCGGATTTAACCAGGTTTCTGTAAATGCTATTATATGGGATGCAAAGAAAGAACTATCAGAATATAGCTTGGGGAGTTTGCTACGTAGCCCCCTAGTATTCTGATAGGTAAGAGTTAGTGAGGAAACTAGTTTTTTGGGTTAGTAGCCAAAGAAGAGGTGGAGGGTTGGTCAGTGGTTCCGATATTGGGAAGTCTCACTCCCACTGGTTTTTGAACTAGGAACTAGGCTGATGTTCTTGGACGAAAAGATTCTCTGGCCAAAAACTGGGAGAACAAATCGTCTTGAACATCAGCGCGGGCACACAAATCTTGAAAGAAGACGTGCGCCTTGTATAATTATATTTAAATTTTTGTATGACCTCCACCTTTATATCGGCTTTTGTTTTGGCTTTGATATAAGCCGAGATATCAATCTCTGAAGTATCAGGGGCGAGCCGAGAAACAAATATATGTTTCGATGGAGGAATCACCTGTAAGGGTTTTGGTGTCGCAGGTACGAGAACTGCAGCATCAGTCGGTGCCGGTGGTCCGGACTGTGGAATACGCTTTTGGGTGACTCTAATGGGGGTTTCGTTCCCTAGGACCTGTGGAATTACTTGAAGGGATACCATGGCGGACATATCGGAAAATTGCTCATTATCCCTGAGAAATTCGGACGAATTTTTCTCAGTTCTAGCCCTTGGGGTGGCCAGAGATATAAGCGGCTGCATTAGTGTCGGCTGAGCAGGCTGAGGCGGATCAGAAACAGCGGATTTCTTACGCTTAGGGGACTCATTTAGCAGCTGAAGGCCACTAAACTGAGTGTCCAGCGCACAGAGCTGGTCATTGATTTTACGAAAACCAGTGATCAGCTCTTTAAATCCATTTATGGTCTGTCTCATGAACGACCTCATTTCGCCTTGCACAGCACGACAATTTTCACAACAATAATGTATCCCAGACCTACGGGAAATGGCATCCGAAACTGATGCAGTGAAACCGGCACACTTGGCATGTACGACGTTCTCACATAGCCAGCAATGGATGGCAGGCTGGGATGAGGAATTTGTCTTGTTACAAGACTTAATGGCACAGACAAGTTTAAATTCCATTTTATTTTTTTTTTTATTTAATAAAACAAAAATTAATATTTAAAAAGTTAAAAAACACAATACCTTGAACCACTGTGCCAAATAGGAAGCCGAAGCGAGAGCTTTGAATAGTGCAAAAGAGAAATGCAGAAATAGAGATAAGCCGGGGAAGAAGCAGAGCTGAGCTATGCTTGGAATAGAATTTAGACAAATTATTAATTCGACTCCAAATATACCACAGCACTCGCGAAGCGTTACGGTTTAGGCTTTAAGATTGTTAGGATTCACAAGATTTAATTCACAAGTATGTAAACACCGGTTTACCAATATTTATAATAAAACGCAGTGCGCACAAAAAAACACGACCAATCGCTTAAGAGAAAGAGAGGGAAGTGTAAATTTGTAATGTTCAAAATTAAATATAAATTCGTTTTATTTACGGCATTGAAAACCCTCAATGACCAAACATTGGTGACCCCGACGTGATCTAGTTAATATAATTAACAATTTAAAAACTATTGACCCGCGAAAAAATATTTAAAAACATATATATACATACGATCCACTTGCAAGTGCAATGGCCCGCGCATAACGCCTTCATACATATAAATGTTCCACAACGCTACTTGCGGTTCTGAGCGCACAGTGAGACAGATCGTATTCGCCGCGAGAAAATATATTTGAACAATAAAATTATGGCGCAGTTTCTGGAGCAGCGATGCTAATTTGTTTTAGACATTGTCGTAAGCACATCGAATACAAAAAGTTCCGTTATTAGAAGTTTTGGAGATTTTCACGGTCACAAAGCAGCGAATGTTAGCCTAGAACTTGTCGTCCATTTGAATTTGCAATCGAAAGGGAACAGACCCAACACCAGCAACGTTTCGTGAAAATAATTGAAAGTTTGAATTAAGAATTTAGAAGAGACATTTTTAGTTAGGTTAATTTCTATTTCTATTTAAGCGTAGATTTCTGGCGAGAATTCGGATTACTAGATAAAATTGTGGGACATGAGCAATTAGTATTGGAAATTGCGGAAGACAGAGAGGAGTTAAAAGGTGAAGTTCCCAAAACTCACGCGCTTTCGACTAAACAAAGACAGAAGCTAGATTTAGTCATAGCAAAGTTACCTTCCTATGAAAGAAACGGTTTAGGGAGAACACCGTTGTTGAAACATAGCAAAATAGGAAATTATGTTTAAAGAAGTAGAGAACATGTTGGCATTAGGATTAATAGAGGAGTCCAAGAGTCCATGAAGCAGCAATTACGTTCTTGTTAGATAGGGACCCAAGGTTCGTTTATGTTTAGGTTCCAGGGAAGTAAACAAACTCACGATCAAGGATGCGTATCCACTACCTCATGTCGATGGAATACTTATACCATATATGAAACTCTGTGCAGATTAATTGACATAAAACTCTGGGCTCAAACTCTGTGCAAATTAATTGACATAGTTATACCACCAACCCTGCACAGGAGAGTATTCGTATATGAGTAGGGTGGCTTTGCTACCGCAAAAGATCCCAGAAATATTGAAATAAGAAGTCGGGGGCGTCTTCGGTGAATTCAGGAAATAACGCGGTCAGCTTGGGCTGCTTACAGAGGATTGATAACTTAAAACTAGTACAAAAAGAGACGATCGACGACAACCAACGAGCGAGAGAGAGTGCACAGAGGGGCGAGTGCGGATGCGCTCTTTAGCGCGGGTGCGCTCTTCAGCTGAGCGGCACCACGGCCCCTCACCTAAACATTCCACCCCCCTTGCAATCGCTCGGGTTGCAATAGCTCCCTCGATGTTATGGCTGGTGGCAGGCTCCGGACACGACCCATCCAAACACTGCGCTCTGGGCCACTGGCAGTCCGTCCTGGATCTTCAGGAAGCCCGGTTGCATAATCCACGGGTACATATCTGCGCCCAGGACGATGGAGATTGTCACTGGCAGATGGTTTGTTTGACACATTTCCTGCCCTGCGCATGGGTGCAGCAACACTGACGGACCTAACAGACCTCACGCACTCGTTGCCTTCATCCGGAAAGCTGGATGGGACCGTGAGCCGCCGCAGGAAAGATAGCATACTCTTGGGCACTTTAGCAGATAGGATGGGTAGAGGTCCCCATGAGGGACCTCTTGCCTGTACGGTATCACAAGGAGCCCCAGCGGCCCAACCTAACCTAACCTATGGACAGTTTGTTTTTTTCCTGCTGTTAATAATCATAATATTATATTTTTCCCTATGGACAACGGGCCATTGCTTTTGTATTACCGAAAACTTTTCACTGCAAAAAATTACTTTTGGTTGAGATCTCAAAAAGAATGTTTAACATCGGAGCTATGAATTTCTTTTATTTGTAACTTTATTACAGTTTTTAATTTTACTTTTAATAAATATTTTTTAATTACTTTTTTCCATTGTAAATGGTACTATAATTTTTAATACCAACATGAATTGCAAAAAAATTTCTCGCCCCAATGTATTGGTGATTTTTTCATTGGTATTGGAGTTTTCTCTGCCGTATGTTGAGCTTGGGCACCACTGCTGTTTACAGACCTGTATATTTGAAATATAACTTATGCCCTGTTTCGAATTTTAATAAAACTTTAGTTATGTTATAAATTTTATTCCTCTTTTAATTTTCTTCTATCATTTTCTTCTATCAACTTCCCTCTCTTTCTCTTAAGCGAACGGTCGTGTTTTTTTGTGCGCACTGCGTTTTATTATAAATATTGGTAAACCGGTGTTTACATACTTGTGAATTAAACCTTGTGAATCTTAACAATCTTAAAGCCTAAACCGTATCGCTTCGCGAGTGCTGTGGTATATTTGGAGTCGAATTAATAAATTGAATAATTTCAATTCCAAGCATAGCTCAGCTCTGCTTCTTCCCCGGCTTATCTTTATTTCTGCATTTCTCTTTTGCACTATTCAAAGCTCCCGCTTTGGCTTCCTATTTGGCACAGTTGTTCAAGGTATTGTGTTTTAAACTTTTTTAAATATTAATTTTTGTTTTATTAAATAAAAAAAAAAATAAATAAAAATAAAATGGAATTTAAACTTGTCTGTGCCATTAAGTCTTGTAACAAGACAATTTCCTCATCCCAGCCTGCCATCCATTGCTGGCTATGTGAGAACGTCGTACATGCCAAGTGTGCCGGTTTCACTGCATCAGTTTCGGATGCCATTTCCCGTAGGTCTGGGATACATTATTGTTGTGAAAATTGTCATGCTGTGCAAGGCGAAATGAGGTCGTTCATGAGACAGACCAGAAATGGATTTAAAGAGCTGATCACTGGTTTTCGTAAAATCAATGACCAGCTCTGTGCGCTGGACACTCAGTTTAGTGGCCTTCAGCTGCTAAATGAGTCCACTAAGCGTAAGAAATCCGCTGTTTCTGATCCGCCTCAGCCTGCTCAGCAGACATTAATGCAGCCGCTTATATCTCTGGCCACCCCAAGGTCTAGAACTGAGAAAAATTCGTCAGAATTTCTCAGGGATAATGAGCAATTGTCTGATATGTCCGCCATGGCATCCCTTCAAGTGATGCCACAAGTCCTAGGGAACGAAACCCCCATTAGGGTCACCCAAAAGGGTATTCCACAGTCCGAACCACCGGCACCGACTGATGCTGCAGTTCTAGTACCTGCGACACCAAAACCCTTACAGGTGATTCCTCCATCGAAACCTATATTTGTTTCTCGGCTCGCCCCTGATACTTCAGAGATTGATATCTCGGCTTATATCAAAGCCAAAACAAAAGCCGATATAAAGGTGGAGGACATACAAAAATTTAAATATAATTATACAAGGCGCACGTCTTCTTTCAAGATTCGTGTGCCCGCGCTGATGTTCAAGACGATTTGCTCTCCCAGTTTTTGGCCAGAGAATCTTTTCGTCCAAGAACATCAGCCTAGTTCCTAGTTCAAAAACCAGTGGGAGTGAGACTTCCCAATATCGAAACCACTGACCAACCCTCCACCTCTTCTTTGGCCACTAACCCAAATAACTAGTTTCCTCACTAACTCTTACCTATCAGAATACTAGGGGGCTACGTAGCAAACTCCCCAAGCTATATTCTGATAGTTCTTTCTTTGCATCCCATATAATAGCATTTACAGAAACCTGGTTAAATCCGGAGATCTTTAGCTCCGAAGTTTTTCCAAGTAAGTACACCACTTTTAGACGGGATCGATCTCAGCGAAGAGGAGGTAGAGTCCTCATTTCGGTAGACTCTACTCTTGCTTCTGAAGAGGTGAAATCCCATGAGTTTGGTGACATAGAATTTATTTGCGTTAAAATCACTATGTCCGTTAAAGCTTTATACATTACATGTTCATATATACCTCCTATGTCTGAACCGCCTACATATTGGCAGCATTTGTCCGCCATTGGATACGTCTCTAATCTTATGACGGATCGTGACCAACTCGTAGCGGTGGGCGACTTTAATATCCCAGAATTAAAGTGGTCCAACGTCGACAACTCACCATCTTTGTCACTTATAACTTACCATGACTTCACCGCGGGCATGTTTCACATGTCCCTAGGTCAGATCAATCATGTTAGAAATTCGCTAGGTCGGCTTTTAGACTTATGTTTTGTATCTGATCCGGATGGTACTGCTCTCTCCAGAGCTTTTCCCCTTTCAACCCCAGAGGATCCATATCACCCCACGCTGGAGGTCTCAATCGAAACCACTCCTGGTATCGATCAGATGTCTCCGAGCGTGGTAAATAAGATTCGCTGTTTCCGTAAAGCTGATTTTCAGAAACTTAATAGCCTTATAGAAACATTTGACTGGTCTGATATTCTGGCGTGCACTGATCTTAATGTCACTTTAGAAAAATTTTATTTTACTTTAAATAAATTTTTTGACTCATGTGTGCCTTGGAAATATCCGTCCGCTTCAGCAAATCCTCCTTGGTTTACAAGGTGCCTTACTAACTTAAAAAATAAAAAAAATAAGCTTTTACTTAAATATAAAAAAACCTGCAGTAGTGTGGATTTCGCAAGATACCTACTAGCTCGGTCGAATTTTACCGTGCATAACGCTGAATGTTATAGGAATTATATTGACCGCTGCCGGATTCAATTTACTCAGGATCCAAAGCAGTTTTATAATTTTGTAAACACTAAGCGTAAACACGTATCTTTTTCACCCCTGCTTACGTTTGAAAATTCTTCTGCGACTTCGGATCAGGCCATTGCCGATCTATTCGCAGAATTTTTTCAAACAACTTATTCTCCTCCTAAACTGACTGATCAGCCTTACGCATATAACATTCAAGCAGCAAATCTTATTTTCTGTCCGTTTTTTTCCACCACCACAAACTTATTGGAGTTGACATCCTTTGTCATAGATGGCTTTTGTAAGGGATATCAAACCGATGTAATTTACACAGACTTCAGCAAAGCATTCGATTCAGTTAATCACTCACTCTTGTTGAGTAAACTGAATATGCTGGGTTTTCCTAAAGACCTCTTAACGTGGATCTCCAGCTACCTAGATGGAAGGACACAAAGAGTCTTATTTAAAAACATACAGTCCCGTCTGGTCCGTGCTACATCCGGCGTCCCTCAAGGAAGTCATCTTGGCCCGTTATTATTTACGCTTTTTATAAACGACTTGCCCCCTGCTTTAACGAACTCTCTAGTTCTCATGTATGCAGATGATGTAAAGCTTTGTCTTCAGTACAAATCCATCTCTGCCCAATGCAGTCTTCAGTCTGACCTTGATAATTTTCAAAAATGGTGCTTAGCTAATGATCTAATACTTAATGGATCTAAATGCAAACATATGTCCTTTTATCGTTCTTGCCCTCTGCAAGCTACTTATTCTATTAATGGGATTGCCTTAGAAAAATTGACCCAGGTTAATGATCTCGGCATCCTATTAGACACCAAACTTAAATTTGCCGACCATATTTCCTTAATGGTTAATAAGGCTAAAGGAGTCCTTGGTTTTATCAAAAGGTGGTCAAAAGAATTTAATGACCCCTATATAACTAAAACTCTATTCATTTCTTTGGTCCGTCCTATACTGGAGTACGGTTCATGTGTCTGGAGTCCCCAATATGGAGTACATCAGGACCGCATAGAATCCGTACAAAAGAATTTCCTAACTTTTTCACTTAGAGGTCTAAACTGGGATGCAAATCTTCACCTTCCATCTTATAATAGTAGACTCTTACTCATAAACTTACCTAGCTTAACAAATCGTAGGACAATGCTCGGTGTAGTCTTTCTGCATAACCTTATTAACGGGGATGTAGATAGCCAGCATTTACTAACACGCTTAAAATTTAACATTCCTAATAGAAGGACTCGAAACTTTTGTCCGCTGTTCCTTAGCCGTTGTAGTTCGACATATGCACTGCATGACCCTTTTAGGGTATTATGTTCGAACTACAATGGTCTCTACGCTATAACATCTCTTTCCTGTCCCTCAAACTTAAAATATAGAATTTTAAATTTCCTTACTAACTTCTCCTAGCTTAATAATAAAAAAATAGCTTAATATATTCTAACAAATCGTTTATTGAGCGCCCCTCGGTCGTCTGGGCCTCTAAGCTTTATGATGAATACAGGAATGCTAGCTGATGCTCTTATTGATGCACAAGCCATTTCCAAATAGTTCTAGCTCTAATATTTACTTTCTTCTGTACTTACTTTCTTTAGTGTAATCTTCTATATTATAGATCACATATATTTTATATATTTTATTTAATAGTATAAAATGCTTTGGCATTTTATATATGTGATATATATTATATATTTGATATATATGAAAGTATGTATTCGTTAAAAGTTCTGTGACTTCTCGCTACTGTTCCAACTGTCTGATGATGGTGGGCTATGTTGCTTTGTTTTCACGTTTGATTTTTGGCATATTTGACTTTTTATACCCTTGCAGAGGGTATTATAATTTTGGTCAAAAGTGTGCAACGCAGTGAAGGAGACATCTCCGACCCTATAAAGTATATACATATATTCTTGATCAGGATCACCTCCTGCGTTGATATAAGCATGTCCGTCTGCCCGTCTGTCTGTTTCTACGCAAACTAGTCTCTCAGTTTTAAAGCTATCGTCTTGAAACTTTGCACACACCCATCTTTCCATTACACGCAGTATATATGTAAGTCGGAACGGGCCGGGATCGGCCGACTATATCCTATAGCTGCCATATAACTGATTGATCGGAAATGGTATAACTTTTGTGTTTTTAGAGTTATAGAGTTCAGATTTGTTTTGGCAAAATATAACGACCTACCGAATTTCATAAGGATCGGTCGACTATTTCATACAGCTGCCATATAACTGATTGATCGGAAATTCTATAACTTCGGTGTTTTTAAAGCTAGAGAATTAAAGCTTCGGTTTTGTTACAAAGGCTATTTTTGGCAAAATAATACAACATGTCAAATTTCATAAGGATCAGCCGACTATATCCTATAGCTGCCATGTAACTGAACAATCGGAAATTACCCAACTTTGGTATTTTTGAAGATGGAAGCTTGGTACTGATTCTTGGTACAGATTCTATTTTTGGTCAGTTAATACAACCTACCCAATTGCATAACGATCGGCCGACTATATCTTATAGCTGCCATATAACTAAAAGATCGGAAATGGTATTTGGTAAAAATACTAACTTTGGTATATTTGTAGATGGAAGCTTGGTCCTTTATTTTACATTTTTAATTGTAATAAATTGGTTATATTATGATATTCTCATAAGGATCGGCCAATTTAATCCGATGTTTGCGATACATATCCGATATTAACTGCAAGGGTATATCAACTTCGGCCCCGACCGAAGTTAGCTTTCCTTTCCTGTTGTAAGTAATTTTGACCTTGGACCATGAACCTTGGTTTTGGTAATGCCTGTGTGACCTTCTTGTAATGGATCGTTTTGGAATGTAGACAGTATAGCTTATTTTTCTTTTTCATTTTCTATTTTCTATTTCTATCAGTTTAAACTTGTTCAAAGATATTTTCTCATGATTCCATTTTTAGTTGACAGATTTTATATATACCGGCTTGCATTTCAAGCCTTTGGAAGAACTGGTCTAAGTCAAGAATTCCATTGATAAATAAATCGCGAACAAGGTCATTTTTTACTTGTAAGGACACTACTTACTTCTTCATCATTAATGACTTTGAATACTTTTGGCTTTGAAGGTTTTTATCTAGATTGCCTAGCCAATTCTATTTGTTTTCATCCTGGGAAAGATTTATGTTCATTTTGATACCTTGTGGTGACTTTATTTATATTTCAGGTAATTTTTTTTAATTCTTTGCCCTTTAGATACTGTACTGTGAAATTATATTCTTCTAATTCAAGTCTCATGCGTGTTAGTTGGAATATATGGTCTGAAGTATGTTATTGCCCAATGAATTGCAACCAGTTCATGTTCGGTTGTGCTTTTATTACTTTTGCCCTTTGTAAAAGCTCTTGACGCGTATGCTCCATTTTTCATTGAGTCCAATTTTGTCTTGAGTTAAAACTGATCCAACCGCTTGCTTCTTTTTTTTTTTTTGCGTCTTATTGGAAATGGCTTGTGCATCAATTAGAGCATCAGCTAGCGTTCCTGTATTCATCATAAAGCTTAGAGGCCTGAAGGGCTCTCGATGAAACGATAAATTGATATATTTTAAAGCTATATACTTATATATTAAGATAATTTATTAAACTAAGAGGAGTTAGTAAGGATTTTTTTTTTTTTTTTTTTTTTTATTAAGTTACTTCCATCCAGGAAAATGGGGAAGATTTATTTGGCCGTCCCGTATAATAACAAACGGGTAAACGCCACCGCCTATGTGTGAAATGAAATTTCAAGACACTGGTTATTAATTCTTTAAAACGAAAATAAGAGTGAAATTTCGTGCTGTTAGTTTATGAAGATGTGCGATGAAATCCGATGAGTGATGATGTTATCGATATTAATTGAGATTATATTCATATGTTCATTCAAAATATGTGATGTATTAATAAAATTTGATGAAATGTTAATCATAAGTCTATTTTTGCTGAGCGTAAAAATGTAGTTATAAAGGAGTAATTTGTTATTGGTTCGTGCTCAAAGAATCGATATATATCGTCATATTTTAGTAGAGGCGGGAAATTTGAACGGATTGGTCCATATTTTGGGCATTTTAATAGTATGTGAGAAATATTTTCAATTGAATTGGAGTTGCAGTTTTTATTTGTACTTAAGACTTTTAATTTGTGCAACGTGTATTTGTCAAAGGCATGTCCGCTTAAAATTCTGTTTAGTTGTTTAACTTCGAGGCGGTTTAAATTGCAGTTTTTGTCTTTGAACCAAGGTTTTGCATTAACAAACGGAAATAATAGGCAATAACCTTTGTTTCTTTCTATACAAAAAGAGTTATATTCTCTTTCCCAATCCAACAAGATGCGATTATACAGATGAGTGATGGCATCGTTAAGAGTATATCTCAGGGAAATATATGAGCCACCGTTTCTGGCATTTTTTGCTGCTGAATCCGCCAAGTCGTTTCCTTCGATATTAAGATGGCTGGGTATGTGATGTAATTCGAAATAAAGGATACTTTGACTGTTTTCAATTTTTTTGAGAATATCTAAAGCTATGCAGTTGGAAACACAAGATTTCTTCAGCGTTTGTAACGCACCCAGGCTGTCAGTCAGGATGGCTACTTTCATGAAGTTTTTTGAAATAGCAAAGCCAATGGCTTTCTCCAGGGCTGTAAGCTCAGCAGTAACCGAGGAACGTTTAGTGTTAGTTTTACACACCCTGTAAAATTTTCTTGAACTGAGCCGTCAGTAAAAAGGATTTCGAAACCTTTTTTATTTAAAAAGTCAAGTTTTTCTTTTAAAAGCGAGTTAACTAATGACGTGCTAGACGATTTCTTATTTGGGATAACGCCCTTAAAAAAATCCACATCCATCGAAATTTTCCGAGATTTGCAAGAAGAAACGTTTAGATTAGCAATTGAATCAAAAATATCCTTGAATTCCGAGTAAACCTTTATGTAGCTAGTGTTTTTTGCTGCGAAATCATTAGTCAAAAGAGAGGCTGCTGGTAAACCATGAGCGAAAATTTTGGCCAATTCTTTCGCAGTAGCAAATTTTAATCTATATTCCGGAGGAAGTTCACCCGCTAAATGGTATATTATGTTAATGGGAGTCGATTTAATAAGTCCAAGGGATTTCCTAAGGAAGAAATTCGCATGAACCTTAATACTTTTTGTCACCGTTTTCGAAATGCAAGCAAAAGAAGAGCAGGCGTATTCATATTTTGGCCTAACAAAAGCCTTAAAAAGGTTAAGGGCCTTGCTGGGATGAATGCCAAAACGACATCCACTTAACATATTTAAAAACATATTGGATTTATTTGATTTGGCTAAGATATGTTTAACATGTCCTAAAGAGGAATTATTTGTACAAATTTTCCTACCTAAATAAATAACCTGATCTACATCGTTAATAGTTATGCTATTACACATAATATTTAATAATTTCCTATTATTATTAAAATGCATCACAGACGATTTTCGAGGATTAAAAGATAAATTTATAGAATTGCACATTTCCCTAAAAATATTAACTTTATGTTCAAGAAGATTTCTTGCAGTCATAAAATCTTTGTCAAAAGTAAGGAGAAAAAAATCATCCGCATATTGAAATAAAGTGCTTTGCTGATCACTTATGGCATGCAAATCACAGGTGTACAGATTAAAAAGTATTGGACTAAGGCAGCTACCCTGGCTGACTCCTTTACTCACAGTAATCTAGGAGTTACCCATAGTTAATATTCTTTTACTAAAAAAGCCGATTATAAAATTAATAATTAAAGAATTAAAACCCCTGTCTAAAAGAAAATTCGCTAAATTGGGATGTTGACCGAATCAAAAGCTTTACTTATATCTAGTACTGCTGATGTGACATGAAAACCTTTAGCTTTTAGATTAGCTATAATATTAATGACGTCGTTAATGCAGTGAGCTGTAGAGTGATTTTTTCTAAAAGCGCAAGACCGATTTGCAATTAGTTTAAAACTATCTATGTGCATCTCCATATTGACTTTGATAAGACCTTCTAAGCATTTCAGCACAACACTTAAAAGACAAATTGGATGGTTATTTGTAATTATTGACGAATCGGTGTTCTTTTTAGGGACTGGAACAACTTTTATTCTACGCCGAGAATCAGGTACTATGCCATCGTTAAAAATTTCATTAACCATACATACTAAATTTTGGATTTCGTCAGGGGGTAAGGAGAGAAGCATGCTATAGGAAATGTTGTCTAGACCTTTCGCAGAATTTGGGTTACGTGATTTTAAAAATTTAGTGAGATCAGATGCCAAAAAGTACAATCTATTTAAGGTTTGAATGTCAAAAAAAGGGAAATTCCTTTTGAATACATTCTGGGGTATCTGGGGCTGAGGAGATCTGATGTAGGAAAGCGATGTGATCAGAATCCTTATATTGGCTGTTAGTGGGTTTAATTTGCTTATAAAATTATCTCTTATAAGATCTCCTCTGAGGAGATCTGATGTAGGAAAGCGGTGTGATCAGAATCCTTATATTGGCTGCTAGTGGGTTTAATTTGCTTATAAAATTTTAAAGATTTGATAGTTTGCCACATTTCTTTCATTGACTTTGGGTTTGTCAAATTATCTGCTAATTTTTCCATATTTTCCTTTCTTACCTTATAAAAATAGTTATTTAGTTTTTTGTTATATTCAAAAAAAATTATAGCATCCGATAATAATTTAGTCTTGTAATATTTTTGTCTACTGCCATTTCTTAGTCTAAAAAGTCTCTCACAATTCTCGTCCCAGTATTTTTATACCCTTGCAGAGGGTATTATAATTTTGTCCAAAAGTGTGCAACGCAGTGAAGGAGACATCTCCGACCCTATAAAGTATATATATTCTTGATCAGGATCACCTCCTGAGTTGATATGAGCATGTCCGTCTGTTCGTCTGTCCGTCTGTCTGTCCGTTTCTACGCGAACTAGTCTCTCAGTTTTAAAGCTATCGTCTTGAAACTTTGCACACACCCTTCTTTCCTTTGCACGCAGTATATAAGTCGGAACGGCCGGGATCGGCCGACTATATCCTATAGCTGCCATATAACTGATTGATCGGAAATGGTATAACTTTGGTGTTTTTAGAGTTATAGAGTTCAGATTTGTTTTGGCAAAATATAACGACCTACCGAATTTCATAAGGATCGGTCGACTATTTCATACAGCTGCCATATAACTGATTGATCGGAAATTCTATAACTTCGGTGTTTTTAAAGCTAGAGAATTAAAGCTTCGGTTTTGTTACAAAGGCTATTTTTGGCAAAATAATACAACATGTCAAATTTCATAAGGATCAGCCGACTATATCCTATAGCTGCCATGTAACTGAACAATCGGAAATTACCCAACTTTGGTATTTTTGAAGATGGAAGCTTGGTACTGATTCTTGGTACAGATTCTATTTTTGGTCAGTTAATACAACCTACCCAATTGCATAACGATCGGCCGACTATATCTTATAGCTGCCATATAACTAAAAGATCGGAAATGGTATTTGGTAAAAATACTAACTTTGGTATATTTGTAGATGGAAGCTTGGTCCTTTATTTTACATTTTTAATTGTAATAAATTGGTTATATTATGATATTCTCATAAGGATCGGCCAATTTAATCCGATGTTTGCGATACATATCCGATATTAACTGCAAGGGTATATCAACTTCGGCCCCGACCGAAGTTAGCTTTCCTTTCCTGTTGTAAGTAATTTTGACCTTGGACCATGAACCTTGGTTTTGGTAATGCCTGTGTGACCTTCTTGTAATGGATCGTTTTGGAATGTAGACAGTATAGCTTATTTTTCTTTTTCATTTTCTATTTTCTATTTCTATCAGTTTAAACTTGTTCAAAGATATTTTCTCATGATTCCATTTTTAGTTGACAGATTTTATATATACCGGCTTGCATTTCAAGCCTTTGGAAGAACTGGTCTAAGTCAAGAATTCCATTGATAAATAAATCGCGAACAAGGTCATTTTTTACTTGTAAGGACACTACTTACTTCTTCATCATTAATGACTTTGAATACTTTTGGCTTTGAAGGTTTTTATCTAGATTGCCTAGCCAATTCTATTTGTTTTCATCCTGGGAAAGATTTATGTTCATTTTGATACCTTGTGGTGACTTTATTTATATTTCAGGTAATTTTTTTTAATTCTTTGCCCTTTAGATACTGTACTGTGAAATTATATTCTTCTAATTCAAGTCTCATGCGTGTTAGTTGGAATATATGGTCTGAAGTATGTTATTGCCCAATGAATTGCAACCAGTTCATGTTCGGTTGTGCTTTTATTACTTTTGCCCTTTGTAAAAGCTCTTGACGCGTATGCTCCATTTTTCATTGAGTCCAATTTTGTCTTGAGTTAAAACTGATCCAACCGCTTGCTTCTTTTTTTTTTTTGCGTCTTATTGGAAATGGCTTGTGCATCAATTAGAGCATCAGCTAGCGTTCCTGTATTCATCATAAAGCTTAGAGGCCTGAAGGGCTCTCGATGAAACGATAAATTGATATATTTTAAAGCTATATACTTATATATTAAGATAATTTATTAAACTAAGAGGAGTTAGTAAGGATTTTTTTTTTTTTTTTTTTTTATTAAGTTACTTCCATCCAGGAAAATGGGGAAGATTTATTTGGCCGTCCCGTATAATAACAAACGGGTAAACGCCACCGCCTATGTGTAAAATGAAATTTCAAGACACTGGTTATTAATTCTTTAAAACGAAAATAAGAGTGAAATTTCGTGCTGTTAGTTTATGAAGATGTGCGATGAAATCCGATGAGTGATGATGTTATCGATATTAATTGAGATTATATTCATATGTTCATTCAAAATATGTGATGTATTAATAAAATTTGATGAAATGTTAATCATAAGTCTATTTTTGCTGAGCGTAAAAATGTAGTTATAAAGGAGTAATTTGTTATTGGTTCGTGCTCAAAGAATCGATATATATCGTCATATTTTAGTAGAGGCGGGAAATTTGAACGGATTGGTCCATATTTTGGGCATTTTAATAGTATGTGAGAAATATTTTCAATTGAATTGGAGTTGCAGTTTTTATTTGTACTTAAGACTTTTAATTTGTGCAACGTGTATTTGTCAAAGGCATGTCCGCTTAAAATTCTGTTTAGTTGTTTAACTTCGAGGCGGTTTAAATTGCAGTTTTTGTCTTTGAACCAAGGTTTTGCATTAACAAACGGAAATAATAGGCAATAACCTTTGTTTCTTTCTATACAAAAAGAGTTATATTCTCTTTCCCAATCCAACAAGATGCGATTATACAGATGAGTGATGGCATCGTTAAGAGTATATCTCAGGGAAATATATGAGCCACCGTTTCTGGCATTTTTTGCTGCTGAATCCGCCAAGTCGTTTCCTTCGATATTAAGATGGCTGGGTATGTGATGTAATTCGAAATAAAGGATACTTTGACTGTTTTCAATTTTTTTGAGAATATCTAAAGCTATGCAGTTGGAAACACAAGATTTCTTCAGCGTTTGTAACGCACCCAGGCTGTCAGTCAGGATGGCTACTTTCATGAAGTTTTTTGAAATAGCAAAGCCAATGGCTTTCTCCAGGGCTGTAAGCTCAGCAGTAACCGAGGAACGTTTAGTGTTAGTTTTACACACCCTGTAAAATTTTCTTGAACTGAGCCGTCAGTAAAAAGGATTTCGAAACCTTTTTTATTTAAAAAGTCAAGTTTTTCTTTTAAAAGCGAGTTAACTAATGACGTGCTAGACGATTTCTTATTTGGGATAACGCCCTTAAAAAAATCCACATCCATCGAAATTTTCCGAGATTTGCAAGAAGAAACGTTTAGATTAGCAATTGAATCAAAAATATCCTTGAATTCCGAGTAAACCTTTATGTAGCTAGTGTTTTTTGCTGCGAAATCATTAGTCAAAAGAGAGGCTGCTGGTAAACCATGAGCGAAAATTTTGGCCAATTCTTTCGCAGTAGCAAATTTTAATCTATATTCCGGAGGAAGTTCACCCGCTAAATGGTATATTATGTTAATGGGAGTCGATTTAATAAGTCCAAGGGATTTCCTAAGGAAGAAATTCGCATGAACCCTAATACTTTTTGTCACCGTTTTCGAAATGCAAGCAAAAGAAGAGCAGGCGTATTCATATTTTGGCCTAACAAAAGCCTTAAAAAGGTTAAGGGCCTTGCTGGGATGAATGCCAAAACGACATCCACTTAACATATTTAAAAACATATTGGATTTATTTGATTTGGCTATGATATGTTTAACATGTCCTAAAGAGGAATTATTTGTACAAATTTTCCTACCTAAATAAATAACCTGATCTACATCGTTAATAGTTATGCTATTACACATAATATTTAATAATTTCCTATTATTATTAAAATGCATCACAGACGATTTTCGAGGATTAAAAGATAAATTTATAGAATTGCACATTTCCCTAAAAATATTAACTTTATGTTCAAGAAGATTTCTTGCAGTCATAAAATCTTTGTCAAAAGTAAGGAGAAAAAAATCATCCGCATATTGAAATAAAGTGCTTTGCTGATCACTTATGGCATGCAAATCACAGGTGTACAGATTAAAAAGTATTGGACTAAGGCAGCTACCCTGGCTGACTCCTTTACTCACAGTAATCTAGGAGTTACCCATAGTTAATATTCTTTTACTAAAAAAGCCGATTATAAAATTAATAATTAAAGAATTAAAACCCCTGTCTAAAAGAAAATTCGCTAAATTGGGATGTTGACCGAATCAAAAGCTTTACTTATATCTAGTACTGCTGATGTGACATGAAAACCTTTAGCTTTTAGATTAGCTATAATATTAATGACGTCGTTAATGCAGTGAGCTGTAGAGTGATTTTTTCTAAAAGCGCAAGACCGATTTGCAATTAGTTTAAAACTATCTATGTGCATCTCCATATTGACTTTGATAAGACCTTCTAAGCATTTCAGCACAACACTTAAAAGACAAATTGGATGGTTATTTGTAATTATTGACGAATCGGTGTTCTTTTTAGGGACTGGAACAACTTTTATTCTACGCCGAGAATCAGGTACTATGCCATCGTTAAAAATTTCATTAACCATACATACTAAATTTTGGATTTCGTCAGGGGGTAAGGAGAGAAGCATGCTATAGGAAATGTTGTCTAGACCTTTCGCAGAATTTGGGTTACGTGATTTTAAAAATTTAGTGAGATCAGATGCCAAAAAGTACAATCTATTTAAGGTTTGAATGTCAAAAGAGGGAAATTCCTTTTGAATACATTCTGGGGTATCTGGGGCTGAGGAGATCTGATGTAGGAAAGCGATGTGATCAGAATCCTTATATTGGCTGTTAGTGGGTTTAATTTGCTTATAAAATTATCTCTTATAAGATCTCCTCTGAGGAGATCTGATGTAGGAAAGCGGTGTGATCAGAATCCTTATATTGGCTGCTAGTGGGTTTAATTTGCTTATAAAATTTTAAAGATTTGATAGTTTGCCACATTTCTTTCATTGACTTTGGGTTTGTCAAATTATCTGCTAATTTTTCCATATTTTCCTTTCTTACCTTATAAAAATAGTTATTTAGTTTTTTGTTATATTCAAAAAAAATTATAGCATCCGATAATAATTTAGTCTTGTAATATTTTTGTCTACTGCCATTTCTTAGTCTAAAAAGTCTCTCACAATTCTCGTCCCAGTATTTTTATACCCTTGCAGAGGGTATTATAATTTTGTCCAAAAGTGTGCAACGCAGTGAAGGAGACATCTCCGACCCTATAAAGTATATATATTCTTGATCAGGATCACCTCCTGAGTTGATATGAGCATGTCCGTCTGTTCGTCTGTCCGTCTGTCTGTCCGTTTCTACGCGAACTAGTCTCTCAGTTTTAAAGCTATCGTCTTGAAACTTTGCACACACCCTTCTTTCCTTTGCACGCAGTATATAAGTCGGAACGGCCGGGATCGGCCGACTATATCCTATAGCTGCCATATAACTGATTGATCGGAAATGGTATAACTTTGGTGTTTTTAGAGTTACATCATTCAGATTTTGTACGAATGGTACTTTTGGCAAAATAATACGACCTACCAAATTTCATAAGGATCGGCCAACTATATCTTATAGCTGCCATATAACTGATTGATCGGAAATGCTATAACTTCGGTGTTTTTAAAGCTAGAGAATTCGGATTTGGTTCGATTGCTATTTTTGGCAAAATAATACAACATGCCAAATTTTATAAGGATCAGCCGACTATATCCTATATCTGCCATATAACTGATTGATCGGAAATGCTATAACTTCGGTGTTTTTCGAGCAAGAAATTTGGGATTTTCTATGAATTCTATTTTTGGAAAAATAATACGGCTTATCAAGTTTCATATGGATTGGCCGACTATATCTTATAGCTGCCATATAACTGAACGATCGGAAATGGTATTTGGTAAAAATACCAACTTTGGGGTTCTTCAAGATAGAAGTTTGGTATTTTTTTGTTAGATTTTGTCTTGTAATTTATTGGTTATATTTACATATTCCCATAAGAATCGGTCAACTATATCCGATTTTAGCGATATATATCCTGTTTTAGCTGCAAGGGTATATCAACTTCGGCTCCGCCCGAAGTTAGCTTTCCTTTCTTGTTTTGGGATATATTTGTTATTTTCATTAATTTTAATTGTATTACTTTTTAAAATGTTGTTTGTTGCATTTGTGAGATTGTTCAAAGAAGTAATTTTAATTTTGGAAAAATCATCCAACATTTTAGACTGTAGCAGCTTATTTCTATTTGTAGAAGCAGTAAAATTAGACAATTCTAATATTATTGGGAAATGATTACTGTTGGAAATTTTGGAATTTAAGGAAGACCATTTAAGGGAAAGGTTGTCTTTGTTTGCCAAAGTTAAATCAAGTGCAGAAAAATAAGACGGATTGGGAGAATAAGTGGGAGAACCATCATTTAAACAAGAAAAACCTGCAGAAATGAGGATCTGTTATAAAATTTGGCCTTTATTATCATGCGTAGAGTTTCCCCAAATAGACGACTTAGCATTTAGATCACCACCTACTATAGATAGTCCCCCAAGAGCCGTTGCCGTCATAAGTGTATCTTTACAACCTTTCTCGAAGTCATTTATGTTGGTACTAGGGGGAGAATATACACTGAAAACATTAATATTGTGTTTTAGGTTGGTTGTAGAGATTCCAATGGTTTTAATTTCCGTATCACAGCTAATAATTTTATACTTATTATTTTTTTTTATATAAATACCTACACCCCCATAACCGTCATTACGGGGCTTACATACAAAATTAAAATTAGCAAGGCTGCACATCGCATTATCTATTACCCAAATTTCAGAAAGAATTGCAATGTCAATATTATTATTAACAAGAAAAAGTTCCAACAACTGCTTGTTATTTTGAGAAGTTAAGCTTTGAATATTATATTGTAGTATTTTTATAGGTTTAATCATGATTAGATATTAAAGATTTAATTTTTTTAATATCGATTTCGGAGTTGGCTTTGGCTCCCTGGCTTTTAATATCCCTTAAGGATTCGAGAAAAGATCTTGTATTACATGAGTCGTTCGGATTGTTTATTAAGAGGAAGGAGGCAATCTCCGAAGAAATGTTAATTAAACTGTTCTCAGCTGTTTCCAAGGCTGAGTTTTGATAAGGACTGTCTGAAGGTGGAATAGAGCCGGAGTCAGCCGGTTGTTTGGACCCTTTCAAGGGGACAAATCTTTCCTCAAGGGATATTTCGTGATCTTTAATAATTTGTTTCCAGTTGGACATCGTCTCTTGCGATTTTCTTCCTTCGATTGTTTTGTTTTTATAATTTTTAGCTATTTTGTTGTAAGGTAGATATTTGTGAATAGATTCAGAAGCTAATTTAGTGTTATCCTGCAAAACCGGAATTGCAGAATTTTTAGGGGCTTGTAGTATAGGGAATTCGGTGGTATTAAAAATCTCAGGAGTGAATGGAGCTAGTTTATCAAAGAGAGCCGGATATCTTATTCTAACTTCCACTCTAGATAGGTTCTGCGATGTCATACATTTCTGTATGGCAAACGCTCTTTTCCTTGCCGGACATTCAAGGGAGGTAGCTGTGTGGGAGAAGTTGCAGTTTATACATTTAAGTGACGTACAAGTCTCTTCTCTTGGATGAGAAAGGGAACAATTGCGACATTTCTCTTCAGTCTGCTTACAATGCTGAGCAAAATGCCAAAATCTGAAACACCTAAAACATTGGCTGAAAGGAACATAAGGTTCCAATTTAATCTTTGTGTAAAGGAAGTCAATTTCCTCTGGGATCTGGGAGCCTTCAAAAATAATCTTAACCCTGGACGTGGGGACAAATTCTTTGTTCTCATTTTTTCTATTGATTCAGATAATTTCGTGTATGGGCACTGGGGATAAAATGAATTCTTTTAAGTCATCCGTACTAAATTTAGTTGGGATTTGAAAGATTATACCAGTCTTAAAAATGAAATGTTTAAGAATTTTGGGGTCGTAGCCCTCTTTTTATACCCTTGCAGAGGGTATTATAATTTTAGTCAAAAGTGTGCAACGCAGTGAAGGAGACATCTCCGACCCTATAAAGTATATATATTCTTGATCAGGATCACCTCCTGAGTTGATATGAGCATGTCCGTCTGTCCGTCTGTCCGTCTGTCTGTCCGTCTGTCTGTCTGTTTCTACGCGAACTAGTCTCTCAGTTTTAAAGCTATCGTCTTGAAACTTTGCACACACCCTTCTTTCCTTTGCACGCAGTATATAAGTCGGAACGGCCGGGATCGGCCGACTATATCCTATAGCTGCCATATAACTGATTGATCGGAAATGGGATAACTTTGGTGTTTTTAGAGTTACAGAGTTCAGATTTTGTACGAATGGTACTTTTGGCAAAATCATACGACCTACCAAATTTCATAAGGATCAGCCGACTATATCCTATAGCTGCCATATAACTGAACAATCGGAAATTAACAAACTTTGGTGTTTTTGAAGATAAAAAGCTGGAACTTCGTACAGATTCTATTTTGGGTCAGTTAATACAACCTACCAAATGGCATAACGATCGGCCGACTATATCTTAAAGCTGCCATATAACTGAACGATCGGAAATGGTATTTGGTTATTATAACCATTATAATGGTTATTTTATGATATTCTCATAAGGATCGTCCAATAATCCGATGTTTGCGATATATATCCGGTTTTAACTGCAAGGGTATATCAACTTCGGCTCCGCCCGAAGTTAGCTTTCCTTTCTTGTTTTAAATCAGAATTTAATAAGTCATTCGCTGCTTTAGCTGTCTTGCACTCTGCCCGTAGCCTATTTTATTGACTTTTAAAATATCTTTGATTTTAAGCTTAAAAATGGATGCGTTTAATTCAAGCGCATTAATAGGTTCACGGTTTTCTCTATTACTTTCACCGTTAGTGAGTTTGTCAATATAAACAATATAAGGACCTTTGTGATTGCTTTTATAGCTAAGAGGTACTTGCTGCGGTTTGGAGGAACTGCCGTTATCATCGTCGTTGATGTTGATGACACTTGTATCCTGCTCGTTGATCGATGTCTGCTGTAGAACATTAGCGTTGCATTCATCCGACTCCAAGATATCCATTTCTTCCTGAACTTTCTGAGAATTTTCTGTATCGAATGTTTTCCTTTTTTTTAAGGATTGCGGGATGGGTAATTTTTTGAAATTTGCCGCTTCAGAGCGCAGGGTCCTTACCCTGGCCGAGTGGGGCATTTTTGAATTAAGGGGATGTGCCCCCGTTGTAATAAATACACCCTCTTTCTTGAAAAATTGTGAATTTCCTCCTTGTGATGTATAAATGCGGATTCTTCTTCAATATTGCAAAAATTGCAACTTTTAAAAAGGAAAGTTCTCTTTTTTTTTTTTTTTGACAGTTTAAGGAAAAAAGTGCTTATATGTGACCAGTCGTCAGAACGTTCCGATTGGAACTGAAAGTAAGGAAATTTAAAATTCTATATTTTAAATTTAAAGGACAGGAAAGAGATGTTATAGCGTAGAGATCATTGTAGTTCGAACATAAGACCGAAAAAGGGTCATGCTATGGATATGTCTAACTACAATGGCTAAGGAATAGAGGACTTAAGTTTCTAGTCCTTCTATTAGGAATGGTAAATTTTAAGCGTGTTAGTAAATGCTGGCTATTTATATCCACATTAATTAGGTTATGTAGAAAAACTACACCGAGCATTATCCTACGATTTGTTAAGCTAGGTAAGTTTATTAGTAGGAGTCTGCTAGTGTATGATGGAAGATGAAGATTAGCATCCCAGTTAAGACCTCTAAGCGAAAAAGTTAGGAAATTCTTTTGTACGGATACTATGCGGTCCTGATGTACTCCATATTGGGGACTTCAGACACATGAACCATACTCCAGTATCGGACGGACGAAGGAAATGAATAATGTTTTGGTTATATACGGGTCGTTAAATTCTTTTGACCACCTTTTAATGAAATCCCATACAGCGAATACTTAGCCTGCAGAGGGCAAGAACACATAAGCTTGCATTTTGATCCATTCAGTATTAAATCTGCCTATAAACACCATTTAGGCAGCTAAACACCATTATAAATTTATAATTTACACCAGTAAATTTGCTAAACACCATTTTTGAAAATTTACAAGATCAGTCTGAAGGTTTCATTGGGCAGAGATGGTTTTGTACTGAAGACAAAGCTTAACATCATCTGCATACATAAAAATAAGAGAGTTCGTTACAGCAGGGGGCAAGTCATTAATAAAAAGTGTAAATAATAACGGCCCGAGATGACTTCCTTGACGGACGCCAAATGTAGCACGAACCAGACGGGATGTACATTTATGAATAAGACTCTTGGAGATCTACGTTAAGAGGTCTGTTGAAAATCCCAGCAATTCAGTTTACTCAACAAGAGTGAGTGATTGACTGATTCAAATGCTTGGCTGAAGTCTGTGTAAATAACATCTGTTTGACATCTTTTTCGAAAGCCATCCATGACAAAGGATGTCAACTCCAGTAAATTCATAAGTAAGTAATTCGTAGAGTAATTAATTTTTCAAATAACTTTGGAATTGCCGACAATATAGAGATGCCTCTATAGTTGGCAGCAACGAACTTTTTACCTTTTTTTTTAGCACACAGCATGGTACTCCATCGGGGCCTGGCGAATAAATGGGTTTGACCCTTAGATGATCAAATAATAAGCTATTCTCGGAGAAAAACGGACCGAAAATAGGATTTGCTGAGTTAATGTTGTATGCGTAAGGCTGATCAGTTATTTTAGGCGGAGAATAAATTGTTTGAACAAATTTTGCGAATAGATCGCCAATGGCCTGATCAGATGTCGCAGATGAATTGTCAAACGTAAGCAGAGGTGGAAATGATACATACATGTTTACGATAAGTGTCTAGAAAGTTATAAAACTGCTTTGGATCCTAAGTAAATTGTTTTCGGCAGCGGCAAATATAATTTCTTTAACATTCAGCGTTCTGCACGGTAAAATTTGACCGATCTAGTAGATATCTTGATAAATCTATATTACAGCAGGTTTTTTTTATATTTTAGTAAGAGCTTATTTTTAGTGCTTTTAAGGTTTGTCAAGCACCTTGTAAACCATGGAGGATTTGCTGAAGCGGACGGATATTTCCATGGAACTCATGAGTATAAAAATGAATTCAAAGTACAGTAAAATTTTTCTAAGGTGACATTTAGATCGGTTCATGCCAGAATATGGGAGCAATTATATGTATAGATACGGCTATTAAGTTTGTGAAAACAGTTTACGGAAACAGCGAATCTTATTTGCCACGCATGGAAACTCCTGATCGATACCAGAAATGCTTTCGATTGAAAGCTTGGGGTGATATGGATCCTCTGGGGTTGAAAGGGGCAAAGCTCTGGAGAGAGTGGTACCATCAGGATCCGATACAAAAAATAAGTCTAAAAGCCGACCTAACGAATGGTCCGAACATGGTTAATTTGACCTAGGGACATGTCAAACATGCCCGTGGTGAAGTCATGGTGCGTGATAAGTAATAAAGATGGTGATTTATCGACATTGGACCACTTTAATTCTGGCATATTAAATTTACCCACCGCTACGAGCTAGTCACGATCAGTCATAAGATTAGAGACGTATCGAATAGCGGACAAATGATGCCAATACGTGGGCGGTTCGGATGGAGGCGGTATATATGAACATGGAATGTATAAAGATTTAACGGACAAAGTTACTTTTACTGCAAATAAATTCTATGTCACCAAACTTTTGTGATTTAACCTCATCAGAAGCAAGTGAGGAGTCAAACGAACTGAGGACTCCACCCCCCCTTCGCAGAGGTCGATCACGTCTAAAAGTGGTATACTTACTTGGAAAAACTTCGGAGCTAAAGATCTCCGGCTTAAAGCAAGTTTCTGTAAAGGCTATAATATGGGCTGCAAAAAAAGAACTATCAGAATATAGTGGTAAAAAGACGTGCGCCTTGATTTGATCTGTATTATGTTGTTTAAGTATTTGAGTGTTATTGTTCATTATGTATTTCAGCGTATAAAAGATTATTACGAACTTTCTCAAATACAATGTAGGAATACCTATGGTAAAATTACAGGGCATATTGCAAAAAACTGTAGTAGATAGATACAAAAAAATCATTTGCGCAATGCAAATAAAAATTTCGTTTTGCATTTTTCGAAATTAAGTCGTTTAACAATTTCTCTTAATCAATTTTGTTGGTAATTTTGCGATAAACAAGTAAGATAGCAACGTTATTGAGTCGATCTTGCAACGTTGTTGATCTTAAATGCGTTTTGAGCCGGCAAAAATCTATTGGTTTTTCAAATTTAAAGTTCTCAGGTTTGCCTTGCTTGAGAGTTTTGGGACGTTTTGGCATTTTTCGACGACGCGGAATTTGAGGCTCGCTTAGTTCAAGATCAGCAACAGCTTCAATACTCCAAATTTCATTGAATTTAGAAAATTTCAATCATCATATTCAAGTGAAATATGCACCCAAATATCCCCATGTAGTCATAAAACCCTGACGCTTTAGGCGTTGATACGGCGCCGTCGATTGTATCCACAGAATGGTCATGGAAAAACTGCATTAATTGTTCGTAGTTTGCTTTGACACTTTTCAAAGATTTTATCCTCACCACCTATCTATAAAATGAAAACAAAGATGTATAAACCTTAAAACACTTTTAAATTAAAATTTTTAATCAGTTTCACCCTGAACTCCGTCCAGTAAAGACGTTCGACTATTTAGAACCCCAGGCCACTGCTTATCTACTTTTCTAACTCGGTCCGCGAACAATATTTCTCGACTAATTATCACCCGAACAAAACTTACAACAAAAACTTAGAACATTAGCTACAAACAAATCCCGTAAGGGGCCCGAGCCCTCGAGACACCACAATTTCATACCACCCGACCGACCCCGCCAACGTCCCCAAGTGAACCTAGATACAAAATAATCACCAGAAAAGACAATAAAACCTTCGAAAAAATTAACCCATTCCCCTGAGAACCAAATGGTATACGGATAACTTCCTATCAGGCAGCGACCACTATCCAATCCATATCGAAATGTTTGACGAACATAGAGTAAACAACCCCACTGAAAGACCAAGATTTAATCTAAAAAAGGCAAACTGGCCACTCTTCCAGGAAATCGCAGATAAACTATCCGCCGAAAAACCCCCCAGGGCTAATATAAACAAAGAAACCGCCAATATAACCAAGATAATAATCCAATCTGCCAACGAATCCATCAACTTCACTGCGCAAATCAACCCGAATTCTCCAAGCGGAGAAATATGGTCCAAAATCACCCGTTTCTGCGGCTTGAAAAACAGACACAACATCCACTGCCTTACCAATCTCATTGACACAAAAAGCATTCTAGACAATAACGAAATAGCCAACACCCTCTGCACACACTGGTCAAATGCATCACTCGACAGCAACTTCCACGAAAAGTAACCCAACCCCTAACACACACATTCCGTCACCCACATCACTAAGGGTTGAAAGTGCGGGTCGAAGAAAGCGGTCGTGCCGCGCGGGCGCTCCCGAGTGACGCGCCCAAAC
Source organism: Drosophila pseudoananassae pseudoananassae (assembly GCA_018153035.1). Lineage (NCBI taxonomy): Eukaryota > Metazoa > Arthropoda > Insecta > Diptera > Drosophilidae > Drosophila > Drosophila pseudoananassae. The sequence goes on along the minus strand of JAECXR010000022.1, from coordinate 1,127,510 downwards.
ACTGCAGAATCTAGAAAAGGAGTGGGTAATGGGTGTCCGGACAGCTGGGGACGGACTCAACTGCCAAGCGAACCACAACACTCCCTGGATAGGTCAATAGATGGCCTCCGCGAAGATTCGGATAGCCGCCAACCGCCGAGGTAAGAGGCGCGAAGAGAGCTTTCTCTTCTAGGAACTCTCTTTGCGACACCTTTCTCCTGAGATGAAGGTGCTAAGCAAACGTGGCTGCCCCCACCAGAATTGCGCAGGTCATGGCAGCTGATCGTAACCAGCTGGCGGGCAGTGTTGGGGAACGCCCTAACAGTGTCTGCCGGTAGAGGGCGCTAGATCCGGACCAAGGGCACCAGGGCTGTCGAAAGTCGCAATGACGCAACTGTAGGAGCCCGCTAGAGGGCGCCAGCGACTCAAGGCAAAGCAGAAGGGTAGCATACCTTTCAGGGCTGCTGCCTCAGGTCCTTTGACCGCAGCATGCATTAGCCATGCTCTATCCACTTTCCCCATCCCCCCAAATCCAGGTGGCAGCCACAGAAGTGGAAATCCACCCATGGGAGAGACCACGGCTAGGGCAAGGATTCTCGAGGCCCTAAACAACATTCCAATTATACCTGACAAGGCGGTGCCTCACTTGGCCGCCCTGGAAAGGAACACTACAAGTGCAGAAGCGCTAAAGAGTGCCAAAACGGGAGACCCGTTCAAAACGAGCAATAAAATGCGGCGCTCGCCGCTATTTGCGTCACAGGCTGGCAGCTCAGCAGGCACCGGCAGCCCAGCAGCGGTAGAGAAGGAAACGCCAAAGAGGAGATGCTTAGCCCGGACAAGGACCAGAGGGCGGCTCCCCCGAAGAAAAATAAGGCTGGCAGCCCGCCGGCAAGAAGCGAAGAATGCCTGACGGAGTTGGGCACGATAGTGAACGAGCTGCTATCGTGGGTCACGGAAAAAAATAGCATATATTTCCGCAATGCAAAGGAGCCTGATAACCAGGCTGAAGGACATCCACTCCATTCTGGTCGGAAGTGTTCCAGAGGAGCATGCGCGACCGGTCATCATGCCCAAGCCAGTGTGCCCCAGATGCGAGAGAGCCGGCATCGATACTGTGGAAAAGGAGCAGCAGACCCTTCCGCCGGAGGTCTGGACCCAGGACCAGGCTGTGCAGACCGGCAGCATCCCGAACACCGCGGGCCCCTGGGGTGCACACCGGAAAATTACTGCAAGTGACTCGGGGGCCAAAGTAGCAAGATCCAACACGGTGGCAAGGCCCAAGCCAACTGTTGCAAACCCGGCAGCCGACAAAGGAAGCGACGGCGAAGCAAGCAGGAGAAGGACTGAATGGACGAAGGCCAAGCCTAGAAATCCCGAGAGGAGACGAGCCAGACCCGACGCCATAGTGATCCAAGCAGCAGGCATGATGTACAGTCAGATCCTAAGCATGGTAACTCGCGGGGAGGACGGGAAGCTGGACGTCCTTGGCCCATGCGTCAAGAAAGTGAGGAAGACAGCCAAGGGCGGGCTGCTACTGGAATTGGCCAGGAAGAAGGAGAACTCCACACAGGCCCTTAAAGGTTGCATCGAGGAAGTCCTAGGGAGCAAGGCAGAGGTGCGGGCGTACTCGGAGGAGACCAAGGAGTCGCTCGTCGAGATACGAGGACTCGATGCACTAGCTACTTCGGAGGACATCATCGGGGCTATCGCGCAGCAGGCAGCGGTGGACCAAGGCGCCTTGAAAGTCAAGAAGCTGAGAAGCAGTTGTGGCGAGACGCAGACCGCTATCGTGGCTTTCCCCGCGAGCCTTGCCAAGGCAATCATTGCTGTGGGCAAGGTGAAGGTTGGGTGGTCAGTATGCCATATGAAGGAAAAGGATGTCGTGGCTCGCTGCTACAGGTGCCTTGGGATGGGGCACATCGCAAGCGCTTGCAAGAGCTCGAAGGACAGGAGCGGCTGTTGCTTCCGCTGCGGAGACACGGACCATAGGGCGGCCACCTGCAAAAAGGACCCTCGATGCTTCTCGTGTGAAGATAAGGGCCGGAAGGATGTGAGGCATCAGACTGGAAGCAGAAGTTGCCCCATGTCAGCGAAAGGAGGTGGACCTAGAACGACAGGATGCTAGTGCTTCAGCTGAACCTGAACCACTGTAGGGCGGCACAAGATGTGCTGTCGCAGACTGCGAGGGAGACGAAGGCGGACATAGCGCTCCTAAGCGAGCCCCATAGGACTGGCTGAGACAACCGCTGGGCAGTTGACCTATCGGGGAAGGCTGCCATCTGGAGCTGCGGCGCAACCGGCGCGACAATGCACTCAGTGCGAAGGGATTCGTAAGGGCTCGGATAGGTGGGGCCTGGCTTTACAGCTGCTACATGGCACCTAGCCTAACCACCAATGAGTTTGAGCGCATGATGGACTGCCTAGGAAATTATATCAGAGGCCGTTTTGAGGTACTTGTAGCAGGGGACTTCAACGCATGGGCGCAGGACTGGGGCTGCCCGAGGATGAATGCGAGAGGGAGAGTGGTCAGAGAAACCTTTGCCTCACTCGATCTCGTACTGCTGAACGAAGGAAACCAGCACACCTTCAGCAGAGCCGGAGCAGGTTCCATCATAGACATGATGTTCGCAAGCCCCTCGCTAGCGACTGGCGCTAACTGGAGGATAAGCGGCAGCTTTACGGCGAGCGACCACGAAGCAATATTGTGTTCAATTGGTAACCCTCAAGAACGACCGAGGGATCCAAAACCACGAGGCTACAGAGTCGGTAGGCTTCAGGCGAGGAACTTCACTGAGGCAGCGCGCGACATCGGCAACGTCTTACCAAGCGGAGCCAACGAAATGGCTGATACCCTGGCTGCTGAGCTGGAGGCAGCGTGCATGGCGAGCATGCAGTGTAGAAGCCGCTACCGTAGGAACCACGCTCCCGTTTAATGGTGGAGCGACGAGATAGGCTCCATCCGAGCTGAGTGCATGAGAGCTAGGAGGCTTACGCAGCGCGCAAGAGGCAGCGACGCCTTTGAGGAGCGGCACCTAGCCTTCAAGGACCGACGCAAAGCATTGAAAGTGGCCATCCGAGACAGCAAAAGGAAATGCTTCCTGGAGCTATGCGACTCGCCGGAGGAGAATCCATGGGGCAACGCGTACCGGATAGTAGTGAAGAGGCTGCGCGCAGGAAGCCAGTCCCCCCAGGCCCCAGGGAGAGGCCTGGCCCCGAACAAAGCACCCGGCCCGGATTCGGTTCCTAACCGAGCCCTGAAGCTGGCTCTAGCTCTGCAGCCGGGCAGCTTTGCGGAGCTCTACAATAAATGTATCCGCGAAGGCACTTTTCCCACCAGGTGGAAGGTACAGAAGCTCCTGCTGCTCCTCAAACCAGGGAAACCAAGAGAGGAGGCGTCGTCTTATAGGCCAATCTGCCTGCTGGACACATCGGGCAAGGTCTTCGAGAGGGTGATCGCGGCGAGAAAGGTGGCTCTAAGCAATACTGCCTGATAGTCACCCTGGACATCACGAACGCCTTCAACACGGCGGACTGGGGCAAAACACTGGCAGCCCTAAGGCGGTTCAACGTTCCCAGTGCCATAATGAACGTCGTCAGTAGCTACTTTAGCTGCAGAGTGCTACTGGTCGACACGGACATGGGCATGGAGTCCTACGACGTTACGGCGGGTGTGCCACAAGGATCGGTCCTAGGACCGCTGCTGTGGAACGTGATGTACGACGGGATCCTGAGGCTGCAGCTCTCAGCGGGATGGCTTCGCAGACGACGTAGCGTTGGTGATTGTTGCCAAGCACAAGGAGGAAGCGGAGAGAGCGGCGAACAAGGCAATCGAGGAAATGGAGATGTGGCTCCAAAATGCCGGTCTAAGCCTAGCCTCGCAAAACACCGAAGCGATGCTGGTCAGCAGCCGCAAGGTGCTGGAAACGGCGACAATCCGGGTTGATGGAATGGCCATAACCTCCCAGCGGGCCATAAAATACCTGGGGGCGATGATCGACGCCCGGCTCTCCTTCCGCGAGCACCTTGATTATATCTAGGGCAAGGCTGCAGCCACTACCAGGGGCCTCGCCAGGATCCTTCTAAACACCAGAGGCCCCAAGCAGAACAAGAGAAGGCTCCTCGTGAGCGTTGCCTCGGCGCAAATTTCGTATGCAGCGCCTATCTGGGCTGAGGCGATGAATACGCCCAGCTACAGGAGAGGGGTAGATGCAGTTTACAGGCTGGGTGCTATAAGAGTCGCGTCCGGCTTCAGGACAGTCTCCGATGACGCCATTCTGGTCATTGGGGCGATGGTCCCGCTGAAGGAGCGCGCTCGAGATTTCAAGGAGCTTAAGGAAACCCGTGCTCGCAATGAGGGTGCCGGCGGCACCCCTAATACAGCTGCAAGGGAGGACGCCAAGGAGAGGTCGCTCACAGCCTGGCAGGATTGCTGGGACGCGTCGACGAAGGAACGATGGACACACACCCTCATTCCTAACCTTAGAAGGTGGGTGCTGCGAAGCCACGGGCAGGTTGACTTTTACCTGACCCAGGTCTTGAGTGGACATGGCTGCTTCCGGCAATACCTGAAGCGTTTTGGCCACGCGGAGGATGACTGGTGCCCGGAGTGCGGGAGTTCGATAGTCGAGGACGCCAGGCACGTTGTCTTTGAGTGCCGCCGGTTTGCACGAGAGCGCCACCGACTGGAGACGACGGCGGGCCGATCAATCCACCAGGGAAACCTAGTGGAGGTAATGCTGGAGAACCAGATGCTCTGGGACGCAGTAGCATCTTTTGCTGCATCGTTAATGCAGAGGCTCAGGAGCATCGAGCAGGAGAGGCGGTAGGGTGGAGAGTTGGGGCCTGTGGCGGGCGAAGCAATGCCTAGCGGTCGTCCCGCCCGCTCTCAAGCCCCCACTATCCATCATCCATGAACAACCACCGCCCCCTTTATTATTATGGTTATATCTGTGTTAAGTATGTTAATTGTTGTCGAGACTAATAAAGCAAAAAAGTATACAAAAAAAAAACCACATCACTTGAGATCGAAAAAGAAATAACGCTTATAGAACTACAGGCTGCATTCAACCAACTCAAGGGAAAAACTCCTGGCAGAGACCGCATAAGCTATCCAATTCTGAAGTACTTACTCACTAATCTAAAAATTAGACTTCTTAATCTCTTTAACAACATCCTCCGATCAAACATCATCCAGCAATTTAAAGTAAGCAGTGTAATTCCCATACTCAAACCAAATAATGACAAAACCAACATTTACTCATACCGACCCATCTCGCTTAACCCCTGCATTTCAAAGATTCTCGATAAAATAATAGCAAAACGGCTGTGGTGGCTAGCTATAAATGGCAAGCTTCTTGATAACCGTCAAATGGGATTTAGAAAAGGAAAATCGGTTTCTGACCCTCTAGCACTGCTAGATTATCAGATAACTACGGCCCTTTCCAGAAAAAACCACACTTCGATCACACTCATTAGATTTCGCCAAAGCTTTTGACAGAATAGGCATCGACAGCATCGTCCACGAACTTCACACCTGGAAAATAGGACCAACTATCCTAAACTACATAATAAACTTCCACCAAAAGGAAAATCACAGTCCTAGCAAATAAATCGTACTCCAATCCGAAACCACTACACAACGAAATACCGAAAGGATCTCCCTTATCTGTGATACTCTTTGCAATCGCCTTTAACCGACTAAATAAAATAATAGCTAAACATAAAAAAATCGAATTCACTGGATACGCTGACAACTTCACGTTAACCTACAAGCCAGGGAAAATACAAAACAGCATCAACTTGGACCCACTTCTAAATGACATAAATCAATGGTGCAACTACTCTTGCGCATCGCTTTCGACCAGCAAGTGCAAACACTTGCATATCTGCAGAAAGAAAAACTTCTGCCTCACACTGCGATCCAACAGCTCCCCCCTACAGAATGTCTCTTCCCTCAAAATACTTGGAATCACAGTAAACAAAAACTACAAATGGAACAAACATGTAGAAAACCTCACTCTAGAACTAGCCAAAAGACTCGACGTCATCAAATGTCTTTCTAGCAAAAAATTCTGCTGCAACACAACCACAATTTTATACGTGGTCAAATCCATCATAATGTCAAAAATCGACTACGGGTTACACATATATGGCCATGCTCCCATACACACTAAGCAAGCAAAAACAATTTACCAATCAGCAATAAGAATCGCTTTCAACGCATTCCGTACAACCCCAATCAATAATCTCCTCCACGAAGCCAATATATTACCAATAGAACATAAAACAACATTTGCAACGCAAAAAAATTTCAAAACTATAATCCACTCCAAACACTCTCCAATAGAAAACAAGAAAGGAAAGCTAACTTTCCTTTTAACTGGTGGTGGTATTTTATTGATTAAGTGGATGTGGGTTATGTTGGTATGACCTAATCTTAATCTTGCGAATTTAATTGACACTGCTCGAGAGATATTTTTCGTAGGTTCGCTGTCGTGGTTTATTTGTTTGTAGTGGGTTGAGGAGTTATTGAGAATTGTGTTTTTAATTGTTTGGGTATATCGGAGGGAATCCGTGCATATTGCAAATTTCCCTCGAAGTTTTCTGGCGTAATTGCTTGATGTTAGTATTGCCGATATTTCGGCAGTATATACGGAGGAGTACTGTGGTAGTATGTGGTGTTCGATGACCTCGTTTTCTCTTGTGACGCTGAATGAAACGCCGTCCTCAGATTTAGATCCATCTGTGTAAAGGAATTGTCTATTTGGTAGTGTGATTTTTAGTTCATTGAATTTTAGCTGGTAGATGTTGGGTGTTGTGGTTTTTTTGTGTAGTGCGTGTAATGAAGGGTTTATCTTTTGCTGCTTATCCAGTGAGGAGTCTTTTCTAGAGGAGACATCTCCGACCCTATAAAGTTTATATATTCTTGATCAGGATCACCTCCTGAGTTGTTATGAGCATGTCCGTCTGTCCGTCTGTCTGTCCGTCTGTCTGTCCGTCTGTCTGTCTGTCCGTTTCTACGCGAACTAGTCTCTCAGTTTTTAAGCTATCGTCTTGAAACTTTGCACACACCCTTCTTTCCTTTGCACGCAGTATATAAGTCGGAACGACTATATCCTATAGCTGCCATATAACTGATTGATCGGAAATGGAATAACTTTGGTGTTTTGAGAGTTACAGAGTTCAGATTTTGTACGAATGCTTTTGGCAAAATAATACGACCTACCAATTTTCATAAGGATCGGTTGACTATATCTTATAGCTGCCATATAACTGATTGATCGGAAATGCTGGGTAATTTCCGATTGTTCAGTTATATGGCAGCTATAGGATATAGTCGGCTGATCCTAATGAAATTCGACATGTTGTATTATTTTGCCAAAAATAGCATTCGTACAAAATCTGAACTCTGTAACTCTAAAAACACCAAAGTTATACCATTTCCGATCAATCAGTTATATGGCAGGTATAGGATATAGTCGGCCGATCCCGGCCGTTCCGACTTATATACTGCGTGCGAAGGAAAGAAGGGTGTGTGCAAAGTTCCAAGACGATAGCTTAAAAACTGAGAGACAAGTTCGCGTAGAAACGGACAGACAGACAGACAGACGGACAGACGGACATGCTCATATCAACTCAGGAGGTGATCCTGATCAAGAATATATATACTTTATAGGGTCGGAGATGTCTCCTTCACTGCGTTGCACACTTTTGGACAAAATTATAATACCCTCTGCAAGGCCTTGCAGGGTATAAAAACACCAATATTTACCACTGTACATATATAATCATAAGTAATCATACATAAAATTACCAACGTTACTATCATAAAATAAATCGATATTAACAAAATAAGAATCTCCAATGTACAATGTAAATAACATACCTCTAAAATAAAAATGTTCAATAATGTAAATAAGTAGCTTAAGACCTCTAGTTGCTATAGCTGTAAAATATACATTTTCGCGCAATTTAAATTGCGCGTAAAATTGTTAAATAATAATAATAATAAAAATTTTTAATGTTTAATTTTTACCTGGTCGGGCAATTACCTGCAGGAGCAGGTAAGTATTGATCTTTTCCGCATGAACTCCCTAAATTGTGCAACGCGTTTCGTCGAATAAATTTGACTGATATATTGATAACGATTTAACTGATAGCTGATAAATTTCGACGAAATTTTCTTGTCAATATCACTTCTTTAATTGAATTTTGAACAACAAAATTCAAATAAAGGGCATTGCAGAGGACGAATAATGACCAAGGTTCTTCTTCAAGAGTTCCCTTTTGCAATCCTAAGATTTTTCCTGAAACGTTTGATGCTCCATCGTAACATTGACCCCTCAGCTTAGAAATTCATAATTTGTGTTTTTCAAAAACCTTCTTGGACGAGGTTCAATATGGTTTTCAATTTAGCATCAGGAGTTGAAAAAAATCCAATGAAATATTCTTTTGCTGATATATATTTAGAAACGATTTGAAGACAGAGAACACAGAGACTTCCTCGATTTAGAACGTTGTTGTTATTCTCATTATTAAAGTTGTAACCTCCATTTTATTGGTTATTCTCCTAAATTTTCCTCTAAAGTTGCCACGGTTATTTATGTTTTGGTCACGTTCCCTTAAAAAAGGATACCTCTGATTAACATTCTGAATTATCTCCTGAATCCTCATAATGGCTATCATAGACATAAAAGAAAAAAAAAATAAATAATGGTGTTAAATTTAAAATTATTATTTTACACATTTAACGGAGTTGTTCCAAATGTTCTTCTTTGCTAATATATCTCTTCTTAATTGTCTTGTTGTGTTTCACATTAAAGGTAAGGAAGAATTGAGCGACTTGATTGATATGATTAATATAACGATTTTTTCATGTGAGATTCAACTAGAGAAAAATTGATCGAAAACGAAATAATTTGTTGTCATGGTCGCCACGAAAGATTTCGCTGTCACGGTCGCCATCTAAACTTATCTAAACTATATCTAAACTTAAGGCAGCGCTCTGCCATGCCTTAGTAAAGGCATCGCAGCGCTTAGCCTTATGCCGCTTATGCAAATGTATATAAGGGTCTCAAATGTATGTATCCGGCGGGCGAGTTATGCACACTGTGTTATATGCGAACAGTCAATGTAGAGCGTCAATGCGTGGGAACCGCTGACACTTGCATTTTTCGCCCAAGGTATAGGTGGCGTTTCATATTTCATAATAAGGAAGGCTTTGGTTCGTTTGGCTTGAATGTATACCAGTGGGAGGCAAAACACACACATGTTTAAAATTTAAGAAAATGCGTAACAGAAAAAAACAATGAAAGCAGAGCAGAGCAGAGAATTGTGGGGGATCGCAACGATCAACTGATCCCTCTCCCATTTTGGCAACGAGCATGGGATCGGGAGAGGGAGAGCAGAGAAGAATCTGCTTTTGAAAACGACGCTGAACGCACGCCGCCAGTGTAACGCTGAAACGCTCTATTTACATAAATATACTTCTACATTTATCATTCCAAATAGTCAATAATTAAAACGTTTTTAAGTTTATTTATTTTGTTGTTTTCGGTGCCTGGGAACCTCTCTTACAATGACCTCTTGTGAGCCAAATAAAATGGGGCACAACTATACAAATGGCATATTGTGTAAGGAACACTATTTAAACATTCGTGAAAACGCTCTCAAAGATTTTAGTTTGGAGAGCGTTTTCACGAATGTGAAAAATGAACTGAGTTTATGTAAGTTGCTAGTGATAAGCTGTTCAAACGATCTCTGGAAACATTCTTCATTTCCCCTTATTCGGAAGGAATCTTAAATTATTCCTATGCACAATTCTAATTATAAAAGCACTTCTTAATTGCCAGCCATTCCAAAGCTTTCTAAAAAATAATAACTCCACATTTTCAACATTTGCTGTAGGTTAGTAGGTACATTTGCATAAAGGTAGGTATCTAACCTTTCCAGCATGGTTTCATGAACCGCACCTACACTGTCCCCAACTTGTTGAAGCTTGCTTCTTTTTTGTCATGAATTAAATCCGGAGTGGAAGAACCCAAAATACTTCAAGTTACATACGGTGTTTCTAAAGGAAGCCATTTTGGACCCCTTCTTTAAACACTATTTATTAACGATTTACCACTTGCATTATCAAACATATGTACATATGTATGCTATTGACGTTAAGCTTTGCCTTCAATATAAAACCAGTAGTGCCTAGTCTAGAATTCAATCTGACATGAATAACTTTAAAAATTGATGTTTATCTAATTTTGTAAAGCGTATTGGATCGGAATGCCAACTCATGTAATTTAGCGTTAGCGTGGTGACGTTGTTAGGATCAGCGGTGTTAGAGGCCTTGAACTTTAAATAGCTTAAATTTCCACAATGACAGCTTAAAAAATTGATAACTTTTTATATGTAAGATGGGTTTTAGAAACAATTTTGAGAAGGATTATCTTGGCGGACTTTACGGCGACCTTCCAAAAACCACCAAAGTGAAGTAGGACTTCAGAAGATCGATGCTGCTTAGTTGGAGAATGGCTTCCTTTTGTTCCCTCAGTTTGTTAACGGTCTCTGTAATGTTTGTCGCATTACCGCATACGATCTTGTAGGGAACGCGGCGACGGGCGACCTTAAGATTTGACCGGGGTATATGCTCGACATATAGTTCTTTGAATCGGTGTTTTCGAGGTAAAATGGATTGATGCCTTGCGTCAAATGGAAGTGTTCCGTTTTCGATTCTACCTCCGAATCGGATCACCGTCAGTATAACATTGTTAAATTTCATAATCTGTAGAGAGCCATGTTTGAATAGGCTTTGAGACTAAAGCATATTTTTTTTGTTTCTTACAAAAAATAAAAAATAAAAATTTTAAATTTTTTAAAGAAGACCAAGCGATCTGCGGAAAAAACGGCTATGATGGAATCTATGTTTGAGCGCATGATGGAGAAGGTCTTGAGCCAAATAGCCCAAATGATGGCCACCGTTTGCACCGATTAGATATAACCATATGTAATGCTAAAGGTCTGGTAAAAAGAAGGCAGACCTTCTCCTCATATCAGAAACGCATTTTACCAACAGATCATACTTAACTATTAGAGGATACGACCTTATTGCCGCTAACCACCCGAACGGTAGAGGTCGCGGGGGGAAGTATGAGACACTTCCAGCTATGTGCGAAAACTGGGTGCAATGTGCCCAAATTAAAATCTCTACTACCAACGGTGACATAACAATCGCTGCAGCATATTGCCCCCCCAGGCACAACATCCACGAACAGGAATTCGACTTGCTACTGGATTGCCTCGGCCCCAAGTTCATAATCGGAGGGGACTTTAATGCTAAACACCCCTGGTGGGGCTCCAGGATTACAAACCCAAAGGGGTCGGCCCTATACAGGCAGATTCAGTCCCGAAACTTCAGCTGTCACGCGACCGGTGCACACACACACTGGCCTACGGATCCTCACAAAATCTCAGACGTCCTGGACTTCACCATCTCCGGAGGACTGGATTCTGCCGGAATTCCGGCGAGAGAAGTAGAAGACCTCTTCTCGGACCACAGCGCCTTTGCCGTGTCACTTATCACCCCAGCCTTGCTCAGGTCAGCTGATCAAAAAGCTGATCTACAAGACAACAGACGTTGACAAGTACCAATCATACCTGAACAACGTTATCGACCCCAGCCCGACACTTGACTCCCCGTTTGACATCGACACCGCTGTAGAAGCTTCTGAAGCAGCACCAAGGCCCTCCAACCGCCCAAGACCCAGTGACAGGGACATCCACTTTTGGAGCCCAGAAGTCAAACTTGAAAAGCGACGACTCTGGAGAGTGTGGATGCTCTCAAGGAATCCGCTGGACAAAACTGCCTTCAATAGAACGTCCAAATGTCTGTCAGACACGCTGGAAAGACTAAGAAAGCAGGCCTTTGACGGGTTCGTCAAACAACTCGAACCAGGCGACCCTCAACATAACTTATAACGAGTCACCAAGTCACCACGAGATGCTGCTGAAACTGCCCGACTGCTAGCTAAGCCTTCCAGGGACGCCGATCCCATACGACCAGTGACTGAGGAGAAAACAGCTGAGCTCATAACCATCATGAGCAACAACAAGGCCCCGGGCTCTGATGGTATCAATGCAATTGCATTAAAAATGTTTCCACCTCCAAGCAGTCAGCTAATTACGAGGATCTAAAATAGATGCTTGGAGATAGGGTACTTTCCGTCCACATGGAAACGTGCCCAGGTAACTATGATACCTAAGCCCGGGAAACCCGAAGCGAACCTTTCATCCTACCGACCAATAAGTTTGTTACCAATGCTCTCCAAAATACTGGAACGAGTGTTTTTAAGCAGAGCACTGCCAGTATTTGACGAGGCTGGACTGATCCCTGACCACCAGTTTGCCTTCAGGCGGCGTCAAGGTATCGGAGAACAGTGCTATCGGGTGGTGCAGTGCATCATGGACGCATTTGAAACCAAGAAGTACTGCATGGCCGTCATGCTGGACGTGAAGAAGTCGTTCGGCCGCGTCTGGCATCCCGGTCTACTATACAAATTAAAGACTGGCCCACCCCGACCATACTTCCAGTTCCTAAAGTCGATCTTGGAAGACCGTAAATTTGCGGTAAGATGCGGCGAGGCCATCTCCGGTCTAAGAGAAGCTCACGGTAGTGTCCCCCTAGGCAGCATTCTTGGCCCGTTGATGTACAACGCTTACACAGCCGACCTCCCTGTTCTCCAGAGGCCTGACCTGCTCGCAGAAACCTATCCAAATAACACCGTCTTCCTTACCACCGCCGATAGCGCCATGGGGGCGGCCGAAACCATGCAATTGACTTGCTCAGCGACTGGCAAAAGCGTTGGAACATTGCCGATAATAACGAGAAGTCCACCACATTTTCTCTCTGCAAAGGCAACTGTCCTCCAGTTAACCTCAACGGCTCCCCAATCCCACAGGAAGACAATCCCAAGTACCTTGGATTCACCCTAGACAGGAGACTCATCTGGTGGCCTCATCTGATTAAGAAGAGGAAACAAGCTGATCAAAGACTTCGATCCTTCTACTGGCTCAAGGGTAGGAGATCGAAGCTGAGAACTTCCACGAAACTTCTCATTTACAAGGCCATAATACACCCAATCTGGACGTACGGCATACAGCTCTGTCTGAACTATACAAACGTTCGAAAATAGAGCCCTTCGAATCGCCACTGGGGCCCACGTCTATCATGACAATCGCACCATCCACGAGGTTCTCATTTTTCCTTCAGTCAAGGACGAGATCCAAAGAAGCAGCGCACGCTACATGCAGAGGCTTTATAATCACCCAAAGCTGTTGGCCAACTTCCGTGCTGGACTACAGCGAGCAGCCCAGAAGACTAAAAAGGACACACCCGCTAGACCTCCTCTTACTACTCTAATTTATGTCTACAATATTAATATGTAATATTATCTATAAGTGAAGTTTATGTGATAACATTTAATGGTTGTCCCTAAAGAAGAGTTTTAAATAAACGTTATCCTGCTATTAAAAAAAAAAATAATAATCTGTAGAAATGGAGTTAGGTCTTGCTGTAAGATGTCTGTAGAACATGCGCTGTGCTTCGCAATTCCCCCGGCAGCTCAGTTGCTGGGGCATGCTTGATGTTGCAGATGAGAGTCTTTTTATCAGGCTTAATCTATTTAAATACTAGGACAAGTATTTGTAGTACTCGCAAGTTATGAACGCTTGATCCCTTCATAGATAATTAAATTCTTGATTCTGTGCAGTGGGTTGAATTATGACAACAATATTTGTTGAAGGTTATTACATACGATAAGCGATTGCCTTGATGACTCTGTCGGAGGAAGAACTGTTCAAAGATTTGATAACTCGATGAGCTTCAAAGGTTGGTAGTAAGGAATAATATCTTTTAAGTCACTGTAATACAGTTTTTGCGTCTTTCCAAATATACAGCTGTATTCGAAATATACAGAGACACAAATACATCTGTAGTCGAAATATACATTTACACAACCTTGGAGGTTGTACTCAAAATTCTTGTATGAATAACCGTGTAAGGAGCACTGCAGAATTCCATTCATGATTTAGGTAAGAGAAGTCGAGTTTGAATTCTGCCGTTAGTGTTGGTGCACATATAGAGACAGCATCCGTTACCGAAGTATTAGAAAATCCATGGATTTCTCCCCTGTATTGAAGAGAATTGAGGACATAGCGAGGAATCGCTAATTTATACATGTTTCTAAGACCTAACGTTAACGAGATCCACACCTTGATAAAATCGTTAGGAATATGCTCACCTCGTGTTAAATTTCTCAGTAAAAGATTCTGTATAAAAACCTTGCATATCATTTCAATAGGGCTATGACATCCCATGTTTCAAAAATCCTGGCCATTTTGGACACAACGATGGGTTTTCCAATGCTGGAGACTCTATAGCTGGGCTGGAGAATAAAAATAGGCCTTGAAATTTAAAAATGTCTGTTGTTGGCTGCTAATCCAGTCCAAGCATTTGAGTAGACGGAACTCTAGTAGACGAACTGCTACTATGGAACTTTGTACTGGTTAATACAGCACTGCCAAGTAATTCGATGATTTCTGTTATTTTAAGAGTAGCGTCCTTCAGTTCGTCTGTACAGATCTATCAGATCTGTTTGTCAGATCGACCTGTAAGGAAATTATCAAAGTAAAAATCATAACGAATTATTAAGGCTGCTAAAGGGTATTGCAATTTGTAGATAGTTGAAATTTGATGCAAGCTTCGGGTAGCTAGAAATGAAGCCGCGGAGACTCCGTAGCTAACAGTGTTCAATGTATATAGCTGCAAGTTATTACTTTCATTTTCTCGCCTCTTGAAACTTGAAACTTGCGGTCTTCTTCAGCGTCGGTGAATTGGCGATGCATTTTCGATGTCTCTAGAGAGAGCGTAGTTGTGTAATCCAAAAGCTAGTAATGTTGTAATTAGATCTTGTATCGTCGGGCCGACAATCAAAATTTCGTTTAATGAGATGCCAGACGTCATTTTAGAACTTGCATCAAAAACTATTCTCATTTTTGTAGTCAGGCTTTGCCGTTGTTTAGGTGAGGGGCCGTTGTGCCGCTCAGCTGAACTAAAGAGCGCATCCGCGCTGAAAAGCGCACCCGCGCTTAAAAGCTCATCCGTGCTGAAGAGCGCATCCGCGCTCGCCCCTCTATGCATTCTTCCTCTCTCGTCGGCCGTCGTCGATCGTCCGCTCTGGTTTATATTTACGTTGAGCGTTTAGGCTTTCTATGTTAAGTTCAGTAATCTCTTGTAAGCAGCCGAATAAAGCTGACCGCGTTAAATTCTCTGAAAGACGCCCGCGACTTGTCAATTCAAAATTTCAACTTTTCTGGAATCTTTGGCGGCAGCAGCGCCCCCCTACAAACATTGGTCCTTCGAGCCGGATATCCTGGATATTTTAGATATTTGGATATATTCTACCAGCAGTTCTCGGCATTGTTCCGCCAACAGATAAGTACATTTTTCCGTCTCCGCCTCTCTGCCGGTCTTCAGCAGTGATCCGAACAATAAATTTCGTTCACACTGCTGCAAGATTGTTTTTCCCTCCGTGTCAACTCCAAGTCCGAGTTTTCCGACACAACGGCAGTTTGAGATTTTCTACTCTTCGTCTGCAAATTCTGAAAATTTTTCCATTCGTCTCCGTTTGTGTGCTGCCCATATTCCTCGCCGTTTTCGGCCTTTCCGTTATCCATTCGCTTGCCAACGGTCGAGGCATATGAGCATCCATACACACATACATTTTTTGTTTTTGTGCAAAAAAATTCGCAAGTGAACAGTGAAATTGTGTGGTGACAAAAAGAAGGAATAACACAGTGCGACAGTGATTTGGAACTTTTGAAGAGACCTAGTAGGAATTGTTCATTAGGTCGAGTATAGTATAAAACCATGTTTGAAATTTTTCCTACACCCTCAAATCTTGATTTATTTCGAAGAAACGGTTTTTCGAAAGTGTTTTGCTCTTAAAAATTCCTGAGCGCGTAATTTTAGGCCGATTTTCAATTTTTTTATGTTTTTCAATAGTTAAATGTTGTAGCTTTTGAAAAAAAAATACATCTTCAATGCATTTAAACAGAAAGGATACAAATTTTACAAAAGAAACTGACTTTTTGAATTTTTGTCACGTTTTTCAAACTTTGACGCCATTTTTTCGGTACAACTTCCAAGAAATGGTTCTTAACAAATCATTCTTAACACATATTAATATTGTCTCATTAATCCTGAATAAAACAAGACCAATTTCATTACGAAATTATGAAAATTGTTGAAGTTATTACGCTTTTCCCAAAACAAGTCAATTCAAATTCGAGCGCACCGTAACAGTATGTAAGTACCAGTATGTAAGTTAACAGAAAGTACACCACAGTACACCACAGTAAGTACACCACATTCTTCAGAAAAAATGATCCTCTAAAATGGACCACCTCTATGTAATTTGAACTTCTTTCGTTTCCAAGAAAGTTGTGGCACAAAGAAATGAAACTCAACCATGCTCTTTTCTCTACTGGGTACAATTTTTTTACGAAGTTCTCAATAAGAAGATGTATTTTTTTTTCAAAAGCTACAACATTTAACTATTGAAAAACATAAAAAAATTGAAAATCGGCCTAAAATTACGCGCTCAGGAATTTTTAAGAGAAAAACACTTTCGAAAAACCGTTTCTTCGAAATAAATCAAGATTTGAGGGTGTAGGAAAAATTTCAAACATGGTTTTATACTATACTCGACCTAAAGAACAATTCCTACTAGGTCTCTTCAAAAGTTCCTCCAACTTTTCTTTTTTTGTCGCACTGTGTAATTAATATTGGCCAGCTGGTGTGAATTAGTTGCGGAAATTTGCAAATTCACCCAACAGTCCGCCGCTGTCGTAATATTTGTTTCTTTTCTTTCCCAATTAGTGTCATTTTTTACACCACATAACTTCTCTGTTCCCCCCGTTATACAGTCCACTTATCAACGCTCCACTGTGCCAACATTGCCCACATGCCCCTTACATATGAAATATATAATCGATAAAAATTAACATATACAGTCCACATATCGACGTTCCACTGTGCCATCATATGCCCCACATGCCCTTGCCCTACTTGCATGCATGTCTATATATTTCCAAATATTTTCTGCCTCCAATTTCAGGAAATATAACCGAAAACAATTTTTTAATTTCCTAAACCCAACAATTATATACCGCCATTTCACTACAAATCCGTGAGTGTGTCGCGTCAATTCTCGAGCTGGCCGCCTTAGAAGCCGTGTTGTGTTTTTTTTTGTGCTGGTTTTTCTTGTCCCCCTTGTGAGTACGTACAGGGTGCCGACGGCATAACCGGCTGCGTAACAAATAAATTTAAAAAAAAGGAAAACAATTAATTATAAACTTATAAATTTTTTTTTATAAAAACTAAAATTTATTTAATTCTTATTTTCCGTTCTGCAAAGGGCCAGGTTTTTTAATTCACCTTTCCGGCCACTCAATAATTAAAGTCGAAAATTTAAATTATTAAATAAATTATTTGTCGATATTCTGTCTGAATCGAGCCGCGGTTTCAATTCCACCGTTCCAGCTTCGTGATAATTAAAACTTCGTAAGTGATTAAAACTTGAGATTTTTAACTCCACCCTTCTGACTCCATAATAATTAAATCCGCCAATTAGGCAAAAATTAATTATTTATTTTTTTGTGTTAAATCCAAGCCAAGGTGAAGTGCACCTTTTCGGCTCCGCAAATTCGAAAAAAGTCAGGAATTCAATATTTACGTACGGGCCTACTGGTCGAAATATACATATATAGACAGTCATCAATTATTTTTCCGAACGAGCACGAATTTTCCGGCCCTGTTCAATTTTCCGTTCCGTCATTTTTCCTAACGCTGCTGTAACTCCGCATCTGGCAACATCCGCCTAGAATCTCGACAAACCTTGGCCCATCTGGTTTTTTTTGGCTTCCTGAAGTTTCTCCCACATCTGAATTGTGCCGCATCCGAGGTTCCTCTCGACATCGGCGCTACTAATTCCCATTTGGCCTTGCAATCGGATTTCGTCCGAGATCTCACCGTCTCATCACATTAGTGACCGGCTACCGCTTCGTACGAGCCACCTATTGCGAACGTCAGTCGACAAGCGCTGACCAGCGAATTGGTGTCTGAGAATTCCCACGAGAGACGACCAAAAGCCACGTCCGATCCCAACCATCCGTTTGGACAGATCTCAATCCGCTTCTCCGCGGACGCCTCTTTTAAAGCCTAAGGCGTACAGTGCCATTCCAAGGGCAAAGAGTGACGAATCCGTCAGTACAATCCCCGGTCCTTCACAGAGGCAGACTCGTTCCGTTGCAAAAATGGCTCAAAGTGCGGTCGACGTGGCGCTGAAGAAGTTCATCTCCACAACAGATCGAGTTAGCCAATTTGAGGCCAACATAAATACTCCGGCCGCCAGAGAAACGGAAGTGGGCTCCCAATACATGTGCGAAGTCCATCGGGACCAAATTCGGGCACTGTGGGAGAAGGTGGAGAAAAGCTATGAGAGCTGCTCTGATTTGCTAGCCGAGTCCGACGACAATGCGGCCATCTCGACAGTGCTGGAATCGAAGTACAGCTACTGTTACTCCGTCTATTCGAGGTGTATTGCCCAGCTTCGAAAGAAAATTGCTTTCCATACCACTCCGGCTTCCGTCAATGTACACACGCCCGCGTCTACAGGCTGCCGGTTACCTCCGGTGGATACCGAGGTCTTCGCGGGTGATTATCTTCGGTGGCCCACCTTCAGAGACTTGTTTACGGCCATTTACATCCAAAACTCGCGGCTCACCCCGGTAGAGAGGTTGTTCCACTTGCTGTCCAAAACAAGTGGTGACGCCCACGCCATTGTTTCCAAGGCTCCGCTTACCCATGAGGGGTTTGACGCCGCTTGGCAAAGCCTCACAGACCGCTTTGAGAACCGGCGGCTATTGGTCAACAGCCAGTTGAAAATCCTTTTCAACATTGAGGCTATTTCTCAAGAGTCCGGGGTCGCGCTGAAGGAGCTGCAAGCTACCATTCAGAGTTGTCTGACAGCCCTAGAAATGTCCTCCATCAATTTTGAGGCTTGGGACTGCCTCCTGGTATTCATGATTTCGTCAAGGCTCCCCAAGGTCACACATTCTATGTGGGAGCAATCCGTCCATAATAAGGCCGAAATTCCAACATGGAAGGAATTAGAAAACTTCCTGACAGAGCGCCATCGCACTCTAGAGGCAATCGACGACGTCAGGCCTAGTGGCTCCGGGCAACTTCCGCCAAGGTCGGGAATTCCTATTGCCCCTGCTCGGAGGCTCAATTCATACGGGACTCGAGTGGTTCCGGGCCCCGAGGGTTGCGATCTCTGTTCGAGGGAGAACCACCCCATTCGCTTGTGTCCGCGGTTCCTGGAAATGGACGTAAATGGGCGCTCTGACTACATAAGGAGGAAGCAGTTATGTTTAAACTGTTTTGCCCGAGGGCACCAGCAACGAGACTGCACGAGCGCCCATACCTGCTTCACATGTCACAGCAGACACCACATCCTCTTGCACCGCGGCAATCCATTCGCAACCGCTCCAAGTCCGCCTACGCCGCTTACCGCTCCAAGTCCGCCTACGTCAACAAACGGCTCAGAGGATCATTCGAATGTGCAGGTATGTTTCGCTTCCGGGTCAGGAGCAGTCCTACTGGGCACGGCCCTTATCAACGTGTGCCATTTGGGGTGCACCGTCCAGGCACGAGCACTAATAGACTCAGGGTCCGAAGCGACCTTTTCAAGCCCAAGTTTCCGGCCTTAATCAGACCATTTCCGCGCAGTCTACGAAATTGTGCCATTTCTTCATTCGGTCGCCGTCTAGACCCGGGCTAGACGGCTAGACCCGTCTAGACGTTCTTCCGCAGTTGGCAGGAAATC
The DNA here is from genome assembly GCA_018153035.1 of Drosophila pseudoananassae pseudoananassae. NCBI lineage: Eukaryota > Metazoa > Arthropoda > Insecta > Diptera > Drosophilidae > Drosophila > Drosophila pseudoananassae. The sequence continues at coordinate 1,107,591 of JAECXR010000022.1, read as the reverse complement.
TGCCATCGTACCCGATTCCGCAGGATCGTCTCAAGGGGCTGCCCGACATTCCCCTGGCGGACCCCAACTTCTTTGAGAGCTCCCAAGTCGATGTGTTAATAGGAGCTGACATTCTTCCGTCCATTCTCCTCGGTAAACATCGGCTAACATTTGCGTGTCGCTTCTCGGTCAGGAGACCATTTTCGGATGGGTGCTGACCGGCCCATTATCTTCAGTCAACCCCCGCAGCGTGTCTGTTTTTTCCGCACGAGTTGCCCGCAGCCTCGGTGACTCACTGGATCAGGGAGAGGTGCCCACACGGAACAGTTCGGAATCGGATTCAGGTTGCGAGCACAATTCTGTCTCGAGTCCTTCTTAAATTTACGCATCGCATCACGCTGCACGGTGGCAATCAGCTGATGATCCGTCTGATCCGGGCCAAATTCTGGATTCCAAGATCATATTCAGCACGATGTCGCCACGCCCACGCAACGCCCACGCAACGCCCAGTCACTTGAGAGCAGATGTACTCGAGGTACACAATCCTACCGATGCCGAGTCTGCAATGGGATCCATCCATTGAAGAAGTGTCGGCGCTTCCTACGCCTTAGAGCCGAGGAGCGGCTCCGAGCGGTTCTCGTGAACCGCTATTGCTCGAGCTGCCAGGCCCACGAGCACTCCGACGGATCCTGTCGGCGTGGAGACGGCTGTAAGACATGTGGTCAGGATCACCACACGCTGCAGCACCCCGTGACCAAGGAGCACCAGTCACCGCCCGCGGGAGACAGTACACGGGGTGTCTCGCTCTCTCGTCGGCCGTCATCCGCCAACTCCCGGCGCGGTTCGGGTGCTTCTCGCCCTGCGTCCGCCATTTTCCGGCATTCCCAAACCGATCCACGGCCGCCGACTTCCCGGCACTCTTCGATAACTCCTCGGCATTCTTCCGCCACTGGCCGGCAGCCGTCAAGTGCTCCACTGCATTCGTCCGCCACCCATCGGGTGCCGTCCATCGCTCGTCCGCCCGCGTCATCCGCGCCTAGGCAATTTTCCGCCTCTCCTCGAGGGCCCTCGTAGGACGCGGTCGCTGTGGCTTAATGTTGTTCGGAAGAACTTGGGAATATTTAGACCAGTTGGTTTTCCTTGGGTTGGTTTTTCTTTTAAAAGCTTTTAAATGTTGGTTTTCCTTTTAAAAGAGCAGCTTTTTTTTGTATGTATCTGTGGGCGGAGAAGGAGTGCTTATATAGCACTCTCCTGAGCTGAGTATCTGTTTGTATACTTATGTTTAATCTATAGATTCCTTACGGTTTGTAATAATAAAAGTGAGGTCATTTCCCCTATTCTAACAGGCTTTGAACCTAACGTATCGTTTTTATTGTGTGTTAAAAAATCAAAAATTTTATCAAAAACAAACAAATATAAAAACCAATCTCGCGGATAAAATCAACACGATGGATAGGCAAGACTTCCAAAAAGAAGGCCTATGCTAATGTTCAAATAAACGAATCGAGCGACTCTGAGCCCGATGAAATGAAGCGGAAACCTGCCAAAAAACCTATCATGGATGATGAACCAACCACTAGCGTAGCAGCCAGAGCTGCACTAAAGGCTAAACTGGAAAAAAACTATTTCGCCCTCCTATCGATGAAGACGATATAGATGATAATGACGACATGGAAGCGGCTGATGACGATGAGGTACCTATCTCTACTAAGTCCCCCAAGAAGGACGCCAAAGTTGTCAAAGCACCCAAGGAGATCAAGCCACCACCGATTTTTATCCCGGATGTAACAAATATGAAGGCCCTCTCCAAAGCCATCTCTAGCGCCCTAGGCGACAAGGTTGAGATCACTTATAAGATCGACCAGAACAACTTCATTCAAGTCATGACCCCGAACAAGGACGCCTTTACCAAACTTAAGACGTTCCTTAGTGAAAATTAAAAGAGGTTCCAGACTTTCCAACCCATAGACGAACGTACCTACCGGGTGGTCATCAAGGGCGTCCATTACTCGACTGATCTGGAAAATATCAAAGAGGGACTCAGCCGGCTCGGGCACAAAGTCAGGGACGTACATAACCCCACATAAAGGAGTACCAAGAAACCCCTAAACATCTTTTTTCTTAACTTGAAGCCAGCCAATAACAATAAGGAGGCATTCCAAATCAAGCGGTTATGCAGCTCAGTAGTGACGGTCGAGCCGCCAATTAAATTTAACGATGTACCGCAATGCTACCGCTGCCAGGCCTATGGGCACACTCAAAGATACTGCCAGCGTTAACATCGTTGTGTAAAGTGTGCAGGTGAGCACCCAACGGGCGAATGAAAAAAGAACGCTAGCGAACCGGCCCAAGCAGGCAGATGTCCCACGGTACCAGCTTCCCACTTCGACCACAACGCTAGCAGGGTTAGCCCCAATATCACCTAAGCTGACGCAGCAAGGAATGCTGCCCCACAACCGGAGACCAGCTCTAACGCCAACCCAATCCCGCCAGGCAATCCACTGGACGCGGTTATGTCCAGAATGGAGGCCATGTTCGAGAGAGAAAGATGGAAAAAGTTATGGATCAAATGACCCAAATGATCGCCACTGTCTGCAAGTCCTTATGGAAACGGGACTAGACGTCACAATTTGGAACGCTGTCAACCACCCAAACGGAAGAGGTCGCGGGGGTGCGGCCATCCTCATCCGCAGCAGCATCAAGTACGAGACCCTGCGAGCCATTAGAGAGGACTGGGTGCAATACGCTAAAATTCAAGTCGCCACCGTCAATGGAGACATTCCATTGCTGCTGCCTACTGCCCCCCAGACACAATGTCATCGACGTTGATTTCGGGATGCTCCTGGACTCCCTCGGGCCCAAGTTTCTCATTGGCGGGGACTTTAATGCCAAACATGCCATTGGTGGGGCTCCAGAGTCAATAACCCAAAAGGCATGGCCCTAGTTAGGCAAATCTGGGCTCTTAATCTCGGCTGCCATTCTACAGGCGCTCCGACCTACTGGCCAACAGATGCGTCGAAGATCCCAGATGTCCTGGACTTCTCCATCACAGGTGGACTGGACACGGCCGGAATCCAGGTACGAGAAGGTCGCCGACCCTATTTCTGCCCACAGCGTCTCTCTATACACGTCAGCCATCCTAAGGTCGGCCCGGAAAAAGCTTATTTATTAGACGACGGACATCGGGAAATTCCAGGCCTGGATGTGCTCTGCCGCGGATCTTAACACAACTCTGGAATCCCCCGACCAGAAAGCGTATTCTCCCCTTTCTACCGCTGCTCGCCAGAAGAGGCAGCAGAAACTGAACAACTCTTGGCAGATCCCGCACGAGGCGACGACAAAATACCACCTGTGACGGAAGAGGAGACAGCCGCCCAGATTTCAGTGTTGAACAACAACAAGGCCTCAAGTGATGATGGCATCAATGCAGCCTCATTAAAACTGCTGCCACCTCCAAGCATCGAAAAAATTCTGACGAAAATTTACAATAGATGCTTAGAAATTGGGTACTTTCCGACCAACTCGAAACATGCTCTGGTAACCATGATACCTAAGACCGGAAAACCCGAAGACGATCTTGCCTCTTATCGTTCGATCGTCGTATCGATACTCTCCAAAATACTCGAAAGAGTACTGGACGAGGCTGGTCTGATCCCCAAGTACTGTCTGGCTGTAATGCTGGATGTCAAACAAGCCTTCAACCGGGTCTGGCACTCCGGTCTCCTGCTTAAATTGAATCGTTCCTGGAGGACCGCAAATTTGCGGTCAGATGCGGAGAGGCCATTTTCGAAATCCTAATCTTAATCTAAAATCTTAATCTACAAGGTGATTATTCGGCCAATTTGGTCCAACCAATGGGGATCCAACTTTGGGGCACGGCCAGCAAGACTAATATTCGGACTATCCAGACATCTGAAAATAGAGCCATCCGTCTATTCGCCACTGGGGCCCACGTCTACCACGACAACCAGACAATTTAAAACTGTCCTTTAGGGCCAACCATTAAATGTTACAGCTATGCAATTTGGTAGGTTGTATTAACTGACCAAAAATATAATCTGTACGAAGTTCCAACTTTCTATATTCAAAAACACGAAAGTTGAGTAATTTCCGATCAATCAGTTATATGGCAGCTATAGGATATAGGTCGCCGATCCTTATGAAATTTGGTAGGTCGTATTATTTTTCCAAAAATTCAAAAATTTCATACAAAATCTGAACTCTGTAACTCGAAAAACACCGAAGTTATACCATTTCCGATTAATCAGTTATATAGCAGCTATAGGATATAGACGGCCGATCCCAGCCTTTCCGACTTATATACTGCGTGCAAAGGAAAGAATGTGTGTGCAAAGTTTCAAGACGATAGCGTCAAAACTGAGAGACCAGTTCGCGTAGAAAAAGACAGACAGACAGACGGACATGCTCATATCAACTCAGGAGGTGAGTTGATATTCATTTGGACAAAATTATAATACCCTCTGCAAGGGTATAAAAAGCGAAAGCAGTCTGAAGTAAGATTAAAGGCGTGCTATTGGCTGATGGCTATATTGGCTGAAAATCCTAATCTACAAGGCGATTATTCGGCCAATTTGGACCAACCAATTGGGATCCAACTTTCGGGCACGGCCAGCAAGACAAATATTCGGACTATCCAGACATTTGAAAATAGAGCTGCTGCCACAGCAGCAGCTGCTTATCGTAAGCAGCAGCAACTACATCCAGAGACTACACAACCACCCGAAAGAGTTGGGGACCACTCTCCTCGACAACAGCAAACAGATGCGGCGGCTGCGCAGAACTCACCCGTAGGACCTCACCCGGAAGAAGAAAGTAACTAACAAAGTTACCTTCCTATGAAAAAAATGGTTTAGGGAGAACACCGTTGTTTAAATATAGCACAATAGGAAATTATGTTTAAAGAAGTAGAGAACATGTTGTCATTAAGATTAATAGAGGAATCCAAGAGTCCATGGAGCAGCAATTGCGTTCTTGTTAGAAAGGTACCCAAGGTTCTTTTATGTTTAGGTTCCAGGGAAGTAAACGAACTCACGATCAAGGATGCGTATCCACTACCTCATGTCGATGGCATACTTATACTATAAATGAAACGCGGCTCAAACTCTGTGCAGATCAATGGACATAGTTATACCAACAACCCTGCGCACGAGAGTATTCGTATACTTGGACGATTTGCTAGTTTTGTCAGAAGATTTCAAGTCACATCTGAAACTGCTGGAAGAAATCGCAAGCCATTTGCGAAAGGCAAACCTGACAATTAATATAGCCAAGTCGAAGTTGTATTATTTTGCCAAAGGTAGCATTCGTACCAAATCCGAATCTCTAGCTTTAAAAACACCGAAGTTATAGCATTTCCGATCAATCAGTTATATGGCAGCTATAAGATATAGTCGACCGATCCTTATGAAAATTGGGTCGTATTATTTAGGTCGTATTATTTTGCCAAAAGCAGCATTCGTACAAAATCTGAACTCTGTAACTCTAAAAACACCAAAGTTATTCCATTTCCGATCAATCAGTTATATGGCAGCTATAGGATATAGTCGACCGATCCCGGCCGTTCCGACTTATATACTGCGAAATTCGGCATGTTGTATTATTTTGCCAAAAATAGCATTCGTGCCGAATCCGAATTCTCTAGCTTTAAAAACACCGAAGTTATAGCATTTCCGATCAATCAGTTATATGGCAGCTATAAGATATAGTCGACCGATCCTTATGGAAATTGGTAGATCGTATTATTTTGCCAAAAGCAGCATTCGTACAAAATCTGAACTCTGTAACTCTAAAAACACCAAAGTTATTCCATTTCCGATCAATCAGTTATATGGCAGCTATAGGATATAGTCGACCGATCCCGGCCGTTCCGACTTATATACTGCGAAATTCGGCATGTTGTATTATTTTGCCAAAAATAGCATTCGTGCCGAATCCGAATTCTCTAGCTTTAAAAACACCGAAGTTATAGCATTTCCGATCAATCAGTTATATGGCAGCTATAGGATATAGTCGGCCGATCCCGGCCCGTTCCGACTTATATACTGCGTGCAAAGGAAAGAAGGGTGTGTGCAAAGTTTCAAGTTTCACGATAGCTTTAAAACTGAGAGACAAGCTTGCGTAGAAACAGACAGACAGACACACGGACATGCTTAAATCAACTCAGGAGGTGATCCTGATCAAGATTGTATATACTTTATGGAGTCGGTTATGTCTCCTTCAATGCGTTTCACACTTTTGATCAAAATTATAATACCGTCTCCAATGGTGTAAAAATAGCATGTTAATCTATACTTCTGGCACTATCGCCAGAACTAGGAGGATAGAGGACAACATGGAAGTTATCCTGCCGGAAAGGCTGTAGCATAGTTAAATAATTTAATGGAAATGGAGGACGATACTGATTTTTCAAACGATGAGGACCTGGATATCGAGGCAGTGGCTCTCATTTGTTGGAATTGTGGAAAGGAAAGGAATACGTAGGAAACGTAAGGTGTGTTGTTTCGGATGCGGAGGACCTAATATCTATAAACCGTCCCGCGCGAACTGTTTAAAAAACTCAGCGTCCGACTCAGCGAGTTTAAGTAAGACAAATCAAGAACAAGTAGGAGATCTAAAAAAAAATATAGCGTAAAGAAAATTAGAATTAGAGTTTCAGGGGGGCAGGAGGTCTTTCGTAGAAACTTTAAGCAGATTAACTTTGCAACAGTGTATAGTGAAAAGCTCGGTCAAAAGTATGTCAAAGCTAGGATAAGGAAGAGGACCGACGAGGCGACCTATGAATTAGAAGATAGACAAGGACGATTTGTCGGAGTGTTCCATGCAAAAGACTTGCGGCAGTGAGTCTTGCCTCTGTGAATGATCTGTTTAAGATCCGTGGCGATCCTAATCCAGCTCTTGAGAAAGGATCATATTATAACAGAAGCAGGCGGACATAAAAACTAAGTGACAACGCCCAAAAGTATCGATAGGAAAAAAGAGTCAGGAGTTGGCAGCCCAGCAACAGGGTGGATAAGGTATGATCAAACGAGTGCTGGAAAAGGCTGGCCGGCCATAGGAAGCGTGTTTTCTTTTTTACTTTGAACCGACGACAACAAAGCAAGTTAACTTCAATAGAAGGAGGATACAAATTATTCGACGCAAGGAAAAGAGAAACACGTGGTACCACAGCGGAGCACGATACTCTTGCTCTGTGAGGATACAACAGTTCACAGCGGGAGAAGTGAATTTTATTCGGGCAAGCCGGCAACGGCTATGGCTATATCGACTCAGATGTTGATGCTCATCAATAACTTACTTTATGGGGTCGGTGACGGAGATATACCCTAATACTCTACGAGTATCGGGTCAAAAAAGGACGTTACTTTGAGGACGTTTGAGTAGCTGTCTTCGTGGGGAAGGAGAATAAAGGTGGAACGCATGGGATAGCATTTGCGACATCCCAGGAGAAGCGAGGAGGGACGGAGTAGGCAGATTCAGCAGATAGAGGATCAAAATAATCTTATTCTCATCGAGAACCGCGCCTAACCTCATTCCATTACGGCGGAGTTCAGCCTAACCTCATCCGACGAAGGCAAATCCAAACACGTTGGCATGAAGCTAACAATGACCTGCCCGCAGGTCATTCACGATCGCGTTAATACTCGAAAGAAAGAAAAGTGACCCAAAGGCAGGCGACAGTGCGTCGTTTTTTTGTTTGTAAAGGGCTTAACAAGTTCAGGAAGCATTTGTCGACCCTTAAATTTTACATTACTATCTCCACAGGTGGCATGATGAAAGTGCTTTCGCAGTAATTCGATAAAGTGGTGAGTGATGAATTGGAATAAATCCCAAATTTACTCGTTGCTTTCTGAACTTTGGTCCAGCTCTCAAGCTCGGGTATAATCATCGCGATAATCCTACAGCGGCAGTTTCATTAATGCAGAACAATTAAATCGACTTGTTACTTCCAAGATCGTGGTCCAGAGCCCTGATTTTTTATACAATAGTATAATTCTCGCTCTAATGTTCACTTACGCGCACGCCCGCCTACATTTCTCATTTTATTTTTTCTTGCAACCTTTAACAACTACGATTAACCGGTTAAGATTTTAAATTTCATTTTATTTTAAGCCCAACAGGACGCTGTTAAAGGAGTCTTCAGTATGGAAAGATCAGTAAGATGCGCTTTTCGACAGGCTAAGCGCGCATTCGATTGATTTCGAATTCTATGATGGATAGCAGGGACCTTGCGGGAGAGAGGAATTTCAAAGGAACCCACCCACTAGCCGAAGAGGCCATCGTCAGCAATCGCGCCCGCCTCATCTTTCACCCGGTGTTTTTGAAGTCAAGGTTCGTTACACACCTTTGAAATGCCCGATTGCCATCTGGTACGGTTGCAGTTTGAAAAACCACCTTTCTAATCTTTCGGACACGTTCTTAACGAACATAATCCATTGAAGGAAGTGCTCCGTAAGCAGCTCACATGACATTAGCTCAATGTACGGACGAAAACGTTCTACCGCTAACACTGCAAAATAATCCTTTTCCGTTACGCTGCTGTGTTGGGTTCAGTTTTTGCGAAAATAAGGCTATGCAATATTCGTTCTCATTATTTGCTATCTGGAATAATACGCCTATCCCGGTATCTGAAGCATCGCACTGTACATAAAATATATTCTTTAAATCGGTATGTCTCCAGAATGGCTCCCTCCGCCTTCTCCTTCATGAACAATTTTTGCTTTTTAATTGTTTCCGTCAGAGCCAGCTCTGCTAAGTTCCGTATGAACATCCGCACTTCTTTGGCACTTTTAGGGACCATTTCCCTTTTGTTCAGCTCCACTTTTTCTGGATCCGTTATTTCAACTAGAATCACAAAATACTGCTCCAGCAACTCTTCCTGCCGTTGCACACTGTTCCCAATGCCCAATATTCTTGCACAAGCATAAACTTTAAACTTAGCACACTATATAGTAATTATGTATTCAAAGTGTGGACAAAATTTTGTGCCGATCGGGCCACGCAATCCTTTCCGCCACATAGAAACCCAATGTACAAAAATTTACTAAATATCCATGAAAATTGGGCCAATATATTCAACAAATTTTCAATATATACTAAATAACTTTGGTAAATATCAACGCAGTCTTCTTCCTCCCTACCAATCTTCAACTTCAAAACTAAATAATGCATCTTAAACAATTATAATATATTTACTTAATAAATTTAGTGGTGGTAAATAATAGTGGTGCCCAAGCACACGGGAGAGCATACCAATGCTCCATATCTCCATATAAATAGAATACTTTGGTGGGATAATAAAGTTAAAGTGGGATAATAACAATAAAGTTTTTCCCATACATGTGGGTGCACTGAAAAATAAAATTATAGTAACATACACAAGGGACTTAAAAAAATCAATATTCAATTTTGGCAGAAACAGAAACAAGAATGAATTTCTTGCACTGAAAAGTTTTCGGCACTCCGACAACAAAATTCATTCGGATTAGCACGATTGAGGAGAATAAGAAAAACACGAAAAATTGTTATTGCAATTTCCCTTTGCCTATGCTGCGACCAACGAAGCTTATGGCGTGAGCAACGGAACCTTATGGCGTGAACAGTCTCACACAACTCCGTATGCATGAGCATTTGCAAAAACAAATGAGCAGCGAGAGCAATGGGATGAGCACCACTGATCTAAATCAAAGGAATAGGCATTTATACATTCAAATGTATCCAAGTCATCTTCATCATCGTCATCTATAGTAGGATAGAACTATTAAGGAAATTGATATTTGGTGGTGTTAAAAGATCAATAACTTATAATGGGTAACTGCTGGGTTTTTTGTTTTGATGTACTCTTTCCTTGATGTGGATTCTAGAAACCATCGGATATGATGAATCAAGTGCTCTACAAAAAACATTCATCATAGTGTTTAAGCGACTATTTTGTCCTGCATACGAACGTCTATCATTTTTATAAATTTTGTTCCGAGTTTCGGATGCATTTTTGCCTAGGCAGCCAAGTGGAAGGGATGATGCGAAAACGATCTGGGCCCCAAGAGTTAGTACTATATGTATGTAGCTGACATTGGGTACCAGGGGATATATACAAAAATGCAGTTTTTGCGCAGAAACTTTAAAATTTTAAAGCATCTATTTCAACCTTGTTCGAAATTGCTATTAAAATAAAATATACATTTTTCAAAATATCCTGGTCGAACCCAAGAGCATTTGCTAATTTTTCGGTATGCAAAAATGCTCTCCTCGCTGTGTTCCCGTCGTTGGTACTGCCGCTTCCATTTGCTTTGGGGCTATCCACATGGAGCCCAAGCTCCTCCCATAACACAGTGCTACAGTGTTTTGGAACTTTTGAAGAGACCTAGTAGGAATTGTTTATTAGGTCAAATATAGTACAAAACAGTGTTTGAAATATTTCTAACACCCTCAAAATCTTGATTTATTTAGAAAAAACGTTTTTTTTTGAGTGTTTTGCTCTTAAAAAGTCCTGAACGTGTAATTTTAGGCCGATTTTAAAATGGTTCACGTTTTTCAATAGTTAAATGTTGTAGCTTTTGAAAAAAAATGAAAATTGTTGAAGTTATAATGCTTTTCCCAAAACAAGTCAGTGCAATTTTACTAGCGCTTGGGAGAAAAAGTGCGTAAAAGAAAGGAATAAGCGAAATGGAAGGGCACACTATTGCTCCGAAACGCTAGAAAATGAGCACTGAGTTGTTTTGGGAAAAGCGTTATAACTTTAACAGTTTTTATGATTTCGTAATGAAATCGGTCTCGTTTTATTCAGGATTAATGAGACAATATTAGAATAATATAGTAGCATAATATGCTCGGCTGTGTGATTTAACAAGTTCTGTAATGAGACAGACTCGACAGATTGTATAATTTAGGTCTGCATTTATCTCCATATCTTCCAGTCTAATGTACTGTTTTTTGGTAAAGCCATTCTCCATCACAAAATTTAAAGCTTCTTCTGGATTTAATGGTACAAGCTCAGCTTTTTTTATTGCTTTCTTCACTGGCCTCAAGCACGCTTTCTTGGCAGCGATAGCACTTGCATAAGCAAGTTATCATTTTTTGCTGAAAATTCGACGACTAATCTATAATTTCATCTGTATCATCATAGCATAATCGTGGCCGTCCTCCACTATTGGGGGATTCTTTAATATAGTCTAATGGCTGAAATTTCGCTTGAGAACGTAATGCTAGAAAAGTTTCTTTCTTATCTTGGAACTATCCGAGCATTTTTTTATTCCAGCATCAATATAAGCAACAAAGCTCTTAATCCTCTTTTTCAAAGGATCCTCTATGTTTTACTTCAGCTTTCCAATTCGATGCTGCAACACAAAGTTGTAAATGCTTTCGGTTGCGCGTCTATATGCCAGCTAATACTCAAGCATTACTGCATAACTTATTTGTATGTTGTCCAGCAAAAAGTTTTTTTTTTGTAAAATGGAGCAAAAACGAGCAAAATGTCTTTTATGTCTTTTTTTTTTATCAAGAGTATTAGATAAATTTAGAAATAAATAAATCTATAAATCTAGATATATAAGGGCCTTATATATTATAAAATATCATTCATAACCACAATTTCGTGGGATTGGTGAACATTGCGATCAGTGGCGGATTTAACAGGTGGGGAAACGCGCGCTTTCGTCCCCCCGACGAAAGGCTTTCAGGGCCCCTCTTGCTGAAAGTTACACCTTCGATTTCTTTTTTTTATTTTTTTGTTGAAAAAATGTTTCGGTGAGTTTCTTGTGGACAGCACAATTTCAATTTTCATTCAGGGGACCCCTGTTATCAGAATAATTGCAATGCTTGATAACTATCGTAACTATCGATAATTTACTATCGTAAATTGAATATAAAATCAAATAACTTTTGGACCTGAAAAAATTTTTCCACTGGCCCTTTTTCCTTAAATCCGCCACTGATTGCGATAGAACAGACGATAGAGCTTAATTTGAACTCGCCAGCACTAAAGTCTTCATTCTCAGCCTAAAAAACCCTGAAAGAAGGAACGGCCCAGCTCAAATACATAAGAAGATGCGCAGCGCGAAGCTGTCAACATTTTGTTACCATTCCTCTTGTTGTTACTGGAAAGCCACATGTAAAGATAAAATACAAGCCGCTTGCCTTGAAAGTAGTTGTTTGTTGTTGGTAGCGCACCAGAGAGCAATCATAATGACAAATTAAGTTTTTTGAAAAGGAAGGAGTAAAGGCACTAGCGGCATTGCTTACTGGAGGTTTTCTGACGTTTCAGGTTGGGATAAAATAAACTAGCCGGGAGGTCAATAACCTTCGCAGGCAGAAAGCCTACACAAAACGGCTGACTTTTACTGAAATAAGACAAAAGTCATCATTGAAAACGGGAAATGTTTCTCCGGAACTTCAAATTTAAGATTAACGAATTTGAGGGCGTTGCCCTCAAGCATATTTTCTAACGAGCCTAGCAAAGGCGAAATCACTGGGCTTTAGGATAAACTGGAACATATATTTCTCTTTTTCTCTCCATAGCTGGTAAAAATAAAAGAGGCTGCAAAATGAGACCCAGCGGAAGGAGCCCCACCAGAGCGTGATCCAATTTAGCTTTATAGCTCAGGTAGTTTTTTTTTTTTTTTTTTTTTTTGCGGTCTTTTAGAATTTGTAAATGGCTTGTGCATCAATAAGAATATCAGCTAGCATTCATGTATTCATCATAAAGCTTAGAGGCCCAGACGACCGAGGGGCGCTTAGAAACGATTTGTTAATATAAATTAAGCTATTTGTAATATATATTTTTTTTTTGTAACATTTGAAAGTTTTATTTACAATCTGTCCTCAGTTAGGGACAATAATTAAATTTTTTAAGTTAACCTTGACAATAGGGGTTTGATAAATACAAGGTATGAATCTAAAAAAAGTTAATTTAGTAAATCCAGTGGATGCTTCCTCTTGAGTCTTCTGATGGTGGTGCTGCTGTCCAGCAAATTGGTGGCACATGTGTTTGGATGTCGTGAAATTTTAAATTATGTATTTTATTAGAGGGACAGGAAAGAGATGTTATAGAGTAGAGACCATTGTAGTTCAAAACTAATACCCTAAAAGGGTCATGCAGTGCATATGTCGAACTACAATGGCTAAGGAACAGAGGACTAAAGTTTCGAGTCCTTCTATTAGGAATGTTAAATTTTAAGCGTGTTAGTAAATTCTGGCTATCTACATCCCCAATAATAAGGTTATGCAGAAAGACTACACCGAGCATTGTCCTACGATTTGTTAAGCTAGGTAAGTTTATGAGTAAGAGTCTACTATTATAATATGGAAGGTGAAGATTTGCATCCCAGTTAAGACCTCTAAGTGAAAAAGTTAGGAAATTCGTTTGTACGGATTCTATGCGGTCCTGATGTACTTCGTATTGTGGACTCCAGACACATGAATCGTCTCCAGTATTGGACGGACCAAAGAAATGAATAATTTTTTGGTTATATAGGGGTCATTAAATTCTTTTTACCACCTTTTTATAAAACCAAGGACTCCTTTAGCCTTATTAACTATTAAGGAAATATGGTCGGCAAATTTAAGTTTGATGTCTAATAAGATGCCGAAATCATTAACCTGGGTTAATTTTTCTAAGGCAATCCCATTAATAAAATACGTAGCTTGCAGAGGGCAAGAACGATAAAAAGACATATGCTTGCATTTTGATCCATTAAGTATTAAATAATTAGCTAAACACCATTTTTGAAAATTATCAAGGTCAGACTGAAGACTGCATTGCAATGTGCCAAATAGGAAGCCGAAGCGGGAGCTTTGGAGAGTGCAAAGGAAAAATGCAGAAATAATGATAAGGGGAAGAAGCAGAGCTGAGCTATGCTTGAAATTGAATTTAGACAAATTATTCATTCGCCTTCAAACAACAGATTTAACCGACAAACAGTAAATACAGACTAAAATTAAACAAAATTTAAATACTCTTAGTTTATAATTTTAAGAATGGTGTATATTATTATTCTCTTATCTATTCTCGGGTGGGTTCCACTGCCGAGAATACTTTGCAAATTTTTCAAAAGGAACACCGGTCATCTCCTTTCCATAGTCAAGCCTAGTACTTAGAGATGGAGAAACATCGATGCCAACATCGATGACATCGATGTTTTTGGAACATCGGCAACATCGATGTTTACCGGGGCAACATCGATGTTTTCCCATTTAATATTAAAGGTACATAAAGGAAGATTGACACACATATATCATTTAATTTCATTTTGTATTATTAAAAAAATATTGCTATTTAAGTTATATTTAGTAAAGCTGGACAACTTATTAGTCAGCGTCAAAAGCGGCTATCATCAACCGTTGAAGATATACTACTCTTCTCAAACAAAAACCAACTTTTCAATAATATGTAAATATGTATAGTAGAGTTAGGAATAGTGCAGTAAGAATAGTAAAGTAAAGATGGAATAGTAGGGATAGTAAAGTAAGGATAGTAAAGTAGACATAGTAAAGTAGAGATAGTAAAGTAAGGATGTTTAGCAGAGCTTGTAAATAACTGTCAACCGTTTTTTTTCTTGCGCTCTCGTTGCGAGCAGAACCGAAAAAGTTCATACTCTCTCGCTCTCGCTCTGAGCAAGAGACTTTTGCTGTCCTTAATTCTGTTTTCTGTTGAGCGCTTTTCGTTGAGCCTTTTTTATTTCGGTCATTTAATGAGCAGTGCGTGAAGAGCGGAACGAGAAACGCTCGCACAAAGAGGGTCAGCAAAAGACCGATTGACCGAAAAACTCAATGCAAACGGTCTTTTCATTTACTTTCTTTGTTGTTGCTTTCGTAATTATTATGTTTTGACTGCAAAAAGAATGCAAAAAAAGTTTTAGACAATGTTGTTTTTAGATTTTTTTTAATTTTATAATATATTATATTCATATTTTTTGTAAATTTTTTTATATTTATGTGTTAAGCTTAACAACTAGTAAGGAGTTTAAATTTTCTGCACTAATCGAACTTCTTCGTTCACTTAATATAAAATGTAGGGCTGAGAATGCCCGTTCGACGGAGACTTGCGTTGCAGGTGTAGCCAGCACAACCTGCGCTAGTGCACTCATATGCGGCATCCTAAGTTTCAAATCATTGAAAAAATCCAATATGTTGCAATTTAATGGCAAGCGACCAAATGTTACGTCGAAGTTTTCAATGTCAGCATAAATTTTGGATAGTTTTGTAGAAACTTGATCTTCTTTGTATTCCGAAACTGTCTGAAAATCGTCCAAAAATGCCGAGAACAGAGACTTCTCTTCAGATGAGGATGCGGTTGAAATTGACGAGGCAGTGGAAGCAAACATCTCTTCATGCACAGGAGTTTCGAGCGATGGAACATTTCGTGTTTGTGCCTTAAATAATAAAGCGATAATAAGTATAAAATGTATTTTAGTTTAGTACAAGTATTAGTTTTTGACGAAGACAATTTTAATTAGAGTCTCAAACCTACAACAGAAACAAAACAGGACCCACATTTCAAACATTCTACGACATACGGCTTACTTCTTTCAACTCATGTAAACGAAAAGCAGTTTTTTTTAAATTAGCCTTTGCTAAGGATTTTTGATTGGTCGACAACATACAATTTACACGAGGATCCATGTAAATCGCTGCCAACAATGCATCATTTTCTAATAATTTGGTTTCTCTTATTTTGATTTGTGCCGATAGTTTTTTTTTAATTAAATTGTAGCTATTATCGCATTTCAATTTGAGTTCCATCCATACTACGAAGAACTCACTATAAACTAAATCTTTGTTTTGTAGCTTTAGGGTTGCCTGGTACGTGTCACTGAAAGCGTCAATGTACGTCTCGATCCAATCCCAATCGGCCTCTACACAAATATTTGGCCGCGTTGCCAGGAAATCCTTTAAGTCCAATAATTTCTTAGGCATTAAATACGTCGAATTCCACCTTGTAGCAACGTCGAGCGATGGTATGTTTTTTTCATTCTCAACTAAAACACGTCTGCATAGATTTTATAAATATGAAGTATTTATAATATATAAAACTAGCAGTACCCTGCCACGTTTCGCTGTGGCATATTGTTGTTGCACGCATAAAAAATAAGTCAAACAAAAAAGAATAATTTTCAAATTAATTAAATTCTGTAATACTTGTGGGTATACAATATTCTTTGTTTCTCCTCCTTAATCATTCATTAAGGTATTTTAGTACAGTAGTAACAACATCATGTAGGTCTGGATCGACTTCATGATCAGGAATCTCGGCACATATGATATCATCTATTTGGTCAGGCTGAATTCTTTCCACTAACCAAATAAGAATGTGTGCGTGCGGCAGGCCTCGCTTTTGCCATTCGATTGAATACATCCAGCATCGAGTATCTCCAAAGACGCGTTGTTTAACAATAAAGTTCATCAGGGACCGAATTTTTTGCCTGAATATACGTGCTGTGATGTCGTGTCTATCATTCGATGTTTGTCCGGGAAGCAGCAATTGAGTAATTTCTATCCATTTTGGATTACAGGTAAAAGTAATAAAGAGATCTGGCCGGCCGTAATGACGAACATATGTCATTGCATCTTGTGCATATTCATGCATATGACGTGGGCTACCAATGTACGTCGCCGGCAGAATAGTTAATCGACCAATATTAGCTGCATTTCCTTCAGTACTAACTGCATCGCGTAAATGGATGTACTCCTCAGAACGCAGTTTGGCTTGGTTCAACCTAATAAATGTTAAACGTTCCGTTTCTATTTTTACATACATGTCAACGCAATACTGCTGAAACAATCGACGAAACCGCAGCAAATAGTTGTCAGCATTTTGACGAATCATCAAACGATATGCATAATAATTCATTGAGCTAACTTTCTTTGTAGTTTCTTCACCTGAAATTAAAAATTTGATAATTAACCATTTCAAAGGCAAATAATACAGTTTACTTTACCATTCAATGGATTTATCATTTTAATATTAAAATAATATCCATCTTCTCCTTTCCAAAACATCAGTGGGTATTGCAATGCGTCATATGATCGATGAGTTTCCGATATTTGTTGCAGTTGCCCAGTATCGCGACGTGTAAGCACAATATCGCGTTTTTCAAATTGTTCACCAACAATCAGGATGGCAACTTCGTCTACTGTTGGAGCATTAAATGTGCGTTCCTGTGTTCCAGATGGTCGTTTATCTGCTTTGATGACAACTTTATAGTCATCATTTGGCATGCGCTCTAAAGCACTCTTAAACAACCTGACCAACGCATGATGTTCATGAAGCAGACACTGCAAGTCTTGAAGAATTGCTCGCTTCATTCCTGCATTGATTCCTAGGCGTCGATCAAGTTGTTCTTCCATGTTGCCCATGAAATATATTTGTAAAAATTTATTCTGTGTATCTTCGAAAGGTAGTAATGATCCAATTCGATGGTGAATCTGTCCTTGTATCTACAAAATAAAAACCAGATTCTTTAACTACATTCTATGTAAGTACAAAAATAAATACCTTAAATGTCGGATTAAAACCTCCTTCTTCGATAATGTCTGCCCCAAATGACGTCATTTGGAAACAACTATTGTATTTTCGAGTATTTGCAAGAAAGTGGCGTGATTCTTGTGTTTCGCCGCAAAACAATGAATACAATGGCTCTTGTGGCGGAGTCAACACTGGCAATTTCACTTTACCATTAACGCAGCATAATCCAGGCGTTTCTCCGGAAAACTTTAATGCACCACAATACTCGCAAACAACGTCCATTTGCCCAATGCAAACGCTAGGATGCAAGCTGTAATCATTTCTGCAATCGTATCGAAACGCAGCTCGATTCAAATCAGCTAAATATCTGCGTCGCAAATTGAAATCTATTTGAGAAGCACGAAGTCGAGCCATACTATTGCGGCGCTGTTCACGTGCAATTTCTCGTTCTTCTTCAGTCCTTTCATATGCAATATTTTGTATTCTTCTTGCATTACGGCTTTGTCGGGAAAGATTCGACCGTCTTGGTCGCATTATTAATTAAACTTCACTTCACTTCAATCCACTTGTTAATTATTTATTTAATAGAAATAGTTTTAATATTGATTTCAGCGCAACACAATCTTTTTGGTTCGTTGTTAAATTTGAGAGCCTGACTATGAATTTGACTTCGTTTGTAACTGACATTTTGACATTTGACATTTTCTTCTTAGCTGTCTGCCTAAATAAAAAAGTATGGGCCAGGGAGGAACGCTGTCGAACGGGACAAAAAGTATCCTATGTCCTTCTCCTGGCTCTAAGCTACCTCCCTACCAATTTTCACTCAAATCTGTTCTTCCGTTCTTGATTTATAAGTGGTGTAACATAAAACACGATGTTCTTTTATATATATAGATGTAAAATATTATATAAATACTATATAAAATTATATAAAATATATATTTATATATACATATACATATATATATATTTATCTATTATTTACCCCGATTTATCCCGATTGGAATATAAATTTATATATTTGTACTTCTATAACTTATAACTTACCTATATGTTTCTGTGCGACAGGCACTTATTTTATCGGCGATCTCCTTTGTTTTATTTACATCAAATACGCACAGTTGCAGAGTGTGTGCTGCACATCTCACTAGGTGAATATTAGCCAGTTCAATAGAATCCAGTTCTTTCAGAAGATTCTCACTTTCTATGTCTTCTTCAAAAAGGGATTCCTCTGTCGCATCATTTAATACCTGGACGGCTTTTATCATGTTTCGTCCATTATCAGACGTAATGCTGTGTACGAGAATATGAAATTTAAACAAAAAAAAATCACATATTTTTGTACATACAAAATTTTATGGAATTCAATTTTTACCTGTAAATCTGATCAAGGGATATGCCATAATCATCTAAGATTTGTAGAATTTTTGTTTTCATATATACTCCAGTGTGAGATTCCCCGAGCTCAATCATGCCCAAGGTCTTCACAACAATCTCGGTTTTAGCCAGGCTTGCGTGGATCATTTGCAAATTGATGCCTAGAATGGCTTTATTCATTCTGGTGGCAACGTCGATTTTCAGCGACACCATCTTTCCCCTCGCAAGTGCCCTTATATTTTCTTTAACAAGCTGTTCTTTGATTGACACAAAATTCATAATATTTCTAGACGTTACAGGGTTCATGCCAAGTGCATTATATATTGGATCCATTATTTCGTTGAACCCTTCACTGTCTAGAAATTTAAATCGTTTTTCGTCTGTGGTTACAATTTTGATCAAAGAAGAAACAATTGCTTGTTCACTCGTTTGATACGATATTTTTCGTTTTTCTTCGCTGTCTGTTAACTTTGTAGATCCAGAATTATTCCACTCGTTGAAAATGTCCATATGTTTCGTTGTTAGATGGCGTCTTAAATTTGTGGAATGATTCCCGGACAATTTAATTCCGCAAACATTACACATCGATTTCTTTTCGACCGAATTGAATTTAAAAAATTGATGCACATATTTGTTACTGTCTCTTCCCATTTTACAAAAATAATTAGTTAACACAGTTAAACAACGCAACTTAACACACTCAATACACGACCGCAATTAAACATCTAACGATTTGCTTGCCTATGCGTGTAAATGTATACCAATACATACGCAAAAGACTTTTTGCTTCACTGAAAACGACAAAACGGTCTTGGAACAACCGAAACAAAACAGAATACAAAAAATCGGTTTCGCTCTGAGCGCGAGCGAGCACATTAAAGAACCCATGAAACGGTTACTCTCTGAGTCTTTTCGTAAAGAGTCAGAAAGAGACACTTATTTGCAGACAACGAGAAACGGTCGACAGTTATTTGCAAGCTCTGATGTTTAGGGATGTTTAGTCATGTTTAGGGATAGTAAAATATCCACAAAGAAGTATTTTTTTTTGTACCATGTATGTGTATAATGAAATATTTAGTTTTGTGTTGTTTTTCTTTTCGTCTTTATTTAAAAAGTTAATAATAAAAGAAAACGAGAATGAACGTGGATAATTTTGTATATATATTTTTTTTTATTAATTTTGAAAACTAACAAGAAAGGAAAGCTAACTTCGGGCGGAGCCGAAGTTGATATACCCTTGCAGTTAAAACCGGATATATATCGCAAACATCGGATTAAATTGGCCGATCCTTATGAGATAAGGATGGCATTATGAGGCATAATAATATAACCAATTTATTACAATAAAAAATCTAAAACAAAGAACCAAGCTTCCATCTTCAAAAATACCAAAGTTGGTATTTTTACCAAATACCATCTCCGATCGTTTAGTTATATGGCAGCTATAAGATATAGTCGGCTGAACGTTATGCAATTTGGTAGGTTGTATTATTTTGCCAAAAATAGCATTCGTTCCAAATTCGAATTCTCTAGCTTTAAAAACACCGAAGTTATAGCATTTCCGATCAATCAGTTATATGGCAGCTATAGGATATAGTCGGCCGATCCTTATCAAATTTGGTAGGTCGTATACCATTTCCGTTCAATCAGTTATATGGCAGCTATAGGATATAGTCGGCCGATCCCGGCCGTTCCGACTTATATACTGCGTGCAAAGGAAAGAAGGGTGTGTGCAAAGTTTCAAGACGATAGCTTTAAAACTGAGAGACTAGAAACAGACAGACGGACAGACAGACAGACGGACAGACGGACATGCTCATATCAACTCAGGAGGTGATCCTGATCAAGAATATATATACTTTATAGGGTCGGAGATGTTTTTCGCCAAAAACATCGAAAACATCGATGTCCGTTAACATCGATGTTTCTCCACCTCTACTAGTACTCTGACGACGAAAATTCGCTGTCACACGTGTGCTAGCCAAATCGCTCTTTATTTAGCTACTGAGCTAGTGTGTCCAAAAAAATGAAGGAAAAGGGTAATACTGAACAGCTGTTGTTTGTAAACAAAAAACAAATAAGCAAAAATGAATTCAAACTGATTGGATTTTGGTGTTTTCTTTATGTATTTCGCCGCTAAGGAGCTGATTAAGAAAAAGAATACTGGGTCAAAATCAAAATCAATCACAAATCCTTTCAATGCCATTTTATGGAATTAAAATGCCCCTTGTGGGTCAAATCCCATATTATGGGCTTCGCCTTGACCGCATTAATTAGCTTGACTTTATCCTCGCGGGCCGAACATTTTTCGGTCCAACAAATTTTTCTCTCAATTTTCGCTCCATGTTTTGGCTATCAAAAGAAATCAAATGAATTCTTTTTACACCCCAAAATCAGCTGTTTATTTTTTTGATCCGGCAACGCCATTCAAATTCTTAGCCATAATTTTCGTCGTCAGAGTACCGGCAAAATCTAGGTGTCAAAAATTTCTTCTTCTTCCTTTTTTCACATCGTTTTTTTTATATGGAGTTTGGCCGCTGTCACACGTGTGACAGCGGATTTTCGTCGTCAGAGTACTAGGCTTCAATTTTCAAAAATGTTCGACGCTCATCAAAAAACCCATTTAGGGTTCCAGGAAAATTTGTAAGATTCCCGCCAAAGAATTTTGGGGTTTCTGAAAATTTGGCGTTCTCAGGGCTTACAAAAAAATACAGCCAGCAAAAATAAGGTTCCAAAAAACACGATGGAACAATTTTTGAACCGTCCGGACGCGTCCCGGTCATCTCAATATTTCCGCGTTTCCCTGTGCTGCCACCCAGAACCAAACACTGGGACCTGGATAACATAAATTTTATATACTAAATACACACCATACCAAAAATACTAAAAACGAAAAATACTTGCTCCTAAAATACTCTTATCTTTACATTTTTTGGATTTCTAATCCTGGCTACACTGTAGACAAATATATTAGGGTTTATTCATATAATCCTGAAGAATTGATGAAAATTACTTATTATTACAAGAATAACTTAACTAACCGATGCATAATAAAATAAATCGTATCTAATCTCATCGTAAGTATTAAATAATCAAAAAATTATACTTTTATATAAATACTTATGTACATATGCTGAGAATAAACAAAAAACATTTTTACACGGGTATTCAGGGAAAATTATATGTATCTTAATAATGTTATTTTTATTATAACTAATGTAGCTTATCTTTTTAATCTGTATCTTTAAATTCATTCATCTGGTGGGATATTTTTATTTCTAATGTAATTTGGAATAATACTTCTACATGTACGTATGTACATATTGTTTTTCAAGACGTACACAGCAAAACCATGGACAAAAAGATTTCATCCACTTCTCAGCCACGCATATTGAAAAAAAAACATTTTAGAGTAAAACATCAAAAAGTAAAACTGTTTAGAGCTAATGAACCGATTCTAAGCGTTTTTATGTGGGGAATTAATCACACTGTGAGTACTTATGTGTGCATATTCTATTAGCATGCAACTTGCATTCATTTATTTTAAATTTCAGATTAATGAGCTGAGCCATGTAAATATACCTGTAATGCTGCTGCCAGACGACTTTCGGGCTTATTCCAAAATAAAAGTTGATAATCACTTGTTCAACAAGTATGAATAGAGTTGATTACATGATTAAAATTAAAAATACAAATATAAAATACAAGAATAGAAAACAAGTTTCGGCCAGATCCGAAGTTGATATATCCTTGCAGTTAAGTATATGGATACTTATTCAGAAAATCAGCCATAGTTGACCTCTGCCTTTGAAAATGTCATTAACAATAATTTATTACAATACACATTTTTAAAAAACATTCTAGCAAAGCTTCTATTTTTTAATGGCAGGTGCAGGATTAGGTCCATTAGAAATCTTTACTGTGGTATATACTGCTTTTTAGCTTGCAAAGGCACGAAAGGAATATGCAACGATTAAAATGGATAACTTTAAAACTGAGAGACAAGTTTGCGTAAAAACAGAGACGGACGGACATGCTTATAACAACTTAAGAGTTGATCCTGTTCAAGAATATATCTAATGGGGTTCTTCACTAAGATGCACACTTTTCACCAAAATTATAATATCGCTTGAGCGAGTACAAAAATACGCTGACGAAAGGCATAGAAAAAGGTTTTAGAAACAAAATTACTTATCTTCAACCTAAATGTTTTCATTCAGGCTTAGTTAATATATTTCCCTATATTTGTTGCTTTATTCCTCTACTTGTTGCATAAGGGTCTAGGGATTATGTTTAATATAATGATAAATATAAATAAAAGTTGACAGTTTTGTTTAAAAAATTTGAGTAGTTTCAAAACTCAATTAGTATACAATAGTTAAAGATATTGAGTCCTAATACCTACTGGTTTCTTGAATTAAAGCCTGCGATACTTATATATGTCTGGCAACATAACTTTGTCAATCATTAGAAACTGCAAGGGTATACAATCATCTGTTCCAGTCAAACTTCATTATACCCTAGCCTTCCTTAATTTGTTTTTGTTGTATTTTTTTAAGAGAAAATATGCCGTCACATTTTAAAGTAAAAGAGTATTGCCCCCTGGTTTTTCGAAACTTGCGAGAAAGATTTGGGGTTGATGATGTGGATTTTCGTGAATCATTGACACGTTCACAACCTATCAAAATCGACTCCTCTGGAAAATCCGGAGCACAGTTCTATCAAAGCTATGATAAATTTTTTATAATAAAAAGTTTAACATCTGAGGAAATAGAGCGTATGCACGCTTTTTTAAAGCAATATCATCCCGTAAGTAGAATTATATTTTTACGATATTTTTTACGAAATCTTCTTTAATATTTTTTTTAGTATGTAGTTGAGAGGCATGGTAAAACTCTTTTACCGCAATATTTGGGAATGTACCGTATCACAGTGGAAAGCGTGCAATATTATTTTGTTGTCACGCGGAACGTTTTCAGCTCGCACTTAACAATTCACAAGTATGAAACCATCTACAAAAATATATAAATTAATAAATTATTTTACAGAAAATTTGATTTAAAAGGCAGCACTGTAGATCGTGAAGCATCTGAGAAAGAACTAGAAAAACATTTACCGACTTTTAAAGATAATGATTTTATAAAGCAGAAAGTAAAATTAGAAATTGGAGAAGAAGCTAAATTTAAACTTATGGAAACCCTGAGCAATGATGTCGATGTAAGAATGATTGAATATAAAAAGGAATATGATGTAAAAATATAATTGTTTTTATTTAGCTTCTGACTAAGCTACATATCATGGACTATTCTTTATTGGTTGGAGTGCACGATTCTGTGCGGGCTGAAGAGGAAGCTTTACAAGGAGATCATAACCAAGCAGCTGGACGTAGCGAAAATAGTGAGAGTGAGGAGTGTGATAGTGGTGAACGGTAAATATACTAATTTGTATCTATTTTTAATTTTTTACTCTTCAATTTTTTTTATCCTTGTTGAAAAGTGAGCAAAGCAATTAATAGGTGTTTGAATAAATTGTATTCCTGTATCAGCCTTCTTGACTTATTAAATGCATTTGTTTTTATTTTTGGAGCATATCAAATAAAACAAGAAAGGAAATTAACTTCGGGAGGAGCCGAAGTTGATATACCCTTGAAGTTCAAATCGGATATATATCCGATTTGATCCTGATCCTTATGAGAATAGCTCTAAAAACACCGAAGTTATAGCGTTTCCGATCAATAAGTTGGCAGCTATAGGATATAGTTGGCCGTTCCGACTTATATACTGCGTGCAAAGGAAAAAAGGATGTGTGTAGTTTTAAGTCGATAGCTTTAAAACTGAGCAACTAGTTCGCGTAGAAACAGACAGACAGACAGACGGACATGCTCATATCAACTCTGGAGGTGATCCTGATCAAGAATATATATACTTTATAGGGTCGGAGATGTCTCCTTCACTGCGTTGCACACTTTTGACCAAAATACCCTCTGCAAGGAAATAAAAATAAAGGAATGCGAACTTTGGGCGTAACGGAAGTTCATTTACCCTTGTAGTTAAGATCGGATAGGAACCTTATGAGATTAAGTAGATCCGATCAATTGGCCAAAAACTTAATCCAGGGGCGCCCAGCCCCATTGCTCTCGGTGCTCCTTTGTTGTTGGAATTGCTCTTTCATAAGAAATGAAATTTCATGTACGTGTGTTGCTCCCAGCATAGGCAAATTCCACATACAAAAACAATTGTTCGTTTTGTAAAGTTAAGCAACAACAATTGTATAGTGGCTCAGTTTTTCGAACTAATACGAAGGCATTTCGTTTTTGTATTCCCGAAAACATTTCACTGCAAAAAATTACTTTTGGTTGAGATCTGAAAAAGAATGGCTTACATCGGAGCTATGAATTTCTTTTTTTTATAATTTTATTACAGTTTTTAATTTTTATTTCATAAATATTTTGTATTACTTTTTTTCCATTGAAAATGGTACAATCAGGCATGCTCCGGTTCTCACTTTCGGTTTTCGTTTTCGTTTTGAAAACGAAAACGAAAAAATTGGTGCTCCCGTTTTCACTTTCACAAGATTTTTTCATATTCAAAAACGAAAAAATTTGTCTTGCCTAAATGAAAAGTAAATGCCTTTTTCTATATTAAATCGGATCTTATTTGCAAAAGGAAAAAAATAGTTGACTTATTGGTTTATTGTCGTTCTATTAAGACCTCTAGAAGATCAATTAGGCTTGTAGTTATTTTTAAAACGAGTAATTTCTGACCCAAGCTCAAATTCGGATCTCAAATTTTGCCGTCGGCAACAACAATTTTCGTTTTGGTGAACGACCGATAAGTTTGACACCATAAGTTATCGCCTAAGCTGCCATACTTTTGATAGAATAAAAAGCAAGTTAAAAATACTTGTATAATCAAATGGATGGCGATAAATTTGTTGAAATTAGGTAAAATATGTTTTTTAAAAATTAATTAATTTAATTTAATTAGTTATGTGCTAAAAGTGTATAAAAAAAATTGTTGAAAACTCCGGAATGAAATGAAAACGAAATCCAATGAAAAGGTGGCATCCCCTTAATTTGTGGGAAACAAGTGATTGCCTTTGAAAAACTTTTTTTTTTAAATGTGAGTAAAAAAGCTTATTTTTATAAAAAACAATAATACTAATATATTGTTTGCAGGGGAAAACACAAATAATCATATCATCATATCATAATCACGTTTCGATAGCAAAACGATAACTAAAAACTTGTGAAAACCGGAGCACCTAAAAACGAAAATCTCGGTTTTGGTCCCAAAACGAAAACGAAAACCGAAAGTGAGAACCGGAGCATGCCTGTATAATTTTTTTCAGTATACCGACAAGACTTGCAAAAAAATTTCTCGCTCCAATGTATTGATGATTTTTTGCATTGGTATTAGAGTTTGCTCTGCCGTATGCCGAGCGTGGGCACCCCTTACATAATCTATTGGGTCGTTTCTGATCGATCAGTTATATGGAAGCTTTAGGGTGTGTCTAAGTTTTAAGTCAATATTTTTAAAACCGAATGTAAGAACGAACAATTGGACATGCTTCTATAAATTCAAAAATTCAGGAGGTGATCCTAATCCAGATTATATCGTCTTTGCGAATATATTGTAAGTTACTTTTTATACCCTTGCCGAGGGTAATATAATTTTGTCCAAAAGTGTGCAACGCAGTGAAGGAGACATCTCCGACCCTATAAAGTATATGTCGCAGTATGATTCTGGTAATTGGGAATCCGGGGAATTCCCTGCTTCTGCTTTACCCGTTGATACTGAGCGAAAGCACGGCAGCAGAGGCAGAGACGCTCTGCTGCTGAGTGAGGTTCGATGGTAAGATACCAAGAGTCTTGAGTAAGACAGAGATGGCTGTATACGCTCGACTTGAGTGAGTTTATGACGTGAGCGCGTATGCAATATTTAATTTAGCTTGGGTATTGGAACCGATCGGAACTCGCTGTGCAGCTGTGTAAAAACATCAAAAGCATCAACATGGATAACATACCCTTGCCGCCGACCAACTTACCCTTGGCTCCGACATCAGAAGTGGGATCGGCTCCGCCAAAAGAGGACAGCTCTAGCGTATATAGGGCAGCCTTGGAAGAGCAAAATCGCAATTTAATGGAAATAATAAAATCCATGCAGGCACCAAGAGCACCGGCAATAGACGGGAGAGCACTCCATGTCACTCTACCTAAGTTTTGCCCTGACGCCGCTGGAGCAGATGCATCGGCTTGGTGTACTACAGTGGACTTAATTTTTGCGGATAATGCTCTCGTAGGCAGTGCGCTTGTGATTGCATTAAGCAAAGCATTAGAAGGCAGTGCATCGCAATGGCTGTCCCAAATATGTTTCGCTGGCATCACATGGCCGCAGTTTAAGGAACTCTTCATCCAACGTTTCGTGGGAATCGAGACAACTTCTGCCATACTGATGAACATTTTGAATGGACGTCCCAAAACTGGAGAGAGTTTTGCTGAGTACGGCAGTCGCATTGTCACCCTATTGCTCTCTAAATGGAAGGCAAAGAATTTGGAGGATATTGCGGTATCAGTAGCGTTGGCTCACATGGCTCAAATTGATAATAATTTGTTGCGTTGGCTGTTTACAACGAATGTGACGACTCGTAATGAGCTGCAGCAGCAGCTACAGGCTTATGCTTTCAAGAAGCGCAACAACGAGGAGGACGGATATTCGACGGGTCCGGATAAGAAAAAAACAAGGATGCAGTCGCAGGTTAAGTGCCATTTTTGTGGAAAAGCTGGCCACAAATATGCAGAATGCCGCTCTCGAATGGAGAAAGCATCAGCCCCAACAGAAAGGAGTTATAGCGTGAGCAGCACGGCCGGATTGAAGGATCGATCAAAAATTAAATGTTTTAAGTGCGGTGAAAACGGACATGTGGCTTCTGTATGTGGGGCATCGTACTGGTGGAAACAGCAAGAGCTACGAGAAGCGAGTTGACGTTTGTACAGTAGCTCCACCAAGTGGAACAATTACCTTATCTGGTGAGTCTATTCCATATTTTTTCGATTCTGGAGCCGAATGTTCACTGGTCAAGGAGAGCGTTGCGGATAAATTCGCCGGAAAACGATTTCACAATATTGTAACTCTAAACGGCATAAGTAACGATTCAATTTGTAGCACATCGCAAGTTCTGAGTAATATTAATATTGAACAATATTGTTTTGAAGTTTTATTACATGTAGTTATGGACAAATATTTGAAGCATGACGTGTTGATTGGCCGTGAAGTTTTAAGCCTGGGCTTTGGTGTATCAATTGATGCAGAAAAATTTTGCTTTTATAAGACAAAAAGAGTAAATGTTCTGAGTCTAGTGAAGTATGAAGAAATCATAAATTCTGATACCATTTTAAACGATTCTGATAAGACGATATTAAACAATATGTTTGTCATGAGATGTGAGATGAGATGTCACTCCGATAGGTTTATTGACGGAATTCCAATGACTCGCGTGACGACAGGTCAATTAGAAATTAGGCTAATAGATCCAAAAAAGACTGTGCAACGCCGACCTTATAGGCTTAGCGAAGATGAGAGGAAGCACGTTCGGTGCAAAATTGAAGAATTGCTTACATCAAAAATTATTCGTCCCAGCTGTTCACCATTCGCTAGTCCCATGATGCTGGTTAAGAAGAAAAATGGCACAGATCGTCTTTGTGTAGATTACCCCGTTTTAAACGACAATACAATTGCCGATAAATATCCTTTGCCTTTTATTTCGGATCAATTAGCTCGTCTTCGTGGTGCAAGATACTTTTCGTGTATAGATATGGCAAGTGGATTTTACCAAATCCCTGTACACCCAGACTCAATTGAGCGAACGGCCTTTGTTACACCCGATGGACAGTACGAATTCTTAACCATGCCCTTTGGTCTGAAGAACGCACCTTCTGTGTTTCAGCGTGCAATAATAAAAGCCTTGGGTCCGTTGGCATACACATTCGCAATTGTTTACATTAACGATGTTGTGGTAGTAGCTAAAACAAAAGATGAAGCGTTAGAACAACTAGAGATAGTTTTGGACACCTTAAGCAAAGCCGGATTTTCATTTAATATAATGAAATATTCGTTTCTTAAAACTAAAATCGAGTACCTTGGGTATGAAATAACGAATGGAGGAATTCGGCCAAATGCACGAAAGATCCAGGCATTGATAGGGTTGCCACCTCAGGAAACTGTTACTCAATTACGACAGTTCATTGGTTTAGCTTCTTACTTCCGACAATTCATTCCAAAATTTTCCGAAACATTAAAACCATTGTATACGCTTACTTCAAAGATCAATGCTAATTTTGTCTGGTTGTCAAAACATGAACAAATACGTTTGAAAATAATAGGTGTATTGACACAGGCCCCAGTATTAACTATATTTGATCCACAATATCCAATAGAATTGCATACAGATGCCAGCTCCATTGGTTACGGGGCGATATTGTTACATAAAATCGAAAAAAAATCCTATGTAGTGGAGTATTATAGCAAATGTACTTCTCCGGCAGAAGCAAAATACCACTCGTACGAACTAGAGACTTTAGCAGTTGTCAATGCTACGAAGTATTTTAGGCATTATTTACAAGGTCGTAAATTCGTCGATTACACTGATTGTAACTCTTTAAAGGCCAGTCGCACTAAAATGGAATTAACACCAAGAGTGCATAGATGGTGGGGGTTTTTACAGTCATTTGATTTCGATATTGATTATAGAAAAGGGGAGCGGATGGCGCATGTTGATTTCCTTTCCCGAAATCCACTGTCAGAAGGAAATAAGTGTGTGGATAAAATAATTGAGAAGCGTATTAATCTTACTGAAGTGACCGACAATTGGTTGGTGTCCGAACAGCAGCGCGACCCTGAAATAATCAATATTTCATCCAAGTTACGCAATAACGAGTTACCGGAAAATTTAAATAAAACGTTTGAATTAAGAAAGGGTATATTGCATAGGAAAATACAAAGGAATGGTAAAACAAGGTGCTTGCCAGTAATTCCAAGGGCGTTTAGGTGGGCAGTGATCAACCACGTACACGAATCTATTATGCTTTTGGGATGGGAAAAAACATTAGATAAGGCATATGGATATTACTGGTTCGAGAACATGACCAAGTATGTACGTAGATTTGTGGAAAATTGTATCACGTGCAAACTAGCAAAACCCCCAAATGGAAAGGTCCAGGCAGAATTGCATCCAATTCCTAAGATAGAGATACCATGGCACACAGTGCACATCGATATAACGGGTAAAATGAGTGGCAAAAACGACTTGAAGGAATACGTTATTGTTTTAATAGACGCATTCACCAAGTTTGTTTATTTTTACCACACACTGAATATAGACACCGAAAGCTGTATTAAAGCTGTGAAATCGGTTGTGGCGCTATTTGGATTGCCAACTAGAATAATAGCGGATCAAGGTCGTTGTTTTGCTAGCTCAGGCTTTCGCAATTTCTGTTCCGCTCAAAAGATTCAGCTGCATTTGATCGCTACCGGAGCTAGTAGGGCAAACGGACAGGTCGAACGCGTGATGAACACCCTTAAGACAATGTTGACAGCAGTTGAAACGAGTCAAAGATCATGGCAGGAGGCATTGGCTGAAGTACAACTGGCCATGAATTGTACTGCAAATCGAGTCACCAAGTTTAGCGCTTTAGAGCTATTAATAAGAAAAGAAGCTAGGCCTTTTGGTTTATTGTCAATAAACGAAGAAGACAATGATGTAGATAGAGAACAGATTAGAATCCAAGCCAAGGAAAACATGGAAAATAATGCAAGATATGACAAACAAAGATTTGACAAAAATAAGGCAAAGATTATGAAGCATAACGTAGGTGATCACGTTTTGTTGAAAAACGAAGAACGGCATCAGACAAAGCTCGACCCCAAATTTAAAGGTCCATTTGAGGTGATCAAAGTCTTAGACGGCGATCGATATGAACTAAAATCTTTAGTAAATAAGCGAACGTATAAATATTCGCATGAATGGCTAAGAGCGCTACCAAACAGACAATTAATTAACGAATTAAACGAAGAATTCGATGGCCTAAGTGATGGCGATTCCCAGGAGGGGAACGAACTAATAGACGGCGTTAGTAAACGTGCGCCTGTGTCCCAAGAGGGGAATTGAAGACCGCACCATAACAGCTGTCTCACAGGGATGAGAAGTGTTATGGCGGGGGTCAAGGTGATTGGGTGTAAGTGTGTACACCAAATTAAATTGAGAAATCAAGAGACAAATCTAAGTTTTGTAAAATCTGAATTATTGGAAAATTCTGATTACAATTAAATGATATGAATAAGATCATGAAGTTGAAAATGTGTTAGTAAACAAAAGGAAATTGTGTTTCCTAGATAAGAAAAATTGTCAGTTAATGTTTGTGGTAGCGGCTCTGTCAGTTTGTAAATTGTAAGAGAAAATAATGTTATTAAAACTAAGAGATACTAAATTTAAAAGAGTCTGGTATGTGACTTGGACATGGGTGGTGGATGAAGCACACGAGGACGTGTGATAGGTCAGGAAGGCCGTGTCGCAGTGTGATTCTGGGAATTGGGAATCCGGGGAATTCTCTGCTTCTGCTTTACCCGTTGATACTGAGCGAAAGCACGGCAGCAGAGGCAGAGACGCTCTGCTGCTGAGTGAGGTTCGATGGTAAGATACCAAGAGTCTTGAGTAAGACAGAGATGGCTGTATACGCTCGACTTGAGTGAGCTTATGACGTGAGCGCGTATGCAATATTTAATTTAGCTTGGGTATTGGAACCGATCGGAACTCGCTGTGCAGCTGTGTAAAAACATCAAAAGCATCAACATGGATAACATACCCTTGCCGCCGACCAACTTACCCTTGGCTCCGACATATATATATTCTTGATCAGGATCACCTCCTGTCTGTTTCTACGCGAACTAGTCTCTTAGTTTTAAAGCTATCGTCTTGAATCTTTGCACAGTCCCTTCTTTACTTTGCACTTTGCATCGGCCGACTATATCCTATAGCTGCCATATAACTTTGATTGATCGGAAATAATATAACTTTGGTGTTTTTAAAGTGAGAAAGTTCAAATTTTATACGAAATAATAATACAGCAAAATAATACGACATGCCAAATTTCGTAAGGATCGGCCGACTATATCCTATAGTTGCCATATAACTGAACGATCGGAAGTGACCCAACTTTCGTGTTTTTTAAGATAAAAAAACTGGAACTTAGTACAGATTCTATTTTTGGCCAGTTGATCCAACCTACCAAATTTCATAAGGATCGGACGACTATATCCTATAGCCGCCATATAACTAAACAATCGGAAATTACCCAACTTGCGCGTTTTTAAAGATAGAAAGTTGGAACTTCGTACAGATTTTTTTTTTGGTCAGTTAATACAACCTACCAAATTGCATAACGATCGGCTGACTATATCTTTTAGCTGCCATATTTGGTAAAAATACCAACTTTGGTATTTTTGAAGATGGAAGCTTGGTACTTTGTTTTAGATTTTTTATTGTAATTAATTGGTTTTATTATGATATTCTATATCAACTTCGGCACCTCCCGAACTTAGCTTTTCTTTCTTGTTTATGATAATTAAGATTTTAATGCCAAGTTAGTATAAAATATGTGTCCCAAATTATATTATGTATTATAAAATATTATAAAAACCACAGTTCACCTTCGACAGTCTAACCGATCGGTCGTGTTCTTTCGCGAACCGTCTACGTAGCGCAGCTTCAAAACAACAACACAAGCACAAAGCAAACGAAATAACGAACTCTTCTTATCTCTACTCCAACTGGAGCGACGGACAATTTTGGCAGAATTTAAGTGGCCTTAAAGTTTGTTGACCCCACAATGCTGGACTCTCCAGACATCTGGAGAAAACACTCTCCAGACGGTTTATATTTGGTTTCAACCAGAACGGACGATGATATCCAGCCCCTGCCTGCAATCTGCCCGTTCATTATCAAGAAAACAATCGACAATACTGTTCAAGGTGAAGTTACAAGTTGTAGGAAAACCAAAGACGGCAATTTACTGATTAAGACTAAAAACTTATTACAAGCCGAAAAACTTAAGAAACTCATCAGTATGCCTTCCAACACTCCATATGTCGATGTCCCCATTAAAATATCTGAACACCGAAGTCTTAACTCGAGAATTGGGATAATATATTCGAGCGATTTGAGAGGAATTGATGAAACAGTCATCTTGGACAACCTAAAGTCGCAAAAAGTTGAAAGAGTCGAGAAAATATATAACTATATTCCCAACCAGGTTCTCAATAAAACTCCACAAAACGAAACGAAAAATCTCATTTAAGCTAACCCATCTGCCAGACTTTCTCTATATTGGCTATGAGAGAGTTGAAGTGCGTACATTTATACCGCGGCCTATGCGTTGCAACAACTGCTTTAGGTTTGGTCATACCGCAAAGTTCTCCAAAAACACACCAACTTGCGCCAACTGTGGTCTCGATGCCCACGTCAACTATGAAAACTCAGAAATTTGCCAAAACAAGCCGAATTGCATAAATTGCTCCCTTAAAAAACTCCCAATATCTCGCAATAAATCTGACCACCATGCCCGCAACATGGACTGCCCTGTCTTCCTGACGAACGAGGAAGTCCAGGCCATTAAGACCCTACAAAAAGTTGATAATAGGACAGCCTGGTCCATTTACAACAGAAGACACCACGATGGATCTCTCTACTCCTCAGCAGCCAAATCCAAACTAGTCAACTCAAACCAAACGTCAACAAGGAAAACAATAAGCTATGCCCCAAATGAATTTGAAACACCGTCATCCAGGAACCTCGACCCAGACCCAGACAAACCTATGTCATCCAGCTCGGAAACTCCCTGCACTTCCCACACTGCTAAAAAACCGGCAAAAATCCTTCCGCTTAACACAACAAATAGAACCAAAAGGCTTTTTAAAAATGATCAGAGCACAATTATCACCAGATCTAAACTTAAATCCCTTGCCTCAATTGAAACTATAACAACACAGTAACAATCATAATGACCCTAAAACTTTTACAATGGAACATGAATGGATACCTGAACAATTACAACGAACTGCAAGTCCTGATTAAACGCTTTACTCCCAAAATCATTTCACTTCAAGAAACCCACATAACGTACACCCAACCAATCCCTATTCCAGTTAACTACAATATTTACTATACAGCCTCGCACAGCCCGGATGGCGGCGCGGCAATCTTAATTCACAAATCTATACAGCACAAATCCATCCCTCTTCAGAGCACAGTTGATTCCATTGCATTGGAAATTCAGTCTGTAAAAAAATTTAATATAATAGCATCCTATATACCTCCTAACAAGAAATTCAACCAAATAGATCTCCATTCAATTTTACCACCAGGAAACTCCCCAAATCTAATTACAGGAGACTTCAACAACTGGAATACCAGCTGGGGATCCCCAAAAATTAATCTGAGGGGAAAAATATTAGGAAAATTCATTCTGGATAACAACTTCATTATCCTTAACAACGGACAACGCACGCATTTCTCAACACATAGGACCTTTACACATATTGACTTGACATTCAGTGACTCCCTCCAATGAAGCGATCACTTCCCAATCACCATCGAAATTTTCCCGAAAAATCAGAGAGAAAGTCAAAAATTTGTACAACGATTCGTTACTAGCAGAGCTGATTGGGAAAAATTCGAGATGCTAACTGATGACCTGAACAATAAAATACCAATATCACTAAACATTAATCAGGAAGCAGGCAATATCAAGAAAATTATTTTGCAAAGTTCATACAAGAGCATTCCACACACGAGACCACCTAAGACCCACCACAATGTTCCTTGGTGGAACAAAAAACTGGAAGGTCTGAATAAGGAAAAATTTAAAGCCTGGAAAACATTCAATAAAGATATGTCCAACGACAACCTCATCCATTATAAAAAAATGAACGCAAAATTCAGAAGGGAATTAAAATTGAGTAAAGCAAATAGCCTATTTAAATTGACTTCGACAATCTCTCCTCAGTCCAAACCGGAAGCAATTTGGAGTAATATAAAAAAGCTCTGTGGTCTTCACAAAGCTACACAAATACACGCTATCAAGGACAACAGAGATATCCGAAGATATCTCTGAAGCCTTCGCAAGCTATTGGTCACTCCGTTCAGAAGACTCCCAATTCTCCAACCTTTTCATTGAAGAAAAAAATAATCTAAATACGCTAAACTTTTTATCTCCCCTACACAAAACTGCAGCGTTCATGGAACAGGATATAAACTTCCTAGAGTTCTCATCGGCACTAAATAGCTTAAAGGGTCACACCCCAGGTCAAGATAAGATTAACTATGACATGATACGACACGTCGCTGAATCACTGAAAATGAGAATTATCCGCTTTTTCAACAACATTTTAAAATCTTATTTTCCTCAATCGTACAAAATCAGCACAATTATACCTATCCACAAACAAGGTGCAGACAAAACCATAACGGAATCATATAGACCTATCTCCCTCAACCCATGTTTATCTAAAACCCTTGACAAAATAATCGCAAAACGGCTATGGTGGTTTGCTACAACCAACAAGCTACTGAACAGCCGTCAGCTCGGATTTAAATCTGCAATGGATTGTCTGCTTTACACAGACGCTCTAATTAGCAGAGACCTCTCTGAAAAAAGACACATATCTATTATATCTCTTGACTTCGCAAAAGCATTTGAAAAAATAGGATTGCATACCATCACAAATCAACTATCAGTATGGGGCTGCGGCCCATTAATTATCAAATATGTGATGAACTTCATGTCAAAAAGGAAAATAAGAGTTCGTGCCAATGATAACACCTCAAGGACACACCCACTCCACAATGGCATTCCGCAGGGATCTCCCCTCTCGGTAGTTCTTTTTCTCATTGCGTTCAACAGTCTCTCAGATATAATCGACAAAAACAAGGAACTTCAACACACAGCTTATGCGGACGATTTTAACATCTTAATACCATTGAAAAAAGAAAAAAACCTTTCAATCAACCTCGACATGCTGTTTACTGAAATCAATGAATTTTGCCAAAAATCCGGCGCAATGCTCTCAATTTCAAAATGCAAACACATCCACATTTGCCGGAAAAAACAATGTTCATGCCAGGTCTCTACACAATCCACAATTATAAACACAGTTAACGAACTAACTATTCTAGGTCGGTCCTTCAACACAAAATACAAATTCAAACCCCACTTCAATAAATTACACAAATCACTACAGAAATCATCAAATATAATAAAATGCCTTTCCAGCGGTAAATACAACAGCCACCCCAACACCCTTGTTCAAATCGTCAAAAGCCTATGTATCTCCAAAAAGTGATTACGCTTTACCGATATACGGTAACTCCTCTAAGTCACTTTTAAAACCAATTAAAACGTTAATTAACTCAATCTTGCGAACATCTCTTGGAGCCTTCTGCTCTACACCCACTTTCAATCTATACCTGGAATCTAACATCGAACCATTAGAAATCAGAATCGAACACTCACAATTAAAAACAATTAACACTATCATGGGAAATTCTGCATCTGCTCAGATTCCCTATCCACATTGGAAGCAATAGCTAACATAAACAATTCCAGCTTTTATGTAACATCAATCCGCGACCTTCTGCTAAAACACAAAAATAAAATCAAACTCCTATGGGTCCCCAGCCACGTTGGAATCAAGGGCAACGAAAATGCCGATGCAGCAGCGAAAGGAGCGACTATCGCTCCACTATTTTCTACAACAAATGTTAACCGTGGAGACATCAACAAACAATTAAAATCAGAGTCCCTCAAAAAAAACCTATAATCTTGCAAAAATCATCGCAGTGGTACCAACAAATTAATCCTGAAGCAATAAGCATAGCCGACTACATTAAAACTGCACAGACCTCCAATCTCCCAAGAAGAGAGATTACCAAAATAATCCGGCTTCGACTTGGCCACACCAGACTCACCCACGAACATCGCTTCTCACAGACACCAAACTATCAATGCCAGTTCTGCACCACGGACTCCATATCAATCTCCCATATCCTTGGCGACTGCCCCGCCCTACAAACACATAGAACAAATTTTCCAAATTTTAAACTCACGGAACTATTAATTGACCCTAATCCTGCTAACCTCCAGCTAATTCTAAATTTCCTCAAATCAGCCAACCTTTTGAATCTCATATAACTTTATATGTTATTAAATTTATAAATAATTTAAGTGTAAATAACTTGTTAACACACGTGTAAATAATCATTATTTGTTATAAGTTTAATTTATAAGCAAATATGTAACTCCTTCCGGCCGAAAAGCCACCGCAGCTATGGCCGATCCCCGCCTGTACCTAAAGTTTGCAACTTTAGTTTTGCAAGTTTGCAAAAAAAATACAACTTCAATTTATTTAAACAAAACGGATAAAAATTTTAAAAAAGAACCTAACATTTTTGAATTTTTATGATGTTTTTCGAACTTTGACGCCATTTTTTCGGTACAACTTCCAAGAAACGGTATCATTCTTAACACATGTCAATATTGTCTCATTAATCCTGAATAAAACGAGTAATTTCATTACGAAATTATGAAAATTGTTGAAGTTATAACGCTTTTCCCAAAACAAGTCAGTGCAATATCGTTCATATTTTTTATTCTTTTTTATAGCTGGACGTATAATACTCCTCCAGATTCTCCCAGAGGTGCTCAATATAAAGAAGTTGTTTATGAAGTTGATATATATGCCATTCCAAGTATTGAAGGTAAATTCTAATATTTTAAGTAACTTATTAAGAACATATTTAAGAAAAGATAAATATTTAAAAATTACAAAAAAAAAATAAAAATACGATCCCAAACGATTTAACCAGTTACAGTAATCATTATGAGTTTTATTTTAAAAACCAAAAAATCATCATTCTATGATCAAAAAAAAATCACATAATAATCATTATTTTTCGCTCAAAAATATCACTCAATTCATGATTTCGCGCTTTGTATTAGATTTTCTTGATATTTGAGTGCATATCATTAGACCAAATATACTGGTACCATGATTTTTTCACTGACAGCCTTACGTACCAGTAAAAATCGTAAAGCTTTAGATTTTGATTTCTAAATTACAATAGCAAATTCAGAAATTCGCTTTAAGGATTACACCAGTGCACACAGGGGAATTCGCCCTGTTTTTGTGGCATAAATGTGTTTTTTAAACGTATTCAAATTTTGGATATTTAAATTTTACTGTATTAACAATACACCACTATCTTATCTTACATACCAAAAATTGTATTTTTACAGTCAAGTATTAAATACCAACGATAAAAGTCAGCTGTTGGGAAATGACGTTTATAAATGACGTTAATAAAATTTAAATTGGATAGTCCTGCTCCAGGCTTATACTATTTGTTAATACTAAAATTTTGACAAATTCGCGTTTCGTTGTTTCTAACAATTTCTAATTTTAGAAGTTGGTGTCCGCACAAAGCTTTCATAATAAAAGATCAACTTTGGGAAGATTTTTAACAAAAAGTTTACATTTGTTTAGTGAGTGTCTATATCCATCTTGTAGAGCCATAAATTCTTAATTCAGAATCTAGGCTCAATTGCGGCTGTTTGCGAAATGTCAATTTTTAGGAAGAACGGTTACAATCAGAAATGAGGTGCTGCTGGAAGTGTGGGACCAAAAAAAAATTTGGGGCGGGGATGGGATACGCCTATTTTGTTCAAAAACTTGTATAACACTAAAAAAACACCATACAAATATCTTGCCTCGTTTGGAAATTATTAATTAATGCCACATAAACTAAGCGGATTCACTGCGATTTCCCGCAAGTAAAAAGTACGACAAAGCCCATTTTTTTTACAAAATGCATAAAACTAGCATTATTGTCACAAAAATAAAAAAAAATATTTTTTTTTTTTCAAATTTTTACCATAACAAGAAAGGAAAGCTAACTTCGGGCGGAGCCGAAGTTGATAAACCCTTGCAGTTAAAACCAGATATATATCGCAAAAATCGGATTGAATTGGCCGATCCTTTTGTCATCCTAATATCATAATATAACCAATTTATTACAATAAAAAAATCTAAAACAAAGTACCAAGCTTTCGTCTTCAAAAATACCAAAGTTGGTATTTTTACCAAATACCATCTCCGATCGTTTAGTTTTATGGCAGCTATAAGATATAGTCGGCTGATCGTTATGCAATTTGGAAGGTTGTATTATTTTGCCAAAAATAGCATTCGTACCAAATTCGAATTCTCTAGCTTTAAAAACACCGAAGTTATAGCATTTCCGATCAATCAGTTATATGGCCGCTATAGGATATAGGCGGCTGATCCTTATGAAATTTGGTAGATCGTATTATTTTGCCAAAAATAGCATTCGTACCAAATTCGAATTCTCTAGCTTTAAAAACACCGAAGTTATAGCATTTCCGATCAATCAGTTATACGGCCGCTATAGGATATAGTCGTCCGATCCTTATGAAATTTGGTAGATCGTATTATTTTGCCAAAAATAGCTTCCGTACAAAATCTGAACTCTGTAACTCTGAAAACACCAAAGTTATACCATTTCCGATCAATCAGTTATATGGCAGCTATAGGATATAGTCGGCCGATCCCGGCCGTTCCGACTTATATACTGCGTGCAAAGGAAAGAAGGGTGTGTGCAAAGTTTCAAGACGATAGCTTTAAAACTGAGAGACTAGTTTGCGTAGAAACAGACAGACGGACAGACGGACATGCTCATATAAACTCAGGAGGTGATCCTGATCAAGAATATATATACTTTATAGGGTCGGAGATGTCTCCTTCACTGCGTTGCACACTTTTGGACAAAATTATAATACCCTCTGCAAGGGTATAAAAATAAAAAAAAACATTTATTTAAAAAAGGCGGAACCATGCCCATTTTTATACCCTATATCCTATAGCTGCCATATAACTGATTGATCGGAAATGGTATAACTTTGGTGTTTTTACAGAGAGTTACAGAGTTCAGATTTTGTACGAATGCTATTTTTGGCAAAATAATAGGACCTACCAAATTTCATAAGGATCGGCCGACTATATCTTATAGCTGCCATATAACTGATTGATCGGAAATTCTATAACTTCGGTATTTTTAAAGCTACAGAATTTGGAATTCGGATTTGGTACGATTGCTATTTTTGGCAAAATACAACATACCAAATTTTATAAGGATCAGCCGACTATATCCTATATCTGCCATATAACTGATTGATCGGAAATGGCATAACTTCAGTGTTTTTTCTATGGGATTTTCTATGAATTCTTTTTTTTGGAAAAATAATATGACTTATCAAGTTTCATATGGATCGGCCGACTATATCTTATAGCTGCCATATAACTGAACGATCGGAAATGGTATTTGGTAAAAATACCAACTTTGGGGTTCTTCAAGATAGAAGTTTGGAATTTTTTTTAGATTTTGTCTTGTAATTTATTGGTTATATTATGATATTCCCATAAGAATCGGTCAATTATATCCGATTTTAGCGATACATATCCTGTTTTAGCTGCAAGGGTATATCAACTTCGGCTCCGCCCGAAGTTAGCTTTCCTTTCTTGTTTAAAATATCTTCATTTCTTTGTTATTAACTTCATTTAAGAAACCGAATTTAAAATGTCGGGTTGTTTTTAAGTTATTAATTAATGCCACAAAAACGGAAAATTTCCACTGCGCAGTGGTTGGCACCCCAATACATTGATATGATTTTAATGCATTAGTATTAGTAACAAATAACAGAAAATAGGCTGTAAGCATGACGTTTCACACATATTACTGTGTGAGTGAGGCAGAGCTCGGCAGAGAAATTTGCCGACCACTGGGTTACACATTTGGACAATTTAGATGTTAAAAAAAACTTTCTTTAAAACTTTTGTTCAGAAAATCATTATAATTTTTGTAGACGGCCATGACTTTTTCAAAAAATGATATTCAAAGTTATTCAAATAAGGAAATTATTTCTAATTAATTAAAAATAAAAAGCTTAAATAACTATAATAAATTCAATAGACTGTTTGACTTTTCCTTTAAATATGTTATGCTCTCAAATCTTCAATAGAAAAATTGGTTTCTATTATTTTTAGAAGTTTCATATTCAATTTTCCCAACTTCTAGTGGTAAGAAGAGGTGAAAGTGAAACAAGAAAGGAAAGCTAACTTCGGGCGGAGCCGAAGTTGATATACCCTTGCAGCTAAAACAGGATATATATCGCTAAAATCGGATATAGTTGACCGATTTTTATGGGAATATCATAATATAACCAATAAATTACAAGACAAAATCTAAAAAAAAATCCAAAACTTCTATCTTGAAGAACCTCAAAGTTGGTATTTTTCCAAATACCATTTCCGATCGTTCAGTTATATGGCAGCTATAAGATATAGTCGGCCAATCCATATGAAACTTGATAAGTCGTATTATTTTTCCAAAAATAGAATTCATAGAAAATCCCAACTTTCTAGCTCGAAAAGCACTGAAGTTATGCCATTTCCGATCAATCAGTTATATGGCAGATATAGGATATAGTCGGCTGATCCTTATAAAAATTGGCATGTTGTATTATTTTGCCAAAAATAGGAATCGTACCAAATCCGAATTCTCTAGCTTTAAAAACACCGAAGTTATAGCATTTCCGATCAATCAGTTATATGGCAGATATAGGATATAGTCGGCCGATCCCGGCCGTTCCGACTTATATACTGCGTGCAAAGAAAAGAAGGGTGTGTGCAAAGTTTCAAGACGATAGCTTTAAAACTGAGAGACTAGTTCGCGTAGAAACAGACAGACGGACAGACGGACAGACGGACAGACGGACGGACGGACAGACGGACATGCTCATATCAACTCAGGAGGTGATCCTGATCAAGAATATATATACTTTATAGGGTCGGAGATGTCTCCTTCACTGCGTTGCACACTTTTGGACAAAATTATAATACCCTCTGCAAGGGTATAAAAATCAAGGTACTAAATGGTACCTGTATGTATGGTCTAAGGGGATATGCAGTGAAATATCCACAAAATTTAATAAATATACCGCAATCATGATTTGAGTGATATTTTTAAGTGCAAAAAAAAAAAAATAAAATCCAAAAATAATGATTATTCATGATTTTCATTTTTCGCTCAGAGAATAATGATTATTTTGTGATTTTATTTTCGATCAGAGAATATATATTATTTTTATTTTTTCGCTCAGAGAATAATTATTATTTTGTGATTTTTTAAACAAAAATCAAAACAATAATCATTATTTACTGTCCCTGGACTTAACTTATATTTGTAGCTTGTCATCGATTAAAACAAAAATTTTTCTTGCTACTTTAAAATGGCGCAGATCTGTTTGACCCCTTCGCGCAGAAGTTTTTCTATTCTCGTAGAATAAAAGAGTATATTTATATTAGAATTAATTAGAATTGATTATTATTTATATATACTCTTATTATAAATAAGTACTAATAAGTATTTGTGCAAATTTATGTAATGTAGATAAGGAATTTTCTCCGACCCTATAAAGTATATATGTACATATATACATTCTTAATCCATTTGTCCGTTTAAACACGTAGAATACATTGATTTTAGAGAGTTTTATAATTTAGCATGGAGTTTCCTTAATATTGCATACTTCTGTAAAGAAACCCCCAGTAAAGAAACAAATTTTTAAAAAGTGTATGCCAAATTTATAATTTGTATGTGAAAAACGAAATTCTGTCAATTCATCCGATTTTTAGAGACCTATTTTGATACATTTACAGTTCCGAAAAAAATAATAGAACAACATCATCAAATTTTTATTTGCCCAAATCAAAATAACTGTTGTAACTATTGAAATAAAAATTAAAATTTTTTTATATTAGTATTCCTTTTAATCGAAGTAAGACAGTTACTTGTACTCAAATTTCTGTATGAAATTCATTATAAATATTTTTATATAAATATCGTTAAACCAACGAAAAAATAATGGAAGTGCTGCCACTTTTCTTATAGAATTAGTGAAGCTTTGTTTTTTGCCTTGATAGAATCACTAACATACAACAATGAACGCAAAAATTTCTAGCGACAAGCTCCATTCTTAAACAATTCTTAAATATTTTATGAATACCCAATAATGAACACTTCAACTAGAGAACTGCAAAAATACACCGGCACTTAAGGTCTACCGGGTAAATGTAGGCTGATTACGACACCCTTGTGTTTTTAGTTGTCGGACAACTGCGTATAAGTGATTGCTTCGTAAGCACGCATGCGTGTGTTCGTTTCAAGCATCAACTTAAGTAGGTATATTTTTTTATTAGTGTGTATTGCATATGTCGGCGAGTAAGAGTCCTATAAAGTTTGGGTGAAAAGGGAGACACAAAAATGAAGACAGAAAATGTGTTGAGTGAGTTTGGCATTGTTTTATTTGTACATGCTTTCGCTTGTGTTGTTTTTTCAGTACCTGCTGCAGCAATTGCGTCGCTACATAAAACAACTTGTATTTCTATTATGCTACTTGTATTTCCAATCTAATTTTATTTTGCTTCTTGCTTTCTTTTGTTTAACAAATTAATACAAAATAATATCATTAATACTTTATTTAAACTTATTTATGTATGTAGGAATGCGGAAAAAGTTAATTATTTACGAATATATTGCCTGCTAATGAAAATACTCTCTCGGCCGCTGTTATGCTAATGCAATGCTAATTTTGATAAAAGCGGATAACAGCTTTGCTTGGATTTCCACCATTCAATGGGTTCGAAGTCCTCGCATAAAGCAACTCTCTCTGTACAATAACTTTCTGTTTCCTCAAAAACAGATTTAGAACTATTATTTGAATATGCATCCAAATGAGAAATGAAAAACTTAGTTTGTTGCTAAATGAACATTTGCTGAACATGATTCATTGCTCGAAAAACTTTTGCCTCCGAAAAATTCATATGATTTATCAGTAAAATTTTGAATTTTTTCAAAACAGAAATTTTTAATTTCAACTATATCCTAATGTTCCATGATTGCTCCAGGTGGATATAAAAAATTCTGTGTTATGCCAAATACTTCAGTTTTTACCCTTAAGAATGGAAATTGATGAAAAATCTTCCGGCTGTGGTTCGCATAGTGTTTTTATTTTCGTAATACACGGCAACACAAATCATAGAGAAGGAGAAGAACAAGTTTGCAGTTCTTTGAAAATTCTTTCAAAATCTTCAAGGAGAATCAATATTATTTTTAAAGAATATATGTTAAAGCTTGTTAGTTTTGTAACCCATTCAGTATCTCCCAATATTTCATTATTCTTCAAATGATTTTTCCAATACATTGGAAAATAAATGGGTGCTCCAA
Source organism: Drosophila pseudoananassae pseudoananassae (assembly GCA_018153035.1). Classification (NCBI taxonomy): domain Eukaryota; kingdom Metazoa; phylum Arthropoda; class Insecta; order Diptera; family Drosophilidae; genus Drosophila; species Drosophila pseudoananassae. The sequence goes on along the minus strand of JAECXR010000022.1, from coordinate 1,063,349 downwards.
TTTAATCGTATGTTATTGTTTAATGCTTTTTATACCCTTGCAGAGGGTATTATAATTTTGGTTAAAAGTGTGCAACGCAGTGAAGGAGACATCTCCGACCCTATAAAGTATATATATTCTTGATCAGGATCACCTCCTGAGTTGATATGAGCATGTCCGTCTGTCTGTCTGTTTCTACGCGAACTAGTCTCTCAGTTTTAAAGCTATCGTCTTGAAACTTTGCACACACCCTTCTTTCCTTTGCACGCAGTATATAAGTCGGAACGGCCCGGAACGGCTGCCATATAACTGAACGATCGGAAATGGTATTTGGTAAAAATACCAACTTTGGGGTTCTTCAAGATAGAAGTTAGCTTTCCTTTCTTGTTTTATATTAGATTCCCTATCTGTGACGAACTTAATATTAGTTATATTTTCTACATTAAATTGTGCATAAATAGTTTTAACTTTTTTAAGAATATTTTCAGCAGTAGACTTTTCGAAATCCATTGATTTAAGTCCAAGAATGATGTCATGATTTAAGTCCAAGAATAAAATGATTTCAATAATTTTGAAGTATTTTAAGTAATGAAGAGTGACACCCAAAAATTTTTTATTGATATTTTGATCCGACCACATATCAAAAGTGACCGATACTTCCCCATTATCCACTGCATCTTTTATTTCGTTGGAGATCAAATTCCGCTTTTCTTCTGCTTATTTTTCCGCAGTATATTAAACCGTATTTCGGTTTTCGCCCCATATGCAGCTCCAATTTTTACAAAAAATTCTACCACGTTGCGAAATCCAGTCCCGCTTACTGCCGAAAACGGGCGACAATCCTGAACAACCCATTCACTGCATTTCTCTATGCCTTTTTTTTTCGAAACAGTCGAAACTTTTTTGCCTCCTTAGGATGTCGCATACACAGACAACATTTGTGCCTTGACAAATTTGAAGTTTGGTTGGCAACAAATTTTAAAACTTTTTTTCATGTATTTCAAAATATGCAGCCTTGAACGACATTTTGGTGTTCTTGTAGGATATCACTTAATATGGTTCATATTACTCTTTTTCCTTTGGGCTCTGGAGTTACGGTGTATTCACCCCGCTCTATTTTATTTTTAATTATTTCCGAAGTCATTTAAACCTTTCCAGACAGAATCAAAAACAAGAAAGGAAAGCTAGCTTCGGGCGGAGCCGAAGTTGATATACCCTTGCAGTTAATACCAGATATACATCGGTGAAATCGGATAAAGTCGGCCGATCCCTATGAGAATATCATAATATAACCAATTTATTACAATAAGAAATCTGAAAAAAAGGTCCCAAGCTTTTATGTTCAAGAACACCAAAGTTGGTCTTTTACCAAATGCCAAATACCAATTCCGATCGTTCAGTTGAATGGCATCTATAAAATATAGTCGGGCAATCGTTATGAAATTTGGTAGGTTGGATCAACTAACCAAAAATAGGATCTGTACGAATTTCCAACTTTCTATCTTCAAAAACACAAAAATTGGGTAATTTCCGATTGTTCAGTTAAATGGCAGCGACTTATATACTGCGTGCAAAGGAATAAAGGGTGTGTGCGAAGTTTCAAAACGATAGCTTTAAAACTGAGAGAGTAGTTTGCGTAGAAACAGACAGACGGACATTCCTATATCAATTCAGGAGGTGATCCTGATTAAGAATATATAAACTTTATAGGGTCCGAGATGTCTCCTTCACTGCGTTGTAGACTTTTGACCAAAATTATAATACCCTCTGCAAGGGTATAATGAAATGAACTTGAACGCTAAGAAAGTAATAATTAAAAAACAGCCGATAATCAGACATGTGTTCACACATACATATATTTACACCATGGTGTATTCAAAACACTCGGGTGATTTATGTGTGTTTTGCCTACTTCTGCATATTTGCGTCTTGCTTTTTTTGTTACTTGCGCCTCTTTCTAATTTCCTTTTTAGTGCGAGTGCGACCGGCACGCGTCGCTGAAAACGGAATAGGTGAAACATCAAAATAACAACGGCACCTTGTATGAGCGGATGCTTAAAAATGCCGGCACTCATGCCACACACAAAATGTTTGATGAGTGTGGGTCTTTACTTTGCTTAAGCACGTATGTATGGGGTGTGAGTAAGGTGGCAAAAATTGACAGCCTTGCCATTTTCTGACTCTTACTCATTTTCTTACGCTCATCTTTCTTTCATCTTAAGCTCATATTCTCATTGGATGTTTTCTGTTTTTCAGTCTCTGAAAAGAGAACCATGAAGAAGGTTGGTCTGCGCTTCTATTGATCTGTGTATGTATGCGTGTCACACATTCACATACAGGGTTTTTTTTTTTTTTGTTTACTTTCCTATATTAAAAAAAAACCTAAAACAAAGAACTAACAATAAAGTCTCCTAAGACCCTGACCCCTGCGGTAATGCCTGCGGTCTAGGCTTCGCTTCACAGAGCCAGGATTGACGTGCGTTAACGCCCAACCACGAATAATGCAACGCCCTAATTCTTTCGCGTCGTCACATTGTTGTGGCTGCAACGCTGCCTACCCAGAACTGGGCGTCCTCCAGCCATTTTTTTCCAATGAGATCTGCCGTAGCTATTTCCCCTAGGTGTTTCCGCCTGGGTACTAGAAAGCGTGGTCAGTCCAAGACCACATGCTCTGTCGTTTCGTTTACCCCGCATTCAAGGCACCTTGGGTCGTCATCATGGCCAAATTTGAACCTGTAGCTCCTGAAGCAACCGTGGCCGCTGATAATTTGCGTGAGCCAGATGTTTACCTCACCGAGTCTCCTTTGGCTCCATTTCTCGAGGTCGGGGAACAGTTGGTGGATCCAGCGTACCTTGGTCGACTCGTCCAACGTCGTTGCCACTTCTGCATACTTGTTGCTCTCGAGCTTACTTTTAGCCGACGAAGTGTCGCCACCGCAGCTTGCCCACTCAGCGCTTCTAAGGGAGATCGATTGGGACCATGCGTTCGATGACGAGAGCAGCGTCGTCCGAGATAGTGCGGAAGCCCTAGAAAACCCTTAGGGCGCATGATATGTGCTATGTGTGCTGATCTGTCCCTTAGTGTACGACCTTGTTATGGCTGCCTTCTCCCATACGAGGGCTAAAGCATCGTTGCGCTGCAGACGGTCTGGACCAGTAGTCTGCGTCCCTGCTTTGGGCCCCTACAGTTGAGAATAATCTTCCCCAGTGCTCTGGCGACGTTCGCTGCCTTACGATTGTCTTCTGTGAAATGCTCCCGGAAGCTGAGTCTCGTGTCCAGCGTTACTCCCACGTACCTGATGGCCCTGGTTGATGTTAACGAGTATCCGCTCACATTAAGGGGTTATATACCTTTTTTATTTCCAAAAAATCGAAAATTTTTTTATTGCTTTACCTTAAAGTGGACCTTAGTTTATCCTTGAGAACATTTTCCCAAATTGTCATAGAGTTAAAAAAAAAAAAGTTACAGCGCTCCTAACCGCGCGCCTCGCCGCGGCCCTGAACTGAACTTGAAACTTTAAACGCGAATATCTCGAAATGATGTTTCTTGAAAAATGACTTTTGCGGTGATACGGATTGGCGGAAAACTACTGAACCGATTTACTTCAATTTTTTTTTAAATGTTCTTAATGAAATTGTTTTGTGCTTGAACAGACTTTTTTTTCGCCGAAATGAATTTTTTAGTGAAATTTCTAGAGACCAAAAAGTTTATTTTTTGCATAAAACGTTCCCGTATGCATAAAAAAAAATTTAAAAACGATCGTTCAAGCACAAGGAGTTACACTAAACTAATGAAATTTGTTTACTTTTATGGTTTAAGTTGACCTGTTCGACTTGGGGAAGTATCACCGCAAGACTCTACAAAAAAAAGGCCTCTAAGGGAAACATCCACCCCTTAAAAACTATTTAATATTTTTCCACGAAATTTTGCACAATCATTGTTAATAAAGTGTACTATCAAAAAATTAAAACATCCGTGTAATTAAATAATTGCTACATACATACCTAAAAAAAAATCCAAACTTTCCTCTTTTTCTTCGACCCGCTTCCTGCTTGAGATCAGGACAGCCTCCGTCTTGTGGTGGGCTAGGCTTAGCCCTGCCTGGTCGAGCCACTCGATTACGCTTGCAACTGCAGCATTTCAGGAATCCTCGACTACTACAATGTCGTCCGCGAATCCGACTAGGTGTGACGTTCCATAGGGCTGGACCTAATTCCGGCCTTCCTTTGGCTCTTTGATGCAGCCTTCTGGTTCGGAGACATTGTCTACGCGCCTGGGCTATCTCCGGGGACCACCAAGGCACTGGTGCCTAGGCTAGACCTCATGCTTGCACGGCGGGCTTGTTGAACCGCCGCCATGGTCTGGAATCCTGAGTTCCGGCGTGAAAATTTGGAGTTGCAGTGTCGCCGGATTAAACTTCGATGGTTGCGCTCTTGCGAAGACTTGCGCTCTGATCTCGATGTCGTAGGCAATATATTTGTGATCGCTCGCAGTGTAGTCTTCCCTGAGGGACCACTTTGACCTCCGGAACAGTTCGCTGCTGCAGAAGGTAAGGTCCACGATTAAACCGTACCCCGATCTGCTAATTGTGTTCTGGGAGCCAGTGTTCAGCAGGTTAAGACTTGCTCGAGTAGGCTAACCGCTACCTCGCACTAGTTGAGGTTTATTTGTAAGAACCAAATTTTTTTCTGTCCCGGTTTGCCAAGTGGACATCTCTTACTATCAGCTACGTGGGCAGGCTCTGCCTTGTTTGCAGCTGCACAGAGGAAGTACTCTGCCACGTTCGTGCCGGACGTCACTTTGTGTCCTGGTTTTCCGCATCTGAGATACCAATCGCTTCTATCCATGAGCTCTTTGCAAAAAGCGATGTGCCCGAAGCTAAGGCACCTGTAGCAACGACGCTGGCTGACGCTCCCTGACTCTGCACATGGACCATCTTATTCAGATCCTACCTTTGGACAGAATCTTTAATGCGAGGTTTGACCCCACTCCTAAAAGGGCGTCCTTTTGCCCTTTTTGCTGATCTCCGCTCGAACGCTAGCTGCCTCACCTAGCACTTGGGATAGCGTCTGCCGCAGGGCATTTAAGGGCGTTTGCCTCCTTGGCTGCCACCAGTTCCAGCAGAAGATAGCCTTTGGCCGTGCGCCTGATCTTTTTAACGTTTTGGCTGACCTCGTTTAGTTTACCATCTTGCCGGCGGGTGACTAGTTGAAGGACGTCTCCATAAGTGGATGCTGCACCCGTGCTTCTCTGTTCCCTCAGCAACTCGTTGAACCTTTCGAAGGAGTTCCTCATTCCCTGGTTGATGCTTCTTACCTTTTGGTCGTTAACCTTTGCCAAAAGGTCCTACAGGATCGCGCCCATTTGGTAGCTCGGGGCCAGCTGGTCCCGATGTCTCTTCGGGGTGTGTTAGCTTGCCATCTGCTTGGTAGGCTTTCGTTTCAGTTTATTTCCCCGATTTATTTGCCCGAACGCCTGAAGCTCCTTTAGTGTGTCACTTGATACTGGGTCACCCGCCATATGCGTCGGTTTGGCAGTTTTTTTTGGAACATAAGTTAGGGCCTCCAGAATCCTTGTCCTGACCGCGGGAGTTTCCGCTGGTGGATTTCCACTATTGTGGGTGCCACCTGGAGTAATTTACGTCCTGCGCGGATGGTGCGTGCACCGCGCCTTGTTGTATGCTCTTCTTAGCTCTAGGGCAAAAGAGAGCTGAAGCAGGCGCCCTCTGCTTGCGCTGCCCCCTGGAAGCGCTAGCTGGCGCCCTCTACCGGTGGGTGAGGTCCGTGGTGGACGTAATTTGCCCAGCACTGAAGATCAGCTGTTTTAGAGATCCGTAGCATCCACCAGCACAAAGTGTTTGCGTTTGGCGCGGATTTTCCGCGGGTAAAAGGAGGTAGCCACAGGGAGAGAGTAGCGGAAAAACCTGACTAGGAGTCAGTATTCGAGACAGTAGCCACCAGCGTTCTAGGAACGCTCCCCCTTCGGCAGGTCAGCATAGCTTGCACCTCGCAATAGCCACCTGACGTCTTGTTTACACTTTTCGCACACAGCATGACCGGATAAACTAGGTCTACTTGAAGCTCCACCGCGGCACATCCGCTCCGTTCGACCGCCAACTACGGGTGCATCTGTGCGTGCGATTTCGTTTCGATGCCAGCGCACACAACTTTTGATAGTAACAGGGTATATTTCAGTAGCTGTCACTTAAAACGCCGATTGCTTTTAAAATTTTCTTGTTCTCCAACGTCCTTGTGCATGTCTTTCTTTTAATATTTTGGTTCTTTAAAAAAGTCGCCGGTTTGCCGGGCCAGATAGTATATATATATTAAGGAAAGGAAAAATATAAAAATGTACATTTTACATTTATTTAGGAATATGATTGTGTGTTAGCAGTAAAATGTTTTGTATATTTTTACGAATCATTCATTTATTAAATTAATTTATAAGTTTCCTTTCCTTTTCCTAAGTTAGAAAAATCAAAAATTGAGTGCGCTGGCTTCGAAACGAAATCGCACTCACAGATATATATACTACATGGCCCGGCAAACGTTTTTTTGCCACCAGATGAATTTATAATTTCTGTACAAAATTTATTCAGTTCTAGACTTATGTATTATAAAGTCATTTGGTGCGCTGTGAACCATGAGGAAATATAAAAATAACAAAAGGCAAACATTATTTTTAAGTTATTATTTAATCGTAATTCAGCAAGTCAATCTCTTAGTGCTACAGCGTGAATATTTTTGATATATTAAAAAATATAATATAACAAATAATATAATTTCCTTCATCATTTCCCCAATAACGAATACCCGAATTTTCATATTCCGGAAAAGGAAAGGAATACTTCTATATAAACCTGAAAAAAACCATTTCTACCATTGCTTACGTGTAAAAAAAGTGCAAAAAAATTTAAAAAAGCAGTCGTGCAGCTTTACGTGCATCATTTAACGTTTGTTTGAAGTTTCATTCTAAAAATTTTTCATCGAAAAGTTACTCACAAAACTTTGGATAGGTCCCTTTGTTTTGAGCGATTTTGCGATGGCAAAGATATTTAGGATATTCACTTTCATGATATTCTTTAATTTGGGCTCTTTCATACTCGAATAACACAGTGCTACAACAAAAATTGAAAGAACTTTTAATGTGACATAGTAGGAATTGCTTATCAGGTAGAATATATGAAAAAAACGTATTTAAAATATTCGTAACAACCCAAAAATCTTGATTTATTAAAAAAAATTTTTTTTAGGACTTTTTTTGCGCTTAAAAATTCCTAAACCGATTTTAAAATTTCCCACTTTTTTCAATAATTTAATATTGTTGCTTTTGAAAAAAAAAGATCTTAAAAATACAAAAGAAACTGAATTTAACTCATTTTATTCGTGTTTTTCGGATTTCGGTTATTCCTTTCTTTTACACACTGCTACTCCGGACCGCTCGCAAGATTGCATTGACTTGTTTTGGGATGACCGTTATAACTTCAACAATTTTCATAATTATACCCTTGCAGAGGGTATTATAATTTTGCCCAAAAGTGTGCAACATAGTGATGGTGACATCTCCGACCCTATAGAGCAGAGTGCCCAAGCTCTGCATACGAGAGAGCAAACTCCCATACCAATGCAAAAAGTCACCAATACTTTGGTGGGTGAAGTTTTTTATCCATCCATGTGGGTGCACTGAAAAATAAAATTATAGTAACATTCACAGGGGGCTTAAAAAAAACAATATAATAAAAAATACAATTTATTATAGCCATTAAAAAAAACCCTCCATTTTACAATGCTATTATACTACGACAAATAATGCAGAGCTTCTTACTTAAACAAAAATGTTCTGCGAAGATTTACCGCTTTAGGTCGAAAATTTCAGCAAAAACAGAAACAAGAATGAATTTCTTGCAGTGAAAAGTTTTTGGCACTCCAACAACAAAATTCATTCCGATTAGTACGATTGAGGAGAATAGGGAAAACACGAAAAATTGTTATTTTAATTGCCCTTTGCCTATGCTGGGACCAACGTAGCTTATGGCGTGAGCAACGGAACCTTATGGCGTGGGCAGTCTCACACAACTTATGTGTTGCATGAGCATTTGCAAAATCAAATGAGCATCGAGAGCAAAAGGGATGACCACTGCTATAGAGTATATATATTCTTGATCAAGTTCACCTCCTGAGTTGATATAAGCTTGTCCGTCCGAATGTTTCTACGCAAACTAGTGAATCTTCACTGATTTGTAGTTTTCAGTTTTCTGGGAAGTCTCAGCTCTCTGTGAATTCTTTTGGACAATTTCTACATTACTCTCAACAAGAAAGGAAAGCTAACTTCGGGCGGAGCCGAAGTTGATATACCCTTGCAGTTAAAACCGGATATATATCGCAAACATTTGATTAAATTGTCCGATCCTTATGAGAGTATGAATATATAACCCATTTATCACAAAAAAAATCTAAAACAAAGTACCACGATACCATCATCAAAAATACCAAAGTTTGTATTTTTACCAAATAACATTTCCAATCGTTCAGTTATATGGCAGCTATAAGATATAGTCGGCCGATCGTTATGCAATTTGGTAGGTTGTATTAACTGACCAAAAATAGAATCTGTACGAAATTCCAAAATTCTATCTTCAAAACACTTTTTTTTCGATTAATGTTCAGTTCAGGGTAATTTTCGATTAAGTTATATGACAGCTATAGGATATATTCGGCTAATCCTTATGAAATTTGGCATGTATTATTTTTCCAAAAATAGCATTCGTACCAAATCCGAATTCTCTAGCTTTAAAAACATCGAAGTTATAGCATTTCCGATCAATCAGTTATATGGCAGCTATAAGATATAGTCGGCCGATTCCGGCCGTTCCGACTTATATACTGCGTGCAAAGGAAAGAAGGGTGTGTGCAAAGTTTCAAGACGATAGCTTTAAAACTGAGAGACTAGTTCGCGTAGAAACGGACAGACGGACAGACGGACATGCTTATATCAACTCAGGAGGTGATCCTGATCAAGAATATATATACTTTATAGGGTCGAAGATGTCTCCTTCACTGCGTTGCACACTTTTGGACAAAATTCCCTCTGCAAGGGTATAATAAAGACTTCTCTATCTTCCTCTCAAGCGATCGGTCGTGTTTTTTTTTATGCGCACTGCGTTTATGATATATACAGTAGGTGACAATGAAATCCGGACAGGCAGAAAATTCTACTTTTTTAGTTTTTTTTTTCAGACAGCGTTTACTTTATGGAGTAAATTTGTTGCAAATCGATGAAATTAATATAAATGATAATTCAAACGTGTTCTTTTAAATGTCATTTTGTTTTATTTGGAAATAAAACGTATTCTTCAATATTCGATGGAAATATCAAAAATGTATGCAAAAAAAAAAAATTTTTTTTAACTCGTCCTAGGTAACAACAATTTTTGAAAATTATTTCTAAATAGCTTAGTATTCAACGTGTTCAAAAATAATTTTGTTTCGGTTCTTTAGTATTTAGTTGGTCTTCCTCGAGTTTTTAATCCGGCCTTTATTCTTAATGGCATAAAATCTACCAAGTGTTCGTTAGTTTTCTTAATTATTTCTTTATAACAGACACTTTCCACTGTTTAACTAAATTCACTTATTTTGATGGTTTTGTTTTTATGTATTTTAACTTTTAAAATAGGACAAGGATATTGAATCGGATAGAAATCAGGACTACTGCCTATCCAGTCTAATATTGATATTCGATTTTTCTGCAAATAATTTATTACCTAAATTTAAAAAAAAAATACTAGAAATTTAAAACTTTAATTATTGCTTAAACATATCCTTGAAGAATTAAAAAAAAATACACCTGGCCCTCGCTTAACACGGGGGTTACGTTCCTAGAAAACCTCGTGTTAAGCGAAACATGGATTCAGTACAAAATAAGGGGTTACGTTCTAAAAATTCAAAATTGGCAGCAAAAAAAATTTTTTTTTGTTCAAATTTGGTATGTTTTTATTAAAGTTTCATACATTTGTTCAAAATTAATCAAAAGTTATTATGTATATGCCTTTAATAAAAGCATACCATTCATATTTTCCATCTTAAAAATTGATATTTAATTAAAAAAGTTGCTTCTTATAATTAATTAATAATAGGTTAAACTTTATAGAAACTAAAAAATGTTAAAAAGTAAGGAGATCATATGTTATATTCATATCATAATTCATAATTTGAATTCATAATTCATAATTTTAATTCATAGTTAATAACTAAAAATCGTTTAAGAACGAGGTTTTTAGCGTATTAAAAGGGGGATGGGAGCCAATTTGAAACCGTGTTAGACGGAGTTCGTGTTAAAAGAGTCCGTGTTAAGCGAGGGCCAGGATCGCTTTTCTTCTGCACGATAGCAAGGACCTGAGTCGTCCTGAAAGATTGTGTTTGGGGCATGAGAAAGATGCTCCTTCAGAACTCCTTGGAACTTTTCAGCATTCACAGTTCCATCAATTAATGCCAGATAACCAACGCCATTGTAAGAAAAGCATTCCCGGACCATTCGGCATGCTCCTTGCCTGACCTTTCGCCGCAAACAAACGCTTCAAAGTTTGTTTCGTTTGGGGCGCACCTAGCTCATACTTTTGTAAGCCAAATGGATTATTTTGGTGTCGTTACAAAAAAATACGTTTCGCCAATCATGTACAGTCCAAGATTCGTGCATTTTGACCCACTGTAGCCTTTTCTGGAGCATTTTTGCGGTCAAGATAGGGTTTTTCGCTGTTCGCCGGCCATGAAGTCCTGCCTCCTCAATGTTCCTTCGAACGGTTCGAGTGCATATTTCGACTCCTTTCAACTGGAAAAACTTACTTACATGTTTTGCTGATTTGAAACGATCAGTCATGCCTAATCGTGAAAGGATTCGATCCTTGTGGTATTTGGTCTTCTATTTCTTTCCTGATCCTGAAAAATGCTTTAGAGCTCTGGTTTTCTCAAAATTTTTTACGAAATCCTCGAAAAAAGACTTTTCGAGAAAGAAAAAAAAGAAAGAAAAGAAAAGAAAAAAGTCCAACGTTAAAGCTTATTCGTCGAAAGCTTAAGATTTTCGATTGTAAGGCCAATATGGCCCCATGAAAATTTTCAGTCATTTTCGACATATTAAAAATAAAAACTTTTTTTCATAAGAAATTTAATAATTTAAAAAATGCATTCAGATCATGAAAGCTAAATACACATTTAGTGCAAGTACTTAGGTGTCCGGATTTCATTGTCCGCTACTGTATATAGAGTATATATATTGGTAAACCGGTGTTTACTTGGTTGTGAATCGAATTTTTTTTTAGAAACTTCAGTTTTAACTTAAACCGTATCGCTTTGTGTGTGCTGCGGTATATTTGGAGGCGAATTAAGGGGTTATATACAGTTGTACCGCCCAAAAAATTTTCAAGGTATAGGTTTTCGATTTTTATGCTCTAAAAAAGGAAGTGGTCAAAATTTGGTGTTAATAGTTCTGATTAATAGTTTTTTAGTAATCGTGTCCACCGCAAAGGTAATTTCGAAAAAACAAGATTCTGAGATAATCGCGTTTAGTGCGCTGTAAATAGCTACAACTTCGGTTCTAATGCTCCGATCGTTATGAATTTTTGTGAGAGTATACTGTTTTTTAACTTTTTATATATTATTTTTGTATTGTTAATTAATAATGTATAATTAAAACTGGTCTGTTCTATGAAGTCTTGTAACAAGACAATCTCCTCATCCCAGCCTACCCTCCATTGCTGGCTATGTGAAAACGTTATACACGCCAAGTGTGCCGTGTTCACTGCCTCAGTTTCCGATGCCATTTCCCGTAGGTCTGGTTTACATTATTGTTGTGAAAATTGTCGTGCTGACCAAGACGAAATGAGGTCGGTTATAAGACAGACTAAGAACGAATTTAAAAAGTTGATCACTGGTTTTCGTAAAATCAATGACCAACTCTCTCCGCTTGACATTCAGTTTAGCAGCCTTCAGCAACTGAGTCCCCTAAGCGTAAGAAATCCGCTGTTTGTGATCCGCCTCAGCCTACTCAGTCGTCAATAACGCCGCCGCTAATATCTTTGGCCACCCCAAGGGCTAGAACTAAGAACAATTCGCCGTCCGAATTTCTCAATTAAAATGAGCAATTGTCTAATATGTCCTCTGTGGTATCCCTTCAAGTGATACCACAGGTTCTAGTAATTGGAACCCCCGTCAGAGTCACCCAAAAGGGTATGCCACAGTCCGGACCTCCGGCACCTACTGATGCCGCAGTTCTCGCACCTAAACCCTTACAGGTGATTCCGGCTTGCCCCTGATACTTCAGAGATTGATATCTCGGCTTATATCAAAGCCAAAACAAAATCTGATATAATGGTGGAGGACATAGCTAAATTTAAATATAATTATATACGGCGCACGTCTTCTTTCTAGATTCGTGTGTCCGCGCTGATGTTTAAGACGACTTGTTCACCCAGTTTTTGGCCAGAGAACATCTTCGTCCAAGAACATCAGCCTAGTACTGTAAAGTTAAAAGATTTAAAACCAGTGGGAGTGAAACTTCTCCATATCGGAACCACCGACCAACCTTCCACCTCTTCTCTGTCCACTTACCCAAAAACTAGTATCAGACTACTAGGGGGCTACGTAGTAAACTCTCCAAACTATGTATATTCTGATATTTCTTTGCATCCCATATTGTAGCCTTTACAGAAACTTGGTTAATGCAATTGATTACATCAATGTCGTCGTCACTTGAGATTAACACTTCTTTATCTGACGGACCGGAGTCAAATATGGCGAGCAACTGCTCATCTGTCAAGTTGTACAACTTATATCAAACCCGGTTTGCCTCTTGCTTTTTCGCTTTTACAACGCATGCTTTTTATAAATTTGGAAATCTTCAACTTAATTTCAAAAGTAAAAAAACTTACCCCTCAAGAAAAAAATGATGAGCTGGATAGGTTTTATATATTTATTACTATTCGAACAGCATAACACAACAAAAGCGGAACATTTTTAACAGCGGTTGAAAATTACGCGTTTGGGAATTTTTAAGCGCAAAAAAGTCCCAAAAAACGATTTTTTTTTAATAAAATCAAACTTATTAGGTTGTTACAATTATTTTAAAAACATTTTTGTGCTATATTTGACCTTATAAACATTGATTAAAAATATGCCATTCAGGGGTGGTAAAATTTTGGAAAAGGATTGTCATGTAATGTAATTGTAACGACAAAGAATAAAGGTGGTCGCATACCACAAGTTTTTATGCATACTCAGATGCTAGGCTGACAAAATTAAATAAAAATTGCAATCATATAATTTTTTTTACCACAAAATACACGTGAACATTTTGTTTGTCTCAAATCGCGTTTATGGAGAAAAAAAAATTTTAAACCCTTGCAAGGCCTTGTATAAAAATTCAATTTGTAATATTTTCAAAATATCCTAGTTCGGGCAATAGCCACAGAAGTACAGATTAATATGCTATTTTAAAACCCTTGCAGTATTATAATTTTGATCAAAAGTGTACAACGCAGTAAAGGAGACATCTCGGACCCTATAAAGCATATATATTCTTGATCAAGATCACCTTCTGAGTTGATATAAGCATGTCCGTCCGACTGTTTCTACACGAACTAGTTTAGTTTAACTAGTTTTAAAGATATCAACATGAAACTTTGCACACACGAAGGGTGTTGCACGCTGTATATACAGCGTATGTCGGATGTATGTCGGATAGGCCTATACTCTATTGCCCCCATATAACCTTTTGATCGGAAATGCTATTACTTTGGTGTTTAATTCTCTTGCAAACTTATAATTTTCGTCAAAAGTGTGCAACGCAGTCAGGTAGACATCTCCGACCCTATAAAGTATATATATTGTTGATCAGGATCACCTCATGTATAGTTTTGATTCACGTGCAGCGTAACTAAAATTGAAGCGTGTGTCCTTTTTTTACTGTTACTCAAAAACGGGAGATGCAAAAAAATATCTCATTTTGTGCATTATTCTTTGTGCTATCATTCCTCATACTTCGTTTTGATCATTTTCGTCTTCGCATTCTGCTACGAGCCCCGAAACAAAAAATTTAGAGGTGTCGTATAATTTTGGGCAGGAGTGTATGACTACATATGTCCGCCTGTCCGTCTGTCTGTCTGTTTCTACGCGAACTAATCTCTCAGTTTTAAAGCATGTCCGTCTGTCTGTTTCTCCGCGAACTAGTTTTAAAGCTATCGACTTGAAACTTTGCACACACCCTTCTTTCCTTTGCACGCAGTATATAAGTCGGAACGGCCGGGCTCGGCCGCCTATATCCTATAGCTGCCATATAACTGATTGATCGGAAATGAACAGACAGACGGACATGCTCATATCAACTCAGGAGATGATCCTCATCAAGAATATATATACCTTATAGGGTCGGAGATTATAGGGCCCTTCACTGGGATACGTAGCACGCAAATTCTGCCGCAACTGCCGGCACACTGACAGCACTATTTAATTTTTTAGAAGTTCTCTCATTTGCCCTCATTTTGACTCATTTGACAGCCCAAACTTAAAAATCAAATGTTTCCACTGAGAAAAATTTTCTCAGAAATTGGGTTGAAAAAATTTTTCTCCATAGAAAATAAATATAGGGAAGCATAGTATTTCATTTGTCTAAGAACTGTTGCTAGCAAAGCTTTCTTTAAAATAAAATACACTATTTTAGTGTCCATTCAAACTTTTGAATTAACGAAAAATTACATCAAATGACGTTTTATTTGGTCAGTTGATTCTCTGCTCTTATTGTTTTTCTCTGCTACGCATACATTCAAATTTTAAACATGTGTGCATTTTGCCCCCCACTGCTTTAAATTAATGGTCGGTAGGGCCCTACTCCAGGGGCATAGGAAATTTCTCTGCCTAACCTACTTTCTACTTTTTGTTACTAATTATAATGCACTCAAATTATATTAATGTACAAAAAGATGACCACAGCTTTAAAGTTTAAAAGTATCAATTCTCAACAAAAAATTTTGGCTTGAACAAACTACAACTGCAGCCCTCTTACGGCCATGCTATTGATTAGATAGAGAAGCAGACTACATATTCTAAAGCTGCTTTAAAATTTATCGGATTTGGCTGCTTTTTGATTTATAGGTGTAGATTAGCCATTGAAACAGTTTGGAATCGAAACATTTTCCAAAAACATTAAAGAACTGGCGCTAACGCCTGATTTTTGTTTTAAGGGCGGTAGAGGGGGTTAAAAAATGTTGATACAAACTTGATCTGCGCGGATACCAGTCCAAGTTTCAAATCTATTAGTTCTATCTCTTATAGTCTTCGAAATCCTCGCGTTCAAAATTGTATCCCGTTTCTATGGGGAAAAAAATATATATGGGTATATCTCCTTTAAAAGTAGGCCGATATGGATAAAATAGTTTGAGGCAAAATTTTGTCAAAAAACAAACTTGAAAAAAAAAATTGAAACAAACTTGAACGGCTTGGGCATTATAGGAGTTTCTTCGCCAAATCCTATAGCTTTTAAAGTTTCAGATGCACGCGTCCATATGGACAGACGGACATGGCTATATCGACTCGGATGTTGATGCTCATCAAGAACTTTATGAGGTCGGAGATTATTCCTTCTCTATGTTACATACACTGCGTTTCACTTGAATAGCACACTTTACATAGGGAATTTCAAATCTCGAAATCTTTTAAACAAAAAGAAAACTAGTTGATGATTTTGTTTCTATTTATAGAGTAATCAATTTTAATTATAAAAAAAGTAACAAAACTTAAATTAAATTAACAATTAATAAAGGTTAACAAAAAAACTTCATAAATTCCACAACAATTTTGTAGTCAAGGGATATTGTAGCCCAGGCCCTCTGAATGGCGTCAATTAGTTCGTCTTTTGTTGAAAATTGTTTTCCAGACTCATAAACCTTTCTGACCAGCCATCCCCAAACATTTTCAATTATATTCAGATCCGGCGAGTATGGTGGCCAGTTCAGAGTTTCAACATTTTTATCTTTTAAAAAAGATTTTACAACACGTGCAGTATGTATCGGGGCATTGTCGTGTTGGAATGTCCAAGGCAAATGATTGAAAAAATTTTCCAATGGTGGAAAAGCTTTTTCGGGGACATTTAGATACGCTTTTGCGTTCATGTTTGAGGATAAGAATTGGAGTTCACAAGTCCCATAGTAAGATATGGCTCCCCAAACCATAACTCCGCCTACTCGACTGTGTAAACGCTCCAATTGCTGCGTCTCTTTCCTCAGATCGTGAAAATAATAATTATAGCCATCTGGCCCCTCCAAATTGAACTTTTTTTCATCAGAAAAAACTACGGGCCTCCACTCGTTACACCATGACATATTGACGCGGCAAAAGGTCAACCGTGCTTCCTTTCGTTTGGGGTTAAGCGGTGGTTTTTTTTTAAGTTTCAAGCGTTTAAGATGTTTAGCTTTGGAAATAACTCGCCAAACAGTAGTTTCGCT
The DNA here is from genome assembly GCA_018153035.1 of Drosophila pseudoananassae pseudoananassae. Classification (NCBI taxonomy): domain Eukaryota; kingdom Metazoa; phylum Arthropoda; class Insecta; order Diptera; family Drosophilidae; genus Drosophila; species Drosophila pseudoananassae. Next base: position 1,046,883 of record JAECXR010000022.1, on the reverse strand, counting down.
CGCGTCAACACCTGCTTTTGCCCTTATCTTGCTCACAGAGTCATGAGAATTTGAGGCTTCCCGCAGAAGCCTAAGGACACTACTTTGGCGACCTTTCATATTTTTTCCATAGTTTTGCTTGTTCTTTATAAAATTGTGTACGACTTTTCTGCTTCTTCCAATTTTTTTCGCTATATTAGCCACAGAAAGGTCACAATCAATATAGCTTTGTATTTGGATCTGTTCCTGGTGACTTAGTGACGTTCCACGACCCATAATTGCACAAAATGATTAAACTATGTTTGAAATTCACAAATTAATCAAAAAACTTTTATGAATCAATCTTCTTGGCTGCTGAAATGACACTAAATCTAAAATGTACTATTCAAGCGAAACAAAAAAGGTGCCAGCTTTTGAAGCAAGTTGAAAAGAAAATTACGGTAAATTTAAACGGTACATTTCCAGACTTCGAATTTTTCTTAGAAAAGAGTAGATAAGGAGACGAAAAAAAAACAGCAACAATCATTGCAATCGATGAAGCAATTGCTGAGAGATGAACAAGTAATTATAAAAAATTTTGTGTGCTATTCAAGTGAAACGCAGTGTACATTCACACGACTACTTGTCTCCTTTACTGCGTTGCACTGCAAGGGTTTTAAAATAGCATTTTAATCTTTACTTCTGTGGCTATCGCCAGAACTAGGATATTTTGAAAATATTACAAATTTAATTTTTATAAACGCGATTTGAGACAAAAAAAAATGTTTACAAAATGTATATTGAAAAACTTGTGGTATGCGATAACCTTTATTCTTTGACTTTACAATTACATTACTTCCATTTCCAAAATCTTACCACCCCTGATTGACATATTTTTAGTTATATAGAAATTGCAATAAACAAAAATGCGTGTTTATTAAATTTTGTTCATTACATTTGGCACGGAGATTAAAAAATAAGTATGTATTTAACAAAATAGTTGAAACAAATTACGAAATCTAACAACACTGAATGAGCCCGTTTGATAACCGTTTCTATCAGATCTGTTACCCATTTTTTTTTTTTTGACTGCGTAGATCAGTGGTGGGCAAACTCTCATTTTCCATAGCACGCGTGTATAGGGTAGGAAATTTTGCCGCAGCGCTGTCTGAGGCAGCAGAACATTTGGTGATTGTAAATGAAAAATTTAGTTTTATCCGTCCCTTTGCTTAGTTTGTATACTTTTGTGAAAGTCTGACCAGACTAAAATACCTAATTTTACCTAATACCCAAATGATATGTGTCGCATAAACAGGGGTTATTTCGATGGTGATTGCCATCGCAGAAACATATTATTAGAGAAGGATTTACATACTTTTTTGCTAACGAAAAAAAAACGGTTAACAGTTATTGGCAAGCTCTGGTTAAAAGAGGTTAGTGATTTCGAAGCTATCTGCCTAAAAGTTATATTGTCTGCTCAATATTTGTTTATTACCTGTTCTTACAATCTACAATGGCATCATTTGTCTGCAATTCAGTCGGTTTCTAATCTTATGTCCGATATTGACCTGCTAGGTTGTGGTGACTTCTTCCAGAAATCATGATTTCATGGCGGGCATATTTAACTTGTCCGTAGGTCAAATTATTCAAGTTAAAAAATCGTTAGATCGGTTTCTAGACTTCTGCTTTCTTTGTGATCCTCTTAGAACCACTATTTCCATTGTTTTGCCCCTTTAAACCCCAGGATCCATATCATCCTTGATGTATTAACCGATTTCAATCCTGGTGTCGATCAGAAGTCTCTCTGCGTGGCGAATAAGATTTGCTTATTCGCAAACTTAATTGACCTTTTATCTTGTAACGAACAGTCAACCTTGTGAGGTGGCATCTTTGGACAAACGGCTGAGAGAAGGGGTTGCACGCGGTTGCCAGCTAGGCCTCGTCGGCTAATGGGTGGGTCATATAGAGCCCCCTCTCTCTCCCTGATGTTCACCTCGAAAATCATAAATTCTATCGTTAATAGAATGCGTTCACGGCCTCTCGAACTGCGAAGGCCAAACATAGTCCTCTCAAAACAGATTCTATTTAGATCCTCAGGATCCTCGAGAACGCAAAAGTTGGGGGAGGTTCAGCGGCAAGGCGGTGGCGAATTAAGCGAGGCGAATTATTCTTCTTTTATCTCATTATAATTTTCATGTTTATTAGACTAAAGTAACTCTATATGTTTGCTACATCCCCATCCCTTTTTCCCCTTACTTCGCTAAAAATTCAGTTTTTCTTCTTGGCTTACGAGTCTACTAATTAGATGCTAAATTAATTGAATGAAAATGGAAAAACTTTAAATAGTAGCGCGGGCGCAATGAATTCCAATTTGATAAATCTTAGAGTTAGCTTAATTTAGGGGATCAACGAATAATATATTACTTCATGTATCTCTTCCTTCGCTCTCCAAATAATAAAATAAAAATTACACCCTCAGCTCTTTTACACCGCTCCGTGGTGGAAAGTTAACTGCATCTGGTGCACGCGGTATCGCATTACATAACTGCGCGATATTCTACTTTGGACTGGGCTTGGCGATGCCCTTATTACATTTCGAGATCGGGCTTTTGCTCTATCGGATCGCTCGCGGTTTCTAGGTGAAGGCAATCGTTCACTTGGTGGACCCCCTTCGGCCGGGAATACGGACGATGCGGTAGTTTAACGACCAGAATGTTCCGTGTCGCTTCTATTGGCTTTATATAAAACTACGAATATTCACTCACCCCTTCCATCCGCGACGAGCTGGTTGAAGCGCTTCCACGTGCTCGAAGCTGGAAAGGAATAATATTTCGGGAAAGCTCTCGCCAACCCGTTCACACAACAAAATATTCACTTAACTAGCCAATCGAAGCCTTTATTCGGAACGGAACCCTCCGCTCACCAACTCCACACGTTTCTTCGTGGCACCACGAGGCCACCAGCTGCACTGATTTCGCTCCCCTTTTCTGCGGCGGAGCGTCCTTTAGAAGCGCCGCGAACGCTCAGAGTCTAGCTCCCGAGATTGGCCGCCTCGGGCCACGCCTAGCGGCTTCTCCGGCGACTGCTCCGACCTGGCCGTCCGGTAGGAACCCTATCGTCTCGGCGATCCCTCGCGGCCACGCCTCGTGAGCGGTTTCGCGCCGCGCACCGTCTTGATTTGCGCCGTAGATCGAACCGTTGGGAATCTCGCTCGTCTCCAACTTCTCTCTTTACGAACAACCTGTACGCCTGGTACCAGGCCCTCCGTCCTAAAAAGCCAAAATTATATATCAGCCCCGATCGACCCTAACCTATCCTAACACACTCACCGCCACCACGATCCGTGACCTGCCTCACTTTAGCGCCGACCCTTTGGCGCGTCTGCCAACAAGCTGCGCTTCGGTCTTGCTGTTGTGATTTACTGGCGATTTCCGAATGGTCTTGTCCTCCACCTTGCTTGCGCGCTTTCCACGTAAATTTTTCAGCTTCTTTAATTGGATGAACTTTCTTGGGTCCCGCCAGAAACGGAAAAGAAAATGCTTGGCCACGCGGATTCCTATGCTTAGCTTCCAGCTTCCAATAACGGCTTCACCCCGGTTGCCAGACCCCCGGACATTAGAAACGCCTAACTCCTTGCTACGGTCCTACTACGGCAAAGGGTACCCAGATCGGTTGCCATCTCCCCTCCCCGGGGTTGCCACCTACACCGATCTAACGCCGACGTTACAATCTTGACAAAAATAAGCAGAACGACCTAAAAAAAAAAAGCACGAAGCAAAAGAGTGCGAACGAGGGAGACGGTCCCGAGCATCTTGTATCAAGGGCTTTGGGATGAGAGCTATGCCGATTATTTTGTTCATTACATTTGGCACGGAGATTAAAAAATAAGTATGTATTTAACAAAATAGTTGAAACAAATTACTATGTCGATTGCACTCTCCAAGAGATGTAGTAGAAGCATCGAAGATGCCTCTTGTGGGCTCTAATTTCTCTACTACCGTGATCTCCGCCCATGTATCAGATCTCAGAAGCGTGCCCTTTTCCATGTAGACGCCTGTCAGACCCTCCGTCCTTTTTTTTCCGAGGTAAGCCTTCAGTGTTCGACTTCTCCATTCCATTCCAAACTTCCAAGGGTCTCATGGAAGGGGCGGCTCCATGGTGGTGCTATGGGCTTCACCATCCCAACTGCTACTGGCCATCTGTCTGCCTCATTGCTACCTTACGGATTATTGATCCCAGTAGTAGTTAAATTTTGTTTGGGAATTCTTGATTTTTATGGTAAGGTTTTTTTCATTGTTTCTTAACCTCTAGGTTTATAAAACTAAGAGTTATTATTTAATTTAAAAAGCGGCCACATAAATTTAATGACCGCTTTGATACCTTAGAACCCTAATGAAACTAGAGTACGGGTTATGTGCCTCGGAGCCCTCCATTTAAAGGTTCATTATCTCATTGTGGACTCTACTGGGATGCAGATCTTCACCTTCATTTTGCTCATTTCAGACTTTTTTACAATACACTTACCCCCTTACGTTACATGGATGCCCAGATTGATATTGGGAAATAATTTTAAGACTACCAACGTTCCCAAATCTTTTCATCTTGGTGTATATTTGACTTGCTAAGATACCCCATATGTTTTTTTTATATGGTTAAGGTCTGGGAAGCGAGCGGGCTAATCCAAAACATTTGCACTATGATTATTAAACCGTTGGGTCGCTCTAATTTTGTGTATAGATACACTATCCTGCATGAAAAAAATATTTCTTGTTAATTTTTTTTTTTTTTTTTTTTTTTTATATTAACATTTATTATGGTGTAATATTGACTTAATATGATTGAGTATTGTAATATTCTGGGCAATCTATTATAATAACAAGAAAGGAAAGCTAACTTCGGGCGGAGCCGAAGTTGATATACCCTTGCAGTTAAAACCGGATATATATCGCAAACATAGGATTAAATTGGCCGATCCTTATGAGAATATCATAATATAACCAATTTATTACAATAAAAAATCAAAAACAAAATACCAAGCTTCCATCTTCAAAAATACCAATGTTGGTATTTTTACCAAATACCATTTCCTATCAGTGGTGTCATTTCCGCTTTTTTCCCGTCAGATATGGGTTTTTTTGAAGCGTGATTGCGGAAAACAGCGGGCAGCGGGAATTCTGGCTTTTTGAGCAAATTTACGCAGCTTTTTTTTTTTAGTTTACTTTTTGATGCATTCTCTGTTGAAAATATTTTAAAAATCAAAAAGAAACAAATCTCTCCAATCCTTGAGTATTTTGGTACTCCTAATATAGATAAAATTGAACGACTGCACAACGACATAACCCTGGTAGAGTGGGAAAATGTCGATGATACTGTTAAGTTCTGGGCTGAAGTTCTTAAATATCGGGATTCTGGCGGAAACTGCCGTTTTCAGGAATTGGCTTCAGTTGCTCTGCAAATGCAGTCCCTGCCTTGGTCGAATGCCGACGTCGAGCGGGTGTTCAGCCAAGTACATTTAATAAAAACGAAAACTCGAAATAGCATGAGCGTTGAAACGTTAAACGCTATACTGAGTATAAGGTCCATATTTTAATTTGTATCTTCAAATTATAAATTAATTTATTTAAAATTTAAGGTACGGGCTGCGTCGGCACAATATGTGCTGTTTTAACTATAATATACCACCCAGCTGCCTATCTACAATTGAAGACAAGAAATTTTATCCAACTGATGATGATGATAATATTGACGACATCTTAAATATAATATAGATCTTAATTTTTGTACATTATTGTTTTTTTTTGGTTTCTTTGTAATGATATCCGTTAGAGAATTACCCATATATTTTAAGTGGAACTGAGGAACTGAGGGCTTATTATTGAATAACATGCAGTACATTGCCTTATAAAAATCAGTTTTTTTCTCTGGTACTCCGCTTTTTTTAGCTTTTTTTTCGTTGATCCAGCTTTTTTTACTCAGAAAAAAGTGACACCACTGTGACACCACATTCGTACCAAATCCAAACTCTCTAACTCTAAAAACACCAAAGTTATACCATTTCCGATCAATCAGTTATATGGCAGTTATAGGATATAGTCGACCGATCCCGGCCGTACCGACTTATATACTGCGTGCAAAGGAAAGAAGGGTGTGTGCAAAGTTTCAAGACGATAGCTTTAAAACTGAGAGACTTGTTTGCGTAGAAACAGACAGACGGACAGACAGACGGACATGCTTATATCAACTCAGGAGGTGATCCTGATCAAGAATATATATACTTTATAGGGTCGGAGATGTCTCCTTCACTGCGTTGCACACTTTTGACCAAAATTATAATACCCTCTGCAAGGGTATAAAAACTTGAGTCGAAAGGTTGAAATTAAAGTGTTAAATATCTGCAGACGCTGCAGCAGCATCCATCGCCTTGTGGAAGCTATGCGGAGTTATCGTGCATCATATAAAGCAATGCATATTGGGCCACTGGGGTTCGCACCATTGCAATGGTGGGCAAAACGCACACATGCTTAACATACGTGCGTATGCAAAAGTCAAAGAGAGCTGGAAATTCACTAAGCGAAAAATTAAGCTTTGTAGCAAAAGTTTCTCATGAAATGAAAAACTACCCTTCGCTATTTAGTTCCCTCCAAATTTCGAAGAACATTTTTCTCAGTGAACAAATGTATGTTTTTAAGTTTTGGGCGTAAAGGGAGGCACAATAAGGGCAAATGGAGAGGACATCTAAAATTTTTGAGCGTGTTCACACTGTTTTCGGCAACGCTGCGGCAGATCCGAACCCAACGCACGCGTGCTATCAATGTAATTTATAGGGTCTGATGTCTCCTTTACAGGTGTATGAAAAACAGTATGTACAGTGTTTGAGTATTAAAATATGTGAAGGTCTGTCAATTTTTGGCTCTTGGATTGATCACACACAGGAAACGCAGCCAGTGACAAAATCAAGTAAATATTTCTCCAAATGGGTCCTTTGTTTGTGTTGTTGTTTGGCAACAACTGGTTGTCTGCAATATTTTGTTAATGGCAAGACGTTAAAGATTAGCACCTGGCACTTCTTTCCCAAAAATGAATATTTTTGTGGTCTAGTAAATCAATATTTATCACTAATCAATATTTATCACTAATTTTATATTTTCAGAGAAGCGAGAAACTTACTTTATTGCTATTATTGATGTTCTCACTCAATACGGAGTAAAAAAACAAGTAAGTATAGGATCATTAGTTCTTTCTTGCTTATATTTATTGTTTATTTAAGGTGCTCATGGCCGCATATTATGTGTGTGTATATTGTTCTAGCGTAAAAAAAAAGATTTCTTTCTGGCTACCACGATTCATCGAAACTGTAACCAGAAATAAATAGAAAAGGATTTCAATCTGTAATTTTAGTCGGGTCTCGGGTTTTAAAAGGGACATAAGTGTTTTAACTTGATATTTAATAGTAATATTTATAGCTATAAATATAATTATTTTCATTTAGTTCGATTTTTTTATAGCATTAAATTTATTTGTTTTTCAGGCAGCAAAGGCAGCAAAAACGGTGAAATATGGAAGTAATGTGGATGGAATATCAACATGCGATCCCGAACAATATGCAAAACGTTTCTTAGACTTTATGGATAAAGCCATAGAATAAATTTACGTTACTATGTATTTTCCATATTTAAAAATTGAAAGATTTATTATTTTAGGTTATATAAAATAAATGATATTAAATATGCAATAATAAGTTTTTTGAAAAACCCTTTATGTTTTTCAATAGGGGCGATTCAACCTTTTTTTGAATAAAACACAAACGGTTTGATTTTCCAACTAACTTTTTTTTTATTATCGAATTTGAAAAAATATTATACATTTAATTATGAAACTCGATTTCTTTTACATGAACACCGCGTGCACGTTTTACGAAGTCCAAGTTTGAACCCAAAGTTGAACCCAATTTTCAACCACTTTTTCGCATAAATCGGTCGAAATTCCAGCAATTTTGCGTTCAATATTGGCTCTGAGCTCTTACAACGTCGCCGGCTTATTGGCATAGACCAATGACTTCACGTAATCCCAAAGAAAATAGTCTAGAGGTGTCAAATCACACGAGCGCGGCGGCCACTCGACCGGTCCATTTCGCGAAATAACACGCTCATCGAACTTAGTTTTCATTATTGCGATTGTAGCGTTTGCTGTGTGGCATGTATCCCCGTCTTGTTGAAAATAAATGTCGTCCACGTCCAGTCCATCCAATTGCGGCAAAAAAAATCAAATTATCATATCGCGGTAGCGATTTCCATTCACAGTAATACAGTATATACAGTAATATTCACAGTAATATGGCCCAATGATGCCGCCGGCATGTAATCCGCACCAAACAGCGATTTTTTCGGGAAAAAGTCCATCCCTATCGGAAAAAAGTTGAAACGCACCTATTGAAAAACCCTTTATATTCATAACCAACACCGTCAAAATATATCAGTTAGAAATTCAGTTAGGGCTGCACCGAAGTAGAGTAGCGGAATTACCAACGATTGAGCATGCAGGGCAGATTGTACATCGACCTCGACATCATTTTCGACAGCTGTTATCGGAAGCTGGAAGCTAGATGTAGGAATCCGCGGGGAAACAGCATATTTTTTGCATTTCTGGCGCGGTTCAAGAAGTTTCGTCCAGTACAAGGAGGAGATTCTACGCGAAAAGTGCAGAAAGTTGAAGATTAAGCCCACTCGGAGATTACCGGAATTGGGACGGTTCGCGGCGCACGACCGCCCACGAGGAGTGGCCGCGAGGAATCGCCAAGAGGCCTAGGGTTCCGTCAAAGGAAACCTGGCCGGAGCAGTTGCCGTAGAAGCGAGAGCAGAATGGACAGATGTTTTTGTTGAAGAAGCCGCTAGTTGTGGTCCAAGGCATACAAACTCGGGAGCTAGACTCGAAGCGTTCTTGGCGCTTCTAAGGCACGCTCCGTCGCAGAGAAGAGATTGGAGTCGTGTCTATCTGGTGGCCTCGTGATGTCCCGTATAAACGCATGGAGTTAGTAAACGGTGGTTTTCGTTCTCATAAAAGGCTTCTATTGGCTAGCTGCGTAAATAGTTTATTTTGTGAAGGGGTTGGCGAGAGCTTTCCCGGAATATTATTCCTTTCCAGCCTCGAGCAAGTGGAAGCTCGATTGAATCGACTTGTATGAAGCCGATTGAAGCGACGCGGAATATTCCGGTTATTAACCTATCACATCGTCCGATTCCCGGCCTTAGGGGGTCCATCAAGTGGACGATTGCCCTCACCTTTGACACCGGGAACGAGCCTTTAGATTAAAAGCCCGATCAAGAAAAGATAAAAGCGTCGCCAAATCGGGATTTTGTAATGTCAGCCCGTGGATAAAAGAAGTAAAAAAGAAAAATAAATTAAGTAATATTCGAGGCCGAACCAAATAGCTCCAAGGAGCCCGATCATTTCCTAATTTTAGTTAGCATTAAGAGCTACCCCATTAGAATTTAGCGCACCCGTACCACTTTAAGTTTTAAGTCCTTATTTTTATTTGTTAAACCTAGGAATTAATTAGTAAATATATAAATTAAGAGCTAAAACTGAATTGTTAGCAAAAGTAATGGAAGAAAGGATGGAGTTCTAGTATAAATTTAAGCAACACTTTAATTTGATTCGCCGCCGCCTTGCCTCTGCCCTCCAATTATGCGTTCTCGGGGACCGCGATGCGTCCAGGTAAAATCTGTACAAGGGGGACTTTGTCAGGCCTTCGCCGTTCGTGACGTCGTGTACGCATTCTGTCTTATAATCCGAATATAATAAATTATATCCGGATATAATTTATGATCTTCGAGGCAAGCATCAGGGAGAGAGAGAGGGACCTTACAAGGCCCACCCATTAGCCGACGAGATCTAGCCGGCAACCGCGTGCAACCCCTTTTCTCACCCGATGGTCCAGAGATGCCACATCCTAAGGTTGACTGTCCGTTACATCTTCCACATGACCAAACATAAACTTCATGGAGATGAAGATGATTCCTTCTCAATTCTTCTCACACGAATTCAATTTACCCTTGTACTTTACACGTACAAGGTATTAGCGTAAAATTCGCATAGCGCAATATTTAATCATAGCGTGATTATATTTAACTAAAAATATATACATCCTTGGTGTCTGTAAATTTCAAGGGGGTTTTCGATTTACTCAGTTGGGGTAGTGTGAGTCAAAGATTGATCAAGTGAGGGTGCTGATACGTAGCTCTTTGAAAGAGTTATTTCTCTGGATGGATTGCATGGGTGTTGGGGGTGATTGAGGTTGTTAGTAAATTGTTAGCGAAAATTTTTAGTACGCAGAGGGTTGTGTTATTGGAGACTATGCCCGTGTGATGCATTTTGAATTTGGTCAGGTGCTTTCTACTAACGATACCCGGTTGAAAGTGTTTGCGACAGCCGTATTCAGTCGACATCATAGTCGTTGATTTGTGAATACCGGGATGGGTTACGAGTGAATGGTGCGTAAATCAGAATGAAGTGAATAGGCTTTTGTCAAAAGTTGGCCGGCTTTTCGCCAGCTCCAGGATGACCTTTCCCCGAGCTTCATGGTAGCTAAAACTGGGAGTGATTTTAATTGTACGAGTTTGACCACAGTATTTTTCTGGTACCACGAGCGATGGGGAACTACGGCGATGGTGCTTCAATTCCGCCTTTACACAAGTCCTTAGGGATTGTTGGGAACGTAGATGGTCAACTTTGAGCGGTCTGCTCACTGACCAGCAACGATTGGCGCGATTTTCGGTATATTCCTCGCCTCTTAACAGTGAGAAAGCCACGTCCATTAAAATGGTGGACGTGACTCCGTGAATGTTCTGGAGTCAAAATCGGTAGGGTTCTCGTTGGCATGACGCCTGACCAGAGGCTTTGATAATTTATGGTACCCTGGAAGCTGGAGCTCACAGAACATGTTTCCTCCTGGCTATGGTTGAGGCGCCTTAGGGAGCTATGTACGTGGTGGTTGAAGTTTATCATCCAAATGCGGAAAGATCCATTAGGCTCGAGGGGGCCATGAGATTAGGCCAACATGGCAGGGGCTTATGTAAAACCACTCATATTTTTTCTACCCTTGTACAGTACAAGTAAGTTGCAAAAAACGGTTGGCCGAGTTCTTCAATTCGTCTTTACCGGAAAAAATCGCACAACATTTTTTACAAATTTTATTTATTCTGAACGCAACAATTTTTTTCGATTTTTTATCTGCTTTACTTCGACTTATTTTATTAATAGAACAGAAGTCGTTCTCTCTGTTACACTTTATCAGGTAACTTTTAATAACATCCTGCTTACAAAACTGTCCTTAAATGACAACTTTCTTATAAGGGATCGAGAAGAGTATAACACATTATAATAAAATTAAAATAAAAAAAATTCGCTCAGAGAAAATTTTACAGTTTTAAAATTGATATTAGAGCAGGGGAGCCCAAGCTCAGCATACGGTAGAGCAACTCCAATACAAATGCAAAAAATCGCCAATACATTAAAGCTAGAATTTTTTTTTTGCAAGTCATGTCGGTATAGTGAAAAAAATGAGTACCATTTTCAATGGAAAAAAAAGTAAAAAACAAAATATTAATGAAATAAAAAAATAAAAACTCTAAATAAAAGAAATTCATAGCTCTGATGTCAACCATTCTGTTTGAGGTCTCAACCAAAAGTGATTTTTTGCAGTGAAAAGTTTTCGGCAATACAAAAACGAAGTGCCTTTATATTAGTACAAATAACTGAGACACTATAAAATTGTTTTTGACAATTAGCTCGGCAACGGAGGCAACGAACAAAGAGAGTAGGAAAAAACTAAAATTTTGTTTTGTATTTGGGCTTTTAAAGAGCAATTCCAACAACAAAGGAGCACAGAGAGCAATGGGGCTGGGCACACCTGTATTAGAGTAAAGTTAAATAGATGTTTGTATAATTTTGTATATTTATTTATAGCCTTTAAAGTGCTTTGGCTTTATTTAATCATATTAAATTGTCAAAATAATTCAAAATTATAAATAATTTAAGTATATATATTTTTTATTATATAAAAAAGGTCGGATTTTCCTGTATGACTGTGGCAATCCAGAACGCACGAACCTATTTACTCGGTTTTGCATTCGTTGGAATGTTCTCAGGCTGCGCCAGGTTAAACATACTATGCTATAAACCAATATTTTAAGTAGAGGGCGCCGGCGCGTAAAACATTGTTTGACAGATACTCATGTTCTCTGCTGATTTCATGTGACAAACCGGCATTGTGTTTTCTGTAAAATTGAAAAAAAAATTTAAAAAAATAAGTTATTCGTTTCCTATTATTTTAATAGGAAAACATCAAAATCAATCACGTGTATTTTTATTCAATTTCAACAGCAGGCATTTGTCTTTAAGGTGGTAAGTTGAACTGTGTAAATTATGTGGATCGTACATTTGAGGTTACCACTCTGTACATAGTTCAAATGTCTATGTTCGTAGTCCCGTTTCCAGCCATTTTCTTCAACACATCCTTGAATACAATAACTGCTTTCGCATGACTTTCTTTGGAGCTAATATTATTCGAGAAGGCGGCTTCATGCCGACTTGCAAGGTAAAAGATACAACACATAAAACCAATTAATCACACCAACACAATAAGTTGTAATACATAACAACTACATATACACCACACATTACACCAACACTAGATCAGAAGTTACACCATATTCTTCAACAAATGATTGTTCGCAATTACAGATACAAGGACAAATATATCATTTTTATAGTTCAATGCACCGCATTAATTTCTGCGGTTGCGGTGCAATATACAGGGAAAACAACATTCAAAGAGACAAATTATTGAACATTTGCAAGCATTTTTTCACGCCAATAACGCTGTGGTTAATATGTTCAAAAAATCGGATACGCACAAAGTTTTCATAAGAGCGGATGTTGTACTCCAACAGGTCAACATGTGCGAAGATTCAATGCACCCACTGTTAATGATGTTGCTCGAATTTTTGTTGGCGATTCAACTAAATCGCGAGACATTGTCGTTCAGCGGAGAAGCAATATCATGTATCATGAGACACATCGTTTGTACGATGCGTTACAATATCAAATCATTTATTAGCAAGGGCAAGACGGACACAACAACACGTTAAAGATGGTCGATTAAATTATGGTACAGGTACAATATTCACACACTAATTATTGCTATTATTGGTTTCCATTAACAATTAATTTTGCATTTTCAGGAGTATCAACGAATACAAATCTAAGCGCAATGAATTATTATGCGTATCTTATGATGATTTGTACGGATGAAGAGAATGTCATTTTGAAGTGTCGTCGACTATTCCAACAACGGAGGCAACGAACAAAGAGAGTAGGAAAAAACTCACATGCACGAATACGCTCAAGACGCTATCACGTACGTTACGTTCACATGCAATCCGAAGTGGACGTGAATGTGGAAATTTAACGTGAGTTGGAACCAGGCCAAAAACCGCAAGATCGCCATGACATAAGCGGCAGGGTATTTCAGCAAAAACTCAAGTTTTTGATTGATGTGCTTACTAAGTATCGAGTTTTTGGTGTCACACGTTGTTATATGTACTCGGTGGATTGGCAGAAGCGTGGACTACTGCATGCTCATATCCTTTTTTGGTTCCTAAATAAATTACATTCAAATGAAGAGAATGACATCATATCAGCTTAAATTCCTGATCCAGTCACTGATACCCATCTACACGACATTGTGACGACTCAGATGGTGCATGGACCGTGCGGTGCATTAAAACCATTATCGCCATGCATGGCTGATGGTAAAAGCACAAAACGATATCCGCGACTGTTAGTTGCTGTGACTGCAAAGGGAATGATGGATATCCAGTTTATCGTCTGCGTTCAAAAAGAGATAATGGTCGAACTATCAAAGTTGAAGTTTAAAGTTTGGTGCTTGTTCGTCAACGTCGGCCAGTACAGACGTGCTTTCTTTTTGTCTTCTTATCGTGCAACGAAAATTAAACAAAAACTAAGAATAATGCAGTGCAAGCTCTAAACAAAAATACACAGAAAAGACGCTTAGTGCGATGAACTTCGTACTTTCTGTGTAAATAAAAAATAAGAAAATCAAAAACATTAAGCTAAGAGTGAATTCGACACTCATACGGTGCTCCAACGTCAGCAAGACGAGCGTCGACTCTCTTTGCTACGTAACAACGCATACCACTCATTTGTGTCAACGCAAGACAACGCGACCCCAAACCCAACAAAAAACAACCAACCGCGATCAATAACCCCAACCCCGAGTAATGAACTCTATCCAACATCGCAAGGCAGGGCGCGTTCTTGCTCTCCTGCGCTCTCGTTGGATAAAACTCCATACCCTTGCCTCATGCCTGCCTGCATAGCCACGGTCACCAGTACAGTGACGTCATTAGCAACTGCAACGGCAACTATTACAACAACTACAATGGTATCGACTGCTCGCGCAATACCATCTACCGTAATATCGGAAACTGCTGTGCAAGTAAATAATGCAGCACCTTACGCCAGCGTGCCCCCTTCAAAACAACGTTCGGCCGTACAGACTGGTATGGATCGCTAAATACAAATAAAACGAAAGCTTAGCCCGCAGAACTCTAGACTTGGTAACTCTGCTAAAATAACTCAAGGTACCTCAAAACAATCTACAATAGAGAAGCCCATAGAAGCAAACAGATTTGCTATTTTGGCAGATAAATCCGATAATACACCTCCTGAAGTCATCGTAGGGGACAACAAAAAGCCTAAGCCGCCGCCGATTTACATCCGAGAGAAAAGTTCGAATGCTCTCGTAAACTCGATACTGAATCTAATAGGACCAGACAATTTCCTCATATTTCCATTAACAAAGGGAAATATTCATGAAACTAAAGTTCAGACTAATACGGAAGTAAACTACAAAATTTTGACGAAGTATTTCAACGACAATAATTAAAACTTCTACACGTACCAATTAAAAAGCAGTAAGGGCCAGCAAGCAGTACTAAAAGGTATCGAGCTGGAAGTAACACCAGTTGAAGTTACAAGAGCACTGATGGAGAAAGGTCTTAGTGTAAAAAATGTTATTAACATTTTGAATAGAGAAAGAAAGCCTCAACCTCTTTTCAAGGTAGAACTTGAACCCGAAACCAAATCCAAGCCTCTAAAAAAAAATGAAGTGCATCCAATCTTTACTCTCCAGTTCCTACTACACCACAGAATTACGGTAGAGAAGCCGCATAAAAGAAATGGACCGGTGCAGTGTAATAATTGTCAGGAATATGGCCACACAAGGTTTGGACGCTTCGTCCAGTATGCGTCGCTTGTGGAGACCTTCATGAAACTCACAAATGCCCAAAAAATAAAGAGGATCCCAGCAGCAAAAAGTGTGGAAACTGTGGAGGCAACCATACGGCTAAATACAGGGGCTGTCCAGTCTACAAGGAACTGAAAAGTCGTACACACCAAAGAGTGACCACTGCTCACTCACATACACCACCTATGAAATCTACACGAAATTTCTTCCCCCCTACAGCTGTTAAATCTTTAGCCAATAATGAGGTCACCGACAAATCCGCAAGCTATGCAACTGCTCTAAAATTGGGTCTTAAAAGTACCGCTCCCACCAATCCAAGATCATCAGTTCCCCCTCATCAACCAGAAGAACCGACTTCGAACAAACTTGAAAAAATGATATGTAATCTTCAACAAAGTATGATGGAATTCATGTCATTCATGGAGACAACTATGCAAGATCCTTTGCGAAACCAGAACGTTTTGATTGAGCTGCTTGTTGCTCAAAAACAGTGTAACGAACTTATTTCTGTGCTTCCGCTCGCCACAGTATGCCGCGGCTAGCTCACAGAGATTTGCGGATCCGTTCCACCGAATTTATAATTCGACGTGATTGCCCTAGCCCAGAAATAACACAATAGCTTTACTTTTAGTTCCGTCTCTTTATTGACTGACCCTTCGGTTACACTGATGTCTCATTCGGGTTCCCGGGAAAGGGCCTCACTCCTGATGCTCGTGATCCTTGATTCCTCCGTCGTCCGGGTGGTCCGCTCCGATGCTGTTGCCTCCTTGTCGCCGGGGTTCCTCCTTGGTTATCTGTCGTCGCCTTCCACCTCTCTGACTCGGTTCGGTCCGGGTTTTTCGCAGTGCCCTGTGGCGGGCTGTGGCCTCCGCTACGCCAGGGAAACGCCGTGATTTTCGCACCGGCGAGCCTGAATCGGGAGTTGGCTACTGACTATCGCCTCCGCTACGCCAGGGAAACGCCGTGATTTTCGCACCGGCGAGCCTGAATCGGGAGTTGCCGAAGATCTGTTGCCTCCGCTACGCCAGGGAACGCCGTGATTTTCGCACCGGCGAGCCTGAATCGGGAGTTGCCGAAGATCTGTTGCCTCCTCTACGCCAGGGAACGCCGTGATTTTCGCACCGGCGAGCCTGAATCGGGAGTTGCCGAAGATCTGTTGCCTCCGCTACGCCAGGGAACGCCGTGATTTTCGCACCGGCGAGCCTGAATCGGGAGTTGGCTATTAACTATCGCCTCCGCTACGCCAGGGAAACGCCGTGATTTTCGCACCGGCGTGCCTGAATCGGGAGTTGCCGAAATCCTGTCAGTCCCGACGAGGTCGGAAGTCGCCCGTCCCGGACCGTGAGTCGTGCTTCTCTTTCTGGCCGGGTGACCACCCGCGTACGCGTCAATGGCCCCGGACTGCGAGTTGCTCGGTGGGTGATCGGTATCTCCCCGATCGCTTTCCTGAACGGGCGCGAGTTCCCGAGTCGGCCTATCCGTGCTGTGCAGAACTACGCCTGTTGGTTGCGAGTCGGGAAACCCTCCTCGTTTCCTTGCAAGGCTTGCCTACTCTGACTGGGAATGGCCCAAACTCGACTCTGATGCCCTCCAACTGTCGAGGAAACCGTCCGACCACGATCCTCTCCTGCTCCGTCTTCCGCGTCTTTGGAGCAAACCGGGCTTAGGCTCCTGAGTGGGCCTATCCTTGCCGTGGCAGGACTACGCCTGTTGGCTGCGAGTCGGGAATCCCTCCTCACTGCCTGGCAAGGCTTGCCTGCCGGGGCCAGTAACTAGTCCAACTCGTCACCTGTCGCCTCGGTTTTTCCCACGGACCTGTCCCGGATCCTTCCGTACCGATCCTGTCTTGTCTTGTTCGTGTCCTTACGCTTGGTTGTTGGACTCTCCAAAGGCGGTCCTTCAAACTCAAGCAAATCCGAATCCTTTCTAGAAACGCTCTAACACTTGACTGGGGGACTCTCCATAGGCGGTCGGGGCGCCCGTTAATCCTCCTGGCTTCAACGATCCCGCCACTTTCCCGTTGGCGGTCTGCCGTTATTCCTGTTTTTCCGTCTCATGTCACTTTCCCGTCGGCAGGTGGCCGTCCGTGCGGCCGTTGCCCCCTTTTTCTCGGCCGCTGACCCCTGTTGCTTCTTTCTCCTTTGCTGCTACTAGTCCCCTCGCACCGTCTGAGCGCCGCTGCGCGGTGGGCTCGCTTCCTCGCCGTGGCCCCGGGAACCGCTACGTTCCACGTTGATTCCGTCTTCCCACTCGCCGATGAAACTTTGCCTTTCCGGCGTCCGTTGTCGCTCCGGGAACCGTTACGTTCCACGTTGATTCCGTCTTCCCACTGGGTGACGAAACCTCGTATTTCCAACTTGTCTGCTGATGCTCCTGGAACCGTTACGTTCCACGTCGATTCCGTCTTCCCACTGGATGACGAAACCTTGTATTTCCAACTTGCCTGCTGCTGCTCCTGGAACCGTTACGTTCCACGTCGATTCCGTCTTCCCACTGGATGCCGAAATGTTGTCTTCCCATTTGTCCACTGCTACTGCGGGAACCGTTACGTTCCACGTCGATTCCGTCTTCGCACTGAGTGCCGAAATCTTCCTCCCCGCTCGCATTGGTCCTTGGCCTACCTTCTGCGGACCCTTCCTGATTGGTGATTCCCATGCCCTATCGCCGCTGGTTATCTGTCTTAGCGTGTGAGGAGACTAATTCTCCTCACAACAGACTAAGTAATCAATGGCTCCACTCCGTATAGCACTGTGGAACGCAAACGGCGTCTCACAGCGCAAACTCGAGTTAACTCAGTTCCTTATTAATTACCATATCTATGTAATGCTACTCGCAGAAACTCATCTTACAAATAAATATAATTTTCAAATTCGAGGCTATCTATTCTACAACACGAATCACCCAGACGGGAAAGCTCATGGAGGCACTGATTAGATCCTGATTAGAAATCGCATCAAGTACCGCTCCCACCAATCCAAGATCATCAGTTTCCCGTCATCAACTAGAAGAACCGTCTACGAACAAACTTGAAACAATGATATGTAATCTTCAACAAAGTATGATGGAGTTCATGTCATTCATGCAGGCAACTATGCAAGATCTTATGCGAAACCAGAACGTTTTTATTGAGCTGCTTGTTGCTCAAAAACAGACCAAATAATCAATGGCTCCACTCCGTATAGCAATGTGGAACGCTAACGGCGTCTCACAGCGCAAACTCGAGTTAACTCAGTTCCTTATTAATTACCATATCGATGTAATGCTACTCGCAGAAACTCATCTCACAAATAAATATAATTTTCAAATTCGAGGCTATCTATTCTACAACACGAATCACCCAGACGGGAAAGCTCATGGAGGCACTGGTATTCTGATTAGAAATCGCATCAAGCACTGCTTCCACAATAGCTTCGCCACTAACTTCATGCAAGCTACATCAAAAAAAGTGCAAATGGATTCCCGATCTTTAAAGCTTGCCGCCGTATACTGTCCTCCTCGGTTCACAATATCAGAATCCCAATTCATGGAATATTTCAACTCTCTGAGCGAACAATTTTTAGCAGCAGGAGACTTCAATGCCAAGCACACGCACTGGGGATCTCGACTTGTGACTCCTAAGGAAAGGCAGTTGTACAATGCAATAATAAAAGCAAGCAACAAGCTAGACTGTGTGTCACCTGGGACAACTACATATTGGCCAACAGATCCTAGAAAACTGCCAGACTTGATAGATTTTGCAGTCACAAAAAACATTCCTCGCAACCTGATAAGTGCCAACTCCTTACCAGATCTATCGTCCGGTCACTCGCCTGTACTTCTTCATCTAAATCTACATCCAGTTGCGATAGATAAACCATTCAGACTAACAACGAATAAAACCAATTGGCTTAAGTAAAAAAAAATATATAAGTTCGCAAATTGAGTTGAATCCACGTTTGAATGACGAAGCTGATATCAACTTATCCACAAGCACTCTTGAATCCGTCTTGGTCGCAGAAGCTCGCGTATCAACTCCACAAACGCAAAAAACATCGTACAATAATAGATACACGAACGTTGAAGTAGAGCGTCTCGTTCTAGCAAAGCGATGCTCACGGCGAGAATGGCAATCCAACAGATCACCATCCGCAAAACAAAGGTTAAAAGACGCTACAGAGAGGCTCTCAGCTGCACTTCGTCATGAAGAAGAAAGGTCCCAAAAACATTAAATAGAACAGTTATCCCCAATGAGCTTCAAGTTCCCACTTTGGAGAGCTTACTCATCTCTCTGCGCACCAATCGAATCTGCAATGCCAATAAGGACATCCACAGGCAACTGAGCTCGAAGCGACGAAGAAAGAGCCGTCAGATTCGCAGAGCATCTTCAAAATGGATTTCAGCCCAACACATCATCAAACGGGATCTCACTGCCAGCAACATCAGATATCGACACATCAACGTATGAACCTATTGTATTTAGGCCACATGAGTTACTCAAAATCATAAACGAACTCAACCCAAAAAAATCTCCAGGATGCGACCTAATATCACCAAAAATTATTATTGAACTTCCTTTCTGTGCTGTTCGAGCTATTTGTCAGCTCTTCAATGCAAAAACAAGACACGGACACTTTCCAGAGAGATGGAAAAAGTCGATCATTATAATGATACTAAAATCTGGCAAAGACCGCACAATCGCTTCATCATATAGACCAATTAGTTTACTAACGTGTCTATCAAAACTCTTTGAAAAATGCTTCTTGGCACACATTACCCCATATCTCAGAACACACAACAAAATCCCGATTCATCAATTCGGTTTTCGAGAAAAATACGGAACCATTGAGCAAGTCAACCGCATAACCTCAGAAATCCGAAATACATTCAAACAAAGGGAGTACTGCACTGCGATATTTCCGGACGTATCACAAGCTTTCGACAGAGTATGGTTAGAAGGTCTAATGCACAAAATTATAGAAATGGTCCCAACCAACTTCTGAAGTCATACTTATACAACACGAAATTCTCAGTATGATGTAATTCAGCCATGTCCGATGACTACATCATTAGAGTCGGAGTTCCTCAAGGTCGCGTGCTTGGACCAACACCCTACCTTATCTACACTGCGGACATCCCAACGAGCAGGAATCTAACCACATCCACTTTTGCAGATGACACAGCGATCCTAAGCCGCGCGAGATGCCCCAAGCAAGCAACGGCGCCACTTGATATACACCTGGTGGCAGTGGAGAAATGGCTATCCGACTGGCGAATCAAAGTTAACGAACAAAAATGCAAACACGTAACGTTCACTCTTAACAGGCAAGACTGCCCTCCACTTATTTTTAACAGTGGTTCCGATAGCAAATGTAGTAACATATCTTGGCGTACACCTCGATAGACGGCTTACCTGGCGCAGCCACATTGAAGCCAAAAGAATGCATTTAAAGCTCAAAGCCAACAGCCTCCACTGGCTTATCAATAGCCGCTCGCCCCTTAGCTTGGACTACAAGGTACTCCTATATAACACCGTCTTGAAACCAATCTGGATGTACGGCTCCCAGTTGTGGGGGAATGCCAGTAACAGCAGTGTGGATATAATGCAACGAACTCAATCAAAAATTCTCAGAACCATCACCGGGGCCTCGTGGTACGTTCGGAATGAAAACATTCACAGGGACCTTCACATACCACTCGTCAGAGAAGAGATAGCACAAATCAAAACAAAGTACTACAACAGGCTATCAGTACATCCAAATCATCTCGCGAGAACCCTCACGCGAGTTTCCAGCAGTTCTCGTCTTCGCCGCAACGACCTCCCAATCCAGCGCTAATTATTAGGACCACGTAGTCTCTATTCAGTTCAAAACCAACTGTTAGATATTGTATTATTTTAAGATTTGCAACCTTATTGTTAGACTCATAAAGAGTGATCCACTAAAAACAAACAAAGCTTAAAAAAAAAAAAAAAAAATTGATATTTATAATGCGGTATCAGAAAAGCTAACGTTAGCCAAAGAAATAAAAAAATTAGCCTCCGTATGCACAGATGGTGCTCCTGCATACAGGTAACATTTTTCCATTGTTCCATTCATCAAGAGTCCTTGTGCTGCAAATTGACAAATAACATACACACTATGAATGTGGTAGTTCAATTTATAAATAAGTTGCGTGGTGGACATAATTCATTAAACCACTGTTCACTTAAATTATTCCTTGAACAATGCGAGACCCAATATAAGGACCTGCTTATGTTCACGGAGAAATGGCTAAGTCGTGAAAAATGACTTAATCGCTTTTTTGAGCTTAGAAAGGAGTTGGTTGAGTTCTTGGAACAGAACTTGCCAAGCTTCGAATTTTTAAGCGAAATAAAATCACAATACTCAACATGAGTCTTGGATTTTTAACAGACTTAACTTCTCACCTTAATAATTTGAACTGCAACCTTCAAATATAGGCCAATTTTCCATTGAAGGGTTTTTGAAAAAAATCGACGTATTCATTAAAATTAGTTTTTGACGAATGTAATATTATTTCGTATGATTTTACTGAATTTAAAAAACATATTAATTTTTTAAAACTTAATTTTGAAAAACGTTTTATTGACTTTGTTACGATAGATAGCAAAACTGCTCCCGCGGCATCCGGCAACGCCGAAGTTGCAGATCCGATAGTTTAAGCGGGTGTTAAATCTCTGTTAACTCAGCCGGTAACCATGTGCCTAAGCTTTCTTTTCCATTTGACACTCGAGGGAAGCGGACGAAAAGTGAGAAGATATTAAGATTTAAGATTTAATTATGAATTGTACCACTGTTAATTTACCACGAATTTAAAGTGCTGCTATCACTGCTTGGAGTGAAAGAGTACTGCTGCCCTGTCATCGATAAAGAAAAATAAACAAGAATCAGCATCGAACTACACGGGCGTCTTCACTCGGGCGGCGCTATAAACTTCGAATAGCCGCAACATTTCTTTAAATTCTTTTCTGGCGTATTCTTGGAGAATACTTGAGTCAGAGAGCGAAATCAACATGAAGATGCCTACTGGATCCGGTGGAGAGGCAAGATTGGTGGCGACATGCTTCCTCTGTGAAGTGGAGGACGAGCACGTGACAGTTGGCTGTATTGGCGCCGGCTGCGTGAGCATGTGCCGTCCTAAGTGTGCTGCTCTAGAGGATGGCGGAATAGGATGGATCTGTGCAGAGTGTGACGTAGACGTCCATGCACAGAACTCGACGTTGATCAGGACAGAAAAGCTGACCAGCCTGACGGCTGGGGACAACTACCAGAGTTACTCAGGTGGCGACCAGATGAGGATCGGAACTAATGACGTCAACGAGGCCTCGAAGGAAGCGCAGGACCTGCAGACGGAGCTAAGGTTGTTGGAGGAAGAAGATCAGTTGCTGCAGTTGCGACAACAACTTCTACATAGGCGAAAGGCGCTCATGGGCAAGCTCCCAAGGGAGAGGCTATCGGAGACTGGCCACGCAGAAAAGATGCCTGGAGCATCTAGTACACGGTACCAGAATGCTGGTACGGATACAATAGGTGAAGTTGCCATTATGGAAGGAAACGGCAGTACGCAGAGAGCGCACGCTGGGCCCCCAATGCTCTTTTCTACCAGTGGGGAGGATCACTCAGCTGCTAGGGTCACTAAACCTGTGGGCAGACCTTCGTACGAACAATTGACAGCGAGGAAGACTAGCGTGGCTGAGTTGGTGAAGTTTTCCGGAAGGCCGGAGGACTGGCCCTTATTCATCGCAACGTATGAACAGACGACGGAGCTATGCGGATTCACGGATGCCGAGAACCTAATGCGGCTTCGGCATGCGTTGGAAGGACCAGCCAAGAACGCAGTACAAATTCTAATGCTGCATGCGGACTGTGTTCCGCAGATAATCGCCACGCTAAGAATGCGATTTGGGCGACCCGAAATTATCAATGACTTGTTAGTGACAAGGATTAAACAATTTCCTCAAGTGAGGGAGAATAAGCTTGAAATGCTGGTTGACTTCTCGGTGGAGGTGCAAAATGTTTGTGCTACGATGAAAGCCTCCAAGTTGAACCAGTACTTAAACAACCCAGCGCTCACGCAGGAGCTAGTGAGCAAGTTGCCATCGATGGTGCAGACGTTTTGGGGAATGCACAAGGCCTCTTTAGCAGTGTGTACGTTGGCAGAGTTTAGTACGTGGCTATCGCAGATGGCAAAAGGAGCGAGCCATGTGATAGTCCCAAGCTCGTCGTCAAGAACGGAGAGAAGGGGCACGGTACATACACACACTGTGCGCCCAGGCTGTCGGCTGTGCACCCGCAATTGCAGAACCCTGCAGGAGTGTCCAGCATTCCTGGAAATGACGACCCGCGATCGCTGGAATGCTACTCGACGGTGTGGCTTGTGCTGGATATGTTTCCAGAGTCACAAGGTGGAAAGATGCGGCGTCCCCAATCCTTGCGGAATAGATGGATGCCTAGAACGCCATCATCCCCTGTTGCATCGCGGCAGCACGGCTCCCGTCCAAGCCAGGTCCCATGCACACCGACAAGAAGGTGTGGAAATGCTATTCATGGTATTGCCAGTGACTTTGTATGGAAATGGTAGGCAAGTCAACACGTATGCCTTCATCGACGACGGGTCATCTCTAACCTTGATCGACGCCCCCTTGCTAGAAGATCTTGGAGTGAAGGGACAACCGCAGCCACTATGTATGCAGTGGACTGCCGGCATGCACCGGTATGAGGACACCTCGGTCAGACTCGACTTAAGGATCTCCGGGATTGGCCAAACAAAGCTATATGATCTTCGCGACGTTCACTCGGTCCAGTCTCTTGATCTCCCGTCACAGTCGTTGGATATAACCCACCTGAAAGCACAGCACACACACCTTCGACATCTACCACTGTCCGGATACGACTCAGCACAGCCCAGGCTTCTGATAGGTCTCAATAGGTCCCCAAACTACCACGTGTTTCACATATGTGCATGTGAAGCTGACGAGAACAAGGGGATCTTGCGCCTGCTTGAGCAGTGCATGTGGTCGGACGGCGGCCCTAGACCGGAGATGAATAGCAAGAGCGTATCCAATGATGACCAGTTGGCTATACAGCAGCTGGAGAAGAACACGAGGCGAATAAATGGCCGATTTGAAACAGGTCTGCTTTGGAGGTATAAAGATGACAAGCTGCCGGATAGTTTACCGACAGCCCTAAAGCGGGCACGATGCCTGTACCAGAAAATGGATTCGCGAGCCGGAGCTTGCGAAGGAAATTCGCCGACAGCTAGATGAGTACGTGAAGAAAGGATATGCACGGCCCATTACGTCGGAAGAAGCTGAGGAAAAGCCATATTGGTATCTACCTATCTTTCCCGTGCTAAACGTGAACAAGCCAGGAAAGCTTCGCATAGTCTGGGATGCAGCTGCGAAGACGGAAGGGATCTCGCTGAACACAATGCTGCTGAAGGGACCTGACCAACTAGCGCAGTTGGTACCAATACTTCACAGGTTTAGAGAGAAACGTATTGCTATCGGTGGCGATATCGCCGAAATGTTTCATCAGGTTAGGATACACACAGAAGACCAGAGATACCAACGCTTTGTATTTATAGACCCATACACACAACGGAGAGAGAACTACGCCATGCAGGTAATGACGTTTGGGGCTAGTTGCTCCCCCAGCTGTGCCCAGTACGTGAAGAACAGAAATGCAGAGTCGTTCAAGAAGGAATACCCACGCGCTGTTAAGTGCATACTGGAGAATCACTATGTAGACGACATGCTGGACAGCGTCGACACGGAGGAAGAAGCTATAAGCCTCGCGCGTCAGGTCCACTACATTCATCTTCAGGGCGGATTCCTCATTCGAAACTGGGTATCGAATTCCAGAGAAGTATTAAGCGCACTCGGCGAAGGAGCACCCACGCTAGTGAGACTAGACGAAACAACGGATGGACAGACCGAGAAGGTGCTGGGAATGTGGTGGGACACGAAAGAAGATCTCATCCGCTACCGTGTATCCCCACGATATCGCCATGGAGAACTTCTCCAAGGAAGGCAACGACCCACAAAACGAGAGTTTCTCAGTGTGTTGATGTCTATATATGATCCTTTAGGGCTCATATCCTTCTACGTGATGTATGCAAAAATAATATTTCAGGAAATATGGCGAAGTGGATGTACCTGGGATGACCCCATACCTGAGGCAGAATGGATTAAATGGAAGCGATGGCTTCGGTATATCCCGGAAGTTGAGAAAATGACCATCCCAAGATGCCACATGAAGGAGTCGCTGATGGATTCAGAAGTGGAGATGCACACCTTCGTGGACGCAAGCGAGAATGGATTTGCCGATGTGAGTTATATACGATTTCAAAATGAGGCAGGTATCCACTGCAGTCTACTGGGCAGCAAAACCAAGGTAGCCCCTCTAAGACCGACATCTATACCAAGGCTTGTACTCATGGGAGCAGTGCTTGGAGCGAAGCTAGCTCAAACCCTGGAGCTTTCACTTGGCGCGAAGCTGAGCACACGGACTTTCTGGACCGACTCGAGGACCGTGCTGAGTTGGCTGCGATCGGACCAGAGGAAGTACAAACAATTTGTAGCATTCCGTGTGATCGAGATTCTAGACGGTACTAGCGTCAAGGACTGGCGCTGGGTACCTTCCTCCGAGAACGTGGCGGACGACGCCACTAAGTGGAACAAAGGACCTGATTTCAACCGAGAAAGTCGTTGGTTGAACGGGCCGAGATTTCTTTGGCAAGAGAGGCAATTTTGGCCGCTGACAGAGGCGGAAGGAGGAGACGAGTCAGGAATGGAATTGAAGGCGCAATTCATCGGCGTATGTGACGGATTCACAGACGTAGGACGCGCGACCCTCATAGACTCCGAGCGGTTCTCAATCTGGACCCCTTTTGCTATGGAGTACCGCGAGAACGGCGATGGAATGGTATGATGGTATGAGGCGATGGAAGGCCAAGGCTCTTCAACGATCGGACATCGAAAATCAGCCATCACAAGAAGATACCAGGGTCGCGGAGAGTCTTCTGTGGTCGTACGCTCAGGCGGAGTACTACCAGACGGAGATACGGTTAATTTTACAAGGAAAACCATTGAAGAAGAAGAACATACTATACAAGCTGGGACCGTATATGGATTCCGATGGAGTATTAAAGCTGGATGAACGTGCCAAGATGATCAAGGGAAGCGACCGCGTCGTACTCCCCTGCGGCAGCCACATTACGCAGCTTATCATAAAGGAATTTCACCGAAGATTTCTGCACGCTAACCACGAGACGGTGGTCAACGACCTGCGACAAAATTTTTGGATGCCAAAGCTGAGATCCACCCTTGCTCGGATACGACGTTCCTGACAACAATGCAAGAACCGACAGGCGGCCCCCAAACCGCCGCGCATGGCGGAACTTCCCTATCCAAGAGTAGCAGCCTTTCATAGACCTTTCAGCTACACGGGTGTGGACTATTTTGGGCCTCTGATGGTGCGGGTCAGACGCAGTTCAGAGAAACGATACGGCGTGCTCTTCACCTGCCTCTCTACAAGGGCAATACATCCAGAGGTAGCGTATTAATTAACAACTGACTCTTGTATTCTAGCGGTGCGCAGTTTTATGGCCCGACGAGGGAGTGGAACTCTGGAGCGACAACGGCACAAATTTTCAAGGAGCCTGCACGGAGTTGCGTAGGGCGTTTGAAGATGTGGACAAGGATCTACTCTCTCGCGAGTTCACTGGACCCCAGATGACATGGAAGTTCATTCCACCCGCATCTCCCCACATGGGTGGGGCATGGGAGCGCTTGGTGCGTTCCGTGAAGACGGCGTTGGAATCAATCCTCCTTGACAAACGACCATCGGATGAGTTGCTGAGAGCCGCTCTAATGGAGGCGGAGGCGATCGTCAACTCGCGACCCCTAACATACATTCCATTGGAAGATGAGAACGAAGAATCACTGATACCGAATCATTTTCTGCTTGGAAGCTCAACTGGAAGAGGACCGACGATGGAGCCCCTCCCCGAAGGAGTGCAGCTCAAGAAGAGCTGGATGGAATCACAACAACTGGCGGACTCGTTCTGGAGACGATGGCTTCAAGAATACCTGCCAGTGATCACTAGGCGGGCCAAGTGGTGCGAAAAGGCTAAGCCTCTTGTAGAAGGGGACATCGTGTATGTGTGCGATCCCGGTTAGCAGCGTAGCCAGTGGCCGAAAGGAAGAATCCTGAAGGTGAACCTTAGCTCGGACGGTCAAGTGAGGAGCGCCGCGGTGAGGACCCAATCTGGCGTTTATACAAGACCTGCGACGAAGCTGGCAGTTCTATATATCGAGAGTAGTTTGGTAGATCCCTGGCGGAATATACAAGTGGGGAGTGTTACGATAGATAGCAAAACTGCTCCCGCGGCATCCGGCAACGCCGAAGTTGCAGATCCGATAGTTTAAGCGGGTGTTAAATCTCTGTTAACTCAGCCGGTAACCATGTGCCTAAGCTTTCTTTTCCATTTGACACTCGAGGGAAGCGGACGAAAAGTGAGAAGATACTTGGTTTTATAAAAAGCTGGTCAAAAGAATTAAAGAACCCCTGCATTACGAAAAGCTTATTCATTTCCTTGGTCCGTCCGATACTGAAGTACGGTTCATTTCCATACCGTATAGAATCCGTACATAAGAATTTCTTAATATTTTCACGTAATGGTCTTAACTGGGATGCAAATCTTCATCTTACATCTTATAGTAGACTTCTACTAATAAACTTACCTAGCTTAACAAATCGTAGGACAATGCTTGGTGTAGTTTTTCTACATAACTTAATCAGTAAGGATGTAGATAGCAAGCATTTCCTAACACGCTTAAATTTAAACATTCCTAATAGAAGGACTAGAAACTTTAGTCCTCTATTCCTTAGCCGTTGTTTTTCTTAGCACTGCACGACCCTCTTAGGTTCGAACTACAATGGTCTCTACTCTATAACATCTCTTTCCTTTCCTTCAAATTTAAAATCGAATATTCTAAATTTCCATATTAACTCCCCTTAGCCCTCCCCTTATAACAAATAACCTTACAAATAAATACTAATGAACCGTTTCTTGAGCGCCCCTCGGTGGTCTGGGCCTCTTAGCTTTAAGATGAATACAGGAATGATAGCTGATACTCGTATTGATGCACAAGCCATTTCCCAATTCGGAACAAAAAAAAAACTACTAAACTACTAACTAAATATATTTAGGAAAAATATATTTTATATATTTTTTATTGCAATGATTATTGAAAAAAGTTAATATGCAAAAACATTGGTTATTTAATAATAATTCAATTATAATATTCAAAATTACAAAAAAATGTAACATAAGTTGTGTTTTTAAACATTTTCTTCAAGCAACTTAAAATAAGGCACATTTTTCTTGGTCAATAAAATAGACGCAATATAATAGACGTACACGGAATATGTCGCAAAAAGCATATCGATGTCGCCCCACAAATAGCAACTGGTCCAGCTTATTACACCTGGTAAAGAAAGCAAATGGAGAGTGGCGACCATGCGGCGACTACAGAGCACTGAACAGCGTAACAATGCCGGATGTAACATACTGGATGTAACCAAAAATTATAAAAAACAAGAAAGGAAAGCTAACTTCGGGTGGAGCCGAAGTTGATATACCCTTGCAGCTAAAACCGGATATATATCGCAAACATTGGATTAAATTGGCCGATCCTTATGAGAATATCATTATATTACCAATTTATTACAATAAAAAAATCTAAAACAAAGTACCAAGCTTCCATCTTCAAAAATACCAAAGTTGGTATTTTTACCAAATACCATTTTCGATCGTTCAGTTATATGGCAGCTATAAGATATAGTCGGCCGATCGTTATGCAATTTGGTAGGTTGTATTAACTGACCAAAAATAGAATCTTTACTTAGTTCTAGCTTTTTATCTTCAAAAACACGAAAGTTGGGTAATTTCCGATTGTTCAGTTATATGGCAGCTATAGGATATAGTCGGCTGATCCTTATGAAAATTGGTATGTCGTATTATTTTGTAGTAGCATTCGTACAAAATCTGAACTCTGTAACTCTAAAAACACCAATGTTATACCATTTCCGATCAATCAGTTATATGGCAGCTATAGGATATAGTCGGCCGATCCCGCCCGTTCCGACTTATATACTGCGTGCAAAGGAAAGAAGGGTGTGTGCAAAGTTTCAAGACGATAGCTTAAAAACTGAGAGACTAGTTCGCGTAGAAACGGACAGACAGACGGACAGACAGACGGACAGACGGACATGCTCATATCAACTCAGGAGGTGATCCTGATCAAGAATATATATACTTTATAGGGTCGGAGATGTCTCCTTCATTGCGTTGCACACTTTTGGACAAAATTATAATACCCTCTGCAAGGGTATAAAAATAAGATTGGACATCCAATACAAAGAAAAATGTTCTATGGCGGATTCCAGTGCTGGAACCCGTTGGAATGAGCGGAAAGTTGAAAAGTTAAGTTTCAGAAATTTTTTCGCGCGACACCGAATGAAGCATAGCCTAGTGGTAGATGAGCTTGCCTGATAAGCAGAGTAAAATGAGTTCAAATCAGGCTCGGGACGCCCACTTTTTATACCTTTGCAGAGGGTATTATAATTTTGGTCAAAAGTGTGCAACGCAGTGAAGGAGACATCTCCGACCCTATAAAGTATATATATTCTTGATCAGGATCACCTCCTGAGTTGATATGAGCATGTCCGTCTGTCCGTCTGTCCGTCTGTCTGTCCGTCTGTCTGTCTGTTTCTACGCGAACTAGTCTCTCAGTTTTAAAGCTATCGTCTTGAAACTTTGCACACACCCTTCTTTCCTTTGCACGCAGTATATAAGTCGGAACGGCCGGGATCGGCCGACTATATCCTATAGCTGCCATATAACTGATTGATCGGAAATGGTATAACTTTGGTGTTTTAAAAGTTACAGAGTTCAGATTTTGTACGAATGGTACTTTTGGCAAAATCATACGACCTACCAAATTTCATAAGGATCGGCCGACTATATCATATAGCTGCCATATATCTGATTGATCGGAAATGCTATAACTTCGGTGTTTTTGAAGCTAGAGAATTAGGATTTAGTACGAATGCTATTTTTGGCACAATAATACAACATGCCAAATTTCATAAGGATCAGCCGACTATATCCTATAGCTGCCATATAACTGAACAATCGGAAATTAACAAACTTTGGTGTTTTTGAAGATAAAAAGCTGGAACTTCGTACAGATTCTATTTTGGGTCAGTTAATACAACCTACCAAATCGCATAACGATCGGCCGACTATATCTTAAAGCTGCCATATAACTGAACGATCGGAAATGGTATTTGGTTATTATAACCATTATAATGGTTATTTTATGATATTCTCATAAGGATCGTCCAATAATCCGATGTTTGCGATATATATCCGGTTTTAACTGCAAGGGTATATCAACTTCGGCTCCGCCCGAAGTTAGCTTTCCTTTCTTGTTTTTTTTTTAAATCTATTTATATTATATTTTTATTGTTTTAAAGTGTGTTCCAAAATGTATAATCCAATCAAGAAAAATACAACATTTTAAAATCACCTTAACATTACTTCAGTTGGTAGTGGAACTCGCTGTAATAATCTCTATAAGTGCGGGTGCTACGGCATATTAGCAGGCCGCGTCGTGGAACCCGGAGCGACAAACGGCTGGCAGATGAGAAAAGGAGAGAGAGAATTATATTTTTAGAACGTAAAATCTTTGGAAAGATGAAAGTTTGAAATGTTCACATCGAACCAGTGTGAGAGCAAAGAGATCAGAAATATCTACCATTGTTTGGTCATTGATGATTTTCAATGCCAGTAAATAAAAATCAGAATTTAATCAAATTAAACGTTATAAATTTTATTTGGGCCGCATATTAAATAAGGATTTATGTACAATATTTGAAATCCAATTTAGGATTTTTAGGAGCGCAATAAGATGACGAACGAGAGTGGCTTCCAACCTTCCAGAATAGGCTGAGCGGATGCTAGCTAACTTTAAATGCCGAATTAGTAAAGCCGAGCGGCCGAAAGAGAGTCGGCTTGCGACAAACAAAACATCAGTTAATAATTAATTATTATGTTTAAATTAGTTTCTAGCTTCTTGACCCGACATTCTCCCCCCAGTTACGGCTTCTACTCCAACTTCATCCTTAAGGGGCAAAAGGCACAGCTTAGTCACTGCGCGCTTGGTAACTCCAGATCACCGCCATGCGAAAGATTCCATCTCGACCAGGTATTAACTCCATTATTCTCGCAAGCGCCCATTTCATCGGATTTAGGTTCTCGTCTTTTACAAGCACCACATCGTTCGGAGCGCTGTTGGAGAAGGCTTAGGTACTCCTTTTTTCATCGGGACCAGAAAGACTGCTGCAGGAAAGACACGCGCGGCCAGCTGCCCAACCGGTTGAAGTTCAGCTTTGTGACATCAGACTCGATAAAGCTGGCTGACGGACCACCAGTTAAAAAATGAGCCGGTGTCAGAACATCAAGGTCTGCAGGATTTTCTGAAAGAGACAATAAGGGTCGCGAATTTATAACAGCCCCAATATGGCACAGCAGCGTTCGCAGCTCCTCGAATCCAAGAACTGCGGATCCGACCACTCGGTAAAAATGGTGCTTGGCGGTTTTAACAGGCGCTTCCCACAGACCACCGAAATGCGGAGCTCGAGGAGGAATAAAATGCCATTCGATGGACTCCATAGAGCAAAACTCCAGCAGTGCTCGTTGATGCTCTGCGCTTAGAAACAATCGGCGCTCCTTTAGCTCGTTTTTGGCTCCAACAAAGTTGGTTGCGTTGTCCGACCAAATATGTTGACCGCTTTAAAACCTGTAAAAAAGACATTGTGGACAGATCCTTTACAAGCTCCAGGTGGACGGCTTTGGTAGCAAAACAAATGAAAATGCTAACGTAACATTTTACTGGAGCCTTATTTACTGGAGATCAGAAATATCTTCTACCATTGTTTGGTCATTGATGATTTTCAATGTCAGTAAATAAAAATCAGAATTTAATCAAATTAAACGTTTTAAACTTTATTTGGGCCGCATATGAAATAAGGATTTATGTAAAATATTTGCTTCCGCTTCAAAACCTGTAAAAAAGACATTGTGGACCCTTTTAAGATCCCTTACAAGCTCCAGGTGGACGGCTTTGGTAGCAAAACAAATGAAAATGCTAACGTAACATTTTACTGGAGCCTTATTGCTCACTTCCGGCTTATAATAGAACGGCCCACAAAAATCCACACCAGTGACTCCAAAGACCTGGGAGCCGCTAACTCTTTGCTCCGGGACATCAGCCATAATGTGCTCCAACAGCCGAGGCTTAGTCCGGAAACATCGGATGCATTTGTGTATTCCCTTCGTCACGGTGTTTCTCCCCCCAATTGGCCAATATTGGGACCGAATAATTGAATAATTAAACAGTACACGAGGACCCGTATGTAAATTTCGCTCATGGAAGTCAACAATTATAGCCAGCGTAACTGAATTGCTTCTTGGAAGTATAATTGGATGCTGACTATCAAAATCCAACGGCGAATTTTTTAGCCGACCGTCTACGCGCAACAAACCAAATTTATCCAAGAAGGGAGAGGATGAGGCAAGGGCACTGGATACCGCTATCTCTTTTCCATTTTGAAAAGCCTTTCTGTCCTCCCAAAAATGCACACGCTGCACTAGTCGCAATAACAGCTGTGTTCCAGATTTTATATCGCTTGCCGTAACACCGTTGTGGTGAATTCGTTGAGAGAACTTGTATACGTAAGCAAATACCCTCTGCAGTGCTGGAAACGAATTAGCGTACTTAGAAACCGCTGTTATATCCACGTACGGAGACTGAATGAGCAGGACCCTTGCACGTAACTCCAGGGTTGATCTCTCAGATGGGACCGCGGTTGGCCACGTCTCTTGGGATCCAATGATTCAAATATTCTCAACCAATTCATTGGGGAGAGCACCACGCGACAGGATATCTGCTGGCTTCAAAGAAGTGGGAACATACCGCCACTCCATTTCTGTAGTTAGCCTCTGAATGGTCGAAACTCGATTGGCGACGAAAACATTAAACCGAGAGGGTTCTTCTCGAATCCAAGACAGAGCCACAGCAGAATCGCACCAGCAAAAATACTTTCTTTCAAAAATACATCGGAAGTTGAGCCAACAACTCGGCTCCCGATAACTCCAGCTTCGGCACTGTAACAGTCTTTAAAGGCGCAACTCGGGACTTTGAGCAGTAAATAGCTTGCAGATCCTGCGCTCTTGGACACGACATAATCGCATGACCCATACGCCTCAATGCAGGCGTCACAGAATCCATGGACCTCTACCTCGGATTTCGATGTTAGCGCCCATCAACGGAATTCGGCGCGCTGCGTACTAACAAAGCTGCTACAAATCATATTCCAGTCGCAGTGAAGAGCTTGAGGAAGACTTTCATCCCAGGACAACTTCTTACGGCACAGTTTCTGGAGAAAGATCTTTGCCTTTGAAATTACAGGACCAACAAGGCCTAAGGGGTCATAAAGCCGAGCGACTGAAGAAAGCACGATGCGCCTAGTGGGCTTTGAGATTGACTGAATTTCTTCAAAGGAAAATAGCAAGCGGTCAGTTGCAGGATCCCAAGCAAGACCCAGTGTCTTTGTGAAGTTTCTGCCATCATCAAACCTTAGGAAAGACTCCCGATCTTCTTCAGGCACCTTATCCAGCACGTCAGCAACATTGGAGCTCCACTTCCTTAACCGAAATTGGCCTTTGGCAAGGATCCCGGATGGTTGCTGCATTATGCTAATAGCTTCATTTATAGAGTCACCTCCGGAAAGTAGATCATCCACATAAAAGTCACGACGCAGAATTTCGGCCCCCTTTGGAAACATTAATTGCTCATCATCTGCCAACTGATGCATTGTCCGAACTGCTAAAAAACTGCTTAAAAACCTGTAACTCATCCTGCGTGGAATCCCGCCAAAGAATACACTGAAGATAGCTGTCCTCAGGAAAAACCCTGACGCAACGATACATTTTACAAATATCTCCAATAACGGCCACCCGATGGCATCGGAACCTTAACAGAATATGCAGTAACTTTGGCTGAATAACTGGGCCAGACATCAACACGTCATTCAATGAATATCCAGAAGTGGTGACAGCATTCATCAAAAACAACCCTAAGCTTGGTTGCTGAACTGTCCTCCTTTAAAACACAATGGTGTAAAAGAAAGTATTGACCAGCGACGCTCGCACCAGCAGGGACTGGAGACATGTGACCCAACTCCAAATACTCCTTTATGAAGGCCGCATATTATCCTTCAATTGAGGACGGCGACAGAGCATCGTTTCGAGGGAAAGAAATCGCCGAACGGCTTGTGGGTAAGATTCTCCCAGCAACTCAGAACCGCATTTTAACGGAAGCTTCACAGCGTAAGCGCCGGAATCCAGCAGAGCAACATGTTGCACGAAATGCGAATCGCGATTTAACTCCTCCTTCGTCCGCTTCACAATAGGCTCGGAGCAGTCTTCGATTTCCCAAAACCGGCGGAGCAGAGAATCCAGCTGATCATCCAGCATTGTTGCGCTCTCCGAAACATCCTTGTGGGCAGTGGAAACGAGTGATCTTCTCTGGACATGTGAACCGCCTCCACACACGACCCATCCAAGTCGATTTTTCTGCAGCAATGGCAGGCCGGCTGAGAGCTTAATTTGCTCAACACACAGCAGCTCATAAAACAGACTGGCTCCGATAAGAAGGTCGATGCGCTGTGGACGGAAAAATTCAGGGTCAGCCAAAGAAAGATTGCCAGGAATATTCCAACTGGAGACATCCAAACTGAAGATGGCGGAGATGACGGCGTTAACCAGGGCGGAGTATTCGGAACAGTGGGACCGCAGGAGAACATCAACAGAGAATCCATCTGTCGCAAAGCCGGTATCGCCAATACCAGACACCGCCATGAATGATTTGTACCTCCGAAGCTGCAGCGGACTTGCCAGCCGGGAAGTGATCACGTGCATCTGCGATCCGGAATCCAACAGAGCTCGGCATGGAACAAGGGATCCAGCGCGACTACGAACAAAAATGTTCGCTGTAGCAAGCAACGATATATCACCGCTGCGACCTTGAGCAACTAGTGCATTAGCAGGCTCGGCGACCTCGGCTATGGCTGACGTGGGAGGACCAACCAAAGGCTGGCCGCTAGATGCCTGCGGCTCCAGAAAATGCAACAGGCTGTGATGCCTCCTTCCACAACTGCGACAATTAGCAGCGAGGCACTCACGCATGTGATGACCCGTTTGCAGACACTTTCGACAAAGACCGAGTCGCCTGGCCTCACCAAGGCGGATCTCATGGGGCATTGATAGAAATCGGGGGCATGAAGACATTATAT
The DNA here is from genome assembly GCA_018153035.1 of Drosophila pseudoananassae pseudoananassae. Lineage (NCBI taxonomy): Eukaryota > Metazoa > Arthropoda > Insecta > Diptera > Drosophilidae > Drosophila > Drosophila pseudoananassae. The sequence continues at coordinate 1,011,174 of JAECXR010000022.1, read as the reverse complement.
GGGACCATCCACCGCATAGAGCACAGATAGAAGGAAGCGAATTAGTAACAATAAACGATGATCTACTATTATTTGCACCTCGACGCCGTCCCACGTGAGCGCCCGGGGCGTATGCAGCCATGGCCACGTCCATAGCCTCCAGCGTCCAACACCGCTGTTCCAAAAATTCGGCCATCGACTCCCAAGTAGGGATGGCGTCTGAACCTGAGTAGTTTTGACTCTCCTCCCACTTAGCCTGGGTAGCTGGGTCCAACCTTTGAAGTAGAACTTGGACGATGATGTAGCTGGCGATCTGAACTGATGAACCCAAATTATTTAAGGCTCGCATATGGGCATTACATTTGTCCGACAGACCTCGAAGAGCTGCTATTGAGCCGCTTTCCAACATACTAAGGCAACGGTTATTAAATCGTTTCTCGAATAAGTTCAGCGCAACATCATAGTTCTCGTCGGAGACTTCCAAGGAACGAACTGCTTCGAAGGTGGACTCCCGAAGGCAAGATCGCAACCTTTCCAGCTTTTCCACCTTACTAATACGAGGATTGCTACCGACGATTGTAGAGAAGATCGAGTAAAATTCAGCGCATTCCGAGGCAGCACTTGAAAACTTTGACCTAATCCTGGGTCAGCCTGCATGGTGGACATTCCGTTGGCAAGAGTGGAGTGGGCAGCAATTCGAGAAGAGCGAAGGGTCGCCTCGTGCTCAATTTCGGCCTGCATCGTCGCTACGAGCTCCGAAACAGTCCATCGAAGGTCACTGCTGATCTGCAAAATGTGCAAATCCTCAAGCTCCCCGTTGATGGCCTTAAAGTCGCTGAACATGGTGGCTATCTGACCATGTCGCACGTGTAGCATGGCATCTTCCACCTTGGAAATAGGCTGAAGAGCTCCTTGGATCCTCTGTAAGCCCTGGAGAATACCCAGGGCCACTATACCCATACCCACTTTAAAATAGCACTACGGGTTGGTGCTCCTGTGACGGCGCCGCTGGAGTTCATGATTTATTATTTTATGTTCCGAACAACCGAAGTATATTTTATTTGCTCGCGGCGAACACGATCTGTCCCACTGTGCGCTCAGAACTGTAGCGGAATTTCGAAACGTATATATATATATGAAGCTATGTGCGAGCGAATGCACTTGCGTTGTGGATTGTATGTTTGTATGAAGCCTATGCGCGGGCGAACTAACGTTTATGTTTGTCTGTATGTATGTATAATATATTATGTATTATAATTTGTTTATTATTATAAACAAACTTATTAGCCACGTATGAAAATTTTTCACATAACACTGTTTACAAAATTGTTTTGTTTTTGTTTTAGTAATTTGTTTAGTTGTATATATAAGTATATTACAGATCACGTCGGGGTTCACCAATGTGTGGTCATTGAGAGTTTTCAATGCCGGGAAATGAAAGACGAATTTAATTATAGTACGTTATATTTTATTTATGCTGCAGGCAGATGAAACTGGGATCAACCATTGTGATCATCCCGTTTATGGTGCTAAGCAGTGACTAATAATATGAACAGAGAGTGCGGCTCGACTAGACATACGCTGAAGCTAAAGCTCTCGATAGCACAGTGGGTCCAATAGCTCTGCTAGCAGAATTAAATTAATAACTTTAGTAAATTAATAGATATTTTAATGAAACTTTGTACTAACAGTTTTTAATTCATTTTACGTAGATTCTCCAAGAATATATATATATATTTATATATATATATTTTATATATATATAAATATTATATATATTTTAATTATATTCGATAGTGATTGCGAAGCTTAAGCTCTCTTAAAATAGGCCCGTTGATGTCGAGCGGCCGAGAAAGAGTCGGCTTGCGGCTTGCTTAATAAATAAACTATAACTAATTTAGCGGCTGCTGCCTGAACCGACATGTCGGAACTTATGTCGGAAGTAGCCCAGTTGAAAGTCTACGTTGGAAAGTATTTTTGCTGGTGCGATTCTGCTGTATTATAATTTTGGTCAAAAGTGTGCAACGCAGTGAAGGACACATCTCCGACCCTATAAAGTATATATATTCTTGATCAGGATCACCTCCTGAGTTGATATGAGCATGTCCGTCTGTCCGTCTGTCCGTCTGTCTGTCCGTCTGTCTGTCTGTTTCTACGCGAACGAGTCTCTCAGTTTTAAAGCTATCGTCTTGAAACTTTGCACACACTTTGCACCTTCTTTCCTTTGCACGCAGTATATAAGTCGGAACGGCCGGGATCGGCCGACTATATCCTATAGCTGCCATATAACTGATTGATCGGAAATGGTATAACTTTGGTGTTTTTAGAGTTACAGAGTTCAGATTTTGTACGAATGCTACTTTTGGCAAAATCATACGACCTACCCAATTTCATAAGGATCGGCCGACTATATCATTTAGCTGCCATATATCTGATTGATCGCAAATGCTATAACTTCGGTGTTTTTAAAGCTAGAGAATTAGGATTTAGTTAGGATTTTTGGCAAAATAATACAACATGCCAAATTTCATAAGGATCAGCCGACTATATCCTATAGCTGTCATATAACTGAAAAAAAATATAAAAAATATTAATTTTTTACTTACAATGTCGCACGCAACAAACTTTTAAAGAGTTTAAAACTCAAATTGCTGCTTATATTGAACCAAATTTAAAAAAAAAATTTTTTTTCCTGAAGTTTCTTCCACATTTGAATCGTGCCGCATCCAACGCTCCTTTCGACATCGGCGCCACTAATTTCCACTTGTGCCTTGTAATCGCATTTCATCCGCGATCTCACCGGTCTTATCAAGTTAGTGTGACCGGCCACCGCTTCGTACGCGGCACCTATTGCGCAAGTCAGTCGACAAGCGCTGACCAGCGAATTGGTGTCTGAGAATGCCCACGGGAGACGACCAAAAGCCACGTCCGATCCCAACCATCCGTTTGGACAGATCTCAATCCGCTTCTCCGCGGACGCCTCTTTTAAAGCCTAAGGCGTGCAGTCCCATTCCAAGGGCAAAGAGTGACGAATCCGTCAACACAATCCCCGGTCCTTCACAGAGGCAGACTCGTTCCGTTGCAAAAATAGCTCAAAACGCGGTCGACGTGGCGCTTAAGAAGTTCATCGCCACAACAGATCGAGTTAGCCAATTTGAGGCCAACATAAATACTCCGGCCGCCAGAGAAACGGAAGTGGGCTCCCAATACATGTGCGAAGTCCATCGGGACCAAATTCGGGCACTGTGGAAGAAGGTGGAGAAAAGCTATGAGAGCTGCTCCGATCTGCTAGTGCTCGAAGTACAGCTACTGTTACTCCGTCTATTCGAGATGTATTGCCCAGCTTCGAGAGAAAATTGCCTCCCAATCCACTCAGACTTCCGTAAAGGTACACACGCCCGCGTCTACAGGTTGCCGGTTACCTCCGGTGGATACTGAGGTCTTCGCGGGTGATTATCTTCCTGACAGAGCGCCATCGCACTGTAGAGGAAATCGATGACGTCAGGCCTAGTGGCTCCGGGCAACTTCCGGCAAGGTCGGGAATTCCTATTGCCCCTGCTCGGAGGCTCAATTCATACGAGACTCGAGTGGTTCCGGGCCCCAAGGGTTGCGATCTCTGTTCGAGGGAGAACCACCCCATTCGCTTGTGTCCGCGGTTCCTGGAAATGGACGTAAATGGGCGCTCTGACTACATAAGGAGAAAGCAGTTATGTTTAAACTGTTTTGCCCGAGGGCACCAGCAGCGAGACTGCACGAGCGCCCATACCTGCTTCACATGCCACAGCCGACACCACACTTTACTGCACCGCGGCAATCCGTTCGCCACCGCTCCAAGTCCGCCTACGCCGCCTACCGCTGCAAGTCCGCCTACGCCAGCAAACGGCTCAGAGGATCAGTCGAATGTGCAGGTGTGTTTCGCTTCCGGGTCAGGAGCAGTCCTACTGGGCACGGCCCTTATCAACATGTGCCATTTGGGGTGCACCGTCCAGGCACGAGCACTAATAGACTCAGGGTCCGAAGCGACCTTCACAACGGAACGACTGTTCAACCTCGTCAAGCCTCCTTTCAAGACGATTCAAGCCCAAGTTTCCGGCCTTAATCAGACCATTTCCGCGCAGTCTACTAAATTGTGCCATTTCTCCATTCGGTCGCCGTCTAGACCCGGGCTACAATTAGAGACTGCGGCCTACGTTTTTCCGCAGTTGGCAGGAAATCTGCCATCCTACCCGATTCCGCAGGATCGTCTCAAGGGGCTGCCCGACATTCCCCTGGCGGACCCCAACTTCTTTGAGAGCTCCCAAGTCGATGTGTTAATAGGAGCTGACATTGTTCCGTCCATTCTCCTCGGTAATTCCAAGGCTAACATCTGCGGGTCGCTTCTCGGTCAGGAGACCATTTTCGGATGGGTGCTGACCGGCCCAATTTCTCCAGTCAACCCCCGCAGCGTGTCTGTTTTTTTCGCACGAGTCGCCCGCAGCCTCGGTGACTCACTGGATCAGGGAGAGGTGCCCACACGGATCAGTTCGGAATCGGATTCAGGTTGCGAGCACAATTCTGTCTCGAGTCCTTCTTTAATTTACGCATCGCATCACGCTGCACGGTGGCAATCAGCTTATGATCCGGGCCAAATTCTGGATTCCAAGATCATATTCAGCACGATGTCGCCACGCCCACGCAACGCCCAGTCATTGGAGAGCAGATGTACTCGAGGTACACAATCCTACCGATGCCGAGTCTGCAATGGGATCCATCCATTGAAGAAGTGTCGGCGCTTCCTACGCCTTAGTGCCGAGGAGCGGCTCCGAGCGGTTCTCGCGAACCGCTATTGCTCGAGCTGCCTGGCCCACGAGCACTCCGACGGATCCTGTCAGCGTGGAGACGGCTGTAAGAGACAGGTCAGGATCACCACACGCTGCTGCACCCCGTGAACAAGGAGCACCAGTCACCGCCCGCGGGAGACAGTACACGGGGTGTCTCGCTCTCTCGTCGGCCGTCATCCGCCAACTCCCGGCGCGGTTCGGGTGCTTCTCGCCCTGCGTCCCCCATTTTCCGGCATTCCCAAACCGATCCACGGCCGCCGACTTCCCGGCACTCTTCGATAACTTCTCGGCATTCTTCCGCCACTGGCCGGCAGCCGTCAAGTGCTCCACTGCATTCGTCCGCCACCCATCGGGTGCCGTCCACCGCTCGTCCGCCCGCGTCATCCGCGCCTATGCAATTTTCTGCCTCTCCTCGAGGGCCCTCGCAGGACGCGGTCGCTGCGCCCACCCTATCGTCGCTGCTGAACCGGAACAGCGTCAACACCGGGACTCGGATCTTCGACACGGGGGCCTTCATCGACCTGCAGTGACGCATAGCTAGCGACGAGGGATCTGTTGCAACCCAAGCGATTGCAAGGGGGGGAGAATGTTTAGGTGAGGGGCCGTTGTGCCGCTCAGCTGAACTTAAGAGCGCAACGCGCTGAAAAGCGCACCCGCGCTCGCCCCTCTATGCATTCTTCCTCTCTCGTCGGCCGTCGTCGATCGTCCGCTCTGGTTTATTTTTACGTTTAGCGTTTAGGCTTTCTAAGTTAAGTTCAGTAATCTCTTGTAAGCAGCCGAATAAAGCTGACCGCGTTAAATTCACTGAAAGACGCCCCCGTCTTGTCAATTCAAAATTTCAACTTTTCTGGAATCTTTGGCGGCAGCAGCGCCCCCTACAAACATTGGCGGCAGCATCGCCCCCCTACAAACATTTTGTCCTTCGAGCCGGATATCCTGGATATTTTGGATATTTCGATATATTCTACCAGCAGTTCTCTGCATTGTTCCGCCAAAAGATAAGTACATTTTTCCGTCTCCGTCTCTGTGCCGGTCTTCAGCAGTGATCCGAACATTAAATTTCGTTCACACTGCTGCAAGATTGTTTTTCCCTCCGTGTCAACTCCAAGTCCGAGTTTTCCGACACAACGGCAGTTTGAGATTTTCTACTCTTTCTACTCTTCTACTCTTCTACGTCTCTGTTTTGTGTGCTCATATTCCTCGCCGTTTTCGGCCTCTCCGTTATCCATTCGCTTGCCAACGGTCGAGGCATATGAGCATCCATACACACATACATATTTTGTTTTTGTGCAAAAAAATTCGCAAGTGAACAGTGAAATTGTGTGGTGACAAAAAAAGGCATAATTAATATTGGCCAGCCGGTGTGAATTAGTTCCGGAAATTTCCAAATTCACCGAACAGTCCGCCGCTGTCGTAATATTTGTTTCTTTTCTTCCCCAATCAGTGTCATTTTTTACACCACATAACTTCTCTGTTCCCCCCGTTATACAGTTCACTTATCAACGCTCCACTGTGCCAACATTGCCCACATGCCCTTACATATGTACATATGTGTTTTTTTGGTGCTGGTTTTTTTTGTTTGGGTACGTACAGGGTGCCGACGGCATAACCGGCTTTAAAAAAATTAAAAAAAAAATCAATTAATTATAAACTTATATATTTATAATTATATCCACTAAAATTTATTTAATTCTTATTTTCCGTTCTGCAAAGGGCCAGGTTTTTTAATTCACCTTTCCGGCCACTCAATAATTAAAGTCGAAAATTTAATTATCGGGAAAAATTATAATTAAATAATTTATTTGTCGATCTTCTGTCTGAATCGAGCCGCGGTTTCAATTCCACCGTTCCAGCTTCGTGATAATTAACCTCAAGTGATTAAAACTTGAGATTTTCAACTCCACCCTTCTGGCTCCATAATCATTAAATCCGCCAATTAGGCAAAAATTAATTATTTTTTTTTGTGTTAAATCCAAGCCAAGGTGAATGCACCTTTCCGGCTCCGCAAATTCAAAAATAGTCAGGAACTCAATATTTACGTACGGGCCATACTGGTCGAAATATACATATACATCTATTTTCTCATCAATTTTTTCCCCGAACGAGCACGAATTTTCCGGTACTTGTCCATTTTTCCGTGCCGTCAGTTTCCTAACGCTGTTTCTACTCCGCATCAGGCAACATCCGCCTAAAATCGCAACAAACCTCGTCCCATCTGGGTTTTTTTCGGCTTCCTGAAGTTTCTTCCACATTCGAATCGTGCCGCATCCGACGCTCCTTTCGACATCGGCGCCACTAATTCCCACTTGTTCCTTGTAATCGCATTTCATCCGCGATCTCACCGGTCTTATCACGTTAGTGTGACCGGTCACCGCTTCGTACGCGGCACCTATTGCGCAAGTCAATCGACAAGCGCTGACCAGCGAATTGGTGTCTGAGAATGCCCACGGGAGACGACCAAAAGCCACGTCCGATCCCAACCATCCGTTTGGAAAGATCTCAATCCGCTTCTCCGCGGACGCCTCTTTTAAAGCCTAAGGCGTGCAGTGCCATTCCAAGGGCAAAGAGTGACGAATCCGTCAATACCATCCCCGGTCCTTCACAGAGGCAGACTCGTTCCGTTGCAAAAATAGCTCAAAGGGCGGTCGACGTGGCGCTTAAGAAGTTCATCGCCACAACAGATCGAGTTAGCCAATTTGAGGCCAACATAAATACTCCGGCCGCCAGAGAAACGGAAGTGGGCTCCCAATACATGTGCGAAGTCCATCGGGACCAAATTCGGGCACTGTGGAAGAAGGTGGAGAAAAGCTATGAGAGCTGCTCCGATCTGCTAGTGCTCGAAGTACAGCTACTGTTACTCCGTCTATTCGAGATGTATTGCCCAGCTTCGAGAGAAAATTGCCTCCCAATCCACTCAGACTTCCGTAAAGGTACACACGCCCGCGTCTACAGGTTGCCGGTTACCTCCGGTGGATACTGAGGTCTTCGCGGGTGATTATCTTCCTGACAGAGCGCCATCGCACTGTAGAGGAAATCGATGACGTCAGGCCTAGTGGCTCCGGGCAACTTCCGGCAAGGTCGGGAATTCCTATTGCCCCTGCTCGGAGGCTCAATTCATACGAGACTCGAGTGGTTCCGGGCCCCAAGGGTTGCGATCTCTGTTCGAGGGAGAACCACCCCATTCGCTTGTGTCCGCGGTTCCTGGAAATGGACGTAAATGGGCGCTCTGACTACATAAGGAGAAAGCAGTTATGTTTAAACTGTTTTGCCCGAGGGCACCAGCAGCGAGACTGCACGAGCGCCCATACCTGCTTCACATGCCACAGCCGACACCACACTTTACTGCACCGCGGCAATCCGTTCGCCACCGCTCCAAGTCCGCCTACGCCGCCTACCGCTGCAAGTCCGCCTACGCCAGCAAACGGCTCAGAGGATCAGTCGAATGTGCAGGTGTGTTTCGCTTCCGGGTCAGGAGCAGTCCTACTGGGCACGGCCCTTATCAACATGTGCCATTTGGGGTGCACCGTCCAGGCACGAGCACTAATAGACTCAGGGTCCGAAGCGACCTTCACAACGGAACGACTGTTCAACCTCGTCAAGCCTCCTTTCAAGACGATTCAAGCCCAAGTTTCCGGCCTTAATCAGACCATTTCCGCGCAGTCTACTAAATTGTGCCATTTCTCCATTCGGTCGCCGTCTAGACCCGGGCTACAATTAGAGACTGCGGCCTACGTTTTTCCGCAGTTGGCAGGAAATCTGCCATCCTACCCGATTCCGCAGGATCGTCTCAAGGGGCTGCCCGACATTCCCCTGGCGGACCCCAACTTCTTTGAGAGCTCCCAAGTCGATGTGTTAATAGGAGCTGACATTGTTCCGTCCATTCTCCTCGGTAATTCCAAGGCTAACATCTGCGGGTCGCTTCTCGGTCAGGAGACCATTTTCGGATGGGTGCTGACCGGCCCAATTTCTCCAGTCAACCCCCGCAGCGTGTCTGTTTTTTTCGCACGAGTCGCCCGCAGCCTCGGTGACTCACTGGATCAGGGAGAGGTGCCCACACGGATCAGTTCGGAATCGGATTCAGGTTGCGAGCACAATTCTGTCTCGAGTCCTTCTTTAATTTACGCATCGCATCACGCTGCACGGTGGCAATCAGCTTATGATCCGGGCCAAATTCTGGATTCCAAGATCATATTCAGCACGATGTCGCCACGCCCACGCAACGCCCAGTCATTGGAGAGCAGATGTACTCGAGGTACACAATCCTACCGATGCCGAGTCTGCAATGGGATCCATCCATTGAAGAAGTGTCGGCGCTTCCTACGCCTTAGTGCCGAGGAGCGGCTCCGAGCGGTTCTCGCGAACCGCTATTGCTCGAGCTGCCTGGCCCACGAGCACTCCGACGGATCCTGTCAGCGTGGAGACGGCTGTAAGAGACAGGTCAGGATCACCACACGCTGCTGCACCCCGTGAACAAGGAGCACCAGTCACCGCCCGCGGGAGACAGTACACGGGGTGTCTCGCTCTCTCGTCGGCCGTCATCCGCCAACTCCCGGCGCGGTTCGGGTGCTTCTCGCCCTGCGTCCCCCATTTTCCGGCATTCCCAAACCGATCCACGGCCGCCGACTTCCCGGCACTCTTCGATAACTTCTCGGCATTCTTCCGCCACTGGCCGGCAGCCGTCAAGTGCTCCACTGCATTCGTCCGCCACCCATCGGGTGCCGTCCACCGCTCGTCCGCCCGCGTCATCCGCGCCTATGCAATTTTCTGCCTCTCCTCGAGGGCCCTCGCAGGACGCGGTCGCTGCGCCCACCCTATCGTCGCTGCTGAACCGGAACAGCGTCAACACCGGGACTCGGATCTTCGACACGGGGGCCTTCATCGACCTGCAGTGACGCATAGCTAGCGACGAGGGATCTGTTGCAACCCAAGCGATTGCAAGGGGGGGAGAATGTTTAGGTGAGGGGCCGTTGTGCCGCTCAGCTGAACTTAAGACCGCAACGCGCTGAAAAGCGCACCCGCGCTCGCCCCTCTATGCATTCTTCCTCTCTCGTCGGCCGTCGTCGATCGTCCGCTCTGGTTTATTTTTACGTTTAGCGTTTAGGCTTTCTAAGTTAAGTTCAGTAATCTCTTGTAAGCAGCCGAATAAAGCTGACCGCGTTAAATTCACTGAAAGACGCCCCCGTCTTGTCAATTCAAAATTTCAACTTTTCTGGAATCTTTGGCGGCAGCAGCGCCCCCTACAAACATTGGCGGCAGCATCGCCCCCTACAAACATTTTGTCCTTCGAGCCGGATATCCTGGATATTTTGGATATTTCGATATATTCTACCAGCAGTTCTCTGCATTGTTCCGCCAAAAGATAAGTACATTTTTCCGTCTCCGTCTCTGTGCCGGTCTTCAGCAGTGATCCGAACATTAAATTTCGTTCACACTGCTGCAAGATTGTTTTTCCCTCCGTGTCAACTCCAAGTCCGAGTTTTCCGACACAACGGCAGTTTGAGATTTTCTACTCTTCGTCTGCAAATTCTGCAAATTTTTCCATTAGTCTCTGTTTTGTGTGCTCATATTCCTCGCCGTTTTCGGCCTCTCCGTTATCCATTCGCTTGCCAACGGTCGAGGCATATGAGCATCCATACACACATACATATTTTGTTTTTGTGCAAAAAAATTCGCAAGTGAACAGTGAAATTGTGTGGTGACAAAAAAAAGGCATAATTAATATTGGCCAGCCGGTGTGAATTAGTTCCGGAAATTTCCAAATTCACCGAACAGTCCGCCGCTGTCGTAATATTTGTTTCTTTTCTTCCCCAATCAGTGTCATTTTTTACACCACATAACTTCTCTGTTCCCCCCGTTATACAGTTCACTTATCAACGCTCCACTGTGCCAACATTGCCCACATGCCCTTACATATGTACATATGTGTTTTTTTGGTGCTGGTTTTTTTTGTTTGGGTACGTACAGGGTGCCGACGGCATAACCGGCTTTAAAAAAATTTAAAAAAAATCATAAATTAATTATAAACTTATATATTTATAATTATATCCACTAAAATTTATTTAATTCTTATTTTCCGTTCTGCAAAGGGCCAGGTTTTTTAATTCACCTTTCCGGCCACTCAATAATTAAAGTCGAAAATTTAATTATCGGGAAAAATTATAATTAAATAATTTATTTGTCGATCTTCTGTCTGAATCGAGCCGCGGTTTCAATTCCACCGTTCCAGCTTCGTGATAATTAACCTCAAGTGATTAAAACTTGAGATTTTCAACTCCACCCTTCTGGCTCCATAATCATTAAATCCGCCAATTAGGCAAAAATTAATTATTTTTTTTTGTGTTAAATCCAAGCCAAGGTGAATGCACCTTTCCGGCTCCGCAAATTCAAAAATAGTCAGGAACTCAATATTTACGTACGGGCCATACTGGTCGAAATATACATATACATCTATTTTCTCATCAATTTTTTCCCCGAACGAGCACGAATTTTCCGGTACTTGTCCATTTTTCCGTGCCGTCAGTTTCCTAACGCTGTTTCTACTCCGCATCAGGCAACATCCGCCTAAAATCGCAACAAACCTCGTCCCATCTGGGTTTTTTTCGGCTTCCTGAAGTTTCTTCCACATTCGAATCGTGCCGCATCCGACGCTCCTTTCGACATCGGCGCCACTAATTCCCACTTGTGCCTTGTAATCGCATTTCATCCGCGATCTCACCGGTCTTATCACGTTAGTGTGACCGGTCACCGCTTCGTACGCGGCACCTATTGCGCAAGTCAATCGACAAGCGCTGACCAGCGAATTGGTGTCTGAGAATGCCCACGGGAGACGACCAAAAGCCACGTCCGATCCCAACCATCCGTTTGGAAAGATCTCAATCCGCTTCTCCGCGGACGCCTCTTTTAAAGCCTAAGGCGTGCAGTGCCATTCCAAGGGCAAAGAGTGACGAATCCGTCAATACCATCCCCGGTCCTTCACAGAGGCAGACTCGTTCCGTTGCAAAAATAGCTCAAAGGGCGGTCGACGTGGCGCTTAAGAAGTTCATCGCCACAACAGATCGAGTTAGCCAATTTGAGGCCAACATAAATACTCCGGCCGCCAGAGAAACGGAAGTGGGCTCCCAATACATGTGCGAAGTCCATCGGGACCAAATTCGGGCACTGTGGAAGAAGGTGGAGAAAAGCTATGAGAGCTGCTCCGATCTGCTAGTGCTCGAAGTACAGCTACTGTTACTCCGTCTATTCGAGATGTATTGCCCAGCTTCGAGAGAAAATTGCCTCCCAATCCACTCAGACTTCCGTAAAGGTACACACGCCCGCGTCTACAGGTTGCCGGTTACCTCCGGTGGATACTGAGGTCTTCGCGGGTGATTATCTTCCTGACAGAGCGCCATCGCACTGTAGAGGAAATCGATGACGTCAGGCCTAGTGGCTCCGGGCAACTTCCGGCAAGGTCGGGAATTCCTATTGCCCCTGCTCGGAGGCTCAATTCATACGAGACTCGAGTGGTTCCGGGCCCCAAGGGTTGCGATCTCTGTTCGAGGGAGAACCACCCCATTCGCTTGTGTCCGCGGTTCCTGGAAATGGACGTAAATGGGCGCTCTGACTACATAAGGAGAAAGCAGTTATGTTTAAACTGTTTTGCCCGAGGGCACCAGCAGCGAGACTGCACGAGCGCCCATACCTGCTTCACATGCCACAGCCGACACCACACTTTACTGCACCGCGGCAATCCGTTCGCCACCGCTCCAAGTCCGCCTACGCCGCCTACCGCTGCAAGTCCGCCTACGCCAGCAAACGGCTCAGAGGATCAGTCGAATGTGCAGGTGTGTTTCGCTTCCGGGTCAGGAGCAGTCCTACTGGGCACGGCCCTTATCAACATGTGCCATTTGGGGTGCACCGTCCAGGCACGAGCACTAATAGACTCAGGGTCCGAAGCGACCTTCACAACGGAACGACTGTTCAACCTCGTCAAGCCTCCTTTCAAGACGATTCAAGCCCAAGTTTCCGGCCTTAATCAGACCATTTCCGCGCAGTCTACTAAATTGTGCCATTTCTCCATTCGGTCGCCGTCTAGACCCGGGCTACAATTAGAGACTGCGGCCTACGTTTTTCCGCAGTTGGCAGGAAATCTGCCATCCTACCCGATTCCGCAGGATCGTCTCAAGGGGCTGCCCGACATTCCCCTGGCGGACCCCAACTTCTTTGAGAGCTCCCAAGTCGATGTGTTAATAGGAGCTGACATTGTTCCGTCCATTCTCCTCGGTAATTCCAAGGCTAACATCTGCGGGTCGCTTCTCGGTCAGGAGACCATTTTCGGATGGGTGCTGACCGGCCCAATTTCTCCAGTCAACCCCCGCAGCGTGTCTGTTTTTTTCGCACGAGTCGCCCGCAGCCTCGGTGACTCACTGGATCAGGGAGAGGTGCCCACACGGATCAGTTCGGAATCGGATTCAGGTTGCGAGCACAATTCTGTCTCGAGTCCTTCTTTAATTTACGCATCGCATCACGCTGCACGGTGGCAATCAGCTTATGATCCGGGCCAAATTCTGGATTCCAAGATCATATTCAGCACGATGTCGCCACGCCCACGCAACGCCCAGTCATTGGAGAGCAGATGTACTCGAGGTACACAATCCTACCGATGCCGAGTCTGCAATGGGATCCATCCATTGAAGAAGTGTCGGCGCTTCCTACGCCTTAGTGCCGAGGAGCGGCTCCGAGCGGTTCTCGCGAACCGCTATTGCTCGAGCTGCCTGGCCCACGAGCACTCCGACGGATCCTGTCAGCGTGGAGACGGCTGTAAGAGACAGGTCAGGATCACCACACGCTGCTGCACCCCGTGAACAAGGAGCACCAGTCACCGCCCGCGGGAGACAGTACACGGGGTGTCTCGCTCTCTCGTCGGCCGTCATCCGCCAACTCCCGGCGCGGTTCGGGTGCTTCTCGCCCTGCGTCCCCCATTTTCCGGCATTCCCAAACCGATCCACGGCCGCCGACTTCCCGGCACTCTTCGATAACTTCTCGGCATTCTTCCGCCACTGGCCGGCAGCCGTCAAGTGCTCCACTGCATTCGTCCGCCACCCATCGGGTGCCGTCCACCGCTCGTCCGCCCGCGTCATCCGCGCCTATGCAATTTTCTGCCTCTCCTCGAGGGCCCTCGCAGGACGCGGTCGCTGCGCCCACCCTATCGTCGCTGCTGAACCGGAACAGCGTCAACACCGGGACTCGGATCTTCGACACGGGGGCCTTCATCGACCTGCAGTGACGCATAGCTAGCGACGAGGGATCTGTTGCAACCCAAGCGATTGCAAGGGGGGGAGAATGTTTAGGTGAGGGGCCGTTGTGCCGCTCAGCTGAACTTAAGAGCGCAACGCGCTGAAAAGCGCACCCGCGCTCGCCCCTCTATGCATTCTTCCTCTCTCGTCGGCCGTCGTCGATCGTCCGCTCTGGTTTATTTTTACGTTTAGCGTTTAGGCTTTCTAAGTTAAGTTCAGTAATCTCTTGTAAGCAGCCGAATAAAGCTGACCGCGTTAAATTCACTGAAAGACGCCCCCGTCTTGTCAATTCAAAATTTCAACTTTTCTGGAATCTTTGGCGGCAGCAGCGCCCCCCTACAAACATTGGCGGCAGCATCGCCCCCCTACAAACATTTTGTCCTTCGAGCCGGATATCCTGGATATTTTGGATATTTCGATATATTCTACCAGCAGTTCTCTGCATTGTTCCGCCAAAAGATAAGTACATTTTTCCGTCTCCGTCTCTGTGCCGGTCTTCAGCAGTGATCCGAACATTAAATTTCGTTCACACTGCTGCAAGATTGTTTTTCCCTCCGTGTCAACTCCAAGTCCGAGTTTTCCGACACAACGGCAGTTTGAGATTTTCTACTCTTTCTACTCTTCTACTCTTCTACGTCTCTGTTTTGTGTGCTCATATTCCTCGCCGTTTTCGGCCTCTCCGTTATCCATTCGCTTGCCAACGGTCGAGGCATATGAGCATCCATACACACATACATATTTTGTTTTTGTGCAAAAAAATTCGCAAGTGAACAGTGAAATTGTGTGGTGACAAAAAAAGGAATAATTAATATTGGCCAGCCGGTGTGAATTAGTTCCGGAAATTTCCAAATTCACCGAACAGTCCGCCGCTGTCGTAATATTTGTTTCTTTTCTTCCCCAATCAGTGTCATTTTTTACACCACATAACTTCTCTGTTCCCCCCGTTATACAGTTCACTTATCAACGCTCCACTGTGCCAACATTGCCCACATGCCCTTACATATGTACATACACTGACGAGCAAAACTGTAACACGAGTGTAATGTTTCAACTTTAAGGGTCTGTAACTTTGTTTCTAATGCACGCATTTTAAAGATCTTAGTCTTGTTTTGTAGGTTATATAATTTACTACTATTATGTAAAACTAGAAGCCATTTGATATCAGTTAAAGAAAACTACACGCCAAACTGTTAAAAAAGTCAAATATTACAGTTTTGCACTCTGGTTAATTTTTTAACAAATATTTTTTTGTACGTTTTTTTAATTATGAGTCCACATCCCTTTGGACTTTTCCAGCTCAAAAAATGCATTTTCCAGCTAGGCAACGACCCGAAGCACACGTCCATAATGGTGAAAAATTGGATTTCAAAACAGAAATTTCAATCTATGAAGTGGCCACCACAATCTCCCGACATGACTCCTATAAAAAACTTGTGGAGTCCTGTGAAATCAGAGCTGGCGAAATATGCAGTTCCTCCAAGTGGAATAAAGGAGTTGTGGGAACGGACAAAGGACATATGGAATGCTATTCCATCGGAAATGGTACAACGGTATACCCAAAGTATGCCCAGTCACATAGAAGAGCTGGAAAAGTCCAAAGGGATGTGGACTCATAATTAAAAAAACGTACAAAAAAATATTTGTTAAAAAATTAACCAGAGTGCAAAACTGTAACATTTGACTTTTTTAACAGTTTGGCGTGTAGTTTTCTTTAACTGATATCAAATGGCTTCTAGTTTTACATAATAGTTGTAAATTATATAACCTACAAAACAAGACTAAGATCTTTAAATTGCGTGCATTAGAAACAAAGTTACAGACCCTTGAAGTTGAAACATTACACTCGTGTTACAGTTTTGCTCGTCAGTGTATGTACATATGTGTTTTTTTTGGTGCTGGTTTTTTTTGTTTGGGTACGTACACAGGGTGCCGACGGCATAACCGGCTTTAAAAAAATTAAAAAAAAAATCAATTAATTATAAACTTATATATTTATAATTTTATCCACTAAAATTTATTTAATTCTTATTTTCCGTTCTGCAAAGGGCCAGGTTTTTTAATTCACCTTTCCGGCCACTCAATAATTAAAGTCGAAAATTTAATTATCGGGAAAAATTATAATTAAATAATTTATTTGTCGATCTTCTGTCTGAATCGAGCCGCGGTTTCAATTCCACCGTTCCAGCTTCGTGATAATTAACCTCAAGCGATTAAAACTTGAGATTTTCAACTCCACCCTTCTGGCTCCATAATCATTAAATCCGCCAATTAGGCAAAAATTAATTATTTTTTTTTGTGTTAAATCCAAGCCACGGTGAATGCACCTTTCCGGCTCCGCAAATTCAAAAATAGTCAGGAACTCAATATTTACGTACGGGCCATACTGGTCGAAATATACATATACATCTATTTTCTCATCAATTTTTTCCCCGAACGAGCACGAATTTTCCGGTACTTGTCCATTTTTCCGTGCCGTCAGTTTCCTAACGCTGTTTCTACTCCGCATCAGGCAACATCCGCCTAAAATCGCAACAAACCTCGTCCCATCTGGGTTTTTTTCGGCTTCCTGAAGTTTCTTCCACATTCGAATCGTGCCGCATCCGACGCTCCTTTCGACATCGGCGCCACTAATTCCCACTTGTTCCTTGTAATCGCATTTCATCCGCGATCTCACCGGTCTTATCACGTTAGTGTGACCGGTCACCGCTTCGTACGCGGCACCTATTGCGCAAGTCAATCGACAAGCGCTGACCAGCGAATTGGTGTCTGAGAATGCCCACGGGAGACGACCAAAAGCCACGTCCGATCCCAACCATCCGTTTGGAAAGATCTCAATCCGCTTCTCCGCGGACGCCTCTTTTAAAGCCTAAGGCGTGCAGTGCCATTCCAAGGGCAAAGAGTGACGAATCCGTCAATACCATCCCCGGTCCTTCACAGAGGCAGACTCGTTCCGTTGCAAAAATAGCTCAAAGGGCGGTCGACGTGGCGCTTAAGAAGTTCATCGCCACAACAGATCGAGTTAGCCAATTTGAGGCCAACATAAATACTCCGGCCGCCAGAGAAACGGAAGTGGGCTCCCAATACATGTGCGAAGTCCATCGGGACCAAATTCGGGCACTGTGGAAGAAGGTGGAGAAAAGCTATGAGAGCTGCTCCGATCTGCTAGTGCTCGAAGTACAGCTACTGTTACTCCGTCTATTCGAGATGTATTGCCCAGCTTCGAGAGAAAATTGCCTCCCAATCCACTCAGACTTCCGTAAAGGTACACACGCCCGCGTCTACAGGTTGCCGGTTACCTCCGGTGGATACTGAGGTCTTCGCGGGTGATTATCTTCCTGACAGAGCGCCATCGCACTGTAGAGGAAATCGATGACGTCAGGCCTAGTGGCTCCGGGCAACTTCCGGCAAGGTCGGGAATTCCTATTGCCCCTGCTCGGAGGCTCAATTCATACGAGACTCGAGTGGTTCCGGGCCCCAAGGGTTGCGATCTCTGTTCGAGGGAGAACCACCCCATTCGCTTGTGTCCGCGGTTCCTGGAAATGGACGTAAATGGGCGCTCTGACTACATAAGGAGAAAGCAGTTATGTTTAAACTGTTTTGCCCGAGGGCACCAGCAGCGAGACTGCACGAGCGCCCATACCTGCTTCACATGCCACAGCCGACACCACACTTTACTGCACCGCGGCAATCCGTTCGCCACCGCTCCAAGTCCGCCTACGCCGCCTACCGCTGCAAGTCCGCCTACGCCAGCAAACGGCTCAGAGGATCAGTCGAATGTGCAGGTGTGTTTCGCTTCCGGGTCAGGAGCAGTCCTACTGGGCACGGCCCTTATCAACATGTGCCATTTGGGGTGCACCGTCCAGGCACGAGCACTAATAGACTCAGGGTCCGAAGCGACCTTCACAACGGAACGACTGTTCAACCTCGTCAAGCCTCCTTTCAAGACGATTCAAGCCCAAGTTTCCGGCCTTAATCAGACCATTTCCGCGCAGTCTACTAAATTGTGCCATTTCTCCATTCGGTCGCCGTCTAGACCCGGGCTACAATTAGAGACTGCGGCCTACGTTTTTCCGCAGTTGGCAGGAAATCTGCCATCCTACCCGATTCCGCAGGATCGTCTCAAGGGGCTGCCCGACATTCCCCTGGCGGACCCCAACTTCTTTGAGAGCTCCCAAGTCGATGTGTTAATAGGAGCTGACATTCTTCCGTCCATTCTCCTCGGTAATTCCAAGGCTAACATCTGCGGGTCGCTTCTCGGTCAGGAGACCATTTTCGGATGGGTGCTGACCGGCCCATTATCTCCAGTCAACCCCCGCAGCGTGTCTGTTTTTTTCGCACGAGTCGCCCGCAGCCTCGGTGACTCACTGGATCAGGGAGAGGTGCCCACACGGATCAGTTCGGAATCGGATTCAGGTTGCGAGCACAATTCTGTCTCGAGTCCTTCTTTAATTTACGCATCGCATCACGCTGCACGGTGGCAATCAGCTGATGATCCGGGCCAAATTCTGGATTCCAAGATCATATTCAGCACGATGTCGCCACGCCCACGCAACGCCCAGTCATTGGAGAGCAGATGTACTCGAGGTACACAATCCTACCGATGCCGAGTCTGCAATGGGGTCCATACATTGAAGAAGTGTCGGCGCTTCCTACGCCTTAGTGCCGAGGAGCGGCTCCGAGCGGTCCTCGCGAACCGCTATTGCTCGAGCTGCCTGGCCCACGAGCACTCCGACGGATCCTGTCAGCGTGGAGACGGCTGTAAGAGACAGGTCAGGATCACCACACGCTGCTGCACCCCGTGAACAAGGAGCACCAGTCACCGCCCGCGGGAGACAGTACACGGGGTGTCTCGCTCTCTCGTCGGCCGTCATCCGCCAACTCCCGGCGCGGTTCGGGTGCTTCTCGCCCTGCGTCCCCCATTTTCCGGCATTCCCAAACCGATCCACGGCCGCCGACTTCCCGGCACTCTTCGATAACTTCTCGGCATTCTTCCGCCACTGGCCGGCAGCCGTCAAGTGCTCCACTGCATTCGTCCGCCACCCATCGGGTGCCGTCCACCGCTCGTCCGCCCGCGTCATCCGCGCCTATGCAATTTTCTGCCTCTCCTCGAGGGCCCTCGCAGGACGCGGTCGCTGCGCCCACCCTATCGTCGCTGCTGAACCGGAACAGCGTCAACACCGGGACTCGGATCTTCGACACGGGGGCCTTCATCGACCTGCAGTGACGCATAGCTAGCGACGAGGGATCTGTTGCAACCCAAGCGATTGCAAAGGGGGAGAATGTTTAGGTGAGGGGCCGTTGTGCCGCTCAGCTGAACTTAAGAGCGCACCCGCGCTCGCCCCCCTATGCATTCTTCCTCTCTCGTCGGCCGTCGTCGATCGTCCGCTCTGGTTTATTTTTACGTTTAGCGTTTAGGCTTTCTAAGTTAAGTTCAGTAATCTCTTGTAAGCAGCCGAATAAAGCTGACCGCGTTAAATTCACTGAAAGACGCCCCCGTCTTGTCAATTCAAAATTTCAACTTTTCTGGAATCTTTGGCGGCAGCAGCGCCCCCTACAAACATTGGCGGCAGCATCGCCCCCCTACAAACATTTTGTCCTTCGAGCCGGATATCCTGGATATTTTGGATATTTCGATATATTCTACCAGCAGTTCTCTGCATTGTTCCGCCAAAAGATAAGTACATTTTTCCGTCTCCGTCTCTGTGCCGGTCTTCAGCAGTGATCCGAACATTAAATTTCGTTCACACTGCTGCAAGATTGTTTTTCCCTCCGTGTCAACTCCAAGTCCGAGTTTTCCGACACAACGGCAGTTTGAGATTTTCTACTCTTTCTACTCTTCTACTCTTCTACGTCTCTGTTTTGTGTGCTCATATTCCTCGCCGTTTTCGGCCTCTCCGTTATCCATTCGCTTGCCAACGGTCGAGGCATATGAGCATCCATACACACATACATATTTTGTTTTTGTGCAAAAAAATTCGCAAGTGAACAGTGAAATTGTGTGGTGACAAAAAAAGGAATAATTAATATTGGCCAGCCGGTGTGAATTAGTTCCGGAAATTTCCAAATTCACCGAACAGTCCGCCGCTGTCGTAATATTTGTTTCTTTTCTTCCCCAATCAGTGTCATTTTTTACACCACATAACTTCTCTGTTCCCCCCGTTATACAGTTCACTTATCAACGCTCCACTGTGCCAACATTGCCCACATGCCCTTACATATGTACATACACTGACGAGCAAAACTGTAACACGAGTGTAATGTTTCAACTTTAAGGGTCTGTAACTTTGTTTCTAATGCACGCATTTTAAAGATCTTAGTCTTGTTTTGTAGGTTATATAATTTACTACTATTATGTAAAACTAGAAGCCATTTGATATCAGTTAAAGAAAACTACACGCCAAACTGTTAAAAAAGTCAAATATTACAGTTTTGCACTCTGGTTAATTTTTTAACAAATATTTTTTTGTACGTTTTTTTAATTATGAGTCCACATCCCTTTGGACTTTTCCAGCTCAAAAAATGCATTTTCCAGCTAGGCAACGACCCGAAGCACACGTCCATAATGGTGAAAAATTGGATTTCAAAACAGAAATTTCAATCTATGAAGTGGCCACCACAATCTCCCGACATGACTCCTATAAAAAACTTGTGGAGTCCTGTGAAATCAGAGCTGGCGAAATATGCAGTTCCTCCAAGTGGAATAAAGGAGTTGTGGGAACGGACAAAGGACATATGGAATGCTATTCCATCGGAAATGGTACAACGGTATACCCAAAGTATGCCCAGTCACATAGAAGAGCTGGAAAAGTCCAAAGGGATGTGGACTCATAATTAAAAAAACGTACAAAAAAATATTTGTTAAAAAATTAACCAGAGTGCAAAACTGTAACATTTGACTTTTTTAACAGTTTGGCGTGTAGTTTTCTTTAACTGATATCAAATGGCTTCTAGTTTTACATAATAGTTGTAAATTATATAACCTACAAAACAAGACTAAGATCTTTAAATTGCGTGCATTAGAAACAAAGTTACAGACCCTTGAAGTTGAAACATTACACTCGTGTTACAGTTTTGCTCGTCAGTGTATGTACATATGTGTTTTTTTTGGTGCTGGTTTTTTTTGTTTGGGTACGTACACAGGGTGCCGACGGCATAACCGGCTTTAAAAAAATTAAAAAAAAATCAATTAATTATAAACTTATATATTTATAATTTTATCCACTAAAATTTATTTAATTCTTATTTTCCGTTCTGCAAAGGGCCAGGTTTTTTAATTCACCTTTCCGGCCACTCAATAATTAAAGTCGAAAATTTAATTATCGGGAAAAATTATAATTAAATAATTTATTTGTCGATCTTCTGTCTGAATCGAGCCGCGGTTTCAATTCCACCGTTCCAGCTTCGTGATAATTAACCTCAAGTGATTAAAACTTGAGATTTTCAACTCCACCCTTCTGGCTCCATAATCATTAAATCCGCCAATTAGGCAAAAATTAATTATTTTTTTTTTGTGTTAAATCCAAGCCAAGGTGAATGCACCTTTCCGGCTCCGCAAATTCAAAAATAGTCAGGAACTCAATATTTACGTACGGGCCATACTGGTCGAAATATACATATACATCTATTTTCTCATCAATTTTTTCCCCGAACGAGCACGAATTTTCCGGTACTTGTCCATTTTTCCGTGCCGTCAGTTTCCTAACGCTGTTTCTACTCCGCATCAGGCAACATCCGCCTAAAATCGCAACAAACCTCGTCCCATCTGGGTTTTTTTCGGCTTCCTGAAGTTTCTTCCACATTCGAATCGTGCCGCATCCGACGCTCCTTTCGACATCGGCGCCACTAATTCCCACTTGTTCCTTGTAATCGCATTTCATCCGCGATCTCACCGGTCTTATCACGTTAGTGTGACCGGTCACCGCTTCGTACGCGGCACCTATTGCGCAAGTCAATCGACAAGCGCTGACCAGCGAATTGGTGTCTGAGAATGCCCACGGGAGACGACCAAAAGCCACGTCCGATCCCAACCATCCGTTTGGAAAGATCTCAATCCGCTTCTCCGCGGACGCCTCTTTTAAAGCCTAAGGCGTGCAGTGCCATTCCAAGGGCAAAGAGTGACGAATCCGTCAATACCATCCCCGGTCCTTCACAGAGGCAGACTCGTTCCGTTGCAAAAATAGCTCAAAGGGCGGTCGACGTGGCGCTTAAGAAGTTCATCGCCACAACAGATCGAGTTAGCCAATTTGAGGCCAACATAAATACTCCGGCCGCCAGAGAAACGGAAGTGGGCTCCCAATACATGTGCGAAGTCCATCGGGACCAAATTCGGGCACTGTGGAAGAAGGTGGAGAAAAGCTATGAGAGCTGCTCCGATCTGCTAGTGCTCGAAGTACAGCTACTGTTACTCCGTCTATTCGAGATGTATTGCCCAGCTTCGAGAGAAAATTGCCTCCCAATCCACTCAGACTTCCGTAAAGGTACACACGCCCGCGTCTACAGGTTGCCGGTTACCTCCGGTGGATACTGAGGTCTTCGCGGGTGATTATCTTCCTGACAGAGCGCCATCGCACTGTAGAGGAAATCGATGACGTCAGGCCTAGTGGCTCCGGGCAACTTCCGGCAAGGTCGGGAATTCCTATTGCCCCTGCTCGGAGGCTCAATTCATACGAGACTCGAGTGGTTCCGGGCCCCAAGGGTTGCGATCTCTGTTCGAGGGAGAACCACCCCATTCGCTTGTGTCCGCGGTTCCTGGAAATGGACGTAAATGGGCGCTCTGACTACATAAGGAGAAAGCAGTTATGTTTAAACTGTTTTGCCCGAGGGCACCAGCAGCGAGACTGCACGAGCGCCCATACCTGCTTCACATGCCACAGCCGACACCACACTTTACTGCACCGCGGCAATCCGTTCGCCACCGCTCCAAGTCCGCCTACGCCGCCTACCGCTGCAAGTCCGCCTACGCCAGCAAACGGCTCAGAGGATCAGTCGAATGTGCAGGTGTGTTTCGCTTCCGGGTCAGGAGCAGTCCTACTGGGCACGGCCCTTATCAACATGTGCCATTTGGGGTGCACCGTCCAGGCACGAGCACTAATAGACTCAGGGTCCGAAGCGACCTTCACAACGGAACGACTGTTCAACCTCGTCAAGCCTCCTTTCAAGACGATTCAAGCCCAAGTTTCCGGCCTTAATCAGACCATTTCCGCGCAGTCTACTAAATTGTGCCATTTCTCCATTCGGTCGCCGTCTAGACCCGGGCTACAATTAGAGACTGCGGCCTACGTTTTTCCGCAGTTGGCAGGAAATCTGCCATCCTACCCGATTCCGCAGGATCGTCTCAAGGGGCTGCCCGACATTCCCCTGGCGGACCCCAACTTCTTTGAGAGCTCCCAAGTCGATGTGTTAATAGGAGCTGACATTCTTCCGTCCATTCTCCTCGGTAATTCCAAGGCTAACATCTGCGGGTCGCTTCTCGGTCAGGAGACCATTTTCGGATGGGTGCTGACCGGCCCATTATCTCCAGTCAACCCCCGCAGCGTGTCTGTTTTTTTCGCACGAGTCGCCCGCAGCCTCGGTGACTCACTGGATCAGGGAGAGGTGCCCACACGGATCAGTTCGGAATCGGATTCAGGTTGCGAGCACAATTCTGTCTCGAGTCCTTCTTTAATTTACGCATCGCATCACGCTGCACGGTGGCAATCAGCTGATGATCCGGGCCAAATTCTGGATTCCAAGATCATATTCAGCACGATGTCGCCACGCCCACGCAACGCCCAGTCATTGGAGAGCAGATGTACTCGAGGTACACAATCCTACCGATGCCGAGTCTGCAATGGGGTCCATACATTGAAGAAGTGTCGGCGCTTCCTACGCCTTAGTGCCGAGGAGCGGCTCCGAGCGGTCCTCGCGAACCGCTATTGCTCGAGCTGCCTGGCCCACGAGCACTCCGACGGATCCTGTCAGCGTGGAGACGGCTGTAAGAGACAGGTCAGGATCACCACACGCTGCTGCACCCCGTGAACAAGGAGCACCAGTCACCGCCCGCGGGAGACAGTACACGGGGTGTCTCGCTCTCTCGTCGGCCGTCATCCGCCAACTCCCGGCGCGGTTCGGGTGCTTCTCGCCCTGCGTCCCCCATTTTCCGGCATTCCCAAACCGATCCACGGCCGCCGACTTCCCGGCACTCTTCGATAACTTCTCGGCATTCTTCCGCCACTGGCCGGCAGCCGTCAAGTGCTCCACTGCATTCGTCCGCCACCCATCGGGTGCCGTCCACCGCTCGTCCGCCCGCGTCATCCGCGCCTATGCAATTTTCTGCCTCTCCTCGAGGGCCCTCGCAGGACGCGGTCGCTGCGCCCACCCTATCGTCGCTGCTGAACCGGAACAGCGTCAACACCGGGACTCGGATCTTCGACACGGGGGCCTTCATCGACCTGCAGTGACGCATAGCTAGCGACGAGGGATCTGTTGCAACCCAAGCGATTGCAAAGGGGGGAGAATGTTTAGGTGAGGGGCCGTTGTGCCGCTCAGCTGAACTTAAGAGCGCACCCGCGCTCGCCCCTCTATGCATTCTTCCTCTCTCGTCGGCCGTCGTCGATCGTCCGCTCTGGTTTATTTTTACGTTTAGCGTTTAGGCTTTCTAAGTTAAGTTCAGTAATCTCTTGTAAGCAGCCGAATAAAGCTGACCGCGTTAAATTCACTGAAAGACGCCCCCGTCTTGTCAATTCAAAATTTCAACTTTTCTGGAATCTTTGGCGGCAGCAGCGCCCCCCTACAAACATTGGCGGCAGCATCGCCCCCCTACAAACATTTTGTCCTTCGAGCCGGATATCCTGGATATTTTGGATATTTCGATATATTCTACCAGCAGTTCTCTGCATTGTTCCGCCAAAAGATAAGTACATTTTTCCGTCTCCGTCTCTGTGCCGGTCTTCAGCAGTGATCCGAACATTAAATTTCGTTCACACTGCTGCAAGATTGTTTTTCCCTCCGTGTCAACTCCAAGTCCGAGTTTTCCGACACAACGGCAGTTTGAGATTTTCTACTCTTCGTCTGCAAATTCTGCAAATTTTTCCATTCGTCTCTGTTTTGTGTGCTCATATTTCTCGCGGTTTTCGGCCTCTCCGTTATCCATATGAGCATCCATACACACATACATATTTTGTTTTTGTGCAAAAAAATTCGCAAGTGAACAGTGAAATTGTGTGGTGACAAAAAAAAGGCATAATTAATATTGGCCAGCCGGTGTGAATTAGTTCCGGAAATTTCCAAATTCACAGAACAGTCCGCCGTTGTCGTAAAATTTGTTTCTTTTCTTCCCCAATCAGTGTCATTTTTTACACCACATAACTTCTCTGTTCCCCCCGTTATACAGTTCACTTATCAACGCTCCACTGTGCCAACATTGCCCACATGCCCTTACATATGTATGTATATCCGTACCTGCATGCATGTCCATATATTTCCAAATATTTTCTGACTCCAATTTCAGGAAATATATAACCGATCAAAATTAACATGTACAGTCCACTTATCGACGTTCCCCTGTGCCATCATATGCCCCACATGCCCTTGCCCTACTTCCATGCATGTATATATTTCCAAATATTTTCTGCCTCCAATTTCAGGAAATATAACCGAAAACAATTTTTTAATTTCCTAAACCCAACAATTATATACCGCCATACAAATCCGTGATTGTGTCGCGTCAATTCTCGAGCTGGCCGCCTTAGAAGCCGTGTTGTGTTTTTTTTGGTGCTGGTTTTTTTTGTTTGGGTACGTACAGGGTGCCGACGGCATAACCGGCTTTAAAAAAATTTAAAAAAAAAAATCAATTAATTATAAACTTATATATTTATAATTATATCCACTAAAATTTATTTAATTCTTATTTTCCGTTCTGCAAAGGGCCAGGTTTTTTAATTCACCTTTCCGGCCACTCAATAATTAAAGTCGAAAATTTAATTATCGGGAAAAATTATAATTAAATAATTTATTTGTCAATCTTCTGTCTGAATCGAGCCGCGGTTTCAATTCCACCGTTCCAGCTTCGTGATAATTAACCTCAAGTGATTAAAACTTGAGATTTTCAACTTCACCCTTCTGGCTCCATAATCATTAAATCCGCCAATTAGGCAAAAATTAATTATTTTTTTTTGTGTTAAATCCAAGCCAAGGTGAAGTGCACCTTTCCGGCTCCGCAAATTCAAAAATAGTCAGGAACTCAATATTTACGTACGGGCCATACTGGTCGAAATATACATATACATCTATTTTCTCATCAATTTTTTCCCCGAACGAGCACGAATTTTCCGGTACTTGTCCATTTTTCCGTGCCGTCAGTTTCCTAACGCTGTTTCTACTCCGCATCAGGCAACATCCACCTAAAATCGCAACAAACCTCGTCCCATCTGGGTTTTTTTCGGCTTCCTGAAGTTTCTTCCACATTCGAATCGTGCCGCATCCGACGCTCCTTTCGTCATCGGCGCCACTAATTCCCACTTGTGCCTTGTAATCGCATTTCATCCGCGATCTCACCGGTCTTATCACGTTAGTGTGACCGGCCACCGCTTCGTACGCGGCACCTATTGCGCAAGTCAATCGACAAGCGCTGACCAGCGAATTGGTGTCTGAGAATGCCCACGGGAGACGACCAAAAGCCACGTCCGATCCCAACCATCCGTTTGGAAAGATCTCAATCCGCTTCTCCGCGGACGCCTCTTTTAAAGCCTAAGGCGTGCAGTGCCATTCCAAGGGCAAAGAGTGACGAATCCGTCAATACAATCCCCGGTCCTTCACAGAGGCAGACTCGTTCCGTTGCAAAAATAGCTCAAAGGGCGGTCGACGTGGCGCTTAAGAAGTTCATCGCCACAACAGATCGAGTTAGCCAATTTGAGGCCAACATAAATACTCCGGCCGCCAGAGAAACGGAAGTGGGCTCCCAATACATGTGCGAAGTCCATCGGGACCAAATTCGGGCACTGTGGGAGAAGGTGGAGAAAAGCTATGAGAGCTGCTCCGATCTGCTAGTGCTCGAAGTACAGCTACTGTTACTCCATCTATTCGAGATGTATTGCCCAGCTTCGAGAGAAAATTGCCTCCCAATCCACTCAGACTTCCGTAAAGGTACACACGCCCGCGTCTACAGGTTGCCGGTTACCTCCGGTGGATACTGAGGTCTTCGCGGGTGATTATCTTCCTGACAGAGCGCCATCGCACTGTAGAGGAAATCGATGACGTCAGGCCTAGTGGCTCCGGGCAACTTCCGGCAAGGTCGGGAATTCCTATTGCCCCTGCTCGGAGGCTCAATTCATACGAGACTCGAGTGGTTCCGGGCCCCAAGGGTTGCGATCTCTGTTCGAGGGAGAACCACCCCATTCGCTTGTGTCCGCGGTTCCTGGAAATGGACGTAAATGGGCGCTCTGACTACATAAGGAGAAAGCAGTTATGTTTAAACTGTTTTGCCCGAGGGCACCAGCAGCGAGACTGCACGAGCGCCCATACCTGCTTCACATGCCACAGCCGACACCACACTTTACTGCACCGCGGCAATCCGTTCGCCACCGCTCCAAGTCCGCCTACGCCGCCTACCGCTCCAAGTCCGCCTACGCCAGCAAACGGCTCAGAGGATCAGTCGAATGTGCAGGTGTGTTTCGCTTCCGGGTCAGGAGCAGTCCTACTGGGCACGGCCCTTATCAACATGTGCCATTTGGGGTGCACCGTCCAGGCACGAGCACTAATAGACTCAGGGTCCGAAGCGACCTTCACAACGGAACGACTGTTCAACCTCGTCAAGCCTCCTTTCAAGACGATTCAAGCCCAAGTTTCCGGCCTTAAGGGGGTTATATACCTTTTTTTTCTTCGAAAAACGAAAATTTTTTTTCTGTATCCTAAAGTATATCCCCTAGAGAATATTTTCCCAAAGTTTCATGGAGATCCAAATAATAGTTCGATAGGAAAACAGCGTTTTGAGGCGCGGTTCGTCACGGCTGCGGACAGCGTCAAGCAACTTTGAATGCGATTATCTCAAAGTCGTGTTTTTTCAAAAGTGCCTTCGCTGTGACCACGATTACACAAGAACTATTTGATCGATCTTCTTCAATTTTTTCTTTAATTATTCGTAATGATTGTGCCGAGTTCGTGAACGATTCAATTTTTTTGCGTCCATTTTGATTTGGCAGACAAAAATTGTTTAATAAAATTTTTAGAACTGAAATCATAAATTATTTGGAAAAATGTTTACTGTATGCAGAAAAAACCAAATATTCTTGAAATTAATCGTTCACGAACTGGATATAATATTATACTAATAAAAATTTTTAGTTTTTTGATTTTGGTTGACCTGCTGGACTTCTATCGTGGTCACCGCAAGCCGCTATAAAAAAAGGGTTCCGAGAGAATTGCCATAACTTTGTAAATTGTTTATTTTTTTTCAAGAACAAACGCTTATTGTTTCGATAAAAACATGTACTATCAATAAAAAATAACTTCAGTGTCATAAAATAATAATACACACCTGAAATAAAAATCCAAAGTTCCCTTAATTTTTTCGCTCAAAAGGTATATAACCCCCTTAATCAGACCATTTCCGCGCAGTCTACTAAATTGTGCCATTTCTCCATTTGGTCGCCGTCTAGACTCGGCCTACAATTAGAGACTGCGGCCTACGTTCTTCCGCAGTTGGCAGGAAATCTGCCATCCTACCCGATTCCGCAGGATCGTCTCAAGGGGCTGCCCGACATTCCCCTGGCGGACCCCAACTTCTTTGAGAGCTCCCAAGTCGATGTGTTAATAGGAGCTGACATTCTTCCGTCCATTCTCCTCGGTAATTCCAAGGCTAACATCTGCGGGTCGCTTCTCGGTCAGGAGACCATTTTCGGATGGGTGCTGACCGGCCCATTATCTCCAGTCAATCCCCGCAGCGTGTCTGTTTTTTTCGCACGAGTCGAGTGGACGAGTGGATCAGGGAGAGGTGCCCACACGGATCAGTTCGGAATCGGATTCAGGTTGCGAGCACAATTTTGTCTCGAGTCCTTCTTTAATTTACGTATCGCATCACGCTGCACGGTGGCAATCAGCTGATGATCCGGGCCAAATTCTGGATTCCAAGATCATATTCAGCACGATGTCTGCAATGGGATCCATCCATTGAAGAAGTGTCGGCGCTTCCTACGCCTTAGTGCCGAGGAGCGGCTCCGAGCGGTTCTCGCGAACCGCTATTGCTCGAGCTGCCTGGCCCACGAGCACTCCGACGGATCCTGTCAGCGTGGAGACGGCTGTAAGAGACAGGTCAGGATCACCACACGCTGCTGCACCCCGTGAACAAGGAGCACCAGTCACCGCCCGCGGGAGACAGTACACGGGGTGTCTCGCTCTCTCGTCGGCCGTCATCCGCCAACTCCCGGCGCGGTTCGGGTGCTTCTCGCCCTGCGTCCCCCATTTTCCGGCATTCCCAAACCGATCCACGGCCGCCGACTTCCCGGCACTCTTCGATAACTTCTCGGCATTCTTCCGCCACTGGCCGGCAGCCGTCAAGTGCTCCACTGCATTCGTCCGCCACCCATCGGGTGCCGTCCACCGCTCGTCCGCCCGCGTCATCCGCGCCTATGCAATTTTCTGCCTCTCCTCGAGGGCCCTCGCAGGACGCGGTCGCTGCGCCCACCCTATCGTCGCTGCTGAACCGGAACAGCGTCAACACCGGGACTCGGATCTTCGACACGGGGGCCTTCATCGACCTGCAGTGACGCATAGCTAGCGACGAGGGATCTGTTGCAACCCAAGCGATTGCAAAGGGGGGAGAATGTTTAGGTGAGGGGCCGTTGTGCCGCTCAGCTGAACTTAAGAGCGCACCCGCGCTCGCCCCTCTATGCATTCTTCCTCTCTCGTCGGCCGTCGTCGATCGTCCGCTCTGGTTTATTTTTACGTTTAGCGTTTAGGCTTTCTAAGTTAAGTTCAGTAATCTCTTGTAAGCAGCCGAATAAAGCTGACCGCGTTAAATTCACTGAAAGACGCCCCCGTCTTGTCAATTCAAAATTTCAACTTTTCTGGAATCTTTGGCGGCAGCAGCGCCCCCTACAAACATTGGCGGCAGCATCGCCCCCCTACAAACATTTTGTCCTTCGAGCCGGATATCCTGGATATTTTGGATATTTCGATATATTCTACCAGCAGTTCTCTGCATTGTTCCGCCAAAAGATAAGTACATTTTTCCGTCTCCGTCTCTGTGCCGGTCTTCAGCAGTGATCCGAACATTAAATTTCGTTCACACTGCTGCAAGATTGTTTTTCCCTCCGTGTCAACTCCAAGTCCGAGTTTTCCGACACAACGGCAGTTTGAGATTTTCTACTCTTCGTCTGCAAATTCTGCAAATTTTTCCATTCGTCTCTGTTTTGTGTGCTCATATTCCTCGCCGTTTTCGGCCTCTCCGTTATCCATTCGCTTGCCAACGGTCGAGGCATATGAGCATCCATACACACATACATATTTTGTTTTTGTGCAAAAAAATTCGCAAGTGAACAGTGAAATTGTGTGGTGACAAAAAAAAGGCATAATTAATATTGGCCAGCCGGTGTGAATTAGTTCGGAAATTTCCAAATTCACCGAACAGTCCGCCGCTGTCGTAATATTTGTTTCTTTTCTTCCCCAATCAGTGTTATTTTTTACACCACA
Organism: Drosophila pseudoananassae pseudoananassae; assembly: GCA_018153035.1. Classification (NCBI taxonomy): domain Eukaryota; kingdom Metazoa; phylum Arthropoda; class Insecta; order Diptera; family Drosophilidae; genus Drosophila; species Drosophila pseudoananassae. The sequence goes on along the minus strand of JAECXR010000022.1, from coordinate 980,435 downwards.
TAACTTCTCTGTTCCCCCCGTTATACAGTTCACTTATCAACGCTCCACTGTGCCAACATTGCCCACATGCCCTTACATATGTACATATGTACATATGTGTTTTTTTTGGTGCTGGTTTTTTTTGTTTGGGTACGTACAGGGTGCCGAAGGCATAACCGGCTTTAAAAAAATTTAAAAAAAAAAATCAATTAATTATAAACTTATATATTTATAATTATATCCACTAAAATTTATTTAATTCTTATTTTCCGTTCTGCAAAGGGCCAGGTTTTTAAATTCACCTTTCCGGCCACTCAATAATTAAAGTCGAAAATTTAATTATCGGGAAAAATTATAATTAAATAATTTATTTGTCGATCTTCTGTCTGAATCGAGCCGCGGTTTCAATTCCACCGTTCCAGCTTCGTGATAATTAACCTCAAGTGATTAAAACTTGAGATATTCAACTCCACCCTTCTGGCTCCATAATCATTAAATCCGCCAATTAGGCAAAAATTAATTTTTTTTTTTTTTGTGTTAAATCCAAGCCAAGGTGAAGTGCACCTTTCCGGCTCCGCAAATTCAAAAATAGTCAGGAACTCAATATTTACGTACGGGCCATACTGGTCGAAATATACATATACATCTATTTTCTCATCAATTTTTTCCCCGAACGAGCACGAATTTTCCGGTACTTGTCCATTTTTCCGTGCCGTCAGTTTCCTAACGCTGTTTCTACTCCGCATCAGGCAACATCCACCTAAAATCGCAACAAACCTCGTCCCATCTGGGTTTTTTTCGGCTTCCTGAAGTTTCTTCCACATTCGAATCGTGCCGCATCCGACGCTCCTTTCGTCATCGGCGCCACTAATTCCCACTTGTGCCTTGTAATCGCATTTCATCCGCGATCTCACCGGTCTTATCACGTTAGTGTGACCGGCCACCGCTTCGTACGCGGCACCTATTGCGCAAGTCAATCGACAAGCGCTGACCAGCGAATTGGTGTCTGAGAATGCCCACGGGAGACGACCAAAAGCCACGTCCGATCCCAACCATCCGTTTGGAAAGATCTCAATCCGCTTCTCCGCGGACGCCTCTTTTAAAGCCTAAGGCGTGCAGTGCCATTCCAAGGGCAAAGAGTGACGAATCCGTCAATACAATCCCCGGTCCTTCACAGAGGCAGACTCGTTCCGTTGCAAAAATAGCTCAAAGGGCGGTCGACGTGGCGCTTAAGAAGTTCATCGCCACAACAGATCGAGTTAGCCAATTTGAGGCCAACATAAATACTCCGGCCGCCAGAGAAACGGAAGTGGGCTCCCAATACATGTGCGAAGTCCATCGGGACCAAATTCGGGCACTGTGGGAGAAGGTGGAGAAAAGCTATGAGAGCTGCTCCGATCTGCTAGTGCTCGAAGTACAGCTACTGTTACTCCGTCTATTCGAGATGTATTGCCCAGCTTCGAGAGAAAATTGCCTCCCAATCCACTCAGACTTCCGTAAAGGTACACACGCCCGCGTCTACAGGTTGCCGGTTACCTCCGATGGATACTGAGGTCTTCGCGGGTGATTATCTTCCTGACAGAGCGCCATCGCACTGTAGAGGAAATCGATGACGTCAGGCCTAGTGGCTCCGGGCAACTTCCGGCAAGGTCGGGAATTCCTATTGCCCCTGCTCGGAGGCTCAATTCATACGAGACTCGAGTGGTTCCGGGCCCCAAGGGTTGCGATCTCTGTTCGAGGGAGAACCACCCCATTCGCTTGTGTCCGCGGTTCCTGGAAATGGACGTAAATGGGCGCTCTGACTACATAAGGAGAAAGCAGTTATGTTTAAACTGTTTTGCCCGAGGGCACCAGCAGCGAGACTGCACGAGCGCCCATACCTGCTTCACATGCCACAGCCGACACCACACTTTACTGCACCGCGGCAATCCGTTCGCCACCGCTCCAAGTCCGCCTACGCCGCCTACCGCTCCAAGTCCGCCTACGCCAGCAAACGGCTCAGAGGATCAGTCGAATGTGCAGGTGTGTTTCGCTTCCGGGTCAGGAGCAGTCCTACTGGGCACGGCCCTTATCAACATGTGCCATTTGGGGTGCACCGTCCAGGCACGAGCACTAATAGACTCAGGGTCCGAAGCGACCTTCACAACGGAACGACTGTTCAACCTCGTCAAGCCTCCTTTCAAGACGATTCAAGCCCAAGTTTCCGGCCTTAAGGGGTTATATACCTTTTTTTTCTTCGAAAAACGAAAAATTTTTTTTGCTGTATCCTAAAGTATATCCCCTAGAGAATATTTTCCCAAAGTTTCATGGAGATCCAAATAATAGTTCGATAGGAAAACAGCGTTTTGAGGCGCGGTTCGTCACGGCTGCGGACAGCGTCAAGCAACTTTGAATGCGATTATCTCAAAGTCGTGTTTTTTCAAAAGTGCCTTCGCTGTGACCACGATTACACAAGAACTATTTGATCGATCTTCTTCAATTTTTTCTTTAATTATTCGTAATGATTGTGCCGAGTTCGTGAACGATTCAATTTTTTTTGCGTCCATTTTGATTTGGCAGACAAAAATTGTTTAATAAAATTTTTAGAACTGAAATCATAAATTATTTGGAAAAATGTTTACTGTATGCAGAAAAAACCAAATATTCTTGAAATTAATCGTTCACGAACTGGATATAATATTATACTAATAAAAAATTTTTAGTTTTTTGATTTTGGTTGACCTGCTGGACTTCTATCGTTGTCACCGCAAGCCGCTATAAAAAAAAGGGTTCCGAGAGAATTGCCATAACTTTGTAAATTGTTTATATTTTTTCAAGAACTCAAGCTTATTGTTTCGATAAAAACATGTACTATCAATAAAAAATAACTTCAGTGTCATAAAATAATAATACACACCTGAAATAAAAATCCAAAGTTCCCTTAATTTTTTCGCTCAAAAGGTATATAACCCCTTAATCAGACCATTTCCGCGCAGTCTACTAAATTGTGCCATTTCTCCATTTGGTCGCCGTCTAGACTCGGCCTACAATTAGAGACTGCGGCCTACGTTCTTCCGCAGTTGGCAGGAAATCTGCCATCCTACCCGATTCCGCAGGATCGTCTCAAGGGGCTGCCCGACATTCCCCTGGCGGACCCCAACTTCTTTGAGAGCTCCCAAGTCGATGTGTTAATAGGAGCTGACATTCTTCCGTCCATTCTCCTCGGTAATTCCAAGGCTAACATCTGCGGGTCGCTTCTCGGTCAGGAGACCATTTTCGGATGGGTGCTGACCGGCCCATTATCTCCAGTCAACCCCCGCAGCGTGTCTGTTTTTTTCGCACGAGTCGCCCGCAGCCTCGGTGACTCACTGGATCAGGGAGAGGTGCCCACACGGATCAGTTCGGAATCGGATTCAGGTTGCGAGCACAATTCTGTCTCGAGTCCTTCTTTAATTTACGCATCGCATCACGCTGCACGGTGGCAATCAGCTGATGATCCGGGCCAAATTCTGGATTCCAAGATCATATTCAGCACAATGTCGCCACGCCCACGCAACGCCCAGTCATTGGAGAGCAGATGTACTCGAGGTACACAATCCTACCGATGCCGAGTCTGCAATGGGATCCATCCATTGAAGAAGTGTCGGCGCTTCCTACGCCTTAGTGCCGAGGAGCGGCTCCGAGCGGTTCTCGCGAACCGCTATTGCTCGAGCTGCCTGACCCACGAGCACTCCGACGGATCCTGTCAGCGTGGAGACGGCTGTAAGAGACAGGTCAGGATCACCACACGCTGCTGCACCCCGTGAACAAGGAGCACCAGTCACCGCCCGCGGGAGACAGTACACGGGGTGTCTCGCTCTCTCGTCGGCCGTCATCCGCCAACTCCCGGCGCGGTTCGGGTGCTTCTCGCCCTGCGTCCCCCATTTTCCGGCATTCCCAAACCGATCCACGGCCGCCGACTTCCCGGCACTCTTCGATAACTTCTCGGCATTCTTCCGCCACTGGCCGGCAGCCGTCAAGTGCTCCACTGCATTCGTCCGCCACCCATCGGGTGCCGTCCACCGCTCGTCCGCCCGCGTCATCCGCGCCTATGCAATTTTCTGCCTCTCCTCGAGGGCCCTCGCAGGACGCGGTCGCTGCGCCCACCCTATCGTCGCTGCTGAACCGGAACAGCGTCAACACCGGGACTCGGATCTTCGACACGGGGGCCTTCATCGACCTGCAGTGACGCATAGCTAGCGACGAGGGATCTGTTGCAACCCAAGCGATTGCAAAGGGGGGAGAATGTTTAGGTGAGGGGCCGTTGTGCCGCTCAGCTGAACTTAAGAGCGCACCCGCGCTCGCCCCTCTATGCATTCTTCCTCTCTCGTCGGCCGTCGTCGATCGTCCGCTCTGGTTTATTTTTACGTTTAGCGTTTAGGCTTTCTAAGTTAAGTTCAGTAATCTCTTGTAAGCAGCCGAATAAAGCTGACCGCGTTAAATTCACTGAAAGACGCCCCCGTCTTGTCAATTCAAAATTTCAACTTTTCTGGAATCTTTGGCGGCAGCAGCGCCCCCCTACAAACATTGGCGGCAGCATCGCCCCCTACAAACATTTTGTCCTTCGAGCCGGATATCCTGGATATTTTGGATATTTCGATATATTCTACCAGCAGTTCTCTGCATTGTTCCGCCAAAAGATAAGTACATTTTTCCGTCTCCGTCTCTGTGCCGGTCTTCAGCAGTGATCCGAACATTAAATTTCGTTCACACTGCTGCAAGATTGTTTTTTCCTCCGTGTCAACTCCAAGTCCGAGTTTTCCGACACAACGGCAGTTTGAGATTTTCTACTCTTCGTCTGCAAATTCTGCAAATTTTTCCATTCGTCTCTGTTTTGTGTGCTCATATTCCTCGCCGTTTTCGGCCTCTCCGTTATCCATTCGCTTGCCAACGGTCGAGGCATATGAGCATCCATACACACATACATATTTTGTTTTTGTGCAAAAAAATTCGCAAGTGAACAGTGAAATTGTGTGGTGACAAAAAAAGGCATAATTAATATTGGCCAGCCGGTGTGAATTAGTTCGGAAATTTCCAAATTCACCGAACAGTCCGCCGCTGTCGTAATATTTGTTTCTTTTCTTCCCCAATCAGTGTTATTTTTTACACCACATAACTTCTCTGTTCCCCCCGTTATACAGTTCACTTATCAACGCTCCACTGTGCCAACATTGCCCACATGCCCTTACATATGTACATATGTACATATGTGTTTTTTTTGGTGCTGGTTTTTTTTGTTTGGGTACGTACAGGGTGCCGAAGGCATAACCGGCTTTAAAAAAATTTAAAAAAAAAATTAATTAATTATAAACTTATATATTTATAATTATATCCACTAAAATTTATTTAATTCTTATTTTCCGTTCTGCAAAGGGCCAGGTTTTTAAATTCACCTTTCCGGCCACTCAATAATTAAAGTCGAAAATTTAATTATCGGGAAAAATTATAATTAAATAATTTATTTGTCGATCTTCTGTCTGAATCGAGCCGCGGTTTCAATTCCACCGTTCCAGCTTCGTGATAATTAACCTCAAGTGATTAAAACTTGAGATTTTCAACTCCACCCTTCTGGCTCCATAATCATTAAATCCGCCAATTAGGCAAAAATTAATTTTTTTTTTTTTTGTGTTAAATCCAAGCCAAGGTGAAGTGCACCTTTCCGGCTCCGCAAATTCAAAAATAGTCAGGAACTCAATATTTACGTACGGGCCATACTGGTCGAAATATACATATACATCTATTTTCTCATCAATTTTTTCCCCGAACGAGCACGAATTTTCCGGTACTTGTCCATTTTTCCGTGCCGTCAGTTTCCTAACGCTGTTTCTACTCCGCATCAGGCAACATCCACCTAAAATCGCAACAAACCTCGTCCCATCTGGGTTTTTTTCGGCTTCCTGAAGTTTCTTCCACATTCGAATCGTGCCGCATCCGACGCTCCTTTCGTCATCGGCGCCACTAATTCCCACTTGTGCCTTGTAATCGCATTTCATCCGCGATCTCACCGGTCTTATCACGTTAGTGTGACCGGCCACCGCTTCGTACGCGGCACCTATTGCGCAAGTCAATCGACAAGCGCTGACCAGCGAATTGGTGTCTGAGAATGCCCACGGGAGACGACCAAAAGCCACGTCCGATCCCAACCATCCGTTTGGAAAGATCTCAATCCGCTTCTCCGCGGACGCCTCTTTTAAAGCCTAAGGCGTGCAGTGCCATTCCAAGGGCAAAGAGTGACGAATCCGTCAATACAATCCCCGGTCCTTCACAGAGGCAGACTCGTTCCGTTGCAAAAATAGCTCAAAGGGCGGTCGACGTGGCGCTTAAGAAGTTCATCGCCACAACAGATCGAGTTAGCCAATTTGAGGCCAACATAAATACTCCGGCCGCCAGAGAAACGGAAGTGGGCTCCCAATACATGTGCGAAGTCCATCGGGACCAAATTCGGGCACTGTGGGAGAAGGTGGAGAAAAGCTATGAGAGCTGCTCCGATCTGCTAGTGCTCGAAGTACAGCTACTGTTACTCCGTCTATTCGAGATGTATTGCCCAGCTTCGAGAGAAAATTGCCTCCCAATCCACTCAGACTTCCGTAAAGGTACACACGCCCGCGTCTACAGGTTGCCGGTTACCTCCGATGGATACTGAGGTCTTCGCGGGTGATTATCTTCCTGACAGAGCGCCATCGCACTGTAGAGGAAATCGATGACGTCAGGCCTAGTGGCTCCGGGCAACTTCCGGCAAGGTCGGGAATTCCTATTGCCCCTGCTCGGAGGCTCAATTCATACGAGACTCGAGTGGTTCCGGGCCCCAAGGGTTGCGATCTCTGTTCGAGGGAGAACCACCCCATTCGCTTGTGTCCGCGGTTCCTGGAAATGGACGTAAATGGGCGCTCTGACTACATAAGGAGAAAGCAGTTATGTTTAAACTGTTTTGCCCGAGGGCACCAGCAGCGAGACTGCACGAGCGCCCATACCTGCTTCACATGCCACAGCCGACACCACACTTTACTGCACCGCGGCAATCCGTTCGCCACCGCTCCAAGTCTGCCTACGCCGCCTACCGCTCCAAGTCCGCCTACGCCAGCAAACGGCTCAGAGGATCAGTCGAATGTGCAGGTGTGTTTCGCTTCCGGGTCAGGAGCAGTCCTACTGGGCACGGCCCTTATCAACATGTGCCATTTGGGGTGCACCGTCCAGGCACGAGCACTAATAGACTCAGGGTCCGAAGCGACCTTCACAACGGAACGACTGTTCAACCTCGTCAAGCCTCCTTTCAAGACGATTCAAGGCCAAGTTTCCGGCCTTAAGGGGTTATATACCTTTTTTTTCTTCGAAAAACGAAAAATTTTTTTTGCTGTATCCTAAAGTATATCCCCTAGAGAATATTTTCCCAAAGTTTCATGGAGATCCAAATAATAGTTCGATAGGAAAACAGCGTTTTGAGGCGCGGTTCGTCACGGCTGCGGACAGCGTCAAGCAACTTTGAATGCGATTATCTCAAAGTCGTGTTTTTTCAAAAGTGCCTTCGCTGTGACCACGATTACACAAGAACTATTTGATCGATCTTCTTCAATTTTTTCTTTAATTATTCGTAATGATTGTGCCGAGTTCGTGAACGATTCAATTTTTTTGCGTCCATTTTGATTTGGCAGACAAAAATTGTTTAATAAAATTTTTAGAACTGAAATCATAAATTATTTGGAAAAATGTTTACTGTATGCAGAAAAAACCAAATATTCTTGAAATTAATCGTTCACGAACTGGATATAATATTATACTAATAAAAAATTTTTAGTTTTTTGATTTTGGTTGACCTGCTGGACTTCTATCGTGGTCACCGCAAGCCGCTATAAAAAAAAGGGTTCCGAGAGAATTGCCATAACTTTGTAAATTGTTTATATTTTTTCAAGAACTCAAGCTTATTGTTTCAATAAAAACATGTACTATCAATAAAAAATAACTTCAGTGTCATAAAATAATAATACACACCTGAAATAAAAATCCAAAGTTCCCTTAATTTTTTCGCTCAAAAAGGTATATAACCCCTTAATCAGACCATTTCCGCGCAGTCTACTAAATTGTGCCATTTCTCCATTTGGTCGCCGTCTAGACTCGGCCTACAATTAGAGACTGCGGCCTACGTTCTTCCGCAGTTGGCAGGAAATCTGCCATCCTACCCGATTCCGCAGGATCGTCTCAAGGGGGCTGCCCGACATTCCCCTGGCGGACCCCAACTTCTTTGAGAGCTCCCAAGTCGATGTGTTAATAGGAGCTGACATTCTTCCGTCCATTCTCCTCGGTAATTCCAAGGCTAACATCTGCGGGTCGCTTCTCGGTCAGGAGACCATTTTCGGATGGGTGCTGACCGGCCCATTATCTCCAGTCAACCCCCGCAGCGTGTCTGTTTTTTTCGCACGAGTCGCCCGCAGCCTCGGTGACTCACTGGATCAGGGAGAGGTGCCCACACGGATCAGTTCGGAATCGGATTCAGGTTGCGAGCACAATTCTGTCTCGAGTCCTTCTTTAATTTACGCATCGCATCACGCTGCACGGTGGCAATCAGCTGATGATCCGGGCCAAATTCTGGATTCCAAGATCATATTCAGCACAATGTCGCCACGCCCACGCAACGCCCAGTCATTGGAGAGCAGATGTACTCGAGGTACACAATCCTACCGATGCCGAGTCTGCAATGGGATCCATCCATTGAAGAAGTGTCGGCGCTTCCTACGCCTTAGTGCCGAGGAGCGGCTCCGAGCGGTTCTCGCGAACCGCTATTGCTCGAGCTGCCTGACCCACGAGCACTCCGACGGATCCTGTCAGCGTGGAGACGGCTGTAAGAGACAGGTCAGGATCACCACACGCTGCTGCACCCCGTGAACAAGGAGCACCAGTCACCGCCCGCGGGAGACAGTACACGGGGTGTCTCGCTCTCTCGTCGGCCGTCATCCGCCAACTCCCGGCGCGGTTCGGGTGCTTCTCGCCCTGCGTCCCCCATTTTCCGGCATTCCCAAACCGATCCACGGCCGCCGACTTCCCGGCACTCTTCGATAACTTCTCGGCATTCTTCCGCCACTGGCCGGCAGCCGTCAAGTGCTCCACTGCATTCGTCCGCCACCCATCGGGTGCCGTCCACCGCTCGTCCGCCCGCGTCATCCGCGCCTATGCAATTTTCTGCCTCTCCTCGAGGGCCCTCGCAGGACGCGGTCGCTGCGCCCACCCTATCGTCGCTGCTGAACCGGAACAGCGTCAACACCGGGACTCGGATCTTCGACACGGGGGCCTTCATCGACCTGCAGTGACGCATAGCTAGCGACGAGGGATCTGTTGCAACCCAAGCGATTGCAAAGGGGGGAGAATGTTTAGGTGAGGGGCCGTTGTGCCGCTCAGCTGAACTTAAGAGCGCACCCGCGCTCGCCCCTCTATGCATTCTTCCTCTCTCGTCGGCCGTCGTCGATCGTCCGCTCTGGTTTATTTTTACGTTTAGCGTTTAGGCTTTCTAAGTTAAGTTCAGTAATCTCTTGTAAGCAGCCGAATAAAGCTGACCGCGTTAAATTCACTGAAAGACGCCCCCGTCTTGTCAATTCAAAATTTCAACTTTTCTGGAATCTTTGGCGGCAGCAGCGCCCCCTACAAACATTGGCGGCAGCATCGCCCCCCTACAAACATTTTGTCCTTCGAGCCGGATATCCTGGATATTTTGGATATTTCGATATATTCTACCAGCAGTTCTCTGCATTGTTCCGCCAAAAGATAAGTACATTTTTCCGTCTCCGTCTCTGTGCCGGTCTTCAGCAGTGATCCGAACATTAAATTTCGTTCACACTGCTGCAAGATTGTTTTTCCCTCCGTGTCAACTCCAAGTCCGAGTTTTCCGACACAACGGCAGTTTGAGATTTTCTACTCTTCGTCTGCAAATTCTGCAAATTTTTCCATTCGTCTCTGTTTTGTGTGCTCATATTCCTCGCCGTTTTCGGCCTCTCCGTTATCCATTCGCTTGCCAACGGTCGAGGCATATGAGCATCCATACACACATACATATTTTGTTTTTGTGCAAAAAAATTCGCAAGTGAACAGTGAAATTGTGTGGTGACAAAAAAAAGGCATAATTAATATTGGCCAGCCGGTGTGAATTAGTTCGGAAATTTCCAAATTCACCGAACAGTCCGCCGCTGTCGTAATATTTGTTTCTTTTCTTCCCCAATCAGTGTCATTTTTTACACCACATAACTTCTCTGTTCCCCCCGTTATACAGTTCACTTATCAACGCTCCACTGTGCCAACATTGCCCACATGCCCTTACATATGTATGTATATCCGTACCTGCATGCATGTCCATATATTTCCAAATATTTTCTGACTCCAATTTCAGGAAATATATAACCGATCAAAATTAACATGTACAGTCCACTTATCGACGTTCCCCTGTGCCATCATATGCCCCACATGCCCTTGCCCTACTTCCATGCATGTATATATTTCCAAATATTTTCTGCCTCCAATTTCAGGAAATATAACCGAAAACAATTTTTTAATTTCCTAAACCCAACAATTATATACCGCCATACAAATCCGTGATTGTGTCGCGTCAATTCTCGAACTGGCCGCCTTAGAAGCCGTTTTGTGTTTTTTTTGGTGCTGGTTTTTTTTGTTTGGGTACGTACAGGGTGCCGACGGCATAGCCGGCTTTAAAAAAATTTAAAAAAAAAATCAATTAATTATAAACTTATATATTTATAATTATATCCACTAAAATTTATTTAATTCTTATTTTCCGTTCTGCAAAGGGCCAGGTTTTTTAATTCACCTTTCCGGCCACTCAATAATTAAAGTCGAAAATTTAATTATCGGGAAAAATTATAATTAAATAATTTATTTGTCGATCTTCTGTCTGAATCGAGCCGCGGTTTCAATTCCACCGTTCCAGCTTCGTGATAATTAACCTCAAGTGATTAAAACTTGAGATTTTCAACTCCACCCTTCTGGCTCCATAATCATTAAATCCGCCAATTAGGCAAAAATTAATTATTTTTTTTTGTGTTAAATCCAAGCCAAGGTGAAGTGCACCTTTCCGGCTCCGCAAATTCAAAAATAGTCAGGAACTCAATATTTACGTACGGGCCATACTGGTCGAAATATACATATACATCTATTTTCTCATCAATTTTTTCCCCGAACGAGCACGAATTTTCCGGTACTTGTCCATTTTTCCGTGCCGTCAGTTTCCTAACGCTGTTTCTACTCCGCATCAGGCAACATCCACCTAAAATCGCAACAAACCTCGTCCCATCTGGGTTTTTTTCGGCTTCCTGAAGTTTCTTCCACATTCGAATCGTGCCGCATCCGACGCTCCTTTCGTCATCGGCGCCACTAATTCCCACTTGTGCCTTGTAATCGCATTTCATCCGCGATCTCACCGGTCTTATCACGTTAGTGTGACCGGCCACCGCTTCGTACGCGGCACCTATTGCGCAAGTCAATCGACAAGCGCTGACCAGCGAATTGGTGTCTGAGAATGCCCACGGGAGACGACCAAAAGCCACGTCCGATCCCAACCATCCGTTTGGAAAGATCTCAATCCGCTTCTCCGCGGACGCCTCTTTTAAAGCCTAAGGCGTGCAGTGCCATTCCAAGGGCAAAGAGTGACGAATCCGTCAATACAATCCCCGGTCCTTCACAGAGGCAGACTCGTTCCGTTGCAAAAATAGCTCAAAGGGCGGTCGACGTGGCGCTTAAGAAGTTCATCGCCACAACAGATCGAGTTAGCCAATTTGAGGCCAACATAAATACTCCGGCCGCCAGAGAAACGGAAGTGGGCTCCCAATACATGTGCGAAGTCCATCGGGACCAAATTCGGGCACTGTGGGAGAAGGTGGAGAAAAGCTATGAGAGCTGCTCCGATCTGCTAGTGCTCGAAGTACAGCTACTGTTACTCCGTCTATTCGAGATGTATTGCCCAGCTTCGAGAGAAAATTGCCTCCCAATCCACTCAGACTTCCGTAAAGGTACACACGCCCGCGTCTACAGGTTGCCGGTTACCTCCGGTGGATACTGAGGTCTTCGCGGGTGATTATCTTCCTGACAGAGCGCCATCGCACTGTAGAGGAAATCGATGACGTCAGGCCTAGTGGCTCCGGGCAACTTCCGGCAAGGTCGGGAATTCCTATTGCCCCTGCTCGGAGGCTCAATTCATACGAGACTCGAGTGGTTCCGGGCCCCAAGGGTTGCGATCTCTGTTCGAGGGAGAACCACCCCATTCGCTTGTGTCCGCGGTTCCTGGAAATGGACGTAAATGGGCGCTCTGACTACATAAGGAGAAAGCAGTTATGTTTAAACTGTTTTGCCCGAGGGCACCAGCAGCGAGACTGCACGAGCGCCCATACCTGCTTCACATGCCACAGCCGACACCACACTTTACTGCACCGCGGCAATCCGTTCGCCACCGCTCCAAGTCCGCCTACGCCGCCTACCGCTCCAAGTCCGCCTACGCCAGCAAACGGCTCAGAGGATCAGTCGAATGTGCAGGTGTGTTTCGCTTCCGGGTCAGGAGCAGTCCTACTGGGCACGGCCCTTATCAACATGTGCCATTTGGGGTGAACCGTCCAGGCACGAGCACTAATAGACTCAGGGTCCGAAGCGACCTTCACAACGGAACGACTGTTCAACCTCGTCAAGCCTCCTTTCAAGACGATTCAAGCCCAAGTTTCCGGCCTTAAGGGGTTATATACCTTTTTTTTGTTCGAAAAACGAAAAATTTTTTTGCTGTATCCTAAAGTATATCCCCTAGAGAATATTTTCCCAAAGTTTCATGGAGATCCGAATAATAGTTCGATAGGAAAACAGCGTTTTGAGGCGCGGTTCGTCACGGCTGCGGACAGCGTCAAGCAACTTTGAATGCGATTATCTCAAAGTCGTGTTTTTTCAAAAGTGCCTTCGCTGTGACCACGATTACACAAGAACTATTTGATCGATCTTCTTCAATTTTTTCTTTAATTATTCGTAATGATTGTGCCGAGTTCGTGAACGATTCAATTTTTTTGCGTTCATTTTGATTTGGCAGATAAAAATTGTTTTATAAAATTTGAAATGAACTGAAATCATAAATTATTTGGAAAAATGTTTACTGTATGCAGAAAAAAACCAAATATTCTTGAAATTAATCGTTCACGATCTGGATATAATATTATACTAATAAAAAATTTTTAGTTTTTTGATTTTGGTTGACCTGCTGGACTTCTATCGTGGTCACCGCAAGCCGCTATAAAAAAAAGGGTTCCGAGAGAATTGCCATAACTTTGTAAATTGTTTATATTTTTTCAAGAACAAACGCTTATTGTTTCGATAAAAACATGTACTATCAATAAAAAATAACTTCAGTGTCATAAAATAATAATACACACCTGAAATAAAAATCCAAAGTTCCCTTAATTTTTTCGCTCAAAAAGGTATATAACCCCTTAATCAGACCATTTCCGCGCAGTCTACTAAATTGTGCCATTTCTCCATTTGGTCGCCGTCTAGACTCGGCCTACAATTAGAGACTGCGGCCTACGTTCTTCCGCAGTTGGCAGGAAATCTGCCATCCTACCCGATTCCGCAGGATCGTCTCAAGGGGCTGCCCGACATTCCCCTGGCGGACCCCAACTTCTTTGAGAGCTCCCAAGTCGATGTGTTAATAGGAGCTGACATTCTTCCGTCCATTCTCCTCGGTAATTCCAAGGCTAACATCTGCGGGTCGCTTCTCGGTCAGGAGACCATTTTCGGATGGGTGCTGACCGGCCCATTATCTCCAGTCAACCCCCGCAGCGTGTCTGTTTTTTTCGCACGAGTCGCCCGCAGCCTCGGTGACTCACTGGATCAGGGAGAGGTGCCCACACGGATCAGTTCGGAATCGGATTCAGGTTGCGAGCACAATTCTGTCTCGAGTCCTTCTTTAATTTACGCATCGCATCACGCTGCACGGTGGCAATCAGCTGATGATCCGGGCCAAATTCTGGATTCCAAGATCATATTCAGCACAATGTCGCCACGCCCACGCAACGCCCAGTCATTGGAGAGCAGATGTACTCGAGGTACACAATCCTACCGATGCCGAGTCTGCAATGGGATCCATCCATTGAAGAAGTGTCGGCGCTTCCTACGCCTTAGTGCCGAGGAGCGGCTCCGAGCGGTTCTCGCGAACCGCTATTGCTCGAGCTGCCTGGCCCACGAGCACTCCGACGGATCCTGTCAGCGTGGAGACGGCTGTAAGAGACAGGTCAGGATCACCACACGCTGCTGCACCCCGTGAACAAGGAGCACCAGTCACCGCCCGCGGGAGACAGTACACGGGGTGTCTCGCTCTCTCGTCGGCCGTCATCCGCCAACTCCCGGCGCGGTTCGGGTGCTTCTCGCCCTGCGTCCCCCATTTTCCGGCATTCCCAAACCGATCCACGGCCGCCGACTTCCCGGCACTCTTCGATAACTCCTCGGCATTCTTCCGCCACTGGCCGGCAGCCGTCAAGTGCTCCACTGCATTCGTCCGCCACCCATCGGGTGCCGTCCACCGCTCGTCCGCCCGCGTCATCCGCGCCTATGCAATTTTCTGCTTCTCCTCGAGGGCCCTCGCAGGACGCGGTCGCTGCGCCCACCCTATCGTCGCTGCTGAACCGGAACAGCGTCAACACCGGGACTCGGATCTTCGACACGGGGGCCTTCATCGACCTGCAGTGACGCATAGCTAGCGACGAGGGATCTGTTGCAACCCAAGCGATTGCAAGGGGGGGAGAATGTTTAGGTGAGGGGCCGTTGTGCCGCTCAGCTGAACTTAAGAGCGCATCCGCGCTGAAAACCGCACCCACGCTTAAAAGCTCATCCGTGCTGAAGAGCGCATCCGCGCTCGCCCCTCTATGCATTCTTCCTCTCTCATCGGCCGTCATCGATCGTCCGCTCTGGTTTATATTTACGTTTAGCGTTTAGGCTTTCTAAGTTAAGTTCAGTAATCTCTTGTAAGCAGCCGAATAAAGCTGACCGCGTTAAATTCACTGAAAGACGCCCCCGATTTCTCAATTCAACATTTCATCTTTACTGGAATCTTTGGTGGCAGCATCGCCCCCCTACAAACACATGTCAAGAATATGAAAAAAAACATACTTTTATAAACTTTGAATTTTTTGGCTGCGGTTGACCTTTCTGGAGAATTGCCCATATTTAAGTTCTAATTTTTGATTTCGTTTCACATGGTCAATAAAATTTAAGATTTTAATAGCGTGGCGTGGCACCCCCCACTTTTTAAGAATCACATTCTAACTCAAAAACTAAGCAAAATATTTAGATTTTAATTGGAGTTTATATGGACAAAAAAACTCAGATTAGAAAAAATTGTGGGCGTGGCACCGCGCTCTATTTAAAAATAACATTCTGTACTAATAACATACTGTAGAACTAAGCAGGATATTTCAATTTGGTTCTTTTTTAGTGTTTTATAAAGCCATAGTCTTCTTTTGAAAAAGTAGGTTTGGTTTTTTTAAGCCAAAACATTTTTACGCCTTCGTGAGAGCAGTCACACTTACGTTCGACCGAGTGGCATCCCGGTTTTCTATATAAATTAAAGACTGGCCTACTCCGACCATACTTCCAGTTCCTAAAGTCGTTCTTGGAAGACCGTAAATTTGCGGTAAGATGCGGCGAGGCCATCTCCGGTTTAAGAGAAGCTCACGCTGCAGCGTATACCAGCGCGCTGGTATACCCCAAGGCAGCGTTCTTGGCCCGTTGATGTGCAACGCTTACACGGCCGACCTCCCTGTTCTTCAGAGGCCTGACCTGCTCGCAGCAACCTATGTAGACGACACCGCCTTCCTTACTACTGCCGATAGCGCCATGGGGGAGCCGAAACGATGCAATTGCAGCTTGACTTGCTCAGCGACTGGCAAAAGCATTGGAACATTTCCGTCAATAATGAGAAGTCCACTGCCACCACATTTTCTCTCTGCAAAGGCAACTGCCCTCCAGTTAACCTCAACGGCTCCCCAATCCCACAGGAAGACAATCCCAAGTACCTTGGATTCAACCTAGACAGGAGGCTCACCTGGAGGCCCCATCTGTTTGAGTAGAGGAAGCAGGCTGATCAAAGACTTCGATCCTTCTACTGGCTCATGGGTAGGAGATCGAAGCTGAGAACTTCCACGAAACTTCTCATCTACAAGGCCATAATACGCCCAATCTGGACGTACGGCATACAGCTCTGGGGCACTGCAAGCAAGACGAATGTCCGAACTATACAAACGTTCGAAAATAGAGCCCTTCGAATCGCAACTGGGGCCTACGTCTATCATGACAATCGCACCATCCACGAGGTTCTCAATTTTCCTTAGGTCAAGGACGAGAACCAAAGAAGCAGCGCATGTTACATGCAGAGGCTTCATAATCACACGAACCTGTAGGCCAGCTCCCTGCTGGACAACAGCGAGCAGCCCAGAAGACTAAAAAGGACACACCCGCTGGACCTCCCCTTACTACTCTAATTTATTTATACCATATTAATATGTAAAGTTATTTATAAGTGAAGTTTATGTGATAACATTTAATGGTTGTCCCTAAAGGACAGTTTTAAATAAACGTTATCCTGCTATTACAAAAAAAAAAAAAAAAAAACTTACATACAAAGACGCACACTTTTTTGACGCATACATGTAAATAATTCTAAAAATAGAATCGTATGTATGTGCGTTCCCCCCTCACCAACAAGATCGACAAAAAAAGTTGACCGTTTTGGGCCCTGATGTCCCATCTATGTACTTTATAATCTTTGGTTACAGCAAATATATTTATAATCTTTGGTTATGTAACGGACATAAATACCGCGGAAACCTTGAAATCGCTAGTATCCGGCCTAGACCTCGTCGGCTGGTGTGTGGGTTCCCCGAAAACTCGTCTCTCCCCGCAGGGTTTCTAGTGCTCACCATAGTATTCGAATTTGTTAGAATGCGTGCTTGGCCTAACGAACAGCGAGGGCCTAACCGTGTTCCCTAGTTGAAGCTCCCCCGGGCTAATGTCCCGCCCACTACGGCATCTTGGAACGGTTGGGTGAAAGCATGGCGGCTGCAAATCAGACTGGGCCGAATTTCTCTACCACATTATAAAATTTTTATTAACTATATTCCACATAATTCTCCATTTAGACTTATACGTTAAATATTACTACATTCCATTCAAAAATCTTTTATAATCTAAAATGTCGGTCTAAGGATTAAACTAAAGAATACTCAACTCCATTCTAAATTTCTTAAAATCTAAAATGTTGGCCTTAAACTAGGGAATAAAATCAAATATCGTAATCGCCTAATCGTAAATTAAATAGATGTTGAAAAAAGAATGAAATAAAAGTGCGAGACGGATTCTTTACATCGGTCCACGGCCGATTCCGTTAGTAACCATTGGGGCGCGACCGATAAGGAGGACGGGGCTTTAAGGCTCTGAGTTGGAGAACTATGGCCGGATTTACTTGCTCAGCCTGACCGGAGCTACTGCAGTAGGGATATAACGAGGGTCATACCCGAATTCGGGGAGGGTCTAAGGTACGGATGCCAACGAACGGACCTTACTATTAAGCCTGCTTGATACTCACCACTTTTTCCCACGTCGCAATGATGAAAGCGCTTCCAGCATGCCACCTGTAGGGGAGTTTTTCAATACTTAAGGGTCGCCAAACGCTTCCCAAATCGATAAAAAAAAAATCCTCTTCTCGCCCTGTTGTGACTGCGCCGATAGAATACGGGACTCAATGATTAGCAGAAGTCTGCTATGGGGACTTTGCTGTTGCCGTTTTATAAAAACACAGGGTTTGTTTCAAGTATGTCACTGAATTTAATTTGAATTGATTTTAGAGATCAAACAATGTTGGCAGTATAACAAAATGTGTTTTTTTTCGTAATAATTGGAAGAAGCTTAGAGATGTCCCGCTTTTCAAAGGGACCGGGGTCTCGAGATCGATAGACATCAAGCAGGTATCGATTGTAGGGTTGTGGTATGCACTAACATTACGTAATGAACATTACGACAACGAAAATGACCGTACGTGCCGCCCCGCAATGTTGGGTCCAGCATTAAGACATCCTTCTAATGGTAACTGAAAGAAACAGGTGAAATGTTTGCTGTGGTATGGATGTGAGATCAAATGCGTGTATCACTATTGTTCAAGATTAGCTTCCTCGACTTTAGCTTCCGTGTAATTCGGGATGGGTAATCTGCAGATCTTGGATACTGATCGCTTATATGTACCCGAACCTGTATAGATTGTTGCAACTCGTACCATCCCATCGGCTCCAGGGTGTAATTCTATAACACGACCTAGTTTCCAATAGGTTGGACCTGTCCTGTCGTCCTTGATAATAATTAGGTCATTGACCTGTAGGTTTTCTTCCTCTTGTCTCCACTTAGGGCGTGCCTGAAGGTGAGACAACCAATCTGAGCTCCACCTTTTCCGGAACTGGCGTAGGATCCGTTGTCCCTCCATGAACTGTGTGTTGAGCGATTTGTCTTTGTCACTGGGGGTAGGAAGCGATTGCATGGAGTCTCCGATGAGAAAATGAGCTGGAGTCAATACTTGCAGATCGTTAATATCCGCGGTTAACGGGCATAATGGCCGAGAGTGAAGACAGGCCTCGATCTGGATAAGAACGGTTGATAATTGTTCATAAGTCATTGGGTATCATTTTGAAGGAACGATGAAGATGAGACTTTACGGCTTTGACGTTAGCCTCCCAAAGTCCTCCGAAGTTTGGGCTGTGTGGGGGGTTAAAGTGCCACTGAATATAGCTGGACTGTCTGCTATACTGTCTTTATAGACTGTCTGGTTGATTTCCTGCCAGAACTCGTTAGACCACAACTGTAGGTTTTTATCTGCTGCTATAAAATTTGTGCCGCAGTCACTGTACATGTGCCGCACAAAACCGCGGCGTCCAATGAACCGTTGGAGAGCCCAGAGAAAGTGTTGTGCTGTGAGTCCTGACACCAGCTCCAAATGGATAGCTTTACTGGCTAGCTGAACCTCGAGGCCTTGACATCGATAGATCCTGTGTAATCCACACCTGTAGCTTCGAACGCTCTTTTCGGCGGATTAACACGATGGTATGGAAGATCACGCATTAATTGTCGAGAGGGTTTAGGGCGATGCTGAAAGCAAGCCACACACTGTCGGAGAACTCTTTTTACCGCTTGTTTGCCATTAATGATCCAAAACTGCTGATGGATGATCGCACGGGTCAGTTGCACTCCCCCATGCATGGTGTTCAGATGGGCGTTTTTTATGACGAGGTCCGTAAAATGAGGTGACTTCGGTAGGATGATGGGCGTGCGTTGTTGAGTGGTGAGCTGCAAAGCGTTTCGAAGTCTGTCCCGCACTCTGAGGAACCCTTGGGCATCTATGAATGGCGACAGTTGGCTAAGCTTGTTAGATTTTGAGAGCGATTTGTTTGCTCGCTACTTGGACAGTTCGTGAGAGAATGTTTCCTGTTGGACAACGCGAACCAGAGTATACATTGCCTTGGAAAACTCCTTTACGCTAATTGGTCCGGAAAGCCGAGCCTCCCTTTTGCAGCGAGTATTATGGATAAAGCGATTAATGAATGCTGTGGAAAATACAAGTCGACTGTATGACGAAAATGACTCAACAAAGGAATCAGTGGATGCACAGGTGTGAGCGTGGATAACTTTTGCTGCCTGTTCCTCGCAGATTGTGCTCGTATCTGGAGAAGCAAGAGTTACCTTGGGCCAATGATCTTCGGGTTCCTGCAACCAGTCTGGGCCGCTCCACCAGAGCTTATCCTGCGCGAGCTGTAGTGGGGTTAAACCGCGCGTTGCACAATCCGCAGGGTTGTCCTGCGTAGACACATGACCCCACTGTGAGGCAGAGCTGACCTCTTGGATGCTGCCAATTCGATTGGCTACAAAAGTCTTCCACCTGCATGGATCTCCATATATCCAGTGAAGCACGATCATGGCGTCTGACCAGTAGTACACTGTGACCCGCATCTGAGGCACGTGAAGTTGCTGCTGGATCCATGTGGCGAGTTTGGTAGCTTGAACTGCTCCGGAAAGCTCCACTCGCGGTATGGTGAGAGGCTTTGTTGGTGTAACCCTAGTGCGAGCTGCGACTAAGTGTGTATGTATAATTCCAGCAGTGTCGAGTACTCGAAGGTAGGCACACGCTGCATACGCGAGGGACGACCCATCGGAGAACATGTGCAATTTAAGAGATATCACATTGCTGAAATCGCAACCGAACCAGCGTGGTATGCGAATGTATTGAACTTCTGGAAGATGTTCGAGATATCGCTGCCAACGCGCTGCCAAAGACTCTGGTAGCATGTCGTCCCAATCGAGTGCACGGTAAGTGCCATCAGTTTCCTGCATACGGAAGCTCCATACGTCCTTGAGAAGAATTTTTGACATGACTATCAAGGGTGCTAAAAATCCTAATGGATCGAAAAGCCGCGCCACTGTTGATAAAAGAGCCCTTTTCGAAAGTGTGGGATTGATCGAGAAATGGATTTTGAATCCGTAGACGTCCGGGTTTGGCTGCCAGTACAGTCCAAGCGTTTTAATGCTGTCTTTATTGTCCATTTCGAAGATTGAGTGGTTGCAGAGGTCTACTTTAGGAATATCGCTAAGCAACGCCGGGTGGTTCGCTGCCCATTTTCGAAGATGCATACCAGCCGAGCGGAGGACTGCTATGACCTCGTTTCGCACTCGAATGGCACCGTCCGTGGTCTCATGGCCGCTTTGTACGTCATCAACATAAATCTCCCTTTTCAGTACCTTTTCTGCTAGCGGATAATTTTCTCGTTCGTCCTGAGCTATTTGGTGGATCACCCGAATCGCTGTGTATGGCGCTGATGCTGTTCCGAAGGTAACTGTGGTGAGACGGAACTCTTTTAACTCTCCGGTTTTGTCACGCCACCAAATGCGCTGGAATTGAGAGTCCTCTGGATGCATTTCGATGCATCGGTACATCCTTTGGATGTCCGCCACGAAAACATAGCGATAACAACGCCAATTTAGTATCACTCCTCCCAAACCGTTCTGTAGAGCTGGGCCAGTGCATAAAATGTCATTCAGTGATTTCCCGTTGGAGCTCTTACAAGAGGCGTCGTAGACTACCCTGAGTTTAGTCGTCAGGCTGTCCTCCTTCAGGACTGCATGGTGTGGAATCGTGCTGCAGAAGACGCCGAGCTTCCCATTTGTGTTGATATGAGAGTGACTGTCTTCGCTTGTAGTGACTTCTTGTATTTGCTGTAAGTCAAAATATTCCTCGATTGCTTGGAGATATTGTTGATGAAGCTTATCGCGCTGCTGCAATTTTCGCTCTAGTGTGTAGAAACGATTTAAGGCTATATGTTTTGATCGGCCTAGAACTTGTGACGGGTCGAACAAGGTTTTCAGTGGTAAGCGAACCATGTATTTCCCGTTGGGCTGTCGAACATGGGTTTGACGAAAGTGTTCTTCACACCATGGTTCCTCTGTGGTGAGTTGGCGTTCAGACGGTACGCTATCTAGTTCGAAGAACCTATGCACCAGATGATCAAGCGTCGTTGTGTTACAACGGACAGTGATGGAGTGTGTCATGGATTTCCTCACTGGTCCAAAAACAATCCAACCAAGAAGAGTGTTTTATGCGATTGGTTCCTCATGAGTTCCTCGTTGAATTTCTGGGAGCATCAATTGTGGAATAAGATCAACGCCCACAAGCACGTCAATACGACCGGAGCGGGCAAAATTGGGATCGGCGAGTTGCAATCCTTTAAGGTGTTGGAATGAGCGAGGGTCGACATCCGATTTTGGAAGGTGCCCTGTAAGTGTACGGAGAATAAATGCAGTGGATACAAACGATGTGAACTGGGAACCTGAAATCGAGCTTAGGACAAAATTGGTACTATGTCGACAACGATTGTGAGAGGAGTCGCCGATCCCTGTTATTTCCGCAGATATAGGGGTGCGTGAGAGACCCAGCATCTGTACTAAGCTTTCGGTGATAAGTGTTCCTTCCGAGCCATGGTCAATCAACGCTCTGGCTAAAACAGATTGTCCCGTTTGGTCGTTGACAATTCGGCTTAGGGCCGTGGCGAGAATCGTGGTGGATGGATTTTGATAGGTGGCAACTGCGCTGAGGAGTTGCGTCTCGTTCGAAGCAGTTAAGCCGGGGGCTAGGCTGTGCTGTTGAGACAAAACAGATGAGCGGGATGCTACGCTCTGTTGGGTGCCCTGCGCGCTATGGACACCGTTCGTTGGCTGTCGCGATAGGGCAGAGTTGGTAGGCTGGGTTGCTATGTTCGGAAAATGCAGTAGCGTATGGTGGCGTTGGCCGCACTGTAAGCAATTGCGAGTGCTGCCGCAGTGACTTAGCGCGTGGCCTGTGCTGAGACAATTGAGGCATGCTTTTATGCGATCGACGATCGTCTTACGAGCAAAGCAATCCTTCGCGAGAAAACTGGGGCATCTCCGGAGAACATGGTTTCTTTGGCAGAGAGTGCCCCCATTTCCGTAGTCACATGAAAACTGTGGAGGTTAGTGGAATTGAAGTTGGATCGGTTAGGCGCACGTGGATGGGAAGATTGTCCTGGTGCTGAACGAGTTCCAAGTGGTTGATTTCGATTTTCGATTAGGTCGATGCTAACTAAGCGCTCCAGCAGGAAAGTCTCCAACATCGAAAAGGTTGGAATCACGGTGGAGCTCCCCAATGACTGATCCCACGCTTGCGTAGTGCTGCTTGGTAGTTTGGTTAACAGATGATGCACTAGCCAGTGATCGCAGGAATCAATGTTTATTTCTAAACGTCGAAGATCACTAATGCAAACATTAGCCAGGGTTAGCACGCGCCTGATACCTTCTGCAGTTTCCTTGGGAACCGACTCAAGACCATACAGTGCCGCCATGGTGTGCATAAAGTGGAGACGTGGATTGTTGTAGCGCTTGACGAGGAGATCCCAGGCTACCGTATACCCAGAATCCGTTAATGCCATGTGACTGACATCCTGGTCCCGTCCTTCGGGCAAGGCCTGCTTGAGAAAGTGAAACTTCTGGATGTTAGAGAGAGTGTTGTTGTCATGGATGAGTTGTAGGAAACCATCGTAAAACGAGAGCCAATCCGTAAAGCTTCCCGAAAAGCGTGGAACTGGAAGCTTCGGAAGCGGAATGTTGGATGATAAGTTTGGAGTGACGGACTCGATTGGTGGGGAACCTTCGGCTATCACTGAGAACTTGTTGTCGTATTCTTCCGAAATGTTGCAGAAGATGTTCTGGTGCTCTTCAACAAACCGCTCGTATAGGTTGTCTGAGAAATATACATGTTGACTGGGACACAGCTGATCGACCAATTGTTGGTGATTCGCATCAAACAGGGTGGATAAATCCTTTAACGTGCTAAGTCGCTGAAGAAAATAATGTTTGGATTTTCGGGATTGGCTATCCTTCTTGAAGTTACGCTCGAGTTGCGTCAACCTGTTCCATAAATCCTTCTGTCTCGCGTGCAAACCAGCAAACTGGTCGGATGGGGAAGGATTGGCTTGTGTGCCTGTCTTTTCATCGTCGATACTCATAGTTTTATTGAATTTACAACAGCACGTTTGAAATCACAGCCCTCACATACAAACACTCACCGGCGTCCAGTCAGTCTGTGTAGCAGTTTCCAGTTTCAATTCGTCGTTCCTTTGGTCTGTTATTCGTCTCGCAGCAATCTCTCCTTCCTTTGTCCGTTATTCGTCGCGCAGCGATCCCTTGTTCTTCGGTCCGTTATTCGTAGAAAGCGTGGTTCCACGTGGCATAGGTTAATAGCCGTTTGTTTCAGATTAATTTGATCCCAATTGTTTGTTCCAAATCAATTCAAATTCCATTCATTGGCACATTTAACAACATGAGGGTTTCCCTCATGGGCCACCAAAAATGTTGTGACTGCGCCGATACAATACGGGAGTCAATGATTAGCAGAAGTCTGCTATGGGGACTTTGCTGTTGCCGTTTTATAAAAACACAGGGTTTGTTTCAAGTATGTCACTGAATTTAATTTGAATTCATTTTAGAGATCAAACAATGTTGGCAGTATAACAAAATGTGTGTTTTTTTTCGTAATAATTGGAAGAAGCTTAGAGATGTTCCGCTTTCCAAAGGGACCGGGGTCTCGAGATCGATAGACATCAAGCAGGTATCGATTGTAGGGTTGTGGTATGCACTAACATTACGTAATGAACATTACGACAACGAAAATGACCGTACACGCCCTCTCTGAGGGCTCACGGATACAGCTACTCCAAGTTTCACTGCTCGTGACGCACACCACCGTGTTTGCTGGGCTCCGTTAATCTATCCCTAGGCAAAATTTTATTAACACCTCCGCTTGACCTCTCGGACTTTTCACTTACCTCCGCACCTCACGTTTCCGCCGTTTCAAAAATTCGCGCTCAGGGATTATTATTTGTTTTAGGGGTTAAATATGTTACTTCTTTTCCTTCCTTGTTAAAAGCGTTTCACTTTTCTACTTGCTCCTCTATAGCCGGCTCAAAGTGAAAAATAACACACACTCTCTATCTTTCGCCTCTTTCCTCTATCCTTTGATCCTACCCGATCTTACCCGTTTGCAGGGCTGCCAACTCCTGCCGCTTCTACCACTATCGATAACCCCTAAGCGTTGCCACCTTGTTCCTTGTTCCTCTATCAGCCTGCCTCTGTTACAGTTATAGCAAAAATTATCGTCATGAATTTTTTGAAGTGCAATTCTTGGGAAACGACATCAGCCAGCACGGCTTGAAACCATCTGAAGCCAAAGTAGAAGCCATCCGCTATAAAAAACCGCTTATTGCTAAAAATCTGAAAAAGTTTCTGGGTAGATCAACTTTTATTGGCCGTTTATCGCACGAGCAGCCGAGAGCCAATAGATACTTCAGGCGCTGTTCCAAGACAATAAAAATAACGACGAAACCCCGATACTCTGGTGTATAGAAGGCGATCCTGCAAGCCTGCAAAAA
The DNA here is from genome assembly GCA_018153035.1 of Drosophila pseudoananassae pseudoananassae. Taxonomy (NCBI): domain Eukaryota; kingdom Metazoa; phylum Arthropoda; class Insecta; order Diptera; family Drosophilidae; genus Drosophila; species Drosophila pseudoananassae. Next base: position 955,446 of record JAECXR010000022.1, on the reverse strand, counting down.
CGAGCTTGCCAAAGCTAGGTTGTTGAACTACATGACAAAAATCTCGCAATCAACGCTAACCACCGATGCATTCGATGACGGCACGAGTGCCGTAGTACATCAGATCATCAACGGGCAGACCACTGCACAGTGGTTGATCTAGTATGGGAACGGCGGCCAAAAATACTTCCAGTTGGAATAGAGAGCTAAAATTTTCTGTACTGCTAGATAGACCCAATAGCATGATGAAAATCATGATGAAAAAAAAAGTAAGGCAAAAACCATTCGTTAAAGCCCGAAAACATCAGAAAATAGATTTTTATAACGAAAATTCAATTGCATACTTTTAGGGTAACAAAATCCAATATTAATAAAATATAAGTTATTTTAATTTAATTATCTATATACAAAATAAAATTAAATAGGTTGTTCATATACAAAGTAGACTTAATAATACATTAAACTAAATTAAATAAAACAATGGAAAACAGTAGATTATGACAAAAATTATTCTAACAAATCAAGAACATGTTTCGAAAGAATCGTTTTGCATTTAGTGGGTAAATTTCGCTGCCCGGTTATAAATGGATCTCAAGTTAATAGCAAACGATTTATAAGATCTTGGTTAGTGGCTATACGAGACATTTTCCGTGTATGATTTAGGCGGTAATTCTAAACGTCCTTGTTCCGTGACTCCGCAGCTTCTTCTGAGAGCTCTCCAATAGATACTAATGCATATTTTATAATCTCTGGGGCATGAATCAATATTTTATGTACTGAGGAAGGCAAATAATACCAAGCATATCTTGATGTTAATTCTTTTGCTGTATCTAGCGCTAAGTTCCGAAGTTTTTTAATATTTATTCTACATCCAGAGGACAAGGCTTGCAGTAATGTTGCACAATTTTCAATAACGCGTTGTTCTATGCCAGTTATTTCTGCAGATAATTGACAATTATTGAAAAATTTTCTTGCGGTGTTTCCATCATTCGAATTGCCACTACCACCTGTTTTTGGTTTATCGACAATAAGACCCATTTTTTCACGGAATTCAGATTGAATAATTTGTTTCCTTCTCCGAAAAAGTTCTTTGTTCTCTTCACCTCTTATTTGCCATTGTTTTATTTCAAGTTTATATGAAACGTGAAGGAAATATTCAAAGAAACGAATGTACGCATGTAAGGGAGATAATCCAAATTCGTAACGATCTTTTCTTACTTCTTTTTGTAGGCAATTGTCAACGTCGTTCATTTCAGTAGGTTTGGCTTGACATATGTAGCACTTTGAAGATGGTGTTTCGCTCAAGGCATTGCACACTTTGCCATCCACCATAGTGAGTTGAAGCATATGATCAATATAGAATGTCCGGTTTGTAGGGGTTTTAAATTCAGTGGGAATCAGCTGTTTAATTTTATTTTTAAAGTAGAGTTCTTCATTTTTAATTAAATATATTGTTTCTTTTTGATATTGAATTCGTATAGGGCGGCAATAGCGTGTGGAGGATGGTCGTGGGTTTTTCCAAATAATTTTCTTTTCACTATCAATTTTTGCAATAAGTTGAAGAGGAACATATGAAGTCACAAATAAACAACTGTCTTCCAAATTATTGTTCTCGAACTTTTGCTTATATTGGCTGTGTCCGGAACTGCCATCGAAGCCCCATTTCCCTATTAGTGTAAGGTTACTGTAGGACTTATCGAGCTTCTCTGTTTCATCGCCTTGTAGTTTTAAAATGCTCGACGCGGTGTGGTCTAATAAGCTTTGTAGCGAAACTTCTATTTCACCTTCTGCAACGTTTAGTACCTCAGGATAGCTTTTCTGTTTTTCCTTTAAAATATTGTTGTAACAGGGAAAAAAGTAAGCATCAATTTTACTGTTAACGAAGCTTCTGATAATTTCATATTGATTCTTCGTTAAATTGGCCTCAGTCATAAGAGCTACTATTTCACATTCCTTTGCTGGAAAAATCGAATGCTTCGGTTGACTTCATAGCCATGAGATTGAAGTTTTTGCTGTAGGACATCATAGGCTATTTTAGCTTTATCAGGAATTGAACCTTTTACTGAGCACCAGATCTCAAAAATATATAATCGTTGCAATTTGCAACGATGTGAATTGCCTATATATTAAAAAATAAGTTTTATCAAATTAAAAAATGCTATTTAAAAATTCACAATTGAGCAATTGAGACTTCACAGCACAAACGAATATGACGAACACAACAAAACACAAAATATCCACGAACACAAAAAGCACATACCTCACAAAGTTGCAAAAAGTTGCAGCTAAAATTTAAAACATATACTAAGAAAACATACGCAAGTATTAATAAAAAGGTTTCATTGAGGGGTGAGGTGGGCAATACAACTATTTCTCTATCTTAAATCTATGTATACAAAAAAACACACACCACTCGGCAGGGCACTGATGACACGCTTAATTTAAAACAATAACACAACATATTATGACATAAAAATTACTTAGTTTTATAGTAAATACCTTCTTTTTCAAAATTCATTTTATTTGATAAGGATTGGACGCGATTTAATATAAAAATTTGATTTGTTTGTCCAGGCTAATTTTCAAGCTTGCTTCCCTGCTACGACCACGTGTTTTCTTTGTCTCACTTCTCTCGCTAATTGTACTGCCACATCACAAAAAGTAAGATACGATACAAAAGTTTTGCCCAGATGCCTACGCCAAACCGTGATATCAGCCCTGCATTCGCTGAGCAAGCCCTACGTTTGTCTTGTATGACAAAGAATGTCGCTGAAATCGTACGCTCTTGCATCCCGTGTCCAGCCACTGCAGATCCCGTGTGCATCTCAAAAAGCCGAAATTCAAAGTCACACCAAATCGCCAATCGACGCTAGCCAATTGTTTTTAACACACTCTATGCATTCGTTTCTTCTTTCTATTTTTTCAATTGAGAAAAACGGTTCTTGTTATATTTCCTTAATAATGATGAGTTGTCCGAAAGGTAAGTTATAGTGTTAGAGTTTTTCGCGAATTAATGAATTATTCTTTTATATTTATGGGCTTAACCGTTTTGATTATTTTCTTAGTATTTTTGTTTAGTGTTATTGTAATTTTTTTGGTTCCTATTTTCTTAAGTTATTTTACAACATTCATTTAGCGCCAAAATTTTAATACTTTAATGAACATCACTTCAACAAAAACCGTATTGCTTCAAAATGTTGGGATCAGAGCGACGATTCTTTAAGTGGACATTCATTTAGATTTCTCTTTATTTAACTTCAAATCGAAGCATGTGTGCGTAGGTTTCCTTGCCGCTCGCTAGCTCCAACTAGCTCTGCCTTGCGATGGTAGACTCCTTCTTCTTATATATCGATAAGCTTACTCTACCATTTTTCCATACATTTAACAGAGAAGAAGACCTGTTCCATAAATCCTTCTGTCTCGCGTGCAAACCAGCAAACTGGTCGGATGGGGAAGGATTGGCTTGTGTGCCTGTCTTTTCATCGTCGATACTCATAGTTTTATTGAATTTACAACAGCACGCTTGAAATCACAGCCCTCACATACAAACACTCACCGGCGTCCAGTCAGTCTGTGTAGCAGTTTCCAGTTTCAATTCGTCGTTCCTTTGGTCTGTTATTCGTCTCGCAGCAATCTCTCCTTCCTTTGTCCGTTATTCGTCGCGCAGCGATCCCTTGTTCTTCGGTCCGTTATTCGTAGAAAGCGTGGTTCCACGTGGCATAGGTTAATAGCCGTTTGTTTCAGATTAATTTGATCCCAATTGTTTGTTCCAAATCAATTCAAATTCCATTCATTGGCACATTTAACAACATGAGGGTTTCCCTCATGGGCCACCAAAAATGTTGTGACTGCGCCGATACAATACGGGAGTCAATGATTAGCAGAAGTCTGCTATGGGGACTTTGCTGTTGCCGTTTTATAAAAACACAGGGTTTGTTTCATGTATGTCACTGAATTTAATTTGAATTCATTTTAGAGATCAAACAATGTTGGCAGTATAACAAAATGTGTGTTTTTTTTCGTAATAATTGGAAGAAGCTTAGAGATGTTCCGCTTTCCAAAGGGACCGGGGTCTCGAGATCGATAGACATCAAGCAGGTATCGATTGTAGGGTTGTGGTATGCACTAACATTACGTAATGAACATTACGACAACGAAAATGACCGTACACGCCCTCTCTGAGGGCTCACGGATACAGCTACTCCAAGTTTCACTGCTCGTGACGCACACCACCGTGTTTGCTGGGCTCCGTTAATCTATCCCTAGGCAAAATTTTATTAACACCTCCGCTTGACCTCTCGGACTTTTCACTTACCTCCGCACCTCACGTTTCCGCCGTTTCAAAAATTCGCGCTCAGGGATTATTATTTGTTTTAGGGGTTAAATATGTTACTTCTTTTCCTTCCTTGTTAAAAGCGTTTCACTTTTCTACTTGCTCCTCTATAGCCGGCTCAAAGTGAAAAATAACACACACTCTCTATCTTTCGCCTCTTTCCTCTATCCTTTGATCCTACCCGATCTTACCCGTTTGCAGGGCTGCCAACTCCTGCCGCTTCTACCACTATCGATAACCCCTAAGCGTTGCCACCTTGTTCCTTGTTCCTCTATCAGCCTGCCTCTGTTACAGTTATAGCAAAAATTATCGTCATGAATTTTTTGAAGTGCAATTCTTGGGAAACGACATCAGCCAGCACGGCTTGAAACCATCTGAAGCCAAAGTAGAAGCCATCCGCTATAAAAAACCGCTTATTGCTAAAAATCTGAAAAAGTTTCTGGGTAGATCAACTTTTATTGGCCGTTTATCGCACGAGCAGCCGAGAGCCAATAGATACTTCAGGCGCTGTTCCAAGACAATAAAAATAACGACGAAACCCCGATACTCTGGTGTATAGAAGGCGATCCTGCAAGCCTGCAAAAACGAGCTTGCCAAAGCTAGGTTGTTGAACTACATGACAAAAATCTCGCAATCAACGCTAACCACCGATGCATTCGATGACGGCACGAGTGCCGTAGTACATCAGATCATCAACGGGCAGACCACTGCACAGTGGTTGATCTAGTATGGGAACGGCGGCCAAAAATACTTCCAGTTGGAATAGAGAGCTAAAATTTTCTGTACTGCTAGATAGACCCAATAGCATGATGAAAATCATGATGAAAAAAAAAAGTAAGGCAAAAACCATTCGTTAAAGCCCGAAAACATCAGAAAATAGATTTTTATAACGAAAATTCAATTGCATACTTTTAGGGTAACAAAATCCAATATTAATAAAATATAAGTTATTTTAATTTAATTATCTATATACAAAATAAAATTAAATAGGTTGTTCATATACAAAGTAGACTTAATAATACATTAAACTAAATTAAATAAAACAATGGAAAACAGTAGATTATGACAAAAATTATTCTAACAAATCAAGAACATGTTTCGAAAGAATCGTTTTGCATTTAGTGGGTAAATTTCGCTGCCCGGTTATAAATGGATCTCAAGTTAATAGCAAACGATTTATAAGATCTTGGTTAGTGGCTATACGAGACATTTTCCGTGTATGATTTAGGCGGTAATTCTAAACGTCCTTGTTCCGTGACTCCGCAGCTTCTTCTGAGAGCTCTCCAATAGATACTAATGCATATTTTATAATCTCTGGGGCATGAATCAATATTTTATGTACTGAGGAAGGCAAATAATACCAAGCATATCTTGATGTTAATTCTTTTGCTGTATCTAGCGCTAAGTTCCGAAGTTTTTTAATATTTATTCTACATCCAGAGGACAAGGCTTGCAGTAATGTTGCACAATTTTCAATAACGCGTTGTTCTATGCCAGTTATTTCTGCAGATAATTGACAATTATTGAAAAATTTTCTTGCGGTGTTTCCATCATTCGAATTGCCACTACCACCTGTTTTTGGTTTATCGACAATAAGACCCATTTTTTCACGGAATTCAGATTGAATAATTTGTTTCCTTCTCCGAAAAAGTTCTTTGTTCTCTTCACCTCTTATTTGCCATTGTTTTATTTCAAGTTTATATGAAACGTGAAGGAAATATTCAAAGAAACGAATGTACGCATGTAAGGGAGATAATCCAAATTCGTAACGATCTTTTCTTACTTCTTTTTGTAGGCAATTGTCAACGTCGTTCATTTCAGTAGGTTTGGCTTGACATATGTAGCACTTTGAAGATGGTGTTTCGCTCAAGGCATTGCACACTTTGCCATCCACCATAGTGAGTTGAAGCATATGATCAATATAGAATGTCCGGTTTGTAGGGGTTTTAAATTCAGTGGGAATCAGCTGTTTAATTTTATTTTTAAAGTAGAGTTCTTCATTTTTAATTAAATATATTGTTTCTTTTTGATATTGAATTCGTATAGGGCGGCAATAGCGTGTGGAGGATGGTCGTGGGTTTTTCCAAATAATTTTCTTTTCACTATCAATTTTTGCAATAAGTTGAAGAGGAACATATGAAGTCACAAATAAACAACTGTCTTCCAAATTATTGTTCTCGAACTTTTGCTTATATTGGCTGTGTCCGGAACTGCCATCGAAGCCCCATTTCCCTATTAGTGTAAGGTTACTGTAGGACTTATCGAGCTTCTCTGTTTCATCGCCTTGTAGTTTTAAAATGCTCGACGCGGTGTGGTCTAATAAGCTTTGTAGCGAAACTTCTATTTCACCTTCTGCAACGTTTAGTACCTCAGGATAGCTTTTCTGTTTTTCCTTTAAAATATTGTTGTAACAGGGAAAAAAGTAAGCATCAATTTTACTGTTAACGAAGCTTCTGATAATTTCATATTGATTCTTCGTTAAATTGGCCTCAGTCATAAGAGCTACTACTTCACATTCCTTTGCTGGAAAAATCGAATGCTTCGGTTGCCTATAAGCCCAACGTATGTCATCCAAAGCTGAATTATCGAGCTCTGCTAGTTCTGCTATCCTTCGCCGCTTCGTTCTTTCTGAGCACTCTGCTAGACTTATTTTTGGACGTCCTCGATTGGATGAAGCACTAAATTGACTTAGCGGTATATATTCAAATTATGACAACCAGTCAGAGTTTTGCTCGATAACTTTTCCTTTAATCCTATGGCATTTATTCCACAGTGCAGTAAACTTTTTGAATATATAATCCAATAGTTTTTAAAAAGATTTTCAATGACTTCATAGCCATGAGATTGAAGTTTTTGCTGTAGGACATCATAGGCTATTTTAGCTTTATCAGGAATTGAACCTTTTACTGAGCACCAGATCTCAAAAATATATAATCGTTGCAATTTGCAACGATGTGAATTGCCTATATATTAAAAAATAAGTTTTATCAAATTAAAAAATGCTATTTAAAAATTCACAATTGAGCAATTGAGACTTCACAGCACAAACGAATATGACGAACACAACAAAACACAAAATATCCACGAACACAAAAAGCACATAACTCACAAAGTTGCAAAAAGTTGCAGCTAAAATTTAAAACATATACTAAGAAAACATACGCAAGTATTAATAAAAAGGTTTCATTGAGGGGTGAGGTGGGCAATACAACTATTTCTCTATCTTAAATCTATGTATACAAAAAAACACACCACTCGGCAGGGCACTGATGACACGCTTAATTTAAAACAATAACACAACATATTATGACATAAAAATTACTTAGTTTTATAGTAAATACCTTCTTTTTCAAAATTCATTTTATTTGATAAGGATTGGACGCGATTTAATATAAAAATTTGATTTGTTTGTCCAGGCTAATTTTCAAGCTTGCTTCCCTGCTACGACCACGTGTTTTCTTTGTCTCACTTCTCTCGCTAATTGTACTGCCACATCACAAAAAGTAAGATACGATACAAAAGTTTTGCCCAGATGCCTACGCCAAACCGTGATATTAGCCCTGCATTCGCTGAGCAAGCCCTACGTTTGTCTTGTATGACAAAGAATGTCGCTGAAATCGTACGCTCTTGCATCCCGTGTCCAGCCACTGCAGATCCCGTGTGCATCTCAAAAAGCCGAAATTCAAAGTCACACCAAATCGCCAATCGACGCTAGCCAATTGTTTTTAACACACTCTATGCATTCGTTTCTTCTTTCTATTTTTTCAATTGAGAAAAACGGTTCTTGTTATATTTCCTTAATAATGATGAGTTGTCCGAAAGGTAAGTTATAGTGTTAGAGTTTTTCGCGAATTAATGAATTATTCTTTTATATTTATGGGCTTAACCGTTTTTATTATTTTCTTAGTATTTTTGTTTAGTGTTATTGTAATTTTTTTGGTTCCTATTTTCTTAAGTTATTTTACAACATTCATTTAGCGCCAAAATTTTAATACTTTAATGAACATCACTTCAACAAAAACCGTATTGCTTCAAAATGTTGGGATCAGAGCGACGATTCTTTAAGTGGACATTCATTTAGATTTCTCTTTATTTAACTTCAAATCGAAGCATGTGTGCGTAGGTTTCCTTGCCGCTCGCTAGCTCCAACTAGCTCTGCCTTGCGATGGTAGACTCCTTCTTCTTATATATCGATAAGCTTACTCTACCATTTTTCCATACATTTAACATTTTTCAATACTTGTCTCATAATTTAAATGTAAAGATAAATCTTTAACGGCGGTTACATTCCCTCCGTCGTAATTGATACCGATACGTGGACATTTACCATTTTCCAAGCCGACGTCTAGAACTGTTACCTTTGTTCCTGGTATTTCGATAACGCCATGCTGCGTCTTGGTAGTCCCCCAAGGTCGCGTCCTTTGAACCATAGGTTCCTAGGGAGGACCTCATCTACGATTACAGCGATACTTCCGAGTGTGATTGGAGGTATCTTCTCAAAACATTTGTTGCGCATGGCTAATACAAGCGCATACTTTTTAAACCATCGTTGCCAAAATCAGTTTCCGAAGCGTTAAATCTCTTTCCATTTTCGCCTTAGATTCATCCCCCGCTGATCGCTGAATTCGCTGATCCCAGCAGAAGGTGGTTTGGAGTCAGGGCGGCGTCATCCTCGGAATCCAGACTTAGGCGAATTGATGATAAATTGCGCCTTCATCATTGCATATCTCAACCCCTCGTCATTGAAAAAGTAACTTGGGAAAATGTTCTTCAAAATTCCTTTGGTTGTCCGGACGAATCTCTCCCATTCTTCACCCATGTGCGATGCTCCTGACGGATTGAATCGCCACTTTACGCCGTCAAAATTAATGGTGAGCTTTTTCAGCTCTTTGCGCACGGCTTTTTCTTTGGTTCAGAAATTTGTACTATTGTACATTGTTAGGCGATCTCAAAATGCCCCACGCGCAATTTTTTTTTACACCAAGCACACAAAAACACACCGAGTCCGAGTTCGCCGAGGCTCATATGCCAACCACTAAGCCAGTGCATCATCATACACCTCAAGAATTTGTGCAGCCGGATCTAAGGCTCAAAACCTCATTGGAAGCAAAATATTGTACGCTCAAACGCCACAAAAAAGACAACAAGATTTCCATCGATCGACTTAGACCAGCGTATATTTTTAAAGACGAAACGCCTCCGACACAGGAGCAAACGATAGGAGGGCAACCCTTACTGCGGTACTGTGGCAACCCTTATCATCTTTCGATAGCTCACACGAGTATTGATATTGCGGGATATGTATCTCCAGTACATATACACTTTTCACCTAGCGACAACGACAGCTACGTCCGCCTGCTACGTGTTTGCTTATCTGTGTATTACGTATTACTTCTACATACAAACGGGTACACTGAGCTTGGGGTTGCTTCTGAAGACGTACGATCGGCTCTATTTTGGGGAGGCACATTATATGTAAATTGGTGCGTCATGCCTACTATCCAGACTGTAGGCGATCTCAAAATGCCCCATGCGCAATGTAAGAAAGGGGAGTAGAGCTACCCATTTCTTCTCTTTGCGCCGGCCGACATTCACCAATGACGGGCCAAAATGATCAACGCCTGTATAGGTAAACGGACGAAATTTCCTTCTCTCGCCCTTGGGATCGGTGCTATCTGGGGTGGTCTGGGAAGTGCTCTGTCAATCTGGCATCGTTGGCAAATCTGTTTCGTACAGATATATGCAGTACTTGTAGGCGACTGATATAAAACGAATTTTTGATGTCGTTTACTAGAGTTTCATAAGCGAGGTGGTGGTTCTTTTCGTGAAAGCTTCTTACTATTAAGTTGGTTATCTGACATCCTGGAGCTAGTATAATGGCGTCCTCAGCTATGTCAACTGAGTTAAGTCTGCCTCTAGTTCGTAGTACTCCATCGTTGTCCAGGCGTTCAATCCGGCCAATCAGCTTCGCTTGAGGAGCGCCGGTCCCACGGATAACGTTTTTAGTTCTTCTGCAAAGGCGATGGCATGAGATTGCTTACAGTAGCATCTTTGCCTTGCTTACATTAGCTATTGTCGTGGCTGTTGGCATGTCTGGCCCCGCACATATCGTTTGCAGCCGATCGATGAACAGGAGTACTAACGCCACTGCTCTGTACAATCGCCGCCAATTTAAGAAATAGTGCGCATTGAACGTAACCGCTGAACTCGCATACGCCGTCATCACATGCTTCCTAATCTCTTAAGAATCGATGATGCTCTCCTGCTTCTTGGATGTTTGCCGGTAGCTTGCATCGGTCTTTAGGAACTCCGGGCCCTAAAGCCCGGGCCCTTATCCAACCTTGCTAGCTCTAACTGCTACGTTCAGCTTCGAAGGAATCCAACGTCATTGCCCAACCAGTGTTGTTTCTAGAATTTCTGCGATTGTGCATCACGACCTGATAAAAGTTGTGGGGATCTATAGTTACCCACTGCAACACTGTTTTTGAGTTCGACCAGTGTGTGGCGTTGTCGATTTGTAGGTTGCATGTATTTGTGGGATCAGTGTGCTCCAATAACTTCTGGACAGTAATTTTAAAAGTGCCCCTTTGGATTTCGCTATGACCAAAGATACGACGACTCTCGCATTTGCTCGCTGGAGTCGACAAATGTATGGAGCCCAAGCTGACATGGCTCCGATGTGGGTGGAGAGAAGCATCTAGGGACCTCGAAAGTTCTTATCTGTTGTAAGAACTGTAAGACGTCTTCAGACTTGAAAATCTGCAGATAAACTATTGGCCCGCTTGCCAATGACTTCGCTAGGGTGAAGTCTGTACGTTTTTTGAGTAGTTATAGTTTGAAGTTGCAATTATACTTCTGATTTATTTTAGCGTCAATTTACAAGATGATATGAGTAGATGTAATAATTGGAAAGTTTTAGTAAATAATAGTGAATTTAATGCTAAGAAAATTTTTAAAGAACAAATTAATTAAGAGAAACTAAGAAACTTGTACGCCTTCCTGCTCAGCTTTCGACTCGCCCTCTCTCCTCTTTTCGCCCGAGTACCAATGTTTCGGTAAGCTCTCGTTGCCACAGGGTCAGCGGTCAGCTGGCGATCGGTTGGGCGCCGAGGCGTTTGCCAAATCTGAGTTATGTCGTACATCTAGGTTCGCTAATTTTACTATGGGCTGTGTGTAGGTTAGCGGTCTGCTGTTAAGTATGTTCTCTATTTTAGAGAACCCATGTGTTTCTTCCAGTATTTCCCCTTTAAGTAATTTTATCATTCGTTCCCAAGCCCCTCCCATATGAGGTGCTCCTGGTGGTATGACTGACCACTTGATCTCTGAATCTCTGATCCACTTCTGTTCTCTAATTCGTTGTGAGAGATTTTTTTCATCTCTTTCTGTAGGAGGCGACTGGCTCCTCTAAAGTTCGTTCCGTTATCAGATACGATTTGCTTGGGTACTCCTCTTCTGGAAACAAATGTCTACAGCACCAGCATAAATGCGTCACTGGACAGCGAATAGGCCAGCTCGATGTGTACTGCTATAACTGTCAGGAACGTGAAAAGCACTCCATATTGTTTCTCGCGGCGTCTTACTACGTTGACTTCGAGTGGGCCAAAGAAGTCAATTCCAGTGTTTGTAAACGGCTTCGTTCGTTTATCGCCAATCGATCTTCCGGTAGAGCGCCCATCTCAGGGTTCTCTGTCGCCGCTCGATTATTCCTGCATCTCTGACATATCCTCGTCATGTGGCGTACACTGGCTCTCAATCCAGGAATGCAGTATAATTGTCACTCATTTGGTGGTGAAATTTGCGGTGGTAGTAGTCGAATTACAGGCTCGTAATTTTGTGTGATTTCGGTTGAATCCAGATGAGTCCTAAAAACCGCATCAACATTTCAGCGTTTCTTTAAGTCTCTCCCATTTGCTGAAACGATTTACAACTTTTGTGCCGTCGTCGGCGACGTTCATTGATGACGGTACTCATCTCCTCTCCTTGGGCTCGGAGTTCTCTAAAATTTTTCATATCCGCAGTGATATAAATTGATGATAATTTCGGGCATCGGAACGCAACCAATACAATATATTCTTTGAATCGGTCCAGAACACACGTCTCGTCGCTTCAAAAGATAGCTTTGCTGCTATAAACTTGGCTAGTCGTAGTCCAAAAATGGCTGCCAACGACTCTCGTCGCGACTCTTGTTTTTTATGCTAGTAGGGTACAATTTACAGATCCTTGCCATCCAGTGCGTAGGTAAATGACCGTGAAGAGGCGTGTATACTGGCATCTATGAAGATATGTAATTGAGAGTATATTGATTTATGTGTCAAGCCTAGATACCGGGGAACTCGTACTCCCTCGATGTGCTAAAGTTGCTGCTTTTAATGGTTCCAACGACGATTTCTTCGCTCCTCGACCAAAAAGTCGTTCTTCTGTCGTCCGTAGACCGACCACCCAAGTCTTGATTTGGCAGCGATAACATCTGCACCTACTGACTCTAGGATCGTAAATAGTGCGCCTAGCTTAACGTTATGCAGCCCAATGATTACACAGCTCCACAAAAAAAAAAAAAAAAAAAAAAAAAATTCAGAGATCAGACCATACCTCCTATATGGATTTGGGGTCGCTGAATCCGAATCCGTGGTCAGTTGGTCGCCATCACGTCAGGTTTTCGAGAAAATAACGGTTGAATAGTCGAAAAACGCCGTTTTTGGCCATTTTCGAAAAATCGTACCGCAAAATTCTGATGTGTTACAAACCTAATTCAAAATGGAAATGAAAGGCTGATTTGTGATCTTTAAAACGAGCTCCATGCCAAATTTTTCGCATGCACCGTTAGGACAGGGGGTGCGTTTATATGTAGGCGTCAACCACGTGGAGGTGCCCTAGTTTGCAAACACACGAAACACACTCTTCACTTTTTTTGAGGTTATGAAGAAACTTGACGTGATGGCGTCAAACTGACCTCAGATTCGAATTCAGCGACCCCAAAAACCCCCGGGTACCATGTTTTATTTGAATATGCTGAATTTTGAAATTTTTGTGTTCGGCATACATTTTTTGCTAAGATGCCTACATATAAACGCACCCCCTGTCCTAACGGTGCATGCGAAAAATTTGGCATGGAGTTCGTTTTAAAGATCACAAATCAGCCTTTCATTTCCATTTTGAATTAGGTTTGTAACACATCAGAATTTTGCGGTACGATTTTTCGAAAATGGCCAAAAACGGCGTTTTTCGACTATTCAACCGTTATTTTCTCAAAAACCTGACGTGATGGCGACCAACTGACCACGGATTCGGATTCAGCGACCCCAAATCCATATAGGAGGTATGGTCTGATCTCTGAATTTTTTTTTTTTTTTTTTTGTGGAGCTGTGTTATTGAAGCTCATACATCCTTGTATGCGCGTATCGGTAGTTTCTTCAGGTGCTTATGATTATGGAGAACTGACTCCTCCAAAGTCCGCTTTGGTAAATAAAAGTTCCTTACGGTTCTTACTTTTTGCATCTCGAACTTGTGCGATGTCTCTGTCGATGATATCTATAAGTTTATCCTCTTGGATTCCGGTTCTCTTTCAGAGCTCGTCTGATGGACCGTCTATGCCTAGTTTTTCAGCTACCTTTAACTCGATTAAGGTGCATGCTGATCCTTCGTCTATTAGTGAAAACGTTTGTTCCGAGACGATCGGTCCGTAAACTACGACTGGAACATATCTAAACAGGGTTGCTCCTTTCTGTCCGGTGTGCAAAACTGTTGCGCTTCTTTCTACATTGTCCTCCCTTCTCTGGTCATATTGGTGCAGAAAACAATGTTGTTTTTTGGTGCATCCATTCACACCGCAAACTCGTGACGATTTTCAGTGTCTCATGTAGTGTCTACCTAAGCATCTCCAGCATAGCTTAATTTGTTTTACAAACTCTTGCTTTTCTCGTAGACTTAGTTGTTTGAATTCGGCGCAGTTTTCTAACTTGTGCATTCGATCGCATTTCCAAACAACTTGGTGACTGTTGTCATTGTGTATCAATAGTCTGACCTTATGGTTCTTATCTTTTGCTTTATAATCGTGCCCTGTAATCGCTGGCGTCCCTGCGGTCGTCTTCGGCCAACCTATTTTTAGGTCGAATGGCAGCTACCCCACTAACTCTCATAGTAGTATAGGGTTGTTCCAATAGTCTTTTAGTCCACTTACTCTCATAGTAGTATAGGGTTGTTCCAATAGTCTTTTAGTTCTATCGCTTCGACTGTTGCGTAGAAGTTTTGAACAGCTAAAGTCAAGCGAACTAATGCTTCTATACAGTTGGGGCTGATCGTAGTTTTGATTGCAAGGTGTGATAAATCGACTCCGGTCATCCATACAGCATACATCTCCATGGCCTGCCCGACTGTGGCTGGCGTCATCCGTTTTCTTCGTACAGCTTCCATCGCTGCTCCCTTTAAACATTTCTGCAGTCTTATAAGATTCTCCAGGTCGCTGAACCCGCATCGCATAGTTGAAGAAGCGAAACGATGTAAATCGTCCATTCTTCGGGATTGCCGCTAAAATATGGTAAATCCTTGCTTATATTTATTTATGTATTTATTTCCTCCAACGGATAAATCCTTACACGGCTACAAAATAACAACTTACAAACTAATACATAATAATACAACTTATAACTTGTCTTGTTGCAATCTGTGCTGCTGTGAGGCATGGACCCGTCCCATAGGTAGCTCATGTATGGGATAGGATTCCACATATACTGACTTTTCACATAGCTCGGTACGTAGGTTGGGGGTGTACAACTGTACTCGAGGCTACCCGTTCTTGTAGCAAGCTAGATGCTGACATCGGAAAATATCCGCTAAGCTTTACATTAGTCGTTATGGGTTGCTCGTTTTGCTGCACGAAACCCATGATTCCAATCGCAGGATAATTGGTCCAATCGCTGCTCGGTTCCATCGTCCTGTGTACACGGTGGAATTCAGAGCCGCAGTATACAAAACATATAGACACGGCCGAGTGCGCTTCCTTGTGGAACTCCAGCTTTGATGATGTAGTCGACCGAAGTAGCTGCGTTGCATCTCACTGAGAGTACCCTATTGTAGAGGTATGATTTCAGTAGCTTGTGGGTGTATGTTGGCAAATACTGTTTAATTTTGTGCATGAGTCCAATGAGCCAAGCTTGCTCGAAAGCTTGAGATACGTCAAGGAAAATAGCGCTAGAGTATTCTCGGTATGTGGTATTATGCGAGTTAACAAACATTTTTCAAATAATTTAGACAAACAAGATAGAAGGCTTATTGGTCTGTGTGATGACGGAATTGTGTGGTCTTTTCCAAGCTTCGGTATCAATATAAAGATGGATTTCTTCCACTTTTTTGGGAAATAGCCAAGATAAATGATCCCATTAAATAGTTTGCAGACGACCTCTACAGCGCATTTTGGAAGTTCGATCAGCGTCAATAGGTCACCACCGGGAGCCCTTTTTGGTTTTAGCCTTCTTATGACTTTTTCGATTTCGTTCGGCCGGAATGAAGGTGCAGCTGTCTGAGGGGAGCACTCTGGCTGAATTACTGGCAGGAGGAATGAATTTGGGGCTGGGTTGGGCTGGAAGACACTTTGGAGATGTGTGCCGAATGTTTCAGCTCGGTCTTTGTCGCTGCGAGCCCAGCATCCCGAAGAGTTGCTGGTCGGGGTGGTCGTTCCAATTGGGGTGCTGAGATTTGGGTAGGCCCTCCAAAGGGGGTACTTTGTGCTTGTTAGCGAGAGATTCTGGATGTACTTCAGCTGAGCATTTTCTTCCTGTTGGTGAAGCTCCTGGTCGAGTGATCGGGTTGCTTCCTTAAGGCGTTTTTTTTAAATCTGGTGATCTGCAGTTTTGCCAATCACGATGCCTGCGCCTCTTTTCTCGCACGAGCTGTTCGATTTGCTGATTAGATTTGAAGTATTTGTCTGTCTACTTCTTTCCCATGAGGAGTAGAGATTTTAACTGCCGCAACGAGTACTTCTTTCATGGCGCTCGTTGTGTAGCCGATGTCCGATTCCATGTTAAACTCCGGGGCGAGTTCTTTGTGGGCACTCACTTACTTTTTGTATTTAAGTCAGTTCGTTTTTCAGGCTGGAGAGGTGTTCGGTTATTTCTGGGCTTTGAAGAAGCGTTAGAAGCAGGTCTGAGACTGCTTTGGTACTTATTAGATTGCGAGGTATGTTTTTTGTCACAGCAAAATCAATAAGGTCTGGGAGCTTGCGTGAGTCTGTTGGCCAGTATGTGGGACTTCCAGGGGAAACATAGTCCAGTTTATTTTTCACATTTATAATTGCATTGTACAATTGCTTTCCTTTGGGAATCCCTAGACGTGATCCCCACGATCCCCAAGTGAATAGTAGGAAGGCATAAATTGTCCTTCCCGATTAAGAACCGAGGAGGGTAGTAAATGGCAGTGATTGAAAGGATTCCGTTGCTCGACTGAAGTTGTATCGATGTGGCCTGCAAGATGTTTGTTGCAAACTTTTTGTAAAAATGGTGCTTAATGCGTTCTCTGATTAAAACTCAAGTTGTGCCGTGGGCTTTCCCATCTGGATGATCTGTGCGGTAGACTGTAAAGCCTCTTATTTGAAAGTTGTATTTGCTTGTAAGATGCATTTCCACCAGTAGCATAACGTCAATATGGGTTTCGGTCTATTGTGACAATTCTAGTTTATGCCATGAGACACCATTGGCGTTCCACATTGATATTCGTAGTGCCTGCATAGATTATTTGGACTGGTGTGCTACGAGCAGCTGTATCACCATTTTCTGGTTTTGAACAAGTGTTTGCATGGTCGTTTTCATGAATGACATAAGGTCCATCATACTTTGTTGGAGGGTAAGCGTTTTGCTGTGTGTCTGTTCTGGGTCCTTTTGAGCGCTTTGAGAGTTAGGCTGAATTGAAATTTCCCTTCCAAATCGAAGATCATCGGCATAGTGGACCGAATGAGGACCTCGCAGCTTTGGCGAAGAAGACGTCTGGCGTAGTTTTTGACGCAATGTACGCATTCTGTGGATTTTGGTTGCGCGTTGCTGTCGCTTGACGCATGCAACTCTTTAACTCCTTGTACACCATACATCCTCTATAGTTTGCCGTATGGTTGCCTCCGAAGTTTCAAAATTTATTCACGGTACTATTCTTGTTTGTAGTACAGTAAGCGGAGTTGTGGGCGTCCCCGCATACTACACAGACAGCCCGAAGTGTGCAGTATGACCTGGTGTGTCCATACTCTTGTCAATTAGTGCATTGCACTGGACCCTTTATGCAGCTCTTCAACAGTGATTTTCCGATGCAACAGATATTGCAATTTGTAGATTGGGTGGACTTCGTTCTTCTCCAGCGACCTGCTTTCTGGCTCGAGCTCGACCTTAAAGAGGGCTTTTATCTTTATTCCCAATCCCTTGTCTTTAAGGGCGGTTTTTATTTCCGCGGTGGTAACATCGGGTTCAATTCCCTTTACTACCACTTGTAGGCCCTTACTGCTTTTCAGCTGCTACGTGTTTTTCCAGCTGGTGAGTTTTTCTGACCAATGTCCAGATATTTGGTCACGATTCAGAAGTGCTCTTCAGTCGTGGTTTGCACCTTTGTTTAATGGATGTTCGCTTTGTTAAGCGGGACAAGTGAAAGTTGTCACCGTTCCCGATCAATGCCGCAATTTTGTTGACCAGGGCACTCGAGCTTTTCTCCCTAATATAGATTGGAGGGGGCTTTTGGATCCATTAAGTATTAAATCATTTGCTAAACACCATTTGTCATTCGGCAAAGGCCTGATCAGAGGACGCCGATGAATTTTCAAATGTAAGCAGAGGTGGAAAAGATACATGTTTACGCTTAGTGTTAACAAAGTTATAAAACTGCTAAGGATCCTGAGTAAATTGTATCCGGCAGCGACGAATATAACATTCAGCATTATGCACTGTAAGATTTGACCAAGCTAGTAGATATCTTGAAAAATCTATACTACTGGAGGTTTTTTTATACTTAAGTAAGAGCCTAATTTTCGTAGTCCTAAGTTCGTGAGGCACCTTTTAAGCCAAGGAAAATTTGTTGAAGCGGGCGGATATTTCCATGGCACACATGATTCCGAAAAGAGTCATGAATATGGTAAAATTTTACTAAGGTGACATTTACATCGGTGCATGCCAGAATGGGTGTGGCCAGGCATATATCGACTTTTAACGTTAATTTAACTTACCCCCAATTTAGATATCAAAAATTGCTTCCAGGTAATCTCCACATATTCTATTGGCTTCCGATATGTGCATTTTATAACTAAAAAAAGTCCTTAAAACAGGACAAAAAAAAAGGTTTAAAATCTAGGGCCAGACCCCTATGTATTTTGTACGGAAACATACGGATTTTACATAGGATATTTGTTTTCATGCATTTCGTCATTATTAAAGATCTTATTGCTTATTCTTTTTTTTTTCTCTTTCTTGTTTTGTTTCTATTTGTGAGTCAGTTATCGATAAAACGCTGAACAGAAAAACACTACTGTCAGAGCTGAAAAACTTTTTTCGCTGCAATTTTTCGTTTGCTTGTTTCATTTTTGACAATCATGAGTGATTAAGTGGAATTCATTTATAATACGCGATTTATCAGCGGCGTCGCAAAACTCGCTTTTACTGCCTTAAATGTACGAATCCGGTGTGTCAACAACATTCGAAAATCGAATATATATGCTTCGCATGCCTTCCCCAGAAGACATGACGAAATTTGATGTTATGCTTAACTACAAAACTCATTACTATTCCATTTCTTTTGTATTAAAAACTTTGTTTTGGCTCATAATAAATAATAAAAATGAACGAATGAAAAAGTTGTTTTCTCTAACATTCCGTATATTTTTGCAAGTTTATTTTTCCTCACATAGGTACTCTTATCTAAGTCGAAATAAAATAAACTGGTCAGAAATAAAAATTTTAAATAAAAATATAAAGATAAAATTTCGATCGCATGCAACTCTAATTCCCATAAAAATGCATTTAAACGTGTAGGGGTCTGGCCAGGCACCATGTGCGTGGAATAAGGTTTTAAAATATGTGCGTGTACGAGGGTTAAATAAGTCGATAAGACTATTAAGTTTGTGAAAAACAGCTATACGGAAACAGCGAATCTTATTTATCACGATTGAAACCTCAAGGGTGGGGTGATATGGATCCTCTGGGGTTGAATGGGGAAAGCTCTGGAAAGAGTGGTCACATCAAAATCAGATACAAAACATAAGTCTAAAAGCCGACCTAACGAATTTCTGACATGGTTAATTTGACCTAGGGACATTTCAAACGTGCTCTCGGTGAAGCAATTCATGGTGCGTGATAAGTGATAAAGATGGTGAGTTATCAACATTAGATGACTTTAGTTCTGAAAAAAATAAAGTCAACCATAGCTACAAGCTGGTCATGATCGGTCATAGGATTAAAAACTGATTGAATATCGGACAAATGATGCCAGTATGTGGGCGGTTCAGACAAAGAAGGCATATATGAACAAGAAATGTATAAAGATTTAACGGACAAAATGATTTTAATAAAAATAAACTCTATGTCATCAAGCTCTTGTGATTTCGCCTCTTTTGAAGCAAATTGTTAGTTTACGAAATGTGGACTCCACCTCCACTTCGCAGAGGTCTATCACTTCTAAAAGTGGTATACTTACTTGGAAAAACTTTGGAGCTAAAGATTTCCGACTTTAACCAAGTTACTGTAAAGGCTATAATATGAAATGCAAAAAGAAAACTATCAGAATATAGTTTAGAGAGTTTGTTACGTAGCCACCAAGTATTCTGATAGGAAAGTGTTAAAAACGATATTAGTTTATTGGGAAGAGAAGAAGAGAAGAGAAAATTAAGAATATGTATAAAAAAACAAGAAAGGAAAGCTAACTTCGGGCGGAGCCGAAGTTGATATACCCTTGCAGTTAAAACTGGATATATGTATATCGCAAACATTGGATTAAATTGGCCGATCCTTATGAGAATATCATAATATAACCAATTTATTACCATAAACAAGAAAGGAAAGCTAACTTCGGGCGGAGCCGAAGTTGATATACCCTTGCAGTTAAAATCGGATATATATCGCAAAAATCGGATAGAATTGGCCGATCCTTATGAGAATATCATAATATAACCAATTTATTACAATAAAAAATCTAAAACAAAGTACCAAGCTTCCATCTTCGATAATACCAAAGTTGGTATTTTTACCAAATACCATTTCCGATCGTTCAGTTATATGGCAGCTATAAGATATAGTCTGCCGATCGTTATGCAATTTGGTAGGTTGTATTAACTGACCAAAAATAGAATCTGTACGAAGTTCCAGCTTTTTATCTTCAAAAACACCAAAGTTGGGTAATTTCCGATTGTTCAGTTATATGGCAGCTATAGGATATAGTCGGCTGATCCTTATGAAATTCGGCATGTTGTATTATTTTGCCAAAATTAGCATTCGTACCGAATTCGAATTCTCTAGCTTTAAAAACACCGAAGTTATGGCATTTCCGATCAATCAGTTATATGGCAGCTATAAAATATAGTCGGCCGATCCTTATGAAATTTGGTAGGTCGAATTATTTTGCCAAAAATAGCTTCCGTATAAAATCTGAATTCTGTAACTCTAAAAACACCAAAGTTATACCATTTCCGATCAATCAGTTATATGGCAGCTATAGGATATAGTCGGCCGATCCTTCTGACATTTGGCAGATCTTATTATTTTGCCAAAAATAGCTTCCTTACAAAATCTAAACTATGTAACTCTCAAAACACCAAAGTTATACCATTTCCGATCAATCAGTTATATGGCAGCTATAGGATATAGTCGGCCGATCCCGACCGTTCCGACTTATATACTGCGTGCAAAGAAAAGAAGGGTGTGTGCAAAGTTTCAAGACGATAGCTTAAAAACTGAGAGACTAGTTCGCGTAGAAACAGACAGACAGACAGACGGACAGACGGACAGACGGACAGACGGACCGACGGACAGACGGACAGACGGACATGCTTATATCAACTCAGGAGGTGATCCTGATCAAGAATATATATACTTTATAGGGTCGGAGACGTCTCCTTCACTGCGTTGCACACTTTTGGACAAAATTATAATACCCTCTGCAAGGGTATAAAAATATAAAACAAAGTACCAAGCTTCCATCTTCAAAAATATTTTTACCAAATACCATTTCCGATCGTTCAGTTATATGGCAGCTATAAGATATAGTCGGCCGATCGTTATGCAATTTGGTAGGTTGTATTAACTGACAAAAAATAGAATCTGTACTTAGTTCCAGCTTTTTATCTTTAAAAACACCAAAGTTGGGTAATTTCCGATTGTTCAGTTATATGGCAGCTATAGGATATAGTCGGCTGATACTTATGAAATTTGGTAGGTCGTATTATTTTGCATTCGTATTATTTTGCAAAAGTAGCATTCGTACAAAATCTGAACTCTGTAACTCTAAAAACACCAAAGTTATACCATTTCCGATCAATCAGTTATATGGCAGCTATAGGATATAGTCGGCCGATCCCGGCCGTTCCGACTCATATACTGCGTGCAAAGGAAAGAAGGGTGTGTGCAAAGATTCAAGACGATAGCTTTAAAACTGAGAGACTAGTTCGCGTAGAAACGGACAGACGGACAGACGGACATGCTCATATCAACTCAGGTGATTCTGATCAAGAATATATATACTTTATAGGGTCGGAGATGTCTCACTGCGTTGCACACTTTTGGACAAAATTATAATATCCTCTGCAAGGGTATAAAAAGAAAGGAAAGCTGTAAGGGAGCGTAGAAGGTTCAAAGGGTACTAGCGCCACCTAGCGGGCGGTAGCCGTTACAAGTGGCAACATTATATTCTAGTTTATCGGTAATCTGCAAGACTTCATTTGCGTTAATATTAAGTTTCCCACTAATCCCAGCTCTAGCCCCGGCAGGAGGCCATTGCTAAATGCACCATGATTTCTTTACTTGACCGTATCTTGACCTGAAAGGTTGCTTGAAAAGAAAGGTCCAAGGCTGCCCTAAAAGGAATAGAGAGGTTGGATCCGATCTTGTCCCGATCCGCGTCTCTTTTTTTTGGCGAGTGACGAGGCTTTAAAGTGTGGAACAGTGGACAGTAGAAGCGTTCTGGCCTGATTCTGGTCCTATTACATATTGTTTTCCCCGACCCCTAAGGGTATGTTCGATTGGGTGCAGAGCAAAGCAAACGATATTCGTTCTCAGATCTCAGATTAGATCTCACACAAACATTTCTTTTATTTTATCTCAGGTAGGGAAAGACGGCTTCAAATAATCTCCGTTTACCTCTGCCTTGGAGACAAAAGCAACGAGCAGAGCAAGGTTGATCCCCGCTCCAAGAAGCTCAGTTTATCTTCGACGAGGTCTTCATACGGTTCGGCGGGTACATGAGTACAAGTGTGGTGAGGAGGGGAAAACTCCCCTAAAACCACATGAAAATCTAAAGGTTTTAAAATCTCAAAAAAACTTAAATCTTTTCGGGAAATCGAAGTTTTTTTTATTTATTTCAAAGTGTCCCAACCAATGTTGAAGAATTACGCATAACGAAATAATAAAAAAAACCCCCTTTACAGTTAACAGCAAGTAATAATGTAGTAATGTAAAAACTCAATTAGAGGGCAAAAGAAAGAAACAAAAAAAATTATGCATAAGAAATTGTAAAATAACTTATCAGTAGGGAGATCTAAGAGAATCATCTAAAGGAGGCTTTGCAAAAAAAAAAAAGTTTTTAAGTTTTTGTGTGCGCAAAATGTCGGTTGCTTGTGTGTTTCCAGATATTTTATTTGTTGCCAATTCTTTTTGCATTTGATTACCCAAATTTACAGCACTACCGCCAACGAATGGAAGCGCTTTCATCATTGGACTTATTAAGGTGATCCATGTTCAACCGTTTAATTTATTTTTAGGCATGTTCCAACTTTTGATTTTTTTTATTTTTTTGCTACAGAAATTTTTGCTACACGATCACATGAATAAATAAATACAATTACTCTCCCACAAAAAAATTTTTTTGAATTATAATTCAATTATAACTATATAATTAATTATAATTATAATTAATAATTATTAAACAGAAAGCAAATATTGAATTGAATTGAAATGAAAACAATAACAAAATTAAATATTGAATTGAAGTAAATAGAAATTAAAACAATAACAAACACTTATATCTAATTTTTTTTTTGTATAATTTATCCCCCAAGTTTGTATATACACGTTTAAGATACACGTTTATTTTAGATTATTTTATGAGCCGTTCAAATGTATATCCTATCCTTACTTTTATTATATAAATAAACCGATATTGTCAGACTAATGTCTGAGTAAATAACCCTGTTTAACTCCATGCTGACCGTCATAGGTCAGCCGTCATAGGTTCAAAATATTAAAAGGGGCCTAATGCGTTTGTTTATGAATAGTGGACTGTATTATGTTTTTATTTTAGTTTTATGCATTTATTTTCAATACTTAGCGGGTTTACAATATTGTTAAGCGGGGTTGCTATCAGCGAGCGGTTGCGGTTAATGTCAACAAGCGAGTGTGTGGCCGGCTTGCAAAACGTGCAGAAAAAGAATTGAAAAACGATCGCGTGATGTTCTAATACTAACGCATTGCACTGCAATTTCGGCTATGCGTGTGAGCTTAAAGCTCCCAAATGGTAAACAATACAATGATGTGCGCAAAAATAGGTACAATGATAAGAAATTAATTAACAAGTAAAGAAGACTATTTAAATGCAAAATAAAGACGAACTATTTCTCAACATACCGGCCCCCCTGAACGACGGTTCAGTTCAAAGGAAGCACAGCAATTTTCGTAATAGGGCGCTTGTAGATTCCCTTGGCGGTTTTAACGGTGACCACCCGGACCCTCTGATCCTGGCCAGGGTGAACTTCGGTGACTCGTCCTAGCATCCACTTGCTTGGCGGTTGATTGGGCTCCTTCAGCACAACCAATGTGTCCACGGCAACATTTGGAGCATCTTGGTGCCATTTCGTGCGAGGTTGAAGCGTGCTGAGATACTCGAGATTCCAACGTTTCCAGAAACCTTGAACCTTGGCCTGTAGTTGTCTCCAGCGCTGCAGTCTGTTGATGTTTACATCCAGGAAAGATGGTTTTGGTACCGAAGTGAGAGGCTGACCTGTTAGAAAATGAGAAGGAGTTAGCGGGTTAAGACTGTGATCGCTAGGTGCGCATAAAGGGCGAGAGTTCAGAAGCCCTTCAATCTGAATTAACAGGGTCGAATACTCCTCGAACGTCAAGGCACTGCTGCCAATGACTCGTTTTAAGTGCAGCTTTATGGATCTCACACCAGTCTCCCAAATGCCTCCGAAATGGGGAGCAGATGGCGGAATGAAATGCCAATTAATCTCGTGGCTGGCCATGAAGCTTGAAATTTCTTCATCTTGACTTTGAGCTATTGCCATTCGTTGCATTTCAGCTAAATCTCTTTTGGCTCCATGAAAAGTCGTTCCATTGTCCGAGTATAAATCCGATATAGGTCCACGTCGAGACCAAAAGCGTTTGAAAGCGGCTATAAAGGCGGGTGTCGTCAAATCGCTGACCAATTCTATGTGAATAGCTTTTGTAGATAGGCAGACAAAGATCGCAAACCAAGCTTTGCCAAATCTTGGTGTCCGGCCTGTCGATGTTTTGATTGACACAGGTCCAGCATAATCCAATCCAGTGTGCAGGAAACAACGAGCGGGTTGAACTCGAAACTCCGGTAAATCAGCCATAAGTTGAGAACTCGTGTGTCTTCGCTGCAGAAAGCAAGTTCTGCAATTGAATACAGTTTTGCGGACGAGGTTCCGAGCTCCTAAAATCCAATACCTTTGGCGTAGACTATGAAACGTGTATTCGACTCCAGCGTGTAACAATGCAGCATGTTGATAGCGAACTAGCAGACCAGCTATTGGAGATTCCTTAGGAAGGAGAATGGGATGCTTTGCGTCATAAGTAGCTATAGAATTATCGATGCGACCACCAACACGCATTACTCTCTGCTCGTCTAAAAAGGGTGTGTAGCGAATCAACTTCGATTTCTTCGACAATGGCTGTCCGGTAGTTAACTGCTTGTACTCCAAGTGGAAGAACTCTTCTTGAGCGCGCGTAAAGATCTTAGCTCGTGCATATTGTAGCTCCCACGCCGATAGGAATGGTGAAAGTCGATTCCTCTCACGAAGACGATGAACGAAGCGAAGGCAGTAGCTGACTATCCTTAATAAACGGGACCATGAGGACGATTTGTTGATCATACAAGATAGCGAATTTCCGTCGTCGGAAATGTGTAGATTAACTTTCGTTTCAGCCTTCATCTCTAGGCAGGCCTCTTCTTCTGTCGACAGAACAAACTTAGCTTTAACAGGTGGCCAAGCTGAACGTGACTGAGATAGCCAAGGTGGTCCATTCCACCATATTTGATGGTCCACGAGGTCCTTTGGCAGTACTCCTCGCGATGCGCAGTCTGCGGGATTATCACCACTTCGAATATGTTGCCAGCAGCTGCGTGGGCAAACCTCTAGAATTTCAGCAGTGCGGTTGCAAACATAGGTGTTCCAAGTCCTAGGCGGAGAAGATAGCCAATGCAGGACTATTTCAGAGTCTGACCAACAATTGATTCTGGAAATAGGAACAGTTAATGATTGCTTGACCAGATAAATCAGTTTAGAGAGTAAATGAGCTGCGTTTAACTCTAGTCGCGGAATAGAGATAGGCTTAATAGGGGCTACGCGAGTTTTAGCCATAATCAGTTTGACAGCATATCCATTGTTGACTTCGACGCGGCTATAGATGACGGCAGCATACGCTTGAGATGATGCATCAGCAAATCCGTGCAGTTCCATTTCTTGATGTGGTGCAGATATGTAGCGAGGAACTCGACAAGTTTTCAATAAATGCATTTCCGATACAAACTGTTGCCATCGTGTACATAATTGCTGCGGTAGTACTTCATTCCAATCGACAGAACTTAGCCAACTATCTTGAAATAGGATCTTCA
Organism: Drosophila pseudoananassae pseudoananassae; assembly: GCA_018153035.1. Classification (NCBI taxonomy): domain Eukaryota; kingdom Metazoa; phylum Arthropoda; class Insecta; order Diptera; family Drosophilidae; genus Drosophila; species Drosophila pseudoananassae. The sequence goes on along the minus strand of JAECXR010000022.1, from coordinate 929,111 downwards.
GAAAAACAACAGTTGGCGAAAGCAAACCCAGCGGGTCGTAGATCTTGGCTAGTTCTGAAAGCAATATGCGTTTAGTAAGAGCAGTTGTAAATGCGGGGGTTTCTAATTTGAAGAAAATATAGTCCGGTTTTGGTTCCCAACACAATCCCAGGACTTTAACAAATCGAAATGAGCGGTCTTCCTCTAAATACTCTGGTGGATACTCACAAATCTCCTTTGGCAACGACTTTAAAAGGGCGTAACAGTTTGAGCTCCACTTTCGCAATTTGAATTGAGCTTCGCTAAGAAGCAGAATCAATTCATCTTTGAGTGCAATAAGATCCTCGATGTTGTCGCATCCAGTAGGAATATCATCAACGTACGCGTCTCTGTTGAGCACGACAGCAGCGGTGGGATACAATTCGGCATAGTCATTCGAGAGCTGTTTAAGAACTCGAACTGCAATAAACGGCGATGAAGCTAATCCATATGTTACTGTCAACAGTCGATAATGATCCAGCGTAGCGTTTTCATCCTTCCTCCAAACTATGCGTTGGTACTGTGTATGTTCGTCCGACACCAAAATGCCTCTAAACATCTTCTCGATGTCTGCACAAAATACATAACGATGCTGACGAAATCGAAGGCATACTCCAATTAAGTCCCTTTGAATAGGCGGTCCTATATGCAGTCGCGAATTAAGAGAATGACCCGTGGAATCCTTTCCAGAGCCGTCAAATACCACTCGGCAACGTGTGGTAGTACTATCTGGCTTAAAAACTGCATGGTGTGCCAAATAGTTGTAGCGTGCGGGATCCTCACCGCCTGCAGCAGCCGGAATCAATTCCATATGTCCTCGATTTAAATAATCATCCATGAAATCCACATATTGTTGTTTGAGTGCGGGGAATCTTCTAAATTTCCTTTCCAAAGCGGCGAAGCGGTTTAAAGCCTGTGGCAAAGTGGCGCCAATTGGCGTGCGGGTCTCCTTGAATGGGTATTGAACAATATAAACACCATCTTCTCTACGAGCATGTGTTTTCAGAAAATGTTGTTCGGCGGGATCACTGGCGTCTATCGTTGTTTTACTCGGATGCACTTGTTCCATGTCCATAAATGAGCGAACTAAGGAATCCAAATCTTCATAAGCATGATGAACTTGTGCGTGCGCAGATGCTTCGTTACAATCAGTATAGCTGCCTGTAATAACCCAACCAAAATTAGTATGCAGTGCGATGGGGTATTCGATACCAAACTCTCGGCGATGTCCAGTATATAAGTTCCACAGCTGATCAGCGCCTAAGATAACGTCGATTTTGCCCGGAGATCCAAACGTCGGGTCAGCTAGCGGTAGGCTGCGAATCTTGGTCCAAATAGTTGCATTTGATTTGACCTGCTGAGCTGGAATCGTAGAAGTTAGAGAACTCATAATTAGACAAGAGACTTCCAATGATGCAGTCGTGGTTCTTGAGAGTAAGGTGAAGCTAGCGCGACCTCGGCTAACACCAACCGGGTTAGCACCTAAACCAACTACCGAAATGCGGGCATGCGTGCGAGGAATTCCGATCCTTTGGATAAAGGACTCAGATACCATAGTTATTGTTGATCCAGTATCGAGCAATAACCTACATGAGGTCTCGTTTCCCCATGTGTCAATTACATTGGCGACAACAGTTGGCAGTAGGGCTGGATTGTTGGCCCTCTCCAAACTATGATGGCTAACAGCGGCCGTATTCGTATCAACGACAGTCGAGTGCGCAGGTGCCACAGGAACCGATCGTGCTTCAATCGGGTGTACTAACGTGTGATGCTTAGCGTTGCACTGACGGCAAGTGTTCGATGACTTACAATCCCTGACTTGATGCGATCGACTTAAGCAGTTGAAGCATAATTTTGTATCCTTGGCGAAGGTGCGGCGGCTGACTACATCCAGTGCCTTGAATTCATTGCATGAATATATAGAATGCTGTCCTTGGCAATATATACATTCGCGAGACGACTGAGTTGATCCACTGGCATGAAAGGCGGCTTGGCGGCGTCTACTCTGGGCTGGTCTTGAGGGTTGCATTGCGGGTAAATCCTGACAAGACTCCAAAGTATCACAATGGGCGAAAAGAAAGGCGAACAGCTCATCTATGGTGGCGTCTTCAGTGGCCGATAGACTGCAGTTGGCCCAAGCTTGTTTAATTTCTGGACCTAACTTTGACAGCAAAATATGAATGAGCCATACATCGCGGCTGTCACAGTTCAGCGCATGTAAGCCTCGAATGCATTCGTCGGCCGAGTCAATTACCTTGCGTAATTCTGCAATATTCGAATTGTTAGCGGTTGGCAACGATAAAAAATTCTGAACAAACGATCGAGCGATGAGCGACCTTTTATTATAACGATTTTCTAATTTTTCCCATGCGTCTTGGTAATTATTATTACAGACGGCAATATGTTTAATTAGGGACAGTGCTTCTCCCTCCAGATATGATTTGAGATAGTGAAACTTTTGGCAATTGGAGAGCTTTTCGTTACTATTTACTGAGCTTAAGAACAGATCACTAAACTGGCTCCAATCCTCATATTTACCAGAAAATGTGGGAATCCGAATTTTCTCAAACCTTAAATCAGCAGTTCCCGATGAAGTATGAATTTTCTCCAAAAGGTTGTTTTGTCCCTCAAATAGGCGTTCCACTGTACTTGAAAGTAGAATGTTCGACTGGTCCTGTCCATGATCTTGACCTCCCATGTCCTTGATGGCGTTACTAAAAATAGCATGCGCGGCGTAGAACTTGTCCTCGTATTCGGGTATGTCCAATCCAGGGTCTTCATATCCCTCCTCCAAGTGAAATTCCACTAAATCATCTGAGAGCTCCATAAAGTGGTTGAAAGTAGCGACCAAACGCTCCAGCTTGAATTGCAATGTTTCCACATTTTCACATCTTTGTGAAAACTCCACAGCACTGTTGAGGGTGCGCGTTATTTGCCCCTTGCAGGCACCACGTTGTTGAATCTTTCTATGCATTATCGCGTTCATGACGAAAAAGCGGTAAATTTGTCTCTAATGTTCACAAAAGTAAATGCACAAATAAACGCGGGCATCCGGCTCTCGAAGGTCCAAAATTTGTTATGTTTATGAATAGTGGACTGTATTATGTTTTTATTTTAGTTTTATGCATTTATTTTCAATACTTAGCGGGTTTACAATATTGTTAAGCGGGGTTGCTATCAGCGAGCGGTTGCGGTTAATGTCAACAAGCGAGTGTGTGGCCGGCTTGCAAAACGTGCAGAAAAAGAATTGAAAAACGATCGCGTGATGTTCTAATACTAACGCATTGCACTGCAATTTCGGCTATGCGTGTGAGCTTAAAGCTCCCAAATGGTAAACAATACAATGATGTGCGCAAAAATAGGTACAATGATAAGAAATTAATTAACAAGTAAAGAAGACTATTTAAATGCAAAATAAAGACGAACTATTTCTCAACAGCGTTATTTTATCGGAAGAACATTGGCCATGGAGGGCTAATAACACCCCCGTTCACATCTAGGGCGGGGTATGTCTAGTGAGGAGTTCTATTTCTTTTTCTTACCTATTTGCACGCGACAAATTTGAATTATCTAAAATAAAATGAGCACCAGTAATCTGTGTCCTATGAAGAACAGCACGACATTTGCTGACGAGATGTAGCCGGATTTCAACGAGTGCGGGATTATCAGGTTGAAAAAACGATTAGATTAAGCTGTCAATTTGGTAGTAGTGCGCTAATCTTAAGAATAAAATTTCAACATTCAAACGTAAACAAAAAAAAAAAAATTATCAGGTTGCAAGACCACCAGCTCAACGTTGTTCGTGACAAAGCTTAGTTAAAATCTTGAAGTTAAAACCGGATAGCTTAGTTAGTTACAAAGTTAGTTAGTGTTTGGAAACTATCGCTTAGGTATTAAGTTTAGCTCATATTGTCATCTTTATAGTTTTGACTTAAGATCCAAACAATGTATACCCACTAGAAATAAACAGAACCTATGGCAACATTCCCAATTTTCGTCAAGTACCAATTAGACAGCGAAACAAGCAAGAACAATAAAATATACAGTCCACGATTAAAAAGGCTCTACGCATTTAGGATCATTGTTTGGTCCTTCGAGCCGGATGTTTTTGGTGTTTTCTGTAATTGGTAACGGTAATTGTTCTTCAATGGAGCAATTAAAAGCATTGGTGAAGGGACGAGCCAGACTCAAGGCCAATATCACACGGAGCTTGGCTTGGGCTGAGGACGCGCACCAATCAAACGCCACACCGGCGGAGGTTGGCGGAGGTCTTCGCGGCTGGAGCATCTCAACACAGCATGGAAAGAATTCATTCGATTTGGTGATGAAATAGCTGTTCTAGACGAAGTAGATGGCTATGTGGATCCGGAGCCCGACAACGCTTTCTACGAGGGAAAGAATCTACGGGCGCATTCATTACTTTTGGCGATGGGAGGTACAAGACTTAGCCCATCCACTGTGAGTAGCGAGAACGGTAGCAACGGGCTGCAAATCAACAATGACGCAATAATCAGTTTGCTACAACAACAACAACAATTGTTCGAACAGTTGGCAGCCGATCGAGCCACTGCACAATTGCCAATACCTACAAGAGGTGACGTCAGTGCGGCGAATTCAGGTACCGCACAAATCGTAGAGGCATTAGGTAGAGGCATCACAAATCGAAATATGAAATATATAATCGTCCACGGCACATCGTGAATTCATTTATGGAGCAGTTTATGAAGCTGCCAACAACAACAAGGTCTGATGCAGCAAGCTTGCGAAAGGTGTCAGACGGCGCAAACGAAATCGTGCGTTTGGATGCCATTGAGGAAACAGGACGAGACTGTTGGATCATCTACCTGGCGTTGGAAAAACTGGACGCAGGTACTCGACGAAGGTGGATCGAACGCAGTGTGGAGTCAGACTCACCCACACTAGAGGAATTCCTCAAATTCTTGGATGCGCGTTGCGAGGAGCTCGAGTTAAGCAAACGCGAAACAACTGGAGGGAGAACGGCAGTCTCTATTGGTGACAAAACAAAGAAGGTCGCACATTCGTTGGTTGCGCTTGGTGGAAACAAGTGCAGCAAATGCTATTCCACAGAACATCGTCCACAATTTTTGGATATGTCTGCAGGACAGAGAATCTCGTTTGCTAAAGAGAAATCTCTATGCTACAATTGTCTGAAACCTGGTCATGGGGTCAGAAGATGCAAATCAACGTTCAACTGCAGACAATGTAAAGCTCAACACCATACACTATTGCATCTGCAAGGTACGCAACACGTAATTGGTACAATCGCTCAAGCTGGTGAGGATCAGGATGATCCCAACTCACACATCTCACCGGTGACTATTAGTCACATAGCACAAACTGAAGGTTCCGCAGCAATTGTATGTGCACAAGGCACTGCAAGTTCAACACAATCAAATGGATGGAACAGAAGGACCCAGCTCACGGCTATGGTCAACGTTCAAAACGCTAACGGGGATTTGGTAGCATGCCGACTCCTTTCAGACACAGGCTCAGAACTGTCATATATATCTGAACGCTGTATATACGCACTTGGTTTGGCTCGTACGCCTTCCCGCATATTGGTCACGGGAATTTTATCAGTTAAAGCAGACACAACAAGGGGATGCAGCACCCTACGCATCCAATCCCGTATATCAGAGGATCAACTGGTAGTCCAGGCTCACGTGCTTGGAAAGATCACCTCATCACTGGAAAGGCAGAGCATCGACGCGTCTGCACTACAAGTCTTTAACGATCTACAACTAGCAGATTCACAATTCAGCACAAGTGGCCCAGTCGATATTCTTTTGGGCAGCGAGCATGTTTGGAGTGATATTACTGGGAGAAAGATATTTGACAACAAAGGCAAGCTAATCGCTATTTCATCAATTTTTAGATGGGTGATCACATCACTGTTTGCACCATGGGCGAGCAACACTACGGCTCTCACAACAACAATCGACATTGACGCCACTCTCAGACGATTCTGGGAGCTAGAAAGCATTCATCGCAAGGCAGAAGTTCAACCTGAGGACGAAGAGGTCGAGAAACACTTTCTCAACACAGTCGAGACGAAAATGGCAAATACATCGTGGAGCTTATTTTTACATCATCAGATCCTGAATTCGCAAACACCCTTCAAGGAGCTTTGCAGCGGTTCAAATCGGTTATTTGTGTGCGGTTCCGTATGCACAAATACGTATTTTCAGCGGACATAGTAAAAATGTTCCGTCAAATCTGGGTGAGCGAAAAACATAGAAACTTTCAGAGAATAGTATAGCGAGAGGATCCATCAGATCCCATCAAGCACTTCCAACTTTGTACGGTGACGTATGGAACATCATGCGGACCATTCCTAGCAGTTCGAGTACTGGAACAACTGGCTGCTGACCCCCAGAAGGAGTTCCCAACTTCGGCAAAAATCTTGATGGAAGACTTCTTTGTGGACACTGGATCCAATAGTGAGGATGAGCTGCGACGCAATCGGGACGAACTCGTCCATCTGATGTCCTGTGCTAAGCTAGAGCTCGGGAAATGGGTATCGAATACCAAATACATTGTATCGGAGTATAACACGGATTCCTCACATTTATCGGTAAAGGTTCTAGGGCTGCATTGGCACCCTAAGGAGGACATATTGTCTTACAATGTGAATCTAGCAAAGAGTCCAAGCTGCACCAAGAGGCAAGTGCTGTCGGATGTGTCACGCATATTCGACCCTCTCGGTCTATTAGCACCAACCGTAGTTCAATTCAAAATACTATTTCAAAAACTCTGGCTGTTGAATTTGAATTGGGACGACTACCGAACAAATTAGCCGACAAGTGGCTCAAATGGCGAGCAGATTTAGAAACCTACCACAATTCCAGATACCACGCTTGGTCGAGAGCGACACCGAAAAGATCGAATTGCACGGATTTTCTGACGCATCCACGAAAGCATATGCAGCCGTAGTGTACAGCCGAATGGTTATGGACGATGGAACCATTTTGATAGCCATACTTGCAGCAAAAACAAGGGTGGCACCTTTAAAACAACAATCTCTGCCACGCCTGGAACTGTGCGGTGCACTTCGGTGCAATCCATCAAGGCTGGATTAAAACACAAGGATTTGACAATCAATGCGTGGAGCGACTCCACAATAGTCCCATCATTGCTAGCGTACTCACCAACCCAACTAAAGACGTTTGTTGGGAACTAAAGATCTGCATGAATAATCAAAGCAGCATTTGGCACTCTCACTCTAAGTTCTGACTGACTGAGTGAGACATTGAGTTAAACGGATTTGGCAAATGTGGTAAAGGCATGAGTAGAAAATTTACTCTACCGAACGGCGACGCAATACACGAATGAGTTTCGCAACCGAATACTCGGTTAATTGTGCGTCGCATTTGCAACGTCAAATTTATTACGTGTTTGTTTTTTTATTTTTGTTTTGCTTTTCAATACAAGACATAGAAAAATATAAAGGCATGGATTAATTATTATATATTGTATGTATGTCATTTATTTATTTTATTTTTATTTTTTTATTTGTTTTATTTATTTTGCGTGCAACGCAGTGAAGGAGACATCTCCGACCCTATAAAGTATATATATTCTTGATCAGGATCACCTCTTGAGTTGATATGAGCATGTCCGTCTGTCCGTCTGTCTGTCTGTCTGTTTCTACGCGAACTAGTCTCTCAGTTTTAAAGCTATCGTCTTGAAACTTTGCACACACCCTTCTTTCCTTTGCACGCAGTATATAAGTCGGAACGGCCGGGATCGGCCGACTATATCCTATAGCTGCCATAGCAGTTACAGAGTTCAGATTTTGTACGAAAGCTATTTTTGGCAAATTAATACGACCTACCACATTTTATAAGGATCGGCCGACTATACTCTATAGCTGCCATATAACTGATTGATCGGAAATGCTATAACTTCGGTGTTTTTGAAGCTAGAGAATTCGGATTTGGTACGAATGCTATTTTTGGCAAAATAATACAACCTACCGAATTGCATAACGATCAGCCGACTATATTTTATAGCTGCCATATAACTGAACGATCGGAGATGGTATTTGGTAAAAATACCAACTTTGGTATTTTTGAAGATGAAAGCTTGGTACTTTGTTTTAGATTTTTTATTGTAATAAATTGGTTATATTATGATATTCTTATAAGGATCGGCCAATTTAATCCGATGTTTGCGATATATATCCGGTTTTAACTGCAAGGGTATATCAACTTCGGCTCCGCCCGAAGTTAGCTTCCTTTCTTGTTATTTATTTATTTATTTATTTTTTATTTTTGTAATTTTATACCCTTGCAGAGGGTATTATAATTTTGTCCAAAAGTGTGCAACGCAGTGAAGGAGACATCTCCGACCCTATAAAGTATATATATTCTTGATCAGGATCACCTCCTGAGTTGATATGAGCATGTCCGTCTGTCCGTCTGTCTGTCTGTTTCTACGCGAACTAGTCTCTCAGTTTTAAAGCTATCGTCTTGAAACTTTGCACACACCCTTCTACAATTGCTTTCCTTTGGGAATCCCTAGACGTGATCCCCACGATCCCCAAGTGAATAGTAGGAAGGCATAAATTGTCCTTCCCGATTAAGAACCGAGGAGGGTAGTAAATGGCAGTGATTGAAAGGATTCCGTTGCTCGACTGAAGTTGTATCGATGTGGCCTGCAAGATGTTTGTTGCAAACTTTTTGTAAAAATGGTGCTTAATGCGTTCTCTGATTAAAACTCAAGTTGTGCCGTGGGCTTTCCCATCTGGATGATCTGTGCGGTAGACTGTAAAGCCTCTTATTTGAAAGTTGTATTCGCTTGACGCATGCGACTCTTTAACTCCTTGTACACCATACATCCTCTATAGTTTGCCGTATGGTTGCCTCCGAAGTTTCCAAATTTATTCACGGTACTATTCTTGTTTGTAGTACAGTAAGCGGAGTTGTGGGCGTCCCCGCATACTACACAGACAGCCCGAAGTGTGCAGTATGACCTGGTGTGTCCATACTCTTGTCAATTAGTGCATTGCACTGGACCCTTTATGCAGCTCTTCAACAGTGATTTTCCGATGCAACAGATATTGCAATTTGTAGATTGGGTGGACTTCGTTCTTCTCCAGCGACCTGCTTTCTGGCTCGAGCTCGACCTTAAAGAGGGGTTGTGGCTTTTTATCTTTATTCCCAATCCCTTGTCTTTAAGGGCGGTTTTTATTTCCGCGGTGGTAACATCGGGTTCAATTCCCTTTACTACCACTTGTAGGCCCTTACTACCTTTCAGCTGCTACGTGTTTTTCCAGCTGGTGAGTTTTTCTGAGCAATGTCCAGATATTTGGTCACGATTCAGAAGTGCTCTTCAGTCGTGGTTTGCACCTTTGTTTAATGGATGTTCGCTTTGTTAAGCGGGACAAGTGAAAGTTGTCACCGTTTCCGATCAATGCCGCAATTTTGTTGACCAGGGCACTCGAGCTTTTCTCCCTAATATAGATTGGAGGGGGCTTTTGGATCCATTAAGTATTAAATCATTTGCTAAACACCATTTGTCATTCGGCAAAGGCCTGATCAGAGGACGCCGATGAATTTTCAAATGTAAGCAGAGGTGGAAAAGATACATGTTTACGCTTAGTGTTAACAAAGTTATAAAACTGCTAAGGATCCTGAGTAAATTGTATCCGGCAGCGACGAATATAACATTCAGCATTATGCACTGTAAGATTTGACCAAGCTAGTAGATATCTTGAAAAATCTATACTACTGGAGGTTTTTTTATACTTAAGTAAGAGCCTAATTTTCGTAGTCCTAAGTTCGTGAGGCACCTTTTAAGCCAAGGAAAATTTGTTGAAGCGGGCGGATATTTCCATGGCACACATGATTCCGAAAAGAGTCATGAATATGGTAAAATTTTACTAAGGTGACATTTACATCGGTGCATGCCAGAATGGGTGTGGCCAGGCATATATCGACTTTTAACGTTAATTTAACTTACCCCCAATTTAGATAGCAAAAATTGCTTCCAGGTAATCTCCACATATTCTATTGGCTTCCGATATGTGCATTTTATAACTAAAAAAGTCCTTAAAACAGGACAAAAAAAAGGTTTAAAATCTAGGGCCAGACCCCTATGTATGTATTTTGTACGGAAACATACGGATTTTACATAGGATATTTGTTTTCATGCATTTCGTCATTATTAAAGATCTTATTGCTTATTCTTTTTTTTTCTCTTTTTTGTTTTGTTTCTATTTGTGAGTCAGTTATCGATAAAACGCTGAACAGAAAAACACTACTGTCAGAGCTGAAAAACTTTTTTCGCTGCAATTTTTCGTTTGCTTGTTTCATTTTTGACAATCATGAGTGATTAAGTGGAATTCATTTATAATACGCGATTTATCAGCGGCGTCGCAAAACTCGCTTTTACTGCCTTAAATGTACGAATCCGGTGTGTCAACAACATTCGAAAATCGAATATATATGCTTCGCATGCCTTCCCCAGAAGACATGACGAAATTTGATGTTATGCTTAACTACAAAACTCATTACTATTCCATTTCTTTTGTATTAAAAACTTTGTTTTGGCTCATAATAAATAATAAAAATGAACGAATGAAAAAGTTGTTTTCTCTAACATTCCGTATATTTTTGCAAGTTTATTTTTCCTCACAGTACCTACTCTTATCTAAGTCGAAATAAAATAAACTGGTCAGAAATAAAAATTTTAAATAAAAATATAAAGATAAAATTTCGATCGCATGCAACTCTAATTCCCATACAAATGCATTTAAACGTGTAGGGGTCTGGCCAGGCACCATGTGCGTGGAATAAGGTTTTAAAATATGTGCGTGTACGAGGGTTAAATAAGTCGATAAGACTATTAAGTTTGTGAAAAACAGCTATACGGAAACAGCGAATCTTATTTATCACGATTGAAACCTCAAGGGTGGGGTGATATGGATCCTCTGGGGTTGAATGGGGAAAGCTCTGGAAAGAGTGGTCACATCAAAATCAGATACAAAACATAAGTCTAAAAGCCGACCTAACGAATTTCTGACATGGTTAATTTGACCTAGGGACATTTCAAACGTGCTCTCGGTGAAGCAATTCATGGTGCGTGATAAGTGATAAAGATGGTGAGTTATCAACATTAGATGACTTTAGTTCTGAAAAAAATAAAGTCAACCATAGCTACAAGCTGGTCATGATCGGTCATAGGATTAAAAACTGATTGAATATCGGACAAATGATGCCAGTATGTGGGCGGTTCAGACAAAGAAGGCATATATGAACAAGAAATGTATAAAGATTTAACGGACAAAATGATTTTAATAAAAATAAACTCTATGTCATCAAGCTCTTGTGATTTCGCCTCTTTTGAAGCAAATTGTTAGTTTACGAAATGTGGACTCCACCTCCACTTCGCAGAGGTCTATCACTTCTAAAAGTGGTATACTTACTTGGAAAAACTTTGGAGCTAAAGATTTCCGACTTTAACCAAGTTACTGTAAAGGCTATAATATGAAATGCAAAAAGAAAACTATCAGAATATAGTTTAGAGAGTTTGTTACGTAGCCACCAAGTATTCTGATAGGAAAGTGTTAAAAACGATATTAGTTTATTGGGAAGAGAAGAAGAGAAGAGAAAATTAAGAATATGTATAAAAAAACAAGAAAGGAAAGCTAACTTCGGGCGGAGCCGAAGTTGATATACCCTTGCAGTTAAAACTGGATATATATCGCAAACATTGGATTAAATTGGCCGATCCTTATGAGAATATCATAATATAACCAATTTATTACCATAAAAAATATAAAACAAAGTACCAAGCTTCCATCTTCAAAAATATTTTTACCAAATACCATTTCCGATCGTTCAGTTATATGGCAGCTATAAGATATAGTCGGCCGATCGTTATGCAATTTGGTAGGTTGTATTAACTGACAAAAAATAGAATCTGTACTTAGTTCCAGCTTTTTATCTTTAAAAACACCAAAGTTGGGTAATTTCCGATTGTTCAGTTATATGGCAGCTATAGGATATAGTCGGCTGATACTTATGAAATTTGGTAGGTCGTATTATTTTGCATTCGTATTATTTTGCAAAAGTAGCATTCGTACAAAATCTGAACTCTGTAACTCTAAAAACACCAAAGTTATACCATTTCCGATCAATCAGTTATATGGCAGCTATAGGATATAGTCGGCCGATCCCGGCCGTTCCGACTTATATACTGCGTGCAAAGGAAAGAAGGGTGTGTGCAAAGATTCAAGACGATAGCTTTAAAACTGAGAGACTAGTTCGCGTAGAAACGGACAGACGGACAGACGGACAGACGGTCATGCTCATATCAACTCAGGTGATTCTGATCAAGAATATATATACTTTATAGGGTCGGAGATGTCTCACTGCGTTGCACACTTTTGGACAAAATTATAATATCCTCTGCAAGGGTATAAAAAGAAAGGAAAGCTGTAAGGGAGCGTAGAAGGTTCAAAGGGTACTAGCGCCACCTAGCGAGCGGTAGCCGTTACAAGTGGCAACATTATATTCTAGTTTATCGGTAATCTGCAAGACTTCATTTGCGTTAATATTAAGTTTCCCACTAATCCCAGCTCTAGCCCCGGCAGGAGGCCATTGCTAAATGCACCATGATTTCTTTACTTGACCGTATCTTGACCTGAAAGGTTGCTTGAAAAGAAAGGTCCAAGGCTGCCCTAAAAGGAATAGAGAGGTTGGATCCGATCTTGTCCCGATCCGCGTCTCTTTTTTTTGGCGAGTGACGAGGCTTTAAAGTGTGGAACAGTGGACAGTAGAAGCGTTCTGGCCTGATTCTGGTCCTATTACATATTGTTTTCCCCGACCCCTAAGGGTATGTTCGATTGGGTGCAGAGCAAAGCAAACGATATTCGTTCTCAGATCTCAGATTAGATCTCACACAAACATTTCTTTTATTTTATCTCAGGTAGGGAAAGACGGCTTCAAATAATCTCCGTTTACCTCTGCCTTGGAGACAAAAGCAACGAGCAGAGCAAGGTTGATCCCCGCTCCAAGAAGCTCAGTTTATCTTCGACGAGGTCTTCATACGGTTCGGCGGGTACATGAGTACAAGTGTGGTGAGGAGGGGAAAACTCCCCTAAAACCACATGAAAATCTAAAGGTTTTAAAATCTCAAAAAAACTTAAATCTTTTTCGGGAAATCGAAGTTTTTTTTTATTTATTTCAAAGTGTCCCAACCAATGTTGAAGAATTACGCATAACGAAATAATAAAAAAAACCCCCCTTTACAGTTAACAGCAAGTAATAATGTAGTAATGTAAAAACTCAATTAGAGGGCAAAAGAAAGAAACAAAAAAATTATGCATAAGAAATTGTAAAATAACTTATCAGTAGGGAGATCTAAGAGAATCATCTAAAGGAGGCTTTGCAAAAAAAAAAAAGTTTTTAAGTTTTTGTGTGCGCAAAATGTCGGTTGCTTGTGTGTTTCCAGATATTTTATTTGTTGCCAATTCTTTTTGCATTTGATTACCAAAATTTACAGCACTACCGCCAACGAATGGAAGCGCTTTCATCATTGGACTTATTAAGGTGAGCCATGTTCAACCGTTTAATTTATTTTTAGGCATGTTCCAACTTTTGATTTTTTTTATTTTTTTGCTACAGAAATTTTTGCTACACGATCACATGAATAAATAAATACAATTACTCTCCCACAAAAAAAATTTTTTTGAATTATAATTCAATTATAACTATATAATTAATTATAATTATAATTAATAATTATTAAACAGAAAGCAAATATTGAATTGAATTGAAATGAAAACAATAACAAAATTAAATATTGAATTGAAGTAAATAGAAATTAAAACAATAACAAACACTTATATCTAATTTTTTTTTTTGTATAATTTATCCCCCAAGTTTGTATATACACGTTTAAGATACACGTTTATTTTAGATTATTTTATGAGCCGTTCAAATGTATATCCTATCCTTACTTTTATTATATAAATAAACCGATATTGTCAGACTAATGTCTGAGTAAATAACCCTGTTTAACTCCATGCTGACCGTCATAGGTCAGCCGTCATAGGTTCAAAATATTAAAAGGGGCCTAATGCGTTATTTTATCGGAAGAACATTGGCCATGGAGGGCTAATAACACCCCCGTTCACATCTAGGGCGGGGTATGTCTAGTGAGGAGTTCTATTTCTTTTTCTTACCTATTTGCACGCGACAAATTTGAATTATCTAAAATAAAATGAGCACCAGTAATCTGTGTCCTATGAAGAACAGCACGACATTTGCTGACGAGATGTAGCCGGATTTCAACGAGTGCGGGATTATCAGGTTGCAAGACCACCAGCTCAACGTTGTTCGTGACAAAGCTTAGTTAAAATCTTGAAGTTAAAACCGGATAGCTTAGTTAGTTACAAAGTTAGTTAGTGTTTGGAAACTATCGCTTAGGTATTAAGTTTAGCTCATATTGTCATCTTTATAGTTTTGACTTAAGATCCAAACAATGTATACCCACTAGAAATAAACAGAACCTATGGCAACATTCCCAATTTTCGTCAAGTACCAATTAGACAGCGAAACAAGCAAGAACAATAAAATATACAGTCCACGATTAAAAAGGCTCTACGCATTTAGGATCATTGTTTGGTCCTTCGAGCCGGATGTTTTTGGTGTTTTCTGTAATTGGTAACGGTAATTGTTCTTCAATGGAGCAATTAAAAGCATTGGTGAAGGGACGAGCCAGACTCAAGGCCAATATCACACGGAGCTTGGCTTGGGCTGAGGACGCGCACCAATCAAACGCCACACCGGCGGAGGTTGGCGAAGGTCTTCGCGGCTGGAGCATCTCAACACAGCATGGAAAGAATTCATTCGATTTGGTGATGAAATAGCTGTTCTAGACGAAGTAGATGGCTATGTGGATCCGGAGCCCGACAACGCTTTCTACGAGGGAAAGAATCTACGGGCGCATTCATTACTTTTGGCGATGGGAGGTACAAGACTTAGCCCATCCACTGTGAGTAGCGAGAACGGTAGCAACGGGCTGCAAATCAACAATGACGCAATAATCAGTTTGCTACAACAACAACAACAATTGTTCGAACAGTTGGCAGCCGATCGAGCCACTGCACAATTGCCAATACCTACAAGAGGTGACGTCAGTGCGGCGAATTCAGGTACCGCACAAATCGTAGAGGCATTAGGTAGAGGCATCACAAATCGAAATATGAAATATATAATCGTCCACGGCACATCGTGAATTCATTTATGGAGCAGTTTATGAAGCTGCCAACAACGACAAGGTCTGATGCAGCAAGCTTGCGAAAGGTGTCAGACGGCGCAAACGAAATCGTGCGTTTGGATGCCATTGAGGAAACAGGACGAGACTGTTGGATCATCTACCTGGCGTTGGAAAAACTGGACGCAGGTACTCGACGAAGGTGGATCGAACGCAGTGTGGAGTCAGACTCACCCACACTAGAGGAATTCCTCAAATTCTTGGATGCGCGTTGCGAGGAGCTCGAGTTAAGCAAACGCGAAACAACTGGAGGGAAAACGACAGTCTCTATTGGTGACATAACAAATAAGGTCGCACATTCGTTGGTTGCGCTTGATGGAAACAAGTGCAGCAAATGCTATTCCACAGAACATCGTCTGTATGCGAGGAGCTCGAGCTAAGCAAACGCGAAACAACTGGAGGGAGAACGGCAGTCTCTATTGGTGACAAAACAAAGAAGGTCGCACATTCGTTGGTTGCGCTTGGTGGAAACAAGTGCAGCAAATGCTATTCCACAGAACATCGTCCACAATTTTTGGATATGTCTGCAGGACAGAGAATCTCGTTTGCTAAAGAGAAATCTCTATGCTACAATTGTCTGAAACCTGGTCATGGGGTCAGAAGATGCAAATCAACGTTCAACTGCAGACAATGTAAAGCTCAACACCATACACTATTGCATCTGCAAGGTACGCAACACGTAATTGGTACAATCGCTCAAGCTGGTGAGGATCAGGATGATCCCAACTCACACATCTCACCGGTGACTATTAGTCACATAGCACAAACTGAAGGTTCCGCAGCAATTGTATGTGCACAAGGCACTGCAAGTTCAACACAATCAAATGGATGGAACAGAAGGACCCAGCTCACGGCTATGGTCAACGTTCAAAACGCTAACGGGGATTTGGTAGCATGCCGACTCCTTTCAGACACAGGCTCAGAACTGTCATATATATCTGAACGCTGTATATACGCACTTGGTTTGGCTCGTACGCCTTCCCGCATATTGGTCACGGGAATTTTATCAGTTAAAGCAGACACAACAAGGGGATGCAGCACCCTACGCATCCAATCCCGTATATCAGAGGATCAACTGGTAGTCCAGGCTCACGTGCTTGGAAAGATCACCTCATCACTGGAAAGGCAGAGCATCGACGCGTCTGCACTACAAGTCTTTAACGATCTACAACTAGCAGATTCACAATTCAGCACAAGTGGCCCAGTCGATATTCTTTTGGGCAGCGAGCATGTTTGGAGTGATATTACTGGGAGAAAGATATTTGACAACAAAGGCAAGCTAATCGCTATTTCATCAATTTTTAGATGGGTGATCACATCACTGTTTGCACCATGGGCGAGCAACACTACGGCTCTCACAACAACAATCGACATTGACGCCACTCTCAGACAATTCTGGGAGCTAGAAAGCATTCATCGCAAGGCAGAAGTTCAACCTGAGGACGAAGAGGTCGAGAAACACTTTCTCAACACACACAGTCGAGACGAAAATGGCAAATACATCGTGGAGCTTATTTTTACATCATCAGATCCTGAATTCGCAAATACCCTTCAAGGAGCTTTGCAGCGGTTCAAATCGGTTATTTGTGTGCGGTTCCGTATGCACAAATACGTATTTTCAGCGGACATAGTAAAAATGTTCCGTCAAATCTGGGTGAGCGAAAAACATAGAAACTTTCAGAGAATAGTATGGCGAGAGGATCCATCAGATCCCATCAAGCACTTCCAACTTTGTACGGTGACGTATGGAACATCATGCGGACCATTCCTAGCAGTTCGAGTACTGGACTGGCTGCTGACCCCCAGAAGAAGTTCCCAACTGCGGCAAAAATCTTGATGGAAGACTTCTTTGTGGACACTGGATCCAATAGTGAGGATGAGCTGCGACGCAATCGGGACGAACTCGTCCATCTGATGTCCTGTGCTAAGCTAGAGCTCGGGAAATGGGTATCGAATACCAAATACATTGTATCGGAGTATAACACGGATTCCTCACATTTATCGGTAAAGGTTCTAGGGCTGCATTGGCACCCTAAGGAGGACATATTGTCTTACAATGTGAATCTAGCAAAGAGTCCAAGCTGCACCAAGAGGCAAGTGCTGTCGGATGTGTCACGCATATTCGACCCTCTCGGTCTATTAGCACCAACCGTAGTTCAATTCAAAATACTATTTAAAAAACTCTGGCTGTTGAATTTGAATTGGGACGACTACCGAACAAATTAGCCGACAAGTGGCTCAAATGGCGAGCAGATTTAGAAACCTACCACAATTCCAGATACCACGCTTGGTCGAGAGCGACACCGAAAAGATCGAATTGCACGGATTTTCTGACGCATCCACGAAAGCATATGCAGCCGTAGTGTACAGCCGAATGGTTATGGACGATGGAACCATTTTGGTAGTCATACTTGCAGCAAAAACAAGGGTGGCACCTTTAAAACAACAATCTCTGCCACGCCTGGAACTGTGCGGTGCACTTCGGTGCAATCCATCAAGGCTGGATTAAAACACAAGGATTTGACAATCAATGCGTGGAGCGACTCCACAATAGTCCCATCATTGCTAGCGTACTCACCAACCCAACTAAAGACGTTTGTTGGGAACTAAAGATCTGCATGAATAATCAAAGCAGCCTTTGGCACTCTCACTCTAAGTTCTGACTGACTGAGTGAGACATTGAGTTAAACGGATTTGGCAAATGTGGTAAAGGCATGAGTAGAAAATTTACTCTACCGAACGGCGACGCAATACACGAATGAGTTTCGCAACCGAATACTCGGTTAATTGTGCGTCGCATTTGCAACGTCAAATTTATTACGAGTTTGTTTTTTTATTTTTGTTTTGCTTTTCAATACAAGACATAGAAAAATATAAAGGCATGGATTAATTATTATATATTGTATGTATGTCATTTATTTATTTTATTTTTATTTTTTTATTTGTTTTATTTATTTTGCGTGCAACGCAGTGAAGGAGACATCTCCGACCCTATAAAGTATATATATTCTTGATCAGGATCACCTCTTGAGTTGATATGAGCATGTCCGTCTGTCCGTCTGTCTGTCTGTCTGTTTCTACGCGAACTAGTCTCTCAGTTTTAAAGCTATCGTCTTTGCACACACCCTTCTTTCCTTTGCACGCAGTATATAAGTCGGAACGGCCGGGATCGACCGACTATATCCTATAGCTGCCATATAACTGATTGATCGGAAATGGTATAACTTTGGTGTTTTTAGAGTTACAGAGTTCAGATTTTGTACGAAAGCTATTTTTGGCAAAATAATACGACCTACCAAATTTTATAAGGATCGGCCGACTATATCCATAGCTGCCATATAACTGATTGATCGGAAATGCTATAACTTCGGTGTTTTTGAAGCTAGAGAATTCAGATTTGGTACGAATGCTATTTTTGGCAAAATAATACAACCTACCAAATTGCATAACGATCAGCCGACTAAATTTTATAGCTGCCATATAACTGAACGATCGGAGATGGTATTTGGTAAAAATACCAACTTTGGTATTTTTGAAGATGAAAGCTTGGTACTTTGTTTTAGATTTTTTATTGTAATAAATTGGTTATATTATGATATTCTTATAAGGATCGGCCAATTTAATCCGATGTTTGCGATATATATCCGGTTTTAACTGCAAGGGTATATCAACTTCGGCTCCGCCCGAAGTTAGCTTTCCTTTCTTGTTATACCCTTGCAGAGGGTATTATAATTTTGTCCAAAAGTGTGCAACGCAGTGAAGGAGACATCTCCGACCCTATAAAGTATATATATTCTTGATCAGGATCACCTCCTGAGTTGATATGAGCATGTCCGTCTGTCCGTCTGTCTGTCCGTCTGTTTGTCCGTTTCTACGCGAACTAGTCTCTCAGTTTTAAAGCTATCGTCTTGAAACTTTGAACACACTCTCTTTCCTTTGCACGCAGTATATAAGTCGGAACGGGCGGGATCGGCCGACTATATCCTATAATGGCTTTGTATTAGGCTTCCCCTCCCCACCCACCCCTTTTCTTTTTTCGGGTCTGGGGGAGATGGGGTAAGTTGTTTCTCATTGGCAGGAGAGATTTTTTCTCAACAAATCGGCCGTGCATTATTTTTTTTCATCGGTTGCACCCCTTTAAGACTGGCGCGGCGACATAGCGCAGGTATTGACATTGGAGGCATCGCCATTGCCATTGTAAAGTTTCACATGAGTAATGCAGGGAGGAGTAAATTGGCTAGGTTTCTCCACCCGTAAGATAATGGGATAAAGACCCGGTTTAACCTTATGATTTTTGGAGTCACATAAGTTTGTGAGTCGACTACTGGCGACCGTTTTAAGTTTTTTGCCATATAGTTTTTTTGCCTATAGCTGCCATATAACTGATTGATCGGAAATGGTATAACTTTGGTGTTTTTAGAGTTACAGAGTTCAAATTTAGAGAGTTCGGATTTAGTACGAATGCTCTTTTAGACAAAATAATAGAACATGCTAAATTTCATAAGGATCGGCCGACTATATCCTATAGCTACCATATAACTGAACGATCGGAAATCACCCAACTTTCGTGTTTTTGAAGATAGAAAGCTGGAACTTAGTACAGAATCCATTTTTGGTCAGGTAATATAACCTACCAAATTGCATAACGGTGGGCCGACTATATCTTATAGCTGCCATATAACTGAACGATCGGAAATGGAATAACTTTGATGTTTTAAGAGTTAGAGAGTTCGACTATTTCTTATAGCTGCCATATAACTGATTGATCGGAAATGCTACAACTTCGGTGTTTTTAAAGCAAGAGAATTCGGATTCGGCACGAATGCTATTTTTGGCAAAATAATACAACATTCCGAATTTCATAAGGATCAGCCGACTATATCCTATAGCTGCCATATAACTGAACAATCGGAAATTACCCAACTTTCGTGTTTTTGAAGATAGAAAGTTGGAACTTCGTACAGATTCTATTTTTGGTCACTTAATAAAACCTACCAAATTGCATAACGATCGGCCGACTATATCTTATAGCTGCCATATAACTGAACGATCGGAAATGCTATAACTTCGGTGTTTTTAAAGCAAGAGAATTCGGATTCAGCACGAATGCTATTTTTGGCAAAATAATACAACATTCCGAATTTCATAAGGATCAGCCGACTATATCCTATAGCTGCCATATAACTGAACAATCGGAAATTACCCAACTTTCGTGTTTTTGAAGATAGAAAGTTGGAACTTCGTACAGATTCTATTTTTGGTCACTTAATAAAACCTACCAAATTGCATAACGATCGGCCGACTATATCTTATAGCTGCCATATAACTGAACGATCGGAAATGGTATTTGGTAAAAATACAAACTTTGGTATTTTTGAAGATGGAAGCTGGGTACTTTGTCCAGTTTCCAGTTTAACTGCAAGGGTATATCAACTTCGGCTCCGCCCGAAGTTAGCTTTCCTTTCTTGTTTATTTATTTATTTTTTATTTTTGTAATTTTATACCCTTGCAGAGGGTATTATAATTTTGTCCAAAAGTGTGCAACGCAGTGAAGGAGACATCTCCGACCCTATAAAGTATATATATTCCTGTCAGGATCACCTCCTGAGTTGATATAAGCATGTCCGTCTGTCCGTCTGTCTGTCCGTCTGTCTGTCCGTCTGTCTGTTTCTACGCAATCTAGTCTCTCAGTTTTAAAGGATCGGCCGACTATATCTTATAGCTGCCATATAACTGATTGATCGGAAATGCTATAACTTTGGTATTTTTAAAGCTAGAGAATTCGGATTTGGTACGATTGCTATTTTTGGCAAAATAATTCAACATGCCAAATTTTATAAGGATCAGCCGACTATATCCTATATCTGACATATAACTGATTGATCGGAAATGGCATAACTTCAGTGTTTTTCGAGCTAGAAAGTTGGGATTTTCTATGAATTCTATTTTTAGAAAAATAATACGACTTATCAAGTTTCATATGGATCGGCCGACTATATCTTATAGCTGCCATATAACTGAACGATCGGAAATGGTATTTTTACCAACTTTGGGGTTTTTCAAGATAGAAGTTTGAGCTTTTTTTTAGATTTTGTCTTGTAATTTATTGGTTATATTATGATATTCCCATAAGTATCGGTCAACTATATCCGATTTTAGCGATATATATCCTGTTTTAGCTGCAAGGGTATATCAACTTCGGCTCCGCCCGAAGTTAGCTTTCCTTTCTTGTTTTTTATTTATTTATTTATTTTTTATTTTTGTAATTTTATACCCTTGCAGAGGGTATTATAATTTTGTCCAAAAGTGTGCAACGCAGTGAAGGAGACATCTCCGACCCTATAAAGTATATATATTCTTGATCACGATCACCTCCTGAGTTGATATGAGCATGTCCGTCTGTCCGTCTGTCTGTCTGTTTCTACGCGAACTAGTCTCTCAGTTTTAAAGCTATCGTCTTGAAACTTTGCACACACCCTTCTTTCCTTTGCACGCAGTATATAAGTCGGAACTGCCGGGATCGGCCGACTATATCCTATAGCTGCCATATAACTGATTGATTGGAAATGGTATAACTTTGGTGTTTTTAGAGTTCAGATTTTGTACGAATGCTACTTTTGGCAAAATCATACGACCTACCAAATTTCATAAGGATCAGCCGACTATATCCTATAGCTGCCATATAACTGAACAATCGGAAATTAACAAACTTTGGTGTTTTTAAAGCTAGAGAATTCGGATTCGGCACGAATGCTTTTTTTAAATAAATAATACAATTTAATTTTTAAATAATACAATAATACAATAATAATAAATAATTTTTAAATAATACAACATGCCAAATTTCATAAGGATCAGCCCACTATATCCTATAGCTGCCATATAACTTAACAATCGGAAATTACCCAACTTTCGTGTTTTTGAAGATAGAAAGTTGGAACTTCGTACAGATTCTATTTTTGGTCAGTTAATAAAACCTACCAAATTGCATAACGATCGGTTGACTATATCTTATAGCTGCCATATAACTAAACGATCGGAAATGGTATTTGGTAAAAATACAAACTTTGGTATTTTTGAAGATGGAAGCTTGGTACGTTGTTTTATATTTTTTATGGTAATAAATTGGTTATATTATGATATTCTCATAAGGATCGGCCAATTTAATCCAATGTTTGCGATATATATCCAGTTTTAACTGCAAGGGTATATCTACTTCGGCTCCGCCCGAAGTTAGCTTTCCTTTCTTGTTATAACTTAATTTGATGCTCTGTCTGCCAGGAACGACCAGAATATCAACTTCGGCTCCGCCCGAAGTTAGCTTTCCTTCTTTGTTATAACTTAATTTGATGCTCTGTCTGCCACGAACGACCAGAATGCCAAAATTTCATTCGAATACTCGAAACATTTACTCTGCATTCACTCATTCTATCCATTACGCTTTGGTTTAAATTTTACTCATTTCGCATACAACGAAAACAACCCTTACCAATGCGCAATTCTCTTTGTTGAAACCGGAACGCCGAATTGCGACTTAAGCTTATTGTACTCAAATAACCAAAAATTTTGAGTGCAATCATGCAGACCTCTATTGGGAACCGCACCGCCGAGATCTTGGAAACCATACCTAAGCATGCATGGCGGCATGTGGACTCAAAATCGAACCTAGCGGATTGTGCATTCCGGGGCTTAGGAATATCCGAGCTCATTGACTTCCAATTGTGGCGGAAGGGTCCTTCATGGCTGAGGGACCAGGATCAATTTTTGGTAAAGTTGAACAATTCTCAAACTTTTGAACTGTTCTTCACTTTCAGACAAACGCATACAAAGCGAGATCAAATCTAACTGCCTTGCTGCGCAAGTAATTGTCACAACGGACAATTCTTTGGATAAGCTTCTAAATCGCAACTCATCTTGGCTGAAGCTTATACACACGCTCGGTTATGTTTTGCGATTCATTCATAGCATCAAACACCCGTCTTCAAAACGAACATCAACTTCTTTCACCTTTGACGAGATCAAGTCGGCAAGAATTCGATGGCTGCAACACGCTCAAGCTGGTTTTCAACAGGACTTCCAGCTACTACTCGCTAACAAGCCTCTAGGAAACCAATCAAAATTGGTAAATCTCTCACCGTTCATCGACAAGGACAATCTGCTTAGAAAGGGAGGACGAATCCAACACTCACAGTTGTCGGCAGAGGCAAAACATCCCGTTTTACTTCCAAAGGCTCATCGGATCACCTTCCTGATAATATCTCTCTTCCTCTAATATCTCTCACCTTCCTCATCTCTCTTCGTCTTTGTCCGGCAACGACATTGGATTTTCGGCGCACGGAACCTGATACGCAAAATCACACACAACTGTTTGGCGTGCTTTCGACAGAGACAACATACAATGCATCAACGTATGGCAGATTTACCCAGTGTACGTATAACGCAAGCACTGCCATTCGTAAACACTGGTTGCGACTATGCAGGACCAATTCTTCTGAAGGACGCTAAGGTGCGCAAGCCGCGCATCTGCAAGGGATACATATGCCTATTTGTATGTATGGTTACGTCGGCGATCCATCTAGAACTGGCGGCATTGAAACGATTTTTCTCTATACGAGGCAAATGTACACGCATGTACAGCGACAACGGAACAAATTTCATCGGAGCCAGGCGATCCCTGGATGAAATGCAGCAGCTACTGAGCTCAACACAACACAAGGATCACGTAGCGAACTCGCTAGCAGACGAAGGTATCCAATGGACCTTCATCCCACCTCGTGCTCCGCATTGGTGAGGAAAGTGGGAATCAGCAGTTCGATGTGTCAAACTGCATCTTCGACGATTTTGTTCAGATTTTGTACGAATGCTACTTGTTGCTACGAATTGGCAAAATAATACGACCTACCGAATTTCATAAGGATCCGCCGACTATATCATATAGCCGCCATATATCTGATTGATCAGAAATGTGATAACTTCGGTGTTTTTAAAGCTAGAGAATTCGGATTTGGTACGAATGCTATTTTTGGCAAAATAATACAACGTGCCAAATTTCATAAGGATCAGCCTACTATATTCTATAGCTGCCACATAACTGAACAATCGGAAATTACCCAACTTTGGTGTTTTTGAAGATAAAAAGCTGGAACTAAGTACAGATTCTATTTTTGGTCAGTTAATACAACCTACCTTATGAATCCTTATGAAAATTGGTAGGTCGTATTATTTTGCCCAAAGCAGCATTCGTACAAAATCTGAACTCTGTAACTCCAAAAACACTAAAGGTATACCATTTCCGATCAATCAGTTATATGGCAGCTATAGGATGTAGTCGGCCGATCCCGGCCGTTCCGACTTATATACTGCGTGCAAAGGAAAGAAGGGTGTGTGCAAAGTTTCAAGACGATAGCTTAAAAACTGAGAGACTAGTTCGCGTAGAAACGGACAGACAGACGGACAGACGGACATGCTCATATCAACTCAGGAGGTGATCCTGATCAAGAATATATATACTTTATAGGGTCGGAGATGTCTCCTTCACTGCGTTGCACACTTTTGGACAAAATTATAATACAATCTGCAAGGGTATAAAAATGACACTGATTGGGGAAGAAAAGAAACAAATATTACGACAGCGGCGGACTGTTCGGTGAATTTGAAAATTTCCGGAACTAATTCACACCGGCTGGCTAATATTAATTATGCCTTCTTTTTGTCACCACACAATTTCACTGTTCACTTGCGAATTTTTCGCGGATTAATTGCACAAAAACAAATTATGTATGTGTGTATATGTATGTGGGTGCACGTATGCCTCGACCGTTGGCAAGCGGATGGATAACGGAGAGGCCGAAAACGGCGAGGTATATGGGCAGCACACAAAACAGAGACGAATGGAAAAATTTGCAGAATTGTCAGTCGAAGAGTAGAAAATCTCAAACTGCCGTTGTGTCGGACACGGAGGGAAAAACAATCTTGCAGTAGTGTGAACAAAATTTAATGTTCGGATCACTGCTGAAGACCGGCACAGAGACGGAGACGGAAAAAATGTACTTATCTTTTGGCGGAACAATGCCGAGAACTGCTGGTAGAATATATCCAAAATATCCAGGATTTCCAGATAATCCGGCTCGAAAGACCAATGTTTGTAGGGGGGCGCTGCTGCCGCCAAAGATTCCAGAAAAGTTGAAATTTTGAATTAAAAAGTCGGGGGCGTCTTTCAGTGAATTTAACGCGGTCAGCTTTATTGGGCTGCTTACAAGAAATTACTGATCTTAACTTAGAAAGCCTAAACGCTAAACGTAAATATAAACCAGAGCGGACGATCGACGACGGCCGACGAGAGAGGAAGAATGCATAGAGGGGCAAGCGCGGATGCGCTCTTCAGCACGGATGAGCTTTTAAGCGTGGGTGCGGTTTTCAGCGCGGATGCGCTCTTAAGTTCAGCTGAGCGGCACAACGGCCCCTCACCTAAACAGGTTAATAGTTATTTGCCAGCTATAGTTTTCGGGTCAAGCAGCAATCAACTAATTTAAACATAAAAATTAATTATTAACAGATGTTGTTGGTCGCAAGCCGACTCTCTTCGTCCACTCGGCTTTACTAATTCGGCATTAAAAGTTAGCGAGCATTCGCTCAGCCTATTCTGGAAGGTTGGCACCACTTTCGTTGGCGGCCCATATGCGGCCCAAATAAAGATTTATAACGTTTAACTTAATACAAGCTGATTTTTATTTACTGGCATTGAAAATGATCAATGATCCAACAATGGTCATAACTAAAATAATAAAAAAAAATTTCCAAAAGAAAAGGTGCAATAAGAGTAAAAATATCCAAACAAATTTGGGAGATTTCTAAGAAAAAAATTTTTGCTCCTTATGGGAAGAAGCTTTCAAGTTACAAAGCGAGTTCGAATTTTATAAAAATTAATTACTAAATATATAAAAGAAAAACATAGAACCCAAAGCGAATGAAATCTGACTAATGTCACAAAGAATAAAAACTTGTCCACCAGCAGAAAAATAAATAATAAAATATAAGAAAACTTATCCCCTGGACTTGAAGGCCAAAAGAGCCAAAAATAGGCAGGACAAACAAGAAAATATTCAAAAAAAAGGGACCAAATAAAATAAAATAATTTTTATCCATACAAAAAAAATAAATATACTATAAAATATTAAAAAAATATATTCAAATATATGAGACGTATTGATATCCTAAGGCTGACGAGAAGCGCGAGAAAAGCGAAGCGAAGCGATGAGCAAAGCGAGAGTACTATGTATATATAAACAGAACTACCATCTGAGATTTGAAAATGAACGGTAATTAAATCACAAAATGCTACAAAACAATCGAACGCTCTGAGCGAGTTAAAGAGATGCAGCAGGTTGCAAACTGCTCTCTCGCTTTGCTCTAGCTTCATCGCTTGAATTCGCAACTCGCTTCGCTTTTACTCTGAAATATTTCGAGCGATTGCATTTGAAAAAGGTTGCAGTTCTCGCCAAATATTATCACATTGCTTCTTGCGGGCACTCTGACGTCAGCCTTACAAAACAAAAGAAACAAATTAATATAAAGAAAGACCAAATTCTTGTTAAAAATGTGTTGGTTTGTGTAGACGACAGCCAAACCGAAGAAAACAAAGCCATCGTTGTCAATAATGTAAAAATAGTAGACCACAAAAATTTTGAGGATTAACCACGTAAATTCTCTGTGGTTAATAGTTGTCGGGTCAGGCAATGTTTATTTATTAGGCTTAAGTATGTACAAATCGCTCAGTCGCAAGCCGACTCTCTCTCGGCCGCTCGAATAAACGGGCCTTTCTTTAGAGAGTTTTAGCTCCGCTATGTCTCGGTCAGGCCGCCCTCTCCATTATCGAGAGCATTAGCTTCGCAGTGATTAGTCGGGCCGCCCCCTCTCTACATAAAATTGCGTCCCTGCATGCATCATACAGGGTGCGAATAAACATTTACAACGTTTCAGAATTAAATATATATTGCCTTTTCATTTACCAGCATTTAAAAATACCAATGACCAAACATCAATTACTTCTGCATATTCACTTGCCGTACCCGGAAGGGGTTTCTTCGATCGCTCTTGCCAGTTTGCATTTATCTTCGATCTTAGAACTAAAGCTTTCTTCGCGACAAGTGGAAATATAACGGTTAATTCTAAAAATAAATTTTACTTAATAAGTTCATTGAACTATTTATTTCCTATTTGTACATTTAATCGTTTAAAGTTATCTCTATTGCGCTTTAACTATATTCTCCAAGATAAGTCTCTCCAAGCTGTACTCTCTGGGCGTAACCCGTTACATCATAGTGACTGTGGAGTTTATATATTTCATATATTTATCATATATTTCCTGAAATTGGAGGCAGAAAATATTTAGAAATATATGGGCATGCATGCAAGTAGGGCAAGGGCATGTAGGGCATATGATGGCACAGTGGAACGTCGATAAGTGGACTGTATGGAGGAACACAGAAGTTATGTGGTGTAAACAAGAAATAACTAAAATTACGCAAAATAACGTTCGCCAGATTTTCAGAAGACTGATCGTTGATTGGGATGATTCCGACAAAATCTTCACGAATAACAGGAGCTTGGAGATCTTGGATATGGACGTACCGGATACATTGTGATAACTGCTCGGTCCCTGCCCATCATCAGCTCCATCAGCTGATCAGCAAGTCCATCAGCTGTTCTCGTGTCTTCACCCTCCCCTAAAAACCATTCCATCATTAGAGTAGGCATGCACAAGCCTCTTGCAGAACAAAAAAAACTTAAAAGCAACCGGCGTTTAAGTGATGTCGACTGAAATATACCCTGCTCCGTTCTCAGTATATTGTTTTTAATGATTCGTAGAAATATGTACATATATACAAAACATTTCCTTGCTAACACTTAATCTTATTTCTAAATAAATTTAAAATGTGTACCAAAATATTAAAAACAAGAAAGGAAAGCTAACTTCGGGCGGAGCCGCACTTGATATACCCTTGCAGTTAAAACCGCATATATATCGCAAAAATCGGATTGAATTGGCCGATCCTTATGAGAATATCATAATATAAACAATTTATTACAATAAAAAATCTAAAACAAAGTACCAATCTTCCATCTTCAAAAATACCAAAGTTGATATTTTTACCAAAACCATCTCCGATCGTTTAGTTATATGGCAGCTATAAAATATAGTCGGATGATCGTTATGCAATTTGGTAGGTTGTATTATTTTGCCAAAAATAGCATTCGTACCAAATCCGAATTCTCTAGCTTCAAAAACACCAAACACCCGGCCGTTCCGACTTATATACTGCGTGCAAAGGAAAGAAGGGTGTGTGCAAAGTTTCAAGACGATAGCTTTAAAACTGAGAGACTAGTTTGCGTAGAAACAGACAGACGGACAGACCGACATGATCATGTCAGATCCTGATCAAGAATATATATACTTTATAAGGTCGGAGATGTCTCCTTCACTGCGTTGCACACTTTTGGACAAAATTATAATACCCTCTGCAAGGGTATAAATATAACATAACAAATAATATTAATTCTTTCGTCATTTCACCAAATAAGGAATACCTGCATTTTGTTAGGGTACACAGCCTGAAAAGTTTGAAAAATCAAAATTTTGTGCGCTGGCTTGAGCTCATGGCTTGAGCCCCCGTGTACAATCCAAGCGCAGACCAATCTTCTTCGTTGCGCTCCTTTCAGCGACTGAGAAACAGAACAGAATATGAGCGTAAGATGAACGAACGATGAGCGTAAGAGAGCGTAAGAAATCCTCTCTGGGGCCTGTCGCATGAAATTTTTGCGTCCATTTTCGTTGTATGAAATGGGTTGTCTATATCTGTATGGTTAGTGGTTTCAGACTACTGAGCTATACGTTCCTGTTAGGTAAGGTCTCTTCTACTAAAGACTTTTTGATGAACAATCTTAAATATAAAAAAATTTTGAATTCAAAGATTTCCTCCCTGGATCCGTGCCTACTTTCAAGGTATAGTGTTTTTTAACTTTTTATATATTATTTTTGTATTGTTAATTAATAATATATAATTTAAACTGGTCTTTTCATTATTGTTGTGAAAATTGTCGTGCTGACCATGACGAAATGATGTCGTTCATGAGACAGACTAAGATCGGATTTAAAGAGTTGATCACTGGTTTTCGTAAAGTCAATGACCAACTCTCTGCACTTGACATTCAGTTTAGCAGCCTTCAGCTACTAACTGAGTCCCCTAAGCGTAAGAAATCCGCTGTTTGTGATCCGCCTCAGCCTACTCAGTCGTCAATAACGCAGCCGCTCATATCTTTGACCACCCCAAGGGCTAAAACTAAGAACAATTCGCCGACCGAATTTCTCAAGGAAAATAAGCAATTTTCTAATATGTCCTCTTTGGTATCCCTTCAAGTGATACCACAGGTCCTAGTAAATGGAACCCCCGTCAGAGTCACCAAAAAGGGTATGCCACAGTCCGATACTTCCGATACTTTACTCCCTGATACTTCAGAGATTGATATCTTGGCTTATATCAAAGCCAAAACTAAAGCCGATATAAAGGTGGATGACATACATAAATTAAAATATACACATATAAGGCGCACGTCTTCTTTCAAGATTCGGGTGCCCCCGCTGATGTTCAAGACGATTTGTTCACCCAGTTTTTGGCCAGAGAAAATCTTCGTACAAGAACATTAGCCTAATACTGTAAAGCAGTGGTCGGCACGGCCCTATCCCGGGGGCATAGGAAATTTCTCTGCCCGAGCTCTGCCACACACACACAGTATAAATGTGTGAAACGTCATGCTCACAGCCTGCTTTCTGCTATTCGTTACTAATACTAATGCGTTAAAATCATATTAATGTATTTGGGTGCCGACCACTGCTGTAAAGTTAAAAGTTTTAAAACCAGTGGGAGTAAAACTTCCCCATATCGGAACCACGGACCAACCTCCACCTCTTCTTTGTCCACTAACCCAAAAAACTAGTATCTTCACTAACACTTACCTATCAGAATACTAGGGGACTACGTAGCAAACTCCCCAAACTATATTCTGATATTTCTTTCTTTGCATCCCATATTGTAGCCTTTACAGAAACTTGGTTAAAGCCATTGATTACATCAATGTCGTCGTCCTCATCTTCACTTGAGCTTAACACTTCTTCATCTGACGGACCGGAGTCAAATTTTATTGAAATATAAAATTTATTTACTATTGACACTTATTAGGATGTTTCAAATATTTGAAAAACGTTTTTGTGCTATATTTGACCTTATAAACATTTCCTACTACGACACTTTATATAACCAAAAATATGCCATTCAGGGGTGGTAAGATTTTGGAAAAGGATTGTAATGTAATTGTTAAGAGGAGCCCTAAAATAAGAAGGTCGCATTCCAATGAATTCCTTTTAGAAACTCATTTTATTTGGTAAAGTTCTCTAGTAAGTAAGATACATGAAAATCTTAAATATATTTAAAACTACTTAGCTTACTTAGCTGTTTGTCTCTTATTTCATGGGTCCGATCCCTTGAAACTCTAACTTAAGAATTTGTATATAAAATAGTGTTCAATGCTTGAAAATTCTGGAAAGGGCCACAAAAAGAGGTGTAAAATTGATGTGTTTTTTATTAATATTTTTTGAATAAATTTGATGTTACTTTAACCTTTTCTTCGATTATAATTTTTAGTGGACTGTATAAATGTCTATTTTTGTTCTTTTATTTTGTTAATCCATTTTTTTCTTTTAATAATATGTGAAAGTATTTTTTATTTTGAATTTTAATATTTAAGTTTTTATTTGTTTGTGTTCAACCTAAAGCCTAGTACTCTGACGACGAAAATCCGCTGTCACCCGTGTGACAGCGGCCAAACTCCATATAAAAAAAAACGGTGTGAAAAAAGGAAGAAGAAGAAATTTTTGACACCTAGATTTTGCCGGTACTCTGACGACGAAAATTATGGCTATCAAATTGAATGGCGTCGCCGGATCAAAAAAAATCAACAGCTGATTTTGGGGTGTAAAAAGAATTCATTTGATTTCTTTTGATAGGCAAAACATGGAGCGAAAATTGAGAGAAAAAATTTGTTGGACCGAAAAATGTTCGGCCCGCGAGGATAAAGTCAAGCTAATTAATGCGGTCAAGGCGAAGCCCATAATATGGGATTTGACCCACAAGGGGCATTTTAATTCCATAAAATGGCATTGAAATGATTTGTGATTGATTTTGATTTTGATTATGACCCAGTATTCTTTTTCTTATTCAGCTCCTTAGCGGCGAAATACATAAAGAAAACTTCCCTCTCTTTCTCTTAAGCGAACGGTCGTGTTTTTTTGTGCGCACTGCGTTTTTTTATAAATATTGGTAAACCGGTGTTTACATACTTGTGAATTAAACCTTGTGAATCTTAACAATCTTAAAGCCTAAACCGTATCGCTTCGCGAGTGCTGTGGTATATTTGGAGTCGAATTAATAAATTGAATAATTTCAATTCCAAGCATAGCTCAGCTCTGCTTCTTCCCCGGCTTATCTTTATTTCTGCATTTCTCTTTTGCACTATTTAAAGCTCCCGCTTTGGCTTCCTATTTGGCACAGTGGTTCAAGGTATTGTGTTTTTAAACTTTTTAAATAATAATTTTTGTTTTATAATAAATAAAAGTAAAATGGAATTTAAACTTGTCTGTGCCATTAAGTCTTGTAACAAGACAATTTCCTCATCCCAGCCTGCCATCCATTGCTGGCTATGTGAGAACGTCGTACATGCCAAGTGTGCCGGTTTCACTGCA
This sequence comes from Drosophila pseudoananassae pseudoananassae, assembly GCA_018153035.1. Classification (NCBI taxonomy): domain Eukaryota; kingdom Metazoa; phylum Arthropoda; class Insecta; order Diptera; family Drosophilidae; genus Drosophila; species Drosophila pseudoananassae. Next base: position 896,992 of record JAECXR010000022.1, on the reverse strand, counting down.
TCAGTTTCGGATGCCATTTCCCGTAGGTCTGGGATACATTATTGTTGTGAAAATTGTCGTGCTGTGCAAGGCGAAATGAGGTCGTTCATGAGACAGACCAAAAATGGATTTAAAGAGCTGATCACTGGTTTTCGTAAAATCAATGACCAGCTCTGTGCGCTGGACACTCAGTTTAGTGGCCTTCAGCTGCTAAACGAGTCCCCTAAGCGCAAGAAATCCGCTGTTTCTGATCCGCCTCAGCCTGCTCAGCCGACATTAATGCAGCCGCTTATATCTCTGGCCACCCCAAGGGCCAGAACTGAGAAAAATTCGTCAGAATTTCTCAGGGATAATGAGCAATTGTCTGATATGTCCGCCATGGCATCCCTTCAAGTGATGCCACAAGTCCTAGGGAACGAAACCCCCATTAGGGTCACCCAAAAGGGTATTCCACAGTCCGGACCACCGGCACCGACTGATGCTGCAGTTCTAGTACCTGCGGCACCAAAACCCTTACAGGTGATTCCTCCATCAAAACATATATTTGTTTCTCGGCTCGCCCCTGATACTTCAGAGATTGATATCTCGGCTTATATCAAAGCCAAAACAAAAGCCGATATAAAGGTGGAGGACATAAAAAAATTTAAGTATTATTATACAAGGCGCACGTCTTCTTTCAAGATTCGTGTGCCCGCGCTGATGTTCAAGACGATTTGCTCTCCCAGTTTTTGGCCAGAGAATCTTTTCGTCCAAGAACATCAGCCTAGTTCCGTGAAGAAAAAAGTTCAAAAACCAGTGGGAGTGAGACTTCCCAATATCGAAACCACTGACCAACCCTCCACCTCTTCTTTGGCCACTAACCCAAAAAACTAGTTTCCTCACTAACTCTTACCTATCAGAATACTAGGGGGCTACGTAGCAAACTCCCCAAGCTATATTCTGATAGTTCTTTCTTTGCATCCCATATAATAGCATTTACAGAAATCTGGTTAAGTCCGGAGATCTTTAGCTCCGAAGTTTTTCCAAGTAAGTATACCACTTTTAGACGGGATCGATCTCAGCGAAGAGGAGGTGGAGTCCTCATTTCTGTAGACTCTACTCTTGCTTCTGAAGAGGTGAAATCCCATGAGTTTGGTGACATAGAATTTATTTGCGTTAAAATCACTATGTCCGTTAAAGCTTTATACATTACTTGTTCATTTATACCTCCTATGTCTGAACCGCCTACATATTGGCAGCATTTGTCCGCCATTCGATACGTCTCTAACCTTATGACGGATCGTGACCAACTCGTAGCGGTGGGCGACTTTAATATCCCAGAATTAAAGTGGTCCAACGTCGACAACTCACCATCTTTGTCACTTTCAACTTACCATGACTTCACCGCGGGCATGTTTGACATGTCCCTAGGTCAGATCAATCATGTTAGAAATTCGCTATGTCGGCTTTTAGACTTATGTTTTGTATCTGATCCGGATGGTACTGCTCTCTCCAGAGCTTTCCCCCTTTCAACCCCAGAGGATCCATATCACCCCACGCTGGAGGTCTCAATCGAAACCACTCCTGGTATCGATCAGAGGTCTCCGAGCGTGGTAAATAAGATTCGCTGTTTCCGTAAAGCTGATTTTCAGAAACTTAATAGCCTTATAGAAACATTTGATTGGTCTGATATTCTGGCGTGCACTGATCTTAATGTCACTTTAGAAAAATTTTATTTTACTTTAAATAAATTTTTTGACTCATGTGTGCCTTGGAAATATCCGTCCGCCTCAGCAAATCCTCCTTGGTTTACAAGGTGCCTTACTAACTTAAAAAACAAAAAAAATAAGCTTTTACTTAAATATAAAAAAACCTGCAGTAGTGTGGATTTCGCAAGATACCTACTAGCTCGGTCGAATTTTACCGTGCATAACGCTGAATGTTATAGGAATTATATTGACCGCTGCCGGATTCAATTTACTCAGGATCCAAAGCAGTTTTATAATTTTGTAAACACTAAGCGTAAACACGTATCTTTTTCACCCCTGCTTACGTTTGAAAATTCTTCTGCGACTTCGGATCAGGCCATTGCCGATCTATTCGCAGAATTTTTTCAAACAACTTATTCTCCTCCTAAACTGACTGATCAGCCTTACGCATATAACATTCAAGCAGCAAATCTTATTTTCTGTCCGTTTTTTCTGAGAATAACTTATTATCTGGTCTTTTAAGGGTAAAACCCATTTATTCGCCAGGCCCCGACGGAGTACCAGGCTGTGTGCTAAAATACTGCGCCAGGGCTCTGTGCAAACCTCTTCTAAGACTTTTCAACTTATCTTTGGAAACCTCGATTTTTCCCCTTATGTGGAAGGAATCATTTATAATTCCCCTACATAAAAAAGGGAAAAAGTCCGAGGCTGCCAACTACAGAGGCATCTCTAAGTTGTCGGCAATTCCAAAGTTATTTGAAAAATTAATTACCCCTCATTTGCAACACCTTTGCTCTTCGATTATCACTCCTTGTCAGCATGGCTTTATTAAGCGTCGCTCCACCACCACAAACTTATTGGAGTTGACATCCTTTGTCATAGATGGCTTTTGTAAGGGATATCAAACCGATGTAATTTACACAGACTTCAGCAAAGCATTCGATTCAGTTAATCACTCACTCTTGTTGAGTAAACTGAATATGCTGGGTTTTCCTAAAGACCTCTTAACGTGGATCTCCAGCTACCTAGATGGAAGGACACAAAGAGTCTTATTTAAAAACATACAGTCCCGTCTGGTCCGTGCTACATCCGGCGTCCCTCAAGGAAGTCATCTTGGCCCGTTATTATTTACGCTTTTTATAAACGACTTGCCCCCTGCTTTAACGAACTCTCTAGTTCTCATGTATGCAGATGATGTAAAGCTTTGTCTTCAGTACAAATCCATCTCTGCCCAATGCAGTCTTCAGTCTGACCTTGATAACTTTCAAAAATGGTGCTTAGCTAATGATCTAATACTTAATGGATCTAAATGCAAACATATGTCTTTTTATCGTTCTTGCCCTCTGCAAGCTACTTATTCTATTAATGGGATTGCCTTAGAAAAATTGACCCAGGTTAATGATCTCGGCATCCTATTAGACATCAAACTTAAATTTGCCGACCATATTTCCTTAATGGTTAATAAGGCTAAAGGAGTCCTTGGTTTTATCAAAAGGTGGTCAAAAGAATTTAATGACCCCTATATAACTAAAACTCTATTCATTTCTTTGGTCCGTCCTATACTGGAGTACGGTTCATGTGTCTGGAGTCCCCAATATGGAGTACATCAGGACCGCATAGAATCCGTACAAAAGAATTTCCTAACTTTTTCACTTAGAGGTCTAAACTGGGATGCAAATCTTCACCTTCCATCTTATAAGAGTAGACTCTTACTCATAAACTTACCTAGCTTAACAAATCGTAGGACAATGCTCGGTGTAGTCTTTCTGCATAACCTTATTAACGGGGATGTAGATAGCCAGCATTTACTAACACGCTTAAAATTTAACATTCCTAATAGAAGGACTCGAAACTTTAGTCCTCTGTTCCTTAGCCGTTGTAGTTCGACATATGCACTGCATGACCCTTTTAGGGTAGCCGCCAACCGCCGAGGTAAGAGGCGCGAAGAGAGCTTTCTCTTCTTTTAGAGGAAGAGAAAGGAGTCTAGCCGCCAACCGCCGAGGTAAGAGGCGCGAAGAGAGCTTTCTCTTATAGGATCTCTCTTTGCGACACCTTTCTCCGAGTTGTAGCAAACGTGGCTGCCCCCACCAGAATTGCGCAGGTCATGGCAGCTGATCGCAACCAGCTGGCGGGCAGTGTTGGGTAACGCCCTAACGGTGTCTGCCGGTAGAGGGCGCTAGACCCGGATCAAGGGCACCAGGGCTGCCGAACGTCGCAATGACGCGACTACAGGAGCCGCTAGAGGTCGCCAGCGACCCAAAGCAAAGGAAAAGGGTAGCATACCTTTCAGGGCTGCTGCCTCAGGTCCTTTGACCAACATAAAGCGGAAGGGGCTAGAAAACTCTGGCCTGCCATGAGGTGAGGTCATGGAGCCGACCAACTGCCAACCCCTCCGCTACGGCGGTTCACCCACAAAAGGGGCTCTGGCGACCGAGCAGGAGCGGTATAACTCCCATCGGTCCCGCCAGGAGGAAATTCCAGGCGCACCGTTGGAAGGCAGTGCTGAAACACCCAAACCACAGCATGCATTAGCCATGCTCTATCCACTTTCCCCACCCCCCAACCCCCCTATCGAAGAAGGCTAGCGCTCAGCTGAGCCGGAGAATAAAACCCTCGCAGCGTCTGTCCCACATTGGGCGGCTGCGAGGTCTGCGTCTGTACCAAAGTGGTCGGCAGCTTAGACACCTGGCAGTAGGTATAAAATGCGCAACCCCCCCCAATTTGGAATGTCGTCGAAAAACGAAATTACTCCAGGTGGCAGCCACAGAAGTGGAAATCCACCCGTGGGAGAGACCACGGCTAGGGCAAGGATTCTGGAGGCCCTAAACAACATCCCAATCATACCTGACAAGGCGGTGCCTCACTTGGCCGCCCTGGAAAGGAACACTACAAGTGCAGAAGAGCTAAAGAGTGCGAAAACGGGTGACCCGTTCAAAAAGAGCAACAAAATGCGGCGCTCGCCGCTATTCGCGCCACAGGCTGGCAGCTCAGCCGGCACTGGCAGCCCAGCAGCGGTAGAGAAGGAAACGCCAAAGAGGCCACGTGAGATGCTTAGCCCGGACAAGGACCAGAGGGCGGCTCCTCCGAAGAAAAATAAGGCTGGCAGCCCACCGGCAAAAAGCGAAGAATGCCTGACGGAGCTGGGCACGATAGTGAACGAGCTGCTATCGTGGGTCACCGAAAAAAATAAGAGGCATATTTCCGCAATGCAAAGGAGCCTGATAACCAGATTGAAGGACATCCACTCCATTCTGGTCGGAAGTGTTCCAGAGGAGCATGCGCGACCGGCCATCATGCCCAAGCCAGTGTGCCCCAGATGCGAGAGAGCCGGCATCGATACCGCGGAGAAGGAGCAGCAGACCCTTCCGACGAAGGTCTGGACCCAGGACCAGGCTGTGCAGACCGGCAGCATCCCGAACAGCACGGGCCCCTGGAGTGCACGCCGGGACCCGGGCGCCAAAGTAGCAACGGCCAACAAGGCGGCAAGGTCCAAGCCAGCTGTTGCGAACCCGGGTGCCGACAAAGGAAGCGACGGCGAAGAACTCAGGAGAAGGTCCGAATGGACGAAGGCCAAGCCGAGAAATCCCGAGAGGAGACGAGCCAGACCCGACGCCATAGTGATCCAAGCAGCAGGCATGACGTACAGTCAGATCCTAAGCATGGTAACTCGCAGGGAGGACGGGAAGCTTGACGACCTTGGCCCGTGCGTCAAGAAGGTGAGAAAGACAGCCAAGGGCGGGCTGCTACTGGAATTGGCCAGGAAGAAGGAGAACTCCACAAAGGCCCTTAAAGGTTGCATCGAGGAGGTCCTAGGGAGCAAGGCAGAGGTGCGGGCGTACTCGGAGGAGACCAAGGAGTCACTCGTCGAGCTACGAGGACTCGACGCACTAGCTACTTCAGAGGACATCATCGGGGCTATCGCGCAGCAGGCAGCGGTGGACCAAGGCGCCTTAAAGGTAAAGAAGCTGAGAAGCAGTTATGGCGAGACGCAGACCGCTATCGTGGCTTTCCCCGCGAGCCTTGCCAAGACCATCATTGCTCTGGGCAAGGTGAAGGTTGGGTGGTCGGTTTGCCATATGAGGGAAAAGGAGGTCGTGGCTCGCTGCTACAGGTGTCTTGGGATGGGGCACATCGCAAGCGCTTGCAAGAGCTCGAAGGACAGGAGCGACTGCTGCTTCCGCTGCGGAGACTCGGACCACAGGGCGGCCACCTGCAAAAAGGACCCACGATGCTTCTCGTGCGAAGATAAGGGCCGGAAGGATGTGAGGCATCAGACTGGAAGCAGAAGTTGCCCCATGTCAGCGAAAGAAGGTGGACCTAGGACGACAGGATGTTAGTGCTTCAGCTGAACCTGAACCACTGTAGGGCGGCCCAAGATGTGCTGTCGCAGACGGCGAGGGAGACGAAGGCGGACATAGCGCTCCTAAGCGAGCCCCATAGGACTGGCTCGGACAACCGCTGGGCAGTTGACCTTTCGGGGAAGGCCGCCATCTGGAGCTGCGGCGCAACCGGCGCGACAATGCACTCAGTGCACAGTGCGGAGGGATTTGTAAGGGCTCGGATAGGTGGGGCATGGCTGTACAGCTGCTACATGGCACCTAGCCTAACCACCATTGAGTTTGAGCGCATGATGGACTGCCTAGGAAATGACATCAGAGGTCGTTCTGACGTCCTTGTAGCAGGGGACTTCAACGCATGGGCGCAGGACTGGGGCTGCCCGAGGACGAATGCGAGAGGGAGAGTGGTCAGAGAAACCTTTGCCTCACTCGATCTCGTACTGCTGAACGAAGGAAACCAGCACACCTTCAGCAGAGCCGGAGCAGGTTCCATCATAGACCTGACGTTCGCAAGCCCCTCGCTAGCGAATGGCGCTAACTGGAGGATAAGCGGCAGCTTTACGGCCAGCGACCATGAAGCAATATTGTGCTCAATTGGTAACACTCAAGAACGACCGAGGGATCCGAAACCACGAGGCTACAGAGTCGGTACGCTCCAAGCGAGGATCTTCACCGAGGCAGCGCTCGACATTGGCAACATCTTACCAAGCGGAGCCAACGAAATGGCTGATACCCTGGCTGCTAAGCTGGAGGCAGCGTGCATGGCGAGCATGCAGCGGAGAAGCCGCTACCGCAGGAACCACGCTCCCGTTTACTGGTGGAGCGTCGAGATCGGCTCCATCCGAGCTGAGTGCATGAGAGCAAGGAGGCTCATGCAGCGTGCGAGAGGCAGCGACGCCTTTGAGGAGCGGCTCCTAGCCTTCAAGGACCGGCGCAAAGCATTGAAGGTGGCCATCCGAGACAGCAAAAGGAAATGCTTCCTGGAGCTATGCGACTCGGCGGAGGAAAATCCATGGGGCAACGCGTACCGAATAGTGGTGAAGAGGCTGCGCGCAGGAAACCAGTCCCCCACGGACCCGAACGTGCTAAGGACCATAGTGCAAGCACTGTTCCCAGCCGGCAACCAGGTCACCCAGCTTCCCACCCCCCCAGCAGACAATGAAGCGAATGAGGAGGTAACGGAAGAGGAAGTACTGGCCATAGGGAGAGGCCTGGCCCCGAACAAAGCACCCGGCCCGGACTCGGTTCCTAACCGAGCCCTGAAGCTGGCTCTAGCTCTGCAGCCGGGCAGCTTTGCGGAGCTCTACAATAAATGTATCCGCGAAGGCACTTTTCCCACCAGGTGGAAGGTACAGAAGCTCCTGCTGCTCCTCAAGCCAGGGAAACCAAGGGAGGAGGCGTCGTCCTATAGGCCAATCTGCCTGCTGGACGCAACGGGCAAGGTCTTCGAGAGGGTGATCGCGGCGAGGCTCGAAGCTGCCATAGAGGAGGCGGGAGGGCTGTCTCCCAAGCAGTATGGATTCCGGAAGGGAAGGTCAACGGTGGATGCCATAGCAGAGGTGGTCGGCATTGCTCGCAACGCAATATCGGGAACCAGGTGGAAAGGTGGCTCCAAGCAATACTGCCTGATAGTCAACCTGGACATCAGGAACGCCTTCAACACGGCGGACTGGGGCAAAACACTGGCAGCCCTAAGGCGGTTCAACGTTCCCAGTGCCATAATGAACGTCGTCAGTAGCTACTTTAGCTCCAGAGTGCTACTGGTCGACACGGACATGGGCACGGAGTCCTACGACGTTACGGCGGGTGTGCCCCAAGGATCGGTCCTAGGACCGCTGCTGTGGAACATCATGTATGACGGAATCCTGAGGCTGCAGCTCCCAGCGGGATGCGACGTCGTTGGCTTCGCAGACGACGTAGCGTTGGTGATAGTGGCCAAGCACAGGGAGGAAGCGGAGAGAGCGGCGAACAAGGCTATCGAGACAATGGAGATGTGGCTCCAAAATGCCGGTCTAAGCCTAGCCCCGCAAAAGACCGAAGCGGTGCTGGTCAGCAGCCGCAAGGTGCTGGAAACGGCGACAATCCGGGTTGGTGGTATGGCCATAACCTCCCAGCGGGCCATAAAATACCTGGGCGTGATGATCGACGCCCGGCTCACCTTCCGCGAGCACCTTGATTATATCCAGGGCAAGGCTGCAGCCACTACCAGGGGCCTTGCCAGGATCCTTCTAAACACCAGAGGCCCCAAGCAGAACAGGAGAAGGCTCCTCGTGAGCGTTGCCTCGGCGCAAATTTTGTATGCAGCACCCATCTGGGCTGAGGCGATGAATACGCCCAGCTACAGGAGAGGGGTAGATGCAGTCTACAGGCTGGGTGCTATAAGAGTCGCGTCCGGCTTCAGGACAGTCTCCGACGACGCCATTCTGGTCATTGCGGGGATGGTCCCGCTGAAGGAGCGCGCTCGTGAGCTCAAGGAGCTCAAGGAAACCCGTGCTCGCAATGAGGGTGCGGGCGGCACCCCCAATACAGCTGCAAAGGAGGACGCCAAGGAGAGGTCGCTCACAGCCTGGCAGGAGTGCTGGGACGCGTCGACGAAGGGACGTTGGACACACACCCTCATTCCTAACCTTAGAAGGTGGGTGCTGCGAAGCCATGGGCAGGTCGACTTTTACCTGACCCAGGTCCTAAGTGGACATGGCTGCTTCCGGCAATACCTGAAGCGTTTTGGCCACACGGAGGATGACTGGTGCCCGGAGTGCGGGAGTTCGATAATCGAGGACGCCAGGCACGTTGTCTTTGAGTGCCGCCGGTTTGCACGAGAGCGCCACCGACTGGAGATGACGGCGGGCAGATCAATCCACCCGGGAAACCTAGTGGAGGTAATGCTGGAGAACCAGATGCTCTGGGACGCAGTAGCAACTTTTGCTGCAGCATTAATGCAGAGGCTCAGGAGCATCGAGCAGGAGAGGCGGTAGGGTGGAGAGTTGGGGCCTGTGGCGGGCGAAGCAATGCCTAGCGGTCGTCCCGCCCGCACTCAATCCCTCACTATCCATCATCCATGAACAACCACCTTTCCCCCCCCTTATTATTATGGTTATACTTATGTATGTATGTATGTTAAATGTTGTTGATATTAATAAAACAAAAAGTATATAAAAACCCTTTTAGGGTATTATGTTCGAACTACAATGGTCTCTACGCCATAACATCTCTTTCCTGTCCCTCAAACTTAAAATATAGAATTTTAAATTTCCTTAATAACTCCTCCTAGCTTAATAATAAAAAAAATAGCTTAATATATTCTAACAAATCGTTTATTGAGCGCCCCTCGGTCGTCTGGGCCTCTAAGCTTTATGATGAATACAGGAATGCTAGCTGATGCTCTTATTGATGCACAAGCTATTTCCAAATTCTGAAAGACCGGTAAAAAATAAAAAAAAAAAAAAAAAAAAAAATAAAACACCAAAATCCAATCAGTTTGAATTCATTTTTGCTTATTTGTTTTTTTTTTACAAAAAACAGCTGTTCAGTATTACCCTTTTTCTTCATTTTTTTGGTCACACTAGCTCGGTAGCCAAATAAAGAGCGATTTCGCTAGCACACGTGTGACAGCGAATTTTCGTCGTCAGAGTACTAGGCTTAATGTTTGAACATCCTGCAAGGGGCCACAAAAGTGCCTTAGTATATATTTTTGTGTGAATCTTTAATGTAGATTGAAATATTAATGTTTTCTTCAATTTTTGTTTTGTGGGTCTTCTTTTTTTTAATTTTTTAAATTTAATTTTTTAAATTAATATTTTTTAAATTGTAATTATATGTGAATGTGTGACACGCATACATACAAAGAACAATCCAAGCGCAGACCAATCTTCTTCGTTGCGCTCCTTTCAGCGACTGAGAAACAGAAAGCATTCGATGAGAATATGAGCGTAAGATGAACGAACGATGAGCGTAAGAGAGCGTAAGAAATCCTCTCTGGGGCCTGTCGCATGAAATTTTTGCGTCCATTTTCGTTGTATGAAATGGGTTGTCTATATGCTGTATGGTTAGTGGTTTCAGACTACTGAGCTATACGTTCCTGTTAGGTTAGGTCTCTTCTACTAAAGACTTTTTGTAAACAATCTTAAATATAAACAAATTTTGAATTCAAAGATTTCCTCCCTGGATCCGTGCCTACTTTCAAGGTATAGTGTTTTTTAACTTTTTATATATTATTTTTGTATTGTTAATTAATAATATATAATTTAAACTGGTCTTTTCATTATTGTTGTGAAAATTGTCGTGCTGACCATGACGAAATGATGTCGTTCATAAGACAGACTAAGAACGAATTTAAAGAGTTGATCACTGGTTTTCGTAAAGTCAATGACCAACTCTCTGCGCTTGACATTCAGTTTAGCAGCCTTCAGCTACTAACTGAGTCCCCTAAGCGTAAGAAATCCGCTGTTTGTGATCCGCCTCAGCCTACTCAGTCGTCAATAACGCAGCCGCTCATATCTTTGGCCACCCCAAGGGCTAAAACTAAGAACAATTCGCCGACCGAATTTCTCAAGGAAAATAAGCAATTTTCTAATATGTCCTCTTTGGTATCCCTTCAAGTGATACCACAGGTCCTAGTAAATGGAACCCCCGTCAGAGTCACCAAAAAGGGTATGCCACAGTCCGATACTTCCGATACTTTACTCCCTGATACTTCAGAGATTGATATCTTGGCTTATATCAAAGCCAAAACTAAAGCCGATATTAAGGTGGATGACATACATAAATTAAAATATACACACATAAGGTGCACGTCTTCTTTCAAGATTCGGGTGCCCCCACTGATGTTCAAGACGATTTGTTCATCCAGTTTTTGGCCAGAGAAAATCTTCGTACAAGAACATTAGCCTAATACTGTAAAACAGTGGTCGGCACGGCCCTATCCCGGGGGCATAGGAAATTTCTCTGCCCGAGCTCTGCCACACACACACAGTATAAATATGTGAAACGTCATGCTCACCTAGTTTCTGCTATTCGTTACTAATACTAATGCATTAAAATCATATTAATGTATTTGGGTGCCGACCACTGCTGTAAAGTTAAAAGTTTTAAAACCAGTGGGAGTGAAACTTCCCTATATCGGAACCACGGACCAACCTCCACCTCTTCTTTGTCCACTAACCCAAAAAACTAGTATCTTCACTAATACTTACCTATCAGAATACTAGGGGACTACGTAGCAAACTCCCCAAACTATATTCTGATATTTCTTTCTTTGCATCCCATATTGTAGCCTTTACAGAAACTTGGTTAAAGCCATTGATTACATCAATGTCGTCGTCCTCATCTTCACTTGAGGAGGAGTGAGCGCTGAGGAGTTGCGTCTCGTTCGAAGCAGTTAAGCCGGGGGCTAGGCTGTGCTTTTGAGACAAAACAGATGAGCGGGATGCTACGCTCTGTTGGGTGCCCTGCGCGCTATGGACACCGTTTGTTGGCTGTCGCGGTAGGGCAGAGTTGGTAGGCTGGGTTGCTATGTTCGGAAAATGCAGTAGCGTATGGTGGCGTTGGCCGCACTGTAACCAATTGCGAGTGCTGCCGCAGTGACTTAGCGCGTGGCCTGTGCTGAGACAATTGAGGCATGCTTTTATGCGATCGACGATCGTGTTACGAGCAAAGCAATCCTTCGCGAAAAAACTGGGGCATCTCCGGAGAACATGGTTTCTTTGGCAGAGAGTGCACTGGGGTGCTCCCATTTCCGTAGTCACATGAAAACTGTGGCGGTTAGTGGAATTGAAGTTGGATCGGTTAGGCGCACGTGGATGGGAAGATTTTCCTGGTGCTGAACGAGTTCCAAGTGGTTGATTTCGATTTTCGATTAGGTCGATGCTAACTAAGCGCTCCAGCAGGAAAGTCTCCAACATCGAAAAGGTTGGAATCACGGTGGAGCTCCCCGATGAGTGCTCCCACGCTTGCGTAGTGCTGCTTGGTAGTTTGGTTAACAGATGATGCACTAGCCAGTGATCGCAGGAATCAATGTTTATTTTTAAACGTCGAAGATCATTAATGCAAACATTAGCCAGGGTTAGCACGCGCCTGATACCTTCTGCAGCTTCCTTGGGAACCGACTCAAGACCATACAGTGCCGCCATGGTGTGCATAAAGTGGAGACGCGGATTGTTGTAGCGCTTGACGAGGAGATCCCAGGCTACCGTATACCCAGAATCCGTTAATGCCATGTGACTGACATCCTGGTCCCGTCCTTCGGGCAAGGTCTGCTTGAGAAAGTGAAACTTCTGGATGTTAGAGAGAGTGTTGTTGTCATGGATGAGTTGTAGGAAACCATCGTAAAACGAGGGCCAATCCGTAAAGCTTCCCGAAAAGCGTGGAACTGGAAGCTTCGGAAGCGGAATGTTGGATGATAAAATTGGAGTGACGGACTCGATTGGTGGGGAACCTTGGGCTATCACTGAGAACTTGTTGTCGTATTCTTCCGAGATGTTGCAGAAGATGTGCTGGTGCTCTTCAACAAACCGCTCGTATAGGTTGTCTGAGAAATATACATGTTGACTGGGACACAGCTGATCGACCAATTGTTGGTGATTCGAATCAATCAGGGTGGAAAAATCCTTTAACGTGCTAAGTCGCTGAAGAAAATAATGTTTGGATTTTCGGGATTGGCTATTCTTCTTAAAGTTACGCTCGAGTTGCGTCAACCTGTTCCATAAATCCTTCTGTCTCGCGTGCAAACCAGCAAACTGGTCGGATGGGGAAGGATTGGCTTCTGTGCCTGTCTTTTCATCGTCGATACCCATAGTTTTATTGAATTTACAACAGCACGCTTGAAATCACAGCCCTCACATACAAACACTCACCGGCTTCCAGTCAGTCTGTGTAGCAGTTTCCAGTTTCAATTCGTCGTTCCTTTGGTCCGTTATTCGTCTCGCAGCATTCTCTCCTTCCTTTGTCCGTTATTCGTCGCGCAGCGATCCCTTGTTCTTCGGTCCGTTATTCGTAGAAAGCGTGGTTCCACGTGGCATAGGTTAATAGCCGTTTGTTTCAGATTAATTTGAGCCCAATTGTTTGTTCCAAATCAATTCAAATTCCATTTATTGGCACATTTAACAACAGGTTCCCCTCATGGGCCACCAAAAATGTTGTGACTGCGCCGATAGAATACGGGAGTCAATGATTACCAGAAGTCTGCTATGGGGACTTTGCTGTTGCCGTTTTATAAAAACACAGGGTTTGTTTCAAGTATGTCACTGAATTTAATTTGAATTGATTTTAGAGATCAAACAATGTTGGCAGTATAACAAAATGTGTTTTTTTGTCGTTATAATTGGAAGAAGCTTAGAGATGTCCCGCTTTCCAAAGGGACCGGGGTCTCGAGATCGATAGACATCAAGCAGGTATCGATTGTAGGGTTGTGGTATGCACTAACATTACGTAATGAACATTACGACAACGAAAATGACCGTACATGCCGCCCCGCAATGCTGGGTCCAGCATTAAGACATCCTTTTAATGGTAACTGAAAGAAACAGGTGAAATGTTTTCTGTGGTATGGATGTGAGATCAAATGCGTGTATCACTATTGTTCAAGATTAGCTTCCTCGACTTTAGCTTCCGTGTAATTCGGGATGGGTAATCTGCAGATCTTGGATACTGATCGCTTATATGTACCCGAACCTGTATAGATTGTTGCAACTCGTACCATCCCATCGGCTCCAGGGTGTAATTCTATAACACGACCTAGTTTCTAATCGGTTGGACCTGTCCTGTCGTCCTTGATTATAACTAGGTCATTGACCTGTAGGTTTTCTTCCTCTTGTCTCCACTTAGGGCGTGCCTGAAGGTGAGACAACCAATCTGAGCTCCACCTTTTCCAGAACTGGCGTAGGATCCGTTGTCCCTCCATGAACTGTGTGTTGAGCGACTTGTCCTTGTCACTGGGGGTAGGAAGCGATTGCATGGAGTCTCCGATGAGAAAATGAGCTGGAGTCAATACTTGCAAATCGTTAATATCCGCGGTTAACGGGCATAATGGCCGAGAGTTAAGACAGGCCTCGATCTGGATAAGAACGGTTGATAATTGTTCATAAGTCATTGGGTATCCTTTGAAGGAACGATGAAGATGAGACTTTACGGCTTTGACGTTAGCCTCCCAAAGTCCTCCGAAGTTTGGGCTGTGTGGGGGTTAAAGTGCTACTGAATATAGCGCTTTGTGAGTTCTGAGACGACCGTCTGGTTGATTTCCTGCCGGAACTCGTTAGACCACAACTGTAGGGATTTATCTGCTGCTATAAAATTTGTGCCGCAGTCACTGTACATGTGCCGCACAAAACCGCGGCGTCCAATGAACCGTTGGAGAGCCCAGAGAAAATGTTGTGCTGTGAGTCCTGTCACCAGCTCTAAATGGATAGCTTTACTGGCGAGGCAAATGAATACTGCAATATAGGCCTTGTATGTAGTGTGTCCTCTGAACCTCGAGGCCTTGACATCGATAGATCCTGTGTAATCCACACCTGTAGCTTCGAACGCTCTTTTCGGCGGATTAACACGATGGTATGGAAGATCACCCATTAATTGTCGAGAGGGTTTAGGGCGATGCTGAAAGCAAGCCACACACTGTCGGAGAACTCTTTTTACCGCTTGTTTACCATTAATGATCCAAAACTGCTGATGGATGATCGCACGGGTCAGTTGCACTCCCCCATGCATGGTGTTCAGATGGGCGTTTTTTACGACGAGGTCCGTAAAATGATGTGACTTCGGTAGGATGATGGGCGTGCGTTGTTGAGTGGTGAGCTGCAAAGCGTTTCGAAGTCTGCCCCGCACTCTGAGGATCCTTTGGGCATCTATGAATGGCGGCAGTTGGCTAAGCTTGTTAGATTTCGAGAGCGATTTGTTTGCTTGCAACTTGGACAGTTCGTGAGAGAATGCTTCCTGTTGGACAACGCGAACCAGAGTATACATTGCCTTGGAAAACTCCTTTACGCTAATTGGTCCGGAAAGCCGAGCCTCCCTTTTGCAGCGAGTATTATGGATAAAGCGATTAATGAATGCTGTGGAAAATACAAGTCGACTGTATGACGAAAATGACTCAACAAAGGAATCAGTGGATGCACAGGTGTGAACGTGGATAACTTTTGCTGCCTGTTCCTCGCAGATTGTGCTCGGATCTGGAGAAGTAAGAGTTACCTTGGGCCAATGATCTTCGGGTTCCTGCAACCAGTCTGGGCCGCTCCACCAGAGCTTATCCTGCGCGAGCTGTAGTGGGGTTAAACCGCGCGTTGCACAATCCGAAGGGTTGTCCTGCGTAGACACATGACCCCACTGTGAAGCAGAGCTGGCCTCTTGGATGCTGCCAATTCGATTGGCTACAAAAGTCTTCCACCTGCATGGATCTCCATATATCCAGTGAAGCACGATCATGGCGTCTGACCAGTAGTACACTGTGACCCGCATCTGAGGCACGTGAAGTTGCTGCTGGATCCATGTGGCGAGTTTGGTAGCTTGAATTGCTCCGGAAAGCTCCACTCGCGGTATGGTGAGACGCTTTGTTGGTGTAACCCTAGTGCGAGCTGCGACTAAGTGTGTATGTATAATTCCAGCAGTGTCGAGTACTCGAAGGTAGGCACACGCTGCATACGCGAGGGACGACCCATCGGAGAACATGTGCAATTGAAGAGATATCACATTGCTGAAATCGCAACCGAACCAGCGTGGTATGCGAATGTGTTGAACTTCTGGAAGATGTTCGAGATATCGCTGCCAACGCGCTGCCAAAGACTCTGGTAGCATGTCGTCCCAATCGAGTGCACGGTAAGTGCCATCAGTTTGCTGCATACGGAAGCTCCATACGTCCTTGAGGAGAATTTTTGTCATGACTATCAAGGGTGCTAAAAATCCTAATGGATCGAAGAGCCGCGCCACTGTTGATAAAAGAGCCCTTTTCAAAAGTGTGGGATTGATCGAGAAATGGATTTTGAATCCGTAGACGTCCGGGTTTGGCTGCCAGTACAGTCCAAGCGTTTTAATGCTGTCTTTATTGTCCATTTCGAAGATTGAGTGGTTGCAGAGGTCTACTTTAGGAATATCGCTAAGCAACGCCGGGTGGTTCGCTGCCCATTTTCGAAGATGCATATCAGCCGAGGGAGGGCTGCTCGTTCTCGTTTTCTCGTTCGTCCTGAGCTATTTGGTGGATCACCCGAATCGCTGTGTATGGCGCTGATGCTGTTCCGAAGGTAACTGTGGTGAGACGGAACTCTTTTAACTCTCCGGTTTTGTCACGCCACCAAATGCGCTGGAATTGAGAGTCCTCTGGATGCATTTCGATACATCGGTACATCCTTTGGATGTCCGCCACGAAAACATAGCGATAACAACGCCAATTTAGTATCACTCCTCCCAAATCGTTCTGTAGAGCTGGGCCAGTATATAAAATGTCATTCAGTGACTTCCCGTTGGAGCTCTTACAAGAGGCGTCGTAGACTACCCTGAGTTTAGTCGTCAGGCTGTCCTCCTTCAGGACTGCATGGTGTGGAATCGTGCTGCAGAAGACGCCGAGCTTCCCATTTGTGTTGATATGAGAGTGACTGTCTTCGCTTGTAGTGACTTCTTGTATTTGCTGTAAGTCAAAATATTCCTCGATTGCTTGGAGATATTGTTGATGAAGCTTATCGCGCTGCTGCAATTTTCGCTCTAGTGTGTAGAAACGATTTAAGGCTATATGTTTTGATCGGCCTAGAACTTGTGACGGGTCGAACAAGGTTTTCAGTGGTAAGCGAACCATGTATTTCCCGTTGGGCTGTCGAACATGGGTTTGACGAAAGTGTTCTTCACACCATCGTTCCTCTGTGGTGAGTTGGCGTTCAGACGGCACGCTATCTAGTTCGAAGAACCTATGCACCAGATGATCAAGCGTCGTTGTGTTACAACGGACAGTGATGGAGTGTGTCATGGATTTCCTCACTGGTCCAAAAACAATCCAACCAAGAAGAGTGTTTTGTGCGATTGGTTCCTCATGAGTTCCTCGTCGAATTTCTAGGAGCATCAATTGTGGAATAAGATCAACGAACATGGTTTCTTTGGCAGAGAGTGCACTGGGGTGCTCCCATTTCCGTAGTCACATGAAAACTGTGGCGGTTAGTGGAATTGAAGTTGGATCGGTTAGGCGCACGTGGATGGGAAGATTGTCCTGGTGCTGAACGAGTTCCAAGTGGTTGATTTCGATTTTCGATTAGGTCGATGCTAACTAAGCGCTCCAGCAGGAAAGTCTCCAACATCGCAAAGGTTGGAATCACGGTGGAGCTCCCCAATGAGTGCTCCCACGCTTGCGTAGTGCTGCTTGGTAGTTTGGTTAACAGATGATGCACTAGCCAGTGATCGCAGGAATCAATGTTTATTTTTAAACGTCGAAGATCACTAATGCAAACATTAGCCAGGGTTAGCACGCGCCTGATACCTTCTGCAGCTTCCTTGGGAACCGACTCAAGACCATACAGTGCCGCCATGGTGTGCATAAAGTGGAGACGTGGATTGTTGTAGCGCTTGACGAGGAGATCCCAGGCTACCGTATACCCAGAATCCGTTAATGCCATGTGACTGACATCCTGGTCCCGTCCTTCGGGCAAGGCCTGCTTGAGAAAGTGAAACTTCTGGATGTTAGAGAGAGTGTTGTTGTCATGGATGAGTTGTAGGAAACCATCGTAAAACGAGGGTCAATCCGTAAAGCTTCCCGAAAAGCGTGGAACTGGAAGCTTCGGAAGCGGAATGTTGGATGATAAAATTGGAGTGACGGACTCGATTGGTGGGGAACCTTGGGCTATCACTGAGAACTTGTTGTATTCTTCCGAGATGTTGCAGAAGATGTGCTGGTGCTCTTCAACAAACCGCTCGTATAGGTTGTCTGAGAAATATACATGTTGACTGGGACACAGCTGATCGACCAATTGTTGGTGATTCGAATCAATCAGGGTGGAAAAATCCTTTAACCTGCTAAGTCGCTGAAGAAAATAATGTTTGGATTTTCGGGATTGGCTATTCTTCTTAAAGTTACGCTCGAGTTGCGTCAACCTGTTCCATAAATCCTTCTGTCTCGCGTGCAAACCAGCAAACTGGTCGGATGGGGAAGGATTGGCTTCTGTGCCTGTCTTTTCATCGTCGATACCCATAGTTTTATTGAATTTACAACAGCACGCTTGAAATCACAGCCCTCACATACAAACACTCACCGGCTTCCAGTCAGTCTGTGTAGCAGTTTCCAGTTTCAATTCGTCGTTCCTTTGGTCCGTTATTCGTCTCGCAGCATTCTCTCCTTCCTTTGTCCGTTATTCGTCGCGCAGCGATCCCTTGTTCTTCGGTCCGTTATTCGTAGAAAGCGTGGTTCCACGTGGCATAGGTTAATAGCCGTTTGTTTCAGATTAATTTGAGCCCAATTGTTTGTTCCAAATCAATTCAAATTCCATTTATTGGCACATTTAACAACAGGTTCCCCTCATGGGCCACCAAAAATGTTGTGACTGCGCCGGTAGAATACGGGAGTCAATGATTACCAGAAGTCTGCTATGGGGACTTTGCTGTTGCCGTTTTATAAAAACACAGGGTTTGTTTCAAGTATGTCACTGAATTTAATTTGAATTGATTTTAGAGATCAAACAATGTTGGCAGTATAACAAAATGTGTTTTTTGTCGTTATAATTGGAAGAAGCTTAGAGATGTCCCGCTTTCCAAAGGGACCGGGGTCTCGAGATCGATAGACATCAAGCAGGTATCGATTGTAGGGTTGTGGTATGCACTAACATTACGTAATGAACATTACGACAACGAAAATGACCGTACATGCCGCCCCGCAATGCTGGGTCCAGCATTAAGACATCCTTCTAATGGTAACTGAAAGAAACAGGTGAAATGTTTTCTGTGGTATGGATGTGAGATCAAATGCGTGTATCACTATTGTTCAAGATTAGCTTCCTCGACTTTAGCTTCCGTGTAATTCGGGATGGGTAATCTGCAGATCTTGGATACTGATCGCTTATATGTACCCGAACCTGTATAGATTGTTGCAACTCGTACCATCCCATCGGCTCCAGGGTGTAATTCTATAACACGACCTAGTTTCTAATCGGTTGGACCTGTCCTGTCGTCCTTGATTATAACTAGGTCATTGACCTGTAGGTTTTCTTCCTCTTGTCTCCACTTAGGGCGTGCCTGAAGGTGAGACAACCAATCTGAGCTCCACCTTTTCCAGAACTGGCGTAGGATCCGTTGTCCCTCCATGAACTGTGTGTTGAGCGACTTGTCCTTGTCACTGGGGGTAGGAAGCGATTGCATGGAGTCTCCGATGAGAAAATGAGCTGGAGTCAATACTTGCAAATCTTTAATATCCGCGGTTAACGGGCATAATGGCCGAGAGTTAAGACAGGCCTCGATCTGGATAAGAACGGTTGATAATTGTTCATAAGTCATTGGGTATCCTTTAAAGGAACGATGAAGATGAGACTTTACGGCTTTGACGTTAGCCTCCCAAAGTCCTCCGAAGTTTGGGCTGTGTGGGGGGTTAAAGTGCTACTGAATATAGCGCTTTGTGAGTTCTGAGACGACTGTCTGGTTGATTTCCTGCCGGAACTCGTTAGACCACAACTGTAGGGATTTATCTGCTGCTATAAAATTTGTGCCGCAGTCACTGTACATGTGCCGCACAAAACCGCGGCGTCCAATGAACCGTTGGAGAGCCCAGAGAAAATGTTGTGCTGTGAGTCCTGTCACCAGCTCCAAATGGATAGCTTTACTGGCGAGGCAAATGAATACTGCAATATAGGCCTTGTATGTAGTGTGTCCTCTGAACCTCGAGGCCTTGACATCGATAGATCCTGTGTAATCCACACCTGTAGCTTCGAACGCTCTTTTCGGCGGATTAACACGATGGTATGGAAGATCACCCATTAATTGTCGAGAGGGTTTAGGGCGATGCTGAAAGCAAGCCACACACTGTCGGAGAACTCTTTTTACCGCTTGTTTACCATTAATGATCCAAAACTGCTGATGGATGATCGCACGGGTCAGTTGCACTCCCCCATGCATGGTGTTCAGATGGGCGTTTTTTATGACGAGGTCCGTAAAATGATGTGACTTCGGTAGGATGATGGGCGTGCGTTGTTGAGTGGTGAGCTGCAAAGCGTTTCGAAGTCTGCCCCGCACTCTGAGGATCCTTTGGGCATCTATGAATGGCGGCAGTTGGCTAAGCTTGTTAGATTTCGAGAGCGATTTGTTTGCTTGCAACTTGGACAGTTCGTGAGAGAATGCTTCCTGTTGGACAACGCGAACCAGAGTATACATTGCCTTGGAAAACTCCTTTACGCTAATTGGTCCGGAAAGCCGAGCCTCCCTTTTGCAGCGAGTATTATGGATAAAGCGATTAATGAATGCTGTGGAAAATACAAGTCGACTGTATGACGAAAATGACTCAACAAAGGAATCAGTGGATGCACAGGTGTGAACGTGGATAACTTTTGCTGCCTGTTCCTCGCAGATTGTGCTCGGATCTGGAGAAGTAAGAGTTACCTTGGGCCAATGATCTTCGGGTTCCTGCAACCAGTCTGGGCCGCTCCACCAGAGCTTATCCTGCGCGAGCTGTAGTGAGGTTAAACCGCGCGTTGCACAATCCGAAGGGTTGTCCTGCGTAGACACATGACCCCACTGTGAAGCAGAGCTGGCCTCTTGGATGCTGCCAATTCGATTGGCTACAAAAGTCTTCCACCTGCATGGATCTCCATATATCCAGTGAAGCACGATCATGGCGTCTGACCAGTAGTACACTGTGACCCGCATCTGAGGCACGTGAAGTTGCTGCTGGATCCATGTGGCGAGTTTGGTAGCTTGAATTGCTCCGGAAAGCTCCACTCGCGGTATGGTGAGACGCTTTGTTGGTGTAACCCTAGTGCGAGCTGCGACTAAGTGTGTATGTATAATTCCAGCAGTGTCGAGTACTCGAAGGTAGGCACACGCTGCATACGCGAGGGACGACCCATCGGAGAACATGTGCAATTGAAGAGATATCACATTGCTGAAATCGCAACCGAACCAGCGTGGTATGCGAATGTGTTGAACTTCTGGAAGATGTTCGAGATATCGCTGCCAACGCGCTGCCAAAGACTCTGGTAGCATGTCGTCCCAATCGAGTGCACGGTAAGTGCCATCAGTTTGCTGCATACGGAAGCTCCATACGTCCTTGAGGAGAATTTTTGACATGACTATCAAGGGTGCTAAAAATCCTAATGGATCGAAGAGCCGCGCCACTGTTGATAAAAGAGCCCTTTTCAAAAGTGTGGGATTGATCGAGAAATGGATTTTGAATCCGTAGACGTCCGGGTTTGGCTGCCAGTACAGTCCAAGCGTTTTAATGCTGTCTTTATTGTCCATTTCGAAGATTGAGTGGTTGCAGAGGTCTACTTTAGGAATATCGCTAAGCAACGCCGGGTGGTTCGCTGCCCATTTTCGAAGATGCATATCAGCCGAGGGAGGGCTGCTCGTTCTCGTTTTCTCGTTCGTCCTGAGCTATTTGGTGGATCACCCGAATCGCTGTGTATGGCGCTGATGCTGTTCCGAAGGTAACTGTGGTGAGACGGAACTCTTTTAACTCTCCGGTTTTGTCACGCCACCAAATGCGCTGGAATTGAGAGTCCTCTGGATGCATTTCGATACATCGGTACATCCTTTGGATGTCCGCCACGAAAACATAGCGATAACAACGCCAATTTAGTATCACTCCTCCCAAATCGTTCTGTAGAGCTGGGCCAGTATATAAAATGTCATTCAGTGACTTCCCGTTGGAGCTCTTACAAGAGGCGTCGTAGACTACCCTGAGTTTAGTCGTCAGGCTGTCCTCCTTCAGGACTGCATGGTGTGGAATCGTGCTGCAGAAGACGCCGAGCTTCCCATTTGTGTTGATATGAGAGTGACTGTCTTCGCTTGTAGTGACTTCTTGTATTTGCTGTAAGTCAAAATATTCCTCGATTGCTTGGAGATATTGTTGATGAAGCTTATCGCGCTGCTGCAATTTTCGCTCTAGTGTGTAGAAACGATTTAAGGCTATATGTTTTGATCGGCCTAGAACTTGTGACGGGTCGAACAAGGTTTTCAGTGGTAAGCGAACCATGTATTTCCCGTTGGGCTGTCGAACATGGGTTTGACGAAAGTGTTCTTCACACCA
Source organism: Drosophila pseudoananassae pseudoananassae (assembly GCA_018153035.1). Classification (NCBI taxonomy): domain Eukaryota; kingdom Metazoa; phylum Arthropoda; class Insecta; order Diptera; family Drosophilidae; genus Drosophila; species Drosophila pseudoananassae. Next base: position 874,796 of record JAECXR010000022.1, on the reverse strand, counting down.
TCGTTCCTCTGTGGTGAGTTGGCGTTCAGACGGCACGCTATCTAGTTCGAAGAACCTATGCACCAGATGATCAAGCGTCGTTGTGTTACAACGGACAGTGATGGAGTGTGTCATGGATTTCCTCACTGGTCCAAAAACAATCCAACCAAGAAGAGTGTTTTGTGCGATTGGTTCCTCATGAGTTCCTCGTCGAATTTCTAGGAGCATCAATTGTGGAATAAGATCAACGAACATGGTTTCTTTGGCAGAGAGTGCACTGGGGTGCTCCCATTTCCGTAGTCACATGAAAACTGTGGCGGTTAGTGGAATTGAAGTTGGATCGGTTAGGCGCACGTGGATGGGAAGATTGTCCTGGTGCTGAACGAGTTCCAAGTGGTTGATTTCGATTTTCGATTAGGTCGATGCTAACTAAGCGCTCCAGCAGGAAAGTCTCCAACATCGCAAAGGTTGGAATCACGGTGGAGCTCCCCAATGAGTGCTCCCACGCTTGCGTAGTGCTGCTTGGTAGTTTGGTTAACAGATGATGCACTAGCCAGTGATCGCAGGAATCAATGTTTATTTTTAAACGTCGAAGATCACTAATGCAAACATTAGCCAGGGTTAGCACGCGCCTGATACCTTCTGCAGCTTCCTTGGGAACCCACTCAAGACCATACAGTGCCGCCATGGTGTGCATAAAGTGGAGACGTGGATTGTTGTAGCGCTTGACGAGGAGATCCCAGGCTACCGTATACCCAGAATCCGTTAATGCCATGTGACTGACATCCTGGTCCCGTCCTTCGGGCAAGGCCTGCTTGAGAAAGTGAAACTTCTGGATGTTAGAGAGCGTGTTGTTGTCATGGATGAGTTGTAGGAAACCATCGTAAAACGAGGGTCAATCCGTAAAGCTTCCCGAAAAGCGTGGAACTGGAAGCTTCGGAAGCGGAATGTTGGATGATAAAATTGGAGTGACGGACTCGATTGGTGGGGAACCTTGGGCTATCACTGAGAACTTGTTGTCGTATTCTTCCGAGATGTTGCAGAAGATGTGCTGGTGCTCTTCAACAAACCGCTCGTATAGGTTGTCTGAGAAATATACATGTTGACTGGGACACAGCTGATCGACCAATTGTTGGTGATTCGCATCAAACAGGGTGGATAAATCCTTTAACCTGCTAAGTCGCTGAAGAAAATAATGTTTGGATTTTCGGGATTGGCTATCCTTCTTGAAGTTACGCTCGAGTTGCGTCAACCTGTTCCATAAATCCTTCTGTCTCGCGTGCAAACCAGCAAACTGGTCGGATGGGGAAGGATTGGCTTGTGTGCCTGTCTTTTCATCGTCGATACCCATAGTTTTATTGAATTTACAACAGCACGCTTGAAATCACAGCCCTCACATACAAACACTCACCGGCTTCCAGTCAGTCTGTGTAGCAGTTTCCAGTTTCAATTCGTCGTTCCTTTGGTCCGTTATTCGTCTCGCAGCATTCTCTCCTTCCTTTGTCCGTTATTCGTCGCGCAGCGATCCCTTGTTTTTCGGTCCGTTATTCGTAGAAAGCGTGGTTCCACGTGGCATAGGTTAAAAGCCGTTTGTTTCAGATTAATTTGAGCCCAATTGTTTGTTCCAAATCAATTCAAATTCCATTCATTGGCACATTTAACAACAGGTTCCCCTTATGGGCCACCAAAAATGTTGTGACTGCGCCGATAGAATACGGGAGTCAATGATTAGCAGAAGTCTGCTATGGGGACTTTGCTGTTGCCGTTTTATAAAAACACAGGGTTTGTTTCAAGTATGTCACTGAATTTAATTTGAATTGATTTTGGAGATCAAACAATGTTGGCAGTATAACAAAATGTTTTTTTTTGTCGTAATAATTGGAAGAAGCTTAGAGATGTCCCGCTTTCCAAAGGGACCGGGGTCTCGAGATCGATAGACATCAAGCAGGTATCGATTGTAGGGTTGTGGTATGCACTAACATTACGTAATGAACATTACGACAACGAAAATGACCGTACAAGGATTTTTTAATTTATCTGGAATTATGATCAGATCTTTTAAAGGTATAAAATCTAATTGGCAATTAAATTTTTTGATAAAATCTAATCCTAAAATTCCATCACACGGTATAGAAAAAGATCAATCGACAACATACAAATTTGCATGCACCGATATAAATGTCACCTTAGGAAAATTTTATCATGCTTTAAATAAATTTTTTGACTCATTTATGCCATGGAAATATCCGTCAGCTTCAACAAATCCTCCTTGGTTAACAAGGTGCCTCACAAACTAAGAACGAAACTTTTTTTGAAAAAATACTAAAAGCTATACTAAATACTAAAATACTAAATAAAAAAACCGGCAGTAGTATAGATTTTTAAAGATATCTACTAGCTCAGTCAAATTTTACCATGCATTACGCTGAATATTACACAAATTATATTCGCCGCTGTTGTATTCAATTTTATCAGGATCCGAAGCAGTTTTATAACTTTGTAAACACTAAGCGTAAACATTAATCTTTTTCACCTTATTCGCTAAGCCCCGATGAAGTACTAGGCTGTGTGATAAAATACTCTGCCAGGGCTCTGTGCAAACCTCTTCATAGACTTTTCAACTTAACTTTGGAAACCTCGATTTTTCCCCTTAAGTGGAAGGAATCTTTCATAATTCCCTTACATAAAAAAAGGGAGAAAGTCCGGTGCTAAAAAAAAGAGGAATCTCTAAATTGTTGGCAATTCGAAAGTTATTTGAAAAATGAATTACTTATCATTTGCAACACCTTTGCTTTTCGATCATCTCTCCAAGTCAGCATAGCTTTATTAAGCGTCGCTCCACCATCACTATCTTACTGGAGTTGACATTCTTTGTCATAGATGGCTTTCGAAAGGGATTTCAAACTGATTTTATTTACACAGACTTCAGTAAGCGTTTGATTCAGTCAATACCTCACTCTTGTTGAGAAAACTGAATCTTATGGGATTTCCTTCACACCTTGTAACGTGGATCTCAAGCTACTTAGATGGAAGAACACAAAGAGTCTTATTTAAAAATATTAAATATTCACACTTGGTCCATGCTACATCTGGCGGGTTTTTTAAAATGACTTGTCCCCTGCTTTAACCAGCTCTCTAGCTCTTATGTATGCAGATGAAGTTAAACTTTGTCTTCAATACAAACCAATGCAACCTTCAGTCCGATCTTCAAAATTTTCAAAAATCGTGTTTAGAGAATGATTAATACTCATTTTACATAGCACGCGTGCAAGCTATCCAACCCGTAAATACAGGCCACTTATGGCTTTCCAATTATGGATTTTATAAACAAACGGCCGATCGTTATGAAATTTGGCAGGTTGGATCAACTGACCAAAAATAGAATCTGTACGAAGTTCCAACTTTCTATCTTCAAAAACACAAAAATTGGTTAATATACGATTGTTCAGTTATATGGCAGCTATAGGATATAAAAAAAAAAAATGTGTAGGGGGGCGTTGCTGCCGCAAAAGATTCCAGGAGTATGTAATAGGTTGGTATTCGGCAGGTTCCCAAATGTAATATGTTCCTTTTTGTATTTATTCTTTGTTTGGTTTTTATTAAATTCGGAGCAGCCGTTGTTGCCGCTCCGAGCTCAAGGGAGTTTCCGATTTTACAAATTTACTTATGAATTAAAGGAGGTCTAAGTCTCGTAGCTGCGCTGCCCAAAGCGGCAGCGGAGAGACGGTTATGTATTCTTAAATATTTATATATGAATATATATTTATGTTATGTTCGATTAGGCGGAGGTATGTGGACTTGCATAAGGTCCACTCGAGTTACGTATATGCGGACATATGCACTTTTCGGCGTACAGCAAAGGCACAGCGGGCGGTTCATATTTTGGTGCACTTAGGTTTATGACCGAGACCTTGGATAACATAAACACTGCGACAAAGTGTTACAGTGTGTACCCTTTAAGTACTCTTGGTACAGTGGGTGGTCGATATATATATATTATATTAATAGTGCATATATGGGCATATTACATCTCCCTCCATTTGAAAAATAACGTAATATAATGAAGTTATTTTCTAACATAGATTGTACAAAATTTAATAAATGGTGTTAACAATAATTTTTTTTTTTTTTTGTGTTTTTATATTCGGTATACTCATTTTTTTTTGTTTTTTTTTTTTTATTTATTTATGTATGTTTTTTTTTGTTTTTTTTTTTTATTTATGTATGTATGGCCATACGTGATATATTTATGAAATGTTAATTGATTATGAAATAAAAAGTTTTAATCTATCTTTATGTACTAAAAAGATTTAATCTATCTTTATACTGAGTGTTCTGTGGCTTCGCTCCACGGTACCTACAGTTTGGTGATGATGTGCAGTAGAAGTTATGTTTTCAATGTTTAGATTTTTACATAGACCTTCAATAATTGAATTTTTTTATTCCGTTCCCATGTCCGTAATGAACGTCTTCATTGGACCGTACTTTAGAATAAAATCTTCAAATATAGCTTTTGCTACCGTATTTGCACTTTTATTTGGTATTGGTATCGCTACCAGGTATTTGGTTAAATCGCAGATGAGTGTTACTGCGTATTCATATCCATTATCAGATTTGGGTAGTGGACCAATCGTATCCACAATTACTCTATCGAAAGCTCTTTGCGGAGTTTCGGTTATGGTTAATGGGGTCTTAGTGTGTTTAGTCGTTTTAGACTTTTGGCATTTAGGACATTTCGTTATGTACTCTTTTATGTCTTTGGACATATTTTTCCAGTAATAGTGTCTCTGGACCTTGGCCAAGGTTTTTGTAATGCCTGTATGACCACCTTGTATAGGATCATCATGGAATGTAGACAATATAGCTTCTTTATCTTTATTATTTTTTATTACGGTCACCGGGTTGAGTAGCGCTACTCTTAATGATTTCAATATATTATTGCCCATATTTTTAAAATTATCAATTGAAACATGTTCAAAGATATTTTCCCACGGTGCCACTTTAAGTTGGCTGATTTTGTGCATACCGGCTTGCTTTTCAAGCCTTTGAAAGAATTGACCTAAGTCAAGGGTTCCATTAGTATACAAATCGCTAACATTATATCTTGCTGTAATTTTCCTTTCGTGCTTAAATAAACACATATTGTCATTTACGTGCAAGGTCACTACTTTACGTACTTCATCATTATTAATGACTTCATATACGTTGGGCCTTGAAGCTTTTTCTATGGATTGCTTATGCAATTCTATTTTTTCTTTTCCTGCGCAGGATTTTTGTCTACTTTGGTTTCTGGTAGTGACTTTCAGAATTTTAATATTTAAATTTATGTTTTTCAAGTTTGTTATTGTTATTCTAGATAGCGCATCGGCTACATAATTATCTTTACCCTTTAGATACTCTACTGTAAAATTATATTCCTCTAATTCAAGTCTCATACGTGTTAGTTTGGAACTGGGGTTTATCATTGAAAATAAATAGGTAAGTGCTCTGTGGTCTGTTTTGACAGTGAAGTGTCTACCATAAATATATGGTCTGAAGTATGTTATTGCCCAATGAATAGCTGCTAATTCTTGTTGCTTTCACCTTTCGTAAAGGATCTTGATGCGTATGCAACTGGGAGCTGTAATCCATTTTTATTCTGAGTTAGTACTGCTCCACAAGCGTATTTGCTAGCATCTGTAATTATGCAAAATTCTTTGCTAAAATCTGGGTATTGCAACAGAGTTGGGTTTATTAATGCTGATTTTAGATGTTCGAAAGCGTTTTGACATTCTGTTGTCCATTCGAATTTTACATTTTTCTTACATAATCTTGTTATGTGACGGGAGTATTCTGCAAAATTCTTTATGAAACGTCTGTAATAATTGCAAAATGCAACGAATCTTCTAGCGCTGTTCACATCATGTGGGACTGGGTAATTTTGAATGACGTCGTATTTTTTGTCGTCGGGCAAGATTCCTTTATTTGTGCATTTATGTCCTAAGAAAGTGACTTCATGCATGAAAAATGAACATTTTTCGGGATGTAACTTTAGGTTGTGTTTCCTACATTTCTCGAAAACATCAGTTAAGTTTTTGAGCATGTGTTTTTCAGAGCAACCTATGACTATTAAGTCATCCATGTAAAGAAATGCTTGGGAAGGCTCCAATCCAGAGAAAGCTATAGTCATCATTCTTTGAAAGGAGTTTGGCGCTATTTTTAAACCGAATGGTAATCGCGTGAAACGATATGAACCATTGTTCGTTGAAAAGGATGTTATATCTCGTAAATTTTTTTCGAGTTCAATTTGGTGAAAACCGGACATTAAGTCGAGACATGAGAAATACTTTGCTCTACCTAGTTGATCTAAAATGTCATCAATTCTAGGGAGTGGAAATTTATCAGACAAGAGTTTTTTATTAATTTGACGATAATCTATTACTAATCGCCATTTTTTATTTTCTGAATTTGGGAGTGACTTTTTTGGTACTAGCAAAAGTGGGCTATTATAAGGTGATACAGAGGGTTCTACTATTTTATCATTAATGAGCTTTTCGACTTGTTTTTGAATTTCGTCTTGTTGACTATGAGGGTTTCTGTAATTTTTAGTATATACGGGTTCATCATCACTTAATCTCAGTTTTTGTTTATAGAAATTATTTGTAGTGATCGCTTCGGTTTCTAGTCCGAATACATCACTATACTGGGTGCATAATTTTGTAAGTTGATCATTAAATTCAGGTGGGAAATTTTTTGCTATGGTATTTGCTATATAGATTCCTTTATGAATCTCTTGATTCGGAATCAATACACTATTTTCTTCGGAATTTATCTTAATTTTTCGGACGACTTGGGATCTTGCTGGCAGAATTAGGGAGTTGTTACTATATGGAAATCATGTGGGATGATGTACTTAGAAGTCTGAATTTCAATAGAAGTTATGCCTTTTGATGTGGTATACTCTTGGCTTATACCCTGTATGTTTATGATATGATTATCTTAAATGTTTTGAAAATTATCAGAATTTTCCTTTAATATGGAAATTTCTGCACCTGTATCTAGTAGAAAAACTAATTCTTTTCCTGTTGCTGCATTGTTTCCACCACGGTTATTTCCGCCGCGCTGTTGTTTGTGTAATAACTGTTATTCTGGTTACCGTTATTTCTGTAGTAGCCATTGTTTTGATTATAACCGTTATTTTGGTAATATCTGGTATTATTATAATTACCTCGATTATTACCTCTACCGCGATAATTGTTTCTGAAATTATTACCGCGATAATTATTTCCTCGTTGGGTGTATAATATTGAATTGGCATTACCTGTCATTTCAGTACTGCATTGTATGTACTTTGTGACGGCTTCATTCATAGTTGTGAAAGTGCCTGCTTCCAATATTGTTTTGAGGCGGCCATGCTCACAGTTTTTAACCATTGTGGTTATGGCCTCCTTGGTACTGAATTTGTCAGCGTGTTCGGCCGATAGGCCTTCATCTATGTACGAAGCTTCTAGGAGCTTCCTTAAGTTGTCTATTTCCGTCGTGAATTTTTCCGCGGTTTTGCCTTTCTGGGTTGTTTTCGCCATTTTGGCTTTAATTATGTCAGAGGTTTCTCCGACTATAGTGTCCTGTAGCTTTTTGATTATTGCTTCTATAGTTCTTTCATTTTGGACTCTGTATAAAGTTGATCCAATTATTTTGGATTTTATTACTTCCAAATTGCCAAATTCTCGAATGTGCCTTTAGTCAGATTAACTAACCTCAAGGCTGTTACAAATCTTTGAAGATGTAACCATTGCCCGTTACATTCCGGGATGGCATTCGATATTTCTTTAATGTATGCCCTTTGGGCAATGCTCTCGTCAGCCATTGCGGTTGGTTTTAGTTCTACAATGCTGTCGTTAAACTCAGAGTCGGACAAGTCCTGGTCTGATAATTCAGATTGAATAAGGACTGCCGGAACCGTAAGCTTGTTAATATTGCTTTCTTCTATTTGTTGTTGGTCAATTTCTTCTTTTGATTCTGGTTCTTCACCAGCTTCAATTGTTATTGAAGTATTTAGAATAGTAGGTATTGAAATATCTAGCTTGAACCTTTCCTTAACAGATGTTAGATTAGATCTTAGTCTGATCAAGAACTTTGATACTCGAGACCAGTGATCCGGATTTAACTTTTCTCTGTGTTCATATATTAATATTCTAGCTTCATTAAAGCATTTAACTAATATTTCTACGTGTTTATTGACCGTTGTTTTTTGTATCGGTCTATTCTGTGTGAGTGACTTATAAGATTTGTCGAATTCTGCTTTAATGCTTGACAGTTCTTTCGATAATTCATTCCATTCCATTATATTAAGGATATGGCTTATCTTTTAGAAACCATCATATTAATCGTTCTACCTAAAAGTGGATGCTCGTCTATTCTTGATTTTACTAGCACACCCGGAATTGTTGTTAATACTATTCCTTTTTGGGTTGCGGTGCAGTGAAACAATGGTGAAACGTGGCAGTTAAATGTTTCTATATAAAGTATTTCTAGCTCATACACACTAACTGGGGTTGTTGTTACTAACTGCTTAATCCTTTCTTGGCAATAGGGGTCCTTTTCATATGTTTTGTCTATGGCTCTTTGGGTAGTCATACTGGAATTATTTTCTTTTAGACTTTCTTCATTTTATTTATTATTTTTTTTTTATATTATTTTCATTGTACATAAAGATAATAGAATTAACAATAGTATGTTTGTTAATTCTGTGTTCATAGTGCTGGACTCTATTTTATTTATTACATTGGCTGTGGAGTCCACTTGTTTTACGTCTACTAAACCCATTTTGGGTATTTTCTCTAGGATTGGTATATAATTTTTCGTGTAAATAGTATGGTTTAATTTATGGTTTATTTGCCATTCAGTTTGGCTCATTTAAAGATTTGCCTTATTTGGCTATGTGTATATTGCTTTTTCTTTTTTTTATTTGTAACTTTTTTTTTTTTATGAAACCTGCCTATTTTTCATTGTATATTTTTTTTTTTTACATAATAACCTGCCTATTTTTTGTATGTTTTTCAGGCCACACGCTAATCGGGCAACTTTAATGTCGCTCAATTTTACAAAGGATTTTTATATATATAGAAAAAAAACATGCATCGCAGTGCAATACAAAAAAAATATGCAACGCAGTGCATGGGTTAAAAAAAAATGTTTCTCCTCAGTTGATTTCCTTTTTTTCCACACGTCAGCTGGTCGTCGCCGGTTTGGCTACGCTGACGTTCCCTCGGTGGCGCAGGAGGTGGCGTATTCCCGCACTTTATTTGCTGCTGCTGCTGTCCGGGGCCTTTTGGACTCAGGCGTTACCTGTGCCGGTCCTCGCACAGGTGTGGTTGCAGTGGGGGCTGTCCAGTGGTCCAGGGCAATCCTTCGGGCACGTCTTTTTTTGTTGCGTTATTGGCTTTGGTGGTGGGGGTATTGTTACTATTTTTTCTTTAACTTCTCTTCTCAGTACTGAGTGAGTGGCAGCAATTTTTGGGCTTTTGTTCTTGTTACTTATTAATTTTTTTTTTTCAGAAAATCTAGTTCTGATTGAAGTTTTTGGGCTGTAGCCCACGCGGGAGGTGGAGTGTTTACGTAGAGTAGCCACTTTAGGTGTGCTACTCTTTTTTTTTATTTTTCTCGAAACTCCTCCGCGATTGCCCATTGCTTTCACTCTACTCACTCAGATTTTTTTCGTCGATTTATTTTGCATTTTTCAGTTTATCCAGTTTTTTTGATTATATGAGTCCTCCTGGGTATATCCTTGTTGGTGTATCCTTTTAATCCCTCGATGTCCTCCGATGTCCTTCCATCGCTGTCACGGTCGCCATGTAATAGGTTGGTATTCGGCAGGTTCCCAAATGTAATATGTTCCTTTATGTATTTATTCTTTGTTTGGTTTTTATTAAATTCGGAGCAGCCGTTGTTGCCGCTCCGAGCTCAAGGGAGTTTCCGATTTTACAAATTTACTTATGAATTAAAGGAGGTCTAAGTCTCGTAGCTGCGCTGCCCAAAGCGGCAGCGGAGAGACGGTTATGTATTCTTAAATATTTATATATGAATATATATTTATGTTATGTTCGATTAGGCGGAGGTATGTGGACTTGCATAAGGTCCACTCGAGTTACGTATATGCGGACATATGCACTTTTCGGCGTACAGCAAAGGCACAGCGGGCGGTTCATATTTCGGTGCACTTAGGTTTATGACCGAGACCTTGGATAACATAAACACTGCGACAAAGGGTTACAGTGTGTACCCTTTAAGTACTCTTGGTACAGTGGGTGGTCGATATATATATATTATATTAATAGTGCATATATGGGCATATTACAAGTAGATGAAATGAGAAGTCGGGGGCGTCTTCAGTAAATTCAAAAAGAAGCGCGTTCAGCTTTATTGGGCTGCTTACAGAGGATTAACTTAACTTAGAAAAGACAACAGGCAAAGGTAATAGAAAGAATGCGATCGACGACGGCCGACGAGAGAGCGAGACACCTCGTGTACTGTCTCCCGCGCTCCGTGAGCGGTGCGCCTCGGTCACGGGGTGCAGCAGCGTGTGGTGATCCTGACCACACGTCTTACAGCCGTCCCCGACAGGATCCGTCGGAGTGCTGGTGAGAACCGCTCGGAGCCGCTTCTCGGCACTAAGGCGTAGGAAGCGCCGACACTTCTTTAATGCGTGGATTCCATTGCAGACTCGGCATCGGCAGGATTGAATACCTCGAGTACATCTGGTCTCCAGTGACTGGGCGTTGCGTGGGCGTGGCGACATCGTGCTGAATATGACCTTGGAATCCAGTGAGTCCCTGAGGCTGCGGGCAACTCGTGTGGAAAAAACAGACACGCTGCGGGGGTTGGCTGGAGATAATAGGCCTGTCAGCACCCATCCAAAAATGGTCTTCTGACCGAGAAGCGACCCGCAGATGTTAGCCTGGAAATTACCGAGAAGAATGGACGGAAGAATGTCAGCTCCTAATAACACATCGACTTGGGAGCTCTCAAAAAAGTTGGGGTCCGCCAGGGGAATGTCGGGCAGCCCCTTGAGAAGATCTCGCGAAATCGGATATGATGGAAGATTTCCTGCCAACTGCGGAAGAACGTAAGCCGCAGTCTCTAATTGTAGCCCGGGTCTAGACGGCGACCGAATAAAGAAATGGCACAATTTGCGCGGAAATGGTCTGATTAAGGCCGGAAACTTGTGCGTGAATTGTCGTGAAGGGAAACTTGACAAGGTTGAACAGTCGTTCCGTTATGAAAGTCGCTTCGGACCCTGAGTCTATCAGTGCTCGTGCCTGGACGGTGCACCCCAAATGGCACACGTTGATAAGGGCCGTGCCCAATAGGACGGCTCCTGACCTGGAAGCGAAACACACCTGCACATTCGACTAATCCTCTGAGCCGTTTAGGCGGCGTAGGCGGACTTGGAGCGGTAGGCGGTGTTCGAATGTGGAAGAAACTTCAGGAAGCAAAAAAAACCAGATGGGACGAGGTTTGTTGAGATTTGTGGGGGTCGCTCGTTGGACCAAAACCAAACAAAATTAAATAAAAGATTAATTAAAAAATTTTTAAAAATAGTAAATGATTTCACTTTTCTTCTGAATCTCGCTGCGGGCAGATCATTAAATTCGTGCATAAAAATTATAAGACCAGATTCTCCCCCTCCTAAGATGAATCGTCCCGATTCATTACATTTGTGCGGTGAGGGAGGATATTCTATTATTAAGTTCTGTAAATGTTATTTCAATATTTCTTTCAGTTTCGTTTTCTGTTACAGTTTCAGTTGTGATTTCAGCTTTTGGAATTTCTATTTCTTTTTGGGTTTTGGTACATTTTATTTGAATTTGTTTTATTATTTTGTGTATGATTTTGCGTGATTTATATATGATTAAAAGGGTAAGTATAAAAATTAACAATATTAAATACAGGGATATTTTTGTTTTTCCTAATTTTACAAATGGGTTAATAATGTTTATATTATCTAGACTTAATTCGGAATCATTAGAAAATATGTAATCCGTTATTATATAATTATTGTATTTGTATTGGGATATGTAATCTAACATTTTCTGTTTTTCGTTGATGTAATTAATATTATTAATAATTATGCTTTCATTAAATAAAATCAGAAATGCGCCCTTTAATTTGATTTCGTTTACAGTATTTTCTCCAGTGATGAGAATAGCGCCATCATCTAAGTTTTCCAATTGTTTATTTTTTTCTCGTATTTTTGAACAGTTTGCTTTTTTTCCATTTAAGAGATTTGTGAAGCAAGAGCTCTCGTTTGAAAGTTTACAATAATTATTGAATATTTCTTCTTTAAAGTTTGTTATTTTATAACATATTCCATTACAGTGTGCTGTCTTATCGTCTATTATTAATTTTCCGTTTATTTGGGCAATTGCCCTTGATGTATATAAACTACAGATGTTATTTATAATTGGATATCTTATATATATTATAAGTAGGTCTTGGTTTTTTATTATTTTAAAAGTGGAGATGTCTAACAGATCTGTTAGTACAACTGGTTTATTTTCGTGTCTAAATATTTCTTTAATGTCTTGTTCATTTAATATTTTTGTGTTTAAAATGTTTGCTTTTGCTAAAGTGATTGTATCGATTAAATTTTGAATATCAAGTGTGATTAATTGTAGTCGGTGTTGTCTTACTTTTGATTCTTTTTTAACAACGATTGTGTTAAGAATTTTTGTCATAAGCTGTACTTCTTGAAGTATGCGTGAATTTATTGTAAATTGTTTGTTATTGTTTTCTGTCAGTTCGTTAATTTTGTTTTCGATTCTTGTTAAGTCGTCATGGTCTGGTGTACCTGAGAGCCATTTCCATGCTGTGCCCAATTCATTAATACCTCTTTTATTTCTGGATGGTAATAGTTGGGACATAAGGATTTTGATAATGTTTAGGTTTTGTGAAATATCCCATTCTAAGTCTGAGTTTTTGCTGCTATTAGTAATGTTATCTTCAATTCTTATTATTTCTCTATAAAAACTAAGGTTCGTAATGTGGAATAGGTCCTCAAATGAATTGTACGTCATTACATCTTTTTCGTCTTTTAGCAATAAGTATTCATTGTTTGTGTAGTCAATAATTTCCGAGTGACAAATGGTGATTAGAATGGTGAGTACGAATGCGATTTCCATCGACTGTAAAGTATGGATTATTTAATATTATTTTTATGAATAACTCTCTTTCTATTATTAATTATTACTTTATTGGGTAATTTTTCCTGAACGACTTGTTTTTTAAATCTGGCACCTAATTTGTTTCTTTCTCCGTGTATTTTTTCTTAAACTACTTCTCCTACATGATAATTTTTTTTAAATTTATTTTTGTTATGATAATCTAATTTTTTAGATTGTGTTATCTGTAATTGTAGCGGTATATCGCTGTGATCTATTTTGTTAAATAGGATATCATAGGGTTTTTGATTTGTTACTGAGTGGATTGTCATGTTATAATTTTTTGCAGCTCTTATAATAATTTCAGAGTAATCTAAGAGGCGGTATTCGTCTTTAATACAGCGAGCTATTTCAGTTAAGGTTGAATGGACTCTTTCGACTTGTCCGTTTGAAAGGCTATGTCTAGGGTCTGAATAATGAATGGATATACCTGAACTTTTAGGAATGATTTAAATTGTGCCGATGTGAAACTCGGCTCGTTGTCAGTCATAATTGTTTTTACTAATGGGAATGTTTGTAAAATTTCATATACTTTGGAGTCAATGTTCTTTTTGTTAGTGATTTCTTTTACTACTAGGTATTTGGAGTAGGAATCAATGCAAGTTAAGAAGGTAAGACTTTGTGCGTAGTAAATGTCAATATGTAAATGCTGCCCTTCTGATTTGGGAATTTCTCCAATAGGAATTTGTATTGGATTTCTGTTATATTTATTTGTGTTGCAAATTTCGCAATTTGTGATATATTCTTTTAATTTTTTGTATAAATTTGGCCAATAATACAGTCTGGAGATTTGTTTATAATTTTCCTCTAATCCTCTATGAGCTCGACAGTGGGTTTCTTCTATTATTATTGCTTTATCATCATTATTAATTATATCTTGAACAAAAATTTTTGTATAGAGAAATTTATTTAAAAAATTGTTTTTTAATGGAATTTGTATTTCGTATAATACTTCAGGGGTGCAGTGAATTCCTGTGCTAATATTGGGTTGCAGATATTCTTTTAGAATTGTAACTAAATTTTCTGGTTGGTCGTATTCGATGATATGGCGTCTATTTTCGAATACATTTATTTGTTCATGTAATGTAAAGTTTCCTTTTGCTATTAAAAGTTGTTGTTTAAATTGGTTAAGGGGCTTTTTTGTTTCACTTAAAATGTTATCGAAGCTACTTTCGGCTGAGTGCTGAGTGTCGGTAATATCTGCATCTTCTTCGGAAATATTATTTATTTCGATTCGGGACAATGCGTCTGCTACTACATTGGTAGTACCAGGCTTATAAAGAATTTTTGGGCTGAAGCTTTCTATGTAATTAAACCAACTTTTTAATTCTACATTTGGGTTTTTATCTGAAATGGCGTACGAGAGTGGTTGATGATCCGTATGAATTTCTAGTCCTGATACTCCGTATAAGTAATTTCTTAGGTTTTTTAATGCCCATACTATTGCCAAAAGTTCTTTTTTGTTAGTCGCGTAACTTCTTTCAGTTTTATTCAATGTTTTAGATATAAAAGTGATTGGATTTCCGTCTTGAGACAGTACTGCTCCTATAGCTAAATTTGAGGCGTCGGTCGTTAATGTAAATTGTTTCGAATAGTCTGGTTGGACTAATCGATCTGGCAAATTAAGTGTTCTTTGAGTTCGTTAAAGGCTTGGATAGCAGGTTCATCAAGAGTAATTGCCACATTTTTAGACATTCGTTTAGAAATTTTTCCATTGGAGCCTTCTAAAAATCTATTTAATGGCTTGGCAATGATTGCATAATTTTTTACGAATTTCCTATAATATCCAGTAAGACCTAGGAAACTACGTAGCTCTCTGATATTTTTAGGAATTGGATATTTGGAAATGGTTTCTATTTTTTCAGGATCGGTTTTAATAATATTTTGTGCTACAACATATCTAAGAAATGAGGTTTCTAATTTAAAAAATTTTGATTTTTCTAATGAAATTTTCATGTTTGCTTTATGTAGAATGTTAATAACTGAGTTCAGATCATTAAAATGTTGTTTTAGAGAGTGGGAAAAAATAATTATGTCGTCCATGTAAACATGGCAAAATTTCCCCACATGTTCCCTAAGTATATCGTCCATAGCCCAAATGGCATTCTTATGAATTCGAATTTTCCATTGTTAATGGAAAATGAAGTTTTTTCGACGTCTGATTCTTTCATGAGGATTTGGTGGAATCCTGATTCTAAGTCAATGGTACTAAAATATTTTGCTTTTCCCAAGTTAGATAAAATAACTGAAGGGTCCTGCATGGGATATCTGTCTGGAATGGTGCTGAGGTTCAATTTTCTAAAATCAATGCAAAGTCTGTGTTTGGGAGTGCCGTCCTTGTTAGTACCTTTTTTTGATACTATGATGACTGGTGAATTGTACGGACTTTTGCTGGGTCTAATAATTTGATCTTCGATCATGCGACTTATTTCTTGGTTGACAAACTCGTTTAGTGCTTGAGAGTAAGGATATTGCCTTGAGTAAATGGGTCTATCATTAACTGTGTCTATTTCACAGCGGACATCGGTTCGAAATGGTAGATTCGTGTTTATATCAGAATGTACCTTTTTAATAGTATTTATAATTTTTTCAGTGTAGTTTGCTATTTCGGTTTCAGCGTTTTCAAATGTTTTGATGTCGGCGCTTTTTTTAACTACGCTGTCTTTATTTTCGTATGCCAAATTGTTTATTTCATTTATGTCGGATTTGGCTTCGACGAGATGCTCGGGATCTGAATGTCCCAAACTATTTGATTCATAATTGTCAGAATTGTTGCTGACAGTGCTTTTGGAATCGAAGTGTTCCAAGCTATTTGTGTCGGTATGAACATCGACAGCGTGTTCGGGGTTTATGTACCCCAAACTTTCTGTTCCAACTGTGTTTTTCATTAGAAAACTTGTGGAATTTAAGTATTTATCTAATATAAATTTTTTAGAGGAATTAGTGTTATTTCCTTTTTCATTTTTAATAGATTAAATTTTTCCTCATAATTTAATTTTTCAATTTTTCCTTTAAATCGTTGCTCATGTCAATGACCGCTCCTATTTTTTTTAGTAAATTGTACCCTATTAATAAATCTGCCTTCAATCCGTCTATTTCATAAAAAATGTGTTTTGTGTCAAAAATTGTTATGAAATGGTATATTTTAATTACTGAGTACCCGTTAACTGTCGAGACTCTTTTATAAATTGGCAATTCTATTCCATTTTTGTAAATACCTTTTTTTATGTAGCAAGCTGTGGCTCCTGTATCTATTAAAATATTAAATTTTTTGTTTATTTTTTTATCAAATCGAAAAATGTGTGGAAGGCCTACTGTTCTCCTAAAAAATGGTCTTCTTCAATATTGTTTATGCGCATTTGTTTGTTTTTCGGTTGAGCTCTGGTCTGGTTGTTGAAAAGGTTTACTTTCCTGATTAAAGGAATTATTTTGGAAACTATTTCTGTTTTGGTATTGCCCACCATTAGGTGCTGCTATTAGTAAGTAGTAATTAGTAATTAGTAATGCTATTAGTAAGTATTAGTTTTGTTTTGAGAAGCATTGTTATGAAAATGGTTGGGGTTGTGGTAATTGGAATTTTGTCTATTAAAATTCTGATGGCTATCATTGTTTTTATTCAGGCGCAATTGATTGCCTTGATTATAACCATCAAATTTATAATTGGAATCATTGGGAGTTCGTAAGTTGTCGTTAAAATGACGCTGATGAGGTGCGCTGAAACGATAAGCGAACTGTGCCCTCATCTGGTTACTTTCCATTTCTTGCACTCTGGCTAAAGCGTTTGGCAAGTCTGGAGGACTGAGGGAAAAGAGCATACCGGAAATTGGGCCGTTCAGGCCAGTTATAAATACTCTTAAGGCATTTTGTCTGTGTCTGAGATTTGTTTCTGTAGTTATGGGATTATCTTTCCCATAAGTCATTATGGTTTTATTTATTAATAAGGTTAACTTTTTATTAACTAAATTATAAAAGTCCATAACTGAGAATTTGTTTTGTGTCAGGACACTTAATTCTTGTTCGATAATGTGAATTGGCCTCTTATCGCTGAAAATGAAATCTAGCCTGGCCAAAATTGCGTCAAAGTTTAGAACAGTTCCATGATTTGTTAAAGCATCATTTGCTTTGCCTGTTATTTTGTT
The DNA here is from genome assembly GCA_018153035.1 of Drosophila pseudoananassae pseudoananassae. Taxonomy (NCBI): domain Eukaryota; kingdom Metazoa; phylum Arthropoda; class Insecta; order Diptera; family Drosophilidae; genus Drosophila; species Drosophila pseudoananassae. The sequence goes on along the minus strand of JAECXR010000022.1, from coordinate 857,479 downwards.
TCTTAAAATAACTAAGGCTACAAAGTAGCGTCGGCTTTTGCGGGCATAAAGTCCCATCACTGTTTCGGCTGCTTCCCGCCAGGCTACATAATTTTCTAAATTTCCAGAGAATGTGGGCATGGATTTGACGACTTCTAATGTTTCGTCGCATGGAATGTTGTCGTCGATCGGTTCTATTTCGTATTCTGTCACTAAGTTGGATCTTGAGTCTAGAAGGGCTCGTAAGTTTTTAATTTCTTCTTGTAACGGTGATACGTTACTGGCAATTAGTCGGACAATTAAGTCTGTTGTTAGCGTTTGTTCGGGGGCTTGTTTGTTGATGTTAGCACTGTGGCTAGTAGACGGACCGTTTGTATCTGTCATTTTGAAGTTTAGTAAAGCATTTATTAGTTCGTCCAGGATTATTTACTTGCGTTTTTGCGGAACGACCTTTCTTATTTGGTTTCACAGTTTTATTATTTTTTTAAGTTCTTATTCATCTAGGATTTAAAAAAAATTTTGACATAATATTTATTTACTAATACGAATATATATATCCGCATATAGGTTTTGAAAAAAGAAAGAAAAAAAAAAATTGTTCATTATCTAAATATATAATATATATAAATTATATTGGTAAATCTATCCTCACGGTGTACTTTAAAATCCTGAAGAAGAGTCGATAGTTTTATCCTATGAGGTTCCTCAAATGGCCCGTTTAGTCTTCCTTCCTTCCTTGTCTTGTAGGACTTCCTTTTTTTTGTTTTACTTAAATTTTTGTGCGTTTGCGTTCGTTTAAGTTGGTTTTTTTTACTGTTATTACTGTCAATACATTTTTTTTTATATCAGGATTTTTTTACTGATATCAAAATGATTTTGCGAAATGTTTTATTGATATTATTTTGTATTTTTTTATAAAGTGAATAAAACTTTATTATTAAAATGTTTGTATCGAATTGATTTTGTTTTTTGTAACCGTTTTATTTTCCGGTTTATTTTGTTGAATTTTTATTCTTTTTCTTATCTGATTTTCTCTGAGTCACTGAGTCTGGATTTTTATATTTATATATTTATTATATATTTATTTTTATATCAGGATTTTTTACTGATATCAAAATGATTTTGCGAAATGTTTTATTGATATTATTTTGTATTTTTTAATTAATGGATTGCCTTATTTTTGCACTTTCTTATATATATTTTTTCTTTCACTGGTACGATTTTTTAAATTTTTTTACATAGAAGCCCTTTGTAAATTCAGGCCTATGATTTAATTTTTAGGGCACTCGCGAATATCTTTTTTAATATCGATATTTTTTTTAAAGACGCGGGCCCCACTTTGGGCGCCAATTATAAATACCGTACCGAAGTTTTATAAAAATATATATTTTTATTTAAAGTGCTTTTGCAATTGTCGTACAGATAAACTTAAGGCTAATTTACGACTGACCAAGCTTGAGTTAATTGTCTTCCTTGTCGTCTCGGGATTGAAGCTTTCCAAGCTTCCCTAAGAACTTTCCCGAAGTTAATTCCGAAGATAATTCCGAAGTTAGAACCCGAATGATTTTGCTGCGATCAGCATGCAAAATTTGGCTAGCAATTGGAATGCCAAAAAGGGGAATCGCGGTGGCATGATTCCAGCGGATGTTTAGTCTAATATTGTTTTGCTGGTGCCGACCGAATAGGGGGAGTTTGTTTATGTTTATGATTGACTCAAGCTTGGCTTGCCGTTTGTGTTGTAGGTGCGAGTGTGGGGATAAATGTGTAAGAGCTCGTGGGAACTCACTGCTCGTGGGAAGTGCAGAAATAATTGTTTATAATATTAATATAGATTAAACTTCTAGTTAATTTGCATAGCTTGGAAATTCTGCCGCAGCGCTGCCGGAACACTGACAGTGTGAGCACTATCCAATTTTTTGGTCTCTCATTTGCTCTCATTTTGACTCATTTGACAGCTAAAACTTAAAAAACCAAATTTTTCCACTGAGAAACATTTTTCTCAAAAATTGGGTTGAAAAAAGTTTTCTTCATCCAAGTTTTCTTAATCCATAGAAAATAAAGATAGGGAAGCGTAGGAATTTGTTTAAGAACTGTTGCTAGCAAAGCTTTCTTTAAAATAAAATACACTATTTTAGTGCCTATCTTCCGGCTGTTTCCGGCTGTACCATTCTCCGGCTGTACCAAGTGTTTCTTCAAAGGTCCTTACCCAAGCTGATTGAGAAGAAAGTCCTACTTATTTGTACCATTCTCCAAGTGTTTCTTCAAAGGTTGTTACCCAAGCTAAGTGAGATGAAAGTCCCACTTATATTAACATACGTCGAAATTGAAAGCAGAATTCCTGTAATAGCTGCGAAGCATTCTGGAGGCTGGACACTCAGGGGGGAAGACGTCCAACTGGTAATAACAGTTAATTGTCCTTTATTATTTCTTATTCACCTTCCGATGACTAAATTTATGGCGCGGATGGCCCCATCAGATTTTTGTATCCGCCCTGGATATTCGCAGCCGAATGCTCCGAACCTTAGCCTTTGTGCCCACAGCCAATGTATAAAGTTCCCAAGGTCGCAGCGATGATTTAACCTTGCATGCTACAGCTACAATACAAGTTTATAAACGCTCTGGTAGTGTTATTTCTTTGTCGAGCATTCGACAATGACTCATGGGAATGAAAAGACTGCTGCGAGCCAATTGTGAAGTGGACGAAGGAGGATCTGGATTGCGAGGTGTATTTTGTGTATCATTATTCTCGTCTCGAGACAGGTGCTTGGTATGATACGCTGCAGTTGAAATGATATTCTGATTTGCTGGAAGAAGCTTTCCCCTGTGTATTGATTTCTCTCCCCGAAAGAAAGCTCAGTCGTCAATCTCAACTAAAGTCTGCGTTCATTAACAAATATTGGGATTTGGACTTAATGTTTTCAGTTCTAGCTAACGAGAAGTTTGGACGGCACATTCTGTTGATTTCGGATTAGAAATTTTTAATGAAATTTTCAACTTTTATGGAGTGCTACCTCATATGTGTGAAGAAAGGTGACTTGGGTTTCATTATGGATGAAGGTTTGATTATGGCGGCAAATTTACAAAACTATGGGCCTCTATAATAGACTGATATTTGCTATTTTTATTCAAAGGCTTTAGTGAACCTTAAAATCAATTCAAGGGGGATTAAGTCGCAACACCAAGGGCTCCATACAATAACAAAATCCTTCAAAGGCACCTACATTTGTGGTCTCCAGAAGTAGCTCTACTGCTCAATGAAAAGCGACGGCTTAGAAGGATCTGGTTCCGAAAAGACTCACGAAGCTGCTCCAGAGGTTGCGGACTTGTGCTTTTGAAGAATACCTACGTCAGGTTGAGCCCTGCGACCCCGAGCACAACTTGTGGCAACTGACAAGTCACATCAAGCGTCCAAAGAAAAGGGTGGCTCAGGTTAGGAAACCCGACGGTGAGTGGTGCCGCTCCGATCAGGAGAGGGCGGACGCATTTGCTGCTCATTTGGAAGACGCCTTCACTCCATTTAATAGATGCTCGGAGGTGGACCAAGCTGAGACTGAGAGGTTTCTGTCTCTACCCTGCACGGATTTCTGTCAATTGGAGCCAGTCTCGGAAGAGGAAGTTCAAGAGGAGGTCGCTGGCCTTAACACCAAAAATTACCCGGGTGCGGATGGCCTTGAAGCACTTTCCATTAAACTTCTCCCCCCATTAGGTATCCAAAGGCTTACGAGCATATTCAACGCGTGCTTGGAGATCGGCCAGGAGATTGGAGATCGGCCACTTCCCCTCTGACTGGAAAAAGGCGGAGGTAATCCTCATTCCGAAGCCAGGAAAGCCTGAAGCTGATCTTGCCTCATACAGGCCGATACGCTTATTATCAATACTATCCAAGTTACTTGAGAGAGTATTTCTGCGCAGATTTCAGACCGTATTAGACGAGGCTGGCTTGATTCCAGACCATCAATTTGGTTTCAGGCGTTGTCACGCCACCCCGGAGCAATGCCACAGGATTGTACAAAAGATTCTAAACAGCCTGGAGGAGAAGAAATATTGTTGCGCAGTTTTCCTTGACGTCAAGCCGGCATTTGACAAGGTCTGGCATCCCGGACTACTAATGAAAATAAAAAGGAGCGTACCCCATGAGCATTACGCCTTCCTCAAGTCATACCTGAATGACAGGTCATTTAGGGTTAGATGTAGTAGTTTACTACATCTAGTCAGATTATAGGCCCATTAAGGCAGGTGTACCGCAGGGTAGTGTCCTTGGTCCAACTCTCTACACACTATACACAGCAGATATGCCTGTTATATATTAAGGAGTGCTTTGCTAGCCGCAACATATGCAGACGACACATCTTTCCTAGCTTCCAGCGTCTGCTCGATGCCCCTGACCCGTGGCTTAATCATGATAAGTCCGCCCAAACTACATTTACCTTGAAGAGAGGCGACTGTCCACAGATAAGCATTGGAGGCACTGCCATACCACCTAACTCAACCCCTAAATACTTGGGAATGACGTTGGATAGGCGTCTAACATGGAGGACCCATCTACTGCGCAAACGAAAGCAAGTACAAGACAAGCTGCGGCGGCTTTGGTTGATTGATTCGATCAACCATTGGATGACTGGTTGATTGGACTTAAGTCAACCCTGAAGTTGAGGGTAAAACTACTAATATATAAGTCAATAGTGAAGCCAGTTTGGACGTATGGTATCCAACTGTGGGGCACAGCGAGTCCAAGCAATACGAAAGTCATTCAGCTGGCACAGAACAGAGCTCTCAGGACGCTGTCTGGGGCTCATCCTTACCATGACAATTTGACTATTCATGCTCAACTGGTCATCCCTACAGTCAGCGCTGAAGTTAGAAGATTCGCCGCTAAATACAAGGACAGACTAACACGACATTCAAACACTTGTACCACCAATTTGCTGGACAGCAGCACCACCATCAGAAGACTCAAGAGGAAGAATTCACTGGATTTACTAAATTAACTTTTTTAGATTCATAGCTTGTATTTATTAAACTCCTATTGTCAAGGTTAACTTGAAAAATTTAATTATTGTCCCCAACTAAGGACACATTGTAAATAAAACTAAATAAAACTAAATGTTACAAAAAAAAAAAAAAAAAAAATGTATAACATGCTAGGAAATTGAATTTAGTTGAACAGAAGCCAGCTCCATCCTCTATCCGGAGATCGAGTGGGTGCGTCGTCTTTAATCTTCTATGGTGTTGCTGTTGTCTAGAAGGTTGGTGGCTGACCACATATCTGGTAGAAAACCGTTAGACTTCGCTGCTGACCCAAGATATTTTCAGTTGGGTGTGGATGACAGTTATCGTGGTATAGGTGGGCCCCGTGCCCTGTCTTGCACTAGTAGGACGAGTCTGCGGTTACTAGGGCACGCTGTGCCCCACAGCTGGATCCCATACGTCTAGATTATTTTAACGATTGCTTTGTAGATAAGCAGCTTAACCCTCATCTTTAATCTGGACCGCTAGATGGGGACTCCAAGTTAGACGCCTGACCAGAGTCATTTCCAAGAACTTGGGAGTAGGGTCTAGTGGTATTAGAATGCCTTCAAGGCTGAAAAGCGGGCAATCCCCCTTCTTAGTGCGCCTACTTCTCAGAATTTACCATGATGTTCCATTTGCGGAGCCATGGGTCTATAACGTTGGTGGTGGATACAGTCAGATAAGTCCTGGGGCGATCCGACCGAAGCTAGAAACGCTGTATCATCGGCGTATGTGGTCATCAGGAGATCTTCCGCAAGATTGGGTATATCGGCAGTGTATCATGTAAAGAATTTTCCCTAACAAACTGCCTTGCGGGACGCCTGCCCTTATGGACTTGAACTCAGACCTGGAACGATCGGTTTTGCAGGTATAAGATGAGGAAAGCGTATAATATAAATGTATATGTAGAAAGTGTATATAAAGAAAGCGTATAAAGTATAATTATAAGATGAGGAAAGCGTATAATTGGTGCGGCTTTCTTCTTTTTAAATCAAAATTTTTAAAAATTTCTCGTTCACGGACTAGACAGTACAATGTACTAAATTTTTTTGAATTTTTGATTTCAGACGAACCGTTTTTGGGATATCATGTCCACCGCAAGACACCATCGAAAAAAGTCGATCCGGGAATTCGGCTATAACATTTTTATTATGTAATATTTTTTTATGAAAAAATTTAATGAAGTACCCAGAAACATGTACTAAACAACGTCGGTAAAACATTTTTCATAAATATTTTCTATGGTGTCAAAAAAAAATCGATAAAATTCCATTTTTTGCGCGGTACAACTGTATATAACCCCTTTAGAAATTCTTTTGTACGGAATCTATGGGATTCTGATGTACTTCATATTGGGGACTCCAGATACATGAACAGTACTATAGTATCGGACAGACAAAAGAAATGAATAAGCTTTTAGTAATCGTTTCGTTTAGTAAAACGACCACTACGTTAAATTCTTTTTACCACCTTTTAATGAAACCAAGGACCTTTTTAGCCCTATTAACCATTGTGGAAATATGTTCGGCAAATTTTAATTTGAGTCTAATAGGACACAGAAATCATTAACTTGAGTTGATTGTTCTAAGGCAATCCCATAAAATACGTAGCCTGGATAGGGCAAGAAAGATGGATGGAGAAGAGAGATGGATTTGTATTGTGCAGGGGGCAAGTCGTTAATAAAAAGAGTAACAGTAACGGGCTAAGATGACTTTCTTGAGGGACACCAGATGTAGCACGGAACCATCGGAAATGTACATTTTTAAAAGTTTTACAAAGAAGCTTAAGTAAGACAAAGAGTGAATATTTAACACCTAGTGGTGTTATTGACCATTTTGGGTGTCATCGACGTGTACATGTGCATTTGCAATGGGTAGCCACTGGCAATAGGACGTCAATGGCTAAGACGTAGTCGGTAACTCGTAACCCAAAATAGAAGAATTTTTTAAATTGCAAAATATCTAAGACCATTTTATTAATTCTTTTAATGCAGGTAATTCAGGAAAAAAAAATCGTTTTTTGCTAAAATTTTTCCAAAAAAATAATTTTAAAAAAAGTAGTAATAAAATGTAGATTAGAATAAAAAAAAATGTTGAATTTTTTAGAAATCCTAACTGCGAATAACCCCTTAAAATTTAAGAAAGTATTTAAACGGACGTTCTTATTTTAGTTGCACTGAAGGATTATACGTTACATATAAGCTTATACTTCTATCAAAGATTATAAATTACATAGATGGGACATCTCATACAAACAACAATTTTCTATGGCGGGTTCCACAGCGCGACAAGTTAAGTTTCAGAAATTTTTCGCGCGACAACGAATGAGTAATAGCCGATTGGCAGAGTGCTTGGCTGATGTGCAGAGTAAAACGAGTTCAAATCAGGCTCGGGACATCCACTTTTTTTATTTTAAATATATTTATATTATATTTTGATGGTTTTAAAGTGTTTTGCAAAATTTTTAGTCCGATTAAAAAAAATACAAAATTTTAAAATCACCCTAACCTTGCCTCAGTTCGTAGTGGAACCCGCTGTAAAAATCTTTATAAAACGCGTTCTACGGCCGCGTCGTGGAACCCGATGTCAAAATGTAAACATATGAGGGCGGGATCCACGACGAACGGCTGGCCGTTGAGAGACGGAAAGAGAGAATTCTATTTTTAGAACGTTGTTGGTGTACGCCACGAACTCCGACGATATTTTAAACTTAACAATTTGTATCAAAAATGGTTATCTTAATATTAAACATGTGTGTTGTGTTAAAGGTATAACATGATTTAGAATATGTTCATCTAATGCTAAAGTTACATTTGTTTACTTATTATATCTCTTATGTTGTATTTGTTCCTTATTAAATAACAATTTAGGGATTAGGTTTAGCTTACTGGCTAAGGGACTATCAGTTCAATGTGTCTATATTGTAGTTTATCCTATTACTATATGTTGAAATGGATAAATATTATTTGTGTCTTCCCCATGTGGGGGAATGTGGATTTTTTTTGTCTATCTTGTGTTTTTGCCAGATCTTTCATATTGGTTTGAGTATTTTTCAGTTCCACTAATGTTTTGTCCTTCGTTATCATCTAGGTTTCCCGGGATAGATTTAAGTATGGTCCCCAGACCATTAATAAGACCATTTTTACCTCTAGTGTGCGGCAGGTGGAATGCAGTCTTTCGACCGAAGCGTTTCCCGTTGATTGTTGAAATTAATTTGTATGGGCTGTTATTTGGAATTGGGTTAAGAGGTCATTGAATAGACTGCCCGAAAATTCCGCGCCCTGGTCGAAAATTATTTTCTTTGGTGCGCCGTAGTGACTTATAAATTGTAATAGGGCATCGGCGACTTTTATTGAATTCCTATTGCTAAGGGGGTAGGCTTGCGCTAGCTTGGTTAATTTGTCTATAATGGTGAGGTTACAAGAATTGTTAATGAAATATATGTCAATATGCACGACCGCCATATGCAGCCTGGGGGGTTTGGGGCGGTTGGGGTTTACAACAGTGGTCTATGGGGGTGTCTTTCGTACTTGAGGTTTGGGCAGGTATCGCAATTTTTTATAATTTTTGTAATAATGTTTTTTAAATGCGGAAAATAAATTTCCCTTTTTAAATGGTTGTATGTTTCATCTATCCCCCTATGATTGGTGTTAAAGTGGTACGCTTGGATTTTGTTTCCCTGGTCATGGGGATCAGTAATTTCGGTTAGCTGTATTTTGCAGCGGGAAATTTTGTATAAGTCGTTTTTGAAGAAATAGTTATTATAGGATTCTTCTATTAATTTGAAAATATCGTCTGGTGCAAATATTGCGAATATTTTATTCGGTTTCAGGATTGTTTGAAGGGCGTTTGTAACGGAATCGAAAGTATGCACGGGTTTTGTGATTATGTGTTTTATTTTGTGGGCAAATGGTTTTTCTATTTGTCTTTCAGTTGTTGATCCGGTACGGAATACTATTTGACTATTGAAGTGATTTAGTGGTTGTGAAGCGATTGGTATAATTTGTGGGTCTTAGTTTATGTTCAAATTTGGCTCAATTCCGCTAAGTGCGCAGCGACTACGTTTTGCGACCCTTTTTTGTATTCTAATTCGCATCGAAGTATTTTTGTATTCTGGCCTTTCAGATTGTCTAACCAGATTAATGGCTTATGGTCCGTGACTATTTTGAATCTACGCCCGAAGAGGTATGGTCTGAAATGACCTACAGACCAAATGATAGCTAGCATTTCTTTCTTTATCGTAGAATAGCGGATTTCCGTATCCGATAGTGTCCTGCTAGCGAAAAATATGGGTCTGTCATTAGTGTCCGGGCCTTGTGACAACACAGAGCCTATCGCATAATTACTTGCGTCTGTGGTCAACGTGAACGGCTTATTAAAATCAGGGTATATGAGTATGGGATCATTACAAAGAAGATCTTTCGACGTTTCGAATGCTTGTTTAAATTCCTCATCTATTTTTATAGATTTACCTCCCTTTAACTGTCTCGTCATGACTAGATCACCTAAGACGTTATCCATAACGCGTTGGAACGTGGAAGGAGCGTTCTTGAGACCGAAGGGCATCCTTGTGTACTCATAATGCCCATTTTCGATGGTGAATGCCGTCTTGCTTGGGTCCCGTTGGTTCATTTGAATTTGGCGAAAACCACTTTCTAAGTCTATTGTTGTAAAATACATGGTCTTTCCTAAGCTGTCTAGTATATATCTGCAATGTTCGGAATAGGATATCTGTCAGAGATCGTTTTTTCATTAAATTTTCAAAAATCGATTACCAAGCGTCACTTTTTATACCCTTGCAGAGGGTATTATAATTTTGTCCAAAAGTGTGCAACGCAGTGAAGGAGACATCTCCGACCCTATAAAGTATATATATTCTTGATCAGGATCACCTCCTAAGTTGATATGAGCATGTCCGTCTGTCCGTCTGTCTGTCCGTTTCTACGCGAACTAGTCTCTCAGTTTTAAAGCTATTGTCTTAAAACCTTCCCTTCCCTTAGACCCTTCTTTCCTTTGCACGCAGTATATAAGTCGGAACGGCCGGGATCGGCCGACTATATCCTATAGCTGCCATATAACTGATTGATCGGAAATGGTATAACTTTGGTGTTTTTAGAGTTACAGAGTTCACGAACAGACGTTACAGAGTTGTACGAATGCTACTTTTTAAAAAGTAATACAACATGCCGAATTTCATAAGGATCAGCCGACTATATCCTATAGCTGCCATATAACTCAACAATCGGAAATTAACCAACTTTCGTCTTTTTGAAGATAGAAAGTTGGAACATCGTACAGATTCTATTTTTGGTCAGTTAATACAACCTATCAAATTGCATAACGATCGGCCGACTATATCTTATAGCTGCCATATCGTTCAGTTGATCGGAAATGGTATTAGGTAAAAATATCAACTTTGATGTTTGTAGGGGGGCGCTGCTGCCGCCAAAGATTCCAGAAAAGTTGAAATTTTGAATTAAAAAGTCGGGGGCGTCTTTCAGTGAATTTAACGCGGTCAGCTTTATTGGGCTGCTTACTAAATTAACTTAGAAAGCCTAAACGCTAAACGTAAATATAAACCAGAGCGGACGATCGACGACGGCCGATGAGAGAGGAAGAATGCATAGAGCGCGAGCGCGAGCGCGGATGCGCTCTTCGGCACGGATGAGCTTTTAAGCGCGGGTGCGCTTTTCAGCGCGGATGCGCTCGACTTGCGAGGGCCCTCGAGGAGAGGCGAAAAATTGCCTAGGCGCGGATGACGCGGGCGGACGAGCGGTGGACGGCACCCGATGGGTGGCGGACGAATGCAGTGGAGCACTTGACGGCTGCCGGCCAGTGGCGGCAGAATGCCGAGGAGTTATCGAAGAGTGCCGGGAAGTCGGCGGCCGTGGATCGGTTTGGGAATGCCGGAAAATGGCGGACGCAGGGCGAGAAGCACCCGAACCGCGCTGGGAATTGGCAGATGACGGCCGACGAGAGAGCGAGACACCCCGTGTACTGTCTCCCGCGCTCCGTGACCGGTGCTCCTTGGTCACAGGGTGCAGCAGCGTGTGGTGATCCTGGCCACACGTCTTACAGCCGTCCCCACGCCGACAGGGATCCGTCGGAGTGCTCGTGGGCCAGGCAGCTCGAGCAATAGCGGTTCACGAGAACCGCTCGGAGCCGCTCCTCGGCACTAAGGCGTAGGAAGCGCCGACACTTCTTCAATGGATGGCTCTCATTGCAGACTCGGCATCGGTAGGATTGTGTACCTCGAGTACATCTGCTCTCCAGTGACTGGGCGTTGCGTGGGCGTGGCGACATCGTGCTGAATATGATCTTGGAATCCAGAATTTGGCCCGGATCAGACGGATCATCAGCTGATTGCCACCGTTCAGCGTGATGCGATGCGAAAATTAAAGAAGGACTCGAGACAGAATTGTGCTCGCAACCAAAATCCGATTCCGTACTGATCCGTGTGGGCACCTCTCCCTGATCCAGTGAGTCACCGAGGCTGCGGGCAACTCGTGCGGAAAAAACAGACACGCTGCGGGGGTGGACTGGAGATAATGGGCCGGTCAGCACCCATCCGAAAATGGTCTCCTGACCGAGAAGCGACACGCAGATGTTAGCCTTGGAATTACCGAGGAGAATGGACGGAAGATTGTCAGCTCCTATTAACACATCGACTTGAGAGCTCTCAAAGAAGTTGGGGTCCGCCAGGGGAATGTCGGGCAGCCCCTTGAGACGATCCTGCGGAATCGGGTACGATGGCAGATTTCCTGCCAACTGCGGAAGAACGTAGGCCGCAGTCTCTAATTGTAGCCCGGGTCTAGACGGCGACCGAATGGAGAAATGACACAATTTCGTAGACTGCGCGGAAATGGTCTGATTAAGGCCGGAAACTTGGACTTGAATCGTCTTGAAAGGAGGCTTGACGAGGTTGAACAGTTGTTCCGTTATGAAGGTCGCTTCGGACCCTGAGTCTATTAGAGCTCGTGCCTGGACGGTGCACCCCAAATGGCACACGTTGATAAGGGCCGTGCCCAGTATGACTGCTCCTGACCCGAAAGCGAAACACACCTGCACATTCGACTGATCCTTTGAGCCGTTTGCTGGCGTAGGTGGACTTGGAGCGCTAGGCGTAGGCGTAGGCGGTGCAGGAGGGTGTGGTGTCTGTGGCATGTGAAACAGGTACGGGCGCTCGTGCAGTCTCGCTGCTGGTGCCCTCGGCCAAAACAGTTTAGACATAACTGCTTCCTTTTAATGTAGTCAAAGCGTCCATTTACATCCATATTTAGGAACCGCGGACATAAGCGAATGGGGAGAGATCGCAGCCCTTTTGGCCCGGAACCACTCGAATCTCGTGTGAATTGAGCCCCCGAGCAGGGGCCGTAGGAAGTCCCGACCTCGGCGGAAATTGCCCGGAGCCACTAGGCCTGACGTCGTCGATTGCCTCTAGAGTGCGATGGCGCTCTGTCAGGAAGTTGTCTAATTCCTTCCATGTTGGAATTTCGGCCTTATTATGGACGGATTGCTCCCACATAGAAAGTGTGACCTTGGGGAGCTTTGACGAAATCATAAACACCAAGAGGCAGTCCCAAGCCTCAGCATTGATGACGGACATTGCTAGGGCTGTCAGACAACTCTGAATGGTGGCCTGCAGCTCCTTCAGAGCGACCCCGGACTCTTGAGAAATAGCCTGGATGTTAAAAAAGGATCTTCAACTGGCTGTTGACCAATAGCCGCGCGGCGTCAAACCCCTCATGGGTAAGCGGAGCCTTAGAAATAATGGCGTGGGCGTCACCACTTGTTTTGGACAGTAAGTGGAACAACTTTTCTACCGGGGTGAGCCGCGAGTTTTGGATGTAAATGGCCGTAAACAAGTCTCTGAAGGTGGGCCACCGAAGATAATCACCCGCGAAGACCTCGGTATCCACCGGAGGTAACCGGCAACCTGTAGACGCGGGCGTGTGTACATTTACGGAAGTCTGAGTGGATTGGGAGGCAATTTTCTCCCGAAGCTGGGCAATACACCTCGAATAGACGGAGTAACAGTAGCTGTACTTCGATTCCAGCACTGTCGAGATGGCCGCATTGTCGTCGGACTCGGCTAGCAAATCGGAGCAGCTCTCATAGCTTTTCTCCACCTTCTCCCACAGTGCCCGAATTTGGTCCCGATGGACTTCGCACATGTATTGGGAGCCCACTTCCGTTTCTCTGGCGGCCGGAGTATTTATGTTGGCCTCAAATTGGCTAACTCGATCTGTTGTGGCGATGAACTTCTTCAGCGCCACGTCGACCGCACTGTGAGCCATTTTTGCAACGGAACGAGTCTGCCTCTGTGAAGGACTGGGGATGGTGTTGGCGGATTCGTCACTCTTCGCCCTTGGAATGGCACTGTACGCCTTGGGCTTTAAAAGAGGCGTCCGCGGAGAAGCGGATTGAGATCTCTCCAAACGGATGGTTGGGATCGGACGTGGCTTTTGGTCGTCTCCCGTGGGCATTCTCAGACGCCAATTCGCTGGTCAGCGCTTGTCGACTGACTTGCGCAATAGGTGCCGCGTACGAAGCGGTGGCCGGTCACACTAACGTGATAAGACCGGTGAGATCGCGGATGAAATGCGATTACAAGGCACAAGTGGGAATTAGTGGCGCCGATGTCGAGAGGAGCGTCGGATGCGGCACGATTCCAATGTGGAAGAAACTTCAGGAAGCCGAAAAAAACCCAGATGGGACGAGGTTTGTTGCGATTCTAGGCGGATGTTGCCTGATGCGGAGTAGAAACAGCGTTAGGAAACTGACGGCACGGAAAAATGGACAAGTATCGGAAAATTCGTGCTCGTTCGGGGAAAAAATTGATGAGAAAATTGATGTATATGTACATTTCGACCAGTATGGCCCGTACGTAAATATTGAATTCCTGACTATTTTTGAATTTGCGGAGCCGGAAAGGTGCACTTCACCTTGGCTTGGATTTAACACAAAAAAAAATAAATTAATTTTTGCCTAATTGGCGGATTTAATGATTATGGAGCCAGAAGGGTGGAGTTGAAAATCTCAAGTTTTAATCACTTGAGGTTAATTATCACGAAGCTGGAACGGTGGAATTAAAACCGCGACTCGATTCAGACAGAAGATCGACAAATAAATTATTTAATTATAATTTTTCCCGATAATTAAATTTTCGACTTTAATTATTGAGTGGCCGGAAAGGTGAATTAAAAAACCTGGCCCTTTGCAGAACGGAAAATAAGAATTAAATAAATTTTAGTGGATATAATTATAAATATATAAGTTTATAATTAATTGATTTTTTTTGTTTTAATTTATTTCGTTATATATTTCCTGAAATTGGAGGCAGACAATATTTGGAAATATATGGGCGCGCATGCAAGTAGGGCAAGGGCATGTGGTGCACATGATGGCACAGTGGAACGTCGATAAGTGGACTGTATATGTTAAATTTTATTGGTTATATATTTCCTGAAATTGGAGTCGGAAAATATTTGGAAATATATGGACATGCATGCAGGTACGGATATACATATGTAAGGGCATGTGGGCAATGTTGGCACAGTGGAGCGTTGATAAGTGGACGGTATAACGGAGGGAAAAGAGAAGTTATGTGGTGTAAAAAATGACACTGATTGGGGAAGAAAAGAAACAAATATTACGACAGTGGCGGACTGTTCGGTGAATTTGGAAATTTCCGGAACTAATTCACACCGGCTGGCCAATATTAATTATGCCTTCTTTTTGTTACCACACAAACTGTTCACTTGCGAATTTTTCGCGGATGAATTGCATAAAAACAAAATATGTAAGTGTTTTTGTGTGTGTAGGGATGCTCATATGTATGTGGCTGCACATATGCCTCGACCGTTGGCAAGCGACTGGATAACGGAGAGGCCGAAAACGGCGAGGAATATGGGCAGCACACAAAACCGAGACGGATGGAAAAGTTGGCAGAAGTTGCAGACGAAGAAGAGTAGAAAATCTCAAACTGCCGTTGTGTCGGAAAACTCGGACTTGGAGTTGACACGGAGGGAAAAACAATCTTGCAGCAGTGTGAACGAAATTTAATGTTCGCTGCTGAAGACCGGCAGAGAGACGGAGACGGAAAAATGTACTTATCTTTTGGCGGAACAAGGCCGAGAACTGCAGGTTGAAGAAAATCCAGGAATTATCCGGCTCGAAGGACCAATGTTTGTAGGGGGGCGCTGCTGCCGCCAAAGATTCCAGAAAAGTTGAAATTTTGAATTGAAAAGTCGGGGGCGTCTTTCAGTGAATTTAACGCGGTCAGCTTTATTGGGCTGCTTACAAGAGATTACTAAATTAACTTAGAAAGCCTAAACGCTAAACGTAAATATAAACCAGAGCGGACGATCGACGACGGCCGACGAGAGAGGAAGAATGCATAGAGCGCGAGCGCGAGCGCGGATGCGCTCTTCGGCACGGATGAGCTTTTAAGCGCGGGTGTCGGCTGTGGCATGTGAAACAGGTACGGGCGCTCGTGCAGTCTCGCTGCTGGTGCCCTCGGCCAAAACAGTTTAGACATAACTGCTTCCTTTTAGTGTAGTCAAAGCGTCCATTTACATCCATATTTAGGAACCACGGACATAAGCGAATGGGGAGAGATCGCAGCCCTTTTGGCCCGGAACCACTCGAATCTCGTGTGAATTGAGCCCCCGAGCAGGGGCCGTAGGAAGTCCCGACCTCGGCGGAAATTGCCCGGAGCCACTAGGCCTGACGTCGTCGATTGCCTCTAGAGTGCGATGGCGCTCTGTCAGGAAGTTGTCTAATTCCTTCCATGTTGGAATTTCGGCCTTATTATGGACGAACACATAGAAAGTGTGACCTTGGGAAGCTTTGACGAAATCATAAACACCAAGAGGCAGTCCCAAGCCTCAACATTGATGACGGACATTGCTAGGGCTGTCAGACAACTCTGAATGGTGGCCTGCAGCTCCTTCAGAGCGA
Organism: Drosophila pseudoananassae pseudoananassae; assembly: GCA_018153035.1. NCBI lineage: Eukaryota > Metazoa > Arthropoda > Insecta > Diptera > Drosophilidae > Drosophila > Drosophila pseudoananassae. Next base: position 841,529 of record JAECXR010000022.1, on the reverse strand, counting down.
CCCCGGACTCTTGAGAAATAGCCTGGATGTTGAAAAGGATCTTCAACTGGCTGTTGACCAATAGCCGCGCGGCGTCAAACCCCCTCATGGGTAAGCGGAGCCTTAGAAATAATGGCGTGGGCGTCACCACTTGTTTTGGACAGTAAGTGGAACAACTTTTCTACCGGGGTGAGCCGCGAGTTTTGGATGTAAATGGCCGTAAACAAGTCTCTGAAGGTGGGCCACCGAAGATAATCACCCGCGAAGACCTCGGTATCCACCGGAGGTAACCGGCAACCTGTAGACGCGGGCGTGTGTACATTTACGGAAGTCTGAGTGGATTGGGAGGCAATTTTCTCCCGAAGCTGGGCAATACACCTCGAATAGACGGAGTAACAGTAGCTGTACTTCGATTTCAGCACTGTCGAGATGGCCGCATTGTCGTCGGACTCGGCTAGCAAATCGGAGCAGCTCTCATAGCTTTTCTCCACCTTCTCCCACAGTGCCCGAATTTGGTCCCGATGGACTTCGCACATGTATTGGGAGCCCACTTCCGTTTCTCTGGCGGCCGGAGTATTTATGTTGGCCTCAAATTGGCTAACTCGATCTGTTGTGGCGATGAACTTCTTCAGCGCCACGTCGACCGCACTGTGAGCCATTTTTGCAACGGAACGAGTCTGCCTCTGTGAAGGACTGGGGATGGTGTTGGCGGATTCGTCACTCTTCGCCCTTGGAATGGCACTGTACGCCTTGGGCTTTAAAAGAGGCGTCCGCGGAGAAGCGGATTGAGATCTCTCCAAACGGATGGTTGGGATCGGACGTGGCTTTTGGTCGTCTCCCGTGGGCATTCTCAGACGCCAATTCGCTGGTCAGCGCTTGTCGACTGACTTGCGCAATAGGTGCCGCGTACGAAGCGGTGGCCGGTCACACTAACGTGATAAGACCGGTGAGATCGCGGATGAAATGCGATTACAAGGCACAAGTGGGAATTAGTGGCGCCGATGTCGAGAGGAGCGTCGGATGCGGCACGATTCCAATGTGGAAGAAACTTCAGGAAGCCGAAAAAAACCCAGATGGGACGAGGTTTGTTGCGATTCTAGGCGGATGTTGCCTGATGCGGAGTAGAAACAGCGTTAGGAAACTGACGGCACGGAAAAATGGACAAGTATCGGAAAATTCGTGCTCGTTCGGGGAAAAAATTGATGAGAAAATTGATGTATATGTACATTTCGACCAGTATGGCCCGTACGTAAATATTGAATTCCTGACTATTTTTGAATTTGCGGAGCCGGAAAGGTGCACTTCACCTTGGCTTGGATTTAACACAAAAAAAAAAATTAATTTTTGCCTAATTGGCGGATTTAATTATTATGGAGCCAGAAGGGTGGAGTTGAAAATCTCAAGTTTTAATCACTTGAGGTTAATTATCACGAAGCTGGAACGGTGGAATTAAAACCGCGACTCGATTCAGACAGAAGATCGACAAATAAATTATTTAATTATAATTTTTCCCGATAATTAAATTTTCGACTTTAATTATTGAGTGGCCGGAAAGGTGAATTAAAAAACCTGGCCCTTTGCAGAACGTAAAATAAGAATTAAATAAATTTTAGTGGATATAATTATAAATATATAAGTTTATAATTAATTGATTTTTTTTTGTTTTAATTTATTTCGTTATATATTTCCTGAAATTGGAGGCAGACAATATTTGGAAATATATGGGCGCGCATGCAAGTAGGGCAAGGGCATGTGGTGCACATGATGGCACAGTGGAACGTCGATAAGGGGACTGTATATGTTAAATTTTATTGGTTATATATTTCCTGAAATTGGAGTCGGAAAATATTTGGAAATATATGGACAGGTACGGATATACATATGTAAGGGCATGTGGGCAATGTTGGCACAGTGGAGCGTTGATAAGTGGACGGTATAACGGAGGGAACAGAGAAGTTATGTGGTGTAAAAAATGACACTGATTGGGGAAGAAAAGAAACAAATATTACGACAGTGGCGGACTGTTCGGTGAATTTGGAAATTTCCGGAACTAATTCACACCGGCTGGCCAATATTAATTATGCCTTCTTTTTGTTACCACACAAACTGTTCACTTGCGAATTTTTCGCGGATGAATTGCACAAAAACAAAATATGTAAGTGTTTTTGTGTATGTAGGGATGCTCATATGTATGTGGCTGCACATATGCCTCGACCGTTGGCAAGCGACTGGATAACGGAGAGGCCGAAAACGGCGAGGAATATGGGCAGCACACAAAACCGAGACGGATGGAAAAGTTGGCAGAAGTTGCAGACGAAGAAGAGTAGAAAATCTCAAACTGCCGTTGTGTCGGAAAACTCGGACTTGGAGTTGACACGGAGGGAAAAACAATCTTGCAGCAGTGTGAACGAAATTTAATGTTCGCTGCTGAAGACCGGCAGAGAGACGGAGACGGAAAAATGAACTTATCTTTTGGCGGAACAAGGCCGAGAACTGCAGGTTGAAGAAAATCCAGGAATTATCCGGCTCGAAGGACCAATGTTTGTAGGGGGGCGCTGCTGCCGCCAAAGATTCCAGAAAACTTGAAATTTTGAATTAAAAACTCGGGGGCGTCTTTCTGTGAATTTAACGCGGTCAGCTTTATTGGGCTGCTTACAAGAGATTACTAAATTAACTTAGAAAGCCTAAACGTAAATATAAACCAGAGCGGACGATCGACGACGGCCGACGAGAGAGGAAGAATGCATAGAGCGCGAGCGCGAGCGCGGATGCGCTCTTCGGCACGGATGAGCTTTTAAGCGCGGGTGCGCTTTTCAGCGCGGATGCGCTCGACTTGCGAGGGCCCTCGAGGAGAGGCGAAAAATTGCCTAGGCGCGGATGACGCGGGCGGACGAGCGGTGAACGGCACCCGATGGGTGGCGGACGAATGCAGTGGAGCACTTGACGGCTGCCGGCCAGTGCCGGGAAGTCGGCGGCCGTGGATCGGTTTGGGAATGCCGGAAAATGGCGGACGCAGGGCGAGAAGCACCCGAACCGCGCTGGGAATTGGCAGATGACGGCCGACGAGAGAGCGAGACACCCCGTGTACTGTCTCCCGCGCTCCGTGACCGGTGCTCCTTGGTCACAGGGTGCAGCAGCGTGTGGTGATCCTGGCCACACGTCTTACAGCCGTCCCCACGCCAACAGGATCCGTCGGAGTGCTCGTGGGCCAGGCAGCTCGAGCAATAGCGGTTCACGAGAACCGCTCGGAGCCGCTCCTCGGCACTAAGGCGTAGGAAGCGCCGACACTTCTTCAATGGATGGATCTCATTGCAGACTCGGCATCGGTAGGATTGTGTACCTCGAGTACATCTGCTCTACAGTGACTGGGCGTTGCGTGGGCGTGGCGACATCGTGCTGATGTCGATCAGCTGATACGATCTTGGAATCCAGAATTTGGCCCGGATCAGACGGATCATCAGCTGATTGCCACCGTGAAGCGTGATGCGATGCGAAAATTAAAGAAGGACTCGAGACAGAATTGTGCTCGCAACCTGAATCCGATTTCGTACTGATCCGTGTGGGCACCTCTCCCTGATCCAGTGAGTCACCGAGGCTGCGGGCAACTCGTGCGGAAAAAACAGACACGCTGCGGGGGTGGACTGGAGATAATGGGCCGGTCAGCACCCATCCGAAAATGGTCTCCTGACCGAGAAGCGACACGCAGATGTTAGCCTTGGAATCACCGAGGAGAATGGACGGAAGAATGTCAGCTCCTATTAACACATCGACTTGGGAGCTCTCAAAGAAGTTGGGGTCCGCCAGGGGAATGTCGGGCAGCCTCTTGAGACGAACCTGCGGAATCGGGTACGATGGCAGATTTCCTGCCAACTGCGGAAGAACGTAGGCTGCAGTCTCTAATTGTAGCCCGGGTCTAGACGGCGACCGAATGGAGAAATGGCACAATTTCCGTTATGAAGGTCGCTTCGGACCCTGAGTCTATTAGTGCTCGTGCCTGGACGGTGCACCCCAAATGGCACACGTTGATAAGGGCCGTGCCCAGTATGACTGCTCCTGACCCGAAAGCGAAACACACCTGCACATTCGACTGATCCTCTGAGCCGTTTGCTGGCGTAGGCGGAGTTGGAGCGCTAGGCGTAGGCGTAGGCGGTGCAGGAGGGTGTGGTGTCGGCTGTGGCATGTGAAACAGGTACGGGCGCTCGTGCAGTCTCGCTGCTGGAGCCCTCGGCCAAAACAGTTTAGACATAACTGCTTCCTTTTAATGTAGTCAAAGCGTCCATTTAAGCGAATAAGCGAATGGGGAGAGATCGCAGCCCTTTTGGCCCGGAACCACTCGAGTCTCGTGTGAATTGAGACCCCCAGGCAGGGGCCGTAGGAAGTCCCGACCTCGGCGGAAATTGCCCGGAGCCACTAGGCCTGACGTCGTCGATTGCCTCTAGAGTGCGATGGCGCTCTGTCAGGAAGTTGTCTAATTCCTTCCATGTTGGAATTTCGGCCTTATTATGGACGGATTGCTCCCACATAGAAAGTGTGACCTTGGGGAGCTTTGACGAAATCATAAACACCAAGAGGCAGTCCCAAGCCTCAACATTGATGACGGACATTGCTAGGGCTGTCAGACAACTCTGAATGGTGGCCTGCAGCTCCTTCAGAGCGACCCCGGACTCTTGAGAAATAGCCTGGATGTTGAAAAGGATCTTCAACTGGCTGTTGACCAATAGCCGCCGGTTCTCAAAGCGGTCTGTAAGGCTTTGCCACGCGGCGTCAAACCCCTCAAGGGTAAGCGGAGCCTTAGAAACAATGGCGTGGGCGTCACCACTTGTTTTGGATAGTAAGTGGAACAACTTTTCTACCGGGGTGAGCCGCGAGTTTTGGATGTAAATGGCCGTAAACAAGTCTCTGACGGTGGGCCACCGAAGATAATCACCCGCGAAGACCTCGGTATCCACCGGAGGTAACCGGCAACCTGTAGACGCGGGCATGTGTACATTTACGGAAGTCTGAGTGGATTGGGAGGCAATTTTCTCCCGAAGCTGGGCAATACACCTAGAATAGACGGAGTAACAGTAGCTGTACTTCGATTCCAGCACTGTCGAGATGGCCGCATTGTCGTCGGACTCGGCTAGCAAATCGGAGCAGCTCTCATAGCTTTTCTCCACCTTCTCCCACAGTGCCCGAATTTGGTCCCGATGGACTTCGCACATGTATTGGGAGCCCACTTCCGTTTCTCTGGCGGCCGGAGTATTTATGTTGGCCTCAAATTGGCTAACTCGATCTATTGTGGCGATGAACTTCTTCAGCGCCACGTCGACCGCACTTTGAGCCATTTTTGCAACGGAACGAGTCTGCCTCTGTGAAGGACCGGGGATTGTGGTGACGGATTCGTCACTCTTCGCCCTTGAATGGCACTGTACGCCTTAGGCTTTAAAAGAGGCGTCCGCGGAGAAGCGAATTAAGATCTCTCCAAACGGATGGTTGGGATCGGACGTGGCTTTTGGTCGTCTCCCGTGGGCATTCTCAGACGCCAATTCGCTGGTCAGCGCTTGTCGACTGACTTGCGCAATAGGTGCCGCGTACGAAGCGGTGGCCGGTCACACTAACGTGATAAGACCGGTGAGATCGCGGATGAAATGCGATTACAAGGCACAAGTTGGAATTAGTGGCGCCGATGTCGAAAGGAGCGTCGGATGCGGCACGATTCGAATCTGGAAGAAACTTCAGGAAGCCGAAAAAAACCCAGATGGGACGAGGTTTGTTGCGATTCTAGGCGGATGTTGCCTGATGCGGAGTAGAAACAGCGTTAGGAAACTGACGGCACGGAAAAATGGACAAGTACCGGAAAATTTGTGCTCGTTCGGGGAAAAAATTGATGAGAAAATTGATGTATATGTACATTTCGACCAGTATGGCCCGTAAGTAAATATTGAATTCCTGACTATTTTTGAATTTGCGGAGCCGGAAAGGTGCACTTCACCTTGGCTTGGATTTAACACAAAAAAAAAATTAATTTTTGCCTAATTGGCGGATTTAATTATTATGGAGCCAGAAGGGTGGAGTTGAAAATCTCAAGTTTTAATCACTTGAGGTTAATTATCACGAAGCTGGAACGGTGGAATTGAAACCGCGGCTCGATTCAGACAGAAGATCGACAAATAAATTATTTAATTATAATTTTTCCCGATAATTAAATTTTCGACTTTAATTATTGGGTGGCCGGAAAGGGGAATTAAAAAACCTGGCCCTTTGCAGAACGGAAAATAAGAATTAAATAAATTTTAGTGGATATAATTATAAATATATAAGTTTATAATTAATTGATTTTTTTTTTTTTAATTTATTTCGTTATATATTTCCTGAAATTGGAGGCAGACAATATTTGGAAATATATGGGCGTGCATGCAAGTGGACTGTATATGTTAAATTTTATTGGTTATATATTTCCTGAAATTGGAGTCGGAAAATATTTGGAAATATATGGACATGCATGCAGGTACGGATATACATATGTAAGGGCATGTGGGCAATGTTGGCACAGTGGAGCGTTGATAAGTGGACGGTATAACGGAGGGAACAGAGAAGTTATGTGGTGTAAAAAATGACACTGATTGGGGAAGAAAAGAAACAAATATTACGACAGTGGCGGACTGTTCGGTGAATTTGGAAATTTTCGGAACTAATTCACACCGGCTGGCCAATATTAATTATGCCTTCTTTTTGTCACCACACAATTTCACTGTTCACTTGCGAATTTTTCGCGGAGGAATTGCACAAAAACAAAATATGTAAGTGTTTTTGTGTGTGTAGGGATGCTCATATGTATGTGGCTGCACATATGCCTCGACCGTTGGCAAGCGACTGGATAACGGAGAGGCCGAAAACGGCGAGGAATATGGGCAGCACACAAAACCGAGACGGATGGAAAAGTTGGCAGAAGTTGCAGACGAAGAAGAGTAGAAAATCTCAAACTGCCGTTGTGTCGGAAAACTCGGACTTGGAGTTGACACGGAGGGAAAAACAATCTTGCAGCAGTGTGAACGAAATTTAATGTTCGGATCACTGCTGAAGACCGGCAGAGAGACGGAGACGGAAAAATGTACTTATCTTTTGGCGGAACAAGGCCGAGAACTGCAGGTTGAAGAAAATCCAGGAATTATCCGGCTCGAAGGACCAATGTTTGTAGAGGGGCGCTGCTGCCGCCAAAGATTCCAGAAAAGTTGAAATTTTGAATTAAAAAGTCGGGGGCGTCTTTCAGTGAATTTAACGCGGTCAGCTTTATTGGGCTGCTTATAAGAGATTACTAAATTAACTTAGAAAGCCTAAACGCTAAACGTAAATATAAACCAGAGCGGACGATCGACGACGGCCGACGAGAGAGGAAGAATGCATAGAGAGTCTGCAATCTCATTGCAGACTCGGCATCGGTAGGATTGTGTACCTCGAGTACATCTGCTCTCCAGTGACTGGGCGTTGCGTGGGCGTGGCGACATCGTGCTGATGTCGATCAGCTGATACGATCTTGGAATCCAGAATTTGGCCCGGATCAGACGGATCATCAGCTGATTGCCACCGTGAAGCGTGATGCGATGCGAAAATTAAAGAAGGACTCGAGACAGAATTGTGCTCGCAACCTGAATCCGATTTCGTACTGATCCGTGTGGGCACCTCTCCCTGATCCAGTGAGTCACCGAGGCTGCGGGCAACTCGTGCGGAAAAAACAGACACGCTGCGGGGGTGGACTGGAGATAATGGGCCGGTCAGCACCCATCCGAAAATGGTCTCCTGACCGAGAAGCGACACGCAGATGTTAACCTTGGAATCACCGAGGAGAATGGACGGAAGAATGTCAGCTCCTATTAACACATCGACTTGGGAGCTCTCAAAGAAGTTGGGGTCCGCCAGGGGAATGTCGGCCAGCCCCTTGAGACGATCCTGCGGAATCGGGTTTGTAGCCCGGCTCTAATTGTAGCCCGGGTCTAGACGGCGACCGAATGGAGAAATGGCACAATTTCGCTGACCGGCCCATTATCTCCAGTCCACCCCCCGCAGCGTGTCTGTTTTTTCCGCACGAGTTGCCCGCAGCCTCGGTGACTCACTGGATCAGGGAGAGGTGCCCACACGGATCAGTACGAAATCGGATTCAGGTTGCGAGCACAATTCTGTCTCGAGTCCTTCTTTAATTTTCGCATCGCATCACGCTGAACGGTGGCAATCAGCTGATGATCCGTCTGATCCGGGCGCGGAAATGGTCTGATTAAGGCCGGAAACTTGGGCTTGAATCGTCTTAAAAGGAGGCTTGACGAGGTTGAACAGTCGTTCCGTTATGAAGGTCGCTTCGGACCCTGAGTCTATTAGTGCTCGTGCCTGGACCTTGGGGAGCTTTGACGAAATCATAAACACCAAGAGGCAGTCCCAAGCCTCAACATTGATGGCGGACATTGCTAGGGCTGTCAGACAACTCTGAATGGTGGCCTGCAGCTCCTTCAGAGTGACCCCGGACTCTTGAGAAATAGCCTGGATGTTGAAAAGGATCTTCAACTGGCTGTTGACCAATAGCCGCCGGTTCTCAAAGCGGTCTGTAAGGCTTTGCCACGCGGCGTCAAACCCCTCAAGGGTAAGCGGAGCCTTAGAAACAATGGCGTGGGCGTCACCACTTGTTTTGGATAGTAAGTGGAACAACTTTTCTACCGGGGTGAGCCGCGAGTTTTGGATGTAAATGGCCGTAAACAAGTCTCTGACGGTGGGCCACCGAAGATAATCACCCGCGAAGACCTCGGTATCCACCGGAGGTAACCGGCAACCTGTAGACGCGGGCATGTGTACATTTACGGAAGTCTGAGTGGATTGGGAGGCAATTTTCTCCTGAAGCTGGGCAATACACCTAGAATAGACGGAGTAACAGTAGCTGTACTTCGATTCCAGCACTGTCGAGATGGCCGCATTGTCGTCGGACTCGGCTAGCAAATCGGAGCAGCTCTCATAGCTTTTCTCCACCTTCTCCCACAGTGCCCGAATTTGGTCCCGATGGACTTCGCACATGTATTGGGAGCCCACTTCCGTTTCTCTGGCGGCCGGAGTATTTATGTTGGCCTCAAATTGGCTAACTCGATCTATTGTGGCGATGAACTTCTTCAGCGCCACGTCGACCGCACTTTGAGCCATTTTTGCAACGGAACGAGTCTGCCTCTGTGAAGGACCGGGGATTGTGGTGACGGATTCGTCACTCTTCGCCCTTGGAATGGCACTGTACGCCTTAGGCTTTAAAAGAGGCGTCCGCGGAGAAGCGAATTGAGATCTCTCCAAACGGATGGTTGGGATCGGACGTGGCTTTTGGTCGTCTCCGGTGGGCATTCTCAGACGCCAATTCGCTGGTCAGCGCTTGTCGACTGACTTGCGCAATAGGTGCCGCGTACGAAGCGGTGGCCGGTCACACTAACGTGATAAGACCGGTGAGATCGCGGATGAAATGCGATTACAAGGCACAAGTTGGAATTAGTGGCGCCGATGTCGAAAGGAGCGTCGGATGCGGCACGATTCGAATCTGGAAGAAACTTCAGGAAGCCGAAAAAAACCCAGATGGGACGAGGTTTGTTGCGATTCTAGGCGGATGTTGCCTGATGCGGAGTAGAAACAGCGTTAGGAAACTGACGGCACGGAAAAATGGACAAGTACCGGAAAATTCGTGCTCGTTCGGGGAAAAAATTGATGAGAAAATTGATGTATATGTACATTTCGACCAGTATGGCCCGTACGTAAATATTGAATTCCTGACTATTTTTGAATTTGCGGAGCCGGAAAGGTGCACTTCATCTTGGCTTGGATTTAACACAAAAAAAAAATTAATTTTTGCCTAATTGGCGGATTTAATTATTATGGAGCCAGAAGGGTGGAGTTGAAAATCTCAAGTTTTAATCACTTGAGGTTAATTATCACGAAGCTGGAACGGTGGAATTGAAACCGCGGCTCGATTCAGACAGAAGATCGACAAATAAATTATTTAATTATAATTTTTCCCGATAATTAAATTTTCGACTTTAATTATTGGGTGGCCGGAAAGGGGAATTAAAAAACCTGGCCCTTTGCAGAACGGAAAATAAGAATTAAATAAATTTTAGTGGATATAATTATAAATATATAAGTTTATAATTAATTGATTTTTTTTTGTTTTAATTTATTTCGTTATATATTTCCTGAAATTGGAGGCAGACAATATTTGGAAATATATGGGCGTGCATGCAAGTGGACTGTATATGTTAAATTTTATTGGTTATATATTTCCTGAAATTGGAGTCGGAAAATATTTGGAAATATATGGACATGCATGCAGGTACGGATATACATATGTAAGGGCATGTGGGCAATGTTGGCACAGTGGAGCGTTGATAAGTGGACGGTATAACGGAGGGAACAGAGAAGTTATGTGGTGTAAAAAATGACACTGATTGGGGAAGAAAAGAAACAAATATTACGACAGTGGCGGACTGTTCGGTGAATTTGGAAATTTTCGGAACTAATTCACACCGGCTGGCCAATATTAATTATGCCTTCTTTTTGTCACCACACAATTTCACTGTTCACTTGCGAATTTTTCGCGGAGGAATTGCACAAAAACAAAATATGTAAGTGTTTTTGTGTGTGTAGGGATGCTCATATGTATGTGGCTGCACATATGCCTCGACCGTTGGCAAGCGACTGGATAACGGAGAGGCCGAAAACGGCGAGGAATATGGGCAGCACACAAAACCGAGACGGATGGAAAAGTTGGCAGAAGTTGCAGACGAAGAAGAGTAGAAAATCTCAAACTGCCGTTGTGTCGGAAAACTCGGACTTGGAGTTGACACGGAGGGAAAAACAATCTTGCAGCAGTGTGAACGAAATTTAATGTTCGGATCACTGCTGAAGACCGGCAGAGAGACGGAGACGGAAAAATGTACTTATCTTTTGGCGGAACAAGGCCGAGAACTGCAGGTTGAAGAAAATCCAGGAATTATCCGGCTCGAAGGACCAATGTTTGTAGAGGGGCGCTGCTGCCGCCAAAGATTCCAGAAAAGTTGAAATTTTGAATTAAAAAGTCGGGGGCGTCTTTCAGTGAATTTAACGCGGTCAGCTTTATTGGGCTGCTTACAAGAGATTACTAAATTAACTTAGAAAGCCTAAACGCTAAACGTAAATATAAACCAGAGCGGACGATCGACGACGGCCGACGAGAGAGGAAGAATGCATAGAGAGTCTGCAATCTCATTGCAGACTCGGCATCGGTAGGATTGTGTACCTCGAGTACATCTGCTCTACAGTGACTGGGCGTTGCGTGGGCGTGGCGACATCGTGCTGATGTCGATCAGCTGATACGATCTTGGAATCCAGAATTTGGCCCGGATCAGACGGATCATCAGCTGATTGCCACCGTGAAGCGTGATGCGATGCGAAAATTAAAGAAGGACTCGAGACAGAATTGTGCTCGCAACCTGAATCCGATTTCGTACTGATCCGTGTGGGCACCTCTCCCTGATCCAGTGAGTCACCGAGGCTGCGGGCAACTCGTGCGGAAAAAACAGACACGCTGCGGGGGTGGACTGGAGATAATGGTCCGGTCAGCACCCATCCGAAAATGGTCTCCTGACCGAGAAGCGACACGCAGATGTTAACCTTGGAATCACCGAGGAGAATGGACGGAAGAATGTCAGCTCCTATTAACACATCGACTTGGGAGCTCTCAAAGAAGTTGGGGTCCGCCAGGGGAATGTCGGGCAGCCCCTTGAGACGATCCTGCGGAATCGGGTTTGTAGCCCGGCTCTAATTGTAGCCCGGGTCTAGACGGCGACCGAATGGAGAAATGGCACAATTTCGCTGACCGGCCCATTATCTCCAGTCCACCCCCGCAGCGTGTCTGTTTTTTCCGCACGAGTTGCCCGCAGCCTCGGTGACTCAATGGATCAGGGAGAGGTGCCCACACGGATCAGTACGAAATCGGATTCAGGTTGCGAGCACAATTCTGTCTCGAGTCCTTCTTTAATTTTCGCATCGCATCACGCTGAACGGTGGCAATCAGCTGATGATCCGTCTGATCCGGGCGCGGAAATGGTCTGATTAAGGCCGGAAACTTGGGCTTGAATCGTCTTAAAAGGAGGCTTGACGAGGTTGAACAGTCGTTCCGTTATGAAGGTCGCTTCGGACCCTGAGTCTATTAGTGCTCGTGCCTGGACCTTGGGGAGCTTTGACGAAATCATAAACACCAAGAGGCAGTCCCAAGCCTCAACATTGATGGCGGACATTGCTAGGGCTGTCAGACAACTCTGAATGGTGGCCTGCAGCTCCTTCAGAGTGACCCCGGATTCTTGAGAAATAGCCTGGATGTTGAAAAGGATCTTCAACTGGCGGTTGACCAATAGCCGCCGGTTCTCAAAGCGGTCTGTAAGGCTTTGCCACGCGGCGTCAAACCCCTCAAGGGTAAGCGGAGCCTTAGAAACAATGGCGTGGGCGTCACCACTTGTTTTGGATAGTAAGTGGAACAACTTTTCTACCGGGGTGAGCCGCGAGTTTTGGATGTAAATGGCGAAAAAAACAAGTCTCTGAAGGTGGGCCACCGAAGATAATCACCCGCGAAGACCTCGGTATCCACCGGAGGTAACCGGCAACCTGTAGACGCGGGCATGTGTACATTTACGGAAGTCTGAGTGGATTGGGAGGCAATTTTCTCCCGAAGCTGGGCAATACACCTCGAATAGACGGAGTAACAGTAGCTGTACTTCTATTCCAGCACTGTCGAGATGGCCGCATTGTCGTCGGACTCGGCTAGCAAATCGGAGCAGCTCTCATAGCTTTTCTCCACCTTCTCCCACAGTGCCCGAATTTGGTCCCGATGGACTTCGCACATGTATTGGGAGCCCACTTCCGTTTCTCTGGCGGCCGGAGTATTTATGTTGGCCTCAAATTGGCTAACTCGATCTATTGTGGCGATGAACTTCTTCAGCGCCACGTCGACCGCACTTTGAGCCATTTTTGCAACGGAACGAGTCTGCCTCTGTGAAGGACCGGGGATTGTGGTGACGGATTCGTCACTCTTCGCCCTTGGAATGGCACTGTACGCCTTAGGCTTTAAAAGAGGCGTCCGCGGAGAAGCGAATTGAGATCTCTCCAAACGGATGGTTGGGATCGGACGTGGCTTTTGGTCGTCTCCGGTGGGCATTCTCAGACGCCAATTCGCTGGTCAGCGCTTGTCGACTGACTTGCGCAATAGGTGCCGCGTACGAAGCGGTGGCCGGTCACACTAACGTGATAAGACCGGTGAGATCGCGGATGAAATGCGATTACAAGGCACAAGTTGGAATTAGTGGCGCCGATGTCGAAAGGAGCGTCGGATGCGGCACGATTCGAATCTGGAAGAAACTTCAGGAAGCCGAAAAAACCCCAGATGGGACGAGGTTTGTTGCGATTCTAGGCGGATGTTGCCTGATGCGGAGTAGAAACAGCGTAAGGAAACTGACGGCACGGAAAAATGGACAAGTACCGGAAAATTCGTGCTCGTTCGGGGACAAAATTGATGAGAAAATTCATGTATATGTATATTTCGACCAGTATGGCCCGTACGTAAATATTGAATTCCTGACTATTTTTGAATTTGCGGAGCCGGAAAGGTGCACTTCACCTTGGCTTGGATTTACCACAAAAAAAAAAAAAAAATTAATTATTGCCTAATTGGCGGACTTAATTATTATGGAGCCAGAAGGGTGGAGTTGAAAATCTCAAGTTTTAATCACTTGAGGTTAATTATCACGAAGCTGGAACGGTGGAATTGAAACCGCGGCTCGATTCAGATAAGAACGTTAATAATATATATTGTATGTCATTTATATATTTTATTTTTGTTTATTTATTTATTTTATTTTTTTTATTTATTTATTTATTATTATTTATTTATTTATTTTTTATTTTTGTATTTTTATAACTTAATTTGATGCTCTGTCTGCCATGAACGACCAGAATGCCAAAATTTTATTCGAATACTCGAAACATTCACTCTGCATTCACTCATTCTATCCATTACGCTTTGGTTTAAATTTTACTCATTTCGCATACAACGAAAACAACGCAATTCTCTTTGTTGAAACCGGTTTGATTTGCCTTAGTCGCCGAATTGCGACTTAAGCGTATTCTACTCAAATAACCGAAAATTTTGAGTGCAATCATGCAGACCTCTAATGTGAATAGCGAATAACACTCGCGGTCAAATTTAAATAAACTTTAATTTAAGTTTACCTATCGATAGTATACACCTTGATTAGATGCTAATTGATGTTTTCTAAGCTCATCAATAAGCTTATGATCAGCTGTGAACTGTCAAAGTCAACATATGTTTTACAATTTTGGCGCCCTTTTATTTATTGGTTGCATATTTGAATAAATAGTGCAACTTACGATTATTTTAGTGCAAGTTTGGTTTTTAACAACTATTGAGGTATGTGCTACCACTAACCATACAGCATATAGACAACCCATTTCATACATCGAAAATGGACGCAAAAATTTCTTGCGACAGGCCGGAGAGAGGATTTCTTACGCTCTCTTACGCTCATCGTTCGTTCATCTTACGCTCATACTCTCATTAAATGCTTTCTGTTTCTCAGTCTCTGAACGGAGCGCGATGAAGAAGGTTGGCCTGCGCTTCGGTTGATCTTTGTATGTATGCGTGTCACACATTCACATACACGGGTTTCAATTTTTTTTTTTTTTTTTCGTTTATTGACAAAAAACAAGAACGGAAAGATAACTTCGGGCGGAGCTGAAGTTGACCCTTGGCGTTAAAACCAGATATATATCACCAAAATCGGATTGAATTCGCCGATCCTATATATACGCCGATAGCATTCGTACCAAATTCGAATTCTCTATCTTTAAAAACACCGAAGTTATAGCATTTCCGATCAATTAGTTATATGGCAGCTATAGGAAATAGTCGGCCGATCCCTTTGAAATTTGGTAGATCGTATTATTTTGCTAAAAATAGCTCCCGTACAAAATCTGAACTCTCTGAAATCTGAATCTGAACTTTGTAACTCTCAAAACACCAAAGTTATACCATTTCCGATCAATCAGTTATATGGCAGCTATAGGATATAGTCGGCCGATCCCGGCCGTTCCGACATATATACTGCGTGCAAAGGAAAGAAGGGTGTGTGCAAAGTTTCAAGACGATAGCTTTAAAACTGAGAGACTAGTTCGCGTAGAAACAGACAGACAGACAGACGGACCGACGGACAGACGGACAGACGGACATGCTCATATCAACTCAGGAGGTGATCCTGATCAAGAATATATATACTTTATAGGGTCGGAGATGTCTCCTTCACTGCGTTGCACACTTTTGGACAAAATTATAATACCCTCTGCAAGGGTATAATAACCTAAAACTAAGCTCTAACAATGAGGTGTCTCCTAAGTTCCTGTAACCCTGCGGTAATGCCGCTAGTCTTTGCTTCGCAGGGCCAGGATTGGCGTGCCTAAGCGCCCAACTGCTTTTGTTAGTCTAGGCTAGCCTAGCCTCCGCTCGGATCCTTTCTAGCCGTCTGAGCTGCTTCATCGTTAAGGCGGCAAAGCTGCTCATGCCTGGCCAGAACTGGGCGTCCTCCAGCAACCTCCTTCCAATGAGGTCCACCGTCGATACTTCCCCTAGGAGTCTCCGCCTGGAGACTGAAAAGCGTGGGCAGTCCAGAACCACGTGTTCCGCCTACGTCTCGTCTACCCCGCATTCCGGGCATCTAGGGTCGTCGTCGTGTCCAAATTTGAACAGATAGCTCCTGAAGCATCCGTGGCCGCTGATCACCTGCGTGAGCCAGAAGTTTACCTCTCCGTGACTTCTTTTGAGCCATTTTTTAAGGTCGGGGACTAGTTGGTAGGTCCAGCGTCCCTTGCTCGACTCGTCCCATCGTTGTTGCCACTTCTGAATGGTCATGGCTCTCGAGTACTCTTTTTGCAGGCGGCGTATCGCTGCCGGGGCTTGCCCGCTTAGCTCTGCTAGGGCCTGGTGTAAATCTTGCCGCTCCGCCGCGAGCAGGTCGATTAGTACCATGCCTGCGATGACGAGCGCTGCCTCCTCCGATATCGTGCGGAAGCCCAAGCACACCCTTAAGGCGCAAAGCCTGTAAGTGCTGGTCAATCCTTTGGTGTACGACCTTTTTGTGGCTGCCTCCGCCCACACTGGGGCTGCGTTTAGCATTGTTGCGCTGCAGACGGTCTGAAGCAGTAGTCTCCGACCTTGCTTCGGGCCCCTACAATTGAGCATAATCCTCGATAGTGCTCTGGCGACATTCGCTGCCTTGCGATTTGCTTCTACAAGGTGCTCCCTGAAGCTAAGCCTCGTGTCCAGCGTTACTCCCAGATACCTGATGGCCCTGGTTGATGTGACCACGTGTCCGCCTATATCGATTGTGGCCGTCTCCACCCGCTTCCTGCTTGCGATCAGGACAGCCTCCGTCTTCTGGTGGGCAAAGCTTAGCCCTGCCTGTTTGAGCCAGCCGATGACCTTCACGATTGCAGCATTCCAGTGCTCCTCAGCTTCCTGGATGGTCTTAGCGACGACCACTACCGCTATGTCATCCGCGAAACCGACAAGGTGTGTCCGTTCCGGAAGCTCTAGTCTGAGGACCCCGTCGTACATCACGTTCCAGAGGGCTGGGCCTAAGACTGAGCCTTGAGGGACGCCGCAGGTGGCCGCGTGTTCTCTTATGCCTGAGGTCGTCTCGTACCTAGTGGTACGGTCGCTGAGGTACGACCTTATGACCTCCACTATGCCAGTCGGCACACGGAGATTTCGCAGCGCCTCCACTATGGCATCCCATCTGGCAGTATTAAAGGCATTTTTGATGTCCAAAGTGGCGATCAGGCAGTACTCCTTGCTTCCGCCCGCCCATCTGGTCCCCTCGATTGCCTTGGCTGCTATCCTCCTGACCAGGGAAATTGCGTCAACCGTGGAGCCCGTATTGTAGTGGAGAGAGATTTCCCGCGCGGATTACTGCCTCCTGGAGCCTCCGGCATATACAGCGCTCTAGGGCTTTGCCGGCGTGGTCGATGAGGCAAATCGGTCTTAAGGACGATGGGATCTCCAGCGGCTTGCCTGGCTTTGGGAGCAAGACCAGGCTTTGGATTTTCCACCTTTTTGGGAATACGCCCTCAGTTAAGCATGCGTTGAAGGCGCTTGCAAACCGGTCAGGGCACGCAGTCATCGCCAGTTTAATCGCGCTGTCTGGGATTCCATCTGGACCGGGAGCTTTTCCGACTTGTATTGCTTTAGCGATTCCCACTATTTCCTGGGGGTCTGTTTCCTGGACTGGCGTAGAGCCTGCCGGTTCACATGCTCCACTCGGCACAGGGTGTGTCTGCGTCATCGACTGATGCTGCAGTTCTCGTACTGATACTTCGGAGACTGATATCTCGGCCTATTGTAAAGGGTCGCCAAAGGAAATCACCCAGATGGCCCAAAAAAATGGGGCAATTATATTTGCACGTCTGTGCTCTTTGATTACTGTTTTATTTCTGACTTTAATTCGAAAGATAAAGAATTCTCTAAGTCTAAATACATAAGTTTGGCGCGCGCTGCGCTGCCAGTTCAGCCGGCAGCGGAGCGGCTACATTACATATTTCTTATATACCGAACAACGACAAAGTCCGTGCCATATCAGACTATCCTGTCCCTGCAACGCAGAAACAATTACGACGGTTTTTGGGAATGACCGGTTGGTATCAGAGATTCATACCACAGTATTCGACAATAGTTTTTCCACTCACAGAATTATTGAAAGGAAAATAGTTAACATGGAATGACGATGCACAGAAATCTTTTCAAGCCATTAATGACAAATTATGCTACTCTCCATAATTAATTAGTCCCAATTACGACAAACCTTTCATCATTTAGTGCGATGCATCCATCTATGGAGTAGGATGATTATTGAGCGGATGAGCGGCCAATCAGTTATATGTCCAAATAGCTTAACAAGGCTCAACGAAATTATTCGGTAACCGAATTAAAGTGCTTAGCGGTAGTTTTAGCCATTGAAAGATTTAGAATGTACATCGAAGGACACACCTTTAAGGTAATCACCGATCATGCTAGTTTAAGTTGGTTAATGAAAAAAAACGACTTGAGAGGTAGACTAGAGGTAGACTAGGCCATAAAACTCCAAGGATACAAGTTGACCATAGAGCACCGAAAGGGAACTGAAAATGTTGTACCCGATGCCATCTCTCGATCTTTCGAAGGATATGTGAACGTTGCCAATGTAGACATCGAAGTATGGCCCGAGATAGATCTTCTTTCCGATGCGTTCCAGTCTTCGGAATATAAAGAACTTATCGACAAAATAGTTGCAAATAACATGCCCGATTATGAGGTAGTTGACAGCTTGCTTTACCATCGTTGTAAATTTTCTAGAGGCGATCTGGATAAAGACGATCAGTGCTGGAAGTTGGTAGTCCCAAGGCAATTTAGAAAATAAGTTATTAGAGCAGCCCATGATTAACCATCCGATTCGCATTGTGGCATGGCAAAGTGCTTAAAGAGAATACGCAGAACTTTCTTTTGGCCAGGAATGGTTATAAATGTCCGCGATTACATCCTCCAATGTGAGTTATGTCAAACTTGCAAACATCCCACACAGAAAATGAAAATTCCAATGGGACAGCAAACTAAAAGCGAGAGACCTTTCCAGAGACTATATCTCGATTTTATCGGTCATTGACATTCAAAAACATATGAAGAAAGCCTATCAGACCAATAAACGTTCCTATGATTTGCGAAGCCATCACCGGACATTTGATATTTGGGATTTGATATTGGCAGAAAAATTGGGATTAATGAATGAGGGATCCACTATCCTTAATCGACTAAACAACTTTTCGAATATTCGAGGTGACATTCAAAAACATATGAAGAAAGCCTATCAGACCAACAAGCGTTCCTATGATTTGCGAAGCCATCACCGGACATTTGATATTGGCCAGAAGATCACCCTTTTTTCAGCTTTGAGCCGAAAAATAAATTTTTCGTTGTAACCTGTGGGTGTGAGGGTGATTTTCACGAGTAAATTTTAACGCAAACAATTTCAGTTGTGCATCGGTTAACAGTTATTTGCAAGCTATGGTTAAATGTAATCCGCATTTGGGAAACGATCCACAGGACATCCGCAATTCACACAAGAGTGATGTCCGCAACTGTACGAGTTAAGAAGATCTGAATTGTTTTCAATTAAATACCATAATTCACGCTCATCGAGGCGAATGCGCAAATTTTGGGACAGTTTGAAGAAGTCTACAACGTATACAGTATCAAGCCTTTCACAAAATGCTCAAGATAATCGTCCATTTGTTAAACTTCACATTTTCGATCAACCTTATTATGCATTATTAGATACCATCATAGGTGGAAAATTAACAAAAACAATCGTAGATTCAAAGCAATATCAAAAACAATAAGCAAGAGTTTGTACAGCAGACGGAAAACGTCAGGAAATTGCAGGTGCAATAGTAATATCATTGGTATATAACAACCTTCAAAACCATTTTGAGTTTGTTCCTTCCTTGTTCCTTCTTTATCATTAGACATTATATGTGGAGTTGACTTTTGGAATCAATTCGGAATTTCTATAAACTATCAATCCAATCTTCCCGAGGTACTTTCGATAGAAACGAGTAGCGACAAACTATCATTATCAGCCACAGAAAACCGCAAGTAACAGAACGTCATTGAGTTATTTCCTACATCTGAATGTGACAGATTGGGTTTAACAAGTAACGTAATCGACACAAAGGATACGCGTCCTATTAAACAGCGTTATTATCCTATTTCGCAAGCCAAAGAGAAACTTTTGTGTAGGGAAATGTTAGAGCTGGTCATTATTGAAGAAGCACCTTCATCGGAATGGTCTTCACCAATTGCCCTATTAGTAAACCAAGAAAGATTAGGTTTTGTCTGGGTTCAAGAAAATTGAATAGTGTTACCGCAATGGACACATGTCATATGCCACACTTGCCACAAGGTTTATTGAGTAGACTGCTTGCCGTTCGATGCGTTTCAAAGATCGATTTAAATGACGCGTTTTGGCAAATTGCTTTAGAAGAAAAATCTCCACCAAAAACCGCTTTTGTTGTCCCAAATCGACCGCTATACTAGTTTAAGCGCATGCGTATGGTGTGTGTAATCACTAACCATACAGCATATAGACAACCCATTTCATACAACGAAAATGGACGCAAAAATTTCTTTTTTTGAAAAGAAATTGCCCAGTTGCCCAGATTGCAGCAGTCTCCAAAAATGCACACTTGCCATCACCTTTTTTCGCATACCATAATTCAAAACCCGTTCGATTTCGCAGCAAAGATAAGCCAAGTTTCACTTTCAAATCGTTCTTTGACTCCAGCGGTTTCACCTAATATTTCTCCTTTTCAAGAATAAAACACGCGGAAATACCTAATTACGCGTGTTCCGCAATTAAAGTGAATTTTTGAAACTAGTTGCAACCAACCAAGTGCGAGTTTAAAGTGCAATTGAGAGTTGCTGTTTGAATTCTTCCCTGTGGCTCGGCCAAAATCAGGTGAGAAAGAGGGACGCAATTCTTGTTTTACACTCCATGTTTCCATAAGGCGTGGAATCAACCTCCCTTTCCTCTCGCCTAACTATTAAAGTAGCTCTCGCGGATTTGTGTTCTGCATTCTACCCTGCTGCATAACTGATCTTCCGTAGGGAGTGTAAAACTGTAAAGAATTTGGAATCATATTTGTTAATTTATAAAATTAATAATTGGCCTTTTTTAAATTAATTAAGTACTACATCCTTTAATACATATATATAGATATCTATCTATACATTATTATAAACTTTATAATATAAAGTAAACTTTAGAAAATACGTACAAATAGCTGCAACGGAAGTCGAAAGGCCTGCTGAATATGTGTTAGAATGACATAGAAAAGAGATATACGTGTATATGTGTATGAATATTTGGGGTGAAGTGAAGACATTTAAGTAGAAGTAGAGTAATTTTCTCAATTAAATTCTTAACTCAAATCAAAGTAAATTGCAAACGATTTTGTTTTAAGTTAAGGTTATGGTAATCACTCTGAATTATAATGTTGGATTAGGATTATAAATTATTATATTAGGAATAATGAACCAAATACTTAAATACCTATTGAATATAATAAAGTAATGAAATTATAATGAATCGCGTCTAAATATTTCCGTGGGGTTTTCCAGAGACAAGCTAACTCAAAATGGGTTGCCCAAGGATAATGGTGCAACAAGGCAGGGCGGGTAAAGAGGAGATCTATAACACCTGAGTTTTCCTTATTCTCTCTCCCCCCCACACCGTTGGCCACTCTATTTCCTTTAGCCCTTTGGTAACCCTGTGTTGGGGAAGCACAAGAATCCTCCCTTTGGCCCTGAGCTAGGCCGGCAACAGACAGTGCGTGCTCCCGATCAGAACCAGGACGTTAGAAACTAATAAGCTTTTATTGGAGTCCGAGGACGATTTATAGCTACGGTCCAAACTGGGAATTGGACGGCTAGGCGGTAAAGATGAAATTACACTCCTGGTACTGATCCATGTGCAGGCATATCCAATTCGCATAGCTTGCAACATAGCTGAAGAGGACACATAGGTCTTTCCAATATACTCAACAGTAGACCTGCGACTGTCCAGTTGCAATAAAAATCCACTGCCAAGTGAAAATATAGAGCGTTCATAATCAAACACACCCACGCGCAGCAATGATGAACTCGCACGTCCAAAAGGTAAATAAACATCCTCATATGGCAAAAAGAAAGCACGAGCTGGTGGCCCAGCGAAATGAGATAAGATGAGCAGCGATGCGCTGCCAACGTCTTGATTACCATCGTCTTGTTGTTGCTTGACATCCACAAGTGAAAAAAAGATGTAAACAACTTCCCTTGGAAATAGTTGTTGTTTATGGAGTATATCGATTAGCAAACGAAGTAAATTATTGGAGGAATTGAAAAAAGCGTCAACCGTTACCATTAACGGCCGCGCCTTTTGTTGTTGGTAGCGCGGCAGAGAGCCATCGGGGTGATAAACAAAGTTTTTGTCTCATCATTGCTATCATCAGCCATCATTGAAGACTGTACGGAAATGTTGCTCCGGAACTCCCAATTTAAAGTTTACGACCTTGAGGGCGTTGACTTCAGCATCTTTTTTGACCATCCAAGCACAGGCTAAATCACTCGGTGTTCAAGTTCAATATGAAGGTATTTTAAGGTGGGAAGCACTTGAAGCTGAGCGCAACTGGGTGCATGTCCTACACTGCGCCTATTAGAGTTGATTTTTCCTCGGGACAGCCACCTTCGTGCCGTTGGGGCCTCGCATCAGCGACCATTCATATGCACGGTGATGCGCCAGAAATTGAGCGAGTTGACGAGCGCTAAAGCGGAGAGAGATACCAACGGCGCTGGGATAGCGACGAAACAGGGGTTGCACGATCGTAGAGAGAGGCGTGACGTCATAGGGTACACAAATTATTTGCAGCCAGATTTTCCGGCGGTTGCATGACCCGAAATTAAATATAATTTTAAAAGAGACCCCCTTAAAAAATTTTTTTTTGCGTAAAGTATATTCCTACAGATCTTAAACTAGACGAAATATTGATGACATTACCATCTGCACTGTTTGTTTCCTTAAGAAGCCTGCTCGGACCTAAATTATCTACGAACCATGTAAACTGTTGCTGAAAATTCATCGCCGAATTTCTAATTTCATCATGAATCTCATCAAAATTTTCATATTTTTTAAATTGAAAGTCCTTGTTCATAAATTAAATTTTCATATGTACCAATATTATTAAGTAGTTAAATTGAGTTTATATACCTGTTTAATTTCATTTGTCAAAACCTTTTACTTTAGGTAATTTTTATACCCTTGCAGAGTGTGCAAAGCAGAGAAGGAGACATCTTCGATCCTATAAGGTATATATAATCTAGATCAGGATCGGAGATGTCTCCTTCACTGCGATGCACACTTGTGGACAAAATCTGCAAGGGTATAAAAATTTCACTTGTTATTAAATTATTTTAATTTACTCATCATTTTAAGTTCTTGTACCACCGCTTCATTTGTCTCAACTGCACAGCAGCCAAAAAAATCACTTAACAGACAAACACAGATACGTTGACTATTTCGAAAGAGCGCAAAGAAAATTATAAAGAAAACTATTCATAAATTCATAAACAGGGCATTTTTAACATAATACCAAATAACGACGGAAAGCCTAATTTTTTCTTTCTAGGTGGATCGGTGTTTGCAAAACATAGGATCAGCGAAATAACCGCTCACCCAGTAAGCGTTTTGGTAAGTACTTACCACTTGGCCTCCAGGACTGCAGAGGAGCTCCAATGTAAATTAGAGGTCTGCATGAATAGCTAAAAAACGACATTCAAATGCACAACTTTGAAAATGAATTGAGTGAGATAGAATGCTGAGACGAAAATTAACATAATGAATGAGTGAGTGCGACTGTATGGGTCTGACTCGCACAACATTCGGGGGATGATAATTGAATGAATGAGTTAGAGTAACAGTTCGCATTCGAATTGTTTCGAATGCATTCTAGAATGTACGCTACAACTATGCATATTTGCCTGTTTTTTTAGACGCTGATAATAAAATAATTAAAAAGTGGAAGCAAGTCATTGTTTTTTTTACAGAAATATTCATTATTGTGTTATATATTTTATTTTACATATTTTAATTATAGGAATGTAAAAATATTTTTTAATATTTATTAATAAATTATTTTTCAGTACAATTTTGCCGCTAACAAAATTTTGTAAAATAATTTAATTTGGAAAAACTTAAGAAAACTAAACAAAAAACACTAAGAAAATAATAACAGTTAAAAACTATAAGTAAAAAAATATCTTTCATTATAATTCACCTTTCGGTCAATTCCCTCATTATTAAAGAAGTATTAAAGAAATATTCAACAGAAGAAAATAAATGAATGCATAAAGCGGGTTAAAAACCATTCGAGACATTCGGCTGCATTCCTCATTCCAAAAGCACTCTGTTTACTTCCCACTCCAAATCACTCTGTTTCAAAGCAAGAGAATGCCCATGAGTTAAAATTCTCTCTCACTCTCTCACTTCCTCTCACTCAATTCGTTGTGTCTCTTGCACTCATTCATTCTATTCCAATTGGATGTATTCTATGACTGAGGCAATAAGAATATATTCCTGCAGACCTCTAATGTAAATAACTTACTTTAATCATGATTGTAAGTTAACATTAATACTATAAATAAAATACACAATACCCAATAATTAAAATAAATGATGTTTCAAATAACTTTATTGCTTCAATTGCAATTGCGCTTTATTAAAATAAATTGGAAGCTTAAAATTGGTGTTGCGACACAAATAGAAATAACTTTGCAATACTCTTTCCTCGGGGCATTCCGTTGGTAAACACTGTCATACACAACTCGATTTCGATGTCTTGGGGTCCCTCCAGGCTTTTTTGTAGCATAAGATTAGCATGGTTGTTATTTTTTATTATTCTGTTAAATACAAAAAAAATATAAAAAAAATAATTTTTAAACTGTTTGAGACCGGTTTGATTATATTTGTTTAGTGCACCATTCTTAAACAACGTGTATGTCAAAAGGCACAAATTCTAATAGAATTAGAATGACAAAATGTAACCCGATCAGAAAAAAAGCTTGACTCAACCCAACAATGACATTACCAAGCTTTTAAGATTTTTAAAGATAGAAGCTTAGAGCTTTTTCATATTTAAAATTTTAGAACGAATTACAATAAAATTCGTTTACGGATCGCCAACTATAACCAATTATTGCGATGTACATACATATATCCGATCGTAACCGCAAGGGTATATCAACTTCATATTTGCCCGAAGTTATCTTTCCTTTTTATACCCTTGCCTAGGGTATTATAATTTTGTCCAAACGCAGTGTGCAACGCAGTGAAGGAGCCATCTCCGACCCTATAAAGTATATATATTCTTGATCAGGATCACCTCCTGAGTTGATATGATCATGTCCGACTGTCTGTTTCTAGGCGAACTTGTCTCTCAGTTTTAAAGCTATCGACTTGAAACTTTGCACCCACCCTTTTCTTTAAACGCAGTATATAAGTCGGAACGGCCTTATAACTTATTGATCGGATATGGTATAACTTCGATGTTTTTTGAGTTAGAGAGGATTTTGCATGAGTGCTATTAAAAAAAATAAAATTAAAATAATGATAAAATTTTTATTAAAGTTTTTAAGTTTTTGAGGTTATGTCGTGACCCTGACATTCTGGAGTTTTTTAGACCTCGGATTCGGATTCAGCGACCCTGAAAACATATAATAAACATGGTCTGACCCACGGGGTCGAATAAAATTTTGTATGAGGTTTTTTGAGGTTATGTCAGAACCCTGACGTGCTGGGGTTTTTTGCACCTCGGATTCGGATTCAGCGACCGCGAAAACATATAGTAAACATAGTCTGACCTTCAGACCCGAAAAAATATTTTTTTTTGTGTGGCTATGTTATTCATGCAGACCTCTAATTCACATCCGCAAAAGAACATACTTGTTAATTTCAATTTGTAGCCCACTGCTACCGAAAATATACAAAACACAAAAACTTAAAATAAATTAGTAGCCCGCTTTCTTACTGTGACCGCTACCGAAATAAATAAGAAATACAAAAATTACAATGGCTGAACCAGTGGCTTTAAGCCAGATTAGCCAAGTTCCCAATTTTAATGGAAGCACCAGGGAATTAAGTGCATTCATCAGACGGATCGAATACATTTTAAATTTGTATCCATCAACTGATCCGCGTCAAATAGCTGTATTCTTCAGTGCAATTGATATGCAATTATCAGGATATGCACAGCGAGTGTCCCAGCTATCAGCAGCAACCAATGGGCCTGTTACCGCCGTCATAGAATTAAGTTTATATTTGAAAAATGAAATCGTTAGAATTAGTGTTGTATAATCTTTAGAATAAGTTTTGAAAAATGCTAGACGGAAGCTTATCGATAGATGAAAAAAAAATGGCGTAAGAACGAGGCGTTTGCGATCGCTAGGTGAAGCTAACAAGGCGAGGAAAAACGACGAAGTTCTTTAGCGCGCCCAGCATTTGATTTGATTTAAATAAAGGAAAGAACAACCAAATCGATGTTTGCTTAAAGAATCGTGCACCAACCTCGCCCCGACCTCAACATTTCTAAAAAACTTCGTTACCTGCGGATTAAGGCGGAGAAACAGCGTCGCGTCGCTAGCAGTCAACAGCTAGACCGACAGGAGGCGACCAATTTCGGAAATAACGAAGGTGAAGGCGTCGCGTCCCTAGCAGCCACAGGCTAGGTTGAGTTGAGCACGCCATTCTTGGGGAAAACCAGAACTCTTGCGGATAAAGGCAGAGGTAAGGCGTCGCGTCCCTAGCAGCCACAGGCTAGCTCGAGTAAGCACGCAGTCAAGAAGAAGAAAAGCAGACGCCATATTGAACGCACGCCGGACGACGCAAAGCATGAACATTGAAGTGTGCAGAATTTGCGAGAACAAAAACGAAACAGCGTCAGAAAATTGGGTGCAGTGCGACGTTTGCGGAAGGTGGTACCATTTCGAGTGTGCCGGCGTAGAGGACGGCATTGAGAGCAAGGATTGGAGCTGCGATTACTGTCTTGCCGGTTGCAGCCATATAGCACCGTTCAGCGGTATGCAGAGATCACCAATACAGCCTCAAACACGTGAAGACGCAATGGCCACCCCTGAACCGCACGGCAAAGCGCTAGCCGTCGATACGCTTATCGATACTGCCGGCAACGGTGAGAGCATGAATGTTCGTGAAGGCAATCCGGACATGAACAAGAACCAACTCTTGTTAAAGATGATCGAGGAGAAAAGACAGTCTGAGGCAAGGTTCATAGAAGAAAAGTACAAAATCCTTATGCAGATGAATCCCGCTGACGTAGCGGTAGCTGGGATGTTTCAAGCCACAGATTCACCTACAAGTACTCAAATAGCGGCCCGGCAAGCTATACCCAAGGACCTTCCAACATTCAGCGGGGATCCTGAGGACTGGCCGTTATTTATCAGCACATTTGAACACAGTACGACAGCAGCGGGATATACGAATGTGGAAAATATGCTACGTCTGCAAAAGTCGCTTAAAGGTTTCCCTTTAAGCTCGTGACTTGGTTAGAGATAAACTCCTACTTCCTAGCCTAGTCCCAGAAGTCATCAGCACTTTGAAGATGTTCTTCGGCAGACCAGAGCACATCCTAGAAAGAATGGTGGAAAAGGTGCGAAGACTGGCACCACCCAAAGACAGATTGGAGGCGTTAATAGAGTACGCGCTGGCAGTTCGGAACGTCTGTGCGACTATGGAGGCATGCGATCGGAAGGCGCATCTCAACAATCCAATTCTGGTCAAGGAGCTGGTAGACAAGCTTCCCAACCAACACAAGCTAAACTGGGCAATGCAACCCCGCGACGATAGAGTGGCCGCGGTCAAGGCATTCAGTGATTGGCTGTATAAAATCGCAGAGGCAGCGTCATTAGTGGTGGCGCCATCGTTTTACAAAACGGGCGCAGTTTATTCCCACAACAGTCGCCGCCCGGACAAGGGAGAGGCAGATGAGCCTGGACCATCCCGAGGCCAAACACGATCGAACGTGATCCCTACTGAAGCAGCTCAGCAGCAAGTTCAACTGAGGTGCGTAGCTTGCGGCAACCCGAGTCACAACCCAGCACAATGTCGGGTATTCTTGAACCTTGACGCGGAGCACAGGTGGCAGGTAATCAGAGGGTAAAGCCTGTTTCTGCTGCCTCAAGGTACACCGGAACAGATGCCGAACCGGAAACTGTGGGATTAATGGCTGTACAAGGAGACACCATGAGTTGCTTCATACAGAATATGTTTCCAACACAATCGGTCAAGACAGACCACAGAGTCACGTGAGTACGCATCGAGACGACAATCACGGAAGTCAGTTCTTTCGCATCATTCCAGTCAAGCTGCATTACGGCAGCAGGCAGACCGAGATCTACGCCTTCCTAGATGAAGGATCATCCGTGACCTTAGCAGATGCATCAGTATTCCAAAGACTGGGAATACAAGGCCAGGCAGCGCCAATGTGTTTGCAGTGGACCGCAGAGACGACTCGATTCGAGAGTGGGAGGAAAAGCATCCCTCCAAATCTCGGAAATGAACTGCGATAAGGTTAACTGGTTGAACAACGTTCAGACCGTTCAGAACCTAGCATTACCGAGACAGACAGTCAATATGAAGGAGCTATGCGACAGATTCCAGCATTTGAAAGACTTGCCGCTACAGTCCTACTCTGCCCAGCCGACCTTGCTAATTGGAACCAATAATTGGAAGCTAGCAGTCCCTCGCAAGATCCGCGAAGGAAAATGGAACGAGCCGATAGCATCGAAGTGCATGCTAGGATGGAGCATCCAAGGATCGGCGAACCCACAACGATCCATTTTCATGCACCACTGCGACTGCGACTGGCAAGAACTTCATGACGACATCAAGGAACATTTCAACCTTGATGCACTCATACCACGAAAGCTATACTCAGCTGAAGATGACCTGGCAGTGAAAATTTTGGAAAGCACCTGCCAAAAGAAGTCCGGAAAATATGCAGTTGGACTTCCGTGGCGCGGTGGTATCGACAAACTCATTGAGAGCCGGGGTAACGCTCTGAAGCGGCTTACCTGCATGAGGAAAGAGGTCTCTCAAGAACCAGATCTGTACGAAAAGATTGACGTCCAAATCAGGAATCTCCTAGACAAAGGATACGCGGTTAAGCTATCCAAGGAAGAAACCAGCCGGGAGAACAGCCGTACATGGTATCTGCCGATATTCATAGCGCTGAATCCAAACAAGCCGAAAAAGATAAGGCTCTTATGGGATGCTGCCGCAAAGGCACACGGATACGCGCTATATGACTACCTACTCAGGGGACCAGATTGCCTGAACCCACTCATAGACGTCTTGCTAGCCTTTCGGGTCAACAAAATAGCGATTTGCGGTGACATTGCGGAAATGTTTCACAGGATCAACATTCGCGAGGACAAAGGCAGCGACAAAGTAGACACCTATGTCATGCGAGCTATGACTTTTGGGATTAGCTGCGCGCCGTTTATAGCGCACTTTGTTCGAGATAAGAACGCGGAAACCCACAAAGAAGAGTTTCCATTGGCCTTAAACGCCATCCAAAGGGCGCACTCAAAAGCTTGCACGATAATGGCAACGCTGGAACCCAAAAGCCCGTGGATTTTTGTGCAACAGAATAGATACTTGGTATGTTCTGGGACCCACA
Organism: Drosophila pseudoananassae pseudoananassae; assembly: GCA_018153035.1. Lineage (NCBI taxonomy): Eukaryota > Metazoa > Arthropoda > Insecta > Diptera > Drosophilidae > Drosophila > Drosophila pseudoananassae. The sequence continues at coordinate 812,201 of JAECXR010000022.1, read as the reverse complement.
TAATGATGTGTTCAAATTTATCTGCAGATTTTCAAGGCTGAAGCGTGATGTGATGGCGGAAAACGCAGTCGCTACCAAGCGAGAAGTATTACAAGTTCTCATGTCGATCTTCGACCCATTGGGATTTTTATCATGCCAGACGATTGGACTAAAAATACTTCTCCAGTCCATATGGCGGCAAAAAATTGAATGGGATCAGGAGCTACCTGAGAGAATTCTAGAAGAATGGCGCCAATGGAAAACCATTTTGCAAGACATAAGGAGTTTCGAGGTCCCTAGATGCTTTTCCCCAGCCACATCGGAGCCATGTCAAATTGGACATTCGTACATACATTCGTCGACGCCAGCGAGCAAGCATATTCTTCAGTCTGCTACTTGCGCGTGGCAACGGATGACAGAGTCATCGTATCTTTGGTGATAGCGAAATCTAAGGAGGCAACTTTAAAACCACTTTCGATTCCGCGGATGGAGCTGCAGGCAGCAGTTATGGGAGCATGCTTAGCCCAAAAGGTGATGAGCACACGCAACCTCCGAATTGACAACGCCACATACTGGTCGGACTCCAAGACAGTGTTGCAGTGGCTAACAATGGACCCCCGCAACTTTCATCAGTTTGTGATGCATAGAGTCGCCGAAATTCTGGAAACAACACTGGTCGAGCAATGGCGGTGGATTCCTTCAAAGCTGAACGTAGCAGATGGAGCTACCAAGGTCACCGGGCCTTGAGCCCGGGCCCGGGAACAAGAGACGTGGATAACGGGCCCGGAGTTCCTGAAGACCGATGCGAGCAACTGGCCAATATCCAAGAGGCAGGAGAGCATCATCGATACCTCGGAGATCCGGAAATATGTGATGACGACGCATACGAAATCAGTGGTTATGTTTAACGCGCACGATTTCTCAAATTGGCGGCGGTTATACAGAGCAGTGGCGCTAGTACTCCTGTTCATCGATCGACTGCGGGCGAAATGTGCCGGACAAGATATGCCAACAACCACGACAATGGCTCATGTTAGTAAGGCAAAGATGCTGCTATACAAACAATCTCAAGCCATTGCTTTCGCAGCAGAACTAAAAAAGTTATCCGCGGGATCGGCGGTCCTCAAGGGAAGCAGATTTTTTTTTTTTTTTTTTTTTACCGGTCTTTCAGAATTTGGAAATGGCTTGTGCATCAATAAGAGCATCAGCTAGCATTCCTGTATTCATCATAAAGCTTAGAGGCCCAGACGACCGAGGGGCGCTCAAGAAACGATTTGTTAAAATATATTAAGTTATTTGTTTATTATTAAGCTAGGAGGAGTTAGTAAGGAAATTTAAAATTCTATATTTTAAGTTTGAGGGACAGGAAAGAGATGTTATAGCGTAGAGACCATTGTAGTTCGAACATAATACCCTAAAAGGGTCATGCAGTGCATATGTCGAACTACAACGGCTAAGGAACAGAGGACTAAAGTTTCGAGTCCTTCTATTAGGAATGTTAAATTTTAAGCGTGTTAGTAAATGCTGGCTATCTACATCCCCGTTAATAAGGTTATGCAGAAAGACTACACCGAGCATTGTCCTACGATTTGTTAAGCTAGGTAAGTTTATGAGTAAGAGTCTACTATTATAAGATGGAAGGTGAAGATTTGCATCCCAGTTTAGACCTCTAAGTGAAAAAGTTAGGAAATTCTTTTGTACGGATTCTATGCGGTCCTGATGTACTCCATATTGAGGACTCCAGACACATGAACCGTACTCCAGTATAGGACGGACCAAAGAAATGAATAGTGTTTTGGTTATATAGGGGTCATTAAATTCTTTTGACCACCTTTTGATAAAACCAAGGACTCCTTTAGCCTTATTAACCATTAAGGAAATATGGTCGGCAAATTTAAGTTTGATGTCTAATAGGATGCCGAGATCATTAACCTGGGTCAATTTTTCTAAGGCAATCCCATTAATAGAATAAGTAGCTTGCAGAGGGCAAGAACGATAAAAAGACATATGTTTGCATTTAGATCCATTAAGTATTAGATCATTAGCTAAGCACCATTTTTGAAAGTTATCAAGGTCAGACTGAAGACTGCATTGGGCAGAGATGGATTTGTACTGAAGACAAAGCTTCACATCATCTGCATACATAAGAACTAGAGAGTTCGTTGAAGCAGGGGGCAAGTCGTTTATAAAAAGCGTAAATAATAACGGGCCAAGATGACTTCCTTGAGGGACGCCGGATGTAGCACGGACCAGACGGGACTGTATGTTTTTAAATAAGACTCTTTGTGTCCTTCCATCTAGGTAGCTGGAGATCCACGTTAAGAGGTCTTTAGGAAAACCCAGCATATTCAGTTTACTCAACAAGAGTGAGTGATTAACTGAATCGAATGCTTTGCTGAAGTCTGTGTAAATTACATCGGTTTGATATCCCTTACAAAAGCCATCTATGACAAAGGATGTCAACTCCAATAAGTTTGTGGTGGTGGTGGCAGCCTCGGACTTTTTCCCTCTTTTATGTAGGGGAATTATAAATGATTCCTTCCACTTAAGGGGAAAAATCGAGGTTTCCAAAGATAAGTTGAAAAGTCTTAGAAGAGGTTTGCACAGAGCCCTGGCGCAGTATTTTAGCACACAGCCTGGTACTCCGTCGGGGCCTGGCGAATAAATGGGTTTTACCCTTAAAAGACCAGATAATAAGTTGTTCTCAGAAAAAAACGGACAGAAAATAAGATTTGCTGCTTGAATGTTATATGCGTAAGGCTGATCAGTCAATTTAGGAGGAGAATAATTCTGCGAATAGATCGGCAATGGCCTGATCCGAAGTCGCAGAAGAATTTTCAAACGTAAGCAGGGGTGAAAAAGATACGTGTTTACGCTTAGTGTTTACAAAATTATAAAACTGCTTTGGATCCTGAGTAAATTGTATCCGGCAGCGGTCAATATAATTCCTATAACATTCAGCGTTATGCACGGTAAAATTCGACCGAGCTAGTAGGTATCTTGAGAAATCAACACTACTGCAGGTTTTTTTATATTTAAGTAAAAGCTTATTTTTTTTATTTTTTAAGTTAGTAAGGCACCTTGTAAACCAAGGAGGATTTGTTGAAGCGGACGGATATTTCCAAGGCACACATGAGTCAAAAAATTTATTTAAAGTAAAATAAAATTTTTCTAAAGTGACATTAAGATCAGTGCACCCCAGAATATCAGACCAGTCAAAAGTCTCGATAAGGCTATTAAGTTTCTGAAAATCAGCTTTACGGAAACAGCGAATCTTATTTACCACGCTCGGAGACATCTGATCGATACCAGGAGTGGTTTCGATTGAGACCTCCAGCGTGGGGTGATATGGATCCTCTGGGGTTGAAAGGGGAAAAGCTCTGGAGAGAGCAGTACCATCAGGATCAGATACAAAACATAAGTCTAAAAGCCGACCTAGCGAATTTCTAACATGATTGATCTGACCTAGGGACATGTCAAACATGCCCGCGGTGAAGTCATGGTAAGTTATAAGTGACAAAGATGGTGAGTTGTCAACGTTGGACCACTTTAATTCTGGGATATTAAAGTCGCCCACCGCTACGAGTTGGTCACGATCCGTCATAAGATTAGAGACGTATCGAATGGCGGACAAATGCTGCCAATATGTAGGCGGTTCAGACATAGGAGGTATATATGAACATGTAATGTATAAAGCTTTAACGGACATAGTGATTTTAACGCAAATAAATTATATGTCACCAAACTCATGGGATTTCACCTCTTCAGAAGCAAGAGTAGAGTCTACCGAAATGAGGACTCCACCTCCTCTTCGCTGAGATCGATTCCGTCTAAAAGTGGTATACTTACTTGGAAAAACTTTGGAGCTAAAGATCTCCGGATTTAACCAGGTTTCTGTAAATGCTATTATATGGGATGCAAAGAAAGATTGGCCGGATTGAACGCATACCTGGACAACGATGGAGTACTACGAACTAGAGGCAGATTGAACGCGGTTGACATAGCTGAGGACGCCATCATACTAGCTCCAGAATGCCGAATAACCAACTCTAGTTAGAAGCTTCCACGAAAAGTACCACCACCTCGCTCATGAGACTGTAATAAACGACATCAAAAATTCGTTTTATATCAGCCGGCTACGAGTACTGTACAAATCTGTGCGAAACACATGTCAACGATGCAAGATCGACAGAGCAGTCCCCAGACCACCCCAGATGGACCGATCCCGAGGGCAAGAGTTGGAAGCTTCAAGAAGCCGTTCACCTATACAGGCGTCCACTATTTTGGCCCGTTGTTGGTGAACGTCGGCCGGCGCAAAGAGAAGAGATGGGTAGCTCTGTTCACCTGTCTTACGTTGCGCGCGGTGCATTTTGAGATCGCCTACAGCTTAGATACCAGTTCATGTATCATGTGCCTAGCCAATTTTATGGCCCCTCGAGGGACACCGAAGGAAATATTCTCAGACAACGGTACCAATTTCAGAGCCACGGAAAAAGCCGTGCGCGAGGAGCTGAAAAAGATCGAGCACGATAAGATCACCATCAAGTTCGACGGCATAAAGTGGCGATTCAACCCACCAGGAGCACCGCACATGGGTGGAGCGTGGGAAAGACTCGTCCGGACAACGAAAGGAATCTTGAAGAACATTTGCCCAAGTTACTCTTTCAACGACGAGGGGTTGAGAAACGCACTGATGGAGGCGCAATTTATCATCAACTCGCGACCTCTCGCGTTCGTTAGTTTGGATTCCGAGGATGACGCTGCCCTGACTCCAAACCACCTGCTGCTAGGATCAGCGAACGGATACAAGCCGCTGCCAAAAGAGGGAATGAATCTAAAACATAGATGGAACGAGACTCAGCGCTTCGGAGACCGTTTTTGGCAACGATGGGTTAAGGAGTATGCACCCGTATTAACCAGGCGCACCAAATGGTTTGAGAAGGTGCCTCCAATCACCATCGGAAGCATCGTCGTAGTCGTAGATGAGCTTCTTCCTAGGAACCTGTGGCTAAAAGGACGCGTGACTGACGCAATGATGGCCAAGGAAGGCCATCAAGACGCAACATGGTGTTATAGAAAGACCAGCAACAAAAGTAGCAGTTCTTGGTAGCAGTCGGCTTGGAGAATGGTAACTGATCACGGATCGTGGATCGGGATCAATTACGGGGGAGGGAATGTTACCGCCGTCATAGAGTTAAGTTTATATTTGAAAAATGAAATCGTTAGAATTAGTGTTGAATCTTTAAAATAAGTTTTGAAAAATGCTAGACGGAAGCTTATCGATAGATGAAAAAAAATGGCGTAACGAGGCGTTTGCGATCGCTAGGTGAAGCTAACAAGGCGAGGAAAAACGACGAAGTTCTTTAGCGCGCCCAGCATTTGATTTGATTTAAATAAAGGAAAGAACAACCAAATCGATGTTTGCTTAAAGAATCGTGCACCAACCTCGCCCCGACCTCAAAAAAACTTCGTTACCTGCGGATTAAGGCGGAGAAACAGCGTCGCGTCGCTAGCAGTCAACAGCTAGACCGACAGGAGGCGACCAATTTCGGAAATAACGAAGGTGAAGGCGTCGCGTCCCTAGCAGCCACAGGCTAGGTTGAGTTGAGCACGCCATTCTTGGGGAAAACCAGAACTCTTGCGGATAAAGGCAGAGGTAAGGCGTCGCGTCCCTAGCAGCCACAGGCTAGGTCGAGTAAGCACGCAGTCAAGAAGAAGAAAAGCAGACGCCATATTGAACGCACGCCGGACGACGCAAAGCATGAACATTGAAGTGTGCAGAATTTGCGAGAACAAAAACGAAACAGCGTCAGAAAATTGGGTGCAGTGCGACGTTTGCGGAAGGTGGTACCATTTCGAGTGTGCCGGCGTAGAGGACGGCATTGAGAGCAAGGATTGGAGCTGCGATTACTGTCTTGCCGGTTGCAGCCATATAGCACCGTTCAGCGGTATGCAGAGATCACCAATACAGCCTCAAACACGTGAAGACGCAATGGCCACCCCTGAACCGCACGGCAAAGCGCTAGCCGTCGATACGCTTATCGATACTGCCGGCAACGGTGAGAGCATGAATGTTCGTGAAGGCAATCCGGACATGAACAAGAACCAACTCTTGTTAAAGATGATCGAGGAGAAAAGACAGTCTGAGGCAAGGTTCATAGAAGAAAAGTACAAAATCCTTATGCAGATGAATCCCGCTGACGTAGCGGTAGCTGGGATGTTTCAAGCCACAGATTCACCTACAAGTACTCAAATAGCGGCCCGGCAAGCTATACCCAAGGACCTTCCAACATTCAGCGGGGATCCTGAGGACTGGCCGTTATTTATCAGCACATTTGAACACAGTACGACAGCAGCGGGATATACGAATGTGGAAAATATGCTACGTCTGCAAAAGTCGCTTAAAGGTTTCCCTTTAAGCTCGTGACTTGGTTAGAGATAAACTCCTACTTCCTAGCCTAGTCCCAGAAGTCATCAGCACTTTGAAGATGTTCTTCGGCAGACCAGAGCACATCCTAGAAAGAATGGTGGAAAAGGTGCGAAGACTGGCACCACCCAAAGACAGATTGGAGGCGTTAATAGAGTACGCGCTGGCAGTTCGGAACGTCTGTGCGACTATGGAGGCATGCGATCGGAAGGCGCATCTCAACAATCCAATTCTGGTCAAGGAGCTGGTAGACAAGCTTCCCAACCAACACAAGCTAAACTGGGCAATGCAACCCCGCGACGATAGAGTGGCCGCGGTCAAGGCATTCAGTGATTGGCTGTATAAAATCGCAGAGGCAGCGTCATTAGTGGTGGCGCCATCGTTTTACAAAACGGGCGCAGTTTATTCCCACAACAGTCGCCGCCCGGACAAGGGAGAGGCAGATGAGCCTGGACCATCCCGAGGCCAAACACGATCGAACGTGATCCCTACTGAAGCAGCTCAGCAGCAAGTTCAACTGAGGTGCGTAGCTTGCGGCAACCCGAGTCACAACCCAGCACAATGTCGGGTATTCTTGAACCTTGACGCGGAGCACAGGTGGCAGGTAATCAGAGGGTAAAGCCTGTTTCTGCTGCCTCAAGGTACACCGGAACAGATGCCGAACCGGAAACTGTGGGATTAATGGCTGTACAAGGAGACACCATGAGTTGCTTCATACAGAATATGTTTCCAACACAATCGGTCAAGACAGACCACAGAGTCACGTGAGTACGCATCGAGACGACAATCACGGAAGTCAGTTCTTTCGCATCATTCCAGTCAAGCTGCATTACGGCAGCAGGCAGACCGAGATCTACGCCTTCCTAGATGAAGGATCATCCGTGACCTTAGCAGATGCATCAGTATTCCAAAGACTGGGAATACAAGGCCAGGCAGCGCCAATGTGTTTGCAGTGGACCGCAGAGACGACTCGATTCGAGAGTGGGAGGAAAAGCATCCCTCCAAATCTCGGAAATGAACTGCGATAAGGTTAACTGGTTGAACAACGTTCAGACCGTTCAGAACCTAGCATTACCGAGACAGACAGTCAATATGAAGGAGCTATGCGACAGATTCCAGCATTTGAAAGACTTGCCGCTACAGTCCTACTCTGCCCAGCCGACCTTGCTAATTGGAACCAATAATTGGAAGCTAGCAGTCCCTCGCAAGATCCGCGAAGGAAAATGGAACGAGCCGATAGCATCGAAGTGCATGCTAGGATGGAGCATCCAAGGATCGGCGAACCCACAACGATCCATTTTCATGCACCACTGCGACTGCGACTGGCAAGAACTTCATGACGACATCAAGGAACATTTCAACCTTGATGCACTCATACCACGAAAGCTATACTCAGCTGAAGATGACCTGGCAGTGAAAATTTTGGAAAGCACCTGCCAAAAGAAGTCCGGAAAATATGCAGTTGGACTTCCGTGGCGCGGTGGTATCGACAAACTCATTGAGAGCCGGGGTAACGCTCTGAAGCGGCTTACCTGCATGAGGAAAGAGGTCTCTCAAGAACCAGATCTGTACGAAAAGATTGACGTCCAAATCAGGAATCTCCTAGACAAAGGATACGCGGTTAAGCTATCCAAGGAAGAAACCAGCCGGGAGAACAGCCGTACATGGTATCTGCCGATATTCATAGCGCTGAATCCAAACAAGCCGAAAAAGATAAGGCTCTTATGGGATGCTGCCGCAAAGGCACACGGATACGCGCTATATGACTACCTACTCAGGGGACCAGATTGCCTGAACCCACTCATAGACGTCTTGCTAGCCTTTCGGGTCAACAAAATAGCGATTTGCGGTGACATTGCGGAAATGTTTCACAGGATCAACATTCGCGAGGAGGATATGCAGGCGCAGCGATTTTTGTGGTATGACAAATTTTTCATATTTAAAATTTTAGAACGAATTACAATAAAATTCGTTTACGGATCGCCAACTATAACCAATTATTGCGATGTACATACATATATCCGATCGTAACCGCAAGGGTATATCAACTTCATATTTGCCCGAAGTTATCTTTCCTTTTTATACCCTTGCCTAGGGTATTATAATTTTGTCCAAACGAAGTGTGCAACGCAGTGAAGGAGCCATCTCCGACCCTATAAAGTATATATATTCTTGATCAGGATCACCTCCTGAGTTGATATGATCATGTCCGACTGTCTGTTTCTAGGCGAACTTGTCTCTCAGTTTTAAAGCTATCGACTTGAAACTTTGCACCCACCCTTTTCTTTAAACGCAGTATATAAGTCGGAACGGCCTTATAACTTATTGATCGGATATGGTATAACTTCGATGTTTTTTGAGTTAGAGAGGATTTTGCATGAGTGCTATTAAAAAAAAATAAAATTAAAATAATGATAAAATTTTTATTAAAGTTTTTAAGTTTTTGAGGTTATGTCGTGACCCTGACATTCTGGAGTTTTTTAGACCTCGGATTCGGATTCAGCGACCCTGAAAACATATAATAAACATGGTCTGACCCACGGGGTCGAATAAAATTTTGTATGAGGTTTTTTGAGGTTATGTCAGAACCCTGACGTGCTGGGGTTTTTTGCACCTCGGATTCGGATTCAGCGACCGCGAAAACATATAGTAAACATAGTCTGACCTTCAGACCCGAAAAAATATTTTTTTTGTGTGGCTATGTTATTCATGCAGACCTCTAATTCACATCCGCAAAAGAACATACTTGTTAATTTCAATTTGTAGCCCACTGCTACCGAAAATATACAAAACACAAAAACTTAAAATAAATTAGTAGCCCGCTTTCTTACTGTGACCGCTACCGAAATAAATAAGAAATACAAAAATTACAATGGCTGAACCAGTGGCTTTAAGCCAGATTAGGCAAGTTCCCAATTTTAATGGAAGCACCAGGGAATTAAGTGCATTCATCAGACGGATCGAATACATTTTAAATTTGTATCCATCAACTGATCCGCGTCAAATAGCTGTATTCTTCAGTGCAATTGATATGCAATTATCAGGATATGCACAGCGAGTGTCCCAGCTATCAGCAGCAACCAATGGGCCTGTTACCGCCGTCATAGAATTAAGTTTATATTTGAAAAATGAAATCGTTAGAATTAGTGTTGTATAATCTTTAGAATAAGTTTTGAAAAATGCTAGACGGAAGCTTATCGATAGATGAAAAAAAAATGGCGTAAGAACGAGGCGTTTGCGATCGCTAGGTGAAGCTAACAAGGCGAGGAAAAACGACGAAGTTCTTTAGCGCGCCCAGCATTTGATTTGATTTAAATAAAGGAAAGAACAACCAAATCGATGTTTGCTTAAAGAATCGTGCACCAACCTCGCCCCGACCTCAACAGGGCCCGATCTAAGGAGTGCTCTCATCTATGAATATAAAACCCAAACCCCATGCGAGGAATTACTAAGACGACTCTACAATACCCCCTTCAATGGAAGCATTCGTAAGTTCGTCGAGAATCTAGAATATAAAATATTTGTCATAACAAACAAATTGTCGTTAGAAAACCATAATTTAAATACAATGATTTATAATAATGCCATGAATAATACTGTAAAATATGTAATAATGAGAAAACTTCCTGACAGGTTATTCATGACATTGGCAAGGCACGATATAACTACAGTCAGAAAGCTTAAACAAGTAGCACAACAAGAAGGTTGTTATGATTCTGGTTCTGATAAAGTTAAATCACAACATAATTCAAATCAAAACGAACAAGATAGGAGAAATTATCAAAAAAATAATAATTTCCAAAGAAATAATTCCTTTTATAATAATAATAATCAACAAAGTTATAAACAGCAAAAACTATAGACAAAGCAAATAGACTCGGATCCAATAGAAGAAATAGAAATCCTTACATAAGAATAACTTTTAACAATCGCCCATTTAAATGTGTAATAGATACAGGAAGTTCAATTAACCTAATAAAAGAAAATTATTTTAATTTCCCACAAACATTAAAAACGTCAGAAGGGCACACAATTTATGGTGTAATTGAATTAAATAAGTCCGTAAATTACAAATCAAGTAAAGTTTGTCCGATCGACCAACCATTTAGGTTCACAATTTTTCCCAAAAATATGATATATTGATAGGAAGAGAGTATTTAGAAGCATTTGAAGCAATACATATTTATAAACAGGAAACAGTCACTTTTGTTTTGGTGAGAGCGGATTTGTTTTCTCCATGATATATAACCACGAAGATTTTAGGAATTCCGAAATGGAAACATTGGAAGATTATCTCAGTCCACCTTCATCTGAGGATATATATTTTAATTTTGCAATTAATAATGACTTGGAAGAAAATAATAAATTTCGAATAAATCATCTTAATGAAGAAGAAAGAACTAAATTAAATAACATTTTATTTGAATTCAGTGATATCCAGTACAGGGAAGGTGAAAATTTGACCTTTACGAATATCCTATTTACAAAAAACCTTATAAATACCCCCAAGCTCATGATCAAGAAGTCGAAGTCCAAATTAAAGAAATGATAAATCAGGGAATAATACGTAAATCGAAATCACCTTATTGTTCTCCAATATGGATAGTCCCAAAGAAAGAGGACGCATCAGGGAAAAAGAAATTTCGAATAGTAATAGACTATCGAAGTCTAAATTAAATAACTATTGATGATAAGTAGCCGATACCAGTTATGGATGAAATACTTAACAAACTTGGAAAGTGTCAATATTTTACGACAATTGACCTTGCCAAGGGTTTTCATCAAATTCAAATGGATGAAAATTCTATTTCAAAAACAGCTTTTTCAACTTAAAATGGACATTACGAATACACACGAATGCCCTTTGGTCTGAAAAATGCGCCTGCAACTTTCCAACGTTGCATGAACAATTTATTAGAAGATTTAATGTACCAGCATTGCCTTGTTTATATGGATGATATAATTATATTTTCTACTTCATTAGAGGAACACATATTGTCTATAAAAAAGATGTTTTAATTTCATGGAGGAAATTCAAATGAAGTTAAACTGACTCAATACTTTCATAAAACCAACCTTAAAAGAAATGACCCATGAATATGCAAAAGAATTAATTAAAGAATATTTATGCCCAAAAAAAAGTGTTATCTATTTTCCTTGTGAAATGGACTTCATAATATTTCAAAATGCTTATATAGAGATTATCAGCCCAAATAACTTAACCAAAGTTATGAAAACCAGTTCAATATTAACTGATATCCAAACATTCGCCGAATTCAAGGAAATTGTCTAGGAATAGAAAAACAAACAAGCCTTTTTAAAGAAAAATATTATTTTCCAGATTATCAGAGATTAATTCAAAATATTATAAATGAGTGTGAAATTTGTAACCTTGCTAAAACAGAGCACAGAGATACAAAACTTACATTTTAATTAACCCCAGAGAAAAATATGTTATAGATTTTTACATGATCGATATTTCAAATATGCTGCTTTAATAAATGTCAACAGAAGCAAAAAGTTAGAAGATTGGTTAGAAGCAAAAAGGGCATTACTCAGGATATTTAATGAAATGGGTACACGAAAAGAAATTAAAGCCGACAAAGACTCCGCATTTATGTGCTCAGCATTGCAACTTTGGCTGCAATCAGAAGATGTAAGAATAACTATAAACACAAGTAAAAATGGCGTTTCTGACATAGAGAGATTTCATAAAACTATTAACGAAAAATTAAGAATTATAAATATTGAACGGAATCCTGAAAATATAATTACTAAATTTGAAACAATTGTTTATATTTACCAGCTGACATTTTTATTTTCGCCGGAACTCCAAGTTATAATACTCAAGTGAATGAAACACAGAAAAAAAACAAGAAAGGAAAGCTAACTTCGGGCGGAGCCGAAGTTGATATACCCTTGCAGCTAAAACAGGATATATATCGCTAAAATCGGATATAGTTGACCTATTCTTATAGGAATATCATAATATAACCAATAAATTACAAAATCTAAAAAAAAGCCCAAACTTCTATCTTAAAGAACCCCAAAGTTGGTATTTTTACCAAATACCATTTCCGATCGTTCAGTTATATGGCAGCTATAAGATATAGTCTGCCGATCCATATGAAACTTGATAAGTCGTATTATTTTTCCAAAAATAGAATTCATAGAAAATCCCAACTTTCTAGCTCGAAAAACACTGAAGTTATGCCATTTCCGATCAATCAGTTATATGGCAGATATAGGATATAGTCGGCTGATCGTTATAAAATTTGGCATGTTGTAATATTTTGACAAAAATAGCAATCGTACCAAATCCGAATTCTCTAGCTTTAAAAATACCGAAGTTATAGCATTTCCGATCAATCAGTTATATGGCAGCTATAGGATATAGTCGGCCGATCCTTATGAAATTTGGTAGATCGTATTATTTTGCCAAAAATAGCTTCCGTACAAAATCTAAACTCTGTAACTCTAAAAACACCAAAGTTATACAATTTCCGATCAATCAGTTATATGGCAGCTATAAGATATAGTCGGCCGATCCCGGCCGTTCCGACTTATATACTGCGTGCAAAGGAAAGAAGGGTGTGTGCAAAATTTCAAGACGATAGCTTTAAAACTGAGAGACTAGTTTGCGTAGAAACAGACAGACAGACAGACAGACGGACAGACAGACGGACAGACGGACATGCTTATATCAACTCAGGAGGTGATCCTGATCAAGAATATATATACTTTATAGGGTCGGAGATGTCTCCTTCACTGCGTTGCACTTTTTTGACCAAAATTATAATACCCTCTGCAAGGGTATAACAAGCTTAATAAAAATCGTTATACATTCGATATTGATACTAGGTATAGACAAGGCCCACTTGTAAAATCTAAAACAACAAATCCTTTTAGAAAGACAGGCCAAATTACACAAACTGACGAAAAAAATTATGTAGAAAAAAATAGAGGTAGAGAAATCACTCACTATAAATCGAAATTCAAAAAGAAAAAGAAAATTAATACCAGCAAATATAAGAATTCCAGATTTCCACCGGAAGAGAACCCAGCTTAATAAAATTATCTTTTATATAATAGATTTATTATGTCTTATATATCACGCCGTGTGTCAGAACATAGATATCAATCCAATCCAAGCAAAAAATGGATACTTAATTTTCGAAACAGGTAACATAGATCTGCCCTCTAATTATGAATATCATTGTCTCACAGTCAATTTAACTAAAACGGAAAAATGAACGGAATCAAAATTGCTCAACGAAACAAAAGAGGACTTGGAAATTTCGTAGTTACCTTTTATAAATATTTATTTGGCACATTGGATCAACAAGATAGGGAAGAATTAGAATTAAAAATTGATAATTTGTCCGAAAATAGTGTACAGATTAACGAATTAAATAAAGTAATTGATGCAATTAATAAAAGAATAGAAACAGTCAATCGTTTAAATGAAAACCAAAACGAAAACCAAAGGTTAGCAATCCTTATTTTCAATTTCCAAGAATTTACAGAATACGTAGAAGACATTGAATTAGGAATGCAATGTAAAAGATTAGGCATTTTCAACCCAGGGCTCCTAAAACATGACCCGCTTAAACATATTAATTCAGAAAAATTGTTAAATATCAAAACATCTACTTGGTTACAAGTTAATACTAACGAAATATTGATAATTTCTCATATTCCTCGTACTATTATTAAAACCCCCATTTATAAAATTTTACCGTATCCGGATCAGAATCAGAATATAATAACCGAAACATTGCATTATAAATATTACATAAAAAAATCAGCAAGTCTTTAAAGTAAAAACAAAAGAAGTAGTAAAAAAAATGTATAATAGGTCTCTTAAGACACACAAATACAGAATGTAGATACACAAAAATGTACAAGAACTTTGAACTAAATTATATTAAACCCAACATTATAATAACATGGAATTTGCGAAAAACTTTGTTAAATCAGAATTGTATAAATAAAGATTTAATTGCAGAAGGAAACAATATAATAGAAGCATTTAACTGTTCTATACAAATAAAAGATGTAATAATAACAAATACTATGCTTGATTACAACCGAACTATTTATGTAAACAACAACATAACTAAACTCGAACCTTTATCCTATACCGTAGTCAAAGAAATATTCCAAAACCATTCAAAACAATATTTTTCAACTCAAACAATTTTATTAATACTACTAGCAATAATAATTATTTTTATAATCATATATTTGATTTCTAAATTTAAGAACATCCCAAAAAGGATAATAATTAATTATAAAAAACAAAAGGTTATTAGTCCCGAAGAAGGAACTAAAAGTTCAGAAAATAAAGAATAATTCAGAAAATTATTCCATTTCGGCTAAAAACAGACTCATTTCAGATTTCCAATTTCTAAGAGTCACTTCAGATTGAAAACTAAAACAATATTTGGGTAAACAGAAATCCCAACTCAAATCTTTCCCACTCCTTTTAATTAAAACTAAACAGCTCAAAACATTCTTAAATGAGAACCTACTTCACAGGAAATTTCACATTTTCTTGTCACCTCGATTAATTGAGACCCAAAGCCTTCCACGTCAACTGACACCTCAAGTAAAAGGTTCCGACTCAATCTATTCTCTTAAGAAAACAAAGCCTCTCAGAGAGAAAAGCTTCTTTCAAGCTTTGATCTGCAAAAAGCTTCAGCAAGGGTAGCTATAAAAAGGACCTAAAGGACTTAAAGATAAGTTAGTTCTGAAATTCTAAAATTAAAGAATCACTATGTATCAAAACCGGAACTCAAATAAAAATATATTTTTTTTAATCTAATTTTGAAGAAAATATATAATTATATGTATTTAATAAAACGCATACCCGGCGAACTCCGTTTCGTCACCAAATGGCTTCGTTTTAAGTAACATTCCGTTTTGTTATTAAAAGATCGAGACAAAATTTTTTTCTGTTTTATATTATACTAGCAGTACCCTGCCACGTTTCGCTGTGGCATATTATGGTTGCACGCATAAGAAATAAGTCAAACAAAAAAGAACAATTTTCCAATTAATTTAATCCTGTAATACTTGTGGGTATACAATATTCTTTGTTTCTCCATTCTCCGCGTAAATATAAAGAGTATTTGGTTATCCGACACGGGAACACGCAACATATAATTGTCCGTGTGAAAAACAATCTGCATCCAAATCCAAGCCACACAACTCCAGAGATTGACCTTGAGCTTTATTTATGGTCATTGCGAACGCCAAACGAATGGGAAAATCCCATGTCCTCTCTTGAACGCAACCTCTTGAACTGGAACGTTGTATCAGTGGGGAACATAGGAATCCTAGGAATGAGGACATCTTCACCTTTAAAAGGACCACTTATGATCGTTGCTTCTACAACGTTGTTCATCAATTTCTTGACTGCGAGTCGCGTACCGTGGCAGAGTTTGGGCTGATTCATATTCCGGAGCATGATAATCGGCACACCTATTTGTAATTTCAATATGTGTGGTGGCATTCCAGGCAGATCAAGTGAGTTTAGAAACTCCGTAGGGTAATTAACTGCTTCCTCTGCCTCCACAACAATGTCTATCGACTTATATGTAATTTCGTCAGTTTCTATGCTCGGATCCCCGACTATGACAATTGCCACTTCGTCTATAGTTGGAGCATTATATCTCCTGATATGTTCTCCAGCAGGCGTTTTGTCTGCATTAATGACAATTTAATGGGTATCCGAAGGCATCATATCGATTGCTGTTTTGAACAAACGCACCAAATGGTTCCGTTGGTAAAAAGGTTCTGTAGCTGCGAAATAGTGGGCTTCTTCAGCGAGGTATTGACTCCATAACGTGCATCGACTTCAGCTCCATCATCACAAATGAAGTACATTTGAAGAAATTTGTGTTCGCTGTCTGAGAACGGAAGCAGGGAACCGGCTTTGTGATAGATTTGTCCTTTGATTTTAAAAGTTGGCATGAATTGTTACAATTTCCGCACCAAATGACGTCATTTGGAAGCAAGAGTTGTATTTCCTAATGTTCGACAGGAAATGCTTCGATTCAGCAGTAGATCCAGCGAATAGAAAGTGCAGAGGCTCTGGTGGTGCTTCAAGTTGAGGCAAATTCACTTTCCCGGAAGCGCAACACAATCGTTTTGGTTCGTTGTTGAATTAGAGATCCTGACAGTGTGTGCAGACCTGATGCATCCGGCCAATAACGACATTGCGATTCGAGCAATAATCAACAGTTGGATTATATCGGAATGCAAGACGATTGTATTGCAGGTTGCAAGCTGTAGACGCGCTTCAGCTACCCTTGCCCAGTCGCGTTCATTAATTTGAGACAGAATCAAATCGATTGCTGCAGAACGCGACTGCCTAACTCTCAATCGTGTTCGGTCAAGCCTAGCTGCTCGCGTTTCTGCTGATTCCGCGTTGTGCATCCGCATTGCTTTCAGCCGCTCAATCTCTCGGATCACAATCTTTGACATTTGACATTTTCATTTGACATTTTCTTAGCTGTCTGTCTAAGCTACCTCCCTACCAATTTTCAGCCAAATCTGTTCTGCCGTTCTTGAGGTATAAGTGGTGTAACATAACACGACTTTCTTTTATATATATAGATTTGAAAATGAGTGGGTTTCCGATATAAGATGATGGGAGACGCCATACTCCAATGATCTTCGTGTGCTCACTCTCTGTTCCATTTTATTGAAGTGCTTTTTGGTAAACCACATTTTTTGTTTTTTGGTTTGACGTCATTACAAACCAAGCGGATGGTTTTCCAACTGGAAATTGGAATTGTTTGAAGTCAAACGGAAGATCATTCGGATTCAATGGTATTCGAGGAGTACCTACAATTTCACCTGCATACTTTCCGTTAATAATGGTTACCTCTATCCAATTCGACATAAGTCTTTTAACCGAAAGTCGAGTACCGTTGCAAAGCCGCGGTGGATTCAAATTACGCAATATCATTATAACTGTACCAACTTTTGGTTGCAAGTTATGAGGTGGAAATCCTGGTAACTCTAGACTTCAAAAACGCTTTTGGATAATTTACTACATCATCGGAATTTGTTATCGAATCAACTAGGTTAGGTTAGGTTAGGTTGAGGCGGCGATGCGGGGCCAGTGACTGACCCCCCATCCACTTAAGGGGCTGGGGCTCCTTTTGATACTGCACAGGCAAAGGTCCTAAAAGAGGACCTCTCCCTTCCTATCTACTGATGTGCCCAAGAGTGTTCTATCCTTCCTGCGGCGGCTCGCGGTCCCATCCAGATTTACGGATGAAAGCTACGAGTCTGCGTGGAGCGATCTCCGCGAGAAGTAGTCATAATGTGGCACCGCTAGTCTACCCGCGTGTGCTCCTATTAACCAATGTCCCGTAATGGCCTTGACTGCCAGACTACAGTCCTGCCTATTAAGGGCGAAAAGCATCATTGACCTCCTCCCAGAGCGGATGGGCCATATCATGCGTGAGTTCCTGCAGTTTTGGAGATTTATCCATTTCCTCAGTGATGCGCGGTCAAAGTGATCCCTGCATTTTAGCCTACACGTAGCTAAGGGGATACCTACTGGTTCCTTCTCCGGGAGGAGAGGATTGGTAGTACCTGCTCTTGCTAGTTAGTCTGCGGCGCAATTACCCTCGTGGTCCCCATGTCCGGGCACCCATATGAGGTGGATGTCATGCTGCTCTGCCATCTCGTTAAGAGATCTGCGACAGTCATTTGCTGTCCTGAAGTTGGATGAGAATCCGTCTTTAAGTATTTTTTTTTTTGTATTTTAAGGTGGGATGATAAAGAGGTACGCAGTAGTCTGTAGCCCCCGTTGGCGTGCAGTGGTGTAGATCTAACTTGGTATGTCCATAGTCAGTCCATTTCCATATGCCCGTCTCGCGTAGCCTAATTGCCGATAGAGTGGCTATCTTGACCCCCATTATCTACCGGTAATAGGTCGAGTATGAAGTCTAGGGCATCCGTCGGTGTAGTACGTAGGCTGCCTGTGATACAGACCTCCGCCGTTTTCCGTTGCGTTTTCCTAAGTGTCTCCCTAATTGTGGAGTTTGTGAGAGCAGGCCACCAGACCACCACCCCGTAGAAAAGGATGGGTCTTATGACCGCTGTGTAAAGCAATTTTACTATTTTTTGGGGACATACCCCATTGAAAGCCAATGGCTTTCCTGCAAGTATAGATCGCGATTGTTGCCTTGTTTGCTCTATCCATAGTGTTTGACTTCCAGTCCAGTTTCCTGTCTAGCGTAATCCCTAGGTACTTGGCGCTACCTCTAAGGGAGAGTGTTTCTCCTGATAGTTTTGGAAGCCTTAAGTTTGGTATTTTGTACTTCCTGGTGAAGAGGACGAGCTCGGTTTTGGACGGGTTTACACCTAGTCCATTCCTAACTACCCATGTTTAGAGGACCCTAAGTTTGTCCGTCATTCGGTCACATAGAGTCTGGGGAAATTTCCCAGAGAAGGCAATTGCGACATCATCCGCGTCCGCAATAACTTTGCAACCACCACCTTCAAGGGATCGCAGTAGGCTATTAACCGCCACGTTCCACAGTAGGGGTGAGAGTACGCCTCCTTGCGGAGTGCCTCTTCTGACGTATCTATGAATAGATTCTCCTCCTAGTGACGCCTCAACAGTCCTGTTTACCAGGATCTGCTCTATAAGGCTTACGGATTGATTGTCTATTCCTAGTCCCGTCAGTGCATTGATTATCGAGCTTGGTAGGATGTTTTTGAACGCACCTTCTATGTCTAGAAAAGCAATGAGTGCGTATTCCTTGTCACTAAGTGCCTTTTCGACAAAAGTAGTGATCTCATGGAGTGCCGTTTCCGTGGATCGGCCTTTCCTATACGCATGCTGTGATCCCGAGATATCACCTTGAAGCTATTTATCGCCCAGTTGAGATACCTGTCATTCAATAGGTATTCAAGTTGGTTAGGGAGGGAGGGGCTATCCCCCTGTCTCTGCATTCCCTGGGTTGTTTCTTTTAGAGAGCATCCCGGGAAATGTGCCTCTGTGAGAGCCTCTAGTGTTTCTTTGCTGGACGATGTCCAGTTACCTTCTGAGGTTTTAATATATACTACATTTGGTGCAGTAGTTGCGAGGACCTTCCGGAGTCGGGAGGCCTCTGATGTTTGCTGAATGTTCGTGCACAACTTGGTCCAGGCATTCCTTTTTGCCTTGCGAAGTTCTTTGTTATACTGCCCAAGGTTCGCTTTATACGTCTCCCAGGCTGTCTCCGAGTTTGTCTCGCTGGCAAAATTAAAGGCCTTGTGAGCCTTTGTCTTAAAGGGCGCAAGTGTTTGCGACCACCATGGTGGTTTCTTTTGGTTGTTTCTGCTTCTGCTTTTCTGCTGGTTTCTGCTGGGTGGTTTCTGCTTTTGCGACAAGCTTTATTGAATGCCCTGGCGCACGCTGTCGTAAGCGTGTCCACCATAGCATCTACGTCTTCCCTACTGTCAGCGTCCCTTGTTGGAGGTTTCCCCAAGGAACTTTCTAGTTCTTTCCTGTATAACTCCCAGTTCGCTTTCCTCGGGTTGCGTACCGTTAGTCGATTAAAGTTCTCAGAATTGACCACTAATTCTATGTATCGATGGTCCGAGAAGGAGTGTTTCTCTAGGATTCCCAATCTAACAATCCTTACTAACAATCTAACAGCTCATCTAACAGCTTTATTGAATGCTCTGGCGCACGCTGTCGTAAGCGTGTCCACCATAGCATCCAGGGCTTCCCTACTGTCAGCATCCCTTGTTGGAGGTTTCCCCAAGGAACTTTCTAGTTCTTTCCTGTATAACTCCCAGTTCGCTTTCCTCGGGTTGCGTACCGTTAGTCGATTAAAGTTCTCAAAATTGACCACTAATTCTATGTATCGATGGTCCGAGAAGGAATGTTTCTCTAGGATTCCCCATCTAACAATCCTGTCTGCTAGGGAGTCAGACTAAAGAGTGACGTCAAGTACTTCCCTTCTGTTCTTGACTATTAAGGTGGATTCTGTACTCCTGTTACCCACCAGAAAATTGGAGCTTAGGATAAAATCGAAGATTGACTCACCCCTCTCGTTCGTGTCAGTGCTTCCCCACTGATGATGATGGGCGTTAGCATCGCAACCTATGATCAGGTCGATCTTGTGCTTCCTGCTGCCTTCCACCAGCTGTTTGAGTAGCGGGTGCGGGGGGAGGGCCTCCTGGTCGTGGCCCATATACGCCGAACATACCCTTAGAGGGCCATTTGGGCTCTCTATGGCTGCGGCTACGTGGTCTTCATTGCTGAAATTGGGTAGCAAAAAGAGGTTAACGTTCTTTTTTGCAAGGATGCAGGCTCGCCTTTTACCTGTTGTATCGGCTTTGCATAGCCTATACTCCGACGCCCCCAACCTAAGAATCCTGTCTTTGAGGATCCAGGGTTCCTGGATGAGGGCCACATCAGCTCCACTCTTGGCGAGTTGGAGTAAGGGGGCAGCTGACGCCGCTTTACTGTGATGGAGGTTTATTTGCAAGATCGTCAGGGACATACAATTCTACAATTCTTACAATTCTCCACCACAGTAACTTCTGCCTCCGCCTCAGAGCGTCTTGGCAGGCAATTACCTTGACGCTACCCTGATACCATCCTGCGTCTTCGCATTCTGGTGGGGGTCCTCCGCATCTCAGCATCTCCACGAAGCGCCCGTGCAACTCGTTTACCACTCGTCGCCAAAGGTCCTTGGGGATAAACCCATCCTTGGAGCCCTTGTCCAGGACTCCAATTAGGGTTTTTCCCTTCGTCACTTCGGCGAACGAGCGGTTGGACGGCTGCGGCTGGGCCTTCCTCTTCTTGGCCTGGGGGGCTTCTCCCTCCGTGGACCTCCTCCTTTTCGCGCTTTGCGCGATCTCCTTGGCAGGGTCTGACCCAGTACGTTTATTCGGATCCAGCCTCACTCCCTCCTTTTCCGGATTAAAGTCGGGCAGGATCTTCCTTGCCCACTTAATGATCTCGGCTTGGTCCGGGTTGGCTTCGGCCGATGGGTCCACCCTCATCAGAATGAAGGCTGCTCTTCTCCTATCTTTGTAAGAGCCTTTACGCTGCGTCGAGTGAGACGCTCCCGGACCAGGGTTCGCCTTAGGGGCCCCACCGGTTGGTTTAGAGGTTGACCCTGGGGTCTTCCTCTCCACGCCGTTCGGTGGTCCCATGGCTAGCCCCGTTACTGGTCAGTGACCCCAATTCCAGACTTTTTTAGGGAGCTCCGTGATCCACTTAGTTTTTGGTTTAGGTTTTATGACATAGCCCGCTTGTCACGATAAGCCTGGCTTAAACTGGGAGGTCGGCCGGTCCCCCAGAGTTCGCATATTAGCGTCCGAGCCCCCCCCTCGGACACGCATCCTTCGGTTGCGTTCGGTAGGTGCTGTTCCACCTTGGATTGGGGTGATTTGAGGAAGGGAGTGTTCTTCTCCCCGCCCCACTACCATTAGCCAGCATCCTCGGCAGAGACATGACCTTACCGGGACCTGTTACCAGCCGCCCTCACGTAGAGAGTACAGTCGCACTACCAGCAATTGCTTGCGTGTAGGTCCCCCTGTTGTACCCGTTGGCTGACGGCCATCAAATCAACTAACTTGTATGTCACCAAATCGCCAGAAATTTTTGATTGAATGGTGAAATTCAGTGCGTGTACATCATTATTCTTTGCAGCAAAAATTGCTCGTTGACTTAACCTAATTCTCACTAATGTTTGGGAAAAAATTTTCAATAATAACTAATTGAGAGTCTACAAATCGGTAAAAGTCGTTGGTAAGAGTAATAAATCCAGATCCGGCATCAACAGGGACTTTTCCATTTCCAACAGCTAACAATCAATTTGAAAATTGTGCAGCACTTTGATCATTTTGAACTTTAACTCTCATATTGTTTGCAATAGTTAAGCATTGATCCTCAATCAGAATCAATCCTTCATTGTACATTTCATCGGTTATTTGAATGTCAAGATTATTTGTTTGAATGCGCAAGCGATCCAAGATATCTTCACATATGTAGTCTTCGCACTTGTTCCTCAACTGAATTGGTTGTACCAACCACATGTTGGTAATGATAATTGCGAACAGCGTTCGTATTTGGTACGCATTTGACGAAAAAACTGAATCCGCAAGTGTTTAATCCCAATGAGAATCGTTCCTTAGCAAACCCAATAGTTTACATGATTCTCGATGTTTGGCATCGGTGACCATTCATAGTTTTCAAATGCGCAAATAATTTTGGTATCTTTGACTATCTTGACTCTTCAGCTCGGATTTTACTATGGATCCTTGCGTTTTCTTTAATACCAACTTTAAGTTTCGATAAATCAACTTGGAGGGTAGCCTAGATGGAAAGCGCGCGATCCTTATCCTTCGGGTCCAGGGTTCAATTTTTTTACTGGGCGGTCGTTTAAATTTTTAAAAAGTTTCAGTTTTATGATTATTTTTATATTTTCTTTTATTTTTTTTATTATTTTTTTTACTTTAATTTTCTTAATAATATTTTGGTTTCCCTTTCATATTTACTTTATTATTATTATTTTTAATTGCATTCTATTAAAATTTTTGTAAAAATAAGTGACGGAGGTGTCGGATGAAAAAATTCCGGAGGGACTTCCTTAAAATTTTATTAGCCGGCCAAAATATTAAATTTTTTTTTCAATAAAACTACAATTAGGGAGAAAAAAAAAAAATTATAAAAGAAAGAAAAAGTTTGAAGTCCTTACTAGGATTTGAACACAAAAATATTGTGCATTGAGTAACTACTCTATGCATTACGCTACCACCCTGTCTCAACTTCCAACGACTAAAAATACTATTTGTTTTACTGACTACCACATCGGCGCATTGAAAACAGAAACAAGAAATTGTAATACCCTCTGCTAGGGTATAATAAAAGTAAAAAAGATATAATAAAAGAAACAAGAACAAGATATACCCTTGCAGTTAAAACCAGATATATATCGCAAAAATCGGATTGAATTGGGCGATTCTTATGAGAATATCATAATATAACCAATTTATTACAATAAAAAATCTAAAACGAAGTACCAAGCATCCATCTTCAAAAATACCAAAGTTGGTATTGTTACCAAATACCATCTCCGATCGTTTAGTTATATGGCAGCTATAAAATATACTCGGCTGATCGTTATGCAATTTGGTAGGTTGTATTATTTTGCCAAAAATAGCATTCGTACCAAATCCGAATTCTCTAGCTTCAAAAACACCGAAGTTATAGCATTTCCGATCAATCAGTTATAAAGCAACTATAGGATATAGTCGGCCGATCCTTATAAAATTTGGTAGGTCGTATTATTTTGCCAAAAATAGCATTCGTACAAAATCTGAACTCTGTAACTCTAAAAACACCAAAGTTATACCATTCCGATCAATCGGCCGATCCGGGCCGTTCCGACTTACATACTGCGTGCAAAGGAAAGAAGGGTGTATGCAAAGTTTCAAGACGATACCTTTAAAACTGAGAGACTAGTTCGCGTAGAAACAGACAGACAGACGGACAGACGGACATGCTCATATCAACTCAGGATCCTGATCAAGAATATATATACTTTATAGGGTCGGAGATGTCTCCTTCACTGCGTTGCACACTTTTGACCAAAATTTTAATACCCTCTGCAAGGGTATAAAAAGTGAACTTCTCGTGCCTGATTTGAACTCATTTTACTCTGCACATCAGCCAAGCACTCTACCACTAGGCTATCCCTCAATCGTTGTCGCGCAAAAAATTTTTTTAAACTTAACTTGTCGCGCAATGGAACCCGCCATAGAAAACTTTTCTTTGTATGAGATGTCCCATCTATGTACTTTATAATCTTTGGTATAAATCAGGGGTGCCCAAGCTCAACATACGGCAGAGAAAACTCCAATACCAATGCAAAAAATAACCAATACATTGGAGCGAGAAATTTTTTTTGCAAATCATGTCGGTATATTGAAAAAAATTATAGTACCATTTTCAATGGAAAAAGTAATAACAAAATATTTATGAAATAAAAATTAAAAACTGTAAAAAAATTATAAATAAAAGAAATTCATAGATCCGATGTCAACCATTCTGTTTCAGTGAAAAGTGAAAATTTTTGGGCATATAAAAACGAAGTGACTTCGTATTAGTACGAAAAACTGAAAGACTATACAATTGTATAATTGTAAAGGAACAAAGCGGGTAGGAAATAACGAAAAATTGGTTTTTGTATTTGGGTTTTGCCTATGCTGTGAGCGACACACGTACATGAAATTTCATTTCCCATATGAGAGCAATTCCAACAACAAAGGAGCACCGAGAGCAATGGGGCTGGGCATCCCTGGTATAAAGCTTTCTATGTAATTCAGTGGGGGGCAAAACGCACACATGTATAAAATTTTAGTGTATAGCAGAGAAAACAATGAGAGCAGAGCATCCACTGATCAAGAAAAAATGTAGTTTTTATACCCTTGCAGAGGGTATTATAATTTTGGTCAAAAGTGTGCAACGCAGTGAAGGAGACATCTCCGACCCTATAAAGTATATATATTCTTGATAAGGATCACCTCCTGAGTTGATATAAGCATGTCCGTCTGTCCGTCTGTCTGTTTCTACGCAAACTAGTCTCTCAGTTTTAAAGCTATCGTACCTAAATAATACGACCTACCAAATTTTATAAGGATCGGCCGACTATATCTTATAGCTGCCATATACCTGAACGATTGGAAGTGACCCAACTTTCGTGTTTTTAAAGATAAAAAGCTGGAACTTAGTACAGATTCTATTTTTGGTCAGTTGATCCAACCTACCAAATTTCATAAGGATCGGCCGACTATATCTTATAGCTGCCATAAAACTGAACGATCGGAAATGGTATTTGGTAAAAATACCAACTTTGGTATTTTTGAAGGTGGAATCTTGGTACTTTGTTTTACATTGTAATAAATTGGTTATAATGGTTATATGGTCATTAATAATGATATTCTAATAAGGATCGGCCAATTAATCCGATGTTTGCGATATATATCCGGTTTTAACTGCAATGGTATATCAACTTCGGCTCCGCCCGAAGTTAGCTTTCGTTTCTTGTTTATGTCATTTTTCGTTTATTTAAAAGTTTAAATGGGTACTAAAATAGAGTAATTTATTTTAAAGAAAGCTTTGCTAGCAAAAGTTCTTAAGGGGGGACATCTGAGTAACAAGCCAAAAAAAAGCGGATTTTCTGGAATTTTTTTTGGCCAAATCAAAACAGCTAATCGAAAATTTGTAAATGTGGTTTTATTATATTATATTTAAAGTACACAATAAAATTTTTTTTTAATAAATCGAAAACAAAATGGCGGCCCTGCAGCCCTTATTCGTAGGCCCTATTTTTTTAAAGGGGGTCCATGGCCGAACATCTAACGTCCTTAATTTTCGATCTAGAACAAAAAATCAAGTTTGGTTAGTTTCTGTATATCAACGGCTATCGACACACGTATGGTGAGTGATTGAACAAAATTTTCAATTTTCACGAACAAAAAACGACACAAAATTGTTGATAAAAAAAATGTAAGCAATATAAAAAAATACAAAAATCTTACGTGTGTCGATAGACAAAGGTATTCTGAGTATACTGTTAAAATTAGATCGATAGGTTAAGAGTTGTTCGAGTTATGAGTTCGGCCAACTCAAAAAAAGCGGTTTCGAGAAAAACGCGTTTAAAGTTTTAAGTACTGTGGGATATACCTGTGAGGCATCGCCGCAGAATGAAAAATTTCGACACTTAGACACTTTTGCCGGACTCTATCTTTTGATATGTAATTTTTAAGACCCTAAAGAATTTTTTAAGCGAAAAAAAAAATTTCGATTTTTTCAAAATTCTACTCAGATGTCCCCCCTTAAACAAATGAAAACTACGCTTCCCTATCTTTATTTTTTATGGAGAGAAATCTTTTTTCAACCCAATTTGTGAGAAAATTTTTCTTAGTGGAATCATTTTGATTTTTAAGTTTGGGCTGTCAAATGAGTCAAAAGGAGAGCAAATGGGAGAGATTCTAAAAAATTTAAGAGTGCTCACACTGTCATTGTGCCGGCAGAATTTCCTACCATATACACGCGTGCTATGTAAAATGAGTATTTG
The DNA here is from genome assembly GCA_018153035.1 of Drosophila pseudoananassae pseudoananassae. Lineage (NCBI taxonomy): Eukaryota > Metazoa > Arthropoda > Insecta > Diptera > Drosophilidae > Drosophila > Drosophila pseudoananassae. The sequence continues at coordinate 785,684 of JAECXR010000022.1, read as the reverse complement.
CCCACCACTGATGTAATTAAACCATCTTTTTTGCTCCATTTAGCTTTTAAGCTATGGGAAATTTCATAAGACAGTCATTAATGGTCTTTATAGATTTCTAGTTCAGACACTCCATATAAATAGTTTCTTAAGGTTTTCAGTGCTCATACCATTGCCATAAGTTCCTTTTTGTTTGCCGCTAATGGCTGGCAATGCGTAATTTTTTACAAATCAGGCCAAGGTAGCTATGCAGTTCTCATATATTTTCAGGGAGTGGAAATTTTGAAATATTTTCTATTTTTTTAGAGCAGGTTTTAATAACGTTTTGTGCTACAATATAACCTAGAAATGATGGTTCTAGCATAAAAAATTGGTATTTTTCTTATGATATTTTCAAATGGGCTTTATGTAAAATTTAATATGCTTATGACGGTTTTTCGATCCTGAAGATGTTCAACCGAGTGTGAAAAAATGATGACGTCATCCATGTAAACATATTAACATTTTTCCACAACATTTTTTTCTTCCCTAAGTATGTATGTATTTCCATTGCCCTCTGGAAGACACCAGGTGCTTGTTTTTAGACCAGTGGTCGGCACGGCCCTATCCCGGAGGCATAGGAAATTTCTCTGCCCGAGCTCTGCCAAACACACACAGTATAAATGTGTGAAACGTCATGCTCACCGCCTACTTTCTGATATTCGTTACTAATACTAATGCGTTAAAATCATATTAATGTATTGGGGTGCCGACCACTGTTTTAGACCGAAAGTTAAGTTTTTTCTGTAGTCTATAGTGCTAAAATATTAAGCTTTTTCTATATTGGATAAAATAACTGACGTATCCAGCATTGGGTATCTATCTAAAATTTTACTGAAGTTCAATTGGTAATTGGAAATGGTAATGGTGAAAAGACATCTCCGCCCCTGTAAAGTATACATATTATTGATCAGGATTACCTCCTGAGTTGATATAACCATGTCCGTCTGTCCGTCTGTCTGTTTCTACCGAAAACCCTTACGCGAAAACACTTTGCAGTGCTGAAAACGAATTAAAGTACCTAGAGTCCGCGGTTATATCCACGTACGGAGACTGAATGAGCAGGACCCTTGCAAGTAACCTTTGACACCGTAATAGTCTTTAAAGTCTCGGGACTTCGAGCAGAGTAAATAGCTTTCAGATCCTGCGCCCTTGAACACGACATAGAACGCAAGCAAGAATCCATGAATCTCCACCTCGGATTTCAATGACAGCGCCCATCTAGAGAATTCGGTGCCCTGCACACCAGCAAACAGGTACACATCATATTCCAGACGCTGTGAAGAGCTTGAGGAAGACTTTCATCCTAGGACAACTTCTCACGGTAGTGCTTCTCGAGAAAGATCTTCGCTTTTTCAATAACAGGACCAAAGGGACCTAATGGGTCAAACAGCCGAGCGACTGAAGACGGAACGATGCGCTTAATGTGCTTTGATGTTGACTAAATCCCTTCAAAAGAAAATAGCAAGTGGTCAGTTGCAGGATCCCAAGGAAGACTCAGAGTGTTTGTGAAGTTGCTGCCATCATCCAACCTTAGAAAAGACTCCCGATCATCTTCAGGCACCTTATTCAGCACGTCAGCAAAATTGGAGCACCACTTCCTTAACCGAAATTGGCCTTTGATGAGGATGGCAGATGTTTGCTGCATTATGCTAATAGCTTTATCTATAGAGTCGCCTCCAGAAAGTAGATCATCCACATAAAAGTCACGACGCAGAATTTATAACCTTTTTGAAAACATTAATCCTATCCTAATCCTATTAATATCCTCTGCCAACTGATGCATTGCCGAACTGCGAAAAATTCGGCTTCGTTCCATAGGCAGGCTTCGTTCCATAGGTGACAGTATGCAGCTTAAAAACCAGCAACTCATCCTGGATGGAGTCCCGCCAAAGAATGCATCGAAGATAGCTGTCCTCAGGAAAATCCGAAGGCAAATTTCAAATATCTCCGGTAATGGCCACCCGATGGCATCGGAACCTTAACAGAATATGCAGTAACTTTGGCTGAATAACTGGGCCAGACATCAACACGGCATTCAATAAATATCCAGAAGTGCTGACAGCAGATCCATCAAAAACAACCCTGAGCTTGGTTGTTCAACTGTCCTCCTTTAAAACACAATGGTGTGGCAGGAAGTACTGGCTAGACGCTTGCATCAGCAGGGTCTGGAGACATGTGACCCAACTCTAAAACTCCTTTATAAGGCAGCATATTGCTCCTTTAATTGAGGACGGCAGCAGAGCTTTCTTTCGAGAGAAATCGTCGAACGGCTTGGGAGTAAGATTTTCGCAGCAACTTAGAACTGCACTTCAGTGGAAGCCTCACAGTGTAAGCGCCGGAATCCAGCCGAGCAAGATGTTGCAAGTAATGCGCATCGCAATCGAACTCCTCCTTCGTTCGCTTCACAATAGGCTCGGAGCAGTCTTCACTTCCCCGAAACCAGCGGAGCAGAGAATCTATCTGATTATTCAGCAAAGTTTTGCTCTTCGGAACATTCTTGTGGGCAGTGGAAAGTGTAAGTGCTCTTCTCTGGACATGTGAACCGCCCCAACAAAGAATCCAACAGAACTCGGCATGGAACAAGGGATCCAACGCGAAAAAGAATTTTCGCTGTAGCAAGCAAAGATATATGACCGCTGCAACCTTGACAAATAGGGAATTAGCAGTGGACTGCGAAGAAGCTATAGGCTCGGTGCACTCGGCTAGGGCTGACGTGGGAGGACCAACCAAAGTCTGGCCGCTAAAAGACTGCGATTCCAGAAGATGCAGCGGGCTGTGACGCCTCCTTCCACAACTGCGACAATTAGCTGCGAGGCCATCATGCATGTGATGGCCCGTTTGGAGACTCTTCCGACAATGCCCGAGTCGCCTAGCCTCCCCAAGGCGGATCTCAGGGGGCATTGACAGACAAAGGTATATATATTAAAGGTATATGTCGGGTCAGGCAGCAGAAATGCTTAGTGTAATGTTTAATTATTAGGCTTAAGTTTGTACAAAAGCTTAGTTGATCGCAAGCCGACTCTCTCTCGGCCGCTTGAGTCAACGGGCTTTCTATAGAGAGTTTTAGCTCGCAGTGTCTAGGTCGGGCCGCCCTCTCCATTATCGAGAGCTTTAGCTTCGCAGTGACCAGTCGGGCCGCCCTCTCCGTACTTTACTTGAGTCCCTGAATGCACCATAAGCTGGTCTATCTGCGGAACATCCGGCTTCATTTGCATGCAGGAATAAACATTTGTAACGTTCAAAATTAAATATAAATTCGTTTTATTTACGGCATTGAAAACCCTCAATGACCAAACATTGGTGACCCCGACGTGATCTAGTTAATATAATTAACAATTTAAAAACTATTGACCCGCGAAAAAATATTTAAAAACATATATACATACGATCCACTTGCAAGTGCAATGGCCCGCGCATAACGCCTTCATACATATATATGTTCCACAACGCTACTTGCGGTTCTGAGCGCACAGTGGGACAGATCGTATTCGCCGCGAGAAAATATATTTCAACAATAAAATTATGGCGGAGTTTCTGGAGCAGCGATGCAGGACGTTGGAGGTTTTGGATGTGACCACTGGCCAGAACTATGGAGCTCATCCCAGGCTTCGATGGACGACTTCGAGCTGGACGGATTAAGCAGTGCCTTTCCCCTTACGGATGGAGTTGGAGGACAGGCCCCAACGGGTGGGGGGAATGTCGGGTCAGGCAGCAGCCATACTTTTAATGTTTATGTTTAAATAATGTTTATGTAATGTTTAGTGCAATGCTCAGTGTAATGTTTATTCATTAGGCTTAAATTTGTACAAAAGCATTTTTGTACAAAAAGCACTCTCTCGGCCGCTCGAGTCAACGGGCTTTCTATAGAGAGTTTTAGCTCGCAGTGTCTAGGTCGGGCCGCCCTCTCCATTATCGAGAGCTTTAGCTTCGCAGTGCCCAGTTGGGCCGCCCTCTCTGTACTTTTCTTGAGTCCCTGCATACACCATAAGCTGGTCTATCTGCGGATCATCCGGCTTCATCTGCATGCAGGAATAAACATTTGTAACGTTCAAACATAAATATAAATTCGTTTTATTTACGGCATTGAAAACCCTCAATGACCAAACAGTATATATTAAGGTAATTTGTTAAGCTAAGAGGAGTTAGTAAGAAAGTTAAAAATTCTAAATTTTAAATTTGAAGGACAGAAAAGAGATATTTTAGCATAGTACTTCATTGTACTTCGAACATAAGACCTTAAAAGGGTCGTGCTGTTCATATGTAGAAATACAATGACTGAGGAATAGAGGACTAAAGTTTCTAGTCCTCCTATTAGAAATGTTAAAATTTAAGCGTGTTAGTAGATGCTGCTTATCTACATCCCCATTAATTAGGTTATGCAGAAAAACTACACCCACCATTGTCTTACGATTTGTTAAGCTAGGTAAGTTTATAAGTAAGAGTCTACTATTATAAGATGGAAGGTGAAGATTTTCATCCCAGTTTAGACCTCTAAGTGAAAAAGGTAGTGTTTAATGAGATTAGTTTATCTCTAATAAGGGTGGCTGCTGAATATTTAAATGTGTCGCAAAAACGAAAACAAAAAAATGATCTGTCCTCTTCAACGTTATAATTCCGATTATATTTTTCTCTTTTTTTTTTATCTTTTAAAACAAGTTAAATTTTATTGTAGTCGCCGGAATCGTTCAGAACCATTTGAACATAACCGGGCGCTTAGAAGATGGGGTGAATATGGTACATATGGGATATGGGCCTAGACTATATACAATAATTTACAATTATTTACATTAGTTTACAATATTATTGAACAACACGGGAAGACAGATCGCTGGGGTGAAATCTCTTTAAACGCCTAAGAGTTGGCGGGTCGGCCAGCCTGCTAGCCAGTGGATTTGGGTGACTCGTTAGCCTGTCCGAGTACCGTCGGCTGTGTTGGTTTAGGAGGTCGCCCACCGGGACAAGGCGTAGGTCGTTTTGGATGGCCTGGTTTGTCACATACCAGGGAAGTGCGGATGCCCGTCGAGCAGCACGTGCCTGTACTACCCTCAGCCTGTTTAGCTGGTGTTTAGATGCGGTGCCCCATACCTCGATCGCAAACGTCCAGGTTGGCGTGAGGATAGCTTTGAGCAGCAAAACTTTCGTCGAAAGCTGGAGGCTTTTGGATCCCAGGAACCAGTCGAGCTTTTGTAGTTTGCGAACACATTTGACTTTGATCGCCGTGATGTGGGTGTTCCACATGAGCCTGTGATCTAGGTGTACACCAAAGTAGCAGTGAGATGTGACGTCGATCACAAGTCTTAGGGAAAAAGTGGCGCATGCCGACTTGCTGCAATTTATGGCAATGTTCCATTGCTTGGTCCAGCGCTCCATCGCATTCAACCAGTCCTGAACAGCAGCTGAGGCTGACAGCTGAGACGAGTGGGATGCAAGCAGGGCCGTGTCATCGGCGTAAGTAGCCAGAAGCATACGAGCGTCTGTGGTGGGCGACGGAACTGGCATATCACTTGTGTACATCGTGTATAGGAACGTGAATATTCCTGCGTGAATATTTTTCTCTAATCTTAAGCCTAAATTATCTATTGCGGCAAAGAGGGGCGAATTCGCACAAGAGCGAATATGATATTTCGCTCCCTTTCCGCACTAAGCTATCTTAGAGTAAATTTAGAGACTTTTTTTTTTTTACCTGACTTTTAGAATTTGGAAATGGCTTGTGCATCAATAAGAGCATCAGCTAGCATTCCTGTATTCATCATAAAGCTTAGAGGCCCAGACGACCGAGGGGCGCTCAATAAATGATTTTTTAGAATATATTAAGCTATTTTTTTATTATTAAGCTAGGAGGAGTTAGAAAGGAAATTTAAAATTCTATATTTTAAGTTTGAGAGACAGGAAAGAGATGTTATAGCGTAGAGACCATTGTAGTTCGAACATAATACCCTAAAAGGGTCATGCAGTGCATATGTCGAACTACAACGGCTAAGGAACAGAGGACTAAAGTTTCGAGTCCTTCTATTAGGAATGTTAAATTTTAAGCGTGTTAGTAAATGCTGGCTATCTACATCCCCGTTAATAAGGTTATGCAGAAAGACTACACCGAGCATTGTCCTACGATTTGTTAAGCTAGGTAAGTTTATGAGTAAGAGTCTACTATTATAAGATGGAAGGTGAAGATTTGCATCCCAGTTTAGACCTCTAAGTGAAAAAGTTAGGAAATTCTTTTGTACGGATTCTATGCGGTCCTGATGTACTCCATATTGAGGACTCCAGACACATGAACCGTACTCCAGTATAGGACGGACCAAAGAAATGAATAGTGTTTTGGTTATATAGGGGTCATTAAATTCTTTTGACCACCTTTTGATAAAACCAAGGACTCCTTTAGCCTTATTAACCATTAAGGAAATATGGTCGGCAAATTTAAGTTTGATGTCTAATAGGATGCCGAGATCATTAACCTGGGTCAATTTTTCTAAGGCAATCCCATTAATAGAATAAGTAGCTTGCAGAGGGCAAGAACGATAAAAAGACATATGTTTGCATTTAGATCCATTAAGTATTAGATCATTAGCTAAGCACCATTTTTGAAAGTTATCAAGGTCAGACTGAAGACTGCATTGGGCAGAGATGGATTTGTACTGAAGACAAAGCTTCACATCATCTGCATACATAAGAACTAGAGAGTTCGTTGAAGCAGGGGGCAAGTCGTTTATAAAAAGCGTAAATAATAACGGGCCAAGATGACTTCCTTGAGGGACGCCGGATGTAGCACGGACCAGACGGGACTGTATGTTTTTAAATAAGACTCTTTGTGTCCTTCCATCTAGGTAGCTGGAGATCCACGTTAAGAGGTCTTTAGGAAAACCCAGCATATTCAGTTTACTCAACAAGAGTGAGTGATTAACGGAATCGAATGCTTTGCTGAAGTCTGTGTAAATTACATCGGTTTGATATCCCTTACAAAAGCCATCTATGACAAAGGATGTCAACTCCAATAAGTTTGTGGTGGTGGAGCGACGCTTAATAAAGCCATGCTGACAAGGAGTGATAATCGAAGAGCAAAGGTGTTGCAAATGAGGGGTAAGTAATTTTTCAAATAACTTTGGAATTGCCGACAACTTAGAGATGCCTTTGTAGTTGGCAGCCTCGGACTTTTTCCCTTTTTTATGTAGGGGAATTATAAATGATTCCTTCCACTTAAGGGGAAAAATCGAGGTTTCCAAAGATAAGTTGAAAAGTCTTAGAAGAGGTTTGCATAGAGCCCTGGCGCAGTATTTTAGCACACAGCCTGGTACTCCGTCGGGGCCTGACGAATAAATGGGTTTTACCCTTAAAAGACCAGATAATAAGTTGTTCTCAGAAAAAAACGGACAGAAAATAAGATTGGCTGCTTGAATGTTATATGCGTAAGGCTGATCAGTCAATTTAGGAGGAGAATAATTCTGCGAATAGATCGGCAATGGCCTGATCCGAAGTCGCAGAAGAATTTTCAAACGTAAGCAGGGGTGAAAAAGATACGTGTTTACGCTTAGTGTTTACAAAATTATAAAACTGCTTTGGATCCTGAGTAAATTGTATCCGGCAGCGGTCAATATAATTCCTATAACATTCAGCGTTATGCACGGTAAAATTCGACCGAGCTAGTAGGTATCTTGAGAAATCAACACTACTGCAGGTTTTTTTATATTTAAGTAAAAGCTTATTTTTTTATTTTTTAAGTTAGTAAGGCACCTTGTAAACCAAGGAGGATTTGTTGAAGCGGACGGATATTTCCAAGGCACACATGAGTCAAAAAATTTATTTAAAGTAAAATAAAATTTTTTTAAAGTGACATTAAGATCAGTGCACGCCAGAATATCAGACCAGTCAAAAGTCTCGATAAGGCTATTAAGTTTCTGAAAATCAGCTTTACGGAAACAGCGAATCTTATTTACCACGCTCGGAGACATCTGATCGATACCAGGAGTGGTTTCGATTGAGACCTCCAGCGTGGGGTGATATGGATCCTCTGGGGTTGAAAGGGGAAAAGCTCTGGAGAGAGCAGTACCGTCAGGATCAGATACAAAACATAAGTCTAAAAGCCGACCTAGCGAATTTCTAACATGGTTAATCTGACCTAGGGACATGTCAAACATGCCCGCGGTGAAGTCATGGTAAGTTATAAGTGACAAAGATGGTGAGTTGTCAACGTTGGACCACTTTAATTCTGGGATATTAAAGTCGCCCACCGCTACGAGTTGGTCACGATCCGTCATAAGATTAGAGACGTATCGAATGGCGGACAAATGCTGCCAATATGTAGGCGGTTCAGACATAGGAGGTATATATGAACATGTAATGTAGAAAGCTTTATCGGACATAGTGATTTTAACGCAAATAAATTCTATGTCACCAAACTCATGGGATTTCACCTCTTCAGAAGCAAGAGTAGAGTCTACCGAAATGAGGACTCCACCTCCTCTTCGCTGAGATCGATCCCGTCTAAAAGATATGTACTTACTTGGAAAAACTTCGGAGCTAAAGATCTCCGGATTTAACCAGGTTTCTGTAAATGCTATTGTTCAAGCATTGAACACGATTATAGGCATAAATTCTTAAGTTAGAGTTTCAAGGGATCGGACCCATGAAATATGAGTCAAACACATGGTTCAAAACCGATCCCCTGCAGCCTAACACAAACAAATACATAAGTGGTGCGCTTATCGCACCGGAGAAAGGGTCGCATAGCAGGTCAGCGTGCAGTGCGTTGACAAGTAGTTTTAAATAGTTTTAAGATTCTCATGTATCGTACTTATAAGAGAACTTTAACAAATAAAAACAGTTTCCAAAAGGAGCTCATTGGAGTAAGACCCGTATTTTGGGGCTCCTCTTAACATTTGGTCCTTCGAGCCGGATTTTCTGTTGTTTCCCCCCAAGTGGTAAGGGACACAGAAAAAGAGTTTTCCAAAAGGAGCTCATTGGAGTAAGACCCGTATTTTGGGGCTCCTCTTAACATTTGGTCCTTCGAGACACCCTGACGTTTTCCCCCCTGTGGTAAGAGACTCAGGTTTAAAACTGGCACCTATAAGTGGCTGAAGAAAAATAATAATTCTCAGCCCAAGGTAGCTACAAAATAAGGCTGCGATCTGGGTAAAAAAGAGCCCAGTTTAAAAACCGTAGTCCTCTGTTTTTTCCCCCCAAGAGGTAAGGGACACAGAGAATAAAATTATATAAATGCCAATGAGCATAAAATAAAAAAAAAATAATAAAAATGAGTCAAAAAAAAAAATAAAGGCTCAAGGAGTATTCTCAACCGTATTTTGGGGCTCCTATTAAAATTGGCACCTAAATAGTGGCTAGATGTGCATTGACACACTCAGTCCAAGGTAGCTAAGATGGCTGCGAACTGGGCATAAAAGAGCTCAGTTTATAATCGTAGTCCTCTGTTGTTTCCCCCCAAGTGGTAAGGGACACAGAGATTGAGAATTGCCATCGAGCAATAAGTGCGTTTTTTGTTTAGCGCAGGACTGTCCGAGGCCTTACATCGGAATATTTATGAAAAATCTTTGGGCTGAAATTCAGTCATCGAATCTCCAAAGCGATACGGCGCAAGGAGTTAAAAACACAACTTGTGTAAAAAAAAAAAAAAAAAGTATGTTTTTCCGGAACAACACCGGAAATTCATAAATATTGAAAATAATATACGGCGTGTTCGAGGCCAAATATCGAGCAAAAATAAAAAGTCGGGTTCCTGGGAACAACGACAGCCAAAGTCTTTGGCATTTTATACGGCGGATCCAACGTCTGCGGCAGGACCACCGAATAGAAGAACAACAACATCAGCGGCAGAAAAAACAACAAGCTACACCATCAGCAGCATCAAGGGCGGATCCTTTTACATCATCTGCAGGAGGAACACGCATCAAAAAGAAAATTTAACAACTGTATGGTATGGTCAAAAACAAAACAAAAAATACATATTTACAATTAAAAAAAAAATAATTTAAAAAAACAAATCGATAAAAAGGGTAAAAAACTTACCCTCCAATTCAATTTTATAAAAAAAAAAAATTAAAGTTTTAAAAAACATTAGCCCTCAGTAAAACTAAAAATTTAAAAACTACAGTCCACTAAAAAATCGAAAAACATAAATATTTTAATCTATATTAAAAATTCCCACAAAAATATATACTAAGGCACTTTTGTGGCCTCTTGCAGGATGTTCAAACATTAGGTTGAACATGAGATTAAAAACATACAAAATTTAAAATAATTTTAAATATTTAAAATTCAAATTAATAATTCTTTCACAAATTATTCAAAGAAAAAATATGTATTAACAAAATACAAGAACAAAAATAGATATTATACAGTCCACTAGAAATTATAATCGAAGAAAAGGTTAAAGTAACATCAAATTTATTCAAAAAATATTAATCAAAAACACATCAAATTCACACACGTTTTTGTGGCCCTTTCCAGAATGTTCAAGCATTGAACACGATTATAGGCATAAATTCTTAAGTTAGAGTTTCAAGGGATCGGACCCATGAAATACGAGTCAAACACATGGTTCAAAACCGATCCCCTGCAGCCTAACACAAACAATTACATAAGTGGTGCGCTTATCGCACTGGAGAAAGGGTCGCATAGCAGGTCAGCGTGCAGTGCGTTGACAAGTAGTTTTAAATAGTTTTAAGATTCTCATGTATCGTACTTATAAGAGAACTTTACCAAATAAAAACAGTTTTGAAACGGAACTCATTGGAGTACGACCTTTATTTTGGGGCTCCTCTTAACAGCTATTATATGGGATGCAAAGAAAGAACTATCAGAATATAGCTTGGGGAGTTTGCTACGTAGCCCCCTAGTATTCTGATAGGTAAGAGTTAGTGAGGAAACTAGTTTTTTGGGTTAGTAGCCAAAGAAGAGGTGGAGGGTTGGTCAGTGGTTCCGATATTGGGAAGTCTCACTCCCACTGGTTTTTGAACTTTTTTCTTAACGGAACTAGGCTGATGTTCTTGGACGAAAAGATTCTCTGGCCAAAAACTGGGAGAACAAATCGTCTTGAACATCAGCGCGGGCACACGAATCTTGAAAGAAGACGTGCGCCTTGTATAATTATATTTAAATTTTTGTATGTCCTCCACCTTTATATCGGCTTTTGTTTTAACTTTGATATAAGCCGAGATCAATATCAATCTCTGAAGTATCAGGGGCGAGCCGAGAAACAAATATATGTTTCGATGGAGGAATCACCTGTAAGGGTTTTGGTGTCGCAGGTACGAGAACTGCAGCATCAGTCGGTGCCGGTGGTCCGGACTGTGGAATACCCTTTTGGGTGACTCTAATGGGGGTTTCGTTCCCTAGGACCTGTGGCATCACTTGAAGGGATGCCATGGCGGACATATCGGACAATTGCTCATTATCCCTGAGAAATTCGGACGAATTTTTCACAGTTCCAGCCCTTGGGGTGGCCAGAGATATAAGCGGCTGCATTAATGTCTGCTGAGCAGGCTGAGGCGGATCAGAAACAGCGGATTTCTTACGCTTAGGGGACTCATTTAGTAGCTGAAGGCCACTAAACTGAGTGTCCAGCGCACAGAGCTGGTCATTGATTTTACGAAAACCAGTGATCAGCTCTTTAAATCCATTTTTGGTCTGTCTCATGAACGACCTCATTTCGCCTTGCACAGTACGACAATTTTTACAACAGTAATGTATCCCAGACCTACGGGAAATCGCATCCGAAACTGATGCAGTGAAACCGGCACACTTGGCATGTACGACGTTCTCACATAGCCAGCAATGGATGGCAGGCTGGGATGAGGAAATTGTCTTGTTACAAGACTTAATGGCACAGACAAGTTTAAATTCCATTTTATTTTTATTTATTTTTTTTTATTTTATAAAACAAAAATTAATATTTAAAAAGTTTAAAAACACAATACCTTGAACCACTGTGCCAAATAGGAAGCCAAAGCGGGAGCTTTGAATAGTGCAAAAGAGAAATGCAGAAATAAAGATAAGCCGGGGAAGAAGCAGAGCTGAGCTATGCTTGGAATTGAAATTATTCAATTTATTAATTCGACTCCAAATATACCACAGCACTCGCGAAGCGATACGGTTTAGGCTTTAAGATTGTTAAGATTCACAAGGTTTAATTCACAAGTATGTAAACACCGGTTTACCAATATTTATAATAAAACGCAGTGCGCACAAAAAAACACGACCGTTCGCTTAAGAGAAAGAGAGGGAAGTTGAGGACTTACAACTACAAAATACAATTCAAATCAGAACATCTTCAAATACTTTCAAATCCTATCAAACACCGGCCCCGTTGAAGGCCTCCATCTGGCTTAAACCCACTGGCAGCCGTGCCAGCTTGTGGACTGCTCTCTTATACTCCGCTCCAGAGCTAGTCCTGACGACGACGACCCTGACCCTTCCGTCCGCGTCGGCGTGCGATGCTCCTACTCTTCCTGTGAGCCACTGTTGTGGCGGCTGGTAATACGGATGGTAATATGTGCGGAGCCCGCGGCGGTATGAACGCAAATACGCATCCTTTTCTTGATGCGTATTTCGTGACTACGTCGACCTCGGCCTCGATTCTCCGACGAAGCTCCGCGAAGTGGCGACTCGCTCCGACGAAGTTCGTTGCGTGGTCGCAGTGCACTATCTGCGCCAACACCTTTGAAACCTTTGAAAAGCCAACAAAAAGGAATCAGTTGAAAGGTCGGAAACTACTCCTAAATGAACTGCCTTGGACGCAAAACAAACAAATAAGGCAATGTAGGACTTATAGGCCTATCATGAATTTTCAATGTCTTATCAATAGGGCCACAAAAATCAACACCACATATGGAGAATGGGCGAAGAGCACGAATTCTATCTAAGGGTAAATCAACCATGATTTTAGTCATCAGACGAGGCTTGCATTTAAAGCAGCATATGCATGACCGTACTGTCTGACTGCAGACTTCCTGCGCATTTACGATCCATATGCGCTGTCGCAAAAGACTCGTGGACCCACATGAAAATTCGACTCGAAAATTCGAAAATTCGATTCGAAAATTGAGAGCGTTTTGTCAACAATACTGGAAACTTGGCATCGTACGATATAGGAGCATTAGCTCCTATCTCGCAACCCCCCCAACCCCCCAACCCGCAACAACGAAAAGGTCAGCCCAGCCTCTGATGATTCGTGTAGAAAGGGATTCAGATTTTGTAGACTAGGGTTAACACTTAAATTTTTCCGGATCTTTTCTATTTCATCTTCATACTCGTGCTCTTGGACTATTTCGACTATTTTCTTAAAGCCTTCATTATATTCGACAGGTGAGGGAACAATATCAGAATTCACTACTAATTTCTTAGATCTCCTTATAAAGCGGAACATATAAGCGAAACCTCGCACCATTTTTAGGGGAGAGGAATATCTTTCTATCAGTTCCAATAAAACTTAGGTTGATACGATTGCGGTTAGTCCGACCGCATTCTTTTTCGCTTCCATCTGTAGAAGTTCTGGTGACAGATCAAACCGGGGGCTCTCGGCCACTTATCTTCCGGTTCCTTTAAAAATGATGGACCTGTAAGCCAGATCGATTCTACAGTCTCCTTTACGTCTCCACCTCTGGGTTACGTCTCCACCTCTCTATATCTGCCGGGTTCTGTTTAGTTGGTACATGCCGCCACCTGCTATCATCTGACCACTCTGCGAGAAGGTGAGCAGCACATAACTTAAGACGGGGGAGCGTCTTTGTCTTGAGCGGCGCTACTTTGGACTTTGCCGTCAACAATGAAACTTTAATACCTTCTGCAGATTCGCAACGAATATAGACGCAGGGTCCATAGGCTCTCATCGATGCGTCAGAAAAGGCATGAATTTGAATCGATGACATCGGCTCGGTAAACACGAATCTCGGAATTGAGATGTCCTCTAATTGCGACAAACCAATTTTTATTTTGTTCCACGCTGTTTCCCAGTGCATTGGAATTGACTCATTCCAATCTAGCTTATTTAGCCAAAGTTCCTGCAATAGGATCTTTCCTTTTATAAGTATAGGGCTTAATAAGCCAAGGGGGTCAAACAGCTTCGATGTCACCGAAAGGATGTTCCGCTTGGTCGCCCTTTGACCCATGACTGAAGCATCAATTTCAAATTTAAATACATCTTCTTTAGGATCCCAAGCGATTCCTAATGCTTTAGTCAGTTCTGAGTCTGAGAAAGTGTTATTGGCTTAACCGTGCTCTCAGATGCAGTAACTTCAGGCGAGTTTGAGAACCACTTGCTCAATTCAAACCCAGCGTTTTGAAGAACCTGAGCTCTTTCACACTTAATTTTCATTAGCTCCTCAATGCAACCAGCACCCGTTAACATGTAGTCGACGTAAAAGTCGGACCCAATAACTTCGGCAACTGGAGGGATTGTATTTTTCACAGATTCACTCAACCTCTTCAAACACCTTATGGCCAGGAATGGGGCTGGCGCAGTGTCATATGTAACGGTGTTGAGCTTGCATAGTTTCAAGGACTCTAATGGGTCTTTCCTCCACACTATCAACTGGTATCGTCTATCGGCTTAATTTTCCATTACTTGGCGCTATATCGTTTTTATGTCAGCTATTAGATCGAATCTGTTCAGCCGGAACAGAAGAAGAGTTGAATACAACTCTTCCTGGATTGTAGGACCAACTATCAACAGATCGTTAAGGCACTTCTGTATTGATGTCTTACAAGACGGATCAAACACGGCACGCAATTTAGTCGATGTGCTTTGAGGCCGTAAGACACACTGATGGGGCATAGCGTAGTGTGGAGTAGCAAGAACATCATTGCTTGTAGGGGACATATGACCTAAGTATTCGTATTGTTCCATAAATTCCACATACATTTTCTTTAATTTTGGATCTCGAGATAATCTTCTCTCGAGCGACAAAAATCGGCATTTGGCTACCTCGAACGAGTTTCCCAAAACGCTTGGATCCGATTTAAATGGAAGCCTGGCTTCAAATCGACCTGAAGGCAGTACAACTGTATTATTCTGATAATGTTCCTCACATAATCCTTGTTCAGGTGACAAAAGCTTTTTAGAAGTTGGTACTTCTTCCAATGACCAGAATTTTTTCAAATTTCCATCTATCGACTCGAGTAATTCTTCTTGGAAATTCAGCCTAGAGACAGGCTGTTGAGGAGTTAAGGTATTTGCATTATATTTTCCCGATACTATCCATACTATCGATACTATCCAGAGAGAGTTTTTTGGAGAATTGGGATGGTTTGGCCCTTGTTTTATTTGACCAACGGACAACAGTTCGAAAAATGACTCAGCTCCAATTAACATGTCTATCCGCTGAGGTTTATAGAAATATGGGTCTGCTAACGGTAAGTTCTTTGGCAAGTTCTTTCACTGGTCAGGGTGATAACCCGAGATAGTTCTCAAACTCACTACCTTTAATTGTTGACTTCACCCCAGTGTGTATCTTTTTCATAACCTGGGAATTAGCTTGACCAATTCCAAGCATGTTGATGCACGATTCCTCCCTACGGATCTGTAGGCGTTGAGCAAGTTCTTCAGTAATGAAATTCATTTGTGACCCAGAGTCAAGTAATGCTCGGGCCAATATGTGCTCGCCATTTTTAGTTCTAACGCTTACGATCGACGTCGCTAACAAAACCCTTTCTAGAGATGACGCATGCAAAGCATGTGATGTAGAAGGGCCATCAAGATGTAGCGCTGGAGGAGGATGTTTATTTGGTGGTGGTAACGCCAAGTTATTTGCGGTCACAGTAAATCGGTGCAGAAGTTTGTGGTGCGATCTCGCACAAATTTGACACCTAGTCGATTTACACTTCGCAACCGTGTGACCTTTTCGCTGTAATGGGTAACCGGTTGTAGGCAAGGTGTTGGGGTACTCGGATATGGCCGCACGTATGATTTTCCGGCTACTGGCTCGTCAGAGTGGGGGGGTGATGTTATTTTGCCATATCCCGAGGCCTACGGGCTTATTATAATAAAAAAACGTGCAAGACGAACCAAGAAAAACAAAGGAACAGACCGGACAGAACAATCCACAAGCTATGACAATTTTAGAACAACACTAATTCGAGGTCAATCGGTTGGAATCCGCTGCTGGTGTTGCGGCTCCTTTTGTGCCCACCCAACCTTGGCCATGGTTTCCTTTCATTATAATATGATGGCCCCTAGAAGGTGTTAGGGAAGGGGTTTCTTAGCGGAGATCAAGTTCGTGGTTTTCTTAAAACATTATAATGATTTTATTTAAATAAAGAAAAATTGACTACTCGCATATTACAAAAGAATATTATTAATTTTAGGTAGAAATAAAAATTATCAAGCGCAAAATAAAAAAATTTAAAATAATTCAAAACCAAACTAATTTTACAAAATTGCCATAAGGGCCTCTCGTTGGCAGCATATATACATGCCAAATATATTCATTTAAATTGCTTTTCTATTTTCTGTTCAATACTGTACGGGACTTTTATGACCGTCAGGTGCATTTTTTTTTCTCTATTTCATAATTTAGGCTCGACTCACACTACAGGGAACTCTCAATATTTGATACAAAGGCAATGACGGGGTACAAAGGGAAAATTTCACTTACATATTTTTTCCGTTTTCCGGCAGGGATACATGAAAGCGCTTTCCTGGGCTGCGGCTGAAAATTAGAATCACCTATTTTTTTTTTTTAAGAGTTTTTGCGCCTTGCGCGATCATAAGGCCGGTTAAGGGGTCAATGCCCTTTCTAATTTAAGAAAAAAAAACTGCTAAAACTTAATGTAACTAAAAATACCTTAAAATACCCAAACCCATTAGAAGCTAAAGCCCTCCGCTATGCTCTCTGTTGCTGCGGGCTCGTCCTTCCTTTGTTTTTCGCCGCCTTATAAGAGACTTTTTATTTGTTGTTGGATTACGGAATGCTCATCCGGAGAAAATTAGCACGCGTTCCGAACGGTCGAACTTTATGGTTAGGCCACTTAATACATTGTCGACCGAGACTTTTCCGGGGGGGTTTTTAGGTCTTTACACTTTTACCCACTCCACATAGTTGTTTTCTTAAGGCTACATATAAAGGGAAAACTATGGACTACGTGTCCCTATCCTGCCTGGCCTTAGATCCTGACGAACCCCACGTTTGGGGATGGATAAAACCGCCGCCGACCGCCGTCTGCCGTCCGCCGACCGCCGAGTTGATAACCGCGTTCTCTACTGAAGTGGCGTTCTCCTCGGTCCTCCTCTGCACTGTACAGTGTTTGTCGACCCACAGTCGCAGCCGATGCCTTCGTGATATAATCCCTGATTTTTCAGGGAGAATAAACTTTCTTTACTACCGAGAATAAACTCGGCCAACACTAGGACGGTTCTCTTCCACAAATATAGTACGGTTCTCAAAAATCATGTATCACAAATTTTCAAATTTAAATATGACTTCACAGCTCCAGGTTTCAAATGGGAAAGAATCATTGCCCGTTCGACTGGCAGCCATTAGCCTAGACCTTTCGCCTATCCCTTTTTAATCGCTCCTTGGCACTTTCGAATTTCCTTTCGCTGTTAAGTGCCTGGAAGCGACTGTTAGCTGACCTAACAGTGACCGCTAGCAACCCTAACAGAGACCGCTACCGTAACAGCCTATCCTAACAGAGCAGCTACATTACAAATTCCCCTCCGCCAAAATCAGATTTGGGGGTTTAACGCTTACACATCCACAAGGCTGAACAGACTGTAGCTGCTATTGCCGCAAGTCCTTCGCGTGGTAATTTCCGATGCTCCTACCTTGCATGTCTTCCAGCTCATAAATAGAGTTTCCTATCTTGCTTCTGATCCTCGCCTTTACAAACACTGGGCCTAACTTGGCGTTGTAACCCGCCTGGAAGCTACTTTGCTTAAAATTACGCCGATATACTTCTTGCCCAATCTGATAGGATACCTGCCGTTTTCTAAGGTTGTAATGCCGTTGATTCCTCTCAAATTGTTTCCCCAATATTTCGGATGCTCTCTTTCTCACTACCTCAAGGGAGTCCTCTCGGTTAAAAGTAGCTGCTTTATCCTCCAGCATAGACAAATTCCTCAATAAAGAGTAGGTTGCGCCAGAAGTCATCATCTGCTGCCCAAAAACCATATAATATGGTGTAGATCCCAGACCGGAATGGGTTGCTGACCTTAACGCACAGCATATTCTACTCAGATTCGCTGGCACGAATGCCAGCAATCACCGAGCGATTTACCCGCTCCGAAGCATTAGCCTGAGGAGCGTGCACTGCCGTCAAAACTTGTTTAATGCGATGACTCCTTAGCATCCCTTGAAATTTTTCTGATCTGAACTGTGACCCGTTGTCGGACACAATGCTCTCTGGAAAACCAAAGGTGTGAAAAAGATCCTCCATAAGGTACTTAAGAACCACGTCCGTAAGTTTCTTGACTGTTTTGAGGAAAACAAACTTGGAATAGTGATCTAGCACTATGAAAATTCCAATATTCCCGCTACGCGACCTAGGATAAGGACCTAAAAAGTCAATATAGAGCCGCTGAAAAAACCTCTGCGTCTCGACTGCCTTTCCTATAGGTGGCCTTAACGGAGTGTTCGGAGCCTTAGACATCCTACAACTTTCACATGCTGAAATATAATCCTTCACGTCGTTCACCATTCCTGGCCAAAAGTAATACCGACGAATCCTCTCAAGGGTTTTGTGAATCCCGCCGTGAGACGCTAATGGATGGTCATGCGATTTCTTTATTACCTCCGGGATCATAGTCTTCGGTATCCACAATTTCCATGCGTAAGCATCATTGAGGAGTTCCCCTTTAGAATGTTTGGAGCGTCGATAAACTAGTGAATCCACGATTTTCAGATCTGGAAGTTTATCTAAATTATTCTTAATTCCCTCCATCATCTGTACGTAATCCGCGGACTTAAAATGTTAGGAGTCGATGTCCACCAGCAATCCGTGATTGAAGTCTAGTGCCGCTATCTGTTAATGTTCCACTCTCGACAAAACATCGGGAACAACATTTAGTTTCCCCTTTCGATGCTCGATTGCGAACCGAAACCCTTGCAGTTTTAAAGCCCACCTTGCCAATCTTGTGTTTAAATCGTCCTGCGACATCAGCCATTTTAAAGACGCATGATCCGTGATGACGGTAAATTCTAGACCCTCTACATAAGCCCGGAATTTTTTTATGCTTACTAACGCAGCCAGGCATTCCTGCTCTGTAACCGTATAGTTTCTCTGTGCTTTATTTAATTTTTTTGACACAAAGGCTATAGGTAATTCATCTCCAGTCTCAGATTTCTGCACGAGGACCCCTCCCACACCAGTTTTACTCGCGTCACAATGTATGAAAAAGGGTTTCTCGAAGTCTGGGGTTTGCAATACTGGAGCACTACCTAGCCTAGCCTTCAACATTTCGAAAGCCTCTTTCCCCTCCGGAGTCATTGCAAATTTACGTTTGTTCTGCAACAGGTCGGTCAAAGGAGCAGAAATTGACGCAAAATTTCCTATAAATTTTCGGTACCATCCCGCTAATCCTAAAAAACTTCTTAAGGATTTAATTGAGGTTGGCAGCGGAAAATCTGTAATCGCCGAGATTTTCTCTGAATCCGTTCGAATACCTCCATCTCCTATTATATGCCCCAAGTACTTTACAGTGCGTCTACAAAACTTGCTCTTCTCCACATTCAACGTTAAATTTGCTTCTTGGATCCGTTTGGCCACCGTCTCCAACACTTCCAAATGTTTCTCGAATGTATCCGAAATCACCAGTAAATCGTCCAGATACACAAACACTTCGTTTCTAATCGATGCAGGTATAACCTTGTCCATTAACTTCGTCATGGTCTGTGGAGCATTACAGAGGCCAAAAGGCATAACCTTATAATGGTATAGAGGACGCCCTGGTATCGTAAATGCCGTTTTCGCTCTCGACAGAGGATCCTCGGGATTTGCCAAAATGCGTCTTTCAGGTCAAGGCTACTTATGAAATTTGCCTTCGGTAGACGACTAAGTATACCATCGATCTGAGGAAGCGGGTATGCATCCTTCTCTGTTACCGCATTGACCTTTCTGCTATCGAGACACACCCTTACTTTGCCTGGCTTTTAGACCAGTACAACTGGCGAGGACCATGGACTGTCAGACTCTTCAATAATACCAAGTTTCAGCATTCTATCTACCTCAGCATAAAGCAATTTCTCAATGGCTGGAGATACCGGGAAATGTCTTTGATTAATTGGCTTTGCCATTCCCGTATCTATCGTGTGCGACAGAAGTGAGGTTTTCCCTAACCCTTTGGACGCGAACGAAGGAAATTTCCCAATCACACTATTTAGCTGCGCCCTTTGCAACTCAGTGATACTATTATGCTCGGAGTTAGGTGCTATCTCTCCTATTGCTAATGGACTTGGTAGAAAATCGAATTGCTTCCAGAAATCGATTCCCAAGTAAAGATCTTGCTTCAGCGATGGAATAACATACAATTCAATTCTCTTCTCTTCCCCTTTATATGCTATCATAGTATTAATCCTACCTAAAATAGTTTGGTTGTTTCCATCTGCCGTACAGGCGTTAGAAAACACTCTTTTGAGTGGCTTATTGCTACAAATATATTCCTTAGCTAGGTCTCCGCCTATGCAACTCATGGCCGCACCGGTGTCTAACAACCCTTCAACTTTTCTCCCCAGAAGATTCACTACTGCATATGGTCGATTATCCTGACTTTTTTTCCTAATGGCTCCTATCATCTTAGTGGATTTCCAAAAGTCTATCATTCGCTTACTACTGCGCGATAATTTTCGCAACTTCTCCGCTTTATAGGGTCAACCATAATTTTTAAGAACCTCCAGTTTTCTATGCCAGTATACTGTAGGATCCTCATCTTTAGAAATAGGTTGCTCGCTAAGCGACTGCTGTTGATCTACAACTAATTTCTTTGAGCTGCTGGATTTTTTGGAACACTGATCGCCTGGCGTGTGGCAGATGTGTTCCGTGCGCCGTTTTTTAAGCATTTGCTACACGAGGGCTTGTACATGTTGGGAGTCCCAAACCCGTAACAGAACACCTTCCATTTAGCAGGGCAATCTTGATACCGGTGGCCCTCTTTACGACAGTTCCAACAAATTAGGGATACCGCTGCTATCTCTCCTGCTAACTCTTCTTCCTCAAACTCAGATGCATCGTCCATCTCCTCCTCCACAACTAACTCTGCCACTTGCCTCTTAAATGGTACCATCTTCTGAGATTTCCTGACTTCTTCTAAAAAGCACTCCCTTTTTCGGCAAATATCCCGCAGGGGTTCCATGGATGCCAGTGAAATATTTAATATTTCATGTTGGATTTCTGGCCTTAGATTTCGACGGACAATCTCAATAAGTGTTTTATCGGACATGGGCTGATCTAATCGGTCCACTAGCTTCAAAATAGCATCGTGATATGTCTCAAAGGATTCTTTCTCTCTCTGCTTCCTATCTCTTATCATTTGGAGGATGTCAACGTCCGTTCTGGAGTCCCTGAACTGCTTCCTTAGGGCCGAACATAACTCTTGCCAGCGTACTACTCCCACAGCTTTATGATGCCGCCAAAAGAAATCTGCCGCTTTGCCTTCAAACAAGGTATTTGCATTGCTGCACAAGAGAGAAAAATTACCCTCAAGTGTCTGGTGGGTTAGGGCTTCTACTCTGTAGATAAAGTTGTCCACCCCCAAAGTATCATCAACACCAGAAAACCGCAGTTTCCAGTTGTTCATTATGTGGCCTACTTTGTCGGGCCTCTGAGCCAGATCGGATACATTTGACCTATTCGACAATGATCGTGCCGTTGGTGGTTGTATAGCTTCCTCTGCAGGCATGGCAATACCTAAAAGTTGTTCCAATGGAGCATTCCGCCCATTCTCGTTTGCTTGTTGAGAATTTACCTGCTGCCCTCGTCCTAAATGAGCTTCAATGTTAGTCTGAATCAGACTTGCCATCTTCTCTGTTATCTGCGTTAACAGCTCGTTTTGCATTTCTTTAACAGCAGCTGCTATCTCAGTACTTGATGTACTCATTTCCGCTGTTAATTGCTCTTGACTGGTTCCTGGACGATCGTCCGAAATATTTGCAAAATTTCCCTCACTGCTTGATCGCGAGAGCGATACATACAAAGCTTGTTGCCGGGTTTTAACAGCCAAATTGGTTGGTTGAGAAATTTTCTGGGGGATGCACTCTCTTTTACAGACTGGGAAATTTGTTGTTACCATAAACTGGGTCTTAATACATGGTCTATGAAATTCATGACCACACCTCGTGGTGTATTTATCGTCTGGTTCAATGGAGCTACTACAAAGGCTGCAAGTACTAGCCGGAGGAGCTACCTCTCATTCAGGACTCCTATCTAATCCCATGAAACTTATAATATACCGATAATATGATTAAAATTATTATTAATAAAATTATTAGTAGAAATAAGTACTTTTGAAATAATATATATAAATTTGAGAAAAATATACTTAATTATAAATATTTATTAAATGGTTTAGTTTAAGTATTATTAGTTTAATAAAATTTTTTTTTCTAATGATTATCAAACGATTCATAAATAAAATTGATCTTCCGACTAAGCTATTACCACCTATCCCATTAACCTTGTATTTCCGATTGATACCGAGTTAGCATGTAGAAAAATAAGAATAGAGAGAAAAAAGGTTCTAGAACCCTTACTAGTGGATAGGAGGCAGTCGTCTGACTAACTCAACCTATTTCCAACTAGCAAAACTGGTTCTTTCCAAAAAAAATGCATGCAGATCCATTCCGGCTGCAGGATGGAAACTTATTCACTCAAACGAGCTGTAAATCTTTGAAACTTAAATGAAAATCGAAGAAAGGCTAGAAAATTGTCATACGTAAATTGTGTGTCTAGTTACTTAGTGCAATATACAATCCCACAAAATAACTAAGCCGACACGATGGGCGCCAAAACTAATAAGATACTAATGATTATCCCTGTAATGGGTAACCGGTTGTAGGCAAGGTGTTGGGGTACTCGGATATGGCCGCACGTATGATTTTCCGGCTACTGGCTCGTCAGAGTTGGGGGGTGATGTTTTTTTGCCATATCCCGAGGCCTACGGGCTTATTATAATAAAAAAACGTGCAAGACGAACCAAGAACAACAAAGGAACAGACCGGACAGAACAATCCACGAGCTATGACAATTTTAGAACAACACTAATTCGAGGTCAATCGGTTGGAATCCGCTGCTGGTGATGCGGCTCCTTTTGTGCCCACCCAACCTTGGCCATGGTTTCCTTTCATTATAATATGATGGCCCCTAGAAGGTGTTAGGGAAGGGGTTTCTTAGCGGAGATCAAGTTCGTGGTTTTCTTAAAACATTATAATGATTTTATTTAAATAAAGAAAAATTGACTACTCGCATATTACAAAAGAATATTATTAATTTTAGGTAGAAATAAAAATTATCAAGCGCAAAATAAAAAAAATTTAAAATAATTCAAAACCAAACTAATTTTACAAAATTGCCATAAGGGCCTCTCGTTGGCAGCATATATACATGCCAAATGTATTCATTTAAATTGCTTTTCTATTTTCTGTTCAATACTGTACGGGACTTTTATGACCGTCAGGTGCATTTTTTTTCTCTATTTCATAATTTAGTCTCGACTCACACTACAGGGAACTCTCAATATTGGATACAAAGGCAATGACGGGGTACAAAGGGAAAATTTCACTTACATATTTTTTCCGTTTTCCGGCAGGGATACATGAAAGCGCTTTCCTGGGCTGCGGCTGAAAATTAGAATCACCTATTTTTATACCCTTGCAGAGGGTATTATAATTTTGGTCAAAAGTGTGCAACGCAGTGAAGGAGACATCTCCGACCCTATAAAGTATATATATTCTTGATCAGGATCACCTCCTGAGTTGATATGAGCATGTCCGTCTGTCCGTCTGTCCGTCTGTCTGTCCGTCTGTCTGTCCGTCTGTCTGTCTGTTTCTACGCGAACTAGTCTCTCAGTTTTAAAGCTATCGTCTTGAAACTTTGCACACACCCTTCTTTCCTTTGCATGCAGTATATAAGTCGGAACGGCCGGGATCGGCCGACTATATCCTATAGCTGCCATATAACTGATTGATCGGAAATGGTATAACTTTGGTGTTTTAAAAGTTACAGAGTTCAAATTTTGTACGAATGGTACTTTTGGCAAAATCATACGACCTACCAAATTTCATAAGGATCATATAGCTGCCATATATCTGATTGATCGGAAATGCTATAACTTCGGTGTTTTTGAAGCTAGAGAATTAGGATTTAGTACGAATGCTATTTTTGGCACAATAATACAACATGCCAAATTTCATAAGGATCAGCCGACTATATCCTATAGCTGCCATATAACTGAACAATCGGAAATTAACAAACTTTGGTGTTTTTGAAGATAAAAAGCTGGAACTTCGTACAGATTCTATTTTGGGTCAGTTAATACAACCTACCAAATTGCATAACGATCGGCCGACTATATCTTAAAGCTGCCATATAACTGAACGATCGGAAATGGTATTTGGTTATTATAACCATTATAATGGTTATTTTATGATATTCTCATAAGGATCGTCCAATAATCCGATGTTTGCGATATATATCCGGTTTTAACTGCAAGGGTATATCAACTTCGGCTCCGCCCGAAGTTAGCTTTCCTTTCTTGTTTTTTTTTTTAAGAGTTTTTGCGCCTTGCGCGATCATAAGGCCGGTTAAGGGGTCAATGCCCTTTCTAATTTAAGAAAAAAAAACTGCTAAAACTTAATGTAACTAAAAATACCTTAAAATACCCAAACCCATTAGAAGCTAAAGCCCTCCGCTATGCTCTCTGTTGCTGCGGGCTCGTCCTTCCTTTGTTTTTCGCCGCCTTATAAGAGACTTTTTATTTGTTGTTGGATTACGGAATGCTCATCCGGAGAAAATTAGCACGCGTTCCGAACGGTCGAACTTTATGGTTAGGCCACTTAATACATTGTCGACCGAGACTTTTCCGGGGGGGTTTTTAGGTCTTTACACTTTTACCCACTCCACATAGTTGTTTTCTTAAGGCTACATATAAAGGGAAAACTATGGACTACGTGTCCCTATCCTGCCTGGCCTTAGATCCTGACGAACCCCACGTTTGGGGATGGATAAAACCGCCGCCGACCGCCGTCTGCCGTCCGCCGACCGCCGAGTTGATAACCGCGTTCTCTACTGAAGTGGCGTTCTCCTCGGTCCTCCTCTGCACTGTACAGTGTTTGTCGACCCACAGTCGCAGCCGATGCCTTCGTGATATAATCCCTGATTTTTCAGGGAGAATAAACTTTCTTTACTACCGAGAATAAACTCGGCCAAAACTAGGACGGTTCTCTTCCACAAATATAGTACGGTTCTCAAAAATCATGTATCACAAATTTTCAAATTTAAATATGACTTCACAGCTCCAGGTTTCAAATGGGAAAGAATCATTGCCCGTTCGACTGGCAGCCATTAGCCTAGAC
This sequence comes from Drosophila pseudoananassae pseudoananassae, assembly GCA_018153035.1. NCBI lineage: Eukaryota > Metazoa > Arthropoda > Insecta > Diptera > Drosophilidae > Drosophila > Drosophila pseudoananassae. The sequence continues at coordinate 760,155 of JAECXR010000022.1, read as the reverse complement.
CTTTCGCCTATCCCTTTTTAATCGCTCCTGGGCACTTTCGAATTTCCTTTCGCTGTTAAGTGCCTGGAAGCGACTGTTAGCTGACCTAACAGTGACCGCTAGCAACCCTAACAGAGACCGCTACCGTAACAGCCTATCCTAACAGAGCAGCTACATTACATCGCAAACAATTTAAACATAATGAGGCTGACTTGACAAACTCATACCGTTGCATTACAGCAAGGCGAGTGAACGGACTACACTGGGCAAGACTATGGTCATGTGCGTTACAATAACTGCAAGCTTGTTTGTTGGAAGCGGAGCAAGCCAACAAACTTCTTTTGTGCTGCTTACCGAACCCAGTTTTCTCCTGTTTTGGCTTGCCAGTCTCTTCAGCGGACAGGTGTTGGTACCTGGATTTGGATTTAATATTTTTTCAAAATCGGACCACAGCGGCACTTCCTCATAATCCAGTGACTCTACCCATTATTCTATGGGCACTGGATCTACTCTACTCAAAACTAAGTGAATGATCATTGAGTTTGCAAATTTAGTGTCATCTCCTATGGATAATAGTGACCCGTAGATCGATGACACTGTTTCGATGAGACCTCTCAACGACGACGCAGACGGCTAGGAAACTTTCGGAAGGCTGAATAATTTGCTTATTTGTTTCGCAAAAATGAGACATTCGTTATCGTAAAAACTTTTCAGACTAGCAATATCTTTGTCATAATTACTCTCGGTGACTTGGAATGCCTTGATAGTTCCTAAGGCTTCACCAGAGAGGCAAGAAATTAAATGGTTAAATTTCTCGATAACCGGAATGTTCACATTCTTGTCTACTAATGTCTCAATTAGTTTTATAAGACTCATAAAATTTTTAAACTCCGAATAGTTTCCACTGAATTTTGGCAATGCTAAACTGGGAAGTCGAGCTCGAGTTGCGGCTGCAGAAATTGCAGCTCCAATTGTGGGGACTCTTTAGCTATAATGAAGGCATTTAATAATGACAACACCCTTGCCTTAGTTGATATCTCTAATTCTTCTAACTCGGCTCCAAATTCATCTTCCTCATCTAATTGCTCGAACTGGTCTTGCAACTCATTTGCCTTAAAAATTGTCTCATTTAAGACCTGAAGCCTGCACTCTAACTCGGTCTTCACTAAAGGAACTGACCCAGCTTCCAAACATTCCTTTAACCGGCGAATGCTTTTTACCCTGACATTTAATCTTCTCCTTAAGTCATCAAGAGTCGTGGATTAAAGTTTCTGTTTATTACTTTCCATTTTTTTTATTTGATTTATTTTTTAATAAACAGACAACGATAAAAAATTTAAAAATGTATTGTTTTTATATTTAAATAAAAAATTTTTAAATTTATTTCATATATTAGTATAAAATAAAATTTTTAATAATATAAATCTTTTTTTTTTGATTATTTAATTAATAAATTAAATACAAAAACGAAAACAAACGAAATAAGATATTTAATTTAATATCTGGCGAAAACGAAAAATAATTAATTAATATGGCGAAAAAGATTTAATAACACAGTGCGACAAAAAAAAAAAAAGCAGGAACTTTTGAAGAGACCTAATAGGAATTGTTTATTAGGTCAAATATAGTACAAAACCGTGTTTGAAATTTTTCAAACACCCTTAAATTCTTGATTTATTTAGAAAAAACGGTTTTTTGGGAGTGTTTTGCTCTTAAAACGTCCTGAACGCGTAATTTTAAGCCGATTTTTTCAATAGTTAAATGTTGTAGCTTTTGAAAAAAATAAATCTTCAATTTATTTAAACAAAAAGGATAAAAATTTTACAAAAGAAACTGACATTTTTGAATTTTTGTCGAGTTTTTCGAACTTTGACGCCATTTTTTCAAAAAAACTTCAAAGAAATGGTATCATTCTTAACACATATCAATATTTTCTCTTTAATCCTGAATAAAACGAGACCAACTTCACTACAAAATTATGAAAATTGTTGAGGGTATAACTCTTTTCCCAAAACAAGTCAGTGCAATTTTACTAGCGCTTGGGAGTAAAAGTGCGTAAAAGAAAGGGATAAGCGAAATGGAAGGGCACACTTTTGCTCCGGAACGCTAGCGAATTTTCACTGAGTTGTTTTGGGAAAAGAGTACTAAGTATCCAAAAAAATAGTTGGTTGCCAATGACACCGAAAAAGGTGTATACCCAACAATTATAGGGTAGCGCGTCACTTGGCGTACCGGTAAAATAAAATGCGCCAAACTAATGCATATACATACATACAGTAGTGGACGAAAAATAATAGTTTAGCACACTATGCTGCGCCAAACTTTAATGAAAGATAATTCCGAATGATAATTCGGGAAGGACTTGATCCTTGATTCATTTACGTTAGGTTGTCATATTGAGAGTATCTCTGGTTGTTTTTATCATCCTAGCTTCTGTCTTCTTGCCGCAGGACCTTAAGTGCAGCAACCCCAAAAAAACGCTGGACATAAGTTTAGCACACTTAGTAAAATATATTTTTATTTCATGATGGGAAAACAATTTTAAAAAAATATAACTAGTATTTGGTGGTATATCCTGTATTACTAATTACTGCTGCACATCTTCTTGAAAGGCTTTCCACCAAGACGGCACATCTTCGTTGGAGAATTGCATACCAGGCCTTTTGGATTTCAGTCCATAAATCATCTAAATTCGTGGGTTTAACAGCCCGAATGTGCTGCTCGACATTTCCCCAAAAATTCTCAATTGGATTAAGTCTGGAGATTGAGCTGGACATTTTAGGACCTCTATTTTATTATCCTGAAGCCAACTTTTCACTAAACGTGAAGTGTGCTTAGGATCGTTGTCATGCATAAATCTCCAATTCAACGGTAAATTTTCCTCGGCAAAGAGTATCAAAATGTTTGTAATTATATCCTTATACATCTGCTGGTCCATCCGAGTATCAATTTTGTGAAAAGGACCCACGCCGTGCCACGATAAGCCTGCCCATTCCATGACATTTCCACCGCCATGCTTGATAGTCTTCACAGTATACCGTGGGTTGTGTTGAAAGTTGGGGGGTCGCCAAACATACTGCTTACTATCGGATCCCAGCCCGGAAAACATGGATTCGTCACTCCACAATATATTTTGTGGAAAACCTCCACAAAAAAGTAGAGGTTTCTTGAGGTGCGAACGGTAATCAAGCATTTAAATTTTTTTTTGACACATGTGGCATATGTTATGCTATGCACCCACGTACATTTTTTTCATTTAATCTTCTTCTAATAGTCCTGGAGGACACTTAAATTTTGGCGGAATTTGGCGGGTTTTGCAAAAAAATGGTAAATATAGAAAAACGCAAGAAGAAAATTTTGTGAAAATGGCTGTACTTAGTCTAGACATGATAACCAACATCTCAAACAAAGCAAAATAGAGAAAAACATTTGGAGAGCAATATAAAAAACAATAAAAGTTGGGTGACGCATAGTGTGCTAAACTTGTTGCCACTACTGATAATGTGGCATCACTGATGATAAATTTAGAGATGCCTCTGAAGTTGACAGCATCGTACTTTTCTCTTTTTTATTGTAAGAGAATTATGATAGATTCCTTCCACTCAAGGGGAAAAATCAAGGTTTCTAAAGTTAAGTAAAAAAGTCCATGTAGGGCCCTGGCATTGTATTTAATAACATAGGTTGGTATTCCATCGGGGCCTGGCGAATAAACAGGTTGACCCTTAGAAGATCTGATAATAAGCTATTCTCGCAGAAAGACGGATAGATAATAAGATTTATTGATTGAATGTTATATGCGTAAGGGTGATCTTTCATCTGTCTGACGTTAATCTCCGGCGTTGTTTAAAAAATGTTTTCGAATAGATCGGCAATGGCCTGATCAGAGGTCGCAGATGAATTTTTAAACGTAAGCATAGGAGGCAAAGGTACATGTTTATGCTTAGTGCTTACAAAGTTATAAAACTGCTTCGGTACATGAGTAAATTGAATCCGGCAGCATCGAAAATAATTCCTATAAGATTCAACGTTATGCACGGTAAAATTTGAGCGAACTAGTGGATATCTTGAAAAATGTTAGCTACTGCATGTTTTTATATAATTAAGTAAAAGCTTGTTCTTAGTATTTTTTAAGTTCGTAAGGCACCTTGTAAACCAAGGAGGATTTGTTAAAGAAGACGTTTGTCTATTATATATACATAAATATGTCGGGTTTTCCTGTATGACTGTGGCAATCCAGAACGTACGAACCGATTTACAAGGTTTTGCATTCGTTGGAATGGTCTCATCCTGCGCAAGGTTAAATATACTATACGATAAACCAATATTTTTATTTTTATTTTTATTTAATTTCAACAGCAGGAATTTGTCTTTAAGTTGATAAGTTGAACTGTGTAAACTATGTGGATCGTGCATTTGAGATTAAATTTACCACCTTAGAGGACCACTTTCGAACATCGGCCGCCGCGGCCTTGCAAGACATGCAAGCCAGCAACGAGTGTATTTACACAACTTAAGCGAAAAAAGGCGAAATGTAATAACAAAAAATGCACGATTGAGACAACGCGTGGACAAACGAAGAATGTACGTGGACCAAAATCATTTGCGCATTTGAAAACTATGAATGGTCACCGATGCCAAACATCGAGAATCATGTAAACTATTGGGTTTGCTGGAGAACGATTCTCATTGGGATTAAACACTTGCGGATTCAGTTTTTTCGTCAAATGCGTACCAAATACGAACGCTGTTCGCAATTATCATTACCACATGTTTTCCTTTACAACCAATTCAGTTGAGGAACAAGTACAAAGACGACATATATGAAGATATCTTGCGCATACAAACAAATAATCTTGATATTCAAATAACCGATGAAATCTACAATGAAGGATTGATTCTGATTGAGGATCAATGCTTGACTATTGCAAACAATATGAGAGTTAAACTTCAAAATGATCAAAGTGCTGCACAATTTTCAAAACGATTGTTAGCTGTTGGAAATGGAAAAGTCTAATAATTAATCGGTGCGCTAACGTTGTTGTTGGTTTCATCTCGTGTAATATTAACGTGAATAATATTAGTACCTGATACGGGATCTCATTGTTTTATGTTTATGCAATATCCGTTTTGTCCCTTCCAAAATATTAGCGGGTATTGGAGAGCGTCATATGAACGATGTGTGTCCGCAATGAGCTGAAGATTATTATTTCTTCTATAAATCACAATTTCTCGTACAATCGCCAACCATTATTCCTGCAACATCATGAGCAACGGGTGATTTGAATCTACGAATATGCTCTCCAGCTGGTGCTTTATCAGGATTAATGACAAGAGCGTGATTATCACTTTGTAATTGGTGCATATGTGATTCGAATATTTTCAACAATTCATTGTGCTCTTTCAAAAGAGCATCTAGCTCGCTGACGATACGTCTGGCATAAAATGAATCAAGGTTATTATAATCACAACGTACATTCACGCTATTGGCAAGTTCGCTTCCGGAATGCTGGCCGCCCATAAAGTAGATTTTTAAGAATATATGCGGTTCGTTTTTATGATAAACTTGGCATTTTATTTTTAATGTAGAATTGTAATGTTGACCATTTGCATCAGTATTTTGTTGCTTCGGTTTGTTCTTTTTGTTCTTCGGTTCTTTCGGATCTGCTATTTCACATGTTTCAATTCACGCCCTTTGGGTTTTATCAAAGATTATAAAGTACATAGATAGGACATCTCATACAAAGAAAAATTTTCTATGGCAGGTTCCAGCGCTGGAACCCGCTGGAACGAGCGGGTTCCATTGCGCGACTAGTTAAGTCTGAGAAATTTTTCGCGCGACAACGAATGAGGGATAGCCTAGTGGGTGAGTGCTTGCCTGATGTGCAGAGTAAAATGAGTTCAAATCAGGCACGGGAAGCCAATTTTTTTTTATTTTAAATCTATTTATATTATATTTTTATTGTTTTTAACTTTTTAACAAAATTTATAATCCAATCAAGAAAAATACAAAATTTTAAAATCACCCTAAAATCACCTTAAAATCGCCTCAGTTCGTAGTGGAACCCGCTGTAAAAATCTTTATAAGTGCGGGTTCTACGGCATATTGGCAGGCCGAGTCGTGGAACCCGCTGTAAAATGAAAATATTTGAGAGCGGGTTCCACGAGAAACGGCTGGCAGATGAGAGAGAGAAAGAGCAAATTCTATTTTTAGAACATAACATTTTTGGAACAATGAAAGTTTGAAACGTTCAAATCGAACCAGTGTGAGAGCAAAAAGATCAGAAATATCTTCCACTATCTTCACTCATCAGCTCGGATTTTACTATGGATCCTTGCGTTTTCTTTAATACCAACTTTAACTACCGTTAGATCAACTTCGAGGGTAGCCTAGATGGAAAGCGCGCGATCCTTATCCTTCGGGTCCTGGGTTCGATTTTGTTACTGGGCGGTCGTTAAAATCTTTAAAAAGTTTCAGTGTTATGATTATTTTTATATTTTCTTTTAAATTTTTTTATTTTAATTTTCTTAATAATATTTTTTTTTCCTTTTCATATTTACTTTATTATTATTATTTTTAATTGCATACTATTACAATTTTTGTAAAAATAAGTGACGGACGTGTCGGATGACAAAATTCCGGAGGGACTCCCCTGAAATTTTATTAGCCGGTCATACTATTAAATTTTCATTAAAACTACAATTAAAGAAAAATAAAAAAACAATTATAAAAGAAAGAAAAAGTTAGAAGTCCTTACTAGGATTTGAACACAAAAATATTGTACATAAAGTAACTACTCTATGCATTACGCCGTCTTAACCTGCAGCGACTAAAAATACTATTTGTTCTACTGACTACCACATCGGCGCATTGAAAACAGAAACAAGAAATTGAAAATGAAAATTGGAAGCCAACAAATTTTTACGCCGTCTTGCGAGCAGTCACACATACATACAAAGGCGCACCCTTTTTTTTACGCATACATGTAAAGAGTTCTAAAAATAGAATCGTATGTATGTTCGTTCCCCCCTCACCAACAAGCTCGACGAAAAAAGTTGACCGTTTTTGGCCCTGATGTCCCATCTATGTATGTACTTTATAATCTTTGGTTTTATTGACATTGCTCACTGAACAAAACACTCAATGTATTTACCTAATGATTCACGATTTTTGCCCCAGTTTAAATTGAGTTGAAATGCTATGGTAGCATGATTTTGAGTGTTATGAAGTAGTAACTCACTTTATATGCGATTTGTGATATGTTGAGCAGGATTTAAGAGGATGAAAATTAGATGTTGGCGGATTTTCAGACCTTTATTTCAAATGTTATTAGAAACAAAAAAAATGGTAATGCAGACTTTTAGAATCATACAACACACCACTAAACTGTACAGCAATCTCCAAATGTTTAATAGCCCACTACGCTAATGTTTATTACGACGTAATTTATTAAGACGTTACGACATTGAAATATCAAATAACTTCGTTAGTACAAGGTAATCAAACCACAGCAGAATTCTACCAACAGGGTTATACCCACTTATCACTCATCTTAAACAAAATTTCATGCATGGAAATGGGAAGAGAATTTATCGAACTTTTTGCCAAGTCTAACAGAGACAAGGCGCTTGATACATTTATTAAAGGCATTAACGGCGGCTTGGCTAGATTGCTAGGTACCAGAGCTAGGTACAAAGAGCCAGCAGATCTGCACTCCAACTATGCAAAAGACTAAAAAATCAAAATTTCAGAATCAATTAAGCCAATAATTATCAAAACACTTCAAGGAAATTTGAGGGATCTACTAGAGGACTCACCGTACAAAAAAAATTTGTACAGCAACCATCCAATGCAGCTAGACAACCATTTATCCCAAATTAATCTGACGTTCCACAGACCCCGACACTCTATTTTCCATAGCGTACACCATCAACAATATTCTGGTTACAAAGAAATTTTCACATAAGCACTGAATAAGAACATCCATTAGAAAATACCGACCAATTAACGGAAACTAACAAGCCGACAGCCAAATACTATGCGGAAATTCCAGATTTCGAACAAGAAACAGAGGAAACCGAATATGGCCTTCATTTTATAGAGTAGAATGCTCTTCATTACCTTACAAGTTCATTATACTTACAAATTCATAATAGAATTTGGCTCTAATAAAAATTATATTCAACTGCGACTAGTGAAAAAACCAATTTAAAATAATAAATCTTTTTATCTAAGCTACATAGCGGGAGATGTTCAAATCACATACCACACAATTGCCAACCCATGTGTTTTAAAAGATACATTTACTTAATTCTTTTTACTACCGTCGTTAAAATCATTCGATGCTATTATAGAAAATTATGCACTTCGCGAAATCAATGCTCAAATAAATTTTAAACGGACCCACCCACTGGACCTCTGCCACTCGGGCGAACGGGACTGAGCTGCAGATGTAAAACCAACAAGGCCCACTAATGGGCCCGACAATAAATAACTTGAATTCTATCGCTAAGGTTTACTGTTAAAATTAGTTTCCTAGGATAAGCAAACATTGTACTACTCAATATTTCATTAAGTTAAGGTCCCATTATAAAATTTAATTATTGTCCATAACTCCGGACATATTTTAAATATAAATTTTGATTGATTGATAATAAAAAATAAAAAAAATATTGGGGTACTCCAGACACATGTACTCAAGAATCGGACAGACCAAAGAAATGAATAATGTTTTAGTTATGTAGGGCTCGATAAATTCTTTTGTCCACCTTTTAATAAAACCAAGAACTCCTTTAGCCTTAATAACCATTGAGGAAATATGGTCGGCAAATTTAAGTTTAATGTCTAATAGAACGCCGAGATCATCAAGGTCAGACTGAAGACTGCATTTGGCAGAGATGGATTTGTATGGAAGACAAAGCATACATAACCACTAGAGAGTTCATTAAAGCAAGGAGCAAATCATTAATAACAAGAAAGGAAAGCTAACTTCGAGCGGAGCCGAAGTTGATATACCCTTGCAGTTAAACTGGAAACTGGACAAAGTACCCAGCTTCCATCTTCAAAAATACCAAAGTTTGTATTTTTACCAAATACCATTTCCCATCGTTCAGTTATATGCCAGCTATAAGATATAGTCGGCCGATCGTTATGCAATTTGGTAGGTTTTATTAAGTGACCAAAAATAGAATCTGTACGAAGTTCCAACTTTCTATCTTCAAAAACACGAAAGTTGGGTAATTTCCGATTGTTCAGTTATATGGCAGCTATAGGATATAGTCGGCTGATCCTTATGAAATTCGGAATGTTGTATTATTTTGCCAAAAATAGCATTCGTGCCGAATCCGAATTCTCTAGCTTAAAAAACACCGAAGTTATAGCATTTCCGATCAATCAGTTATATGGCAGCTATAAGATATAGTCGGCCGATCCTTATGAAAATTGGTAGGTCGTATTATTTTGCCAAAAGTAGCATTCGTACAAAATCTGAACTCTGTAACTCTAAAAACACCAATGTTATACCATTTCCGATCAATCAGTTATATGGCAGCTATAGGATATAGTCGGCCGATCCCGCCCGTTCCGACTTATATACTGCGTGCAAAGGAAAGAAGGGTGTGTGCAAAGTTTCAAGACGATAGCTTAAAAACTGAGAGACTACTTCGCGTAGAAACGGACAGACAGACAGACGGACAGACAGACGGACAGACGGACATGCTCATATCAACTCAGGAGGTGATCCTGATCAAGAATATATATACTTTATAGGGTCAGAGATGTCTCCTTCACTGCGTTGCACACTTTTGGACAAAATTATAATACCCTCTGCAAGGGTATAAAAAGAGTAAGTAATAACTGGCCAAGATGTCTTCCATGAGGGACGCCAGATGTAGCACGGGAAAGACGGGAATGTATGTTTTTAAATAAAACTCTTTGTGTTCTTCCATCTAAGTAGCCGGAGATCCACGTTAAGAGGTCTGTAGCAAATCCCAGCATATTAAGCTTACACAACAAGAATGAGTGATTAACTGAATCAAATGCTCTGCTAAAGTCTGTGTAAATTACATCGGTTTGAAATCCTTTTCGAAAGCCATCTATGACAAAGGATGTCAACTCCAGTAAATTTGTGGCGGCGGAGCGACGCCTAATGAAGCCATGCTGACATGGAGAGATGATCTAAGAGCAAAGGTGTTGCAAATGTGGAGTTATTCATTTTTCAAATAACTTTGGAATTGCCGACAACTTAGAGATGGCTCTGTAGTTGGCAGCCTCGGACTTTTTCCCTTTTTTATGTAGGGGAATTATGAATGATTCCTTTCACTTAAGGTAAAAAATCGAGGTTTCCAAATATATGTTGAAAAGTCTTAAAAAAGGTTTGCACAGCGCCCTGGCACAGTATTTAAGGTAAAAAATAGAGGTTTCCAAATATAAGTTGAAAAGTCTTAAAAGAGGTTTGCACAGCGCCCTGGCACAGTATTTAAGCACCCAGCCTGGTACTCATTCGGGGCCTGGCGAATAAATCGGTTTAACTCTTAGAAGATCAGATAATAAGCTATTCCCGGAGAAAAACGGACAGAAAATAAGATTTGGTGATTGAATGTTGTATGCGTAAGGCTGATCTGTCAATTTAGGTGGAGGATAAGTTGTTTAAAAAAATTTTCCGAATAGATTGGCAATTGCCTGATCAGAGGTCGCAGATGAATTTTCAAACGTAAGCAGAGGTGAGAAAGTTACATGTTTACGCTTTGTGTTTAAAAAATTATAAAACTGCTTCGGATCCTTAGTAAATTCTATCCGGCAGCGGCCAATATAATTCCTGTAACATTCGGCGTTATGCACGGTAAAATTTGACAGATCTAATAGATATCTTTAAAAATTTATACTATTGCATTGTTTTTTTATATTTAAGTAAGAGCCTATTTTTTAATATTTTTAAGGTTCTTGAGGCACCTTGTAAACCAAGGAGGATTTGTTGAAGCGGAAGGATATTTCCATGGCACACATGAGTCAAAAAATGTATTTAAAATACGGTAACATTTGAAAGGTGACATTTGGATCGGTGCACGCCAGAATATCGGACCATTCAAATGTATCGATAAGGCTATTATATTTGTGAAAATCAGTTTTACGAAGACAACGAATCTTATTTGCCACTCATGGAAACTCCTGATCGATACCAGAAATGGTTTCGATTGAAACCTCAAGCGTGGGGTGATATGGATCCTCTGGGGTTGAAAGGGGGAAAGCTCTGGAGAGAGCGGTACCATCAGGATCAGATACAAAGCATAAGTCTAAAAGCCGACCTAACGAATTTCTAAAATTGTTAATTTGACATAGGGACATGTCAAACATGCCCGCGGTGAAGTCATGGTAAGTTATAAGTGACAAAGATGGTGAGCTATCGACGTTAGACCACTTTAATTCTGGGATATTAAAGTCACCCACAGCTACAAGCTGGTCACGATCAGTCATAAGATTAAAAACTGATTGCAACAAATCAACAATTTTGTCAAAAATAGCATTCGTACAAAATCCGAACTCTCTAAAGCTAAAAAAAAACGCAGTTATAGAATTTCCGATGAATCAGTTATATGGCAGCTATAGAATATAGTCGGCCGATTCCGGCTTATATACTGCGAGCAAAAGATAGAAGGGTGTGTGCAAAGGTTCAAGACGATAGCTTAAAAACTGAGAGACTAGTTCGCGTAGGAGCTCCCAAATAGGAGCTGAAGCGGGAGCTTTGGAGAGAGCAAAGAAAAATTGCAGAAATAGAGATAAGACCTCTATTGCACACTAAAGAAAAAAACAATAGAAGAGGAAGAAGCAGAGCTGAGCTATGCTTGGAATTATAATTAAACAACAAAGAAATCTCAGCTCAACTAATTAGAGCTCAACCCTTGTTGGGTCAGGAAAGCTTTCTCAGCAATTTTCAGAATAGGCATCGTACCCGCAATGTGGTTGCGGACGAAGGTCGTATTCATACCCAAAGCTGGTAAACCATCGCACTGCACACCTAAGGACTTCAGACCTATAAGCCGGTCGTCCTTCCTTCTCAAGGCAATGGAGAGACTAATCAGGCTCCACATTAATCTTTCCATCAACCCAGATGATATCTCGGGATCAGAGCATGCGTATAGGAAGGGCCGATCGACGGAGGGCTACCATGATGGATCTGACGATACTAACAATAAGTACAAAAGATCCTCCATTGTGTTTTTGCAAGAATTTTTAGGCGAATGGCTCAAGCCAAAATTGCTCAAATCTTTCCAATCGGAAGTGGTACATTTTCCGTCCCGTGAATTAAAATTTTATTCATTGAGAATGGAATCCAATTTACTATCCTCATCCAGAAGAACCAAATGTGAACTAAAATAAACAAACCCGAGTTCCTCCTCTCGAAACGCTCCTTACACCTATTCGATTTTTACTTTTTCATCTTTTAAAAAGAGTTTTACAAAATTTTTAATGGTGCATTCTATAGATTAAAGGTCTATCTCGGAACATTTGGATTTATCAACTATATCGCTAAAAATCGCTATCAAACACTGCAAAACTCTTCTTTGTGGCGTCTGTTTCACCATGCCATACTGCAAAAAATGCTTGTTTAAAGGCCGACATGATTGCTGAAAATATCGCCAAATTTAACAGGGGCACGTTGGGGCAGCTGAACATTGACTTCCCTCACTTCCCTCTCTTTCTCTTAAGAAAGAGCACTGCGTTTTATTATAAATATTGGTAAACCGGTGTTTACATACTTGTGAATGAAATCTTGTGAATCTTAACTATCTTAAAGCCTAAACCGTATCGCTTCGCGAGTGCTGTGGTATATTTGGAGTCGAATTAATAAATTGAATAATCTCAATTCCAAGCATAGCTGAGCTCTGCTTCTTCCCCGGCTTATCTACATTTCTGCGTTTCTCTTTGGCACTATTCAAAGCTCCCGCTTTGGCTTCCTATTTGGCACAGTGGTTCAAGGTATTGTGTTTTTTAACTTTTTAAATATTAATTTTTGTTTTATTAAAAAAAAAAAAAAAAATAATAAAAATAAAATGGAATTTAAACTTGTCTGTGCCATTAAGTCTTGTAACAAGAAAATTTCCTCATCCCAGCCTGCCATCCATTGCTGGCTATGTGAGAACGTCGTACATGCCAAGTGTGCCGGTTTCACTGCATCAGTTTCGGATGCCATTTCCTGTAGGTCTGGGATACATTACTGTTGTGAAAATTGTCGTACTGTGCAAGGCGAAATGAGGTCGTTCATGAGACAGACCAAAAATGGATTTAAAGAGCTGATCACTGGTTTTCGTAAAATCAATGACCAGCTCTGTGCGCTGGACACTCAGTTTAGTGGCCTTCAGCTGCTAAATGAGTCCCCTAAGCGTAAGAAATCCGCTGTTTCTGATCCGCCTCAGCCTGCTCAGCCGACATTAATGCAGCCGCTTATATCTCTGGCCACCCCAAGGGCTGGAACTGAGAAAAATTCGTCCGAATTACTCAGGGATAATGAACAATTGTCCGATATGTCCGCCATGGCATCCCTTCAAGTGATGCCACAGGTCCTAGGGAACGAAACCCCCATTAGAGTCACCCAAAAGGGTATTCCACAGTCCGGACCACCGGCACCGACTGATGCTGCAGTTCTCGTACCTGCGACACCAAAACCCTTACAGGTGATTCCTCCATCGAAACATATATTTGTTTCTCGGCTCGCCCCTGATACTTCAGAGATTGATATCTCGGCTTATATCAAAGCCAAAACAAAAGCCGATATAAAGGTGGAGGACATACAAAAATTTAAATATAATTATACAAGGCGCACGTCTTCTTTCAAGATTCGTGTGCCCGCGCTGATGTTCAAGACGATTTGTTCTCCCAGTTTTTGGCCAGAGAATCTTTTTGTCCAAGAACATCAGCCTAGTTCCGTTAAGAAAAAAGTTCAAAAACCAGTGGGAGTGAGACTTCCCAATATCGGAACCACTGACCAACCCTCAACCTCTTCATTGGCTACTAACCCAAAAAACTAGTTTCCTCACTAACTCTTACCTATCAGAATACTAGGGGGCTACGTAGCAAACTCCCCAAGCTATAATCTGATAGTTCTTTCTTTGCATCCCATATAATAGCATTCACAGAAACCTGGTTAAATCCGGAGATCTTTAGCTCCGAAGTTTTTCCAAGTAAGTACACCACTTTTAGACGGGATCGATCTCAGCGAAGAGGGGGTGGAGTCCTCATTTCGGTAGACTCTACTCTTGCTTCTGAAGAGGTAAAATCCCATGAGTTTGGTGACATAGAATTTATTTGCGTTAAAATCACTATGTCCGTTAAAGCTTTATACATTACATGTTCATATATACCTCCTATGTCTGAACCGCCTACATATTGGCAGTGTTTAGGTGAGGGGCCGTTGTGCCGCTCAGCTGAAGAGCGCATCCGCGCTGAAGAGCGCACCCGCGCTAAAGAGCGCACCCGCGCTGAAGAGCGCATCCACACTCGCCCCTCTGTGCCCTCTCTCTCGCTCGTTGGTTGTCGTCGATCGTCTTTTTGTACTAGTTTTAAGTTAGTTATCGCATGTAAGCAGCACAATAAAGCTGACCGCGTTAAATTCACCGAAAGACGCCCCCGACTTTTTACTTCATAATTTCAACTTTTCTGGAATCTTTGGCGGCAGCAGCGCCCCCCTACAAAACATTGGTCCTTCGAGCCGGATAATTTCTGGATTTTCTTCTGCCAGCAGTTCTCGGCATTGTTCCGCCAAAAGATAAGTACATTTTTCCGTCTCCATCTCTCCGCCGGTCTTCAGCAGTGATCCGAACATTAAATTTCGTTCACACTGCTGCAAGATTGTTTTCCCTCCGTGTCAACTCCAAGTCCGAGTTTTCCGACACAACGGCAGGTTGAAATTTTCTAATAATCTACATATAATAATCATAAAATTCTGCAAATTTTTCCATCCGTCTCCGTTTTGTGTGCTGCCCATATTCCTCGCCGTTTTCGGCCTCTCCGTTATCCACTCGCTTGCCAACGGTCGAGGCATATGTGCATCCACATACATACATACATACATACGCACATACATATTTTTTTTGGTGCAATTAATCCGCGAAAAATTCGCAAGTGAACAGTGAAATTGTGTGGTGACAAAAAGAAGGCATAATTAATATTGGCCACCGGTGTGAATTAGTTCCGGAATTTCACCGAAAAATTTCCAAATTCACCGAACAGTCCGCCGCTGTCGTAATATTTGTTTTTTATCTTCCTCAATCAGTGTCATTTTTTACACCACATAACTTTTCTGTTCCCCCAACTATACAGTCCACTTATCAAGGCTCCACTGTGCCAATATATGCCCACATGCCCTTACATATATCCGTACCTGCATGCATGTCCATATATTTCCATATATTTTCTGCCTCTAATTTCAGGAAAATATATAACCGATAAAATTTAACCATACAGTCCACTTCTCGACGTTCCACTGTACCATCGTATGCCCACATGCCCTTGCCCTACTTGCATGTATGCTCATATATTTCTCAATATTTTCTGCCTCCAGTTCCAGGAAATATATAACCAAACAAATTTAAAAAAAAATCAATTAATTATAAATTTATTTATTTATATTTATAACTACAAAATTTATTTAATTCGTATTTTTCCGTCCGAGCAAAGGGCCAGGGTTTTTTAATTCACCTTTCCGGCCACTCAATAACTAAGGTCGAAAATTTAATTATCGAAAAAAAAAATTATAATTAATTAATTTAATTATCCTCCTTCTGTCCGAATAGAGCCGCGGTTTTAATTCCATCTTCCCGGCTTCGTGTTAATGAAATTCAATTACTTAAAGATTTATGTTTCAATTCCACCGTTCCAGCTTGGTAATAATTAACCTCCAATTGATTAAAAATAAAGATTTTCAACTCCACCCTTCTGGCTCCATCATAATTAAATCCGAACCAGTTAGCCAAAAACTAATTATTAATTTTTTATAATTGTGTGTTTGAATTGTGTGTTAAATTCAAGCCAAGTTAAGTCCACCTTCCGGCTCCGCAAATTAAAAATAGTTAAGAATTTAATATCTCCGTATATATTAAATTCAGTACGAACCACACAAGTCGAAATATACATACATATATAGACCGTCATCATTTTTTTCCGAACAAGCACGAATTTTCCGGTACTTTTTCCATTTTCCGTGCCTCCAACGCTGCTTCTACTTCGCATCAGTCAACATCCGCCTGCAATCCGAGCAAACCACGTCTCCTTGTGGGTTTTCTGGAGTCCTGAAGTTTTTCTTTCCACATTCGAATTGTGCCGCACAGGACCTTCCTTTCCACATCGGCGCCACTAGTTCGCACTTGCTCCTTGTAATTGCCTTTGATCCGCGATCTCACCGTTCTCATCACATTAGTGCGAGCGGCCACCACTTCGTACCTGGGGCACCTTCGTACCAGGGGCACCTGTTGCGCGAGTCAGTTGACAAGCGCTGACCAGCGAATTGGACTCTGAGAATGCCCACGGGAGACGACAAAAAGCCGCGTTCGATCCCAGCCATCCGTTTGGACAGATCTCAATCCGCATCTCCGCGGACGCCTCTTTTGAACCCTAAGGCTACCAGTGCCAGTCCCAGGGCAAGGAGTGACGAATCCGTCAATACAACCCCCGGTCCTTCACAGAGGCAGACTCACTCCGTTGCAAAAATGGCTCCAAGTGCGGTCGAAGTGGCGTTGAAAAAGTTCATCGCCACAACAGATCGAATTATCCAATTTGAGGCTAACATAAGTACTCCGGGCGCCCCAGAAACGGAAATAGGCTCCCAATACATGTGCGAAGTTCATCGGGACCAAATTCGGGCACTATGGGAGAAGGTGGAGAAGAGCTATGAGAGCTGCTCCGATTTGCTAGCCGTGTCCGACGACAATGCGGCCGCCTCGACAGTGCTGGAAGCGAAGTACAGCTACTGTTACTCCGTCTATTCGAGATGTATTGCCCAGCTTCGGGAGAAAATTGCTTCCCAATCCACTCAGGCTCCCGTCAGTGTCCACACGCCCGCGCCTACAGGCTGCAGGTTACCTCCGGTGGATACCGAGGTCTTCGCGGGAGATTATCTTCGGTGGCCCACCTTCCGAGACTTGTTTACGGCCATTTACATTCAAAACTCGCGGCTCACCCCGGTAGAGCGGTTGTTCCACTTGTTGTCCAAAACAAGTGGTGACGCCCACGCTATTGTTTCCAAGGCTCCCCTTACCCATGAGGGGTTTGCCGTCGCTTGGCAAAGCCTCACAGACCGCTTTGAGAACCGGCGGCTACTGGTCAATAGCCAGTTGAAAATCCTTTTCAACCTCCAGGCTATTTCTCAAGAGTCCGGGGTCGCGCTGAAGGAGCTCCAAGCCACCATTCAGAGTTGTCTGACAGCCCTAGCAATGTCCGCCATCAATGTTGAGGCCTGGGACTGCCTTCTGGTGTTTATGATTTCGTCAAAGCTCCCCAAAGTCACACTTTCCATGTGGGAGCAATCCGTTCATAACAAGGCCGAAATTCCAACATGGAAGGAATTAGACAATTTCCTGACAGAGCGCCATCGCACTCTGGAAGCAATCGATGACGTCAGGCCTAGTAGCTCCGGGCAACTTCCGCCAAGGTCGGGAATTCCTATTGCCCCCGCTCGGAGGCTCAATTCACACGAGACTCGAGTGGTTCCGGGCCAAAAGGGCTGCGATCTCTGTTCGAGGGAGGACCACCCCATTCGCTTATGTCCGCGGTTTCTAAATATGGATGTAAATGGGCGCTTTGGCTACATTACAAGGAAGCAGTTATGTTTAAACTGTTTTGGCCGAGGGCACCAGCAGCGAGACTGCACGAGCGCCCGTACCTGTTTCACCTGCCACAGCCGACACCACACCCTCCTGCACCGCGGCCATCCGTTCGCCACCGCTCCAAGTCCTCCTATGCCGCCTACCGCTCCAAGTCCGCCTACGCCAGTAAACGGCTCAGAGGATCAGTCGAATGTGCAGGTGTGTTTCGCTTCCGGGTCGGGAGCAGTCATACTAGGCACGGCCCTGATCAACGTGTGCCATTTGGGGTGCACCGTCCAGGCACGAGCACTAATAGACTCAGGGTCCGAAGCGACCTTCATAACGGAACGACTGTTCAACCTCGTTAAGCCTCCCTTCAAAACGATTCAAGCCCAAGTTTCCGGCCTTAATCAAACCATTTCCGCGCAGTCTACTAAATTGTGCCATTTCTCCATTCGGTCGCCGTCAAGACCCGGGCTACAATTAGAGACTGCGGCTTACGTTCTTCCGCAGTTGGCAGGAAATCTGCCATCATATCCGATTTCGCGAGATCGTCTCAAGGGGCTGCCCAATATTACCCTGGCGGACCCCAACTTCTTTGAGAGCTCCCAAGTCGATGTGTTAATAGGAGCTGACATTCTTCCGTCCATTCTCCTCGGTAATTCCAAGTCTAACATCTGCGGGTCGCTTCTCGGTCAGGAGACCATTTTCGGATGGGTGCTAACCGGCCCACTATCTCCAGTCAACCCCCGCAGCGTGTCTGTTTTTTCCGCACGAGTTGCCCGCAGCCTCGGTGACTCACTGGATCAGGGAGAGGTGCCCACACGGATCAGTTCGGAATCGGATTCCAAGATCATATTCAGCACAATGTCGCCACGCCCACGCAACGCCCAATCACTGGAGAGCAGATGTACTCGAGGTACACAATCCTACCGATGCCGAGTCTGCAATGGGATCCATCCATTGAAGAAGTGTCGGCGCTTCCTACGCCTTAGTGCCGAGGAGCGGCTCCTAGCGGCTCTCGCGAACCGCTATTGCTTGAGCTGCCTGGCCCACGAGCACTCCGACGGATCCTGTCGGCGTGGAGACGGCTGTAAGACGTGTGGTCAGGATCACCACACGCTGCTGCACCCCGTGACCAAGGAGCACCGGTCACCGCCCGCGGGAGACAGTACACGGAGTGTCTCGCTCTCTCGTCGGCCGTCATCAGCCAACTCCCGGCGCGGTTCGGGTGTTTCTCGCCCTGCGTTCGCCATTTTCCGGCATTCCCAAACCGATCCACGGCCGCCGACTTCCCGGCACTCTTCAATAACTCCTCGGCATTCTTTCGCCACTGGCCGGCAGCCGTCAAGTGCTCCCCTGCTTTCGTCCGCCACTCATCGGGTGCCGTCCACCGCTCTTCCGCTCGCGTCATCCGCGCCTAGGCAACTTTCCGCCTCTCCCCGAGGGCCACCGCAGGACGCGGTCGCTGCGCCCACCCTAGCGTCGCTGCTGAACCGGAACAGCGTCAACATCGGGACCCGGATTTTCGACACGGGGGCCTTCATCGACCCGTGTACGCCCTCTAGCTGCAGTGACGCATAGCTAGCGACGAGGGATTTGTTGCAACCCGAGCGATTGCAAGGGGGGGGAGAATGTTTAGGTGAGGGGCCGTTGTGCCGCTCAGCTGAAGAGCGCATCCGCGCTGAAGAGCGCACCCGCGCTAAAGAGCGCACCCGCGCTAAAGAGCGCACCCGCGCTAAAGAGCGCACCCGCGCTGAAGAGCGCATCCACACTCGCCCCTCTGTGCCCTCTCTCTCGCTCGTTGGTTGTCGTCGATCGTCTTTTTGTACTAGTTTTAAGTAAGTTATCGCATGTAAGCAGCACAATAAAGCTGACCGCGTTAAATTCACCGAAAGACGCCCCCGACTTTTTACTTCATAATTTAAACTTTTCTGGAATCTTTGGCGGCAGCAGCGCCCCCCTACAAAACAGGCAGCATTTGTCCGCCATTCGATACGTCTCTAATCTTATGACGGATCGTGACCAACTCGTAGCGGTGGGCGACTTTAATATCCCAGAATTAAAGTGGTCCAACGTTGACAACTCACCATCTTTGTCACTTATAACTTACCATGACTTCACCGCGGGCATGTTTGACATGTCCCTAGGTCAGATTAACCATGTTAGAAATTCGCTAGGTCGGCTTTTAGACTTATGTTTTGTATCTGATCCTGACGGTACTGCTCTCTCCAGAGCTTTTCCCCTTTCAACCCCAGAGTGGATCCCCTCTATCACCCCACGCTGGAGGTCTCAATCAAAACCACTCCTGGTATCGATCAGATGTCTCCGAGCGTGGTAAATAAGATTCGCTGTTTCCGTAAAGCTGATTTTCAGAAACTTAATAGCCTTATCGAGACTTTTGACTGGTCTGATATTCTGGCGTGCACTGATCTTAATGTCACTTTAGAAAAATTTTATTTTACTTTAAATAAATTTTTTGACTCATGTGTGCCTTGGAAATATCCGTCCGCTTCAACAAATCCTCCTTGGTTTACAAGGTGCCTTACTAACTTAAAAAATAAAAAAAATAAGCTTTTACTTAAATATAAAAAAACCTGCAGTAGTGTTGATTTCTCAAGATACCTACTAGCTCGGTCGAATTTTACCGTGCATAACGCTGAATGTTATAGGAATTATATTGACCGCTGCCGGATACAATTTACTCAGGATCCAAAGCAGTTTTATAATTTTGTAAACACTAAGCGTAAACACGTATCTTTTTCACCCCTGCTTACGTTTGAAAATTCTTCTGCGACTTCGGATCAGGCCATTGCCGATCTATTCGTAGAATTTTTTCAAACAACTTATTCTCCTCCTAAATTGACTGATCAGCCTTACGCATATAACATTCAAGCAGCAAATCTTATTTTCTGTCCGTTTTTTTCTGAGAACAACTTATTATCTGGTCTTTTAAGGGTAAAACCCATTTATTCGCCAGGCCCCGACGGAGTACCAGGCTGTGTGCTAAAATACTGCGCCAGGGCTCTGTGCAAACCTCTTCTAAGACTTTTCAACTTATCTTTGAAAACCTCGATTTTTCCCCTTAAGTGGAAGGAATCATTTATAATTCCTCTACATAAAAAAGGGAAAAAGTCCGAGGCTGCCAACTACAGAGCCATCTCTAAGTTGTCGGCAATTCCAAAGTTATTTGAAAAATTAATTACCCCTCATTTGCAACACCTTTGCTCTTCGATTATCACTCCTTGTCAGCATGGCTTTATTAAGCGTCGCTCCACCACCACAAACTTATTGGAGTTGACATCCTTTGTCATAGATGGCTTTTGTAAGGGATATCAAACCGATGTAATTTACACAGACTTAAGCAAAGCATTCGATTCAGTTAATCACTCACTCTTGTTGAGTAAACTGAACATGCTGGGTTTTCCTAAAGCCCTCTTAACGTGGATCTCCAGCTACCTAGATGGAAGGACACAAAGAGTCTTATTTAAAAACATACAGTCCAGTCTGGCCCGTACTACATCCGGCGTCCCTCAAGGAAGTCATCTTGGCCCGTTATTATTTACGCTTTTTATAAACGACTTGCCCCCTGCTTTAACGAACTCTCTAGTTCTTATATATGCAGATGATGTAAAGCTTTGTCTTCAGTACAAATCCATCTCTGCCCAATGCAGTCTTCAGTCTGACCTTGATAACTTTCAAAAATGGTGCTTAGCTAATGATCTAATACTAAATGGATCTAAATGCAAACATATGTCTTTTTATCGTTCTTGCCCTCTGCAAGCTACTTATTCTATTAATGGGATTGCCTTAGAAAAATTGACCCAGGTTAATGATCTCGGCATCCTATTAGACATCAAACTTAAATTTGCCGACATATTTCCTTAATGGTTAATAAGGCTAAAGGAGTCCTTGGTTTTATCAAAAGGTGGTCAAAAGAATTTAATGACCCCTATATAACCAAAACACTATTCATTTCTTTGGTCCGTCCTATACTGGAGTACGGTTCATGTGTCTGGAGTCCTCAATATGGAGTACATCAGGACCGCATAGAATCCGTACAAAAGAATTTCCTAACTTTTTCACTTAGAGGTCTAAACTGGGATGCAAATCTTCACCTTCCATCTTATAATAGTAGACTCTTACTCATAAACTTACCTAGCTTAACAAATCGTAGGACAATGCTCGGTGTAGTCTTTCTGCATAACCTTATTAACGGGGATGTAGATAGCCAGCATTTACTAACACGCTTAAAATTTAACATTCCTAATAGAAGGACTCGAAACTTTAGTCCTCTGTTCCTTAGCCGTTGTAGTTCGACATATGCACTGCATGACCCTTTTAGGGTATTATGTTCGAACTACAATGGTCTCTACGCCATAACATCTCTTTCCTGTCCCTCAAACTTAAAATATAGAATTTTAAATTTCCTTACTAACTCCTCCTAGCTTAATAATAAAACAAGAAAGGAAAGCTAACTTCGGGCGGAGCCGAAGTTGATATACCCTTGCAGCTAAAACAGGATATATATCGCTAAAATCGGATATAGTTGACCGATTCTTATGGGAATATCATAATATAAGCAATAAATTACAAGACAAAATCTAAAAAAAAGCCCAAACTTCTATCTTGATGAACCCCAAAGTTGGTATTTTTACCAAATACCATTTCCGATCGTTCAGTTATATGGCAGCTATAAGATATAGTCGGCCGATCCATATGAAACTTTATAAGTCGTATTATTTTTCCAAAAATAGAATTCATAGAAAATCCCAACTTTCTAGCTCGAAAAACACTGAAGTTATGCCATTTCCGATCAATCAGTTATATGGCAGATATAGGATATAGTCGGCTGATCCTTATAAAATTTGGCATGTTGTATTATTTTGCCAAAAATAGCAATCGTACCAAATCCGAATTCTCTAGCTTTCAAAATACCGAAGTTATAGCATTTCCGATCAATCAGTTATATGGCAGCTATAAGATATAGTCGGCCGATCCTTATGAAATTTGGTAGGTCGTATTATTTTGCCAAAAATAGCATTCGTACAAAATCTGAACTCTGTAACTCTAAAAACACCAAAGTTATACCATTTCCGATCAATCAGTTATATGGCAGCTATAAGATATAGTCGGCCGATCCCGGCCGTTCCGACTTATATACTGCGTGCAAAGGAAAGAAGGGTGTGTGCAAAGTTTCAAGACGATAGCTTTAAAACTGAGAGACTAGTTTGCGTAGAAACAGACAGACGGACAGACAGACGGACAGACGGACATGCTTATATCAACTCAGGAGGTGATCCTGATCAAGAATATATATACTTTATAGGGTCGGAGATGTCTCCTTCACAGCGTTGCACACTTTTGACCAAAATTATAATACCCTCTGCAAGGGTATAAAAATAGCTTAATATATTCTAACAAATCGTTTATTGAGCGCCCCTCGGTCGTCTGGGCCTCTAAGCTTTATGATGAATACAGGAATGCTAGCTGATGCTCTTATTGATGCACAAGCCATTTCCAAATTCTGAAAGACCGTTAAAAAAAAAAAATATTGTATTCTATATCGCAAACATCGGATAAAGTTGGCGGATCCTTCTGAGAATATCATAAATTTTATTACAATTAAAAATATTAAAAAAAGCCCCAAGCTTCTATCTTCAAAAAACAAAAGTTGGTATTTTTGCCAAATACGATTTCCCATCGTCCAGTTATATAACAGCTATAAGATATAGTCGGCAGATCGTTATGAAATAGGTCGGATTAACTCAAAAAAATACAATCTTTGCGACTTATCAGCTTTCAATCTTCAAAAACACGAAAGTTGGGGCTTTACCGATCTTTCAGTTATATGGCAGCTATAGAATATAGTCGGCCTATTCTTATAAAATTTTGAAGGTCGTATTATTTTATCAAAAATAGCACTCATGCAAAATCCTCTCTAACTCAAAAAACATCGAAGTTATAGCATTTCCGATAAATCAGTTATATAGCAGCTATAGGATATAGTCGGCCGATCTTGGGCGTTCCGACATAAATACTGCGTGCAAAGAAGAGTGTGTGCAAATTTTCAAGTCGATAGCTTTTAAACTGAGAGACTAGTTCACGTAGAAAAAGACAGACGGACAGACAGACAGACGGACATGCTCATATCAACTCAGGAGGTGATTCTGATCAAGAATATATATACTTTATAGGGTCGGAGATGTCTCCTTCACTGCGTTGCACACTTTTGACAAAAATTATAATACCCTCAACACGTGTATAAAAACGGGTACTACAAACATTACTGATTTTAAACATAAATTATGAATAGAACATCTACTCACAGGTCACACAACATTTATTTCCGCTAACTACATACCTTTAACTTTAAGAAAAAGCTAAAATTGATTTCGAACAGACAAAATCTCAAAAAGTTTCGCAAATATAAAAAAACGTCGATCAAGCCAAATTCAACACCTTAAAATTGTATATGTACCTTATGTTAGCTTTAAGAGCTTAAAGCTGATCTCGTTGATCAAGTTTATAGGTTTTAGTATTCTTTTACCGATATTTAATTATTTGACTTTTGGTAGGAAACAAAATTTTAATGAATTTTAAAAGATGAAAATTTGCTTAATCTGACGCTTGAATAGCCAAATGCTGCTGTGCGGCAGTTCGCACATACTTACTTTCCACACGCAAGTGCATTCGCCCACGTATAGACTTCATACATACATATGTTCCACAACGCAAGTGCATTCGCTCGCACATAACTTCATACATATATACGTTCCACAATTCCGCTACGGTTCTGAGCGCATAGTAGGACAGATCGTGTTCGCCGCGAGCAAATAAATTTTGAGCGATACCATTTTGGCGCCGGAATTACTTACCTCGGGTTGGTCGGAACTTTATATAATCAATTATGAACTCCAGCGGCGCAGTCACAGGAGCACCCACTCCAACCCGTAGTGCTATTTTAATGTGCAAACCCTGGGTATTTTCGAAGATTTACAGAGGATCCAAGGAGCTCTTCATTCTGGTTCCAAGGTGAATGATGCCATGCTTTACGTGCGACATGGACATGGAGTCGCCATGTTCAGCGACTTCAAGGCCATGCACGGGGAGCTTGCGGATTTGGACATTTCGCAGATTAGTAGTGACCGAAATTGAGCACAAGACGACCCTTCGCTGTTCTCGAATTGCTGCCCACTCCACTCTTGCCAACGGAATGTCCACCATGCACGCTGACCCGGTGTTAACTCAAAGTTTTCAAGCGTTGCCTCCTCTGCCTCTCCTTACCTTCAGCGGTGTTCAAGTCCTCAAGTTCAGACGCCATCCCTACTTGGGAGTCGATGGCCGAGTTTTTGGAGAAGCGATGTAGGACACTGGAGGCTATGGACGTGGCGATGGCTGCATACGACCCGAACGCTCAGGTGGGAAGGCGTCGAGGTGTAAATAACAGTAGATCATCTTTTATTGTTACTAATTCGATTCCCTCTGCCTGAACTTTACGCGGTGAATGGTCCCATGTCTGCATGCCCCCGCTGCCTGTCAATGCCCCCTGAGATCCGCCTTGGTGAGGCCAGGCGACTCGGGCTTTGTCTGAAGTGTCACCAAACGGGCCATCACATGCGTGAGTGCCTTGCTGCTAATTGTCACAGTTGTGGAAGGAGGCTTCAAAGCCCGCTGCATTTTCTGGAATCGCAGTCTTCTCGCTGCCAGACTTTGGTTGGTCCTCCCACGTCAGCCATAGCCGAATACACCGAGCCTATAGCCTCTTCGCCGTCCACTGCTAATTCACTAGTTGTCAAGGTCACAGCGGTGATAAATCTTTGCTTGCTAGAGCGAAAATTCTTGTTCGAGCCAAAAATCCATGCCGATTCTGGATCGCAGGTGCACGTGATCACTTCCCGGTTGGCTAGTTCCCACATAGTAGATCGTCGCTGTTATATAACGTTGCTGTGCAAGGAACTCTCGTGAATTCTGGATCACAGATCCACGGGATTACATTCCGACAGGGTAGTCAGTTGCAGCATCGGAGATGCACATCTTTAATGGCGGTGTGCAAAATTGGCGATACCGGCTGTCGATCCGTCGATTCTCAGTTGATGTGCTTTTACCATCTCACTGATCTAAATATTTTTTTTTTCGGGGTCTTTCAGACTTGAGGGAACGGCTCGTGGACCAATTAGTGCACCAACTAGCATTCCTGAATTCATCACGAAGCTTATAAATTGTATTCTGTTGGAGCGAACCTTACATACCGGATTCCAAATGATTGAGGTATATTCCAGCCTTGACCGAAGAAATGTAGTGTAGATGCTGAGGCTGGAGTATGGAGTTTTAAATTTTTTAACGTGCCTGTTCACGTAGCCTATCACAGCGGACGCTTTAGGTAATATAAAGTTTAAGGTACCAAAAAAAAATTGATATTTTCTGTTAAATAAGAAACCAACATCTTACACCCCTTCTTTATCTGTAAGAATATAATTTCCGATAGAATAAGCTTACTATAGCGGGTAAATAAACAGTGAGATAAGTTTGATGGGAGAAAAGGGAGCTTCCTTGTGCAAGATCAGAGTTGTTTCTCATAATCGAATGATAGATACTAATTGCACTATTTGGAGAGATATATAATATTATACTTTACAATGATGACAAACGGGTCATGGATGCCCTGAACTCAAACGGGAAGCTGATCCAGCAGAGGGTCGGTCACCGAAAGGTGACCGGAAGGTGACGTAGTGACATAGCCTGAAGAGATTGACGTATAGCGATGATCACCCACCTCCTCAAACACAATAGTTGGGTTCAAGTTGGGTACAAAATGGGTTCAAAAAACTTCGAGGAGCTAAAGGTGTTATTGAGCCAGGTTTCGTAACGTTTCAAATATCAGGCAGAAGATTTCAGGAATATCATCCGTCACTCATGGTCTTCATTCCCAACATATTTGGGAATATAACTTTTAAGCTCTTATGGGAGAATGAGGATAAATTATAGCTCCGGCTCTACTGGGAATCGGATGGCTAGGCGGTAATGACAAACTTCTGGTACTGCATGGGGAGGCATATCCGATACGCATAGCTTGCAAGATAGCCGACGAGGAAACGTAGATCTTTTCATTAGAATGAACAGTAGTCCTGCGAGTGTCCAGTTGCAATGCAAATCCAGTGCAAGGTACATAGAGCATAAAACATAGAGCATTCATAATGAGGAATATCCACCCGCGGCAAGGATCCACTCTACGTCAAAAAAGTTAATAAACATCTTCATTTGGGGAAAAGAGAGCACGAACGGGTCATTCAGAATCACCCATAAGAATGGGTGATGGCGCTGCCAAAGTCTCGATGACCATTCTCTGGGTTATGCTGGACATCCACAAGTGAAGATAACATGTAAACAACTCGCCTTGGGAACAGTTGTTGCTGTTGGAGCATATCAAAGAGCAATCGTGGTGATAAGTAGAGGTTTGAAGACAGGACTGTGGCTTCTTTGACAACCGCGTTTGTGGTAAAGGGAGAATAGCTTGGAGGTCAATAGCCTATGCACAAGCCTTCTGACTTTTACCGACACAAGCAAAAAGTCATCATTGATGACTTTAGGGAAATGTTGCTCCGGAACCCCCAGTTCAAAGTTAACAAACTTGAGGGCGTTGATGTCATTATTTACTTTGACCAGTCTATCACAGAGAAAGCACGAGCATCTGGGTGTTTACCCCACAATGCGCCTACTGGGGTTGTCTCACTTCTTTTTTGGGTCAGGAAAGATCGTTGCAACGGATTCCCCCTAGATTACATGACATGGTTACCAATTTCGTTGGCGTTGTTGTTAATAGCGTCCCGCAAATGAATGTACTCTTCCACGCGCAGCTTTAGTTGATTATATCGTAAGTATCATAGTCGTTCGCTCTCAATCTTCGCGAACATGTCGACCATGAATTCTTGACAAAGCTCACGACATCGTAGAATGACGTTGTCCAGGCCACGTCTAATCATTAATCGGTTCGCATAATAATCCTTTGAGCTAACGTTCTTGTTGGTTTCAGTTCCTGTAATATTTGTTCATAAAAATTAATTTAAACTTATTACGTTTAATAATTTAATTGTTTTGTTAAATGATTCATGATCAAATTCAAATGAACTGAAGATAATTTCTTCAACGAATCACAATTTCTCGTGCAGATGCAGATGTACAATCGCCAACAATGATTCCTGCAACATCATCAAGAACGGGTGCATTGAATCTACGAATATGATCTCCAGCTGGTGTTTTATCAGGATTCATGGCGTGATTATCGCTTTGTAATTGGTACATATGTGATTTGAATATTTTCAATAATCCATTGTGCTCGTTTAAGCTTGCTGACGATACGTCTGGCGTAAAATGAATCAATGTAATTTTTCAATCACAAATCAATCACAACGTGCATTACGCGATTGGCAAGTGCGCTTCCGGAATCCTCGCCGCCCATAAAGTACATTTGTAAGAATTTATGTGGTTTGTTTGGCATTGGCGGCAGTGAGCCCATTTTATGATAAACTTGGCCTCTGATTTTGAATGTAGAATTGTAATTTTGACCATTTGCATTAGTATTTCGAACTATTTCTGCTGCTCCGAACGATATTATTTGAAAGCATGAATTGAATGTTCGAATTGTCATTTTTTCTGCGTCTATTGACTGTAAAACAGTCACAGGAGCACCCACTCCAACCCGTAGTGCTATTTTAAAGTGCAAACCCTGGGTATTTTCGAAGATTTACAGAGGATCCAAGGAGCTCTTCATTCTGGTTCCAAGGTGAATGATGCCATGCTTTACGTGCGACATGGACATGGAGTCGCCATGTTCAGCGACTTCAAGGCCATGCACGGGGAGCTTGCCGATTTGGACATTTCGCAGATTAGTAGTGACCGAAATTGAGCACAAGACGACCCTTCGCTGTTCTCGAATTGCTGCCCACTCCACTCTTGCCAACGGAATGTCCACCATGCACGCTGACCCGGTGTTAACTCAAAGTTTTCAAGCGTTGCCTCCTCTGCCTCTCCTTACCTTCAGCGGTGTTCAAGTCCTCAAGTTCAGACGCCATCCCTACTTGGGAGTCGATGGCCGAGTTTTTGGAGAAGCGATGTAGGACACTGGAGGCTATGGACGTGGCGATGGCTGCATACGACCCGAACGCTCAGGTGGGAAGGCGTCGAGGTGTAAATAACAGTAGATCATCTTTTATTGTTACTAATTCGATTCCCTCTGCCTGAACTTTACGCGGTGAATGGTCCCATGTCTGCATGCCCCCGCTGCCTGTCAATGCCCCCTGAGATCCGCCTTGGTGAGGCCAGGCGACTCGGGCTTTGTCTGAAGTGTCACCAAACGGGCCATCACATGCGTGAGTGCCTTGCTGCTAATTGTCACAGTTGTGGAAGGAGGCTTCAAAGCCCGCTGCATTTTCTGGAATCGCAGTCTTCTCGCTGCCAGACTTTGGTTGGTCCTCCCACGTCAGCCATAGCCGAATACACCGAGCCTATAGCCTCTTCGCCGTCCACTGCTAATTCACTAGTTGTCAAGGTCACAGCGGTGATAAATCTTTGCTTGCTAGAGCGAAAATTCTTGTTCGAGCCAAAAATCCATGCCGATTCTGGATCGCAGGTGCACGTGATCACTTCCCGGTTGGCTAGTTCCCACATAGTAGATCGTCGCTGTTATATAGCGTTGCTGTGCAAGGAACTCTTGTGAATTCTGGATCACAGATCCACGGGATTACATTCCGACAGGGTAGTCAGTTGCAGCATCGGAGATGCACATCTTTAATGGCGGTGTGCAAAATTGGCGATACCGGCTGTCGATCCGTCGATTCTCAGTTGATGTGCTTTTACCATCTCACTGATCTAAATATTTTTTTTTTCGGGGTCTTTCAGACTTGAGGGAACGGCTCGTGGACCAATTAGTGCACCAACTAGCATTCCTGAATTCATCACGAAGCTTATAAATTGTATTCTGTTGGAGCGAACCTTACATACCGGATTCCAAATGATTGAGGTATATTCCAGCCTTGACCGAAGAAATGTAGTGTAGATGCTGAGGCTGGAGTATGGAGTTTTAAATTTTTTAACGTGCCTGTTCACGTAGCCTATCACAGCGGACGCTTTAGGTAATATAAAGTTTAAGGTACCAAAAAAAATTGATATTTTCTGTTAAATAAGAAACCAACATCTTACACCCCTTCTTTATCTGTAAGAATATAATTTCCGATAGAATAAGCTTACTATAGCGGGTAAATAAACAGTGAGATAAGTTTGATGGGAGAAAAGGGAGCTTCCTTGTGCAAGATCAGAGTTGTTTCTCATAATCGAATGATAGATACTAATTGCACTATTTGGAGAGATATATAATATTATACTTTACAATGATGACAAACGGGTCATGGATGCCCTGAACTCAAACGGGAAGCTGATCCAGCAGAGGGTCGGTCACCGAAAGGTGACCGGAAGGTGACGTAGTGACATAGCCTGAAGAGATTGACGTATAGCGATGATCACCCACCTCCTCAAACACAATAGTTGGGTTCAAGTTGGGTACAAAATGGGTTCAAAAAACTTCGAGGAGCTAAAGGTGTTATTGAGCCAGGTTTCGTAACGTTTCAAATATCAGGCAGAAGATTTCAGGAATATCATCCGTCACTCATGGTCCTCATTCCCAACATATTTGCGAATATAACTTTTAAGCTCTTATGGGAGAATGAGGATAAATTATAGCTCCGGCTCTACTGGGAATCGGATGGCTAGGCGGTAATGACAAACTTCTGGTACTGCATGGGGAGGCATATCCGATACGCATAGCTTGCAAGATAGCCGACGAGGAAACGTAGATCTTTTCATTAGAATGAACAGTAGTCCTGCGAGTGTCCAGTTGCAATGCAAATCCAGTGCAAGGTACATAGAGCATAAAACATAGAGCATTCATAATGAGGAATATCCACCCGCGGCAAGGATCCACTCTACGTCAAAAAGTTAATAAACATCTTCATTTGGGGAAAAGAGAGCACGAACGGGTCATTCAGAATCACCCATAAGAATGGGTGATGGCGCTGCCAAAGTCTCGATGACCATTCTCTGGGTTATGCTGGACATCCACAAGTGAAGATAACATGTAAACAACTCGCCTTGGGAACAGTTGTTGCTGTTGGAGCATATCAAAGAGCAATCGTGGTGATAAGTAGAGGTTTGAAGACAGGACTGTGGCTTCTTTGACAACCGCGTTTGTGGTAAAGGGAGAATAGCTTGGAGGTCAATAGCCTATGCACAAGCCTTCTGACTTTTACCGACACAAGCAAAAAGTCATCATTGATGACTTTAGGGAAATGTTGCTCCGGAACCCCCAGTTCAAAGTTAACAAACTTGAGGGCGTTGATGTCATTATTTACTTTGACCAGTCTATCACAGAGAAAGCACGAGCATCTGGGTGTTTACCCCACAATGCGCCTACTGGGGTTGTCTCACTTCTTTTTGGGTCAGGAAAGATCGTTGCAACGGATTCCCCCTAGATTACATGACATGGTTACCAATTTCGTTGGCGTTGTTGTTAATAGCGTCCCGCAAATGAATGTACTCTTCCACGCGCAGCTTTAGTTGATTATATCGTAAGTATCATAGTCGTTCGCTCTCAATCTTCGCGTACATGTCGACCATGAATTCTTGACAAAGCTCACGACATCGTAGAATGACGTTATCCAGGCCACGTCTAATCATTAATCGGTTCGCATAATAATCCTTTGAGCTAACGTTCTTGTTGGTTTCAGTTCCTGTAATATTTGTTCATAAAAATTAATTTAAACTTATTACGTTTAATAATTTAATTGTTTTGTTAAATGATTCATGATCAAATTCAAATGAACTGAAGATAATTTCTTCAACGAATCACAATTTCTCGTGCAGATGCAGATGTACAATCGCCAACAATGATTCCTGCAACACCATCAAGAACGGGTGCATTGAATCTACGAATATGATCTCCAGCTGGTGTTTTATCAGGATTCATGGCGTGATTATCGCTTTGTAATTGGTACATATGTGATTTGAATATTTTCAATAATCCATTGTGCTCGTTTAAGCTTGCTGACGATACGTCTGGCGTAAAATGAATCAATGTAATTTTTCAATCACAAATCAATCACAACGTGCATTACGCGATTGGCAAGTGCGCTTCCGGAATCCTCGCCGCCCATAAAGTACATTTGTAAGAATTTATGTGGTTTGTTTGGCATTGGCGGCAGTGAGCCCATTTTATGATAAACTTGGCCTCTGATTTTGAATGTAGAATTGTAATTTTGACCATTTGCATTAGTATTTCGAACTATTTCTGCTGCTCCGAACGATATTATTTGAAAGCATGAATTGAATGTTCGAATTGTCATTTTTTCTGCGTCTATTGACTGTAAAACGGCGTGATTGTCGTTGTTCTAATCTTTTGACTTAATTGCGTTCAGCTCGTGTATCTTCTGGCTCTTTTTGATGCCTTTGCGCTATTCTAATACGTACATCAGTATTTTGTTGCTGGATTTGTTCTTCGGCTCTTTCGGATCTTCTATTTCGCATGTTTTTACTTGTATCACGGCTCAAATGACCCCCTTGGCGTTTTCTTGGCATTGCTGACTGTACAAAACACTCATAAATAGAATTAATGTATTTACTTAATGATGAAGGATTTTTTAAGTACCTTTACTTATTCATATATTTACCTATAACCTATAATTTATAAAAAATTATTTTTTTATAAATCTCTCGAACTCCGCTCCGGATCCTCGCTGCTCCTCCTGGGTGAATAAATCTTTTCACAAGTGGCAACCACACAAACACGCCCATACATAGAATTCTCTCGTAAGAACACTTACATTTGCAGTCGTTTTACAGTGTTAACAGGGTCGGTGTAAAAGTAGAGGCCAGCCAGAGAAATTTCGAACCCGTGGTATAGGGTTTTTGGCTAATGGCTAATGAATTTATTTTTGGAGACGTATTTTATTTTTGGCATAAAAGTTTTGCATTATTTCGGCTTAAGTCTAAATGTAAGTTTTAGCTTGTTCTATTCTGAATCCATATCAGTGTGTCTCATTCAGCATTTTTTCCTACTACTTCAGCAATTCACATGTTTCTCAGGCGAAGGGGTGGCTAAAAATTCTTTGTTGACCAACTTACGAGATTTTTGTTCAATATGGATCAAGTTTTCAGGACATATGAAAAATTTTACAATTATTGTGTGCGCATAAAAAAATTCCCCTATTTAAAAGTTGGTAGAAAATGATTTTTTTTAAGCTAAGCTAATACTAAGCTTAGAATAATTTGACGGCAACAGAAACGCGAGTTGTTTTTTTTTTGTTGTGGGCGGCGGGGGTGTTTATGTAAACATTTAGGCATGTGCCCACTTTTTTTTGGTAGCGTTATATGGCCCAAAGCAACATCTTAAAAAAAAAACGCATTCAAAAAACTCTTTAAATTCACTTGTAATATTGAATGCCAGAAAAAGTGGTCAAACTAATAGTCCAGTGGTCGGATCTTAATACATTGCCTTATGATTTTAATGCAGTGGTCGGTACATCAATACATTGATATGATTTAATGCAGTAGTATTAACAACGAATAGAAGAATACGTACGATTATACTATGTATGTATGCCGCAGAGCTCGAGCAGAAAAAATTTCCTATGAAATTTCCATTATCAGATCCTTGTGAGAAAATTATCAGAAACTGCGAAATGTAGCCAAGATGACGAAGTTGCCTTGGTGACGCTGCCTAAAATTATAGACGAGAGGACTATGATTCGTTTGAATAAGAAATGGTCGATCCTTCATGCAATGTTGGAGGTATATTATGGCTTCATAAATTGAGAGTAATTCTCGATGTTTTTTATTTATATTTTATATATATTCTATACATGTATATTTTATATTTTAATATTTTATGATAGTTTATATTTTTTCGGTGTTTAGTTTTTTTTCGATTCCAAACATCGACTTTTGAAATGTCGCATTCCGCAGTTGAAAATCAAAATTTCACCAACATAATTTTTTCCGGTATATCTTTACT
The DNA here is from genome assembly GCA_018153035.1 of Drosophila pseudoananassae pseudoananassae. Taxonomy (NCBI): domain Eukaryota; kingdom Metazoa; phylum Arthropoda; class Insecta; order Diptera; family Drosophilidae; genus Drosophila; species Drosophila pseudoananassae. The sequence goes on along the minus strand of JAECXR010000022.1, from coordinate 726,323 downwards.
ATATATTTTATCTTTACTGTATATCTTTAACCAAAGATTATAAAGTACATAGATGGGACATCAGGGCCCAAAACGGTCAACTTTTTCGTCGAGCTTGTTGATGAGGGGGAACGCACATATGTACATACGATTCTATTTTTAGAACTCGTTACATGCCCTTCAGTACCAAAATTCCTTACCCCGACGTTTCCTGGCGACATTGTCGAAAAACAAAAACAAATTGCATGGGCTTCGTTTACTCAAGTCCGAAACGAAAAGGGAAACGAAACTTCTACCTGCTTTTGGTTTTCGACGATGATTCTCGAAGCTTCTACGTCATATTTTCGATGCAGTGGCACGCGACAGAGAGACAATTAGAGAGATGTAGATGGAGGGAAGGGAGAGAAAAAAAATCTGTGCCGAAAACCAAATGAATGGAAGCGACGTCAGAATACCCTTTTTAAAATATGTTGAAATATTTTTATATATTTAAGATTATATTTAATAAATTTTTCTTATCTAATCATACGGTATATTGAAATGTATTAATAATTTGCAAAGCCAATATGTTCATGTTTGATTATTAGCCTTGTGCGATTCTAATTACAAGGCATTGCTTTGGTCGACTGTACCCTGTACGCGCCAGAATTTTCGGTTGTCAATTTTGGGTTTCGTCTTGCCTCTCCCCTTCTCTTTGCATTTGATGTTCAAGTTGCATATGAATTACACGCGTTTGTTTGTTGCATTTGAAGTTAAATTTTTTAAAAAACATTTAAGTGACCTGGTGATAATAACTAATTCTGGTAAGTAGTGCATAGTACTTGTTGAGAAACGGAATCTATTCTGGCGACGTTGCCAATATTCAAGGTGACTAATATTCATGTTGCTGAAAAGCTGAGCAACATGCATCTACTTAACATATGTATACCAAGTTACCATGGCAACGCAGATCGACGCGTCGTCATTTCTTATGTATTAGTTTTTCTTTCTTTCTTTTCTTTATACGCATTATGGCGCTGCGTCGCATTTAGTTTTTAAGTCAGTTATTCTTTAGCCGTAAAACCCGTGAACACGCAGCATACATACAGTCCACTTCAATAAAATATTTTGGGAAATCAACAACGCATTACATTTCTCATCAATACTTTATGGGGTCGAAGATGTCTCCTTCACTGCGTTGCACACTTTTGACCAAAATTATAATACCCTCTGCAAGGGTATAAAAATATGGGGAAAGAAACAAGTTAAACCAAGCATATGACTCATATGCTGAGCTATTTCATGATACCAACATTAGTTTCTATAAAGAAATCATGAACTCAGAGTTAAATACATAAAGAATACTAATAACGATAATAATACTGGGAAATTTCATATAATTTAAGAACTCTAGATTTAATTCTATCACAATTATTGCCAACAAGATCCAAGAGAGGTATTTATGCATTGGGAACTGTATTAAAATGGTTAGCTGATACACCGGACCATGATGATGTAGTAACAATTGAATAAAAAATAAAATAAATATAAAATTAATTAAAATAAAACAAAATTAATGAATTAATTGGGAACAACAACAAGCAACAAATAATAAATTCCAAATTGTTTGATAAAATTAAAATAATGTCCAAAAATTTTAAATCAGTTTTTACAAGCCAAGAGTTACCTCTAAGAAAACACCGTTTACATTTAATTACTTATGATCTACAAAATTTAATTGATAAAATTACATTGGCTGAGATGGAAATTTTTAACACCAAAATATTAAATAAAGACGATATTCAAGAAATATATAAACATGAATTAAAACCCATAGTAATCACGGATTTATTGGACATCCCTGAATTCAAAATTGCTTTGCACAAAGAATTATGTGTAATCTATTTAAAATATCCCATTATAAAAAATAGATGCGATACATTAATCAAATTTATTCAAATTAATCAAACCAAAATACCATTAACATTAATAGTAATCACATTAATTTCAATATAAATAATTTTGTTATTAATTTCTAAATTAAGAAAATGTTGTACAACCATTAAACCTCGGCTTGAAAATATTTTAAAAACAAATGATTTGTCCGATCAAGAAATCCTGCATTAAGAAAAATCGTTGGAGAATTAGCAGCTCAATTGAACTTCATGACTGCACCATCCTTTGAATCGGGACGCTTCAATTGAGAAGGGGGTGTGTTATCCAACCCATATATCGCCTCAGCAAATAGGCAATGTAAATATTATTGGCCAAACGCAGTAGCCCCTGCTGAATGCGTCATGCCATTTCTTATCTTGTCTCCAAATTTCTCCTCACTCGTTTCTGGGGATCCCCAAACGATTATCCAGACTAAACATCAAGCTCTACTTGTAAAAGTTAATAATAAATTATTTGTGTGTTATTTATTGATCATTTGTTTCGCACAAGCCCGTTAGGGTTAGTGTTACTGACAAGGATAAAATAGATATTTGTGTGTGGGTTTTACAAATAATATTTATTGATCATTTGTTTCGCACAAGCCCGTTAGGGTTAGTGTTACTGACAAAGATAAAATATATCGCGAGCTAAGGCTGCGGAGTTCTACTTAAGACTAAACTAAAATACTACCCGGGCTGTACTTCGAAGCCTTCGTTGGGCTGCGGCGCAGTTGCCCAATTGCAGTGTCAGCATTCCGTATCCGGCCAGCAACGATCACATGTTGCGCAAGTGCCCGAGCCGGTCCGCGGACAGTTGCCCTCGGAATGCGTAGTCAGCACCTCTTTCGTTACGCGTGCGGGCCACCGGATCCGGTGTGCAATTTGGCACTTTTCCTAAATTCTGTCTGCGCGTGTTAACTCCTCCCTCCTTTAAATGGTCGTCGTCCCGGGGACCCACTTGTTCTACGTCCCTCGATTTGTCCCTCGATTTCTTGCGGCGATTGGTCTTCAGGTGGTATTTGCCAATCCACAGGATTGCGCATAGAGAAAGGGCAGCCAGTAGAATAAGGCAAATGTTGAGACGGGTTCCCGATGACAGTCTTTCTCTGAGGGCCCCGATATGGTGTAGGTTACTTAGGCTGAGTTCATGGAGAAACGGGAGGCTGAGCCGGTTATGGTGAGCGGTGACGTTTACTACTGTCATAGCCGACACAGCAGGTTTTTTCAGTGAGCTCCCCAGCTGGTTTATGAACCAGGTTCCGTTGAGCGCTACTTTGTCAGAGTACGCTAACAGGTAGGTTCCGGATACCTTTTGTTCCCGGCCTTGGTCGTCAGTCACCGTTACATTGGCATCGTTGATGCTTAGGGTTCCGTGGTCCACAATGGTGATTGGATCTAGATGACCCGGGAGCGTGGAGCAGTGCGCGATGGCCCCAGAAGCTATCTGCTGAGCACATGTGCCGTTTTTTAGTTCCTTGCAGAATGCGGCACCCACCGTTGTCTTGCAGTCACCGATATTGAGGTTCTGTGTTGGGCATTCGGCAACTAAATTTCCGCTCTCGAAGTTCAGGATTCTATTATGGCGTTGAACCGGGTAGACCGTTATTCTCTTACATACGAGCTTAGGATTAGGAAATTTAATGAGAAAGTGCAAAATGTCAGAATTTTGAAAAACACTTATGCTAGATACTTCTAGTAATTCTACCAAACTAATATTAATATTAATAGGCTGTTTGTCTCTGAATTCGCTTACGTCGGCACCATCTAGAATAGCTGGGCTTACAATATTTAATTTTGCTAGGGTTAGGCCCATAAGGATATTTTCTAGATCTGTAATGATGATTCTATTCTTTGCTAAGATGATTTCTAACAAGTGTGTTTCTTTATTTGTTTCATATTTCTGAATCTGATTCATTGCGTTAGCGAGCTCATTTAGACGTTCTTGAAATTTTATGTTTAATTCTGTTTGACCCTCGTCTGCCCTCATTATCCGGTTCTGATTAAATCTTACCTGCTCCCAATCATTAAAGTCAGGCGTACCTGCAATAACCTTGAGAGCCGTACCGATTAAATTAATACTTCTAGTAGCCCTGTGATGGAACTTAAGGGTGGTCACCAACTTGCGAATATGTCTAAGGTCCGTTTCAATAACTGGTGTTCTGTGGTCGTCTGTGAATGTCTTTGTCATTGCTTCTGTCTGGTCTGCGTAGTCCTCGTAGGTCGTCATGTTCGTTGCGTGTTGTAGGTATCCGTAATTCTCCCAGATTACAATGTCATTGTCTTCTACCGGGATATAGTCCGCGTTCGTGTAATCGTTTAGTTTTAATGTCGCGTCCGTCCTGATAGCCGTTAGTATGAAAATTAAAAAATATTTTTGTAACCTAATCTTGTGATTGCGCGGGAAATACGGCCATCTTTAAAGATTTTTTTAAGCCGGATACGAACGCATGCAGGGCGTCGTTCCTGAATTTTTGGTTCAGAACGGCTGCTGCGTTAGCGTCGTGGGTCATAATAATTTTATTTGTTAAAAGCGTTAGCTTTCGTTCTACTTCGTCGTAGTATTTAAGTAAGGGTAAATCTCCTTGCCTTAGTAAACTTAATTCTTGTTGAATTACGTGTGTCGGAGTTTTATCCGCATACGTGAAATCTAAACGTGCCAGTATGGCATGGAAATTTAACACTGTATTATATGAAGACAATGCAGCGGACGCTGGTCCTCTTACTTTGTTTCTGAGGATTGCGACTGCTTGATAGAATCGACTGCTGCCCTCGTAAGGCTCGAATACCCTGTATGCTGCTGTGGCGGCCTGCCTCCAGGAGACGTAACTCTCCTGTTTCCCTTCAAATTCTGGGACAGATTTTACTATATCTAGCGGTTCGGAACATTCTATTCCTGGTTCAATTTTGATCTCCTGATACGTTTTAATTTCCGGGGTTTTGATTTTTAATGAGTTTATTTCTGCCATCAATGTGGCTACCTTCTCATCAAATTCTCGTTGTTGCCTTTCGAGTGCGCCTTTCATGGCGTTCTCGATGGCTAGAAGCTGTTCATGAGACATTTCTATTGTTTGACTGGAAAATTCAGAGGTTCTAGTTTCAAGGACGCTCCCTCGAACGAGGGTGTTAGTTGCGGTCCTACTGGTTAATGGATAAAAGTCCTCTTGGTGAGCCCTTGACCCCCGAGATTTCCTATACTCTTCTAAAAGTTCTTCGTCCGACGACGCGTAGTTTCCCGTGGACATGGGTCAAAATTAATAATAAAAATTGCTGCGTGTTTTTAATTTTGTAATATTTCCTTAAAAAAAAATTGTAATGTTTAGATCTATTTTTCGTAATATTTTGCTTGTTTTTATTTAAAAAAAATCTCAGTGCACTTTTTTATAAACAGTAAAAATGAGTTAGCTGTGCCAAAGCTTTTATTCGTACTCAAATTTCAAGAAAAATGTATTTCTTCGTACTCAGATTTCAGAGAGAAAAAAACAAAATGTACTAATTTTTTAAATCATGTATTTCCTATTGTATTAATTTTTTATTTTTTATTTCTCTTGCACAATAAGTTTGACAAGTTTTAGCCTTTTATGAAAAGGGGAAAAAAGTTTTAAGAGGAGAAAAGAAAACACAAAATATAAATATTTTCTCTTTTTTTTATCATGTAGTCATTACAGGCCTAGCGAATTCCGTTTTATTTGTTTAAAAACTTTTTATTTTCTGTATTATTTTTTTCACGAACAGACAAACGAACAGCCTACTTACATTTTCTTATATTTATTTATTAAAATATGCTGCAAGTTGCCGTCGGCTTTCCTTTGCTTCAGCTTGTTGATTCCCACGGAGGGGGGCGAGGGTTACCCTACAGCTCCCTTTACTTTAGTTGCTCCCACGGAGGGGGGCGAGGGGTATCCCTACAGCTCCCTTTACTTGAATTATTCCCGCGGAGGGGGGCGAGGGTTGTCCCTACAGCTCCCTTTTTCACTGCTTCGTTGGTTTTTTGAGTTTTATGCAAGATTTAACTGAATAAAATCTTGCATATAATTTTTTGTTTTAGAACTTTTCGTTTTTGTCTTTTATATTATTTTCACTGTTTCTACAACTTTTTGTGTAGAAAAATATATTTGGTCCGAATGTCTTAGAAGCTTTTTTAAGGGTGGGTTTTCTTCTCAGCTTCTATTTGTTTTCACTTGTATGTTTTTTTATTTATTTTATTTTTCGACTAATTTTTTTTGCCGAATTTTGCACTTGTATTAACTTTATTTTTAAGCCGTTTACGCAATTTTCTATTTACGCAATTTTCGGGTGCGGGTTCTTTATCACGCTTGGACGCCAGTTAATAATAAATTATTTGTGTGTTATTTATTGATCATTTGTTTCGCACAAGCCCGTTAGGGTTAGTGTTACTGACAAAGATAAAATAGATATTTGTGTGTGGGTTTTACAAATAATATTTATTGATCATTTGTTTCGCACAAGCCCGTTAGGGTTAGTGTTACTGACAAAGATAAAATATATCGCGAGCTAAGGCTGCGGAGTTCTACTTAAGACTAAACTAAAATACTACCCGGGCTGTACTTCGAAGCCTTCGTTGGGCTGCGGCGCAGTTGCCCAATTGCAGTGTCAGCATTCCGTATCCGGCCAGCAACGATCACATGTTGCGCAAGTGCCCGAGCCGGTCCGCGGACAGTTGCCCTCGGAATGCGTAGTCAGCACCTCTTTCGTTACGCGTGCGGGCCACCGGATCCGGTGTGCAATTTGGCACTTTTCCTAAATTCTGTCTGCGCGTGTTAACTTAAACACTCCCAAGCTCTTCTTGTAAACATTCCCATAAATTTTCCATGGCCTAAGCCAGACATAAGAATTAGGGCCGACTCGCCGTCACCAGTCCGAATTTGATCGATCTTCCGATCTTATCACTTTTCACCAATGACTCAATTATTGCATCAGCCAATTGTCCCTTTCTCTTAGGGCAATTGTTTATTCTTTCCAAGTACCCTTTTAGGTAATTTCTCTTAAGCCGAGGTTTTTTGGTTATCTATCAATTAAAAATTTGCAGTCTTATTCCGAGGGCAAGCCAGTCACATACAATCGGTCTAGCTTAAAGTGATTAAACAAAGTTTGTGAAATAAATAAAAAATAATAATAAAATTTTTTCAAATAAAAAATAAAAAATAAAATTTTTTTTTTTTAAAGTAAACTTCGACATTAATTTAATTTACATACATAGTACATTAAAAATGTTAAGCAAAATTTTAAAAAATGTATTAAAATTTTTTTAAACCAAACAAATTTTTTAGAAATTCTCATAAAAATTTGACTTAAAATCAAAATGTAAGGAAACTAACAAAATGAAAGTAATTATAATTCATATATAAACTTCTGTACTATCTGCATTGCGAGAATAAACAAAAATCTATTCGTTGGATCAAAGAAATCGCTTACAGATATTCTTACCCAAAGACCAATGAAAGCAGCCGATCAATGAGTGCTTTTTAAAAACACTCGGGTATTTGCTAAAACACCCGAGACTTTCATGTGTGTTTCCTACCCATGTTCTATTTCAACGATAGGATATAGTCAGCCGATCCGTATGAAATTTGGTGGGTCGTATTATTTTGCCAATCATAGCTCTCATGTAATTTGACTCTAAAATTACCAAAGTTATGCCATTTCCATTATGATTAATCAGTTATATGGCAGCTATAGGATATAGTCGGCCGATCCCGGCCGTTACGACTTGAATACTGCATGCAAAGGAAAAAAAGGGTGTGAGCAAGACGATAGCTTTAAAACTGAAAAACTAGTTCGCGTTGATAAAGACAGACAGACGGACATGCTCATATCAACTCAGGAGATGATCCTGATCAAGAATATAAATACTTTATAGGTTCGGAGATTTCTTCTTCACTGCGTTGCACATTTTTGACCAAAATTAGAATACCCTCTGCAAGGGTATAAAAACATGTACAATTGCAATTACAGTTTTTATTTAGTTTAAATTTCTTTATTCTAACGGGTGTTGTTCTTTCATTACTTTAAGGCAGCTTAAGTTTTTAAAAAAAAAAAGATTAAAAAAGTTTTAATAGATTGAAGGGGATAATGATTATTAAATAATTATCTTTTAAAATATTCACTGATCATGACACCAACGAAATTATATTCTTTTTTTAGGGAATTTTCCCCTGGGGCACGTTTCTTTGGGCACGCCATTCACATTATACGCCAAAACCCAAGGGGTTGAGCTAAAATATTTTTTAAGTTTTTTTAAATTTGTTATTACATCGATCTATGAACGAAATACGAACGAAAGATCTTTAACTAAAAGAAAATTTGTGTATGTGTTTATACATACATACATAGAGCTCTCGGTTATCGATGTTTATATTCAAATTAATCTCAATCAGATAATCTACGGTCTTAAGGGGAAATTGGTATGCCAACTTTTGCTTCTGTTCATGCTCTTTGGTCATGCCTTAAATGGAGGCTGTAGGGGCCGTCAGCCATCGGGGACCTACACGCAATCAATTGCGTACAGTAACTGTGTACACCGCTGATAGTTCGACTATAATCTCCACGCGAGGGCGGCTGGTAACAGGTCCCGGTAAGGTCATGTCTCTGCCGAGGATGCTGGCTAATTGTAGTCGGGCGGGGAGAAGAATACTCACTTCCTTGAATCACCCCAATCCAAGGTGGAACAGCATATGTCGAAGAATGCGTGTCCGAGGGAGGGCTCGGACGCTAATATGCTGGCTCTGGGGGACCGGCTGACTTCCCAGTTTTAACCTGGCTTATTATGACAAGCCCGTAAGCGCTATAGCCGTCATGATGGATGAACCCCTTCCCGTCTACTCGTGGGTCCAAAATTTTAATTATATTTTACCAAACATAAACCAAAGCGGAAAACGGAACTCCCTAAAAGTGTCCGGCAGAAGCCGGATCCGGACCGGAACCCATCGGCAGAAGCCAACCCAAACCAAGCGAAGGTAGGATGCTGGATGGTATCAGGATAGCTTCAAGGTAATTGCCTGCCAAGACGTGCGATCGGTAGAGACATACAAGCGAATGATAGCATGGCTTGGAAAGATCTACCTCACAAAGGTGGTGGCAAAGCTGGTGGCGGTTGACTGGGAGGAAATCCCGAGTAAACCGAGGGCGCAAGTATGGCTCCCAAAACTCACAAAGCCAACCGACCCTAAAACCATCCTGGCGAAGCTGGGGATGTGCAATGCGACGCTTCCCACGGCGGACTGGAGAGTCGCTACGGTCGAGGAGGCTATAGGACGACGGTCCGTATCTACAAATCTGATCCGGAGAGCATACAGGAGGTATCCAGCTGGAGTCAGACGCAAAAGAGCCAGTCTTGGAGGAGCCGACCAAAGAGGGGTACCCGGAAGGCATGTTGGATGAGGAGGAGGACATCCTGGAAGGGTACACCTTAGAGGAGAGCGACTTTGCAAGGCAACTTAGAGGCGTCGGGGTGGAGGAGGACTCTCTGCTGAGCTCCAAGACGGAGGCGGAAGTTGGATAATCTCAATAATGTCTCCGACAATCTTATAGATAAGCCTCCGCCACAGTAAGGCGGGGTCAGCTGCCCTCCTACTCCACCTCGCCAAAGGTGGAGCTCTCGGCGAGACAGGATTCTTCGGTTGGGACGTCGGATTACGGTTCTGTGAAGCCGATACAACAGCTTAATCTCTTTTGCTGCCTAATTTCAGCAATGAAACTACGTAGCCGCAGCCATAGAGTCCAAAGGCACCTCTAAGGGTATACTCGGCGTATATGGGCCACGACCGAGAGGCCCTCCCCTCGCACCCGCTACTCAAACAGGAAGCTAAAGAACAACCTGATCGTAGGTTGCGACGCCAACGCCCATTATCATCAGTGGGGAAGAACTGACACAAACGAGAGGGGTGAGTCAATTTTCGATTTTACTCTAAGCTCAAATCATCTGGTGGGTAATAGGGGTACAGAACCCACCTTCATAGTCAAGAACAGAAGGGAAGTACTTGACATTACTCTTTACGCTGACTTACTAGCTAACAGGATTGTTAGATGGGGAGTCCTAGAGAAACACTCTTCTCGGACCATTGATACATAGAATTAGTGGTGAATTTTGAGAACTTCGGCAGCATGCGCCATGGCACTCTATAAAGCTTGCCCCAAAAGCAGATTGACGGGCAGTAGCAAGTCAAAGAAACCACCATGATGGTCGCAAACACTTGCGCCCTTTAAGGCCAATGCCCGTAAAGCCTTTTATTTCTCCAGTAAGGCAAACACAGAGGTATCTTGGGAGTCGTACAAAGCGGACCTCAAGCAGTACAACAAAGAACTGCATAGGGCAATAGGGCATAGGGCACGACCATTCAAGAGACATCGGAGAACTCAAGACCCAGGAAGATCCTCTCAACAACTGCACTAAATGTGGAATACATTAAGACTTCGTATGGTAGCTGGACCACATCCAGTGAAGAAACTTTAGAGGCTCTCATAAATAGGGGCTCACATTTCCCAGGTGCTCTGAAGAAAAAACAACCCCGGAAACGCATTGCCCCTTCCCGAGCCAGCTCGAATAACTCCTAAGTATTAGGAATCTCAGTTGGAGCGATAAGCCCTTTTGAGCCGTTCAAATCTCTAGGCCCAGATGGCATCTTCCCAGCACAACTAACCGGATCCTAAGCCGGATCCAATCTGTGGCTATGGATTAGGAAAACCTTCACAGCAATCTTCAGAACAGGCGTCATGCCCGAGACGTGGTTGCGGACGAACGTTGTATTCATCCCCAAAGCGGGAAAACCATCACAGAACCATCCTCAAGACAATGGAGAGACTAATCAATTTCCACATTAATCTTACCATTAACCCAGATGACATTTCGGGATCACCTCATGCGCTTAGGAAGGCCGATTTACCGAGATGGCACCCCACGAGATCACTACGTTCGTCGAAAAGGCACTTAGTAACAAGGAATACGCACTCATTGCTTTTCTAGACATAGAAGTTGCTTTTAATAACATCCTGCCATGTTCGATAATCAAAGCGCTGACGAGATTAGGGGTAGACGATCAATCCGTGCCTTATAAAGCGAATCCTGGTAAAAACGACTGTTGAGGCGACATTAGGAGAAAAATCTATTCAACGATACGTCAGAAGAGGCACTATGAAAGCAGGTGTACTCTCCCCCCTACTGTGAAACGTGGTGGTTAGTAGCCTTCTACGATCCCTAGGAGGTGGTGGTTGCAAAGTTATCGGTCATGCGGATGATGTCGCAATTGCCTTCTGTGGAAAATACCCCCAAACTCTTTGCGACCGCTTGACGGACAAGCTGAGGGTTTTCTCAACATGGGTAGTTAGGAACGGACAAGGAGTAAATCCATCCTAGACCAAAGTTGTCCTCTTCACTAGGAAGTACGAAATACCGAATTTAAGGCTTCCAAAACTATAAGGGAAACACTCCCCCTTAAAGTACTTTAAAGCAAAGTACATAAAAATGTATAGAGCGCGATGGTCGCGTTGTTGGCTCTATCAATAGTAATTAGCTACTATTCAGTCTAGCGTATTTCCTTCTACTTGGCGTTACGACTGAGGATAAGAGTTTCCCCTGATGGGTTTGGAAGCCTTCAATTCTTTATTTTGTACTTCTTAGTGAAGAGAAAAATTCGGCCTGGGATGGATTCACTTCTAGCCCTTCTAGAGAGAAAGTTTTGCATTATTTCGGCTTAAGTCTAAATGTAAGTTTTAGCTTGTTCTATTCTGAATCCATATCAGTGTGTCTCATTCAGCATTTTTTCCTACTACTTCAGCAATTCACATGTTTCTCAGGCGAAGGGGTGGCTAAAAATTCTTTGTTGACCAACTTACGAGATTTTTGTTCAATATGGATCAAGTTTTCAGGACATATGAAAAATTTTACAATTATTGTGTGCGCATAAAAAAATTCCCCTATTTAAAAGTTGGTAGAAAATGATTTTTTTTTAAGCTAAGCTAATACTAAGCTTAGAATAATTTGACGGCAACAGAAACGCGAGTTGTTTTTTTTTTGTTGTGGGCGGCGGGGGTGTTTATGTAAACATTTAGGCATGTGCCCACTTTTTTTTGGTAGCGTTATATGGCCCAAAGCAACATCTTAAAAAAAAAAACGCATTCAAAAAACTCTTTAAATTCACTTGTAATATTGAATGCCAGAAAAAGTGGTCAAACTAATAGTCCAGTGGTCGGAACTTAATACATTGCCTTATGATTTTAATGCAGTGGTCGGTACATCAATACATTGATATGATTTAATGCAGTAGTATTAACAACGAATAGAAGAATACGTACGATTATACTATGTATGTATGCCGCAGAGCTCGAGCAGAAAAAATTTCCTATGAAATTTCCATTATCAGATCCTTGTGAGAAAATTATCAGAAACTGCGAAATGTAGCCAAGATGACGAAGTTGCCTTGGTGACGCTGCCTAAAATTATAGACGAGAGGACTATGATTCGTTTGAATAAGAAATGGTCGATCCTTCATGCAATGTTGGAGGTATATTATGGCTTCATAAATTGAGAGTAATTCTCGATGTTTTTTATTTATATTTTAAATATATTTTATACATGTATATTTTATATTTTAATATTTTATGATAGTTTATATCAGGGGTGCCCAAGCTCAACATACGGCAGAGCAAACTCCAATACCAATACAAAAAATCACCAATATGTACATCGAGAAAATTGGAGAGAGAAATTTTTTTGACAGGTCATGTCGGTATACTGAAAAAAATTATAGTACCATTTTCAATGAAAAAAAAAGTTATGATGAAAAAAAAAATATCAATAAACTAAAATCTAAGAATAAAATATACAAAAAAAAAAAAAAAAAAATTCTATTTACATTTTCACTTCAATACTACTCAACATATTATCTATATTTATATTTAAACTAGTAAGTGATAATTTTAACAATGCTTCTAAATGAGAATTCGTTAGTCGAGATCTGTTTTTAATTTTTATAAGTTTTAAAGTTGAAAAGGCGCTTTCGCAAATGTAGGTACTGCCAAACATTAAATGGATATTTATGAAAATCGACTTTCTTCCAAAATTCGATTCCGGTTGGTGTATTTATTTTTAAACTAATATCACATTGCAAATCGCAAAGCTCCATTTGCAGTTCTGGTGCTTGATCGTATATGCTGCATGTCATTGGGGAATAAAAAATTTGAATTTTTCTTTTTATTACTTCAAAATCTTTAAACCTGTTTTCAAACTTATTTTTCAAATCTTTTAAATTTATTTCAAATGTATTAAAATCAAAAACTAAAATATTAAATTCAATAAAAATCTTTTTTAAGCAATGAAAATGAAACAATCTTTCTAAATTTAAATCAAAAATAAAAATATCAATTTTTTTTATAAATCCCTCAATTAAACTTATTAAATCAAAAATACATTTGTTTTGACCTTGAAGCGAAGAATTAAGGCGATTCATGTGTGATGTTATGTCAGTTAAAAACGCTAAATTAATATTAAATTCTTTAGATTTTATTTCACTGACCATATCCAGTTTTTCAATCTCCATAAACTCTGTCACTTCCTTTCTTAAATCAAAAAACCTTTCTAAACATTTCCCCTTGCTGAGCCATCTAACTTGGGTGTACATTAATAAATCACCATATTCACTTTCACATTCGTCAAGAAACAATTTCAATTTCCTATGGGTTAGGGAATTGTGGCCACCTCTGATTTTATTTACAATTTTAGTGACGACATCCATTGTCCGTACAGGACCGGTCCATTTGGCGCACAATGCTTCTTGGTGTAAAATGCAGTGGAATGAAGGCACTTGTATCCCGTTTTTAATTAGTTGGCCAACAAAACCCTCTTTCCTACCAAGCATTGCCGGGGCCCCATCTGTACACACAGAAGCAAATTTACTAGACTCGGCTTTAAGGTCAATCCTTCCGGTTATTGCATTGAAAATATCAACGCCTCTTGTTTTTTCTAACAGCGGAATCAGACCCAAAACCTCTTCGTAAACATTAAAAAACTTATCAACCATTCTTATAACTAATATTAATTGGCTTACATCCGAAATGTCGCATGTTTCATCCAGAGATAACGAAAAAAATGAGCAACAATTTAGTTTATCTTTTAAAAGTCCATCCAAGTATTTGCTAAGATCTTCAATTCGCCTAGTAATTGTATTTCGCGACAAAGGAACGGTTTTAATTAAATCTGCCATTTTTTCCCCACTCTCTCCAAAACAAGCTAACATATCTTGGCAAACTATTTTTATAAAATTACCATCCGAAAATGTCTTAAGATTTTTAGCAATTTGGAAACTGGCGATATAGCTTGCTTTTAGCGACGGATATTGGAATTCATCGAACTTCATTTTCTTTAATTGATTACTAATTATACTTGAATTATTTTCGATATGCTCAATTATTTTTTCAGCCTCTGAAACAAAAAACTTATCAAGAAGTATTTTATACTTCGCTCCCATATCGACATATTCTGCAGAAAATGTACTATGGCAATTATTAAAATGCCTCTCTAAATTAAATTTTTTATTCCCACTTATTATTAAATTGCAAATAATGCATTGCTGCTCGCAAAGATAATTTTCCGCAAAAAGAAATTCATAGCTCCGATGTCAACCATTCTGTTTGAGATCTGAACCAAGAGTGATTTTTTCAGTGAACTGAGAGAGAGAGAGAGAGGAAAAAATGAAAAATTGTTTTTGTATTTAGCCCTTGCCTACTACGAGCCACACACGTATATGAAATTTCATTTCCCATATAACGAGCAATTCCAACAACAAAGGAGCTCCGAGAGCAATGGGGCTGGGCACCCCTGGTTTATATTTTTTCGGTGTTTAGTTTTTTTTCGATTCCAAACATCGACTTTTGAAATGTCGCAATCCGCAGTTGAAAATCAAAATTTCACCAACATAATTTTTTCCGGTATATCTTTACTATATATTTTATCTTTACTGTATATCTTTAACCAAAGATTATAAAGTACATAGATGGGACATCAGGGCCCAAAACGGTCAACTTTTTCGTCGAGCTTGTTGATGAGGGCGAACGTACATACGATTCTATTTTTAGAACTCGTTACATGCCCTTCAGTACCAAAATTCCTTACCCCGACGTTTCCTGGCGACATTGTCGAAAAACAAAAACAAATTGCATGGGCTTCGTTTACTCAAGTCCGAAACGAAAAGGGAAACGAAACTTCTACCTGCTTTTGGTTTTCGACGATGATTCTCGAAGCTTCTACGTCATATTTTCGATGCAGTGGCACGCGACAGAGAGACAATTAGAGAGATGTAGATGGAGGGAAGGGAGAGAAAAAAATCTGTGCCGAAAACCAAATGAATGGAAGCGACGTCAGAATACCCTTTTTAAAATATGTTGAAATATTTTTATGTATTTAAGATTATATTTAATAAATTTTTCTTATCTAATCATACGGTATATTGAAATGTATTAATAATTTGCAAAGCCAATATGTTCATGTTTGATTATTAGCCTTGTGCGATTCTAATTACAAGGCATTGCTTTGGTCGACTGTACCCTGTACGCGCCAGAATTTTCGGTTGTCAATTTTGGGTTTCGTCTTGCCTCTCCCCTTCTCTTTGCATTTGATGTTCAAGTTGCATATGAATTACACGCGTTTGTTTGTTGCATTTGAAGTTAAATTTTTTAAAAAAACATTTAAGTGACCTGGTGATAATAACTAATTCTGGTGAGTAGTGCATAGTACTTGTTGAGAAACGGAATCTATTCTGGCGACGTTGCCAATATTCAAGGTGACTAATATTCATGTTGCTGAAAAGCTGAGCAACATGCATCTACTTAACATATGTATACCAAGTTACCATGGCAACGCAGATCGACGCGTCGTCATTTCTTATGTATTAGTTTTTCTTTCTTTCTTTCTTTCTTTATACGCATTATGGCGCTGCGTCGCATTTAGTTTTTAAGTCAGTTATTCTTTAGCCGTAAAACCCGTGAACACGCAGCATACATACAGTCCACTTCAATAAAATATTTTGGGAAATCAACAACGCATTACATTTCTCATCAATACTTTATGGGGTCGAAGATGTCTCCTTCACTGCGTTGCACACTTTTGACCAAAATTATAATACCCTCTGCAAGGGTATAAAAATATGGGGAAAGAAACAAGTTAAACCAAGCATATGACTCATATGCTGAGCTATTTCATGATACCAACATTAGTTTCTATAAAGAAATCATGAACTCAGAGTTAAATACATAAAGAATACTAATAACGATAATAATACTGGGAAATTTCATATAATTTAAGAACTCTAGATTTAATTCTATCACAATTATTGCCAACAAGATCCAAGAGAGGTATTTATGCATTGGGAACTGTATTAAAATGGTTAGCTGATACACCGGACCATGATGATGTAGTAACAATTGAATAAAAAATAAAATAAATATAAAATTAATTAAAATAAAACAAAATTAATGAATTAATTGGGAACAACAACAAGCAACAAATAATAAATTCCAAATTGTTTGATAAAATTAAAATAATGTCCAAAAATTTTAAATCAGTTTTTACAAGCCAAGAGTTACCTCTAAGAAAACACCGTTTACATTTAATTACTTATGATCTACAAAATTTAATTGATAAAATTACATTGGCTGAGATGGAAATTTTTAACACCAAAATATTAAATAAAGACGATATTCAAGAAATATATAAACATGAATTAAAACCCATAGTAATCACGGATTTATTGGACATCCCTGAATTCAAAATTGCTTTGCACAAAGAATTATGTGTAATCTATTTAAAATATCCCATTATAAAAAATAGATGCGATACATTAATCAAATTTATTCAAATTAATCAAACCAAAATACCATTAACATTAATAGTAATCACATTAATTTCAATATAAATAATTTTGTTATTAATTTCTAAATTAAGAAAATGTTGTACAACCATTAAACCTCGGCTTGAAAATATTTTAAAAACAAATGATTTGTCCGACCAAGAAATCCTGCATTAAGAAAAATCGTTGGAGAATTAGCAGCTCAATTGAACTTCATGACTGCACCATCCTTTGAATCGGGACGCTTCAATTGAGAAGGGGGTGTGTTATCCAACCCATATATCGCCTCAGCAAATAGGCAATGTAAATATTATTGGCCAAACGCAGTAGCCCCTGCTGAATGCGTCATGCCATTTCTTATCTTGTCTCCAAATTTCTCCTCACTCGTTTCTGGGGATCCCCAAACGATTATCCAGACTAAACATCAAGCTCTACTTGTAAACACTCCCAAGCTCTTCTTGTAAACATTCCCATAAATTTTCCATGGCCTAAGCCAGACATAAGAATTAGAGCCGACTCGCCGTCACCAGTCCGAATTTGATCGATCTTCCGATCTTATCACTTTTCACCAATGACTCAATTATTGCATCAGCAAATTGTCCCTTTCTCTTAGGGCAATTGTTTATTCTTTCCAAGTACCCTTTTAGGTAATTTCTCTTAAGCCGAGGTTTTTTGGTTATCTATCAATTAAAAATTTGCAGTCTTATTCCGAGGGCAAGCCAGTCACATACAATCGGTCTAGCTTAAAGTGATTAAACAAAGTTTGTGAAATAAATAAAAAATAATAATAAAATTTTTTTCAAATAAAAAATAAAAAATATAATTTTTTTTTTTAAAGTAAACTTCGACATTAATTTAATTTACATACATAGTACATTAAAAATGTTAAGCAAAATTTAAAAAAATGTATTAAAATTTTTTTAAACCAAACAAATTTTGTAGAAATTCTCATAAAAATTTGACTTAAAATCAAAATGTAAGGAAACTAACAAAATGAAAGTAATTATAATTCATATATAAACTTCTGTACTATCTGCATTGCGAGAATAAACAAAAATCTATTCGTTGGATCAAAGAAATCGCTTACAGATATTCTTACCCAAAGACCAATGAAAGCAGCCGATCAATGAGTGCTTTTTAAAAACACTCGGGTATTTGCTAAAACACCCGAGACTTTCATGTGTGTTTCCTACCCATGTTCTATTTCAACGATAGGATATAGTCAGCCGATCCGTATGAAATTTGGTGGGTCGTATTATTTTGCCAATCATAGCTCTCATGTAATTTGACTCTAAAATTACCAAAGTTATGCCATTTCCATTATGATTAATCAGTTATATGGCAGCTATAGGATATAGTCGGCCGATCCCGGCCGTTACGACTTGAATACTGCATGCAAAGGAAAAAAGGGTGTGAGCAAGACGATAGCTTTAAAACTGAAAAACTAGTTCGCGTTGATAAAGACAGACAGACGGACATGCTCATATCAACTCAGGAGATGATCCTGATCAAGAATATAAATACTTTATAGGTTCGGAGATTTCTTCTTCACTGCGTTGCACATTTTTGACCAAAATTAGAATACCCTCTGCAAGGGTATAAAAACATGTACAATCGCAATTACAGTTTTTATTTAGTTTAAATTTCTTTATTCTAACGGGTGTTGTTCTTTCATTACTTTAAGGCAGCTTAAGTTTTTAATATATATCTTTTTTTGGAGCTGCCTTTCTTAATTTGAAAATAAAAAGGATTAAAAAAGTTTTAATAGATTGAAGGGGATAATGATTATTAAATAATTATCTTTTAAAATATTCACTGATCATGACACCAACGAAATTATATTCTTTTTTTAGGGAATTTTCCCCTGGGGCACGTTTCTTTGGGCACGCCATTCACATTATACGCCAAAACCCAAGGGGTTGAGCTAAAATATTTTTTAAGTTTTTTAAATTTGTTATTACATCGATCTATGAACGAAATACGAACGAAAGATCTTTAACTAAAAGAAAATTTGTGTATGTGTTTATACATACATACATAGAGCTCTCGGTTATCGATGTTTATATTCAAATTAATCTCAATCAGATAATCTACGGTCTTAAGGGGAAATTGGTATGCCAACTTTTGCTTCTGTTCATGCTCTTTGGTCATGCCTTAAATGGAGGCTGTAGGGGCCGTCAGCCATCGGGGACCTACACGCAATCAATTGCGTACAGTAACTGTGTACACCGCTGATAGTTCGACTATAATCTCCACGCGAGGGCGGCTGGTAACAGGTCCCGGTAAGGTCATGTCTCTGCCGAGGATGCTGGCTAATTGTAGTCGGGCGGGGAGAAGAATACTCACTTCCTTGAATCACCCCAATCCAAGGTGGAACAGCATATGTCGAAGAATGCGTGTCCGAGGGAGGGCTCGGACGCTAATATGCTGGCTCTGGGGGACCGGCTGACTTCCCAGTTTTAACCTGGCTTATTATGACAAGCCCGTAAGCGCTATAGCCGTCATGATGGATGAACCCCTTCCCGTCTACTCGTGGGTCCAAAATTTTAATTATATTTTACCAAACATAAACCAAAGCGGAAAACGGAACTCCCTAAAAGTGTCCGGCAGAAGCCGGATCCGGACCGGAACCCATCGGCAGAAGCCAACCCAAACCAAGCGAAGGTAGGATGCTGGATGGTATCAGGATAGCTTCAAGGTAATTGCCTGCCAAGACGTGCGATCGGTAGAGACATACAAGCGAATGATAGCATGGCTTGGAAAGATCTACCTCACAAAGGTGGTGGCAAAGCTGGTGGCGGTTGACTGGGAGGAAATCCCGAGTAAACCAAGGGCGCAAGTATGGCTCCCAAAACTCACAAAGCCAACCGACCCTAAAACCATCCTGGCGAAGCTGGGGATGTGCAATGCGACGCTTCCCACGGCGGACTGGAGAGTCGCTACGGTCGAGGAGGCTATAGGACGACGGTCCGTATCTACAAATCTGATCCGGAGAGCATACAGGAGGTATCCAGCTGGAGTCAGACGCAAAAGAGCCAGTCTTGGAGGAGCCGACCAAAGAGGGGTACCCGGAAGGCATGTTGGATGAGGAGGAGGACATCCTGGAAGGGTACACCTTAGAGGAGAGCGACTTTGCAAGGCAACTTAGAGGCGTCGAGGTGGAGGAGGACTCTCTGCTGAGCTCCAAGACGGAGGCGGAAGTTGGATAATCTCAATAATGTCTCCGACAATCTTATAGATAAGCCTCCGCCACAGTAAGGCGGGGTCAGCTGCCCTCCTACTCCACCTCGCCAAAGGTGGAGCTCTCGGCGAGACAGGATTCTTCGGTTGGGACGTCGGATTACGGTTCTGTGAAGCCGATACAACAGCTTAATCTCTTTTGCTGCCTAATTTCAGCAATGAAACTACGTAGCCGCAGCCATAGAGTCCAAAGGCACCTCTAAGGGTATACTCGGCGTATATGGGCCACGACCGAGAGGCCCTCCCCCCGCACCCGCTACTCAAACAGGAAGCTAAAGAACAACCTGATCGTAGGTTGCGACGCCAACGCCCATTATCATCAGTGGGGAAGAACTGACACAAACGAGAGGGGTGAGTCAATTTTCGATTTTACTCTAAGCTCAAATCATCTGGTGGGTAATAGGGGTACAGAACCCACCTTCATAGTCAAGAACAGAAGGGAAGTACTTGACATTACTCTTTACGCTGACTTACTAGCTAACAGGATTGTTAGATGGGGAGTCCTAGAGAAACACTCTTCTCGGACCATTGATACATAGAATTAGTGGTGAATTTTGAGAACTTCGGCAGCATGCGCCATGGCACTCTATAAAGCTTGCCCCAAAAGCAGATTGACGGGCAGTAGCAAGTCAAAGAAACCACCATGATGGTCGCAAACACTTGCGCCCTTTAAGGCCAATGCCCGTAAAGCCTTTTATTTCTCCAGTAAGGCAAACACAGAGGTATCTTGGGAGTCGTACAAAGCGGACCTCAAGCAGTACAACAAAGAACTGCATAGGGCAATAGGGCATAGGGCACGACCATTCAAGAGACATCGGAGAACTCAAGACCCAGGAAGATCCTCTCAACAACTGCACTAAATGTGGAATACATTAAGACTTCGTATGGTAGCTGGACCACATCCAGTGAAGAAACTTTAGAGGCTCTCATAAATAGGGGCTCACATTTCCCAGGTGCTCTGAAGAAAAAACAACCCCGGAAACGCATTGCCCCTTCCCGAGCCAGCTCGAATAACTCCTAAGTATTAGGAATCTCAGTTGGAGCGATAAGCCCTTTTGAGCCGTTCAAATCTCTAGGCCCAGATGGCATCTTCCCAGCACAACTAACCGGATCCTAAGCCGGATCCAATCTGTGGCTATGGATTAGGAAAACCTTCACAGCAATCTTCAGAACAGGCGTCATGCCCGAGACGTGGTTGCGGACGAACGTTGTATTCATCCCCAAAGCGGGAAAACCATCACAGAACCATCCTCAAGACAATGGAGAGACTAATCAATTTCCACATTAATCTTACCATTAACCCAGATGACATTTCGGGATCACCTCATGCGCTTAGGAAGGCCGATTTACCGAGATGGCACCCCACGAGATCACTACGTTCGTCGAAAAGGCACTTAGTAACAAGGAATACGCACTCATTGCTTTTCTAGACATAGAAGTTGCTTTTAATAACATCCTGCCATGTTCGATAATCAAAGCGCTGACGAGATTAGGGGTAGACGATCAATCCGTGCCTTATAAAGCGAATCCTGGTAAAAACGACTGTTGAGGCGACATTAGGAGAAAAATCTATTCAACGATACGTCAGAAGAGGCACTATGAAAGCAGGTGTACTCTCCCCCTACTGTGAAACGTGGTGGTTAGTAGCCTTCTACGATCCCTAGGAGGTGGTGGTTGCAAAGTTATCGGTCATGCGGATGATGTCGCAATTGCCTTCTGTGGAAAATACCCCCAAACTCTTTGCGACCGCTTGACGGACAAGCTGAGGGTTTTCTCAACATGGGTAGTTAGGAACGGACAAGGAGTAAATCCATCCTAGACCAAAGTTGTCCTCTTCACTAGGAAGTACGAAATACCGAATTTAAGGCTTCCAAAACTATAAGGGAAACACTCCCCCTTAAAGTACTTTAAAGCAAAGTACATAAAAATGTATAGAGCGCGATGGTCGCGTTGTTGGCTCTATCAATAGTAATTAGCTACTATTCAGTCTAGCGTATTTCCTTCTACTTGGCGTTACGACTGAGGATAAGAGTTTCCCCTGATGGGTTTGGAAGCCTTCAATTCTTTATTTTGTACTTCTTAGTGAAGAGAAAAATTCGGCCTGGGATGGATTCCTTTCTAGCCCGTTCTTATCTTAGAGGCTACACATTCTACCGCACATTCTACCTAGAGGTCGCAGTAGGTTGCTAACCACCACGTTCCAAAGAAGGGGGAGGGTACACCTCCTTGCGGAGTGCGACTCCTGACGTATCTTTGAATAGACTCTTCTTTTAGTGTCGCGTCCACTGCTTTATTAGGTCACGGATTAATCGTTTACCCGTCGTCTACACTTGATTCCTTTAAAACCAAGGCCCGTAAAGCCTTTAATTTTGATAGTAAAGCGAAGACAAAAGTAGCCTGGGAGGCCTTTAAAGTACAACATGGAACTGCGGTGGGCAAAGAGGAATGCCTGGACCAAGTCCTGCACGAACCTTTATCGGCCCAAGAAGGTTCTCGCACCTAGTGTAGGATATATTAAAACCTCGGATGGTAGCTGGACCACGTCCAGCAAGCAAAACCTTGAGGTTCTCACAAATGCACATTTCCCAAGGTGTTTTCAGGAGAAAACAACTCAGGAAACGCAGAGCCAGGGAGATGTCCTCCTCCCCATCCGACATTCCTTTCAGTTCTCCCTCTTCGGTTGGCTCCTCCAAGTCTGGCTTTTGTCCAGCTCGAAGTCTTCAGTTTTAGTCTTGGCTCGGACTTGTATATCCGGCCCGACACGTGTTCAAATTCGTACTTTATTCGGTGCCCCAACTCCTCCAGGATCTTCGCGGTCTCCTCATTTAGCATGAGGAAAACCTGCCTCCGCAGTCCTACCGCCTCCTCCACCTCAGCGAATCTCCACATGTCCACATGTGCAAAGTTGCACATGTTCAGCATCGCCAACGCTGAACTACTCTGCGGGCTAAGCCTGCGCTTAATTTGAATGTACTTGAATACGATCCATTCCAGTCTGTGTGGCCGGGGCCGCTTTGGCACTTTCCAAAGTTATTGTTTTATTCAAAGTTATTACTTCGCGGTATTTTGAATTACAGTGTTTGCCGCTGTGGTTGCAGAAATCGTAGCACTGCTTGATCTTGATGCGAATTTTGTTTCCGCCATTGGAGTGGGGGTTTTACACTGCGAACTCTGTGACGCGGGAGTCGGAGTGAGCAGAGCGGGTAAGCAAGACCGTAACCTTTGGCTTTCAGCGGTCAGTAGAGCCAGCTTGCTCTTAATCGCCGATTTTTCCATTTCGGTATCGGGGGTTAATAAGTAAGAGTAGAAGCCGTTTCTTTGGTACACTGAGCTTTTACGCTCGTTCTTTTGATCGTTGCTTATTGAGATCATTGCGTGGCACTTATTCATTAAAACAACCAGTTTTTGTTTGTCTATTGCTTTTAATAAATTGTATTTTGGGGTATTTTCGCTTATATTGGTTAACCCAAGATTTGTTTGGTTAACTGCGATTATTTTGCAGTTTTTTCGTAGCTTGGGTAAAGCACGTCTGTTCAGTTTGGTATTTCGATTTCGTTGCCGATCTATTCGGAACATATTTTCGAACAACTTATTATCCGCCTAAAACGACGGATCCGCCTTACACATACAACATTCAATCAGCAAATCAGACAGAAAATTATTTTCTGTCCGTTTCGTGTGCTAAAATACTGTGTCAGGGCTCCGTGCAAACCTCTTCATAGAGGTTCTTCTCTTCTTTTAAGCAAACGGTCGTGTTTTTTTGTGCGCTCTGCGTTTTTAAAAATTTATTGCCGCATGTTTACCGGTGTTTACATACATATTTGATATAAAATTTTGGGCAACTTCAACTTTAATGTAAACCGTTTCATTTCGCGAGTGCTGTGATATATTTGGAGGCAAATTAATATTTATTTAACTACAATTCCAAGCATAGCTCAGCTCTGCTTCTTCCTCTTTCTTCCTCTTTCTTCCTTTTTTTTTTTTTTTTTTCTTTCGTGTGCAATAGAAGTCTTATCTCTATTTCTGCAATTTTTCTCTGCTCTCTCCAAAGCTCCCGCTTCAGCTCCTATTTGGCACAGTGGTTCAAAGAATAGTGTTTTTTAACTTTTTATACATCTTTAGATATTGTTAATTATTAATATGGACTTTAAACTGGTCTGTTCGATGAAGTCTTGCAACAAGACAATCTCCTCATCCCATCTAACCATTCATTGCTGGCTATGTGAAAACGTCGTACACGCCAAATGTGCCGGGTTCACTGCATCAGTTTCGGATGCCATTTCCCATATTTCTGGTTTACATTAGTGTTGTGCTAATTGTCGTGCTATCCAAGATGAAATGTGATCGCTATAAATCTTTATTTGACCGCATATGAAATTGGGATCTATATATATGTGTGAAATCCTATGTATATGTGTGAGCGCAATAAGATATCGACCGAGAGTGACGCCAACCTGCCATAAGAGGCTGAGCGGATGCTAGACAGCTTTAGATGCCGAATTAGTTAAAGACGAGCGGCCGAAAGGGAGTCGGCTTGCGTCTATCAATACTTAAGTTAATAATTAATTATTTAAGCTAGTTGCCTGCTACTTGACTGAACATTCTCCCCCAATTTTGGGGCTTCTACTCCTTCTTCATCCATAAAGGGCAACAGGCACAACTAAGACTCAGCTCGCTTGGTAACTCCAGATGAGGGTTTTATCACAGCCACTCGAAAGATTCCATCTCCACCAGGGATTAACTCTATTATTCTCGCCAGTGGTTATTTTATCGGAGATAGGTTCTCGTCCTTTACTAGCGCCACATCGTTCAGGGCCAAAGCGGGACCGGAAGCACGCCATTTGGAGCCCTGCTGAAGAAGGTTTAAGTACTCCTCCTTCCATTGGGACCAGAAAGACTGCTACAGGAAGAAACGCGCTGCCAGCTATCCAACCGGTTGAAGTAAAGATTTGTGACATCGGGCTCGATAAAGCTGACTGACGGACCACCAGATGAAAATGAGCGGGGTTAGAACATCTGCAGAAGGTCTGCAGGATTCTTTGAAAGATACAATAAAGGTCGTAAATTTATGACAGCCCCAATATGGCGCAGCAGCGTTCGCAAGACCACCGAAATGCGGAGATCGAGGAGGTTTAAAATGCCGTTCGATTGACTCCATAGAGAAAAACTCCAGCAGTGCACGTTAATGCTCATCGCTTAGAAATAATCGGACTAGCTCTTTTAGCCCGTTTTTGGCTCCATGATATTGGTTGCGTTGTCAGACCAAATATTTTGAGTCCTTCGGCGGGTGCATATAAACCGCTTCAAAGCCTGTAGAAAGGAAATTGTGGAAAGATCCAGGTGGATCCCTTACAAGCTCCAGGTTGACGGCTTTGGTAGCAAAACAAATGAAAACGCTGACGTAACATTTTACTGTAGCTTTATTACGCACTTCCGTCTTATAATCGAAAGACCCCCAAAAATCCACACCAGTGACTCCAAAGACCTGGGAGCCGCCGGAAGCACTCTTTGCTCCGGGAGATAAGCCATAATGTGCTCAAGCAACCATCGGATGTATTTGTGTATTGCCTTCGTCACAATTTTTCTCCCCCCAATTGGCCAACATTGGGACCGAATGATTGACAACAGCGCGGGAGGTCCCGTACGTAACAACAATTATAGCCAGCTTAACCGGATGGCTTCTAGAAAGTATAATTGAATGCTGACTATCAAAATCTAATTACGAAATTTTTAGTCGACCGTCTACGCGCAACAGACCAAATTTATCCAAGAAGAGAGAGGATGAGGCAAGTGCGTCGGATACCGCTATCACCTTTCCATTTTGAAGCGCCTTTATTTCCTCCGAAAAAAACACTCGCTGAACTAGTCGCAATTAAAGCTTTATTCCAGATTTTATATCGCTAGCCGTGACACCCTCTGCAGTGCTGGAAACGAATTAGCGTACTTAGAAACCGCTGTCATATCTACGTACGGAGACTGCATGAGCAGGACCCTTGCACGTAACTCCAGGGTTGATCTCTCAGATGGGACCGCTTTTGGACCGCAAACGGTTTTGTTTGGTCATTGATGATTTTCAATGCCAGTAAAGAAAAATCAGAATTTAATTAAGTTAAACGTTATAAACTTTATTCGGGCCGCATATGAAATTTGGATTTATGTACAATTTGGGACATTGCGACCAACAAAACATCAGTTACTAATTAATTATTATGTTTAAATTAGTTGCTTGTTGCTTGACCCGACAGGTATATCAACTCCGGCTCCGCCCAAAGTTAGCTTTCTTTTCTTGTTATAACAAATTTCAACTTCTGTAGAGGTAAACTTTGTGAAGGTCGCCTCGGCCCGCAAGAAGCGTATATTTGTGGAAAACTATGGTCTAGTGTATAAATTATCCATAATCAGCTGCCTCAACGTGCCCCTGTTAAATTTTTCGATATTTTCATCAATCATGTCGGCCTTTAAACAAGCAGTGTGGCATGGGGAAGCAAACGCCACAAAGAATAGAATTTGCAGTGTTTGATAGCGATTTTTAGCGATATAGTTGATAAATCCAAATGTTTTTAGATAGCCTTGATATCTATAGAATGCACCATTAAAAATTTTGTAAAACTCTTTCTAAAAGATGAAAAAAAAATTTTTTTCTTTTGTACTACAATTCTTAAGAAGAAAATTCCGACTTAGACTCAGACAATTAAAGTAGTTTATTTTGTATTTTGAGGTCTCATCCTGATTTACAAATGAAGGCTACGAGTCTATGTGGAGCGATCTCCGCGAGGTCTGTTAGGTCCGTAAGTGCTGCTGCGCCCAAGAATTTGTGGTCCCTATGTCCGGGCACCCATATGAGGTGAATGTCATAATGTTCTGCCATCTCGTTAAGATATCTGCGACAGTCATTCACAGTTCTAGAGTTGGATGAAAATCCGTCAAGGGCTTTGAATGCCGCTTGACTGTCTGAGAAGATACCGATAGTGTCTTGATTGTGAGTAAGTGCTACCGCGTTAGCTATTATAGCTCCAGTAGACGGGGAGTCTGAAGGACTCATTTAGACACAGCCGCTCGCAGTGGAAACCGCGTCCCACCTGGCCACTCAATTTTGAACAGTCTGCGTAAATATGAGGGGAACCGGCTGGTCCCGGGATTTGTGTGGCCCATTCCTCCCTTGTTGGAATGGATACCTTACATTTTAAGGTGGGATGCTCCACTGGTATGCAGTATTCTGTAGCACCCGTTGGCGTGCAATGATGTAGGTCCAATTTGGTATGTCCATAGTCAGTCCTTTTTCATTTGCCGGTCTTGCGTAGCCTAATAGCGTGGCTATCTTGGCCCCCATTATCTCTACAGGTAATAGGTCGAGTATGAAGTCTAGGGCGTCTGTCGGTGTGGTACGTAGGCTGCCTGTGATACGGACCTTGAGAAGGAAGGACGACAGGCTTATAGGTCTAAAGTCCTTAGGGGTGCCGTGTGATGGTTTCCCAGCTTTTGGTATGAATACGACCTTCGTCCGCTACCACATTGCGGGTACGATGCCTTTTCTGAAAATTGCTGAGAAACCTTTCCTGACACATGACCTCAGATTGGGTCCGACTTTAATTAGTTGAGCCGGTATAATGCTATCTGGGCCTGGGGATTTGAAAAGCTTGAAGCTGTTTATCGCCCATCTAACAATCTTGCTAGGGAGGAGCTAGGGAGTAAAAGTAAAGAGTAATGTCAAGTACTTCCTTTCTGTCCTCGACTATGAAGGTGGGTTCTGTACCCCTGTTACCCACCAGAAGATTGGAGCCTAGGATAAAATCGAAGATTGACTCACACCTCTCGTTCGTGTCAGTTCTTCCCCATTGATGATGATGGGCGTTGGCATCGCAATCTATGATCAGGTCGATCTTGTGCTTCCTGCTGTCTTCCACCAGCTGTTTGAGTAGCGGGTGCGGGGGGAGGGCCTCCTTATCGTGGCCCATATACGCTGAACACACGCTTAGAGGGCCATTTGGGGTCTCTATAGGTGAGGCTACGTGGTCTTCATTACTGAAATTGGGTAGCCAAAAGATATTAAGATTCTTCTTTGCGAGGATGCCCCAAATCCAAGAATCCTGTCTCCAAGGATCCAGGGTTCCTGGATGAGGGCCACATCACTAGGGCCACTATCGTCGAGGTGGAGGGCAGCTGACTCCGACTTACTGTAAGATTGTAAGATTGTCTGTAAGATTGTCAGAGACATTCATAAGATTCTCCACCACCGTAACTTCTGCATCCGTCTCGGAGCTCAGCAGAGAGTCCTTTTTCATTCGGACGCCTCTAAGTGCCTTTGCCAAGTCGCTTTGCTCTGAGCACCGATGCAAATGTCACCTTAGAAAAATTTTGCCATACCTTAAATATGCAACTCATGCAATGGAAATATCCCTTTTGTTTCAACAAATCCTCCTTGGTTTGCAATTGAAAATGATCTGCCTCTGCTCAGGCCATTCCCGATCTTTTTTTTTTTTGGAACAGTCATAATGTTTGGGAACTAACTTAGTTATTAAGTTTTGGCTCATATTGCCATCTTTACACTTTCTTTATCTATTAGACCTAAGATCTAAGCAATGTATACACACTAGGAATAAGCAGAACCTATGGCAACATTGCAAATTTTCTTTAGTACCAATTAGACAGCGAAACAATCAAGAACGATTAAATATACAGTCCACTGCAAAAAGGCTCTACGCATTTAGGATCATTGTTTGGACCTTCGAGCTGGATTTTTTTTGTTGTTTTCTGTGCATTGGTTCTCATGGTGATTGTTCTTCAATGGAGCAATTTAAAGCATTGGTGAAGGGACGCGCCAGACTCAAAACCAATATCACACGGAGCTTCGCTTGGCCTGAGGACGCGCACCAATCAGACGCCACATCGGCGGAGGTGTCTTCGCGGCTGGAGCATCTCAACACAACATGGAAGGAATTAATTCGATTTGGTGATGAAATAGCTGTTCTAGACGAAGTAGATGGCAATGTGGAGCATGACAACGCTTTCTACAAGGGAAAGTATCTACGGGCGCATTCATTACTTTCGACAATGGGAGGTACAAGACATAACCCATCCACTGTGAATAGCGAGAACGGCAGCAGTGGGCTGCAAATCAACAACGACGCAATAATCAGTTTGCTACCACAACAACTGTAGTTTGCTACTGTTCGAGTAGTTTGCGACAGATCGAGCAATTGCCAAGACCTACAAGAGGTGACGTCAGTGCGGCGAATTCAGGTACCGCAACAATGGTAGAGGCATTAGCTCAAAGCGAATTTCCTAAAATTCAAATGAAACGGTTCGCTGGCAACTATTCGGAGTGGCCAGCTTTCAAAGACATTTACGAGAGCACAACAGGGCGAATTTGACAAATACGCACAAATTTCATCATCTGAAATCACTTCTAATCGACGAAGCTGCAAACTTGGTGCGACATCTAACTATTACGGATGCAGCTTACAACACAGCGAGCGACTTAATAAAAGATATAGTCGTTCACGGCACATTGTGAATTCATTTATGGAGCACTTTATGAAGTTGCCAACAACAACAAGGTCTGGCGCAGCAACCTTGCGAAAGGTGTCAGACAGCGCAAACGCAATCGGGCGTGGTCTGGATGCAATGGAGGAAACATGACGAGAATGTTGGATCATCTACCTGGCGCTGGAAAAACTGGACGGAGATACTCGACGGAGGTGGATCGAACGTAGTGTGGAGTCAGACTTATCCACACTAGAGGAATTCTCAAATTCTTGGATGCGCGTTGCGAGGTGCCGGAGCTAAGCAAACGCGAATCAACTGGAGGTAAAACGGCCTTATTGGTGACAAAACTAAGAAAGTCACTCATTTGTTGGTTGTCTTGATGGAAACAAGTGCAGCAAATGCCATTCTACAGAACATCGTCTGTATGGATGTCCACAATCTTTGGGTACGTCTGCAGGACAGACAATCTCGTTTGCCAAGGAGAAATCTCTATACTACAATTTTCTGAAACCTGGTCATGGGGTCAGAAAATGCAAATCGACGTTCAACTGCAGACAATGTAACGGTAAGAACCATACACTATTGCATCTGCAAGTTACGCAACACGCAATTGGTACAATCGCTCAAAGGATCAGGATGATCCTAACGCACACATTTCACCGGTGACTATTAGTCACATGGCACAAACAGAAGGCTCCGCAGCAATTGTATGTGCACAAGGCACTGCAAGTTCAACACAATCAAATGGATGCAGACTCCTTTTGGACCCAGGCTCCGAACTGTCATATGTATCTGGACGCTGTATACACGCACTTAGTTTGGCTCGTACGCCATCCCGCATATTGGTCACGGGAATTTCATCAATTAAGGCAGACACGACAAGAGGATGCAGCATCCTACGCAGTCAATCCCATATTTCAAAGGATCAACTGGTAGTCCAGGCTCACGTGCTTGGAAAGATCACCTCATCATTGGAAAGGCAGAGCATCGACGCATCTTCACTACAATGGAGCATACAAGTCTTCAACGATCTGCAACTAGATTCACAATTCAGCACAAGTGGCCCAATCGATATTCTTTTGGGCAGTGAACATGTTTGGAGTGCTTTTACTTGAAAAAAGATATTTGACAACTAATCGCCTATTAATCAATTTTTGGATGGGTGATCACATCACTGTTTTGACCACGGGCGAGCAACACTTTGGCCCTCACAACGACAATCGACATTGACGCCACACTCAGACGATTCTGGGAGCTGGAAAGCATTCATCGCAAGGCAGAAGTTCAACCTGAGGACGAAGAGGTTGAGAAACACTTTCTCAACACCCACACTAGAGTCGATAATGGGAAATACATCGTGGAGCTTCCTTTTAAAACCTCAGATCCTGAATCGCAGGATGATCCAACATTGCTCGCAGACACGAGCTTTATTCGCTTTAAGGAGCGGTTCAAATCGGTTGAAC
Source organism: Drosophila pseudoananassae pseudoananassae (assembly GCA_018153035.1). Classification (NCBI taxonomy): domain Eukaryota; kingdom Metazoa; phylum Arthropoda; class Insecta; order Diptera; family Drosophilidae; genus Drosophila; species Drosophila pseudoananassae. The sequence goes on along the minus strand of JAECXR010000022.1, from coordinate 695,387 downwards.
GCCTTTTAGCACAAAATCAACAGCTACGTAACGATTACCTAAGCTTCATGAGAGAATATGAAAATCTAGGACACATGCGAGAAATCTCACCGAGCGAAATTCCCAACGGAAGGAGTTTTTACCTACCACATCATCCTGTATTGGGTCGGAAACTGAGAGTAGTCTTCGATGGCTCATACCGGGACGCCAAAAGGCAAGATATTAAACGATACACTCTCGATTGGACCCCGTATTCAGCGAGACCTGTTTGCTATGTGCTTGCGGTTCCGTATGTACCAATACGTATTTTCAGCGGACATAGTCAAATCTGGGTGAGCGAAAAACATAGAAACTTTCAGAGAATTATATGCCGAGAGGATCCGTCAGGTCCCATCAAGCACTTCCAACTTTGCACGGCGACGTATGGAACATCATGCGCACCATTCCTGGCAGTTCGAGTACTAGAGCAACTGGCTGCTGACCACCAGAAGGAGTTTCCAACTGCAGCAAAAATCTTGATGGAGGACTTCTATGTTGATGACGTTCTCACTGGATCCAATAGTGAGGATGAGCTGCGACGCAATCGGGACGAACTCGTCCAACTGATCTCCTGTGCTAAGCTAGAACTCGGGAAATGGGTATCGGGAAATGGGACAAGGGTTTCTCACACTCATCGGTAAAGGTTCTAGGGCTGCATTGGTACCCTAAGAAGGACACATTGTCGTACACTGTGAATCTAACAAAGAGTCTAAGCTGCACCAAGATGCAATGTCGGATATGTTGTCGGATGTGTCACGCATATTCGACCCTTTCGGTCTATTAGCACCAGCCGTAGCTCAATTCAAAATACTATTTCAAAAACTCTGGCTGTTGAATTTGAATTGGGACGACAAACTACCGAGCAGACTTAAAAAACCTTTCACAACTCCAGATCGAGAGCGCTTGGTCGAGAGCGACACCGACAAGATCGTCTTTTGCAATCCATCAAGTCTGGATTAAAACACAAGGATGTGACAATCTATGCATGGAGCGACTCTATAGTAGGCTAGCGACTCCTATCATGGCTAGCGTACTTACCAGCCCAACTCAAAACGTTTGTTGGAAACCGCACCGCCGAAATCTTGGAAACCATCCCTAAGCATGCATGGCGGCATGTGGACTCGAAATCGAACCCAGCGGATTGTGCATCCCAGGGCTTGGAAGTATCCGAGCTTTATTGTGGTGGAAGGGTCCTTTATGGCTGGGGGACAAGGGTCAATTTTTGGTAAAGTTGAACAATTCTCACAACTGTTCTTCTCTTTCAGACAAACGCATACAAAGCGAGATCAAAACTATCTGCCTTGCTGTGCAGGTTATTGCCACGACGGACAATCTTTTGGATAAGCTTCTAAATCGCAACTCATCTTGGCTGAAGCTTATACACACGCTTGGTAATGTTTTGCGATTCATTCATCGTATGAAACACCCATCTTCGAAACGAACATCAACTTCTCTCACCTTTGACGAGATGAAGTCGGCCAGAATCCGATGGCTGCAACACGCTCAAGCTGGGTTTCAACAGGACTTCCAGCTACTACTTGCTAAAAAGCCTCTAGGAAACCAGTCAAAATTGGCAAAGCTTTCACCGATCATCGACAAGGACAACCTGCTCAGAGTGGAAAAACAAATACAAAACTCACAGTTGTCGGCAGAGGCAAAACATCCCATTTTGCATTCAAAGGCTCGTCGGGTTACCTTTCTGATAATAGAAAATAAGCACCAATTCAATCTGCATCCTGGAGTTTCATCTCTCTTCGTTATTGTCCGGCAACGATATTGGATTGGAAAACTGTTTGGCGCGCTTTCGACAGAGACAACACACAATGCATCAACGTATGGCGGATCTACCCAGCGTACGTATAACGAAAGCACTGCCATTCGTAAACACTGGATGCGACTTACAGGACCCATTCTTCTAAGAATGACGCTAAGGTGCGTAAGCCGCGCATCAGCAAGGGATACATATGCCTATTCGTATGTATGGTAACGTCGGCGATCCATTTAGAACTCGCCACCCACTTATTTACAGAAACATTTCTGGCGGCATTAAGACGATTTTTTTCTATACGAGGAAAATGTACATGCATGTACAGCGACAATGGAACAAATTTTATTGGAGCCAGGCGATCCCTCGATGAAATGCAGCAGCTACTGAGCTCCACACAACACAAGGAATACGTAGCGAACTCTCTAACAGACGAAGGTATCAAATAGAACTTCATCCTACCGCATGCTCCACATTGGGGAGGAAAGTGGGAACCAGCAGATCGATGTGTCAAACTCCTTCTTCGACGAAGCATTGGCAACAGTACATTTACACATGAGCAAATGCGCACTTTGCTGGCGCAGATCAGTGCGGTTGTCAACTCACGACTTTTATGCTACACGTCGGATACAGATAGAGACTATCTGTCACCAGCCCATTTCCTGAACGTGCGATCCTTTACGTCGATCCCGGAGGCGGATCTTGGCCACATTTCTGTGGGCCGTTTGGGATACTGGCACAGTATCCAATCGATGTACCAAGGCTTCTGGAAACAATGGCACCAGGAGTACCTGACTAGTCTTCGGCAGCGACCAAAGTCGACCAGGGCAACACCCAACCTCAAGATCGACAGCGTTGTGCTCGTCAAGGAGTCCAACACATCACCAGCATCATGACACCTAGCGAGGGTGATCGTGTTAGTAAATGCTGGCTATCTACATCCCCATTAATTAGGTTATGCAGAAAAACTACACCGAGCATTTTCCTACGATTTATTAATCTAGGTAAGTTTATAAGTAAGAGTCTACTATTATAAAATGAAAGGTAAAGATTTTCATCCCAGTTTAGACCTCTAAGTGAAAAAGTTAAAAAATTCTTTTGTACGGATTCTATGCGGTCCTGATGTACTCCATATTGGGGACTCCAGACACATAAACCGTACTCCAGTATCGGACGGACCAAAGAATGTTTTGGTAATATAGGGGTCTCTCAATTCTTTTGACCACCTTTAAAAAAAAACCAAGGACTCCTTTAGCCTTATTAACCAAGGACGATATTTTGATCCATTAAGTATTAAATCATTAGCTTAACACCATTTTTGAAAGTTATCAAGGGCAGACTGAAGACTGCATCGGCCATAGATGGATTTGTATTGAAGACAAAGCTTTACATCATGTGCATACGTAAGAACAAGATAATTCGTTAAAGCAGGGGCAAGTCATTACTAAAAAAAAAAAATAACAACGGGCCAAGATGACTTCCTTGAGGGACGCCAGATGTAGCACGGACCAGACGGGAATGTAAGTTTTTAAATAAGACTCTTTGTGTCCTTCCATCTAAGTAGCTAGAGATCCATGTTAAGAGGTCTGAAGAAAATCCCAGCATATTCAGTTTACTCAACAAGAGTGAGTGATTAACTGAATCAAATGCGTTGTTAAAGTCTGTGTAAATAACATCTGTTTCACATCCATTTCGAAAGCCATCTATGGCAAGAGATGTTAACTCCAGAAAATTTGTGGTGGTGGAGCGACGCTTAATGAAGCCATGTTGACATGGAGAGATGATCGAAGAGCAAAGGTGTTGCAAATGAGGATTAATTAATTTTTCAAATAACTTAGGAATTGCCGACAATTTAGAGATGTGCACACAGCGAATAAATGGGTTTGACTTTTAGAAGATCAGATAATAAGCTATTCTCGGAGAAAAACGGACAGAAAATAAGATTTGCTGATTGAATATTGCATGCGTAAGGATGATCTGTCAATTTAGGCAAAGAATAAGTTGTTTGAAAAAATTCTGCGAACAAATCGGCAATGGCCTGATCAGAAGTCGCAGAGGAATTTTCAAACGTATGCATAGGTGGAAAAGATACATGTTTACGCTTTGTGTTTAAAAAATTATACAACTACTTTGGATCCTGAGTAAATTGTGTCCGGCAGCGGCCAATATAATTCCTGTAACATTCAGCGTTATGCACGGTAAAATTTGACCGAGCTAGTAGGTATCTTGAGAAATCAACACTACTGCAGTTTTTTTTTATATTTAAGTAAAAGCTTATTTTTTTTAATTTTTAAGTTAGTAAGGCACCTTGTAAACCAAGGAGGATTTGTTGAAGCGGACGGATATTTCCAAGGCACACATGAGTCAAAAAATTTATTTAAAGTAAAATAAAATTTTTCTAAAGTGACATTAAGATGAGTGCACGCCAGAATATCAGACCAGTCGAATGTATCGATAAGGCTATTAAGTTTCTGAAAATCAGCTTTACGGAAACAGCGAATCTTATTTACCACGCGTGGAGACATCTGATCGATACCAGGAGTGGTTTCGATTGAGACCTCCAGCGTGGAGTGATATGGATCCTCTGGGATTGAAAGGGGAAAAGCTCTGGAGAGAGCAGTACCATCAGGATCAGATACAAAACATAAGTCTAAAAGCCGACCTAGCGAATTTGTAACATGGTTAATCTGACCTAGGGACATGTCAAACAATGCCCGCGGTGAAGTCATGGTAAGTTATAAGTGACAAGGATGGTGAGTTATCGACGTTGGACCACTTTAATTCTGGGATATTAAAGTCGCCCACCGCTACGTGTTGGTCACGATCCGTCATAAGATTAGAGACGTATCGAATGGCGGACAAATGCTGCCAATATGTGGGCGGTTCAGACATAGGAGGTATATATGAACATGTAATGTATAAAGCTTTCACGGACATAGTGATTTTAACGCAAATAAATTCTATGTCACCAAACTCTTGGGATTTCACCTCTTCAGAAGCAAGAGTAGAGTCTACCGAAATGAGAACTCCACCTCCTCTTCGCTGAGATCGATCCCGTCTAAATTTGGTGTACTTACTTGGAAAAACTTCGGAGCTAAAGATCTCCGGCTTTAACCAAGTTTCTGTAAAGGCTATAATATGCTATGCAAAGAAAGAACTATCAGAATATAGTTTAGGGAGTTTGCTACGTAGCCCCTAGTATTCTAATAGATAAGTGTTAGTGACGATATTAGTTTTTTGAGTGGATGAAGAAGAGGTAGAAGGTTGGTCAGTAGTTCTAATGAGGGGAAGTTTCACTCCCACTGATTTCAAAACTGTTTTGTCACAGAACTAGGCTAATGTTCTTGGACGAACATGTTCTCTGGCCAAAAACTGGGTGAACACGAACCTTGAAAGAGGACGTGCGCCTTACATAATTATAATTAAATTTAGCTATGTCCTCCACCTTAATATCAGCTTTAGTTTTGCCTTTTATAATCCAAGATATTAATCTCTGAAGTATCAGGGGCAAGCCGAGAAACAAATGGAACAAATATTTCGATGGAGGAATCACCTGTAAGGGGTCGCAGGAACGAGAACTGCAGCATCAGTCGGTGCCGGTGGTTCGGACTGTGGAAAAACCTTTTGGGTTACTCTAACGGTGGTTTCATTTACTAGGACATGTGGTATCCCTTGAAGGGATATTAATGGGGCATATTAGAAAATTGCTCATTTTCCTTGAGAAATTCGGACGGCGAATTGTTCTCAGTTCTAGCACTTGGGGTGGCCAAAGATATGAGCGGCTGCGTTATTGACGGCTGAGTAGGCTGAAGCGGATCACAAACATCGGGTTTCTTACGCTTAGGGGACTCAGTTAGTAGCTGAAGGGTGCTAAGCTGCTTGTCAAGCGCATTGATCATTGATTTTAAGAAAACCAGTGCTAAATCCGTTATTAGTCTGTCTCATGAATGACCTCATTTCGTCTTGGACAGCACGAAAATTTTCACAAATATAATGTAAACTAGACCTACAGGAAATGGCATCCGAAACTGAGGAATCGAAAAAAATTCGATTTACAAGCAAGTAAACACCAGTTTACCAATATTTATCATAAACGCAGTGCGCACAAAAAAACACGACCGTTCGCTTAAGAGGAAGAGAGAGAACTGACGGCCCTAAAAATCGATTTCTGGGTTGTGAGGTCGTTGCGTCGCAGGCGGGATCCGCTCAAAACCAAAATCGATGCACAAGCAAGGAAATTTGTGTGCGAAGAAAGTTTTTTTTGTAGGACTCGTTTTGTTTTTGGATTTCGTCTTTCACTTCGAGGATGCCCATATCCCGGTGGATGTTTTCATTGAGAACATACCAAGGTGCCCAGTGATAGATCTCAATACTTTTGATTGTGTGTGCTGTATGATGTTGCTATGTTGCTGCTTCTCGCGTTCCCCCACATCTGGGAGCCATACGACCAGATTGGCTTTAGGGCTGAATTGTAGAGTAGTAACTTGTAGTCCAGGCACAGTGGTGATCGTGAGTTTATAATACAGTGGAGGCTGCTGGCTTTCAGTTTTATATGCAAGTTTTAGGTTCGATGTGCTTACGCCAGGTAAGTCGTCTATAAAGCCAACGTTCGCTGCTATAAGGTTCGCTATAAAGCTTCGTTACCTTGAGGGATCTGTATACCGTTTAGTGAAAGCGGAGAGCATGTTTAAGCGGGACAACATGAAAGTTGTCCTCGTTCCCGATCAACGCCGCAATTTGGTTTTCCTCAACATCCGCCTGTAGGGCAAATCTATTGCTATTGCAGATCCAGGCCTTGTTCTTCGTCAATCTTCTGGACGCGGTTTATTTTTTGTTTATTGTCTGCCGGATTACTCTGCGGGCTAAGCCTGCGCCTTATTTGAGTGTAGCGATCCGTTTCAGTCTGTTTGGTTGGCGGGGCCCTTTTGGCACTTTCCGAAAATGTTGTGTTCGTACTAACTGTAGTTGTTAGCATCGCGGTATGTTGAATTACAGTTTTTGCCTCTGTGGTTGTAGAAATCGTAGCACTGCTTGTTTTTTATGTGAAATTTGTTTCCTTCATTGGAGTGGGGGTTTTACACTGCGCGTCCTTGACGCGGGCGTCGGAGAGAGCAGAGCGGGTAAGCAAGACCGTGACCGTTTGCTCTTAATCGCCGATTTTTTCATTTCGGTATCGGGGGTTAATAAGTATGAGTAGAAGCCGTTTCTTTGGTTCACTGAGATGTTACGGTAGTTTTTTTGATCAATGAGCTCATTGTGTGACACTTATTTATTAAAAACAACTATGCTTCAAAACAACAACAAAACTAGATTTTGTTTTGGTACATCACAACTGTTATTTAAATCTTGCCTATTGCTTTTAATAAATTGTGGTTTAGAGTATTTTCGCTTATATTGGTTAACATAAGGTTTGTTTGGTTACCTGTGATTATTTTGCAGTTTTTTCGTAGCTTGGGTAAAGCACGTCTGCTCAGTTTATATGTGCTCAGTGCACATATTTTCAAACAACTTATTCTCCGCCTAAAACGACGGATCCGCCTTACACATACAACATTCAATCAGACAGAAAATTATTTTCTGTCCGTTTCGTGTGCTAAAATACTGTGCCAGGGCTCTGTGCAAACCTCTTCATAGAGGTTCTTCCCTTCTTTTAAGCGAACGGTCGTGTTTTTTTGTGCGCTCTGCATTTTTGAAAATTTGTTGGCGTATGTTTACCGGTATTTACATACATATTTGATATAAAATTTTGGGCAACTTCAACTTTAATGTAAACCGTATCGCTTCGGGAATGCTGTAAAATATTTGGAGGCGAATTACTTTTTATTTAATTTTAATTCCAAGCTCAGCTCTGCTTCTTCCTCTTCTTTTTTTTTTCTTTCGTTTTCAATATAGGTCTTATCTGTATTTCTTCATTTTTTCTTTGCTATCTCCAAAGCTCCCGCTTCATCTTCTATTTGGCACAGTGGTTCAAGGTATAGTGTTTTTAACTTTTTATACATCTTTATATATTGTTAATTATTAATATGGAATTTAAACTGGTCTGTTCAATGAAGTCTTGCAACAAGACAATCTCCTCATCCCAGCCCACCATTCATTGATGGCTATGCGAAAAGTCATCACTGCATCAGTTTCGGATGCCATTTCCTGTAGTTCTGGCTCATATTATTGTTGTGCTAATTGTGGTGCTATCCAATACGAAATGAGGTCGTTCATGAGACAGACTAAGAATAGATTTAAAGAGTTGATCACTGGTTTTCGTAAAATCATTCAGTTTGGTGACAGAAATTATTTGCATTAAAATCACTTTGTCCGCTGAATCTTTTTAAAACAGATGTTATTTTCACAGACTTTAACAAAGCATTTGATTCGGTTAATCACTCGCTCTTGTTGAGTAAACTTAATCTGCTGGGATTTTCTTCAGACTTCTTAACGTGGATCTCTAGCTTGCACTCTGCAGGCTACGTATACTCTCTATGGGATTGCATTAGAGAAATTAAGCCAGGTTAATGATCTTGGCGTCCTATTAGACATTAAACTTAAATTTTCTGACCATATTTCCTTAATGGTTAATAAGGCTAAAGGAGTCCTTGGTTTTTTTTAAAAGGTGGTCAAAAGAATTTAATTACCCGTAAATAACCAAAACATTATTTTTTTTTTTTGGTCCGATACTGGAGTACGGTTCATGTGTCTGGAGTCCCCAATATTGAGTACATGAGGACCGCATAAAATCTGTTCTAATGATTTCTTAAGATATTCCGTTAGAGGTCTTAACTGAGATGTTAAACTTCATCTTCCTTCTTACAGTAGCAGACTCTTACTAATAAACTTACCAACTTTATCTAATCGTAGAATAGTGCTTGACGGGTCAAGCAGCAAGCAAATAGTTTAAATAATTAATTATTAATTTTAATATTGTTGGTCGCAAGCCGACTTCTTTTCGGCCGCTCGGCTTTAACTAATTCGGCATCTAAAGCTTGCGAGTGTCACTCTCGTTCGTTGTTTTATTGCGCTTGCACCCTTAATTGGACTTCACATATTGTATATACATAGATCCCAATTTCATATGCGGGCGAATAAAGATTTATAACGTTTAATTGAAAATTATTAATGACCAAACATTGGTGAACCCCGACGTTATCGTTAATATATTTATATATAAACAAATCACTAAAACCAAAAACAAACAATTTGGTAAATGGTGTTTTGTGAACAATTTTCATACTTGACTAATAAGGGAACAGTTTGTTTATAATAATAAACAAATTATTATATATAATATTGTAGTGTATTATTGTATTATTATTATCTATTGCCCATAGCTTAGTGGGTAGTGTAGCTGCGCGCTAAGCGATGGGTCGTGGGTTCAAACCCCACTCATGGCAATCATGACCTCCAAAGTTTTTCGGCTTCATTATGTTTAGTGGTCTCTTTTCCGATGCTACTAAACATGTGAGGTCGAAAAACGGTATTCCCAGATATCGACAGGTGGAAGCTCCACCTCTGGGATAGGTTGCACCTGGCTAATCACCGGATCAACTGAAAAACAATTGATGAACGAAAATAATACAAGAAGAGAAGAGAAGAAACCAACCACCCCCCAACCCCCGTTGACGACCATTCGAATATCGAAACGGACACGAATTAGACAAGGGAACGTGAGGACTTTAATGGAACCAACCAGACTGGCGCAGTTTGAAGGAGAAATGCCCGGAAGAACATCAGCTGGGACACAATAAAGCAAAAACAGCGGCAAAAATAAAGTTAGGTAGAGAGCCCTTGTAGAGGCCCTAAGCTCCCAAGAGGAGTAATAAGGAAAAAAAAAAAAAAAAACATAGAGACTGCAGTTCGCAAGTGAATATACATACATACTAACGTTCCACAACGCAAGTGTATTCTGGTATTCGCCCGCGCAAAGACTTCATACAAACATATGTACGTTCCACAATGCAAGTGCATTCGCTCGCACATAACTTCATACATACGACGTTCCGACGATGGCGACCGAGCAAGGGCGGTATAACCTCCGTCGTAGCTTTGATGGATGTCCCTCCTCTCCTTCGTTCCTCTCTCACAGATAATCCCACGCTGCGTCTGACCCACAACGGGCGGCGGCGTGGTCTGCGTATGCGCCACATTGGCCGGCAGCTATGATACCTGGCAGGAGATATAAACTGCAAAAAACCTGGCAGCACGTATAAAAAGCGACTTAAAAAAAATGGAAGAACTAAACGAAACTACTCCAGGTGGTACCCACAGCAGTGGAAATCCACCCGCGGGAACCCACGCGGTCAGGGCAAGGATTCTGGAGGCCCTAACTTACGTTCCAAAAAAAACTGCTCCACCGGCGGCGCACTTGGCCGGTGACCCAGCATCAGCTACAAGTGAGACTCTAGAGGAGCTCCAGGCGTTCGTGCGGGGTAACAAAATAAGGAGAACTCCCCCCCAGCAGACGGTGAGCGATCATACCTCGAAGAGGACTCAATCGTTCGCGAGGTTGAAGGAGTTGCAGGAGCTGCTGAGGGATCAGACCCTCACTGCCCCGAATCAGGAAGGAAGGACTAGGTGCGGTTGCAGCGGGGAAGCACCGGTCTGCAGCAATTCACGCGTCGAAAAAGCTACTCAGACCACACCGGAGCGAGCCCCGTACAGCCAAGTGGCAAGGACGAAACGCCAATGGGATATACCACCACCTAATAGGGCAAACCAAAATGGTTAAAAGGACGCAAAGCTAAGCCAGCCCAAAAAAAGTCGCCCCGACGTTCTCATAATAACGGGGAACGCAGGATCCACATACAGCGATGTCCTCAAACTGGTCAACAATGTCAAACTTAACGATGTCAGCCAAAACGTTAAAAAGATATGGCGCATGGCAAAAGGCGTTCTCCTGCTGGAACTGGCAGCGAAGGATGCAAATGCTCTCAAGATGCGGCAGACGCTTTCCCAGATGCTGGGCGAGACAGCGAGCGTTGGAGCGGTCACAGGCGAGACCACCATGGAGATCAGCGACCTGGATGACGAAGGACGAAATCATGGCAGCTATCAAAGCTTGTACGAACGGACAGGAGGACGCCATCAGAATGATGTCCCTCCGGCCAGGCTACTCTGGCACCCAGGTCGCCATTTTGGCAGAGGAGTCGAGCCTGGCCTCGAAGATCCTGTCCTAAGGCATGATTAGGATAGGATGGACCATGTGCAGGGTCATGGAGCGCACGGCCCAGCGTCGCTGCTTCAGATGTCTCAGTTTCGGGCACATCGCCGCTTTCTGCAAAGAGCGGATAGATAGAAGCGACTGGTGTTTCAGATGCGGAAAGCCAGGTCACAAAGTGGCTTCCTGCACAAACGCGGCGGAGGGTTCCTCTGCGCAGCTGCAAACAAGGCAGAGCGTGCCCACGTAGCTGGCAGCAAAAGATGACCCCTCGCTAAACCTTATGCAATGAAACAAAGCAGAGAATGAGGTTCATCCAGATCAACCTGCATCCAAGCTTTGATAGCTACCACTGCGAAGTAGCCCAGAGCCTACTTGAGCAGGTTTTAAGAGAGAAGCGGGCAGATATAGCCCTAATAAGTGAGCCGTATAAGAAAGGCGAGACCCAAAACTACACACTGGATTCCTCCAAGTCACCAACTATCTGGGCGCCAGCTAGACAACCCGAAAGCTCACGTACGGATCAATCGTGGACCTTACCTTCTGGAGCAGCGGCCTGTTTCGGAGAACAAGGTGGTCCCTCAGTGATGATTATACTGCGAGCGACCACAAATATATAGTCTGCGACATCAAGGACAGAGCGCAAGGCTCCACAGTAGCGAAACCACCACGGTTCAATGCGGCTACGTTGCAACCGCAATTATTCGCGCAGGAACTTAGGATTCCAGATCCTTCGGGCGACGATGAGCGAGATGTCCAAAACACCATGTCAGCGGTTCTACAGGCCCGCCGAGCCAGCATGAGGTGTAGCCGTGGGCATTCAAGGCACCATGAACCGGTGCCCTGGTGGTCCCCGGAGATAGCCCATGAGCGCAGAGAGTGTCTCCACAACAGAGGCCAGAGGAAGGCATGATGAAGGCACCATGAACCGGTGCCCTGGTGGCCCCCGGAGATAGCCCATGCCCATGATCTTGAAGAACTTGATAAGGAAGGCGAAAACGAGGTGCTTCTTTGAGATGTGCGATGCTGCAGAGCAAGATCCGTGGGGATCGGCCTACCGGACCGGACCGTAGTCAAGAAAACGAAGCAGGCAAAGCCGATCGCTCCAAAAGAAGCCGCCACAATGAGTGCCATTGTAGATCACCTTTTCCCGACGCAGACCTATCCTGTGCCGAGTGGAGCAAGAGAACATGCCGGCTCCACGCCAGTCCAGGAAAAGGGTGCACATGAAATAGTGGAAGTCGCTAAGGCTATCCAGGTTGGAAAAGCTCCCGGTCCAGATGGAATCCCAGACAGCGCGATTAAAATGGCGATACTGCGTGCCCGGTTCGGTTCGCCAGCGTCTTCAACGCATGTTTAAGTGAAGGCGCATTCCCTAGAAGGTGGAAAATACAAAGCCTGGTCTTGCTCCCAAAGCCAGGCAAGCCGCCGGAGATTCCATTGACCACGCCGGCAAAGCCCTAGAGCGCTGCATATGCCGGAGGCCCCAGGAGGCTGTAATCCACGCGGGAGATCTCTCCCCATTACAATACGGGTTCAGGGAACACCGCTCCACGGTCGACGCAATTTCTCTGGTCAGGAGGTCGCAGCCAAGGCAATCGAGGGGACCAGATGGGCGGGCGGATGCAAGGAGTACTGCCTGATTGCCACTTTGGACATCAAAAACGCCTTTAATACTGCCAGGTGGGATGTCATAGTGGAGGCGCTGAGCATTCTCCGCGTGCCGACTGGCATAGTGGAGGTCATAAGGTTGTACCTCAGCGATCGTACTATTAGGTAAGAGACGACCTCAGGCATCCGAGAGGACGCGGCCACCTGTGGCGTCCCTCAAGGCTCAGTCTTAGTCCCAGCCCTATGGAACGTAATGTACGAAGGGGTCCTCAGACTAGAGCTCCCGGAACGGACCCACGTTGTCGGATTCGCGGATGACATCGCGGTAGTGGTCGTCGCCAAGACAATCCAGGAAGCTGAGGAGTACTTTAATGCTGCAATTGTAAAGGTCATCGGCTGGCTCGAATAGGCAGGGCTAAGCCTAGCCCACCACAAGACGGAGGCTGTCCTGATTTCAAGCCACACTCAATATAGGCGGACATATGGTCACATCAAACAGGGCCATCAGATACCTGGGTGTAACGCTGGATACGAGGCTTAGCTTCAGGGAGCACTTCGCAGAAGCAAATCGGAAGGCAGCGAATGTCGCCAGAGCACTAGGGAGAATCATGCTCAACTGTAGGGGCCCGAAGCAAGGACGTAGACTACTGCTCCAGACCGTCTGCAGTGCAACAATGTTCTACGCAGCCCCAGTGTGGGCGTATGCAGCCACAACAAGGTCGTACACCAAAGGATTGACCAGCACATACAGACTTTGCCCCTTAAGGGTGTGCTCGGGCTTCCGCACGATCTCGGATGACGCAGCTCTCGTCATCGCAGGCATGGTGCAAATCGACATGTTCGCGGCGGAGCGATTAGAGCTATACCAGGCCCTAGTAGCGCTGAGCGGGCAAGCTCCGGCATTAAGAAATGCCTCCAAAGAAGTTATGGGGAAGTTAATTTCTGGCTTACGCAGGATATCAGCAATTATCTTTACAAATTTGGACATGATGACGACCCAAGGTGCCCTGAATGCGGGGTAGATGAGACGGCGGAACATGTGGCCCTGAACTGCCCATGCTTTTCAGTTTCCAGGAGAAAACTCCTAGGGGAATTAGCGACGGCGGACCTCATCGGAAGGAGGTTGCTGGAGGACGCCCAGTTCTGGGCAGGCATGAGCAGCTTTGCCGCCTTAACGATGAAGGAGCTGAGACGGCTAGAGAGAAACCGAGCGGAGGCTAGAATAGCCTAGACAAACAATAGTAGTTGGGCGCTTAGACACGCCAATCATGGCCCTGCGAAGCAAAGCATAGCGGCATTACCGCACGCTAAAGGGACTTAGGAGACACCTTATTGTTAGAGCTTAGATTAAAATTTTTTTGTGATTAAAAGATTAAAAAAAAAAAAAAAGTGCATTCGCTCGCAGGTATATCATACATATAGATGTTTCACAATACCGCTACGGTTCTGAGCGCACGATGGGACAAATCGTGTTCGCCGCGAGCAAACACATTTTGAGCGATAAAATTTTGGCGCCGGAATAATTTACGTCGGGTTGGTCGGAACTCAGTATTATCAATTATGAACTCCAGCGGCACAGTCACAGAAGCACCCACTCCAACCCGTAGTGTTATCTTAAATACAAGGCCCTGGGTATTCTCCAGAACTTGCAGAGGATTCAAGGAGCTCTTCAGCATGTTTCCAAGGTGGACGATGCCATGCTACGACATGGTCGACATGTGCCTCATGGTCAGATAGTCGGCATGTTCAGTGACTTCAAGGCCATCCACATCCGATACCATCCACCATCCACCAGTAGTGACCTCCGATGGACAGTTTCGGAGCTCATAGCGACAATGCAGGCCGAAATTGAGCTCGAGACAACCCTTCGCTCTTTTCGAATTGCTGCGCACTTCACCCTTGCCAAGGGAATGTCCACAATGCAGGCTGACCCAGGGTTAGAGCAAAGTTTTCAAGCGTTGCTTCCTGTTACTCTCCCTACTTTCAGCGGTGAATACTCGGAATGGTCAGAATTTTAATCGATGCTCTCTACAATCATCGGCAGCAATTCTCGATTAGTAAGGTGAAAAAGCTGAAAAGGTTGCGATCTTGCCTTCGGGAGTCAACTTTCGAAGCAGTTCGTTCCTTGGAAGTCTCCGACGAGAATTATGATGTCGCGATGAATATATTGGAGAACCGATTTAATAACCGTCGCTTAATATTTCAGGCACACGTGAATGAGATTCTGGGCCTCAGTCTGTTGGAAAGTGGCTCAATAGCAGCTCTTCGAGGTCTTTCGGACAAATTCAATGCCCATATGCCAGCCTTAAAGAATTTGAGTTCGTCAAATCAGATCGCCAGCTGCATCATCGTCCAGGTTCTGCTTCAAAAGTTGGACCCAGCTACCCAGGCTAAGAGAGTCAAAACTCTTCAGGTTCAGACGCCATCCCTACTTGGGAGTCGATGGCCGAATTTTTGGAGCAGCGATGAAGGACACTGGAAGCTATGGACGTGGCCATGGCTGCATACGCCCCGGGCGCTCACGTGGGAAGGCGTCGAGGTGCCAGCAACAGTAGATCATCTTTTATTAATACTAATTCGCTTCACGCTGCCTTTACTTTATGCGGTGGATGGTCCCATGTAATGTCTGCAAATTATAAATACCGTACCGAAGTTTTATAAAATTATATATTTTTATTTAAAGTACTTTTGCAATGTCGTACAGATAAACTTAAGGCTAATTTACGACTGACCAAGCTTGAGTTAATTGTCTTCCTTGTCGTCTCGGGATCGAAGCTTTCCAAGCTTCCCTAAGAACTTTCCCGAAGTTAATTCCGAAGATAATTCCGAAGTTAGAACCCGAATGATTTTGCTGCGATCAGCATGCAAAATTTGGCTAGCAATTGGAATGCCAAAAAAGGGGAATCGCGGTGGCATGATTCCAGCGGATGTTTAGTCTAATATTGTTTTGCTGGTGCCGACCGAATAGGGGGAGTTTGTTTATGTTTATGATTGACTCAAGCTTGGCTTGCCGTTTGTGTTGTAGGTGCGAGTGTGGGAATAAATGTGTAAGAGCTCGTGGAAACTCACTGCACGTGGGAAGTGCAGAAATAATTGTTTATAATATTAATATAGATTAAACTTCTAGTTAATTCTCCCCCTCCTAAGATGAATCGTCCCGATTCATTACATTTTTGCGGTGAGGGAGGATATTCTATTATTAAGTTCTGTAAATGTTATTTCAATATTTCTTTCAGTTTCGTTTTCTGTTACAGTTTCAGTTGTGATTTCAGCTTTTGGAATTTCTATTTCTTTTTGGGTTTTGGTACATTTTATTTGAATTTGTTTTATTATTTTGGGTATGATTTTGCGTGATTTATATATGATTAAAAGGGTAAGTATAAAAATTAACAATATTAATTCCAGGGATATTTTTGTTTTTCCTAATTTTACAAATGGGTTAATAATGTTTATATTATCTAGACTTAATTCGGAATCATTAGAAAATATGTAATCCGTTATTATATAATTATTGTATTTGTATTGGGATATGTAATCTAACATTTTCTGTTTTTCGTTGATGTAATTTATATTATTAATAATTATGCTTTCATTAAATAAAATCAGAAATGCGCCCTTCAATTTGATTTCGTTTACAGTATTTTCTCCAGTGATGAGAATAGCGTCATCATCTAAGTTTTCCAATTGTTTATTTTTTTCTCGTATTTTTGAACATTTTTTCGTAAACTACTTCTCCTACATGATAATTTTTTTCTAATTTATTTTTGTTATGATAATCTAATGTTTTAGATTGTGTTATCTGTAATTGTAGCGGTATATCGCTGTGATCTATTTTGTTAAATAGGATATCATAGGGTTTTTGATTTGTTACTGAGTGGATTGTCATGTTATAATTTTTTGCAGCTCTTATAATAATTTCAGAGTAATCTAAGAGGCGGTATTCGTCTTTAATACAGCGAGCTATTTCAGTTAAGGTTGAATGGACTCTTTCGACTTGTCCGTTCGAAAGGCTATGTCTAGGGTCTGAATAATGAATGGATATACCTGAACGTTTTAGGAATGATTTAAATTGTGCCGATGTGAAACTCGGCTCGTTGTCAGTCATAATTGTTTTTACTAATGGGAATGTTTGTAAAATTTCATATACTTTGGAGTCAATGTTCTTTTTGTTAGTGATTTCTTTTACCACTAGGTATTTGGAGTAGGAATCAATGCAAGTTAAGAAGGTAAGACTTTGTGCGTAGTAAATGTCAATATGTAAATGCTGCCCTTCTGATTTGAGAATGGGAGTTTCTCCAATAGGAATTTGTATTGGATTTCTGTTATATTTATTTGTGTTGCAAATTTCGCAATTTGTGATATATTCTTTTAATTTTTTGTATAAATTTGGCCAATAATACAGTCTGGAGATTTGTTTATAATTTTCCTCTAATCCTCTATGAGCTCGACAGTGGGTTTCTTCTATTATTATTGCTTTATCATCATTATTAATTATATCTTGAACAAAAGTTTTTGTATATAGAAATTTATTTAAAAAATTGTTTTTTAATGGAATTTGTATTTCGTATAATACTTCAGGGGTGCAGTGAATTCCTGTGCTAATATTGGGTTGCAGATATTCTTTTAGAATTGTAACTAAATTTTCTGGTTGGTCGTATTCGATGATATGGCGTCTATTTTCGAATACATTTATTTGTTCATGTATTGTAAAGTTTCCTTTTGCTATTAAAAGTTGTTGTTTAAATTGGTTAAGGGGATTTTTTGTTTCACTTAAAATGTTATCGAAGCTACTTTCGGCTGAGTGCTGAGTGTCGGTAATATCTGCATCTTCTTCGGAAATATTATTTATTTCGATTCGGGACAATGCGTCTGCTACTACATTGGTAGTACCAGGCTTATAAAGAATTTTTGGGCTGAAGCTTTCTATGTAATTAAACCAACTTATTAATTTTACATTTGGGTTTTTATCCGAAATGGCGTACGAGAGTGGTTGATGATCCGTATGAATTTCTAGTCCTGTTAGTCGCGTAACTTCTTTCAGTTTTATTCAATGTTTTAGATATAAAAGTTATTGGATTTCCGTCTTGAGACAGTACGGCTCCTATAGCTAAATTTGAGGCGTCGGTTGTTAATGTAAATTGTTTCGAATAGTCTGGTTGGACTAATTCGATCTGGCAAATTAAGTGTTAAGTGTTCGTTAAAGGCTTGAATAGCAGGTTCATCAAGAGTAATTGAGACATTTTTAGACATTCGTTTAGAAATTTTTCCATTGGAGCCTTCTAAAAATCTATTTAATGGCTTGGCAATGGTTGCATAATTTTTTACGAATTTCCTATAGTATCCAGTAAGACCTAGGAAACTACGTAGCTCTCTGATATTTTTAGGAATTGGATATTTGGAAATGGTTTCTATTTTTTCAGGATCGGTTTTAATAATATTTTGTGCTACAACATATCCAAGAAATGAGGTTTCTAATTTAAAAAATTTTGATTTTTCTAATGAAATTTTCATGTTTGCTTTATGTAGAATGTTAATAACAGAGTTAAGATCATTAAAATGTTGTTTTAGAGAGTGGGAAAAAATAATTATGTCGTCCATGTAAACATGGCAAAATTTCCCCACATGTTCCCTAAGTATATCGTCCATTGCTCTCTGGAAGATGCGAGGCGCGTTTGTTAGCCCAAATGGCATTCTTATGAATTCGAATTTTCCATTGTTAATGGAAAATGAAGTTTTTTCGACGTCTGATTCTTTCATGAGGATTTGGTGGAATCCTGATTCTAAGTCAATGGTACTAAAATATTTTTCTTTTCCTAAGTTAGATAAAATAACTGAAGGGTCCTGCATGGGATATCTGTCTGGAATGGTGCTGAGGTTCAATTTTCTAAAATCAATGCAAAGCCTGTGTTTGGGGGTGCCGTCCTCGTTAGTACCTTTTTTTTGATACTATGATGACTGGTGAATTGTACGGACTTTTGGTGGGTCTAATAATTTGATCTTCGATCATGCGACTTATTTTTTGGTTGACAAACTCGTTTAGGTCTTGAGAGTAAGGATATTGCCTTGAGTAAATGGGTCTATCATTAACTGTGTCTATTTCACAGCGGACATCGGTTAGAAATGGTAGATTCGTGTTTATATCAGAATGTACCTTTTTAATAGTATTTATAATTTTTTCAGTGTAGTTTGCTATTTCGGTTTCAGCGTTTTCAAATGTTTTGATGTCGGCGCTTTTTTTAACTACGCTGTCTTTATTTTCGTATGCCAAATTGTTTATTTCATTTATGTCGGATTTGGCTTCGACGAAATGCTCGGGATCTGAATGTCCCAAACTATTTGATTCATAATTGTCAGAATTGTTGCTGACAGTGCTTTTGAAATCGAAGTGTTCCAAGCTATTTGTGTCGGTATGAACATCGACGGCGTGTTCGGGGTTTATGTACCCCAAACTTTCTGTTCCAACTGTGTTTTTCATTAGAAAACTTGTGGAATTTAAGTATTTATCTAATATAAATTTTTTTAGAGGAAGTAGTGTTATTTCCTTTTTCATTTCTAATAGATTAAATTTTTCCTCATAATTTAATTTTTCAATTTTTCCTTTAAATTTTAATGTGTCATTGCTCATGTCAATGACCGCTCCTATTTTTTTTTAGTAAATTGTACCCTACTAATAAATCTGCCTTCAATCCGTCTATTTCATAAAAAATGTGTTTTGTGTCAAAAATTGTTATGAAATGGTATATTTTAATTACTGAGTACCCGTTAACTGTCGAGACTCTTTTATAAATTGGCAATTCTATTCCATTTTTGTAAATACCTTTTTTTATGTAGCAAGCTGTGGCTCCTGTATCTATTAAAATATTAAATTTTTTGTTTATTATACCCTTGCAGAGGGTATTATAATTTTGTCCAAAAGTGTGCAACGCAGTGAAGGAGACGTCTCCGACCCTATAAAGTATATATATTCTTGATCAGGATCACCTCCTGAGTTGATATGAGCATGTCCGTCTGTCCGTCTGTCCGTCTGTCCGTCTGTCTGTCTGTCTGTTTCTACGCGAACTAGTCTCTCAGTTTTTAAGCTATCGTCTTGAAACTTTGCACACACCCTTCTTTTCTTTGCACGCAGTATATAAGTCGGAACGGTCGGGATCGGCCGACTATATCCTATAGCTGCCATATAACTGATTGATCGGAGATGGTATAACTTTGGTGTTTTGATAGTTACATAGTTTAGATTTTGTACGGAAGCTATTTTTGGCAAAATAATTCGACCTACCAAATTTCATAAGGATCGGCCGACTATATTTTATAGCTGCCATATAACTGATTGATCGGAAATGCCATAACTTCGGTGTTTTTAAAGCTAGAGAATTCGGATTCGGTACGAATGCTAATTTTGGCAAAATAATACAACATGCCGAATTTCATAAGGATCAGCCGACTATATCCTATAGCTGCCATATAACTGAACAATCGGAAATTACCCAACTTTGGTGTTTTTGAAGATAAAAAGCTGGAACTTCGTACAGATTCTATTTTTGGTCAGTTAATACAACCTACCAAATTGCATAACGATCGGCCGACTATATCTTATAGCTGCCATATAACTGACCGATCGGAAATGGTATTTGGTAAAAATACCAACTTTGGTATTATCGAAGATGGAAGCTTGGTACTTTGTTTTAGATTTTTTATTGTAATAAATTGGTTATATTATGATATTCTCATAAGGATCGGCCAATTCTATCCGATTTTTGCGATATATATCCGATTTTAACTGCAAGGGTATATCAACTTCGGCTCCGCCCGAAGTTAGCTTTCCTTTCTTGTTTTTTTATCAAATCGAAAAATGTGTGGAAGGCCTACTGTTCTCCTAAAAAATGGTCTTCTTCAGTATTGTTTATGCGCATTTGTTTGTTTTTCGGTTGAGCTGATGACTCAATTTGCGTGCGTTTGGCTGCCTGCTCTGGTTGTTGAAAAGGTTTCCTTTCCTGATTAAAGGAATTATTTTGGAAACTATTTCTGTTTTGGTATTGCCCACCATTAGGTGCTGCTTGATTACACTGGTTTTTATTTAGGGTTTGGATGCTGGTGTCCAGTTCCATTGGTTCGTTCTTGTTTTGAAAAGTATTATTTCCTTGTGTCCAAACATTATTATTTGGATAATTATTGGAATAAAACCGAGCATTATTGTTTTGATAGTTATTTGTGTATGGATTGCTATTATTTTGGAAAGTATTAGTTTTGTTTTGAGAAGCATTGTTATGAAAATGGTTGGGGTTGTGGTAATTGGAATTTTGTCTATTAAAATTCTGATGGCTATCATTGTTTTTATTCAGGCGCAATTGATTGCCTTGATTATAACCATCAAATTTATAAATGGAATCATTGGAAGTTCGTAAGTTGTCGTTAAAATGACGCTGATGAGGTGCGCTGAAACGATAAGCGAACTGTGCCCTCATCTGGTTACTTTCCATTTCTTGCACTCTGGCTAAAGCGTTTGGCAAGTCTGGAGGACTGAGGGAAAAGAGCATACCGGAAATTGGGCCGTTCAGGCCAGTTATAAATACTCTTAAGGCATTTTGTCTGTGTCTGAGATTTGTTTCTGTAGTTATGGGATTATCTTTCCCATAAGTCATTATGGTTTTATTTATTAATAAGGTTAACTTTTTATTAACCAAATTATAAAAGTCCATAACTGAGAATTTGTTTTGTGTCAGGACACTTAATTCTTGTTCGATAATGTGAATTGGCCTCTTATCGCTGAAAACGAAATCTAGCCTGGCCAAAATTGCGTCAAAGTTTAGAACAGTTCCATGATTTGTTAAAGCATCATTTGCTTTGCCTGTTATTTTGTTTCTTAAAATAGTTAAGGCTACAAAGTAGCGTCGGCTTTTGCGGACATAAAGTCCCATCACTGTTTCGGCGGCTTCCCGCCAGGCTACATAATTTTCTAAATTTCCAGAGAATGTGGGCATGGATTTGACGATTTCTAATGTTTAGTCGCATGGAATGTTGTCGTCGATCGGTTCTATTTCGTATTCTGTCACTAAGTTGGATCTTGAGTCTAGAAGGGCTCGTAAGTTTTTAATTTCGTCTTGTAACGGTGATACGTTACTGGCAATTAGTCGGACAATTAAGTCTGTTGTTAGCGTTTGTTCGGGGGCTTGTTTGTTGATGTTAGCACTGTGACTAGTAGACGGACCGTTTGTATCTGTCATTTTGAAGTTTAGTAAAGCATTTATTAGTTCGTCCAGGATTATTTACTTGCGTTTTTGCGGAACGACCTTTCTTATTTTTGAAGATTGGTTTCACAGTTTTTTTATTTTTTATTTTTTTAAGTTCTTATTCATCTAGGATTTAAAAAAATTTTGACATAATATTTATTTACTAATACGAATATATATATCCGCATATAAGTTTTGAAAAAAGAAAAAAAACAAGAAAGGAAAGCTAACTTCGGGCGGAGCCGAAGTTGATATACCCTTGCAGCTAAAACAGGATATATATCGCTAAAATCGGATATAGTTGACCGATTCTTATGGGAATATCATAATATAAGCAATAAATTACAAGACAAAATCTAAAAAAAAAGCCCAAAATTCTATCTTGATGAACCCCAAAGTTGGTATTTTACCAAATACCATTTCCGATCGTTCAGTTATATGGCAGCTATAAGATATAGTCGGCCGATCCATATGAAACTTTATAAGTCGTATTATTTTTCCAAAAATTGAATTCATAGAAAATCCCAACTTTCTAGCTCGAAAAACACTGAAGTTATGCCATTTCCGATCAATCAGTTATATGGCAGATATAGGATATAGTCGGCTGATCCTTATAAAATTTGGCATGTTGTATTATTTTGCCAAAAATAGCAATCGTACCAAATCCGAATTCTCTAGCTTTCAAAATACCGAAGTTATAGCATTTCCGATCAATCAGTTATATGGCAGCTATAAGATATAGTCGGCCGATCCTTATGAAATTTGGTAGGTCGTATTATTTTGCCAAAAATAGCATTCGTACAAAATCTGAACTCTGTAACTCTAAAAACACCAAAGTTATACCATTTCCGATCAATCAGTTATATGGCAGCTATAAGATATAGTCGGCCGATCCCGGCCGTTCCGACTTATATACTGCGTGCAAAGGAAAGAAGGGTGTGTGCAAAGTTTCAAGACGATAGCTTTAAAACTGAGAGACTAGTTTGCGTAGAAACAGACAGACGGACAGACAGACGGACAGACGGACATGCTTATATCAACTCAGGAGGTGATCCTGATCAAGAATATATATACTTTATAGGGTCGGAGATGTCTCCTTCACAGCGTTGCACACTTTTGACCAAAATTATAATACCCTCTGCAAGGGTATAAAAATTGTTCATTATCTAAATATATAATATATATAAATTATATTGGTAAATCTATCCTCACGGTGTACTTTAAAATCCTGAATAAGAGTCGATAGTTTTATCCTATGAGGTTCCTCAAATGGTCCGTTTAGTCTTCCTTCCTTCCTTGTCTTGTAGGACTTCCTCTTTTTTTTTGTTTTGCTTAAATTTTTGTGCGTTTGCGTTCGTTTAAGTTGGTTTTTTTACTGTTATTATTGTCAATACATTTTTTTATATCAGGATTTTTTTACTGATATCAAAATGATTTTGCGAAATGTTTTATTGATATTATTTTGTATTTTTTAATAAAGTGAATAAAACTTTATTATTAAAATGTTTGTATCGAATTGATTTTGTTTTTTGTAACCGTTTTATTTTCCGGTTTATTTTGTTGAATTTTTATTCCTTTTCTTATCTGATTTTCTCTGAGTCACTGAGTCTTACTTTTTTATTTGATTCTTGAAACTTGTATTTTTCAATTAATGGATTGCCTTATTTTTGCACTTTCATATTTATATTTTTTTCTTTCACTGGTACGATTTTTTAAATTTTTTACATAGAAGCCTTTTGTAAATTTAGGCCTATGAATTAATTTTAGGGCACTCGCGAATATCTTTTTTAATATCGATATATTTTTTTTTAAAGACGCGGGCCCCACGTTGGGCGCCAATTATACATACCGTACCGAAGTTTTATAAAACAAGAAAGGAAAGCTAACTTCGGGCGGAGCCGAAGTTGATATACCCTTGCAGCTAAAACAGGATATATATCGCTAAAATCGGATATAGTTGACCGATTCTTATGGGAATATCATAATATAAGCAATAAATTACAAGACAAAATCTAAAAAAAAGCCCAAACTTCTATCTTGATGAACCCCAAAGTTGGTATTTTTACCAAATACCATTTCCGATCGTTCAGTTATATGGCAGCTATAAGATATAGTCGACCGATCCATATGAAACTTTATAAGTCGTATTATTTTTCCAAAAATTGAATTCATAGAAAATCCCAACTTTCTAGCTCGAAAAACACTGAAGTTATGCCATTTCCGATCAATCAGTTATATGGCAGATATAGGATATAGTCGGCTGATCCTTATAAAATTTGGCATGTTGTATTATTTTGCCAAAAATAGCAATCGTACCAAATCCGAATTCTCTAGCTTTCAAAATACCGAAGTTATAGCATTTCCGATCAATCAGTTATATGGCAGCTATAAGATATAGTCGGCCGATCCTTATGAAATTTGGTAGGTCGTATTATTTTGCCAAAAATAGCATTCGTACAAAATCTGAACTCTGTAACTCTAAAAACACCAAAGTTATACCATTTCCGATCAATCAGTTATATGGCAGCTATAAGATATAGTCGGCCGATCCCGGCCGTTCCGACTTATATACTGCGTGCAAAGGAAAGAAGGGTGTGTGCAAAGTTTCAAGACGATAGCTTTAAAACTGAGAGACTAGTTTGCGTAGAAACAGACAGACGGACAGACAGACGGACAGACGGACATGCTTATATCAACTCAGGAGGTGATCCTGATCAAGAATATATATACTTTATAGGGTCGGAGATGTCTCCTTCACAGCGTTGCACACTTTTGACCAAAATTATAATACCCTCTGCAAGGGTATAAAAATTGTTCATTATCTAAATATATAATATATATAAATTATATTGGTAAATCTATCCTCACGGTGTACTTTAAAATCCTGAATAAGAGTCGATAGTTTTATCCTATGAGGTTCCTCAAATGGTCCGTTTAGTCTTCCTTCCTTCCTTGTCTTGTAGGACTTCCTCTTTTTTTTTGTTTTGCTTAAATTTTTGTGCGTTTGCGTTCGTTTAAGTTGGTTTTTTTACTGTTATTATTGTCAATACATTTTTTTTATATCAGGATTTTTTTACTGATATCAAAATGATTTTGCGAAATGTTTTATTGATATTATTTTGTATTTTTTAATAAAGTGAATAAAACTTTATTATTAAAATGTTTGTATCGAATTGATTTTGTTTTTTGTAACCGTTTTATTTTCCGGTTTATTTTGTTGAATTTTTATTCCTTTTCTTATCTGATTTTCTCTGAGTCACTGAGTCTTACTTTTTTATTTGATTCTTGAAACTTGTATTTTTCAATTAATGGATTGCCTTATTTTTGCACTTTCATATTTATATTTTTTTCTTTCACTGGTACGATTTTTTAAATTTTTTACATAGAAGCCTTTTGTAAATTTAGGCCTATGAATTAATTTTAGGGCACTCGCGAATATCTTTTTTAATATCGATATATTTTTTTTTAAAGACGCGGGCCCCACGTTGGGCGCCAATTATACATACCGTACCGAAGTTTTATAAAACAAGAAAGGAAAGCTAACTTCGGGCGGAGCCGAAGTTGATATACCCTTGCAGCTAAAACAGGATATATATCGCTAAAATCGGATATAGTTGACCGATTCTTATGGGAATATCATAATATAAGCAATAAATTACAAGACAAAATCTAAAAAAAAGCCCAAACTTCTATCTTGATGAACCCCAAAGTTGGTATTTTTACCAAATACCATTTCCGATCGTTCAGTTATATGGCAGCTATAAGATATAGTCGACCGATCCATATGAAACTTTATAAGTCGTATTATTTTTCCAAAAATTGAATTCATAGAAAATCCCAACTTTCTAGCTCGAAAAACACTGAAGTTATGCCATTTCCGATCAATCAGTTATATGGCAGATATAGGATATAGTCGGCTGATCCTTATAAAATTTGGCATGTTGTATTATTTTGCCAAAAATAGCAATCGTACCAAATCCGAATTCTCTAGCTTTCAAAATACCGAAGTTATAGCATTTCCGATCAATCAGTTATATGGCAGCTATAAGATATAGTCGGCCGATCCTTATGAAATTTGGTAGGTCGTATTATTTTGCCAAAAATAGCATTCGTACAAAATTTGAACTCTGTAACTCTAAAAACACCAAAGTTATACCATTTCCGATCAATCAGTTATATGGCAGCTATAAGATATAGTCGGCCGATCCCGGCCGTTCCGACTTATATACTGCGTGCAAAGGAAAGAAGGGTGTGTGCAAAGTTTCAAGACGATAGGTTTAAAACTGAGAGACTAGTTTGCGTAGAAACAGACAGACGGACAGACAGACGGACAGACGGACATGCTTATATCAACTCAGGAGGTGATCCTGATCAAGAATATATATACTTTATAGGGTCGGAGATGTCTCCTTCACAGCGTTGCACACTTTTGACCAAAATTATAATACCCTCTGCAAGGGTATAAATATATATTTTTATTTAAAGAACTTTTGCAATTGTCGTACAGATAAACTTAAGGCTAATTTACGACTGACCAAGCTAAAGTTAATTGTCTTCCTTGTCGTCTCGGGATCGAATAGGGGGAGTTTTTTTATGTTTATGATTGACTCAAGCTTGGCTTGCCGTTTGTGTTGTAGGTGCGAGTGTGGGGATAAATGTGTAAGAGCTCGTGGGAACTCACTGCTCGTGGGAAGTGCAGAAATAATTGTTTATAATATTAATATAGATTAAACTTCTAGTTAATTTGCATGCCCCCGATTTCTGTTAATGCCCCCTGAGATCCGCCTTGGTGAGGCCAGGCGACTCGGTCATTGTCGGAAGTGTCCACAAACGGGCCATCACATGCAAGTTATCCAACCCCTAAATACAGGCCACATATGGCTTTTATAAACAATATTTTCAATCTCTGCATTTGCCTTTGGCTTGATCTTTGGCTCAATTATCCAACCCATAAATCCAGGCCACTTATGGCTTTCCACTTATGAATTTTATAAACAATATTTTCAAACTCTGCATTTGCCTTCGGCTTTGTCTTTGGCTCTGAGGCGCGATCTCGGTTCCCCATAAACAAATCAAAATCAAAAGTAAACATCAGCTTCCCTCCGAAGCCCAATCAATTACGCCTTTTGCGTTTCAAGTACCCACCAAATTGCATCGATAAGCTTAATCGAATTTCACAATAAGATGCGACAGTTTCATCTTAAGCCTCTAATCTAAACACAACTGATGGCCGAGGTTCTTTGGATCAGATTTAGAATTAAGAAGGCAGTCCTATTTTGACCGAGACCGCGAACGGTTGACAAAAGTATTTAAGAAAAAACCAAAAGTGTCTTGTAATTTTGCGTTTAATAAATAAAGGTTTAACACCAAGTTGTGAAATTAAAAAATAAAATTTTCATTTTTTTAATTCACCGAACTACAAACAACTTAACTGGCGCCCAACTCAAGGGGCCGCGTCACATAAAGCTCCAAAAAATAGTTTAATGAAAAATAAGTTAAACATAAACGGAACTCGCGCGGTCAACAACTCAACATTTTTAGTGGAAAAATTAAAACATCCACCAAACGACACTACCAAGTGACAGTGATCGTTAACAATAAAGTAAATGGAAATTAATTAATGTAATAATCCATAAAGAGTGAATTAAAACAAAGGTGGACCGAAATTTTAAACCAAACAATTACAAGAACACAAAAACTAAAAAAAAAATCAACGCACAAAAAAAAAAAAAAAAAACAAGAACAACAAAAACAAATAAAACGACAACTCCAACAAGAAAAACCAGGAAAGGAAGGCAGGACATTCTCAAATAAAAACGACAACTCGCTCCAACAAAAAAACCCAAGGAAGGAAGACAGGACATTCTCCATCAACCACCAACCACACAGAAGGAAGACCCCAACGGGACAATATCGTGAGGAATTAATTTAAAATAAAAAAATTAAAGACTAAAATTTAAGACCTGTAAATTCGAGAAAAATAATATAAGATTTTATATTATAAGCAAAAGTATAAGCAAAAAGTAAGATTCGCGATTTAACAAAAAAATATAAAGAATAATTCTGGAAGATTTGATAAATAGCTTTTGTGAACTAAATCTAACAATGGCAACCGGAGGTTCAGCACCAAATTTTTCTGCAGGCAGTGTAGCCACAGCCGGCAGTTTAACAGTAAAATTGATAAACAGATTAATAAACGCTCAATTGAATGAAGTTAGCAGGAAAGTAGAATGTTTAGAAGGAAGGCTAGCCACAGATGCAAACACTGTGGAAGATTATAAAGTACAAACAATTGACCCAGCTATAAAATGCGATACAACACTTGAAGTGGTAAAATCCTTACCAAATTTCACAGGGGAAGCAACACAATATGTAGGTTGGAGGGAAGCTGCAGAAACTGCAATGAGTCTCTATAAAATTGAAAGTGAACAATATTTTATCGCCCTAACAATTTTACGAAATAAAATTATGGGAGCTGCCCATGATGCTCTTACCAATCATGGCACAGTTTTAAACTTTAAAGCAATCTTATCCCGATTGGACTTTATATATAGTGACAAACGACCAATACATGTTCTCGAGTCAGAACTAAGTATCCTCAGGCAAGGACGAATGACAATTGCTGAGTACTATAACGAAGTCAATAAAAAAATGACCTTACTAATAAACAAAACCATAATGACATACGGAAAGGACAGTGTAATTACCAAAGAAACAAACAATTCAATAAGGGGAAATGCTCTACGAGTATTTATATCCGGACTTAATGGATCTATTTCAGAAACTCTTTTCTCATTAAATCCACCAGATTTGCCCAATGCTTTGGCAAAGGTCCAAGAATTAGAATCAAACAACTTCCGTGCTCAATTCGCAAATAGGTTTAATGGATTTAAAAATGAAAGTAAATATCGGGGAAACAACTTACGATTTGATCAAATACGGCAAAATAATAATACCACTAAAATGGGAAATAATTTTAATCATAACCAAAATTACAATTGGCCACAAAAGGGAAATTTTTGGCAAAATAATAATCAAAATAATAATCATAAGCAACAAGCTATCGAGCCAATGGATGTTGATCCACCGATTCAACTCCAGAATAAATCTAATAACAATCGGCAGCCGAGCCAAAATTGGCAGCCAAATAATAACCAGGGAAGATATAATAATTGGCAGGCAAACGATAATCAAGGTAGATATAATAATAATTATCATCAAAATAAAAATCGTTCAAATTTTTATAACACAAATCAAAATAGAGAGCAAACTCAAGCTCAAAAAAGGGAATCAGATGGAACAGAAAGTCAGCCAGCTAATAAAGTAACCAGATTAAATAATATTAATGAAGACCATTTTTTAGACCAGACCCCTACAGAGGAATGCCTTATTTAAATAGGATAGATCGAAAAACCAAGAAGCAGCTAAAAGTTTTAATAGATACAGGAGCCACTGCTTGCTACATAAAAAGGGGAATTTTTGAAAATAAAAACGAGCTACCAATAAACAAAAAGGTACCAACAGTTCATGGCTACTCAATTATTAGGTATTACCATATTATAAATATATTTGAAACAAAACAATTATTTTATGAAATCGAAGGTTTAGAATCTGATATTCTAATTGGATTCAATCTATTAAGAAAAATTGGAGCTATAATAAATATAGATAAGGGAATCTTGGAATATAATGGGAAACAGGAGAAGTTAAAATACTATGATAATGAGGAGAAAAACGAAATACGTTTAATTGAAGAAAATAATATTCTTCCGTTAAAAGAATTTATTATAAAAAAGTATTTTGATGATAATGGTAGCAAAAACCCAGATTCATTATTTGTTGAAAATAGTGAGAAAAGCTTGGGAGTTAAAAATCCCGAGAACGCCGACGTAGAAATATCCGTCAACAAAAATAAAAATATCTTGGGAATTAAAAATCCTGAGAACGCCGACGTAGAAATATCCGTCAATAAAAATAAAAATATCTCGGGAATTAAAAATCCTGAGAGTGCCGACGAAGTAAATACCGTCAAAAATCAAATAAATAATATAGGTACCGACCAATTAGGCGGACTGAGGGAAAAGATAGTTCACTACATTGAAAAGGAGCATTCAAAGATAAATATGAAAATTCCTTTTAGAACAGACATAAAGGGGGAAATAAATCTAATCCATGATAGGCCAATATACGGGAAGCAATATCCGTATGCTCTATCTGTCAACGATTTCGTGAATAGCGAAATCAAAAGAATGTTATCAGAAAAAATAATAAGGCCTAGCAGAAGCCCTTACAATTCACCACTTCTGGTAGTCCCAAAGAAAGGAGAGAATCAAGACGGAAGCCGTAAATTAAGACTCGTCATTGATTACAAAAAATTGAATGAAAGTACTATACCTGACAGGTACCCAATGCAAGACCCATCAGTAATTCTATCAAATTTGGGAAAAGCAAGATATTTTTCAACAATAGATTTAGAGTCAGGATTTCATCAGATACTAATGAAAGAATCTGATGTCGAAAAAACAGCCTTTTCGATAAATAATGGAAAATACGAATTTTTAAGAATGCCATTCGGATTAACAAATGCACCAAGAATCTTTCAGAGAGCAATGGACGATATTCCAAGAGAACAAATAGGGAAAACGTGTCATGTCTATATGGACGACATTATAATATTCTCAAACTCAATCGAACAACACTATACAGATTTAAACAAAATTATAAATATATTATTGAGGGCAAACATGAAAATCTCTTTAGAAAAATCTAAGTTTTTCAAACGCGAAACCCGTTTTCTAGGATACATGGTATCCTATAACGTCATCAAGACAGACCCAGAGAAAATTGAAACCATTAGAAAATATCCGCTTCCAGAAAATATTCGGGAACTAAGAAGTTTCCTAGGTTTTACGGGCTATTATAGAAAATTTGTTTCAAACTACGCCTACATAGCCAAACCTCTAACAAAATATCTTGGAGGTCATAATGGCAAAATCTCGAAAAGAATGTCAACAAAAATATTGATTCAGCTGGATGAACCAGCAATTAAAGCTTTTAACGAGCTAAAAGAAAATCTCATTGCTCAGGTAGAACTAGTTCAACCGGACTATAATAAAAAATTTACCTTGACCACCGACGCTTCAGACGTCGCAATTGGTGCAGTTTTATCTCAAGAAGGAAAACCAATTACTTTTATTTCAAAAACCTTGTCTAAAACAGAACAAGCTTATGCGACTAATAAGAAGGAACTTTTAGCGATAGTATGGGCTCTTAAAAAT
The DNA here is from genome assembly GCA_018153035.1 of Drosophila pseudoananassae pseudoananassae. Taxonomy (NCBI): domain Eukaryota; kingdom Metazoa; phylum Arthropoda; class Insecta; order Diptera; family Drosophilidae; genus Drosophila; species Drosophila pseudoananassae. The sequence continues at coordinate 664,343 of JAECXR010000022.1, read as the reverse complement.
CTAAGAAATTACTTATACGGAGTAATTGGAATTGAAATTCAAACCGACCATCAAACTTTATCTTACACAATTTCGGATAAAAATCCCAATGTAGATATGAAAGGATGGTATTCTTTCATTCAAAGTTTTACACCGAAAATAACATTTAAGCCCGGTACAACAAATGTAGTTGCAGACGCATTATCTCGAATTCAGATAAATAATATTACAGACAGCGATATAGAACAAACAGACCAGTCAGACTCAGATCAGAACACACAGCATTCAGCTGAAAGTAGTTTTGAAAATGTAATACAAGAGACCCGTAAACCTTTAAATCAATTTAAACAACAACTGTTATTAACAACGGGGAGGTATACAATATATGAGTCACTGAAAATTTTTGACAGGACACGACATTTAATTGAATATGACACACCAGAAAATTTAATAACTATATTAAGAGAGTATCTTCCACCTAACATTACGGTAGGAATTCATTGTACCTTAGAGGACTTATTTAAAATTCAATTACCTTTAAAAAATAATTTCACAAACACATTCCTTTTTACAAGAATATTTCTACAAGACGTGGAAAACGAGGAAGATAAAGCTATAATAATAGAAGAAACGCACAGCCGTGCTCATAGGGGGCTAGAAGAGAATTACAAACAGATCAGTAAATTATATTATTGGCCAAACTGTTTTAAAAAATTAAAAGAGTATATTAAAAATTGCGTGATTTGTAACGAAAATAAATATAACAGGCACCCAATAAAAATTCCAATAGGGGAAGCCCCAATTCCAAGCAAAGAAGGAGAAAATTTACACATTGATATATATTACGCGCAAGGTCTTACTTTCATAACTTGTATTGACGCTTACTCAAAATTTCTAGTAGTAAAAGAAATCCAAAATAAATTAAATATCGAAAATAAAGTAATGGAACTTCTTCAGCATTTTCCACAAGCAAAAGTAATAATGACCGATAATGAACCGAGCTTTACCTCGGCCCAATTTAAATCTTTCGCACAAAGGTGCAATTTAACTTTACATTACGCAGATCCGAGGCACAGCACGTCAAACGGACAGGTTGAAAGGGCACATTCTACATTAACAGAATTAGCTCGATGCATTAAAGAAGAATTTAATTTAACTGACTTTTCCGAAATAATAATAAGAGCCGCTCAAGAATATAATCAGAGCATTCATTCTACAACGAACCAAAAACCTTTTGACGTATTATATAATAAAATAGAGCACGATAACATTCCTGAACTTTTGAAAAATACTCAAGAGAAAATGTTGGAAACACATAATGAAAACAGAAAAGAAAAAGAATATCATGTAGGACAGGTAGTCTATGAAAAGAAACACGGGGAAAGAAATAAACTTAAAACCAGATATAAAAAACAAATAGTTAAGGAAAATTTACCCAACAAAATAATAATCAACAATAGAAATAGAATTATTCACAAAGATAATATAAAATTCTAAGTATTTATATATTATCCTTTTTTCTTTCCTTTCCCAGAAAATGTTTTATCAGGTGCTCATACTACACCTTATTTTATTAACAAAATCAGAAATAATTGACTATACAAGTCACGAATATCTTCTATTTAAGGACAATAAAGACGTATTGACGTACGATTCATACGCAGATTTATTCCATGTAACTAACTTAAGCTTTTATAAAGAAATAATAAATTTGGAATCAGATAATATTAAAAGGGATACTAATAAAAGGTCACAATGGGAAATTAAATATGACATAAAAGTAATCGAACTAATTTTATCGCAATTAGTATCAACTAGATCAAAAAGAGGGATAAATGAGTTAGGCACCGTGTGGAAATGGTTAGCTGGAACTCCGGACCATGATGATTTTATTACAGTTTAGAATAAAATTAATGAATTAATTGAAAACAATAATAAGCAGTCTATTATCAATTCCCGAATGTTCAAAGAAATAGAATCTCTTTCCGATGATTTTAAAAAAGTATTTATTGATTAAGATCTACCACTTCGAAAACATCGCTTGCGATTATTAACATTTGATCTGCAAAATTTAATTGACACAATCACTCTAGCAAAAATAGACGTTTTTAATACCAAAATTTTAAACAATGATGACATCTTGGAAATATTAAAACATGAACAAAAACCAGTAATTATAGCTGATTTAATGGACATCTCTTCTTTTAAAATCGCATTGCATAAAGAACTTTTAATAATTTATATAAAATACCCAATAATAAAAAACAGATGTGAAATGTATCACGCTAGAGGGATTTCGCAAATCGATGGAAAACTAGTATTAAGCGATGAAGTCGCAAAATGCGAAAATATTTTTTACGAAATGTCTAATTTTAAGAACGAACTTTTTAATAATTATTGCACTCTAAGTAACCAAAAAACGTGTTTTACCCGATTATTAAATGGTGAGAAATCAACCTGTAAAAAAATAAGAGAAAAAAATAAAAAAATAGACATCATACAAGATGGTGCCATCCTTATAAATGGGAACAATATTGTTAACAACTCCCATTTAAACGGTTCGTTTTTAATAACATTTAATGGTACAACTAAAATTAATAATATCTCATATACCAATTTGCAAAATAAAATTCTTGAATACGTAACTACGAACCACTTTAAAAATTATGAAATATCCGATTACATATTATCAAATAACTCTGATCTTTCTTTAGATAATATAAACATTTTAAACCCATTCGTTAAAATTAAGAATACTAAAATATCACTTACCTTTATATTATTAATTTTAATCATTATATTTTTGATTCTTTAACTTATTATAAAATACAAAAATGCTATATTATTTGTAACCAAAAAACATCGGCCTGAACCAGAAAAATCTATTAACCAAGAAATTTTTTAACAGAATTAAGAGATCATTTAAACGAGTTTCATATTGAATCGGGACGATCCATTTTAGAAGGGGGAGAGTTATCCAACCCCTAAATACAGGCCACATATGGCTTTTATAAACAATATTTTCAATCTCTGCATTTGCCTATGGCTTGATCTTTGGCTCAATTATCCAACCCATAAATCCAGGCCACTTATGGCTTTCCACTTATGAATTTTATAAACAATATTTTCAAACTCTGCATTTGCCTTCGGCTTTGTCTTTGGCTCTGAGGCGCGATCTCGGTTCCCCATAAACAAATCAAAATCAAAAGTAAACATCAGCTTCCCTCCGAAGCCCAATCAATTACGCCTTTTGCGTTTCAAGTACCCACCAAATTGCATCGATAAGCTTAATCGAATTTCACAATAAGATGCGACAGTTTCATCTTAAGCCTCTAATCTAAACACAACTGATGGCCGAGGTTCTTTGGATCAGATTTAGAATTAAGAAGGCAGTCCTATTTTGACCGAGACCGCGAACGGTTGACAAAAGTATTTAAGAAAAAACCAAAAAAGGTCTTGTAATTTTGCGTTTAATAAATAAAGGTTTAACACCAAGTTGTGAAATTAAAAAATAAAATTTTCATTTTTTTAATTCACCGAACTACAAACAACTTAACTTGCATGAGTGTCTCTCTACTAATAGTGGCAGTTGTGGAAGGAGGCATCACAGCCTGCTGCATTTTCTAGAACCGCAGGCTTGTAACAGCCAGCCTTTGGTTGGTCCTCCCACGTCAGCCATAGCCGAGTGCGACGAGCCTGTATCCTCTTCGCCGTCCACTACTAATGCACTAATGTCTCAAGGTCGCAGCGGCGATATATCTTTGCTTGCTACAGCGAACGTTCTTGTTCGTAGGATCCCTTGTTCCATACCTAGCTCTTTTGGATTCTGGATCGCAGGTGCATGTGATCACTTCCCGGGGTAAGTCAGCTTCAGCTCCGGAGGTGCAAGTCAATCATGGTGGTGTCTGGTATTGGCGATACCGGCTTTACGACAGACGGATTCTCTGTTGATGTTCTCCTGAAGTCCCACTGTTCCCACTTGGTTAACGCCGTCATCGCCGCCAATATCACGGACCGGCAGCCTAGCTTTAGTTTGGATGTCTCCAGTTGGAATATTCCTGGATAACTTTCTTTAGCTGATCCTAAATTTTACCGTTCACAGCGCATAGATCTTCTTATCGGAGCCAGTCTTTTTTATAAGCTGCTGTGTGTTGGTCAAATTAAGCTCTCAGCTGGCCTGCCGTTGCTGCAGAAAACCCGACTTGAATGGGTCGTGTGTGGAGGCGTTTCACATGTCCAAAGAAGATAACGGCTGGCTCGAATAGGCAGGGCTAAGCCTAGCCCACCACAAGACGGAGGCTGTCCTGATTTCAAGCAGGAAGCGAGTGGAGACGGCCACACTCAATATAGGCGGACATATGGTCACATCAACCAGGGCCATCAGATACCTGGGTGTAACGCTGGATACGAGGCTTAGCTTCAGGGAGCACTTCGCCGAAGCAAATCGGAAGGCAGCGAATGTCGCCAGAGCACTAGGGAGAATCATGCTCAACTGTAGGGGCCCGAAGCAAGGACGTAGACTACTGCTCCAGACCGTCTGCAGTGCAACAATGTTCTATGCAGCCCCAGTGTGGGCGGATGCAGCCACAACAAGGTCGTACACCAAAGGATTGACCAGCACATACAGACTTTGCCCCTTAAGGGTGTGCTCGGGCTTCCGCACGATCTCGGATGACGCAGCTCTCGTCATCGCAGGCATGGTGCAAATCGACATGTTCGCGGCGGAGCGATTAGAGTTATACCAGGCCCTAGTAGCGCTGAGCGGGCAAGCTCCGGCAGCGACACGCCGTCGCCATTAAGAAATGCCTCCAAAGAAGTTATGGGGAAGTTAATATCTGGCTTACGCAGGATATCAGCAATTATCTTTACAAATTTGGACATGATGACGACCCAAGGTGCCCTGAATGCGGGGTAGATGAGACGGCGGAACATGTGGCCCTGAACTGCCCATGCTTTTCAGTTTCCAGGAGAAAACTCCTAGGGGAATTAGCGACGGCGGACCTCATCGGAAGGAGGTTGCTGGAGGACGCCCAGTTCTGGGCAGGCATGAGCAGCTTTGCCGCCTTAACGATGAAAGAGCTGAGACGGCTAGAGAGAAACCGAGCGGAGGCTAGAATAGCCTAGACAAACAATAGTAGTTGGGCGCTTAGGCACGCCAATCATGGCCCTGCGAAGCAAAGCATAGCGGCATTACCGCACGGTAAAGGGACTTAGGAGACACCTTATTGTTAGAGCTTAGATTAAAATTTTTTTGTGATTAAAAGATTAAAAAAAACAAAAAGTGCATTCGCTCGCAGGTATATCATACATATAGACGTTTCACAATACCGCTACGGTTCTGAGCGCACGATGGGACAAATCGTGTTCGCCGCGAGCAAACACATTTTGAGCGATAAAATTTTGGCGCCGGAATAATTTACGTCGGGTTGGTCGGAACTCAGTATTATCAATTATGAACTCCAGTGGCACAGTCACAGGAGCACCCACTCCAACCCGTAGTGTTATCTTAAATACAAGGCCCTGGGTATTCTCCAGAACTTGCAGAGGATTCAAGGAGCTCTTCAGCATGTTTCCCAGGTGATCAGATAGTCGGCATGTTCAGCGACTTCAAGGCCATCCACCTCCGGTATCATCCACCAGTAGTGACCTCCGATGGACTGTTTCGGAGCTCGTAGCGACGATGCAGGCCGAAATTGAGCACGAGATGACCCTTCGCTCTTCTCGAATTGCTGGCCACTCCACCCTTGCTAACGGAATGTCCACAATGCAGGCTGACCCAGGGTTAGATCAAAGTTTTCAAGCGTTGTTTCCTCTTTCTCCCCCTACTTTCAGCGGTGAATGGTCAGAATTTTAATCGATGCTCTCTTCAATCATCGGCAGCAATTCTCGTATTAGTAAGGTGGAAAAGCGGAAAAGGTTGCGATCTTGCCTTCGGGAGTCAACTTTCGAAGCAGTTCGTTCCTTGGAAGTCTCAGACGAGAATTATGATGTTGCGCTGAATATATTGGAGAAACGATTTAATAACCGTCGCTCAATATTTTAGGCACACGTGAACGAGATTCTGGGCCTCAGTCTGTTGGAAAGCCTTAAAGAATTTGGGTTCGTCAAATCAGATCGCCAGCTGCATCATCGTCTAGGTTCTGCTTCAAAAGTTGGACCCAGCTATCCAGGTTAAGTGGGAGGAGAGTCAAAACTCCTCAGGTTCAGACGCCATCCCTACATGGGAGTCGATGGCCGAATTTTTGGAGCAGCGATGTAGGGCACTGGAGGCTATGGACGTGGCCATGGCTGCATACGCCCAGGGCGCTCACGTGGGAAGGCGTCGAGGTGTCAACAACAGTAGATCATCTTTTATTATTACTAATTCGCTTCCCTCTGCCTTTACTTTATGCGGTGGATGGTCCACCTGACATCCGCCTTGGTGAGGCCAGGCGACTCGGACATTGTCGGAAGTGTCTACAAACGGGCCATCACATGCGTGAGTGCCTCTCTGCCAATTGTGGCTGTTGTGGAAGGAGGCCGAGCCTGTAGCCTCTTCGCCGTCCACTTCTAATGCACTAGTTGCTCAAGGTCGCAGCGGCGATATACTTTGCTTGCTACAGCGAACATTCTTGTTCGTAGGATCCCTTGTTCCATGCCGAGCTCTGTTGGATTCTGGATTGCAGGTGCACGTGATCACTTCCCGGCTGTCTATTCAGCTTCAGCTCTGGAGGTGAAAACCATTCATGGTGGTGTCTGGTCTGGCGATACCAGGCTTTGCGACAGACGGATTCTCTGTTGATGTTCTCCTGAAGTCCCACTGCTACGAATACTCGGCCTTGTTTAACGCCGTCATCACCGCAACTATGCTGGATGATATGTTGGATTCTCTGCCGCCCCGGTTCTGGGAAATCGAGGACTGCTCCGAGCCTATTGTGAAGCGGACTAAGGAGGAGCTAGATTGCGATGCGCATTTCGTGCAACATGTTACTCGGCTGGATTCCGGCGCTTACGCTTTAAGGCTTCCGTTGAAATGCGGTTCTAAGTTGCTGGGAGAATCTTAATCCCAAGCCGCTCGACAATTTCTTTCCCTCGAAAGGAAGCTCTGTCGCCGTCCTCAATTAAAGGAGCAATATGCTGCCTTCATAAAGGAGTATTTGGAGTTGGGTCATATGTCTCCAGTTCCTAATGATGCGAGCGTCACTAGCCATTACCATTTTTAGCCATTGTGTTTTGAAGGATGACAGTTCAACAACCAAGCTCAGGGTGATGGATCTGCTGTCACCACTTCTGGATGTTCATTGAATGACGTGTTGATTTCTGGCCCAGTTATTCAGCCAAAGTTTCTGCATATTCTGTTAAGGTCGGAATAGATCGCTACATCCAAATTAAGCGCAAGCTTAGCCCGCAGAATAATCCGGCAGGAAATGACACAAAAATGAACCGTTTCCTGAAGATCGACGAAGAACCAGACATATCCACTAGGAAATCGAACCCGATGTTACCACCGCGGAAATAAAAACCGCCCTTAAAGAAAAGAGATTCGCCACCAAGAATGTTATTCACATACTAAATAAAGATAAAAAGCCACAACCCCTCTTCAAGGTCGAGCTCGAGCCAGAAAGCAGGTCGCTGAAGAAGAACGAAGTCCACCCAATCTACAAGATGCAATATCTTTTGCACCGGAAAATCAATGTTGAAGAGCCACATAAACGCAACGTTCCAGTGCAATGCACTAATTGTCAAGAGTATGGACACACCAGGTCATACTGCACACCTCATGCTGTCTGTGTAGTCTGCGGGGACGCCCACATTCCGCTTACTGCACTACAAACAAGGACAGTACATTTCGTCAAAAACTACGCCAGACGTCTTCTTCGCCAAAGCTGCGAGGTCCTCATTCGGTCCAATAAACACCATCAACAGGCCCCAGAACAGCCACACAGCAAAACGGAAACTATGATGCTTACTCTCCAACAAAGTATGATGGAGCTTAGGTCATTCATGAAAACGACCATGCAAACACTTGTTCAAAACCAGAATTTGGTGATACAGCTGCTCGTAGCACAACAGTCTAAATAATCTATGCGGGCTCTACGAATATCAATGTGTAACGCCAATTATGTCTCACGGGATAAACTAGAATTGTCACAATTCTTGACCGAAAACCATATTGACGTTATGCTACTGGTGGAAACGCACCTTACAAGCAAATAAAACTTTTAAATAAGAGGCTACACATTCTACCGCATAGATCATCCAGATGGGAAAGCCCATGGCGGAACTGGAGTTCTAATCAGAGAACGCATTAAACAGCATTTTCACAAAAGGTTTGCAACGAAATTCTTGCAGGCCACATCGATACAAATTCAGCCAAGCAACGGAATCCTTTCAATCGCTGCCGTTTACAGCCCTTCTCGTTTCTTAATCTCGGAAGGACAATTTACGGACTTCTACAATTCACTTGGGGATCGTTTTAAATCCGCAGGAGACTACAACGCCAAATATACGCACTGGGGATTACGTCTAGTGAAAGCCAATTGTTTCAAATTGGCTCCCAAAGGAAGCCAATTGTACAATGCAATTATAAATGTGAAAAATAAACTGGAATATGTTTCCCCTGGAAGTCCCACATACTGGCCAACAGACTCACGCAAGCTCCCAGACCTTATTGATTTTGCACTGACGAAAAACATACGTCGCAATCTAATAAGTGCCAAAGTAGTCTCGGACTAATCATCAGCCCACTCGTCTGTGCTTCTAACGCTTCTTCAAAGCCCAGAAATAGCCGAACACCCCTTCAGCCTGACGTCGCCAAAAACGAACTGGCTTAAATACAACAAGAAAGGAAAGCTAACTTTCAGTTTTAGGTGCAAGTTTTAGGTACGATGTGCTTACGCCAGGTAAGTCGTCTATCAAGGTGGACGCCAAGGTTTGTTACTTCGTTAGCTTGAGGGATCTGCATACCGTTTAGTGAAAGCGGAGGGCATGTTTGTCTATTAAGAGTAAACGTTATATGTTTGCAATTTTGTTTGTTTATTTGAATGCGCCAGTCGGACAGCCACCTTTCCATTCTATTGGATGATTAGCCAGTTGGGTTGTTGCTTGCGTTGGGCATCTGGAGCGACTAAGGATAGCGGTATCGTCGGCGAATGTTGAAGTTGTTAATTGTGCGTTCATAGGAATATCCCAGTATGCAAAACATATAGACACGGGCAGAATGCGCTTCCTTGTGGAACTCCAGCTTCGGTGATGTAGTCGCCCGAAGTAGCTGCGTTGCATCTCACTGAGAATACCCTATTGTAGAGGTATGATTCCAGTAGCTTATGGGTGTATTTTGGCAAATACCTTTTAATTTTGTGCATGAGTCCAATGAGCCAAACTCGGTCGCAAGCTTCAGATAAGTCGAGGAAAATAGCGATGCAGTATTCTCGCTGTTTGAAGGCTGAGCGTATTTCGGATGTTAATCTGTGAATTCTTCAGAAGCCAAATTGGTATGCCGGGATAATATGGCAAGCCTCCATATGTGGTATTATTTGAGTTAACAAGCATTTTTCAAACAATTTAGACAAACAAGATAGAAGGTCTGTATATTTGTCTGTATGATGACGGAATTGTGGATTTCTAATGATGGATAATGATGGATTTCTTCCACTTGTTTGGGAAATAGCCAAGATTAATGATCCCATTAAATAGTTTGCAGACGACCTCTATAGCGCATTTTGGAAGTTCGATCAGCATCTTTGCGGTCAATAGGTCACCACCAGGAGCCTTTTTTGGTTTAGCCCTCTTTTTCTATTTTGTTCGGCCGAAATGAAGGTTCAGCTGGCTGAGGGGAGGACTCTGGCTGAATTACTGGCAGAAGGAATGAATTTGAGGCTGGGGTTGGCCGAATGACACTCCGGAGCTGTGTGGCGAAAGTTTAAGCTCGGTCCTTGTCGCTGCAAGCCCAGCATCCCGAAGAGTTTCTTATCGGGGTGGTCGTTTCTATTGGGGCGCTAAGATTTGGGTGGGCCCTCCAAACGGGGTACTTTGTGCTTGTTGGCGAGAGATTCTGGATGTACCTCAGCTGTGCATTTTCTTCCTGTTGGTTAAGAGCCTAGTCGAGTGATCGGGTTGCTTTCTTAAGGCGTTGTTTTGAAGCTGGTATTCTGCTGTTTTCCCAATCACGCACCTGCGGCTCTTTTCTCGCACGAGCTGTTCGATTTGCTGATTAGATTTGAAGTATTTGTTTCGGTCTATTTCTTTCCCATGAGGAGTAGAGGTTTTAGCTGTCGCAACGAGTACTTCTTCCAGGGCGCTCGTAGTGTAGTCGATGTCCGATTCCATGTAAAATTCCGGGGCGAGTTCTATGTGGGTTCTATGCGAGTTCTATCTGCAATACCCTTGCAGAGGGTATTATAATTTTGGTCAAAAGTGTGCAACGCAGTGAAGGAGACATCTCCGACCCTATAAAGTATATATATTCTTGATCAGGATCACCTCCTGAGTTGATATAAGCATGTCCGTCTGTCCGTCTGTCTGTCTGTTTCTACGCGAACTAGTCTCTCAGTTTTAAAGCTATCGTCTTGAAACTTTGCACACACCCTTCTTTCCTTTGCACGCAGTATATAAGTCGGAACAGCCCGGATCGGCCGACTATATCCTATAGCTGCCATAATACTGATTGATCGGAAATGGTATAACTTGAGTGTTTTTAGAGTTACAGAATTCAGATTTCGTACCAATGCTATTTTTGGCGTAAAATAATACGACCTACCAATTTTCATAAGGATCGGCCGACTATATCCTATAGCTGCCATATAACTGATTGATCGGAAATGCTAAAACTTCGGTGTTTTTTAATTTGGTACGAATGCTATTTTTGGCAAAACAATACAACATGCCAAATTTCATAAGGATCAGCCGACTATATGCTATAGCTGCCATATAACTGAACAATCGGAAATTACCCAACTTTCGTGTTTTTGAAGGTAGAAAGTTGGAACTTCGTACAGATTCTAATTTTGGTCAGTTAATATAACCTACCAAATTGAATAACGGTCGGCCGACTATATCTTATAGCTGTCATATAACTGATTGTCGGAAATGGTATTTTGTTAAAATACCAACTTTGGTATTTTTGAAGATGGAAGCTTGGTACTTTGTTTTACATTTTTTTTTAAGATCGGCCAATTTAATCTGATTTTTGCGATATATATCCGGTTTTAACTGCAAGGGTATATCAACTTCGGCTCCGCCCGAAGTTAGCTTTCCTTTCTTGTTTTTAATAAATAAGTGCCACGCAATGAGCTCATTGATCAAAAGAACTAGCGTAAAATCTCAGTGAACCAAAGAAACGGCTTCTACTCTTACTTATTAACCCCCGATACCGAAATGGAAAAATTGGCGATTAAGAGTAAGCTGGCTCTACTGACCTCTGAAAGCCAAAGGTAACGGTCTTGCTTACCCGCTCTGCTCACTCCGACGCCCGCGTCATGGACGCGCAGTGTAAAGCCCCCACTCCAATGGAGGAAACAAATTTCGCATCAAAAACAAGCAGTGCTACGATTTCTACAACCACAGCGGCAAAAACTGTAATTCAAAATACCGCGATGCTAACAACTACAGTTAGTACGAACACAACATTTTCGGAAAGTGCCAAAAGGGCCCCGCCAACCAAACAGACTGAAACGGATCGCTACATTCAAATAAGGCGCAGGCTTAGCCCGCAGAGTAATCCGGCAGACAATAAACAAAAAATAAACCGCGTCCAGAAGATTGACGAAGAACAAGGCAGATCCAGTAGCAATAGATTTGCCCTACAGGCGGATGTTGAGGAAAACCAAATTGCGGCGTTGATCGGGAACGATGACAACTTTCATGTTGTCCCGCTTATCAAAAGGAACATCCATAAAAAGGTGCAAACAAAGACCGAAGAGCTCTTTCGAATTGTGTCAAAATATAAATAAAAGGGCTTTTTATTTCAACAAGGACTTGAAGAGTCGCATGCGACAAGCGACCGCACGTGCAATTAAAATCCACAGAAGTCTTCTTTGCAAAGCTACGAGGTCCTCATCCTATGCTGATGCTTTACGATTAGAATGGAAAATGTAATTCAGCCTAAAAATTCAGCCTAGCTCACAAAGCGCTCATCTGGCCCTAGAACAGCCACATAGGAAAACAGAAACTATGATACTTACCCTGTCATTCATGAAAAGTACCATGAAAACATTTTTTTAAAACCAGTATATGGTAATACACCTGCTCGTAGTACAACAGTCTAATCTATGCCGACTCTACGAATATCAGTGTGAAACGCCAATGGTGTCTCACGGCATGAACTAAAGAATTCTACAATTCACTTGGGGATCGTTTTATAGCCGCAGGAGACTACATACCAAACATTCGCACGGGGAATCACGTCTTGTGACTCCCAAAGAAAGGCAATTGTAAATTGCAATTATAAATGTGAGAAATAAACTGGACTATGTTTCCCTTGGAAGTCCCAAATACTGGCCATCCGACCCACGCAAGCTCCCAGACCTTATTGAATTTTCGGTGACAAAAAACATAGCTTGCAATCTAATAAGAGCCAAAGCAGTCTCGGACGTATCATCAGACTATTTAATGGGATCATTAATCTTGGCTATTTTCCAAAAAAGTGGAAGAAATCCATCATCATAATGATCCCGAAGCCTGGAAAAGACCACACAATACCGACATCGTACAGACCAAAATTGTTTGTCTAAATTGTTTGAAAAATTCTTGATAACTGGTATAATAGCATATCTGGAAGCTTGAAATATTATAATCGGCATACCAAATTGGCTTCCGAATAAATCACGGAACCATCGAGCAAGTGAACAGCGAGAATACTGTAGCGTAATTTTTCTTGACTTATCTGAAGCTTTCGACCGAGATTTGCTTAATGGACTCATGCACAAATTAAAAGGTATTTGCCAACATACACCCATAAGCTACTTGAATCATACCTCTACAATAGGGTATTCTCAGTGAGATGCAACGCCGCTACTTCGGTGAACTACATCATCGAAGCTGGAGTTCCAAGAGGAAGCGCACTCGGCCAGTGTCGTTGATAACGCCGACGATACTATCCTTAGTAGCTCCAGATGCTCCACAAACCTGTTGCGTAATTTACTGTAGCGTATAGAGAATACTGTAGCGTAATTTTTCTTGACTTATCTCAAGCTTTTGACCGAGATTGGCTTAATGGACTCATGCACAAATTAAAAGGTATTTGCCAACATACACCCATAAGCTACTTGAATCATACCTCTACAATAGGGTATTCTCAGTGAGATGCAACGCAGCTTCTTCGGTGAACTACATCATCGAAGCCCAACGCACGCCACAAACCAACAGCCTATTCATCTAATAGTAGTGGAAAGGTGGGTGTCCGACATGTAACGTTTACTCTTAATAGACAAACATGCTCTTCGCTTTCACTAAACGGTATGCAGATCCCTCAAGCTAACGAAGTAACGAACCTTGGCGTCCACCTTGATAGACGACTTACCTGGCGTAAGCACATCGAACCTACAACTTGCATCTAAAACTGAAAGCCAGCAGCCTCCACTGTATTATAAACTCACGATCACCACTGCGCCTGGAATACAAGTTACTACAATTCAGCCCTAAAGCCAATCTGGTCGTATGGCTCCCAGATGTGGGGAAACGCGAGAAGCAGCAACATAGAAACATCATACAGCACAAACAATCAAAAGTCTTGAGATCTATCACTGTTTTCGCAACGAAAACATCCATTGCGATCTGGACATCCTCGCAGTTAAAGACGAAATCTTTCGGCCAAAGATTGGCTCTTAAGCCAATCTGGTCGTATGGCTCCCAGATGTGGGGGAACGCGAGAAGCAGCAACATAGAAACATCGTACAGCACAAACAATCAAAAGTCTTGAGTTCTATCACTGTTTTCGCAACGAAAACATCCATTGCGATCTGGACATCCTCGCAGTGAAAGACGAAATCCAGAAGCAAAAATAGTCATACAAAGAAAAACTGACTTCGCACTCAAATTTTCTCGCTGCGGCCCCATGGGGGATTGACTCGGGTTTCTAGCGTATCACGCCTGAAACGCACCGACCTCCCAACCCAGCAATGGATTTTTAGGGCCATCAGTCAATATGACTGTTAGTTAAGTTAAAAATATAAAATTTGATACACCTCATGTTAGTCTCGCAACGAAAAGATTCAAGAAATAAAAAAACGTTTTTTCAAAAAAAAAAAAAAAAAATTTTTTTGTCCGAAGCAGCTTGCACAATGCATCGGTTGGCAGAATATGAGCAATTTAAGTTTCCAAGGTGTCTGAAATTCTGCGTCGCGACTTTTATGTGGAAAATCTACTTTCTGGAGGCGACTCTATGGATGAAGCTATTAGCATAATGCAGCAAACATCCGGGATCCTTGGCAAAGGCCAATTTCGGTTAAGGAAGTGGTGCCCCCATGTTTCTGACGTGCTGGATAAGGTGCCTGAAGAAGATCGAGAGTCTTTTCTAAGGTTCGATGATGGCAGCATTTTCACAAAGGCATTGGGTCTTGCTTGGGATCCTGCAACTGACCACTTGTTATTTTGTTTTGAAGGGATTCAGTCAATATCAAAGCCCACTAGGCGCATCGTTCTTTTCCTTTTCGAGTTTCTCCTTTAAAGACTGTTACGGTGCCGAAGCTGGAGTTATCGGGAGCTGAGTTGTTGGCTCGACTTATGTAGGAAGTAGCACAGTTGAAGGTCTACGTTGGAAAGTATTTTTGCTGGTGCGATTCTGCCGTGCCTCTGTTTTGGATTCGCGAAGGACCCTCTCGGTTTAATGTTTTCGTCGCCAATCGAGTTTCGATCATTCAGAAGCTAACTAGACAAATGGAATGGCGGTATGTTCCCTTTTCCTTGAATCCAGCAGATATCCTGTCGCGTGGTGCTCTTCCCAATGAATTGATTGAGAATAAGCTGTGGTCTCACGGTCCTCCGTTTCTCATTGGATCCCAAGAGGCGTGGCCAGCTGTGGTCCTATCTGAGAGATCGGAGTTACGTGTAAGGGTCCTTCTCATTCAGTCTCCGTACGTGGATATAACAGCGGTTTACGTATACAAGTTTTCTCAACGAATTCGTCACGACGGTGTCACGGCTAGCGATATAAAATCTGAAACCCAGCTTTTATTGCGACTAGTGCAGCGTGTGCATTTTTGAGAGGACTTAAAGGCGCTTCAAAATGGAAAAGAGATAGCGGTATCCAGTGCCCTTGCCTCATCCTCTCCCTTCTTGGATAAATTTGGTCTGTTGCGCGTAGACGGTCGGCTAAAAAATTCGTCGTTGGATTTTGATAGTCAGCATCCAATTACACTTCTTAGAAGCCATCCAGGAACTTACATACGGGACCTCGCGCGCTGTTGGCAATCATTCGGTCCCAATATTGGGCAATTGGGGGGAGAAAAACGGTGACGAAGGCAATGCACAAATGCGTCCGATGCTTCCGGACTAAGCCTCGGTTGTTGGAGCACATTATGGCTGATCTCCCGGAGCAAAGAGTTAGCGGCTCCCAGGTCTTTGGAGGCGCTGGTGTGGATTTTTGTGGGCCTTTCTATTATAAGCCGAAAGTGCGAAATGCGGCTCTTGTAAAATGTTACGTCAGCGTTTTTATTTGTTGTGCTACCAAAGCCGTCCACCTGGAGCTTGTAAGGGATCTGTCCACAATTTCTTTTCTACCGGCTTTGAAGCGTTTTATATGCACCCGCCAAAGGCTCCAACATATTTGGTCTGACAACGCAACCAACTTTGTCGGAGCCAAAAACGAGCTAAAGGAGCTGCTCCGGTCCTGCCTTGGCCCTGAACGATATGGTGCTAGCAAAGATTATAAAGTACATAGATAGGACATCTCATACAAAGAACAATTTTCTATGGCGAGTTCCAGCGCTGGAACCCGCTGGAACGAGCGGGTTCCATTGCGCGACTAGTTAAGTTTGAGAAATTTTTCGCGCGACAAGGATTGAGGGATAGCCTAGTGGTAGAGTGCTTGGCTGATGTGCAGAGTAAAATGAGTTCAAATCAGGCAAGGGAAGTCCACTTTTTTTTTATTTTAAATCTATTTATATTATATTTTTATTGTTTTAAACTTTTTAACAAAATTTATAATCCAATCAAGAAAAATACAAAATTTTTAAATCACCCTAAAATCACCTTAAAATCGCCTCAGTTCGTAGTGGATCCCCCTGTAAAAATCTTTATAAGTGCGGGTTCTACGGCATATTGGCTGGCCGCGTCGTGGAACCCGCTGTAAAATTAAAATATTTGAGAGCGGGTTCCACGAGAAACGGCTGGCAGATGAGAGAGAATTCTACTTTTAGAAAGTAACATTTTTGGAACAATGAAAGTTTGAAACGTTCAAATCGAACCAGTGTGAGAGCAAAAAGATCAGAAATATCTTCCACTATCTTCACTCTTCAGCTCGGATTTTACTATGGATTCTCGCGTTTTCTTTAATGCCAACTTTAAGTACCGTTAGATCAACATGGAGGGTAGCCTAGATGGAAAACGCGCGATCCTTATCCTTGGGGTCCTAGGTTCGATTTTGTTGAAAATGAAAATTGGAAGCCAACAAATTTTTACGCCGTCTGGCGAGCAGTCACACATACATACAAAGGCGCACCCTTTTTTTTTTACGCATACATGTAAAGAGTTCTAAAAATAGAATCGTATGTATGTGCGTTCCCCCCTCATCTACAAGCTCGACGAAAAAAGTTGACCGTTTTGGTCCCTGATGTCCCATCTATGTACTTTATAATCTTTGGTGCTAGTAAAGGACGAGAACTTAGCTCCGATGAAATGGCCGCTTGCGAGAATCCCTGGTTGAGATGGAATCTTTCGAGTGGCAGTTATTAAAACCTCATCTGGAGATACCAAGCAAGCAGGGTCTATGCTGTGCCTGTTGCCCCTTAAGGAGGAAGTAGGAGTAGAAGCCCCAACTGGGGGGAGAATGTCGGGTCAAGCAGCAAGCAACTAGTTTAAATAATTAATTATTAACTTAAGTATTGTTGGTCGCAAGCCGACTTCCTTTCGGCCGCTCGGCTTTACTAATTCGGCATCTAAAGCTAGCGAGCATCCGCTCAGCCTATTATGAAAGATTGGCGTCACTCTCGTTCGTTGTCTTATTGCGTCCGCACCCAAAATTCGATTTCACATATTGTACATACATAGATCCCAATTTCATATGCGGCCAAATAAAGATGTTTAACGTTTAATCTAATACAAGTTGCGTTTTATTTTACTGGCATTGAAAATTACACGCCATACAAAAAAAAATATTTTTTCGGGGTCGCTGAATCCGATGAAATGGCCGCTTGCGAGAATCCCTGGTTGAGATGGAATCTTTCGAGTGACAGTTATTAAAACCTCATCTGGAGTTACCAAGCGAGCAGTGTCTAAGTGTTCCTAATTCTGGGCTCAGATCATGTTTACCATATGTTCTTGGGGTCGCTCGGAAAAAACAAATTTTATCAACTTTTTGAGGTTATGTCGTAACTCTGACATTCTGTAGTTTTTTAGACCTCGGATTCGGATTCAGCGACCCTGAAAACATATAATAACCATGGTCTGACCCACGGACTCGAATATAATTTTGTATGAGGTTTTTTGAGGTTATGTCAGAACCCTGACGTGCTGGGGTTTTATGGACCACGGATTCAGCGACCCCGAAAACATATAGTAAACGTGGTCTGACCTCCAGACCCAAAAAAGTATTTTTTTTTTGTGTGTCTGTGTTATCAATGACCAAACAATACTTGGTTACGTTTTTATACCCTTGCAATGGGTATTAAAATTTTGGTCAAAAGTGTGCAACTCACTAAAGGAGACATCTCCGATCCTATAAAGTATGTATATTCTTGATCAGGATCACTTCCTGAGTTGATATAAGCATGTCCGTCTGTGCGTCTGTCTGTCCGTTTCTACGTGTACTAGTCTCTCAGTTTTTAAGCTATCGTATTGAAACTTTGCACACACCTGTCTATTTTTTGCGCGCAGTATATAAGTCGGTATATATATAGCAGTATATATAAGCCGACTATATCCTATAGCGGCTATATAACTGATTGATCGAAAATGCTATATCTCCGGTTTTTTTTAGCGGTTTTAGAGAGTTCGGATTTAGTACGAATGCTATTTTTGGCAAAATAATACGACCTACCAAATTTCGTAAGGATCGGCCGACTATATCCTATAGCTGCCATATTTTCATATGGATCGGCCGACTATATCTTATATCTGCCATATAACAGAACGATCGGAAATGGTGTTTGGTAAAAATACCAACTTTGGTATTTTTGAATATAGACGCTTGGGACTTTCTTTTAGATTTTGTATTGTTATAAATTTGTTATATTATAATATTCTCATAAGGATCGGCCAACTATATCCGATTTTAGCGATATATATCCGGTTTTAGCTCCAAGGGTGTATCAACTTCGGCTCCGCCCGAAGTTTGCTTTCCTTCGAAATTTCAATATTCCTAATAGAAGGACTAGACACTTTAGTCCTCTATTTCATAGCCATTGTGGTTGGACAGATGCACATCACGACCCTCTTAGGGTCCTATGTTTCTGGTCTCTACTCTCTAAAATGGTCTCTACTCTATAATATCTCTTTCCTGTCCTTCAAATTTCAAATATAGTATTTTCAATTTCCTTAATAACTTCTCTTAGCTTTTTAAATAAAAAATAGCTTAATAAATACTAATACACACTTAATAAAAACTAATACTCGAGCGCCCCTCGGTCGTAAGAGACTCTATGCTTTATGATGAATGCAGGAATGATAGCTGATGCTCTATTTGATGCACAAGCCATTTCCAAAATGCAGCGTGCTATAGAAAATCAGAGTTTGCCCACCACTGCTCAAGGGTTTAAACCAGTGGTGGGCAAAACTAACACATGTTTAAAATTTGAGTGTGTGCGTAGCAGAGAAAAACAATGAGAGCAGAGAATTCACTGAGCGAAGAAAACTTATTTTTTTATTTAATTTTTAGTTATCTAAAAGTTTGAATGGGAACAAAAATAGTGTATGTTATTTTAAAGACATCTTTTCAAGCAACATTTCTTAAATGAAAAACTACGCTTCCCTATCTTTATTTTCTATAGAGAAAACTTTTTTCAACCCAATTTGTGAGAAAATTTTTCTCAGTGGAAACATTTTGATTTTTAAGTTTGGGCTGTCAAATGAGTCAAAATGAGAGCAAATGAGAGAGCTTTTAAAAAAAATTGAGAATGCTCACACTGTCAGTGTGCCGGCAGCGCTGCGGCAGAATTTCGTACCCTATACTCGCGTGCTATGTAAAATGAGAGTTTGCCCACCACTGGTTTAAACTCTTTTTGTAGACTATGTTAACCGGCTATTGGTTGCAGTGTTGCCAGAGTCGCTTTTTTCCCGTCAAATCAAGCTTTTGCAAACAGCGTGCAGCGGGAATTCTGGTTTTTTAATTTTTCAGCCGTTTTGCATCGTTCTTCCCTTTAAAAACAGTTTTTTTTTCTCAAACTAACGTTGGCAACACTGGTCGGGGATATCGGGTAATTGTATTATTCAATCAGGCGCGTATCAGGCGACTATATTCTGTAGCTGCCATATTAATCTGATTGATCGTCATTTCGCCATGTCCGCCATATCGCCATGACAAATCCTGTAGCTTTATCTCTTATAGTCTCTGAGATTTACGCGTTCATGCGGACAGAAAGACGAACGGACCGACAGAAACGGCTATATCGACGTGGCTGTTGATCAAGAATATACATACATATATACTTTATAAGGTCGCGGACGATTCCTTCCCAATGTTACATATATTCACACCACTACAATATACCCTTGTACTCTACGAGTACTGGGTATAAAAATACGTAGGCCTTGCTTATTTTTTTTTTTTATAATTGAAGTTTAAGATTAACATTCTATGAATACAAAAAAAAAAATTGTTATATTAGTTTAAGCAGTGAAGTAGAATAGATAAAGTATGGATAAATGAAAAAGTCAAATTCAATGTCTAAAAGCATTCACATACAATATCTTATATGATTGTTAATCAACTTGGTACCCGAAACCGCCGTGGCGCCGTCATTTCTTTTGGGTACTGTCCTTAAAGGCTCGAAAGTTATATAGATTGACATCGGTGTTAAATGAATTTCATGGTATATACATACAGGATATATATAAGTGACTTATAAATCAGTGCTTTATGTATAAAGCATGTATACATAAAGCATATACATATACATGTATGTATAAATTTATGTATAAAAGCTTTGGAAAACTTTTAAAAAGCTTCACTACTTTTTTTTAAATTTCAACTCAACTTTGTATATTTCATGGATACACAATTAGACACCACTGACTATTTTCTTAAGTTTGAAATCAGTTTGTATTCTTGCCTACTCAAATCCAGAACGTTTTTGTTCTTAAGTTTTTTATAAAAAACTAATTTATATTAAAAAAAAATATCAGGTACACAAAATATTTGTGAAATATTTCTGTTAATATTATTTTAAAACAGTTGTGAAATTTGTTATGCCCATTGATTCACCTTAAAAACATAATTAAAATTTACTCAGGCCTTCTGAACTTTGCGTATCCATGTGATTAAAAAATGCATGCACTCGGAATAAAAGCTTTTTTAACTATAAATACTTCACATGGAAATAAACGCACAATATATATATATATATATATATATATATATATATATATATACATACATATATGTACATTTTGTTTTTATACCCAGGCAGCGCGTTTAATAATTTTGACCAAGTGTGCAACGCAGTGACAAAGACATCTCTGACTCTATAAAGTATATATATTCTTGATCATCATCACCTCATGAGTTAAAATAAGCATGTCCGTCTGTCTGTTTCTACTAGTCTCTCAGTTTTGAAGCTATCGACTTCAAACTTTGCACACGTCTATCCTTTTGATCGGCCGACTGGAAGCTATATTCCTTAACTGAGCTATCGACAATGACCAATCTATGGTTGTTTTAAAATAAAAGCTTGGGACCTTTTTTACATTTTGTATTCTAAATAATTACTTTTATAATAAAAATTACATTACGATTTCAACTACTGATATTGGCAATATATATCAGATCAGATATATCAGAGTGGTTTGTATTATGTGTTTGATAGAATAGAATGAAAATGTATGTAGTCAAGCATACGGAATTTTTAGAATTAAATCTCATTTTTAAACAGAGATTTAAACTAAGCAGAATCCGTCAATAAAACTTATTCTATGTTGTAGATTCTTTAATTTTCTTTATATGAGTGAAATAAGAAAGGGCACTTTATGCACTTTTGAAAAAATTCATATTTTAAGGAGGTGACCTTGAAACCTCTATCTATTATCTGAGAGAATAGTTTAACTGTAAAACCGATTTAAATTTAAAAAATGTTAAAAAATAAAAAAAAAATACCACACCTACTTTTACAATGGCTATGGACTATGGCTTTATAAAGCACTATAAAACAAGAAACGAAAGCTAACTTCGGGCGGAGCCAATGTTAATATACCCTTGCAGTTGCAACCGAACAATTCGGATATAGTTGGTTGATCCTTATAAGAATATTATATTATAACCAATTTATCATAACAAATCTAAAACAAAGTCCCAAGCTTCTACCTTTAAAATACCAAAGCTGGTATTTTTACCAAGTACCATTTCCGATCGTTCAGTTACATTGCAGCTATAAGTTATAGTCAGCCGATCGTTATTTTGGTAAAATAACCAAATCGAAATTTGGTAGGTCGGATCGACTAACTGAAGATCGAATTTGAACGAAGTTTCAACTTTCTATCTTCAAAACACAAAAGTTGGGTCATTTCCGATTTTTCAGTTATATGGCAGTTATAGGATATAGACGGCCTATCCATATGAATTTTTATGGGTCGAATCATTTTGACAAATTTAACATTCCTACAATCCTACAATCCGAACTCTCTAACTCTAAAAACACCAAAGTTATAGCATTTCCGATCAATCAGTTATATGGCAGCTATAGGATATAATCGGCCGATCCCGGCCGTTCCTACTTATATACTTCGTGCAAAGGAATGAAGGGTGTGTGCAAAGACGATAGCTTTAAAACTGAGAGATACGGCGCCGGCGCCGTGACACGCCCACAATTTTTTCAAACCTGAGTTATGTTGACCATATAAACTCAAATCAAAAATCGGAATCTAAATATCATACTTAGTTTTTCAATTAGATTGTGTTTCTTAAATAGTGGGTGGTGTCTTACCAAAATTTTTTTTTAATCTGAAATATATTGACCATGTGAGCTCAAAACAAAAATCAGAAATAATCTTGTTTCGTTTTTGAGACATTAATTTTGGCCAGAAAAAGTGGTTAAATTTCCTATAGAGTAGTGGTCGGCATTGATATCATTTTAATGCATTAGGATTAGTAGAGGAAGTAGGCTGAAAGCATGGCGTTTCATACGTTTTATACTGTGTGTGAGCGGCAGAGCTCGGGCAGAGAAATTTCCTCTGCCCCTGAAATAGGACCCTGCCGATCACTGGTTTAAGGGTATACCCTCCCACCAAAAAAATGTTGTTCCATATTTTTGAGCTTGGAGAAGAAAACACTGAAGCAATTCCGTCAGAAAGCAGAATAAAAAGTCTATGAAATCTGTAAAATTTGTCGTATTGAGCTGAATTTATATTTGCATGTCACGATAGGCATTGGAGAAACATTTAAAAAAAAGTGGTGAGAACTGGCGTAACAACGAGCGTTTCGTTTTGGAGGCGAGAGTGGGCGTCGCAAAATTTTGACAAAAACTTGATCGGTGATATTCATATAGAAGCCCGAATCGTATCCTACGGCCCGTTACGTACCCTCTCAAGGTCTCTCAGATCCTTCAATGCTTTGGCCACAAACTCAAATTTTCTAATATTCCCGTCAAATCTAGCTTTTTCCGAATGCAATTTGGTAAAAAAAATTGCAAACAGCGTAAAGCGGGAATTCTGGCTTTTTTCTTATTTGAATGCTTTTTCGGATGGTTTTTTTATGCATATATGGGAAATTATTTGCTGAAGCTGTTTTTTGGATTCTTGCCAACTTTTGACATAGCGATTGTATTGTGTTATAACGCAACATCAAAACCATTTTTTATCTCAGCAAAAGTGAATTGATCTTAAGTTCAGTATGTTTTTATTGTTCTAAATAATTCAAAAAGTCTATAAACAAAAATATCGGGACGCTTGGCTAACAAGCCAAGTTTAAGACTTGGGAACGTAGGGACGACACGGATGAAAGAAGAGTTTTGCCAAGTTATTGCAAATGTTCAAAAATCCCGATTTAAGGATGATTAATGATTTAAGCCTTATTGATATTTTTTGTGTTGGGCCATAACAAACAAGACATTAATGGAAGAGCTTACCTGCCAAAATATATTTGGCAAAATACGGCAGCACTACAAAATTTTTGACTGAATACCATTCATATGATTGTTCTGGGGGCAACAACACATTTGCAGAACTGGCTCAGGTTGTCATTAATATATTATGGTCAAACGCCGAAGCGGAGCGCATATTCAGCCAAAAGCTAGTTTTTATACCCTTTCGAGGATATTATAGTTTTGTCCAAAAGTGTGCAACGCAGTGAAGGAGTCATCTCGGACCCTATAAAGCACATATATTCTTGATCAGGATAACCTCCTGAGTTGATATGAGCATTTCCTTCTGTCTATTTCTACGTTTAGTCTCTTAGTTTTAAAGCTATCGACTTGAAACTTTGCACATAGTTGATGCCAGTTGGCACAAGCGCCCAAGTTGTGGCATAAGTTGAGCGCCGCGTCGTCCGACGCCGTCCTAAAGGTGCAGGACTTGCGTAACGCGTAAAGGCGGTAGTCGGCCTCGATTCCCTGCACGTAGGACCTCACTCTCATCGCTTCTGCCCACACCGGGGTGGCGTATAAATTTTGAGAGCTCATCACGCTGTTGATAAGTTTGCGCCTTTCATGTCTAGGGCCTTTGACGTTTAGGAGCATTGACGAGAGCGCCCTCGTGTGTATGTACATGTGTACGAAACCTCTATGTTCACAGCTGTACACATGCTTCAAAAAATGGATAGCTCCACTTATTCGACTATCTTGCTAGATATAAGCGATATATAAAAAGTTACGAAATCTCAAGGACTACCTCCAAACAAAACGTTTTTTGTTAAAAAAAAAACTTCAATCGTCAGACCCAAATTAAGGAATTTTTTTTTTCTCAAAAATTAATTGAAAAGAAGTATTCTTAGCTAGACACGGAGCGCTCTGGTTGTCACTTTAGATCATCAATAAGACGGCGTCATTAAAACCCATTTCAGATATTACTTTCTGAACGCATCCGTAGCTGATGTTGAGAGCTCTTTATTCTCCGCCTCCGTGCTACTGAGTGGTATGATGCTCTGTTTCTTTGACTCCCACGAAAACGGTGCTCCAGCCATGAAGAACGCCCAACCGCTGAATGATTTGCTGTCAATGATGTCTCCTGCCCAACCTGGATCAACATAGCAGTGAACAGGTACACCAGATCGAGCATAATGCAACTGCAAGTCCGAGGTTCTCGAAGTTTTAAGTTTCAACTTTTTGCAAACTTTGCCACGGAATGTACAATGTCTGATCTTGTGGTCATGGCTAAGTACAGCAATGATCCAATAAGTGATTGATACTGTTTTTGGTTAGCTCTTGGGCAGTCATTCACAGTATCCAGGCTCTGATCGATACACTGCTTATGACACATCGTCACACTGTCTGTCCCTCCATTCCGTTCGATTTCCATGCCATAGAAATGGTTCAGCTCTCCGCCATTTACTAAATCAAATTCCTGTGTGATTTGATGTTTAATGTTGACAAGGTCTTCTTTTTTGGAACAAAGAATAATTAGATCATCAACATTTACAACAATTATGCTAAGATTTCCCCCAATTTTCTTGGTGTAAAGGCATGTCTTACTAGGGCACTGGACAAAATCAATGTGCAAAAGAGTACTATCCAATTTCTGGTTGCATTCCCGCCTACTCTGCTTCAGGCCTTACAGCGACGTGTGCAACCTCAGCACCCGTTTTGGATACGCTGTGTCCACGAATCCCTCAGGCTGCCGCATGTACTCCATCTTGTAGGTTACTGTTGAGATTCGCAGCTGAGACGTTCATTTAGGTTAGGTAAGGTTGATACGGCGATGCGGGGCCAGTCACTGACACTGCATCCACTTGAGCCCCAGCGGTTTGTGATACCGCATAGGCAGGAGGTCCTACAAGGGGTCATTTCTCTCCCCTCCTACCTACAAACGTGCCCAAGAGTGTGCTATCTTTCCTGCGGCAGCTCGCGGTGCCATTCAGATCTACGAATGATGATCAGATCTACGATCTCCGCTGGGTCTGTTAGGTCCGTGAGTAGACCCAAGAATTTAGTGTGTGCACCCAAGAATTTAGTGTGTGCGACTGTCTCTTCCTCTTCTATTGGATGACAATCCGTCAAGGGCTTTGAGTGCCGCTTGACTGTCTGAGAAGATACTGATAGTGTCTTGATTGTCAGTGCTGGGGATCTAAGTGCTTCCGCGATAGCTATTAGTTCTGCTTGGAACATACTACAGTGGTCGGGGAGTCTGAAGGACTCATTTAGACACAGCCGTTCGCAATGGAAGCCGTCTCCCACCTGGCCATTCAATTTTGAACCGTCTGTGTAAATATGGAGGGAACCGGCTGGTCCCGGTATTTGTGTGGCTCATTCCTCCGTCGTCGGAATGGATTTCTTATATTTTAAGGTGGGATGATCAACAGGTAGTCTGTAGCCCCCGTTGGCGTGAAGTGATGTAGGTCCAACTTGGTATGTCCAAGTCGGTTCTTTTCCATAGACCCGTGCCCTAGTTTCCGATAGCGTGGCTATAATAGGTCGAGTATAAAGTCTAGGGTGTCTGTCGATGTGATAGGCTGCCTGTAATGCAGACCTCCGCCATCTTTTGCGTTTTCCGAAAACTTTCTCTACATGTGGAGTTTGTGAGAGCCGAAGAAAAGAATGGGTCTTATGACTGCTGAGTAAAGCCATCTGACTATTTTTGGGGACATTCCCCCATTAACTTTTCGGCATGTATATAGGGTAATCCGTAGATACTTGGCGCTACCGCCGAGGGCGGTTCTGTCGTATCTTTGAATATATTCTGCTTTATAAGGCGTACGGATTGATCGTCTATTCCTAGTCTCGTCAGAGCATTGATTATCGAGCATAGCAGGATGTTGTTGAACGCACCTTCTATGTCTAGAAAAGCAAAAAGTGCGTATTCCTTGACACTAACTGCCTTTTCGACGAAAGTAGTGATCTCGTGGAGTGCCGTCTCCGTAAATCGGCCCTTCCTATACGCATGCTCTGATCCGGAGATATTATCTGGGTTGATGGAAAGATTAATGTGGAGGTTGATTAGTCTCTCCATTGTCTTGAGAAGGAAGGACGACAGGCTTATAGGTCTGAAGTCCTTAGGGGCGCAGTGCGATGGTTTTCCAGCTTTGGGTATGAATACGACCTTCGTCCGCAACCACATTGCGGGTACGATGCCTTTTCTGAAAATTGCTGAGAAAGCTTTCCTGACCCATGACCTCAGATTGGTCCGGCTTTAATTAGTTGAGCTGGGACTTGAAGCTGTTTATCGCCCGGTTGAGATTTCTTTGTTGTTCTTTGCACTTCTTTGTTGTACTGCCTGAGGTCTGCTTTGTATGCCTCCCAGGTTGTCTCTGTGTTTGCCTTGCTGACGATATTAAAGGCTTTGCAGGCCCTGTGGTTGCGACCACCATGGTGGCTTCTTTGACTGGCTACTGCCCAATCTGCTTTTGGGACAAGCTTTATTCAATGCCCTGGCGCCGCCGTTAGCGTGTCTACCATGGCATCCAGGTCTTCCATGCTGTCAACGTCCCTTGTTGAAGGTTTCCCCAAGGATCTTTCTAATTTTTTCTTATACAACTTCCAGTTCGCTTTTCTCGGGTTGCGTACCGATTCGATTAAAGTTCTCGAACTCGACTACTAATTCTATGTATCGATGGTCCGAGAAAGATTGTTTCTCTAGGACGTTCATTTGGTTTATAAACATTTTATTTTCGACAGCCAGTGCAATCACCAATCGGATGGAAGAATACCGTTCACTCCGTACTTCTGTCCACAACCTTTTGCGACTAAGCGAGCCTTGATACTGGTCACCCTTGATGGCAAAGACCCATTTGATCCCTTTGCGGTGAGGGGGAGGCTTCTCCGACCGCTCAGTCTTGGCTGAGCAGCCGTCAACGATGGAGAGACCGCTCGCGTCAGCGTCCAAGTGCGAATTGCGCTCTGCAATACGTTTTTTGAGTGCGAAAAAGGTGACACCTATTGAAATACATCGTCAACTAGTTGAAGTTTATGGGGAAAAGTGTATGGACATAAAAAACGTGCGTAAGTGGAGCCGCGAGTTCAATTCCGGGCGCACTAATGTTCACGACGAGGAGAGAAGTGGCCGACCGTCGGTCTCGGATGCGATTGTTCAAGCAGTGCAGGCAGAAATGCTCAAAAACCGCCGTGCGACAATAAGGAACTTGGAAGAGAAGCTTGGAGGAGTGTGTAACACCGAAACAATCCGTCATATCCTTGTGAACAACTTGCCTGGCTGCGCGAGGTGGACGGAGAGTGGTATTCTGCCGGCATAGACAAGTTCATCGTGCGGATGCGCAAGGTGTTGGAAAAAATGGCGATTATGTAGAAAAGTAGCCAAGACCTTGGCCTTTCCAACGTTGTATCGCTTTTTGTAAATAAATGAAAAAAAAATTTGAGAGCTTACTTTATTGTCAGCCCTCGTATGTATGTATATTATACGATATTATATATATATATATAGATTATATCATATATATACATATTATATAAATACATATTATATATACATGTATATGTATATTAGACTCAATATGTATATGAGTATATATGGACTTAATATGTTGACGATATATCCATGTTTTTCATCATATCGTGCTCAAGGAATACAACATCCCTGGCATTCTTGATAGTTTGCGTATCAGGATTAAAGAGCTTATATGCTTTAACAGTTTCTGAGTAACCAATTAAGATATGCTCTATCCCCTTCTGAGAAAATTTTTCTTTCCTTGTCTTGTCTTTGTACCAAAAACTTTCACGGGGGAAACTCCGGGTTTTTCCCCAAGCCATGCTTCGTATGGAGATAAATCTGTTAATGTAGACATTTCAGATTTGTTTCTCAAGTACATCGCTGTCGTTATAGCTTTCCCTATAGTGATTTATCAGCACTCTTGCCATTTCCACAAGCGTCCTACTGGCACGCTCAGCAACACCGTTTTGTTGCAGAATATGGGGAACGGTAAGCTGCCTCTTAATCCGCACCGTTGATGTACTCTCTACCATTATCGCCTATAATGGCTTTAATCTGCTGTCCAGCTTGCTTCTCAGCCAACAATTTGAATTCTTTGAATTTGTCGAAATCTTAATATTTTGTTTTTAGCAAATACACCGATACTTAACACGTCTTGTCGTTGTGTACTTAACACTTATAAATGCGAAAAATCGCGCTCCTCCTTTAGAAACAGTACTCATGGGACCGCATAGGTCCGTATGAATGAGAACCAACACTTTACTCGAACGATTTTTCGACATCTTTGCGAACATTTTGACACAAATCTTGCAATCTCGCACCCGTCTTGCAAACAAAGTTATTTATGTTACCGGTAACTCCATCCAGACCATAGTCTTGAGAACTATCACTGGGCCACCCTTGTATGTTTGCAACGAAAACATCCACCGAAATTATATATACATATACCATATTCCAGATATGGTAATATGCGAGTTAGGAAGCATTTTTCAACAATTTAGACAAAAAAGATAGAATGCCTATGGGTGTGTACGATGTTGGAATTGTGTGGTCTTTTCCAGCCTTTGGTATCATTATAATGATGGATTTCTTCCACTTTTTTGGGAAATAGCGGAGATGAATGATCACATTAAATAGTTTGCAGACGACCTCTATAACGCATTTTGGAAGTTCGATCACCATCTTTGGTGTCAATAGGTCACCACCGGGAGCCTTTTTTGGTTTAGCCATTTTAAGACTTTTTCGATTTCGTTAGGCTGGAATAAAGGTGTAATTGGGAGAGGTCTGAATGGCTGAATTAGTGGCAGAAGGAAAAAATTCGAGGCAGGGTTTGTCTCGAAAACACTTTCGAGATGTGTAGCGATGCTTGAGCTCTGTCTTCTTCGCTGCGAGCCTAGTATCCCGACGAGTTTTTGATCGGAGGGGATACTTTGTGCTTGTTGAGGAAAGATTCTGGATATACCTCAGCTGTGCATTTTCTTCCTGTTGGTAAAAAGCCTTGTTGAGTGTGCGGTTGCTTCCTAAGGGCGTTACTTTAGAGCTGGTGATCTGCTGTGTTGTTCGATGCACTGGTTGGATTTGTAGTATTTGTTTCTGTTTACTTCCTTCCCCTGGGGAGCAGAGATTTTAGCTGCCGCGACGTCAGGCTGAAGGGGTGTTCGGTTATTCCTGGCGTTTAAAAATCACAGTTGAGTAGTCTGATGATAAGTCTGAGACTGCTTTGGCACTTATAAGATTGCAAGCTAGTATGTTTTTTGTCACTGGAAATTCAATAAGGTCTGGGAGCTTGCGTGGGCCGGTTGGCTAGTATTTGGGACTTCCAGGGGAAACATAGTCCAGTTTGTTTCTAACATTTATATGTAAGAATGGGAGTCACTAGACGTGATCCCCAGTGCGTATGTTTGGCATTGAATTCTCGTGCAGCTATAAGACTTGGGAGTCTTTTTGCAGCAGTAGTATTACCATGTTCTGGTTTTGAACAAGTGTTTGCATATTCGTTTTCATGAATGACATTAGTTCTTTCATACTTTGTTGAGGGGTAAACATCATTGTTTCCGTTTTGCTATGTTGCTGTTCTGGGGCCTGTTGAACGCTTTGTGAATTAGGCTGAATGCGGTTTTGCATTCAAGGTCGTAGGGCATTAGCCCTATTTCTGATAGGGATCAGCAACCACGGAAGTTGACGCCGTTCTTGGTGTTTAGTAGGCCGAATGAGGACCTCGCAACTTTGGCAAAAAAGACGTCTTGCGTAGTTTTTGATGCAATGTACAATGTACTTAACCTAGGTTAGGTTAAGTTAAGGCGGCGATGCAGTCACTGACCTCCCAAATCCACTTAAGTTGCTGGGGCTCCTTGTAATACCGCACAGGCAAGAGGTACAGCAAAGGTTCCCCACCCCATCCTATCTACTAAAGTGCCCAAAGAGTTCTACCCTTCCTGAGGCGGCTCGCGGTCCCACTCAGCTTTCCGGATGAAGGTGTTTCTGCACCCAGGAGTTTGAGTCGACTGCGCCCGGGCGCATGGCAGTGGCACAGGAGGTGTGTGACCGTCTAATCCACCTCTACATCCCCGCAGCTCCTACAGTAATCATAGTGAGGCACAACTAGTCTAGCCGCGTGCTTTCCTATTAGCCAGTGTCCTGACCGCTGGACTTCAGTCCTGCCTATTGGGGGCGATAAACATTATTGATCATTTCCTAGAGCGGATGAGCCATATCAGGCGTGAATTCCTGCAGTTCTGTAGACTTCTCCTTCTTCTCAAATCAAAGTGATCCTTGCATTTGAACCCACACATTGCTTACTTGTTCTTTGCGATGGTAGTACCTGCCCTTGCTCATTCGTCAGCGGTGCAATTTTTTTTGAGGTTGATGTCATGCTGCTCCACCATGTCGTTGAAAGATCTGCGACCGTCATTCACTGTCCTAGAGTTGGATGAAAATCCGACAAGAACCCTGAGTGCCCCTGGAAGGATGTCATTGCTCGCTGCTACAGGTGCCTTGGAATGGGGCACATCGCAAGCGCTTGCAAGAGCTCGAGGGACAGGAGCGGCTTTTGCTTCCGCTGCGGAGAAAAGGACCATAGTTCGGCCACCTGTAAAAGGGACCCTGCCGCATAAGCAATAACTTTACATCCACCACCTTCTAGGGGTCGCAGTAGGTTGCTAACCACTACGTTCCAGAGAAGGGGGAGGGTACACTTTCTTGCGGAGTGTCACTCCTGACATATCTTTGAATAGACTCTCCTTTTAGTGTTGCGTCCATTGCTTTATTAGGTGCACGGATTAATCGTCTACCCCTCGTTTACACTTGACCCCTTTAAAACCAAGGACCGTAAGCCTTTAATTTCGGTAGTAAAGCGAACACAAAAGTAGCCTGGGAGGCCTTTAAAGCGGAACGAAAGCAGTACAACAAGGAACTGCGGTGGGCAAAGAGAAATGCCTGGACCAAGTCCTGCACGAACATTTATCGGCCCAGGATCTTGGAAAACTTGGACATTAGGCAATGGAGAGTCGCAGGAGTAAAACAGAAAAGCGAAACGAGATGAGACCAGGCTAGAGCAACCACAGATGCGGAGATGAACGGTGAATTGTTTTAAGTTTTAAGCTAAAGTAGCAACAAGAGAAGAGTAAAATTGTGTGCGTTACTTAGCTTAACCTCAGTCTGCGATTTAGCTTGGCAATTTAAAAATTTAGCTGCAATTACAATTTAAAAACAAGAAAGGAAAACTAACTTCGGGCGGAGCGAACTTGATATACCCTTGCAGTTAAAACCGGATATATATCGCAAACATCGGATTAAATTGCCCGATCCTTATGGGAATATCATAAAATAACCAATTTATTACAATAAAAAATCTAAAACAAAGTACCAAGCTTCCATCTTCAAAAATACCAAATTTGGTATTTTTACCAAAAACCATTTCCGATCGTTCAGTTATATGGCAGCTATAAGATATAGTCGGCCGATCGTTATGCAATTTGGTAGGTTGTATTAATTGACCCAAAATAGAATCTGTACGAAGTTCCAGCTTTTTATCTTCAAAAACACCAAAGTTTGTTAATTTCCGATTGTTCAGTTATATGGCAGCTATAGGATATTGTCGGCTGATCCTTATGAAATTTGGCATGTTGTATTATTTTGCCAAAAATAGCATTCGTACTAAATCCTAATTCTCTAGCTTTAAAAACATTTCCGATCAATCAGATATATGGCAGCTATATGATATAGTCGGCCGATCCTTATGAAATTTGGTAGGTCGTATGATTTTGCATTTGAAAGTAGCATTTGTACAAAATCTGAACTCTGTAACTCTAAAAACACCAAAGTTATACCATTTCCGATCAATCAGTTATATGGCAGCTATAGGATATAGTCGGCCGATCCCGGCCGTTCCGACTTATATACTGCGTGCAAAGAAAAGAAGGGTGTGTGCAAGTACAACTGCCACTAAAGGCTCTTTTCCGAGGCCATTTAAAAAAAAATTTGTGAGATTTTTCTCATTTCTTGATGATCTACGAGAATTGAAATGCATTACAATCAGGGACCGTAATCATTATAAGTAATATTTTAAAAATTACTTTGTAATGATTACTTATCGATTTTTAATTTTTTAAATCAAGACTAATAATTATTTTTGAACAAAAAAATAAAAATCACAAATAATCACTAGTCAGAATGTGCTGCCCATCATCGTCAGCTTTCTCTTCGGCATCAACCTCAATGCTATTTAAAAGCTCGGCCAAGAGCGAGCAAGAATAACAGTTGACCTTATATTAAATAATTGCAACAAACACAGGTAAAATATATTTTGTTGTGTTTTTTGTTGTCAATTGTTGCTCTAGGGTCCCTTTATGAGGACATAGGACATAGGTGAGTTTTATTTTGAGCGAAAAAAATAAAAATCACGAATAATCATTATTTTTGAGTTTTATTTTATTTGCTCAAGCTTAATAATTATTAGTGATTTTTATTTTTTTTTGCTCAAAAATAATGTTTAACAATAGAAGAATAAATATAACAATTAAAAATGAAAAATCATCGAGGATATTCAGAGTGTATTCTTAAAGGATAAAAACTTGCTATGTTGATTGGAAGTGATTGACTTATTATTTTAAAAATAGCGACAATAATCATTATTTACGGTCCCTCATTACAATGCATTGTATAATAGTTTCGTTTAAATATCATCGTCTGGCCCACTAGGAGGTAAATTTTATTAATGAAATTAAATTAATTAATGAAATTTATTAATTTTATTTAAATGAACAAAATTTATTTTTTTCGAATTTGAAATTTTTTTTTTTTTTATCCTAATGTACTCTAAATATGTCTGGGAATAAGCCTTGAAAAGCATAAAGCCTTCCGGTACTTATTTTCAAAGTAATACGCAATTTAGTGAGTGCGTGTCAGTGGTAAACTTTAGTGAGTGGAAAACTTTAAACGCTTCTACTGAAAAGTCGTGTTTTCAAAGTCGCCATGCAATGTACAGACAGAGATTTCATTTCAATCGAATGTAGTTTTTTGCTTTATGTTTCAAATGAAATTTTCCACAACACGAATGAAAGGATTTTTCATATTTATTTAAATTTTTTCAATTTCACATTTTTTCATGGAAAAACCATTTTTTTACATATGAAATAATTAATGTTGTGCGCTGTACCTCTAAGTTTAATGCCCAGTTGCTGTTTTGTGTTTTAGACGTGATCCTGGGCCCCAAAACACGACTCCACATTATTGATCTTAAATGGGCTTAATTACAATATTTTTCGAAAAACTTGACTAATAACGTGCAAAAAGAATCGCTAAGATTCATTCAATTCTCTACTTGCAATCCACTCCCAAAGATAGGCCTCATTTTAGGCCTTTTAATTGTATTTCCCCCCTTAAGTCATAACAGTTAATATTAATTTTAAAAATATTATAAACAATAAACAAAACAAGAAAGGAAAGCTTACTTCGGGCGGAGCGAACTTGATATACCCTTGCAGTTAAAACCGGATATATATCGCAAACATCGGATAAAGTTGGCCGATCTTTATGAGAATATCGTAATATAACCAAGTTATTACAATAAAAAATCTAAAACAAAGTACCAAGCTTCCATCTTCAAAAATACCAAAGTTGGTATTTTTACCAAATACCATTTCCGATCGTTCAGTTATATGGCAGCTAAAAGATATAGTCGGACGATCGTTATTCAATTTGGTAGGATGTATTAACTGACCAAAAATAGAATCTGTACGAAGTTCCAACTTTCTATCTTCAAAAACACGAAAGTTGGGTAATTTCCGATTGTTCAGTTATATGGCAGCTATAGGATATAGTCGGCTGATCCTTATGAAATTTAATAGGTCGTATTATTTTGAATGCCTAAAATAGCATTCGTACAAAATCTGAACTCTGTAACTCAAAAAACACCAAAGTGTTTTTAATTTTGAAACGTTACAAATGTTTATTCCTGCATGCAGATGAAGCCGGATGATCCGCAGATAGACCAGCTTATGGTGCATTCAGGGACTCAAGTAAAGTACGGAGAGGGCGGCCCGACTGGTCACTGCGAAGCTAAAGCTCTCGATAATGGAGAGGGCGGCCCGACCTAGACACTGCGAGCTAAAACTCTCTATAGAAAGCCGCTTGAATCGAGCGGCCGAGAGAGAGTCGGCTTGCGATCAACTAAGCTTTTGTACAAACTCAAGCCTAATAAATAAACATTACACTAAGCATTGCACTAAACATTACATAAACATTATTTAAACATTAACATTAAAAGTAGGGGGGACCCGACACACACTTTTGGACAAAATTATAATACCCTCTGCAAGGGTATAAAAATAGGTTATGAACTACAGCACAAAATTTTTACATAACACCAAAAACAGATTGAGCAAGAATTGCTGAGTTTCCAATTGATGAAATCTACCACGAAAGTTGGGTAATTTCCGATTGTTCAGTTATATGGCAGCTATAGGATATAGTCGGCTGATCCTTATGAAATTTAATAGGTCGTATTATTTTGAATGCCTAAAATAGCATTCGTACAAAATCTGAACTCTGTAACTCAAAAAACAATTCACACTTTTAAGTTGTTAATATATAATTTTTATGCAATAATTATGTATTAACTTAGGTATAAATATTGCAGTTTTATGTCAATAAAATCAGTCTCAGACAAACCTTTTTTAAACATATTTCTTTCTCCACGTCCAACTTTTACAAGTGCAAGTTATGGCAACAACCCAGCCATCGGCTTATGTACCCTTTGCTTGAATTAATCCTTACAGATTAACCCTATCGCAAAAAGTAAGCTACTTTTACAATATATTTTGCTGGGCAATTTTAACCTTACAAGAAATGAGAACTAACTTCGGACTGAGCCAATGTTGATATATACATACATGCAGCTAAGATGCAGCTTGGAAAATTTAAAGGAAACAAGAAAGGAAAGCTAACTTCGGGCGGAGCCGAAGTTGATATACCCTTGCAGTTTAAACCCGATATTATCGCAAA
Organism: Drosophila pseudoananassae pseudoananassae; assembly: GCA_018153035.1. Lineage (NCBI taxonomy): Eukaryota > Metazoa > Arthropoda > Insecta > Diptera > Drosophilidae > Drosophila > Drosophila pseudoananassae. The sequence goes on along the minus strand of JAECXR010000022.1, from coordinate 628,985 downwards.
AATCGGATTGAATTGGCCAATCCTTATGAGAATATCATAATATAACCAATTTATTACAATAAAAAATCTAAAACAAAGTACCAAGCTTTCATCTTCAAAAATACCAAAGTTGGTATTTTTACCAAATACCATTTCCGATTGTTCAGTTATATGGCAGCTATAAGATATAGTCGGCTGATCGTTATGCAATTTGGTAGGTTGTATTATTTTGCCAAAAATAGCATTCGTACCAAATTCGAATTCTCTAGCTTTAAAAACACCAAAGTTATACCATTTCCGATCAATCAGTTATATGGCAGCTATAAGATTTAGTCGGCCGATCCTTATAAAATTTGGTAGCTCGTATTATTTTGCCAAAAATAGCTTTCATACAAAATCTGAACTCTGTAACTCTAAAAACACCAAAGTTATACCATTTCCGATCAATCAGTTATATGGCAGATATAGGATATAGTCGGCCGATCCTTATGAAATTTGGTAGGTCGTATTATTTTGCCAAAAGTAGTATTCGTACAAAATCTGGACTCTGTAACTCTAAAAACACCAAATTTATACCATTTCCGATCAATCAGTTATATGGCAGCTATAGGATATAGTCGGCCGATCCCGGCCGTTCCGACTTATATACTGCGTGCAAAGGAAAGAAGGGTGTGTGCAAAGTTTCAAGACGATAGCTTTAAAACTGAGAGACTAGTTTGCGTAGAAACAGACAGACGGACAGACGGACATGCTCATATCAACTCAGGAGGTGATCCTGATCAAGAATATATATACTTTATAGGGTCGGAGATGTCTCCTTCACTGCGTTGCACACTTTTGGACAAAATTATTATACCCTCTGCAAGGGTATAAAAAACACCAAAGTTTGCTGGAGGCAAACTTTGCCGGTCCATAACCAGCATATTACCTGTGGCTAGAAGATTAGAAGCGTCACAACTATGATTCGTCTCCCCCAACGATTTTACGGTAGGAGATGCAGAATTCGTACATGCTTAACTGGTGCAGAGAACATGACTTATAGGGGAATCCCAAAAATGCAATAAGTTGTGGTGTCTTCTCCCGTAAATATTCAAATTTTAAGAGCTGCAGACTCGTTATAAGTTTCGTCTATTTAGACACTTGCGACATAAACCAAGACCCCAAATATCGCCAAGGCGGTCCTAAGGAGACAAACAAAGGAAGCCAAGGCAGAAAGAGATAATGTGGGACGACACAACCAGATGAGGGAAATGAAAACCGTGCATGATTAGCAGGCCTTCGACCTTCAGCCTGCCTCCATCGACTTTCACGACGAAATAAGTATCTCCATAGTCTCAGACCATAGTCTCTTCTCGTCTATCGTCTACTTTCTCTTCGATGATGACCTTACCTCCCTTACCAAGTCGCTGATTCGTAACTCGCTTTTGAGCTTCGAGAAAAGCAGCTCAGCCAACTTATTGCATCTGGAGTGGTCTTAACGTTATTTAAAGAATACCTTTCAATCCTTTCCAAATCCTTAAGCATGATAGCGTTTTGACGTAAAAACGTCATCCAGATCGGCAATACTCAGCTTATCTTAATTCCACAACAATGTTTTTATTTTCAGTGCTTATTGATCCATATTAAAATTTCGTAACAAAACCAATTTGTTATATTACAAAAAAATATGGCAACTCATTCAGTAAAACCTTTAGGAAGTCCCAACTTTCTATCTTAAAAAACACGAAAGTTGGGTAATTTTCGATCGTTCAGTTATATGCCAGCTATAAGATCTAGCCGGTCGATCCTTATGAAATTTGGTACGTCGTATCATTTTTTCAAAGATAGAATCCATAGAAAATCCCCAAGGAAGGTCGGTTATAATGGAATTTTCCATTATTATACTCGGTACTCATACTTTTCACCCACACCTTAACTAATCTTTAAAGTTTTAGCAAAGATCATAAAGTACATAGATAGGACATCTAATAAAATAGAATCTGTACAAAGTTACATGTTTCTATCTTCAAAAATGCGAAAGTTGGGTCATTTCCGATTGTTCAGTTATATGGCAGCTATAGGATATAGTCGGCCGATCCTTATAGAATTTGGTATGACTATTGTACTTATTATTTACCAAAAATGGTATTCATGCAAAATCCGAACTCTCTAACTCTAAAAACAACGAAGTTATAGCAATTCCAATCAATCAGGATAGGCCGACTATAGGCCTATCCTTATAAAATTTGGCATGACGTATTATACGTATTATTTACCAAAAATAGTATTCATACAAAATCCAAACTGTCTAATTCTAAAAACAATGAAGTTGTCCCACCTATATACTCTATAATCTTCGTTTTAGGTTTGACCGTATGGACTATCAGCAACACATTTTTGTTCCATACTTTTGCGCTTGGGCAAGCCCCCTAGTACAGCCCTGCTGCAATCTACTACTACTGATTTAGTAGGGATGCAGACTAGGGTCTTTAACTTCTCTAAAAATAGTCCGATTTAGTGTATATGATCGGACGAAAACCATTTTTTTTTTTCAAAAAACATTAACAAACTGGACCTACGCGGGGCAAATTTTTGACACAAGCTGGTTCGTGAAAGGAAATAAGGGTGTTTAAAAATGTTCAAGACGAGACTAGTTTGCGTAAACAGACGGAAGATGAAGATGATCCGAAGATTATCCTTTTCCAGAGTATATTTACTTTAAAGGGTCGGAGCTATATCCTCCACTTTCGACCAAAATAATAATACAAAAAAGATTGGCTCCGAGGCAGTGGGTCAAGTTGCATCCACAAGCAAATCGGTCTGTACACGAAATTTTTCTGGAAAATTTTTCGACTCTTATTAAACCTGTTGGGAAATAGTTCAAGAGGCACATAATAAGACTAATCTGAAATGTATAATACAAGGACCATTTCAGAGTCCCAAAATAAAGAAATAAGACAGCGTAGTTTCTTCAATTTAGTAAGCATAGTCCATAATAGTCTTGAATAATGATAAAAAGCCTGACCGTTCAAATGCCAAGCGTTTTTGGGGGAATAAATTAATCAATACAAAATTATCACGCCAATTCAATAAGATACTGTTTAGATACATAAGTTCAAAACCTTGAACATTTACTGTTATACTTTACCAGAAATGCCTTCACAAATCCCAAACGACAAAAATAATTTTAAACAAGAAAGGAAAGCTAACTCTTGGCGGTCCCGATGTTGATATATCCTTTCAGTTAAGATCGGTTATTTATTTTAAATGTCGCATATAGTAGGCCGATCCTTATTAGAATTTTATTATAAAGCAATTTATTAGAATACAACATTTAAAAAAGTCCAAAGCTTCTATATTCAAAAATACCAAAGATGGCATTTTTACCAAAAGCCCAAATACCATTTCCAATCGTTCAGTAATATAGCAGCTATAATATATAATCGGCCGATCGCTATGAAATTTGGTATGTCGTATAATTTTGCCAAAAATAGAAGCCATAAAAATCCATAAATACACTCTTTAACTTTAAAAATACCGAAGTTATGGCATTTTTGATCAATCTGTTATATGTCAACTTTAGGATATAGTCGGCCGATCCTGGCCGTTCTGACTCATATATTGCGTGCAAAGGAAAGAAGGGTGTATACTAAGTTTCAAATCGATAGATTTAAAATTAAAGACTAGTTCGCGTAGAAACAGACAGACATGCTTATATCAACTCAGGAGGTGATCCTGAGGAAGAATATACATACTTTTTAGGGTCGATGATGTCTCCTTTGTCTGTGTTGCACACTTTTGACCAATATTATAATACCCTCTGCTAGGGGTAAAAAGATGATTTTTGCTATATTCTGCTAAGATATTTTACTAAGATTAATTTTCTATATCACAATCCAGACTTGGATTATTCGAAATATAAAATCTTTTTGGAAGTAAAAAAGAACAGCATAGGTTGTTAAAACCTTATATATAAGATAATGTGCATTTAGAAAGAAATGTCCTCAGAAAAACCTTTATTATTGACGATATAGAAGAAATAATATTTTGCTACATTTCACTTGTTTTGTTAGCTTTTGTTCAGTATTTAAGCACCGATTTCTAAGCTTATGTTCAGTGTTGACAAGTATGTTAGCACTTGTCAAAATACTTATGCCACCACAAGAAGTTACCATTGCCGATTGTAAATGAAAAAATTTAAGTTTATCCATCGCGTTGCTTGTCGCGTTGGTTTGTTTACTTTTTGTGAAAGTCTAAAGACCAGACTAAATCTTAATTTTACACGGCTGTTACTATATTTACTTTTTCCGGAAAAAGCGTTATATTTTTAAAATTTTTCATAAATTCTGTAATGCGCTTGTTGAAACTTTACTAAAAATGCCGAAAAGTAAGCCGCACGAAGCTAAGCGTGAAAAAATAACCAAAACAAAATAAAAACCTTAAGCTTAAAGTTCCGTATCTATTGATAATCAATTACACAGTGCGACAGTGATTTGGAACTTTTGAAGAGACCTAGTAGGAATTGTTCATTAGGTCGAGTATAGTATAAAACCATGTTTGAAATTTTTCCTATACCCTCAAATCTTGATTTATTTCGAAGAAACGGTTTTTCGAAAGTGTTTTGCTCTTAAAAATTCCTGAACGCGTAATTTTAGGCCGATTTTCAATTTTTTTATGTTTTTCAATAGTTAGCTTTTGAAAAAAAAATACATCTTCAATGCATTTAAACAGAAAGGATACAAATTTTACAAAAGAAACTGACTTTTTGAATTTTTGTCACGTTTTTCAAACTTTGACGCCATTTTTTCGGTACAACTTCCAAGAAATGGTATCATTCTTAACACATATTAATATTGTCTCATTAATCCTGAATAAAACAAGACCAATTTCATTACGAAATTATGAAAATTGTTGAAGCTATTACGCTTTTCCCAAAACAAGTCAATTCAAATTCGAGGCGCACCGTAACAGTATGTAAGTACCAGTATGTAAGTTAACAGAAAGTACACCACAGTACACCACAGTAAGTACACCACATTCTTCAGAAAAAATGATCCTCTAAAATGGACCACCTCTATGTAATTTGAACTTCTTTCGTTTCCAAGAAAGTTGTGGCACTGGAACTTACATACTGTTACGGTGCGCTCGAATTTGAATTGACTTGTTTTGGGAAAAGCGTAATAACTTCAACAATTTTCATAATTTCGTAATGAAATTGGTCTTGTTTTATTCAGGATTAATGAGACAATATTAATATGTGTTAAGAATGATACCATTTCTTGGAAGTTGTACCGAAAAAATGGCGTCAAAGTTTGAAAAACGTGACAAAAATTCAAAAAGTCAGTTTCTTTTGTAAAATTTGTATCCTTTCTGTTTAAATGCATTGAAGATGTATTTTTTTTCAAAAGCTACAACATTTAACTATTGAAAAACATAAAACAATTGAAAATCGGCCTAAAATTACGCGTTCAGGAATTTTTAAGAGCAAAACACTTTCGAAAAACCGTTTCTTCGAAATAAATCAAGATTTGAGGGTGTAGGAAAAATTTCAAACATGGTTTTATACTATACTCGACCTCATGAACAATTCCTACTAGGTCTCTTCTAAAGTTCCTCCAACTTTTCTTTTTTTGTCGCACTGTGTTATCTACCTAGATATGGTCATTAGAGAATCGGTCTAAGCGTAGAATAAGCAGTCGTTCTTTTCTTTTCTTTTCTTGAAAATAAGCGCATCGTTCGCGGTTCAACTCAATACATGTTTTACGCCTGAATATTTTGTGGTGCCTATTTAAAGTAAACCTTTGTTTTCGGCGTAACGTGTTTTTTTTCCAATCCGAATTATTTTATTTAAGGTCGTTTTGGCACCCCGTAAGAACCCACGAATAAGCCGTTAAATCCATAATTTGCCAATTCTAGCCTTTTAAGGGGCTCGCAACGCCACATCGCGGGATCAGACGGATTTTTTATAGTTGATGCGAGAAGTGGAATTTTCCCTGGAAGCAAGGTACATAAGCCAATAATTTTCATTAAATAAAATCCGCCAATGGCCAGCATATGCACCCGAGTTCTTCCCACCGCGCAATGACGTACTGAACTATGTTACACTGAAAAAAATGTTAGCGCATGAATGCTAATAAAAAAAATTTAGTTTCATATATAAAAATTTTCCTTTTCTCTTTTTTGAATTAATCAATATTTAAAAAAAATTAATGGAAATATTACATTTATAATTTTCGCAGCGTTCCAAGACTAAATATATTTATAATGTTAATTAAAAACCTTTGCATTAAAATTTGAATTTAAAACATATAAGACACATTTTAAGAAAATAAATATAAATATTATCAGAGAATAACCGTTATGGAGTAGAATATTCTCTTTGTTTTTTCTCTTGTTCCTCTTTGGGAACATATATATGTTTGAAGGCGTTATGCGCGGGCCATTGCACTTGCAAGTGGATCGTATGTATATATATGTTTTTAAATATTTTTTCGCGGGTCAATAGTTTTTAAATTGTTAATTATATTAACTAGATCACGTCGGGGTCCCCAATGTTTGGTCATTGAGCGTTTTCAATGCCGAAAATAAAAAGACGAATTAATTAATTTTGAACGTTATAAAAAATGTTTATTCCTGCATGCAGATGAAGCCGGATGATCCGCAGATAGACCAGCTTATGGTGCATGCAGGGACTCAAGTGAATACAGAGAGAGGGCCCGACAAGTCACTTCGAGCTAAAGCTCTCGAAAGTGGAGAGGGCGGCCCGACCTAGACACAGCGAGCTAAAACTCTCTATAGAAAGCCGCTTGAATCGAGCGGCCGAGAGAGAGTCGGCTTGCGATCAACTAAGCTTTTGTACAAACTCAAGCCTAATAAATAATCATTACACTAAGCATTGCACTAAACATTACATAAACATTATTTAAACATAAACATTAAAAGTATGGCTGCTGCCTGACCCGACACTCTTCATGAACATGTTCTTTTATATACTCCTTATATTTATTAAATTATATTAATTCGAATTATTATTTCTTATGCCAACTAATGGAGATATAAAATTCTAAGTTAATATTTTTTTTCGGTTAAAGATTTCTGATTATAACAAACATACTTTAGCTTAGTAAAAATGGGTTACTCCGTGAAAGAGACATCTTCGACCCTATAAAACAGGGCTAAGCAGCCATAACACTCGGGGGCCCAAGCCTAAATTTTAATTTTAAATTTAAATTTAAAAAAAATTTAAAATTTTTAAAACTAAGATATTAGTTTGCACAGAAACAGACAGACGGACAGACAGACGGCATGCTCATATCAACTCAGGAGGTGATCCTGATCAAGAATATATATACTTTATGGGGTCGGAGATGTCTCACTGCGTTGCAAACTTTTGACCAAAACTATAATACCCTCTGCAAGGGTATAAAAATTAGCTATTGAAATAGATTGGCATTAAAACATTTCCCAAAAACATGAATGAACTGACGCTACAACCAGATTTTCGGTTTAAAGGCGGGAATGGGCGTAACAAAATTTGGACACCAACTTGATATGCTCGAGTACCATACGTGTGCAAGTTCCAAATCGGATAGTTCTATCTCTTATAGACTTATATACTTATATATGTTTATTATATAGTTTATATAGTTTATATTTATATAGTTTATTTGAGTGGAAAGTATACAAGCTGTGTGTTCTCGGGTTCACTGCTAAAGAATAACTAACTTAATTACTAAATGCGACGCAGCGTCATAATGCGTATACAGAAAAGCTAGGAAAAAAAGAAACTAATATAAGAGATAAATAAAAAATGACGATGTGTCGATCTGCATTGCCATGGTAACTTCGTATACATAATATGTATGTATGTATGTATTACATATGTTAAGTAGAAAGATGCATGTTGCTCAACCTTTCAGCAACATGAATATCAGTCACCTTGAATATTAGCAACGTCGCCAGAATATATTCCGTTTCTTAACATCCCGGCCTGTCCCCAAACATCGTTTCTGACCAAAGTAGTATGTCAATCTTGCATATGCGTCGAGATGCTTCTCCTGTAGCAATTTTCGATTGACAGCCCGAATCATAGCGTCAGCTCCAGGGTACGTTGCGATAACCTTTGCCAGTGGTCAGGAAGCTGGAGGAGGATTCGAATCCTTGATGACGAAGAGGTTCCCAATTCCACACTCGGCTGCGGTGTTTTCCATTTGGGACGTTGTTGTAGCATATCGGCGTCCGGTGTATAGTGCAATGTTCTCGAGTTTACCACTGCACTGATTTTCCCTGATTGTGTGTTAAAAAATCAATAATTTTATCAAAAACAAACAGATTAAACACCACGTTTATATTCACAATCTCGCGACAATCTATTATGCAATTCTATCTGATTTAGACGATGAAGATCATGACAGCGACATGGAGGTTGACGGTATTAAGAAAAAAGATGACAAGAAGACCAAGAGATCTGCGAGATCTCTCTCTTGGCCAAGAGACCAAGAAAAAACTGCAAAAATCATCAAACCGCCCCCAATTTTTATCCCGGACGTATCCAGCATCAAGGGCCTCTCCAAAGACATTTCCCGCCTATTAGGCGAGACGAGCGCGCTTATCGGATCGTCGTTAAAGGCCTCCACTTCTCCACCGACCCGGAGGATATTAAGGAGGGTTTCAGCCGCCATGGTCACAAAGTCAGGGATATACACAATCCCACGCAAAAAGGTACAAGGTTAGGTTGAGGCGGCGATGCGAGGCCAGTGACTGATCCCCCATCCACTTGAGCCGCTGGGGCTCCTTGTGATACTGCACAGGCAAAGGTCCTCAAAGAGGACCTCTCCCTTCCTATCTACTGATGTGCCCAAAAGTGTTCTATCCTTCCTGCGGCGGCTCGCGGTCCCATCCAGATTTACGGATGAAAGCTACGAGTCTGCGTGGAGCGATCTCCGCGAGGTCTGTTAGGTCCGTGAGTATTGCTGCGCCCAAGAATTTGAGTCGGCTGCGCCCCAGCGCAGGGCATTGACACAGGAGGTGTGCGACTGTTTCTTCCTCTTCTACATCCCCACAGCTCCTGCAGTAGTCATAATGTGGCACCGCTAGTCTAGCCGCGTGTGCTTCTATTAACCAATGTCCCGTAATGGCCTGACTGCCAGACTACAGTCCTGCCTATTAAGGGCGAAAAGCATCATTGACCTCCTCCTAGAGCGGATGGGCCATATCATGCGTGAGTTCCTGCAGTTTTGGAGATTTATCCATTTCCTCAGTGATGCGCGGTCGAAGTGATCCCTGCATTTTAGCCTACACGTAGCTAAGGGGATACCTACTGGTTCCTTCTCCGGGAGGAGAGGATTGGTAGTACCTGCTCTTGCCCTGCTCGTGGTCCCTATGTCCGGGCACCCATATGAGGTGGATGTCATACTGCTCTGCCATCTCGTTAAGAGATCTGCGACAGTCATATACTGTCCTGGAGTTGGATGAGAATCCGTCAATGGCTTTGAGTGCCGCCTGACTATCTGAGAAGATCTGACAGATTGTTTCTTGGTTGCCAGTAAATGCTGGGGATCTGAGTGCTTCCCCGATAGCTATTACTTCTGCTTGGAACACACTACAGTGGTCGGGGAGTCTGAACTCATTTAGACACAACCGTTCGCAATGGAATCCGCCTCCCACCTGGCCATTCAATTTTGAACCGTCTGTGTAAATATGGAGGGAACCGGCTGGTCCCGGGATTTGTGTGGCCCATTCCTCTCTTGTTGGAATGGAGACCTTGTATTTTAAGGTGGGATGATAAACAGGTACGCAGTAGTCTGTAGCCCCCGTTGGCGTGCAGTGGTGTATATCTAACTTGGTATGTCCATAGTCAGTCCATTTCCATATGCCTGTCCCGCGTAGCCTAATTGCCGATAGCGTGGCTATCTTGACCCCCATTATCTCTACCGGTAATAGGTCGAGTATGAAGTCTAGGGCATCCGTCGGTGTGGTACGTAGGCTGCCTGTGATACAGACCTCCGCCATCCGTTGCGTTTTCCTAAGTTTCTCCCTAATTGTGGAGTTTGTGAGAGCAGGCCACCAGACCACCACCCCGTAAAAAAGGATGGGTCTTATGACCGCTGTGTGAAGCCATCTTACTATTTTTGGGGACATACCCCATTTAAGGCCAATGGCTTTCCTGCAATTATAGAGCGCGATTGTTGCCTTGTTTGCTCTATCCATAGTGTTTGACTTCCAGTCCAGTTTCTACCGCCACTTGGCGCTACCGCTAAGGGTGAGTGTTTCTCGGTTTTACGGTTGAGCCACCAAAAAGATTCGACGATGTGCCCCAATGCCATCGCTGCCAGGGCTTCGGTCACACGAAACGGTACTGCCATCTGGAGTACAGATGCGTAAAGTGTGGAGATAGGCGCCCATCGTCCGAATACACCAAAATCGCCAGTGAACCAGCCGTCTACCTCCACTGCGACGGACCACACGCGGCCTCCTACAAGGGCTGTCCAGCCTACAAAAAGGCAAAGAGCCCGTTCGCCCCCAAGCAGACTGCCCCAAGAAGCCAGCAACCCCAATTCAGCAAAATTAACCCTAACATCAGCTATGCTAGCGCAGCCAAAAACGGAGCACCACAGTTTGACTCCAACCCGATGCCAGTCTTCCAAGTAATCCAATGGACGCCCTAATGGCTAGGATGGAATCTATGTTTGAGCGCATGATGGCGAAGGTCATGAGCCAAATAGCCCAAATTATGGCCACCGTTTGCCAATCCTTATGCAAACGCGATTAGATATAACCATATGAAACGCTAACGGCCTGGTAAAAAGAAGGCCAGAGGTCGAGCTGTATTGCAGGACCCACCAAGCAGACGTTCTCCTCATATCGGAAACACATTTTACCAACAGATCATACTTGACTATTAGAGGATACGACCTCATTGCCACGGGGCAATCGCGGCAATAGAGGTCGCGGGGGCGCGGCCATCCTTATTCGCAGCTGCATCAAGTATGAGGCATTTCCAGCCATGTGCAAAGGCTGGGTGCAATGTGCCCAAATTAAAATCTCAGCTATCAACGGTGACATAACAATCGCTGCAGCATATTGCCCCCCAGGCACAACATCCACGAACTTGCTGCTCCATCCCAGAAGTTGAAGAACTCAAACTTGAAAAGCGACGACTCCGAAGAGTGTGGATGCTCTCGAGGAATCCTTTGGACAAAACCGCCTTCAATAGAGGGAACAAATGTCTGACTGAAACGCTGGCAAGACTAAGAAAGCAGGCCTTTGACGGGTTCGTCAAACAACTTGAGCCAGGCGACCTTCAACATAACTTATGGCGAGTCACCAAATCTATCAGACAGCCGCTAAAAGGATCCCACCTTTTAGGTACAAAGAACCGACGGCAGCTGGTGCAGATCGGAGATGGACAGGGCCAACGCTTTCGCCGAACACCTCGAAGGTGTCTTTACGCCTTTCGATCGCTGCTCACCGGAGGATGCTGCTGAAACTGCCTGACTGCTAGCCGAGCCTTCCAGGGCCGCCGATCGCATACGACCAGTGACTGAGGAGGAAACAGCTGAGCTCATAACCATCATGAGCAACAACAGGGCCCCGGGCGATGATGGTATCAATGCAATTGCATTTAAAATGTTACCACCTCCAAGCATTCAGCTAGTTACGAGGATCTTTAATAAATGCTTTGAGATGGGGTACTTTCCGTCCACATGGAAACGTGCCCAGGTAACTATGATACCTAAACCCGGGAAACCCGAAGCGAACCTTTCGTCCTACCGACCAATAAGTTTGTTACCAATGCTCTCCAAAATACTGGAACTAGTGTTTTTAAGCAGAGCACTGCCAGTATTTGACGAGGCTGGACTGATCCCTGACCACCAGTTTGGCTTCAGGCGACACGGTACCCCAGAGCAGTGCCATCGGGTGGTTCAGTGCATCCTGGACGCATTTGAAACCAAGAAGTACTGCATGGCCGTCATGCTGGACGTGAAGCAGTCGTTCGACCGAGTCTGGCATCCCGGTTTTCTATATAAATCCCACAGGAAGACAATCCCAAGTACCTTGGATTCACCCTAGACAGAAGGCCCACCATCTGATTAAGAAGAGGAAGCAGGCTGATCAAAGACTTCGATCCTTCTACTGGCTCATGGGTAGGAGATCGAAGCTGAGAACTTCCACGAAAATTCTCATCTACAAGGCCATAATACGCCCAATCTGGACGTACGGCATACAGCTCTGGGGCACTGCGAGCAAGACGAATGTCCGAACTATACAAACGTTCGAAAATAGAGCTCTTCGAATCGCCACTGGGGACCACGTCTATCATGACAATCGCTCCATCCACGAGGTTCTCAATTTTCCTTGGGTCAAGGACGAGATCCAAAGAAGCAGCGCACGTTACATGCAGAGGCTTCATAATCACCCGAACCTATTGGCCAGCTCCCTGGTGGACAACAGCGAGCAGCCCAGAAGACTAAAAAGGACACATCCGCTGGACCTCACCTTATTACTCAAATTTATTTCTACCATATTAATATGTAAAATTATTTATTTATAAGTGTTTATGTGATAAAATTTAATGGTTGTCCATAAAGGACAGTTTTAAATAAACGTTATCCTGCGCCCTGCACCTCCCTGCATCTCCCCAGTGAGGTGCATATGGTGGAATGAAAACTCAGTTAATGCCTTCGTCTGCCAGAGTGTGTGAGACTAGGTCTCTGTGCTTTGTAGATGCCAGAAGTGGTTGCATCTCATTCAGTGCTCGCTTTGCTCCGACAAAGTTCCTGCCGTTGTCACTGTAGATCTGGCGCATTTTCCTCTTAGTGACATGAATCATCTGAGGGCTGCTAGAAAAGCCTCTGTGCTAAGTTCAGTAGTGAGTTCCAGGTGTAGTGCCGAAGTGACGAGGCACACCAAAAGGCATATGTATCCCTTTGACTTCTTAGCGTTGCGATCCTTTCGATCCTTGAGAATTATCGGTCCAGCGTAATCACATCCAGAGTTGACGAGTTATTACAAATAGTGCCGATGTACCTGGGTGCAAGTTTACCCATTGCTCGTGTTCCAGGAGTAGCCATGGTGGCCCGTTCCACCACAGGTTAAATTGTAGTAGTTGGGAAGGCGTCATTCTCCTTGATGCGCAATCGGCGGGGTTTTCCTTTGAGCTTACATGATGCCAGGTATGTCGTGGCAACGTTTCCAGAATTTCCGAAGTGCGATTTGCAACGGTTAACATCTTCGATGGTGGATATAATAGCCAGGATAGAACAATAGTTGAATCGAACCATGCAATAGCCTGAATTACCTTCCTTGAGTGATCGTACCAGGCGATCGTAACAACAGCACTCCACACAGGTCCAGTCGAGGTTAAGATTGTTGTTTCAGTGGTGGTACCCTGGTTTTTGGTTTTGTTTCGAAACCTGCAATAAACGGCACCAGCATGTGCCTTGGTCGATGCATCGGAGAAGGGGTGAAGTTCAATCGAATCCTCCATGCTAAGGACAAATCGTGGTATTTGCAAGTTTCGTAGAGTGTCGATATCTGCTCTGCACTTGAGCCAAGGTTCGGCAATGTTTGGTGAAAGCTCGGGGTCCCAATCGAGATCCAATAGCCATATCCTTTGGAATATGATTTTGAATTGTACCACAATTGGCGATAGTAGGCCAAGTGGGTCAAAGATACGTGCAACATCTGAGAGGATTGCCTTTTAGTGCAGTTCGGATTTGATGTCAAGCCGGTTTGGTTCGTCAGCATGTGATCGGTTGGATTCCAGTAAATTCAAAGAACCTTTGTTGAACATTGTACTCGTTCGTTTTCGGTGCTGTTTTCGTCCAACTATAGGGTGATGGGGCAGATAGAAGAGGTTACCTGAATCGTTGCTCAATGCCTTAACTTTGTTCATATGATCAAGACTGATGTATTCCTGCATGAATTTTACGTATTTCTCTCGTAGATCCGGATTGCGTTGTAGCCGTTTTTCTGCAGTGTGTCTGCAAACTTTGAATTTGACGTCTTGAAAGGTAGCTCAACCATATACTTTCCATCGTTGTCTCTTTTGTGCGTCTCGAGGAAATGTTTTTTCGACCGTGTCTTCGTGTGGATCCTTGTGGATCGTTGTAGTGTACTGTCAATGTTGCATGTGGAAAATAGCGTTATAGTTGTTGGAGACTGATTAACTCCAACCAAAGTGATGACCCATCCAAATATCGAGGATATGGCAATAAGATTGCCCATGTTGTCGTGTTTTGAGCCGTTAGCGTGGTCCAAACGTAGTCGCTCCTCAATAGAATGTTTATCAGAGCTACCGATGCGAAGTCGGTATCCGCCATCATGAATCCATCGAACACCTTCTGTGATGATGGTTCGATGTTTCGATGTGATGATTGTTCGATGTGATCTTACTGAGAACGTGTGCAGTAATCTTTAGTGAGCTGTCTGTGAGTAGTGATTTGAGAGTCAACTATGTGATCTCTCTGGTAGCCTCCGCCTTGATGGAAGAAATTCCCGATACTAATATCCGAGATGATGAACGTGCAAGTCCAAGTGTGTTAATGCAACGTTCCGAAATGTATGACAACTCAGAACCACTGTCCAATAGTATCCGGCAGCTTGTGTATGTTCCATTTGTCTTCTGAACCAATGAAGTCGGTAGCGTGCTTTGGCGACGCCCATGTTTGTGTGTAGTTTCTGCAAGGCCTTATGCGTATGCAGCCAGTTGTGAGCCATGTGTTCGCGCTATGTGACTCACTGTCACCGATCTAGTTTGAGAAGCGTCCTGATTACGCTGATCCTCTCTTCCAGTTGGTACGTCCTGTACCGTAGCCTGCGAAGTGTTCGTAGTTGCTGCAAACCCTTGCGCGGGTGCAGCTGGTTGTACATGTAGTAGTGTATGGTGTCGTCAGTGGCATGTTCTACAGTTGAATTCGGACTCGCACTGCCTTGTTACATGTCTCGGTCTCAAACAGTTGAAACATACCGACTTTTCCTATGCCATTGATCGCCGTTGCTCACCACTCAGCGCCAGGAAGTCCGCAGAGCCTGTTAGGTAGTGCTCGTTCATATTGCCTCTGACGTAAGCACCCCTCTCGACAGCCAACATGGCATGCATTGGTCTTTTTGCCTCTTCCTGCTGCTTAGTTTTGCCATCCCAATTGCTTTGGCGTTGAATGAGTTCAAATTCCTAACAGCGAGTATCCAGGAACTTAAACAAAACGTTGGTTGTTCGTGATTTCGGCATCCATTTTTTGCAAAATCAAAAAGATGATCCACCAATCACGTGTGTTTTCTCCGATCGCAATCAACGCTCGAACTATCTCGTTTGTTCCATCAGTTTCTTTACGTAGGTCTGATACATCAATCTCTATGGCCTCCGGTAGCTTCGTGAATTTCTCTAATAGGGAATAAACAATGTGGCGTGGTCTGTCATATCTCTCATTTAAACACAAAACTGAGGTTTCGTATGCGCTTTCTGTAATTGGTAAATACGCAATAAGGTTTGCCGACTCATTGGTCAACAGCGACTTCAAATAATGAAACTTCTGCGATTTTGATAGATGTCGTTTTTTATGAATGGTACTGTCATATAAGTATGTCTCGAAATGCTGGTCATTCCTCGTAGTCTCCAGCAAAACGTTTAATCTGAATTTTCGGTAAATTATTGTGCAATGGTTCTGCGTCCATGACGCCATTGTGTGAAATAGGTGTACTAGCTGCGTCGGAAACAGCCACACGTTCCAGCATCTGTTGTTGTTGTTGTAGCAACTGGAGAAGTGCGCTTCCATTGCCCATTGATTCATTGACAAGATCTTCGTGATCGTACCCTTGAGTCTGCGGCGGCCCGCAACCGGTAGTTTGTATTCCTCCATTTAAGGCAATACCTGGCGAATTATTCTTCCAGTCAATCCGGCTCGAAGGACCAAACGTTTCTATTTTCTTCCCAAAATAGTTTATTTGAGTGGACTGTATACAAGCTGTGTGTTCTCGGATTCACTGCTAAAGAATAATTAAATAATTACTAAATGCGACGCAGCGCCATAATGCGTATACAGAAAAGCTAGAAAAAGAAGAAATTAATATAAGAGATAAATAAGAAATGACGACGCGTCGATCTTCATTGCCATGGTAACTTCGTATACATATGTGTATGTATATGTTAAGTCGAAAGATGCATGTTGCTCCTTTATCCTTTCCACCTTTCAGCAACATGAATATCAGCAACGTCCCCAGAAATTACAGCACTTCACTAAACTATCGGAAACTGCTTTGGTTTTTTGAAGATAGAAAGTTTTGACTTGTTTTTTAATTCGTGGGTCATGCATTTTTTTTATATTTTATAAATTTTTTTTTATTTTTTAATGAAATAAATTAAGAACTTTAAGAATTAGACAACCGTATCTGATATTTGCGATATTTATCCTATTTTTTAATATGATATTTTGACTGCAAGGGTATATTAGCTTCCAATCCTCCAAAAGTTACCTGTATTATAATATAATTTAATATTTATAATAATATATAATTTTAATCATTTCTAATTATAATAATATTAATTAATATTAATAATAACAAGAAAGGAAAGCTAACTTCGGGCGGAGTCGAAGTTGATATACCCTTGCAGCTAAAACAGGATATATATCGCTAAAATCGGATATAGTTGACCGATTCTTATGGGAATATCATAATATAACCAATAAATTACAAGACAAAATCTAAAAAAAATCCCAAACTTCTATCTTGAAGAACCCCAAAGTTGGTATTTTTACCAAATACCATTTCCGATCGTTCAGTTATATGGCAGCTATAAGATATAGTCGGCCGATCCATATGAAACTTGATAAGTCATATTATTTTTCCAAAAAAAGAATTCATAGAAAATCCCAACTTTCTAGCTCGAAAAACACTGAAGTTATGCCATTTCCGATCAATCAGTTATATGGCAGATATAGGATATAGTCGGCTGATCCTTATAAAATTTGGCATGTTATTGGCAATTTGGCAAAAATAGCAATCGTACCAAATCCGAATTCTCTAGCTTTAAAAATACCGAAGTTATAGCATTTCCGATCAATCAGTTATATGGCAGCTATAAGATATAGTCGGCCGATCCTTATGAAATTTGATAGGTCGTATTATTTTGGCAAAAATAGGATTCATATAAAATCTGAACTCTGTAACTCTAAAAACACCAAAGTTATACCATTTCCGATCAATCAGTTATATGGCAGCTATAGGATATAGTCGGCCGATCCCGGCCGTTCCGACTTATATACTGCGTGCAAAGGAAAGAAGGGTGTGTACAAAGTTTCAAGACGATAGCTTTAAAACTGAGAGACTAGTTTGCGTAGAAACAGACAGACGGACAGACGGACATGCTCATATCAACTCAGGAGGTGATCCTGATCAAGAATATATATACTTTATAGGGTCGGAGATGTCTCCTTCACTGCGTTGCACACTTTTGGACAAAATTATAATACCCTCTGCAAGGGTATAATAATAATAATATTTTAATAATTTCTAATAAAGTGTATAAAGAATAAATAAAAATTTTATTAATTTCTTTTAATACACTTAATTTCAGAAAATTGTGGAAGTACTGTTCGTAATGGAGAGCAAAGATTTGGAAACTAAGAAAATAAAAAAAAATAAAACCAAAAGATCGAAAACCAGATATGATAACCAGAATATAAGCATGGTACGTATGAAAAAAATATATATTTGCGCTCTTGAAGATGAAAAAATCTTCTTCTTTATAAAGTATACATATTATTAATAAATTATTATTGTTTATTTAAATAAAGTATTGCTTGCGGGATGAAGGCTCAATAAGCCGACTATATTTTTTGGGCTCAACAACCGAGGTCTTATTTCACCGGTATTTTACGTCGTCAAGAGGTTTTTTATTTGATAGCAGTTGTTTTTCCCGTATCTCCCGTATAAATCGTTAATATTAAAATTAAAAATAAATAAATAAAATTAAAACGGTCGTGTTTTTTTTGTGCCCACTGCGTTTATGATAAATATTGCCGTAAACCGGTGTTTACTTACTTGAGAATCGAATTTTGAGAAACTTCAGTTTTAACTTTATTATTAATTATTAAAATGGAATTTAAGCTCGTCTGTTGAATGAAGTCCTGTAACAAGACAATCTCCTTATCCCAGCCTACCATCCAATGAAAAAATTGGCTATTTGAAAACGTTGTACACCCCAAGCTGGTTTACATACTTGTCGTGCTGTCCAAGACGAAATGCGGTAAGACAGACTAAGAATGGATTTAAAGCAGGGGTGGGCAAGCTCCCATTTTCCATAGCACGCGTGCATATGGAACTGTCACACTGACAGTGTGAGCACTCTCAAATTTTTTTAAGAATCATTTGCTCCTATTTTGTCTTTTTTGACAGCTCAAACTTAAAAATATAAGGGCTTCCACTGATTTAAAAGGTTGATCACTGGTTTTCGTATAATTTCAATGACCAGCTCTGTGGGATTCGCGCTCAGTTAAGCGGTCTTCAGCTGCCAAATGAGGCCCCTAAGCGTAAGAAATCTGCTGTTTGTGATCCGCCTCAGCATGCTCAGTCCGATATTTTTTCTCAATGCAAAAGATATAGGAGCAATAGCTCCGAAATGTCGGTGGCGTACCTACAAGTGGTCGACAGGTCCTAGTATATAAACCCCCGTTAGAGTAATTCAACAGTGTATTCCACACTCCGGACCACAGGTACCGACTGATACCTGCGACACCGAAACCCTGACAGAAGATTATTCCATCGAAACATATATTTGTGTCTCGGCTTGCCCCTGATACTTCCGAGATTAATGTCTCGGCTTATATCAAAGCAAAAAAAAAGCCGGTATAAAGGTGGAGGGCATAAATAAATAATAATATACTTATAGAAGGCTCACGTCTTCTTTCAAGATTCGTGTACCCGCGCTGATGTTCAAGACGATTTGTTCACCCAGTTTTTGGCCAGAGAACATTTTCGTTCAAGAACATCAGCCTAGTACCGTAAAGAAACAAGTTTTAAAACCATTGGGGGTGAAACTTCCCCATATCGGAACCACGGACCAACCTTCCACCTCTTCTTCGTCCACTAATCAAAAAAACTAATACCGTCAGTAACACTTACCTATCAGAATTCCAGGGCGCTACGTATCAAACTCCTTAAACTATATTCTGATAGTTATTTTTTTGCATCCCATATTAAGCATTTACAGAAACTTGGTTAAAGCCGGAGATCTTTAGCTCTGAAGTTTTTCAAAATAATTACACAACTTTTAAACGTGATCGATTTCGGTAGTGGAATCACAAGAGTTTGGTGACATAGAATTTATTTGCATTAAAATCATTTTGTCCGCTAAGTCTTTATACATTATATGTTCATATATACCGCCTTCGTCTGAACCACCCACATACTGTCATCATTTGTTCCCTATTCAATCCACTTATAATCTTATGACTGATCGTGACCAGCTTGTAGCTGTGGGTGAATTTAGTATCCCAGAGTTAAAGTGGTCCAATGTCGATAACTCACCATCTTTATCACGCACCATGACTTCACCGCGGGCATGTTTGACATGTCCCTAGGTCAAATTAACCATGTGAAAAATTGGTTCTTTTAGACATCTTTTAGACTAATGTTTTGTATCTGATCCTGATGGTACCACTTTTTCCAGAACCACTTTCCATGCGTAACAAATAAGAATCGCTGTTTTCGTAAAGCTGATTTTCATAAACTTAATAGCCTTAGCGATTTGATTGGTCCGATATTCTGGCATGCTCCGATGCAAATGTCACCTTAGAAAAATTTTACCACACTTTAAATACATTTTTTGACTCATGTGAGCCATGGGAATATTCGTCCGCTTAAACAAATCCTCCTTTGTTTACAAGGTACCTCACGAACTTAAAAAATACTAAAAACAGGCAGTTAAATATAAAAAAAACCTGCAGTAGTATAGATTTCTCATGATATCTACTAGCTCCCCCCAATCCAAGAATTCTCCACTACAGTAAGCCTCCGTCTCGGAGCTCAGCAGAGAGTCCTCCTCCATCCCGACTTCTCTAAGTACCCTTACCAAGTCGCTCTCCTCTGAGATGTACCCTTCCGGGATGTCCTCTTCCTCATCCGACATTCCTTCTGGGTGCCCCTCTTCGGTCGACTTCTCCAAGTCTGGCCCTTGTGCGTCTGCCACCAGCAGACCTGGTGGTGGTCTCCTGTTTTTCTTTTCGCATCGGATTTGTAGATATGGACCGTCACGTGCTCGAATCCGGTGCTCTGATCTTTCCATGATCTTCACGGCATCGCTAGTATGGTTTTAGGGTCGGCTGGCTTTTCTGTGAGTCATAACCACACCCTCGGTTTGCTTTGCCCCGGGGTAGATCTTTCTAAGCGATGGTATCATTCGCTTGTATGTCTCTACCAATCGCGAGTCTTGGCAGGCAATTACCTTGACGCTACTCTGGTACCATTCTGCGTCTTCGCATTCTGGTGGGGATCCACCGCTCATTAGCATCTCCTGCAAGAAGCTCCCATGCAACTCATTTATCACTCGTCGCCAAAAAGCATTGGGGATGAGCCCATCTTTGAATTCCTTGTCCAGGTTGCCGGTCGGAAGTCGGGCAGGATCTCCAGTGCCCACTTTATAATCTCGGCCTGTCCAAAGAGGTTGACTTTGTGGTCTTCCTCTTCCGCACCAGCGCGTCCCGCCTTCGGATGTTGCTCCTCTGTAGGGAGCTTCTCCATCCCAGCAACTCCTTGGCTTTTGAGGGTCTTGGAGTTTTACGGGTCGTTGACCCCATTTCCGGACTTTTTAGGGAATTCTGTTCTCCGCTTTGGTTTTAATTAAAGTTATTATTATATGGCCATGACAACCCTTTTATCGGTTCTCGGCCTGAAGCGCAATGTGCCTCCACGCGACTCTGTCCTGAGCGCGCCTTCGCCAGTTGGTAACACCAAGTGTGGACAGGGTTTCCATCACCTGGTCTTGCCAACGCATTCGGGGTCGTCCTCTCCTTCGTGTCCCAACAATCACCGCATCAAACACCTTACGAGCCGGAGCGTCTTCATCCATACGGGCAACATGGCCCAGCCAGCGAAGTCTTTGAGATTTCACTCGACTGGCTACGTCAACATCCCCGTACAGCTCATACAGCTCGTGGTTGTATCTGATGCGATACACATCGTCCACGCAGATTGGGCCAAAGATTTTACGGAGGATTTTCCTCTCGAACCAGAACTCCAAGAGCGGCTGCATCTGACTGCGTCACTGTCCAGCACTCCGCACCATATAGGAGTACTGGAAGAATGAGCGTCTTGTAGAGTGTGATTTTTGTGCGTCGAGAGAGAGCTCTACTATTAAACTGCCTACTGAGCCCAAAGTAACACCTGTTGGCAAGTGTTATTCTCCGCTTAATCTCCAGACTGACATCATTTGTGCTTGTTATAGCAGTGCCTAGATAGATAAACTCCTTGACGGACCCAAAGCTATAATTTTCTGCAGTCAGCTGAGAATCAAGACGCCGCGATTCTCTGCTAGAGCACACCATAAACTTTGTTTTCTCCATATTCACTGCTAGTCCTACTTTTGCTGATTCCTTTTTAATAGCGCCGAAGGCTCCTGTGACATCACGCTTGGTGCGGCCAATGATATCAATATCATCAGGGTAACCAAGGAGCTGGACACATCTGTTGGTTAATATCGTGCCCGACCGATGTACACCAGCCTTTCTTATAATACTCTCCATTAAAATATTGAAGAGTATACAAGACAGCGAGTCACCTTGTCTGAGGCCACACTTGGTAATAAAGGTTTCGGATTGGCCACTTCCTACCTTGACAGAGCTGATGGTGTTGCTCAATGTCATTCTGCAAAGTCTAGTCAGCTTTGCTGGTATACCAAGCTCAGACATGGCGGCATATAGGCGATCTCGCCGGGGGCTATCAAATGCGGCTTTGTAGTCGACGAAGAGATGGTATGTGTCGATCTGGTTTTCGTAAGACTTCTCCAGGATTTGGCGCAAGGTGAAAATCTGGTCAACAGTGGACTTGCCAGGCCTGAACCCGCACTGATAAGGTCCAATCAGTGCTTCAGCATGGGGTTTCAGTCTTTCACACAATACGCTCGTTAGGACCTTGTATGCAACTGGAAGAAGACTAATTCTGCGGTAGTTGGTGCGCACCATAGCATCACCCTTCTTCAGGATGGGACAGATCATGCTGAGGTTCCAATCTTCGGGCATGCTCTCCATAAGCCATATCTTACTGATTAGTTGGTGCATGCACCCTACCAGCATATCACCAGCTGCCTTAAACAATTCTGCCGGCAGGCCGTCAGCACCTGCAGACTTGTTGTTTTTAAGCCGTTGGATTGCATCCTTGACTTCGATATGACTTGGGATTGGCACTTCAATATCAGTGCCATAGATTGGGGTTCGTGGATCATAGTCTTCAGAGTCTGTGCTTGAGCCAGATAACAAACTCGAGAAGTGATCCCTCCATAACCTCAGCACGACCTCTGTTTCTGTGACAAGATTTCCATCATTGTCCCTGCACGCCACTGTCCCATCTTAAATCCTTGGGTCAGACGCTTGACCCTCTGGTAGAAGTTACGTGCTTCATTTCTGCATCTGCTGCTCTCTGTGCTCTCACACTCTCGCCTTTCCTGCTCTTTCTCACTGAAATTGTGTTTTACATGGGTGGATTTCAAGTCCTACGCCACAACCTAGTTTGTAGAGTTAGGACTCTCGTCGCGCGCTTTAGTTTGCCACTCAACGGCTGTCGAGCGACAATCCAGGGAGAACCACGTGGAGGTAGTGCGTCGGCTTGAAGAAAGCAGTGACAGGAATCATGCTGGCATTCACCAAGTTGAATGCAATCAGACACTTTGACCTGTATGCTTTCCCCCACTCTCCCCAAATAAAAGTTAATTAAAGTTAGTTGAATTTATATTTTTGACCCACGAGTAGGCGGTAAGGGGTTCGTCCATCATGACGTAGCCCACTTGTCATAATAAGCCTGGTTAAAACTGGGTCCCCCTATTGTATCCGTTGGCGGACGACCAACGTTGCTGACGACTAGTTCGCTGACGGTCATTTTCTCCTTGAGTGGACGGAATCTTTCATAATTCCTTAACTTAAAAAAAGGAAAAAGTCGGATGCTGCCAACTTCAGAGGTATCGCTAAATTGTCGGCAATTCCAAAGTTTTTTAAAAAAAATTAATTACTTCTCATTTGCAGCACCTTTGCTTTTCGATCATATCTCTATGTCAGCGTGGTTTAATTAAGATGGATCTCCAAATACTTAGATGGAAGAACACAAAGAGTCTTACTTAAAAATGTACATTCCCGCTTTGTGCGTGCTACATCTGGCCTCCCTCCAGGAATTCATCTTGGCCCGTTATTATTTACTTTTTTTATTAATGACTTGCTCCCTGCTTTAATGGGAAGCCAAGCACCTCGTGGATTGTCTGGTTGTCGTGGTAGACGTGGGCCCCAGTGGCGATACAGAGGGCTCTATTTTCAAATGTCTGGATAGTCCGAATATTAGTCATGCTGGCCATGCCTCACGGATGAATCCTGTATGTCCAAATTGGCCGAATAATCGCCTTGTAGATTAGGATTTTCGAAGACGTCCTTAGCTTCGACATCCTACCCATCAGCCAATAGTATGCCTTTAATCTTACTTCACACTGCTTTCGCTTTTTGACTAGGTGAGGCTTCCAAGTAAGCCTTCTGTCTAGCGTGAAGCCCATGTATCTTGGGTTTTCTACTTGCGGGATGGGGAAACTGTTGAGCTGTTATTATCAACAGTGTAGCGTTGTCAACAGCGGTCAGAAAGGCGGTATCGTCTGCATAGGTCGCTGCCATTATGTTGGTGCTCCGCAAGACTGGGAGATCAGCCGTGTAGACATTGTATAATAAAGGGCCCAGCACGCTGCCTTGGGAGACGTGAAACGTAACGGTTCCCGGAGCCGCAGTTACCAAAAGGTTAGGTTACCAAAAGTGACCGCGGCCGCGCAGCGGTTTAGAATGTGTTTAGAATGTGCCGCGAGGTTAGCAGCAGCAAAGAGCAACAGGGGATGCGACCTAAAGTGTAGCGGGATGTGGAAGGCGCCGGTGCACGAAATAGCAAAAGCAGAGGGCCATGGCCAAGAGCGACAAGGGGACACGGACGGCGGACCGCCACACAGTGGCCGATTTGGGTAATTTAGCGTCAGATGTGAAATATCATTAAAAATAATTTTTTTTTTTTTTTTTTAACGTTGCTTTTATTTCTTGAATCTTCTCTTTGCGAGACTAACAAGAGGTGTATCAAATCTTATATTTTTAACTTAACTAACAGTCATATTGACTGATACGGAGTTAGACGGCCCTAAAAATCGATTGCTGGGTTGGGAGGTCGTTGCGTCTAAGGCGGGATACGCTAGAAACCCGAGTCAATCCCCGAGCTAGAAAATTTGGGTGCGAACACAGTTTTTCTTTGTATGACTCTTTTTGTTTCTGGATTTCGTCTTTCACTGCGAGGATGCCCAGATCCCGGTGGATGTTTTCGTTGCGAACATACCAAGGTGCCCCTGTGATAGTTCTCAAGATTTTTGATTGTGCGCGCTGTATGATGTCTATGTTGCTGCTGCTCGCGTTCCCCCACAGCTGGGAGCCATACGTCCAGATTGGCTTTAGGACTGAATTGTACAGTAGTAACTTGTAGTCCAGGCACAGTGGCGATCGTGAGTTTATGATCCAGTGGAGGCTGCTGGCTTTCAGTTTTAGATGCATCTTTTTGCATTCGATGTGCTTACGCCAGGTAAGTCGTCTATCAAGGTGAACGCCAAGGTACGTTACGTCGTTAGCTTGAGGGATCTGCATACCGTTTAGTAAAAGCGGAGGGCATGTTTGTCTATTAAGAGTAAACGTTATATGTTTACACTTTTGTTCGTTTATTTTAATGCGCCAGTCGGACAGCCACCTTTCCACTATTGTGAGATGATTAGCCAGTTGGGTTGTTGCCTGCGTTGGGCATCTGGAGCGACTAAGAATAGCGGTATCATCGGCGAACGTTGACGTTGTTAGTTGTGCGCTCGTAGGAATATCCGCAGTATACAAAACATATAGACACGGCCCGAGTGCGCTTCCCTGTGGAACTCCAGCTTCGATGGTGTAGTCGCCCGAAGTAGCTGCGTTGCATCTCACTGAGAATACCCTATTGAAGAGGTATGATTCCAGTAGCTTGTGGGTGTATGTTGGCAAATACGTTTTAATTTTGTGCATGAGTCCGATGAGCCAAACTCGGTCGAAAGCTTGAGATACGTCGAGGAAAATAGCGCTGCAGTATTCTCGTTGTTCGAAGGCTGAGCGTATTTCGGATGTTAATCTGTTCACTTGTTCGATGGTTCCATGGTTTCTTCGAAAGCCAAATTGGTGTGCCGGGATGATATTGCAAGCTTCCAGATGTGGTATTATGCGAGTTAACAAGCATTTTTCAAACAGTTTAGACAAACAAGATAGAAGGCTTATTGGTCTGTATGATGACGGAATTGTGTGGTCTTTTCCAGGCTTCGGTATCATTATAATAATGGATTTCTTCCACTTTTTTGGAAAATAGATTAATGATTCCATTAAATAGTTTGCAGACGACCTCTATAGCGCATTTTGGAAGTTCGATCAGCATCTTTGGGGTCAATAGGTCACCACCGGGAGCCTTTTTTGGTTTTAGCCCTCTTATGACTTTTTCGATTTCGTTCGGCCGGAATGAAGGTGCGGCTGGCTGAGGGGAGGACTCTGGCTGAATTACTGGCAGGAGGAATGAATTTGAGGCTGGGTTTGGCTGGAAGACACTTTGGAGATGTGTGGCGAATGTTTCAGCTCGGTCTTCGTCGCTGCGAGCCCAGCATCCCGAAGAGTTTCTTATCGGGGTGGTCGTTTCAATTGGGGCACTAAGATTTGGGTGGGCCCTCCACAGGGGGTACTTTGTGCTTGTTGGCGAGAGATTCTGGATGTACCTCAGCTGTGCATTTTCTTCCTGTTGGTGAAGAGCCTGGTCGAGTGATCGGGTTGCTTCCTTAAGGCGTTGTTTTGAAGCTGGTGATCTGCTGTTTTGCCAATCACGACGCGTGCGCCTCTTTTCTCGCACGAGCTGTTCGATTTGCTGATTAGATTTGAAGTGTTTGTTTCGGTCTACTTCTTTCCTATGAGGAGTAGAGATTTTAGCTGCCGCAACGAGTACTTCTTCCAGGGCGCTCGTAGTGTAGTCGATGTCCGATTCCATGTTAAAATCCGGGGCGAGTTCTATGTGGGCACTCACGTACTTTTTGTATTTTAGCCAGTTTGTTTTTGTCGTCGTCAGACTGAAGGGGTGTTCGGTTATTTCTGGGCTTTGAAGAAGCGTTAGAAGCACAGGCGAGTGGTCTGATGATAAGTCCGAGACTGCTTTGGCACTTATTAGATTGCGAGGTATGTTTTTTGTCACTGCAAAATCAATAAGGTCTGGGAGCTTTCGTGAGTCTGTTGGCCAGTATGTGGGACTTCCAGGGGAAACGTAGTCCAGTTTATTTTTCACATTTATAATTGCATTGTACAATTGTCTTCCTTTGGGAGTCACTAGACGTGATCCCCAGTGCGTATGTTTGGCGTTGTAGTCTCCTGCGGCTATAAATCGATCCCCAAGTGAATTGTAGAAGTCCATAAATTGTCCTTCCGAGATTGAGAAGCGAGGAGGGCAGTAAACGGCAGCAATTGAAAGGATTCCGTTGCTTGACTGAATTTGTATCGATGTGGCCTGCAAGAAGTTTGTTGCAAACCTTTTGTGAAAATGGTGTTTAATTCGTTCTCTGATTAGAACTCCAGTTCCGCCGTGGGCTTTCCCATCTGGATGATCTGTGCGGTAGATTGTGTAGCCTCTTATATGAAAGTTGTATTTGCTTGTAAGATGCGTTTCCACCAGTAGCATAACGTCAATATGGTTTTCGGTCAAGAATTGTGACAATTCTAGTTTATGCCGTGAGACACCATTGGCGTTCCACATTGATATTCGTAGCGCCTGCATAGATTATTTGGACTGTTGTGCTACGAGCAGCTGTATCACCATATTCTGGTTTTGAACAAGCGTTTGCATGGTCGTTTTCATGAATGACATTAGCTCCATCATACTTTGTTGGAGGGTAAGCATCATAGTTTCCGTTTTGCTGTGTGGCTGTTCTGGGGCCTGTTGAGCGCTTTGAGAGTTAGGCTGAATTGGAATTTCCCTTCCAGATCGTAGAGCATCGGCATAGGAGAAGCCGTTGGTGGTGTTTAGTGGACCGAATGAGGATCTCGCAGCTTTGGCGAAGAAGACGTCTGGCGTGGTTTTTGACGAAACGTACGCATTCTGTGGATTTTGGTTGCGCGTTGCGGTCGCTTGACGCATGCGACTCTTTAACTCCTTATACACAATACATCCTCTATAGTTTGCCGTATGGCTGCCTCCGCAGTTTCCACATTTCTTCACGGTACTGTCCTTGTTTGTAGTGCAGCAAACGGACTTGTGGGCGTCCCCGCAGACTACACAGACAGCCCGAAGTGTGCAGTAAGACCTTGTGTGTCCATACTCTTGACAATTAGTGCATTGCACTGGACCGTTACGTTTATGTGGCTCTTCAACGGTGATTTTCCGATGCAAAAGATATTGCAGGTTGTAGATTGGGTGGACTTCGTTCTTCTTCAGCGACCTGCTTTCTGGCTCGAGCTCGACCTTGAAGAGGGGTTGTGGCTTTTTGTCTTTATTTAGAATGTTAATAACATTCTTGGCGGCGAAGCCCTTTTCTTTAAGGGCGGTTTTTTATAAAATAATGATAATTTTAAAAAGTTTGAAATTTTTATGGAATGTTAACTCCAATAAGAAATAAAATTTAATAATTTTAATTGGGTAAAATTTTTTATTTTTATTTTTTTTTAATTTAATTTTTTTTTGTATTATTTTATTTTTTTTTAAGATGCAGTTTTACAAAATAAACTAGTTTTAATTGTCCTAGTATGAATCTAAATTTTTTTCTGAGTCAGAATCCGAATTTTCTCCTTGAGCATTGTAGTTCAGAAGAAGATTTTGGCCTTCAATCTCACAGGAAACTGCATTGGTGGAGTTATTGGCCGAACATTGGGAAAAGCTTGTAATTAGTGGATCTTACGATACTAACAATAAGTACAAAAGATCCTCCATTGTGTTTTGGCGAGAGTTTTTACGTGTATGGCTCAAGCGAAAATTTCTCAAATCTTTGTTTCGGGCTTCTAAGGCTTCTTCCGACATCATTCCGATCGGAAGTGGTACATTTTCTATAATATTCGCCCTGTGAATTAAAATTTTGTGCATTGAGAATGGAATACAATTTACTATCCTCATCCAGAAGAACCAAATGTGAACCACATTTGGTGGTCCGGACCGCCTCTGGAGAGTCTAACAGTCCAAGGAGAGGATAAAGTAAAGGTTGGTCTAGGAAAGGATCCGTTGTAGGACGGTTTCTCTTAAAGCCCAGTGTATTGGAGTCGAGTTGAGCCATTCCCGATAACGGCAGGTAGCTTTGCAAGGAAGTGACAAGTTTGGCGTACGCCTTACGGACTCCGGAATCGCAACCAACAGGCAAGACAAGTTAAGAAAACCGATTGGGAACACCCCGGTCACCAGTCAAGGTACTCCCGATCCGGACTCGCTAGCGCGTATTCGCGGTGGTTTCCCGGTCTAGCGAAGACGCGACGCACGGTCTTTGACGGTAACTTCCGATCCTGACTTGCTAGCGCGTATGCGGAGTGTTTCCATGTGTAGTGGGGGGCGTGACAGCCATCGGCAACTCTCGATCCTGGCCCACTAGCGCGTATGCGCGGTGTTCCCAGGAGTAGTGGGGAAATGACAACCACCGGCAACTCCCGAACCAGTCTCGCAAGCGCGTATGCGCGGTGTTTCCCTGGTGTAGCGGAGGCGAAAGTCAGCAGCTAACTCTGGATCCAGACTTGCTAGCACGTATAAGCACGTAAGATAAAAGCATTAAGGGGTTATATACCTTTTTGAGCGAAAAAATTGAGGGAACTTTGGATTTTTATTTCAGGTGTGTATTATTATTTTATGACACTGAAGTTATTTTTTATTGATAGTACATGTTTTTATCGAAACACCAAGCGTTTGTCCTTGAAAAAATATAAACAATTTACAAAGTTATGGCAATTCTCTCGGAACCCTTTTTTTTTATAGCGGCTTGCGGTGACCACGATAGAAGTCCAGCAGGTCAACCAAAATCAAAAAACCAAAAATTTTTTATTAGTATAATATTCGTGAACGATTAATTTCAAGAATATTTGGTTTTTTCTGCATACAGTAAACATTTTTCCAAATAATTTATGATTTCAGTTCTAAAAATTTTATTAAACAATTTTTATCTGCCAAATCAAAATGGACGCAAAAAAATTGAATCGTTCACGAACTCGGCACAATCATTACGAATAATTAAAAAAAAAAATTGAAGAAGATCGATCAAATAGTTCTTATGTAATCGTGGTCACAGCGAAGGCACTTTTGAAAAAACACGACTTTGAGATAATCGCATTCAAAGTTGCTTGACGCTGTCTGCAGCCGTGACGAACCGCGCCTCAAAACGCTGTTTTCCTATCGAACTATTATTCGGATCTCCATGAAACTTTGGGAATATATTCTCTAGGGGATATACTTTAGGATTCAGCAAAAAAAAATTTTTCGTTTTTCGAAGAAAAAAAATGGTTTATAACCCCTTAATTGATTTACCGCCTCCACAATCTGTGTCGCAGTTACGACAATTTATTGGTTTGGCTTCATATTTCAGACAGTTTGTTCCAAAATTTTTGGAGACTCTTAAGCCTTTGTATCAACTGACGTCTAAGAAAATTCCAACTTTCACTTGGCAACCAGACCACGAGCAAATACGAATTAAAATCATATCCGTTTTGACACAGGCACCCGTTTTGATCATATTTGACCCGCAATACGCATGTCGTTGAATATTATAGTAAATGCACGTCTCCTGCCGAGTCCAAATATCATTCTTATGAATTAGAGACGCTAGCGGTAGTTAACGGTGTCCGATATTTCCGCCATTATTTGCAGGGACGTAAATTTGTCGTATATACAGACTGCAATTCTTTGAAGGCTAGTCGCACAAAACTCTACTTAACGCCGAGGGTACATAGGTGGTGTGCATTTTTGCAACCGTTTGACTTCGACTTAGAGTACAGAAAGGGTGAACGAATGGCGCACGTAGATTGTCTATCTCGGAATCCAGTGCCTGAGAAAAATAATGATCAAAATAAAATAACTGAGGAAAATAGTGGTCAGAAAATAATACCTGTGAAGCGAATAAATCTGACAACTGGTTAATTTCGGAGCAACAGCGTGATAGTGAGATTTTAGAAATATCAACTAAATTAAGAAATAATGAACTACCAGATAATTTAGATAAAACTTATGAATTACGTAAAGGTATTTTGCAAAGAAAAATACATCGAAATGGTAAAACTAAATGTCTACCGATAATTTCAAGGTCATTTAGATGGGCAGTTATCAATCATGTCCACGAATCAATAATGCATTTGGGATGGGAAAATACATTGGATAAGGTCTATAGCTATTATTGGTTTGAAAACATGTCAAAATATGTACGTCGGTTCGTAGAAAACTGTATAACTTGTAAATTGTCAAAGCCACACGTAGGTAAAGTGCAGGCAGAGTTACATTCTATTCCCAAGATAGACATACCGTGGCACACGGTACATATTGATATAACAGGAAAATTGAGTGGTAAAAACGACTTAAAAGAATATGTTATTGTTTTAATAGACGCATTTACAAAATTTGTTTATTTTACCACACTTTGAAAATAGATAAGGAAAGTTTTGTTAAGGCCGTAAGATCGGTTGTTTCTTTATTTGGCTTGCCCAATCGAATTATAGCGGATCAAGGTCGTTGTTTTGCGAGTTCAGATTTTCGTGAGTTTTGTTATTCTCAAAAAATTAATTTGCATTTAATTGCCACCAGTGCGAGTAGGGCCAACAGTCAGGTCGACCGAGTAATGAGCACACTCAAAAGTATGCTGACGGCTGTGGAAAGTCAGAGATCGTGGCAGGATGCGTTGGCCGAGGTGCAATTGGCAATGAATTGTACGGCGAATAGAGTAACTAAGTTTAGCCCATTAGAATTGTTAATTGTTAAGGAAGCTAGACCATTTGGCTTACTACCAATAGATGAAAAAGTTAATGACAAAATAGACAGAGAAAATCTAAGAAAACAAGCCAAACAAAACATGGAAGACGGCGCACGATATGATAAGCGCAGGTTTGATAGTAATAAGGCGAACATTGTTAAACATAGTTTAGGCGATCACGTTTTGATTAAGAACGAGGAGCGTCATCAAACTAAGCTTGACCCTAAATTTAAAGGGCCGTTTGAGATTGTCAAAATATTAAATGGATCTGTTAAAGTCCTTAACAAATAAGCGAACTTACAAATATTCCCATGAATTCTTAAGAGCTTTGCCGAATAATCAGCTAATACGCGAAGATAGAGACGGCATGATGGAAAATGCGTCTGACAATCAAAAAAGAGATTCATAAAAAAAAAAAAGGGTGGCATACAATAATGTATAGAGATATTTCGAAAAAGAATTTAATTTAATTTAATGTTATTGTAATGTGTAAAAGGAACTACACTAATGTTATATTATGTTAAAGGAATTACACAATTGTTTAAATGTGCCAAAGGAAAGGCACAGATGTTTTATTTTACAAAAGAGAATAATGTTATTAAAGAATAACTAAATAAATTAATAGAATTATGTTTAATTGAAGAAATGTAATGAATACAGAAGATCTGACAGTAATATAAGTGATTTTTATTTTAAAAGATTTTGTCCAATACATGAAATAAAAATATCTGTTTAAAAATAAAGAAAAGTTTAAAGTGAAATTGAGTCTCGTAGTATTGAAAACTAAACACTATTTTATTTATTTCTTTCTTTATTGTTGGGATATAAAGATTTTTGTATATATTTGCATTACATACGTAATAAGGAGCATTGACAATTTATCGCAAAGTTTTTGATTTGTAACGCTGAAGTATC
Organism: Drosophila pseudoananassae pseudoananassae; assembly: GCA_018153035.1. NCBI lineage: Eukaryota > Metazoa > Arthropoda > Insecta > Diptera > Drosophilidae > Drosophila > Drosophila pseudoananassae. The sequence continues at coordinate 596,926 of JAECXR010000022.1, read as the reverse complement.
TTAATATTTGAATTGCTAGCTGCTCCCCAAAGCTGTATAGCATAAGTCCAGACTTCAGTATAGATTTGAAGGGTTGAATTTTGTTTTCCAAGGTGGTTTCGGATTTTCGACTTATCAACCCGGCCATTTTCGGTGTTTTAAGTCTCAGTTGCTGACATTTTGCTTGTTTTTCCAATGTGGTTTTTCCGTGTTAGTGTGCGGTTGAGATGCAAGCCCAGTTTTTTGACACATGTACTTTGTGAAATTGGTGAGCCGTTAAGTGTAACATTTGGACAGTTACCTGGTCTTAATAAAAAAGTTATTTTGACGGATTTTTTGGATTTTATCGAAGAAACCAGTTTTTAATTAGACTAAGCTCACTCTGCAGGAGTTCGGAAGCTTCATTCTTGGTAAGCTTCAGGCTAGAACGGCTGTATCATCCGCATATGTGCAATAGTGCAGTTGTTTGTTACTGTACAGAGAATGGGTCCCACTATGCTTCCTTGTGTGATGCCTGAGTTAATGAAAATTAATTTTGAAGTATCGTTTTTCTGTTGCACGTAAAAATATCATTTAGTCAGATATGATTTAATTAATAAGTAATATGGAGGAGGTAGGCATTTCTTTATCTTATACAATACACCATTGTGTATGATGTCAATTCCGTTTCTATTTTGTTAGGCTTTAGGATCATAATGATCTCTGCACATTTCCATTGACTTGGAAAGTGCTCTAGTCTGAAAATTGCGTTAAATGGTAAACATTTTAAGGTGATACCGTATATTTTGTCCGGGCCTGATGATTTTTTGTTATTCAAGCATTTTATTTCTATCACACTTCTTCATAGATGTTTTTTAAAGGTAAGCTTCTTTTGCAGAGTGACTAGAGAAATGTATCAACTTCCGTCTCTGTTGTAGAGTTATTTATGTCGTTGGGTTGAAACACAGAATGCAGATGTACAGATTTGCAGATGAACAAATTTGCACAGAATGCAAATTTCTCCGCTGGTTCATCATTAGACCTTAGCCTGTCTCTTTAGGTATTTAGTTGCTCTCCATAGGTTGTATTCATTATTGCAGGAATTAGGGTCTAAGTTTCTCAGATACGGTACGTAGATTTGGGTAGATTTGAAGGAAGTTCACATAGCTCAGATGCAGCCTTGTTGTAAAATCTTTTGTCAGCAGGGTAATGAGTTTCTTGCCAGCATTTATGCAGATTATTTATTTTGTATTTTTTATCGAATTTCTCTTGAAAGGAATAATTGGTTTGTTGGATGATGACTAGAAGCATGATTCGTATTTCTGTAGCTTTCTTTATGAATTGTGTTTTTGTGAAAAACTCCACAGCATAGTCAATCTCCTCTCCTGTTTTTATAGAAATGTCCAGGCTTATAGCTGAGTCTAAATAGCTTTTAAATGCGTTAATATCTGTAGAGGTCGTAATGACTGTTTAGGGGTTTTCTAACATATGGGCTAAAATTCTGTAAGTTGCTATTATTAGCGAATGATCTGAGTTAAGGTCAAAGATTTCCATTACTCGCATATGTGCTTTTGGGATACCAGAGAATACCATGAAATCAATCAAGTCTGGAATTTTCCGATCGGATGTCCAGTAGGTAGGCTTACCAGTAGACAAAGTTCTTATGTTATTGTTTCGTATACATTTGTATAACTCCCACCTCTTCGGGTTTGTCAATCTGGATCCCCACCATGGATGATTGGCGTCGAAGTCGCCTCCCACAATATATTTTGTTTCCAGTCCTTGGAAAAAATGTTTAAAATCGAGTTCTTTAAGTGAGAATCTTGGTGGGAGATAAATCGCCGTTATTAATACATCTGCGTGCATACATTTAATCTAAATTGTGTCAGCCTGCATAGCGTTTTCTCTAATAATGTCCATGATTTGAAATTTAAGACCTTGCTCGACAACAATTGCAGCACCCCCATAAACTTTATCTGAAAGATGATCAGCTCTGACCGTGTCGTATCCAACAATTCTTAAAAAAGATTTCCTAGTGAAGTGTGTTTCTAAGATAAGCATAACGTCAATGGAATTCGTCTTTAAAAAAAGGATATTTCATTTACATGGTTGGAATGCCCATTGGCAAGCCTATACTTGCATAGCTTATTTACAAGTAACATTATCATGTTAAGTAAACTATTGTTAAGTTGGAATTGTTTTTCTAAGAGCTTTACTATTCTTTCTAGTTACGTGTTCGAGACTTGAACGTATGATAGATAATCTTTATTTTGTTGGGTCGATGATTAGGCAAAGCAAATTATTGAGATGTAGCAAAGTTATTTTTATTATTCTCATCATTAGTGTTTTTCAACTAATTGCGTCCGCTCAAAAATTTGTTGATATCAGTTCCAGATAGACTTTACACCCTTTGTAATTAGCAGCATGATCTATGTTGGCACATTTTGCTGGTTGCTCTTTATCTTTTAGACAAATACTACTGGGATGATTAAGAGAGCATTTCACATATCTGTGAGTTTTGGCACAATATGACTTTTTGTGACCGAAATCCTGACAACGGAAGCACTGAACGATTTCTTTGGTTTTGGCGGATGGATCCCGAACAATTGAACGCGCATATTCTTCGCCAGTTGTACTTTTTCAACATTACGCCACAGTCGCGATGATTTTAGGCAAGCATTAATTTAGCGTGCATACATTGAAAGTGGAATAACGGAAACAGTTTGTTTGAAATCACATGAAAAGACAAATAAAGAGCCGCCAAATAGTTTATTATCGTTTTTTATATCTATCAAGGGAATGTTTACGTGTCATAGTGCATTCATCCCAAATAATTATTTAACATTGTCGATTCAAGCAGCAAGAAACTAGTTTAAATAATTAATTATTATCTTAAGTATTGTTGGTCGCAAGCTGACTCCCTTTCGGCCGCTCGGCTTTAACTAATTCGGCATCTAAAGCTAACGAGCATCCGTCTTTTGCGTCTTTTTGCGCTCGCATCCTAAATTGGACTTTACACATATATATAGATCCCAATTCATATGCGGCCAAATAAAGACCAGTAAAGGCCAAATACCAGTTGCTTTTTATTTTAATGGTATTGAAAATAACCAATGACCAAACATTCGTGAACCCCGGCGTGATCGTTAATATATTTATATATAAACAAATTACTAAAACCAAAACCAAACAATTTCGTAAACGGTGTTTTGTGAACAATTTTCATACATGGCTAATAAGGGAACAGTTTGTTTATAATAATAAACAAATTATTATATATAAATATTATACATACATACAGACATAAACATAAACTGCAGTTCGCAAGTGAATATACATACTTACGTTCCACAACACAAGTGCATTCGCCTGCGCATAGACTTCATACAAACATTCGTTCCACAACGCAAGTGCATTCGCTTCGGTTGGACGTTGACGGTCGTACAGTGCGGACGCACCGCGGACGAGCTCCTTGGAAACTTAGTTTACCCGGACGTGCTGCAAGCTTAAAAGTGTAAACAAGACGTCAGGTGGCTATTGCGAGGAGGAAAGTTCCAAGAACGCTGGTGGCATCTGCTCCGATCCTGACTCCTAGGACAGGGGCGCAAGGAAAAGCAGTGCCTCTCTTGGGTTTTTCTCCGCTACTCTCTTCCTATGGCTTCTTCTTTTCGTTTTTCCACGGGGAAATCCGCGGCAAACACTTTGTGCTGGTAGAGGTTGTGGATCTCTATAACAGCTGATCTCCAGTGCTGGGCAACGAATGTCCCCCACGGACTTCCCCCTCCGGTAGAGGGCGCCAGCTAGCGTACGCCGACGCCGCCAGAGGGCGCCTTATTAGCTCTTTTTCTCCCCTAGAGCTAGGAGGAGCATACACTAAGGCGCGGCGCACGCACCATCAGCGCAGGACGCAAGGGTGGTGACAGGTGTTAAAGGTCGCGGAGCAGACTCAATGGCAACTGGCGACCGAGCAGGGGCGGTATAACCCCCATCGTAGCTTCGATGGATGTTTCTCCTCTCCTTCATTCCTCTCCCCCAGATAAACCCACGCTGCGTCTGACTGACAATGGGCGGCGGCGTGGTCTGCGTCTGCACCACATTGGCCGGCAGCTATGATAACTGGCAGGAGGTATAAACTGCAAAAAACCTGGCAGCAGGTATAAAAAGCGGCTTAAAAAAAACGGAATGGAAAAACTAAACGAAACTACTCCAGGTGGTACACACAACAGTGGAAATCCACCCGCGTTAACCCCCGCTGTCAGAGCAAGGATTCTGGAGGCCCAGAAGTTACGTTCCAAAAAAACTGCTCCACCGGCGGCGCACTTGGCCGGTGACCTAGCATCAGCTACAAGTGAGACTCTAGAGGAGCTCCAGGCGTTCGGGCTGGGTAACAAAATAAAGAGGATTCCCCCCCAGCAGACGGTGAGCGATCCCCGAAGAGGCATCGGGACGAGCTGCCTCCGCCAGGAAATTCCCAACCAGGAAAAAAATCAAAAATGCCGCAAACCCTCATTGATGAGATGGGCGCGATCCTGGAGGACCTGTTGGCTAAGGTGAACGACCAAAGGGTAAGGAGCATAAACCAGGCCATGAAGAACTCTTTCGCGTGATTGAAGGAGTTGCAGGAGCTGCTGAGGGATCAGACCCTCATTGCCCCGAATCAGGAAGGAAGGACTAGATGCGGTTGCAGCGCTGAAGCACCGGTCTGCAGCAGTTCACGCATCGAGGAAGCAACTCAGACCACACCGGAGCGAGCCTCGTACAGCCAAGTGGCAAGGACGAAACGCCCATGGGAGATGCCACCACCTAATGTTGCAAACCAAAATGGTAAAAAGGACGCCAAGCTGAGCCAGCCCAAGAAGAGCCGCTCCGACGTGCTCATAATAACGGGGAACTGGTCACCCGACGGCTAGATGGCAAACTTAACGATGTCAGCCAAAACGTTAAGAAGATACGGCGCACGGCAAAAGGCAATCTCCTGCTGGAACTGGCAGCGAAGGATGCAAACGCTCTCAAGATACGGCAGACGCTTTCCCAGATGCTGGGCGAGGCAGCGAGCGTTCGAGCGGTCACAGGCGGATAACCTGGATGACCTAACCACGAAGGACGAAATAGTGGCAGCTATCAAAGCTTGTACAAACGGACAGGAGGAGGCCATCAGAATGAAGTCCCTTTGCCCAGGCTACTCTGGCACCCAGGTCGCCATTTTGGGCCAAAACACCATGCCTGCAGTTCTACAGGCCTGCCGAGCCAGCATGAGGTGTAGCCGTGGGCATTCAAGGCACCATGAACCGGTGCCCTAGTGGTCCCCAAAGATAGCCCATGCGCGCAGAAAGTGTCTCCAAACCATAAGGCTTCATCAAAGAGCCATAGGAAGGCCGGACTTTGTGCAAAAAAGAGACGACTTCGCGGAAAAGAGGAAGATCTTGAAGAACTTGATAAGGAAGGCGAAAACGAGGTGCTTCTTTGAGATGTGCGATGCTGCAGAGCAAGATCCGTGGGGATCGGCCTACCGGACCGTAGTCAAGAAAACAAAGCAGGCAAAGCCGATCGCTCCAAAAGAAGCCGCCACAATGAGTGCCATTGTAGATCACCTTTTCCCGACGCAGACCTATCCTGTGCCGAGTGGAGCAAGAGAACATGCCGGCTCCACGCCAGTCCAGGAAAAGGGTGCACATGAAATAGTGGAAGTCGCTAAGGCTATCCAGGTGGGAAAAGCTCCCGGTCCAGATGCAATCCCAGACAGCGCGATTAAAATGGCGATACTGCGTGCCCGGTTCGGTTCGCCAGCGTCTTCAACGCATGTTTAAGTGAAGGCGCATTCCCTAGAAGGTGGAAAATACAAAGCCTGGTCTTGCTCCCAAAGCCAGGCAAGCCGCCGGAGATTCCATTGACCACGCCGGCAAAGCCCTAGAGCGCTGCATATGCCGGAGGCCCCAGGAGGCTGTAATCCACGCGGGAGATCTCTCCCCATTACAATACGGGTTCAGGGAACACCGCTCCACGGTCGACGCAATTTCTCTGGGCAGGAGGTCGCAGCCAAGGCAATCGAGGGGACCAGATGGGCGGGCGGATGCAAGGAGTACTGCCTGATTGCCACTTTGGACATCAAAAACGCCTTTAATACTGCCAGGTGGGATGTCATAGTGGAGGCGCTGAGCATTCTCCGCGTGCCGACTGGCATAGTGGAGGTCATAAGGTTGTACCTCAGCGATCGTACTATTAGGTAAGAGACGACCTCAGGCATCCGAGAGGACGCGGCCACCTGTGGCGTCCCTCAAGGCTCAGTCTTAGTCCCAGCCCTATGGAACGTAATGTACGAAGGGGTCCTCAGACTAGAGCTCCCGGAACGGACCCACGTTGTCGGATTCGCGGATGACATCGCGGTAGTGGTCGTCGCCAAGACAATCCAGGAAGCTGAGGAGTACTTTTAATGCTGCAATTGTAAAGGTCATCGGCTGGCTCGAATAGGCAGGGCTAAGCCTAGCCCACCACAAGACGGAGGCTGTCCTGATTTCAAGCAGGAAGCAAGTGGAGACGGCCACACTCAATATAGGCGGACATATGGTCACATCAAACAGGGCCATCAGATACCTGGGTGTAACGCTGGATACGAGGCTTAGCTTCAGGGAGCACTTCGCAGAAGCAAATTGGAAGGCAGCGAATGTCGCCAGAGCACTAGGGAGAATCATGCTCAACTGTAGGGGCCCGAAGCAAGGACGTAGACTACTGCTCCAGACCGTCTGCAGTGCAACAATGTTCTATGCAGCCCCAGTGTGGGCGGATGCAGCCACAACAAGGTCGTACACCAAAGGATTGACCAGCACATACAGACTTTGCCCCTTAAGGGTGTGCTCGGGCTTCCGCACGATCTCGGATGACGCAGCTCTCTTCATCGCAGGCATGGTGCAAATCGACATGTTCGCGGCGGAGCGATTAGAGCTATACCAGGCCCTAGTAGCGCTGAGCGGGCAAGCTCCGGCAGCGACACGCCGTCGCCATTAAGAAATGCCTCCAAAGAAGTTATGGGGAAGTTAATATCTGGCTTACGCAGGATATCAGCAATTATCTTTACAAATTTGGACATGATGACGACCCAAGGTGCCCTGAATGCGGGGTAGATGAGACGGCGGAACATGTGGCCCTGAACTCCCCATGCTTTTCAGTTTCCAGGAGAAAACTCCTAGGGGAATTAGCGACGGCGGACCTCATCGGAAGGAGGTTGCTGGAGGACGCCCAGTTCTGGGCAGGCATGAGCAGCTTTGCCGCCTTAACGATGAAGGAGCTGAGACGGCTAGAGAGAAACCGAGCGGAGTCTAGAATAGCCTAGGCAAACAATAGTAGTTGGGCGCTTAGGCACGCCAATCATGGCCCTGCGAAGCAAAGCATAGCGGAATTACCGCACGGTAAAGGGACTTAGGAGACACCTTATTGTTAGAGCTTAGATTAAAATTTTTTTGTGATTAAAAGATTAAAAAAAACAAAAAGTGCATTCGCTCGCAGGTATATCATACATATAGACCAGTGGTGCTCATCCCATTGCTCACGCTGCTCATTTGTTTTTGCAATTTCTCATGCATACGGAGTTGTGTGAGACTACTCACGCCATAAGATTCGTTACTCACGCCATAAGCATCGTTGGTCCCAGCATAAGCAAAGGGCAATTACAAAAACAATTTTTCGTGTTTTCCCTATTCTCCTCAATCGTACTAATCCGAATGAATTTTGTTGTTGGAGTTCCGATACATCTTATGTGTATGCAAAAGAGATGGAGATATTGCCTTCTCACGAGGCAGGTCTCTTGCCTACACTGAGATTTAGCTGGAATGCACTTATTAGCGAGCAAGCGAGGCGAGCGGTTGATGCTTATTTTGATCGGAAAAATGACTGAGAATTCTGAGGGGGACTACACATTTCTTTTCTCTCAGTGAACTTCTTGAAACACACCGACTTTTTCGTTCTATGTGTGCGTGTGATTTCGTTCATATGTATTGTTTCATGCTCTGCCGTAAGGCAGTTTTGGGCACCACTGATATAGACGTTTCACAATACCGCTACGGTTCTGAGCGCACGATGGGACAAATCGTGTTCGCCGCGAGCAAACACATTTTGAGCGATAAAATTTTGGCGCCGGAATAATTTACGTCGGGTTGGTCGGAACTCAGTATTATCAATTATGAACTCCAGCGGCACAGTCACAGGAGCACCCACTCCAACCCGTAGTGTTATCTTAAATACAAGGCCCTGGGTATTCTCCAGAACTTGCAGAGGATTCAAGGAGCTCTTCAGCATGTTTCCCAGGTGATCAGATAGTCGGCATGTTCAGCGACTTCAAGGCCATCCACCTCCGGTACCATCCACCAGTAGTGACCTCCGATGGACTGTTTCGGAGCTCGTAGCGACGATGCAGGCCGAAATTGAGCACGAGATGACCCTTCGCTCTTCTCGAATTGCTGCCCACTCCACCCTTGCTAACGGAATGTCCACAATGCAGGCTGACCCAGGGTTAGATCAAAGTTTTCAAGCGTTGTTTCCTGTTTCTCTCCCTACTTTCAGCGGTGAATACTCGGAATGGTCAGAATTTTAATCGATGCTCTCTACAATCATCGGCAGCAATTCTCGTATTAGTAAGGTGGAAAAGCTGAAAAGGTTGCGATCTTGCCTTCGGGAGTCAACTTTCGAAGCAGTTCGTTCCTTGGAAGTCTCAGACGAGAATTATGATGTTGCGCTGAATATATTGGAGAAACGATTTAATAACCGTCGCTCAATATTTTAGGCACACGTGAACGAGATTCTGGGCCTCAGTCTGTTGGAAAGCCTTAAAGAATTTGGGTTCGTCAAATCAGATCGCCAGCTGCATCATCGTCTAGGTTCTGCTTCAAAAGTTGGACCCAGCTAGCCAGGCTAAGTGGGAGGAGAGTCAAAACTCCTCAGGTTCAGACGCCATCCCTACTTGGGAGTCGATGGCCGAATTTTTGGAGCAGCGATGTAGATCGCCAGCTGCATCATCGTCTAGGTTCTGCTTCAAAAGTTGGACCCAGCTAGCCAGGCTAAGTGGGAGGAGAGTCAAAACTCCTCAGGTTCAGACGCCATCCCTACTTGGGAGTCGATGGCCGAATTTTTGGAGCAGCGATGTAGGGCACTGGAGGCTATGGACGTGGCTGCATACGCCCAGGGCGCTCACGTGGGAAGGCGTCGAGGTGTCAACAACAGTAGATCATCTTTTATTATTACTAATTCGCTTCCCTCTGCCTTTACTTTATGCGGTGGATGGTCCACCTGACATCCGCCTTGGTGAGGCCAGGCGACTCGGACATTGTCGGAAGTGTCTACAAACGGGCCATCACATGCGTGAGTGCCTCTCTGCCAATTGTGGCAGTTGTGGAAGGAGGCCGAGCCTGTAGCCTCTTCGCCGTCCACTTCTAATGCACTAGTTGCTCAAGGTCGCAGCGGCGATATACTTTGCTTGCTACAGCGAACATTCTTGTTCGTAGGATCCCTTGTTCCATGCCGAGCTCTGTTGGATTCTGGATTGCAGGTGCACGTGATCACTTCCCGGCTGTCTATTCAGCTTCAGCTCTGGAGGTGCAAACCATTCATGGTGGTGTCTGGTATTGGCGATACCAGGCTTTGCGACAGACGGATTCTCTGTTGATGTTCTCCTGAAGTCCCACTGCTACGAATACTCGGCCTTGTTTAACGCCGTCATCACCGCAACTATGCTGGATGATCAGTTGGATTCTCTGCCCCACCGGTTCTGGGAAATCGAGGACTGCTCCGAGCCTATTATGAAGCGGACTAAGGAGGAGCTAGATTGCGATGCGCATTTCGTGCAACAGGTTGCTCGATAAGTTGCTGGGAGAATCTTAATCCCAAGCCGTTCGACGATTTCTTTCCCTCGAAAGGAAGCTCTGTCGCCGTCCTCAATTAAAAGAGCATTATGCTGCCTTCATAAAGGAGTATTTGGAGTTGGGTCATATGTCTCCTGTCTCTGCTGATGCGAGCGTTACTAGCTAGTACTTTCTTCCATACCATTGTGTTTTAAAGGAGGGCAGTTCAACAACCAAGCTCAGGCTTGTTTTTGATGGATCTGCTGTCACCACTTCTGGATATTCATTGAATGACGTGTTGATGTCTGGCCCAGCTATTCAGCCAAAGTTACTGCATATTCTGTTAAGGTTCCGATGCCATCGGGTTGTCAGTACTGGAGATATTTGCAAAATGTATCGTTGCGTCAGGGTTTTTCCTGAGGACAGCTATCTTCAGTATATTCTTTGGCGGGATTCCATCCAGGATGAGTTACAGGTTTTTAAGCTGGATACTGTCACCTATGGAACGAAGCCTGCCTCATTTTTAGCAGTTCGGGCAATACATAAGTTGGCAGAGGATGAGCAATTAATGTTTCTAAAGGGGGCCAAAATTCTGCGTCGCGACTTTTATGTGGATGATCTACTTTCTGGAGGCGACTCTAAAGATAAAGCTATTAGCAAAATGCAGCAAACATTCGCCATCCTCATCAAAGGCCAATTTCGGTTAAGGAGGTGGAGCTCCAATGTTGCTGACGTGCTGGATAAGGTGCCTGAAGAAGATCGGGAGTCTTTCCTAAGGTTGGATGATGCCAGCAATTTCACAAAGATAAAGGGTCTTGCTTGGAATCCTGCAACTGACCATTTGTTTTTTTCTTTTGATGGGATTCAGTCAATCTCAAAGCCCACTAGGCGCATTTTTCTTTCTTCAGTCTCTCGGCTTTAAGACCCATTAGGCCTTGTCGGTCCTGTAATTTCAAAGGCGAATTTCTTTCTCCAGAAGAGAAGTTGTCCCGGTATAAAAGTCTTCCTCAAGCTCTTCACTGCGACTGGAATATGATTTGTAGCAGCTCTGTTAGTACGCAGCGCGCCGAATTCCCTAGATGAGCGCTAACATCGAGCGCTCCGAGGTGGGGATCCATGGATTTTGTGACGCCAGCATTGAGGCGTATGGGTCTTTATGTCGTGTTACGGTGCCGAAGCTGGAGTTATCGGAAGCCGAGTGTTTGGCTCATCTTATGTCGGAAGTAGCACAGTTGAAGGTCAACATTAGAAAGTATATTTGCTGGTGCGATTCTGCTGTGGCTCTGTCTTGGATTCGCGAAGAACCCTCTCGGTTTTATGTTTTCGTCGCCAATCGAGTTTCGATCATTCAGAAGCTAACTAGAAAAATGAAGTGGCGGTATGTTCCCACTTCCTGGAACCCAGCAGATATCCTGCCGCGTGGTGCTCTTCCCAATGAATTGATTGAGAATAAGCTGTAGTCTCAAGGTCCTCCGTTTCTCATTGGAGCCCAAGAGGCGTGGCCAACCACGGTCCCATCTGGGAGATCGACCATATAGTTACGTGCAAGGGCCCTGCTCATACATTCTCCGTACGTGAATATAACATCGGTTTCTAAGTACGCTAATTCGTTTCCAGTACTGCAAAGGGTATTCGCTTACGTATAAAAGTTTTCTCAACGAATTCGACACAACGGTATCACGGCTAGTGATATAAAATCTGGAATACAGCTTTAATTGCTACTAGTGCAGCGTGTGTATTTTTGGGAGGACATAAAGGCGCTTCAAAATGGAAAGGAGATAGCGATATCCAGTGCACTTGCTTATCCTCTACCTTCTTGGAATTTGGTCTGTTGAGCGTCGACGGTCGACTAAAAAATTCATCATTGGATTTTGATAGTCAGCATTCAATTATACTTTTTAGAAGCCATCCATTTAGGCTGGCTATACTTGTTTATTTTTTTTTTTTTTTGCTTTTATTTATTGAATCTACTCTTAATTTGGAGACTAACAATAAGTTGACGAATCTTAACATTAAAATTTAACTAACAGTATACTAAGACTGCATTCTGGTTGCGCGTCGCAAGATCTTTGACTGAACTCTCTGATATATGTCAATGTTGCTATTGCTGGCGTTCTCCCATAAATGGGAACCGTACATCCATATAGGTTTTAGTACCCAGTTGTACAGCAGGACTTTATATTCAAGGCTGAGAAGTGACCGAGCGTTGATAAGCCAATGAAGGCCGCTGGCTTGCATTTTAGTTTGTTCACTTTAATTCGCCAATCTGACAGTCATTTTTCAACATAGACCATATGAAGAGCTAGCTGCGCAGTTGCTTGAATCGGGCATTTTGAGCGGCTAAGAATAGCTGTGTTCTCGGCAAACGTGGATGTTGTTAGTTGTGTGCTTGTCGGGATGTCTGCTGTGTAGAGGACATATAATATTGACCCTAGCACGCTACCTTGAGGAACTCCAGCTCCAACAGTGTAATCATCAGATATAGCAGTGTTGCATCTCACGACAAATTTTCTGTCGTGAAAGTAAGACTCCAAAATCTTGTGGGTGCTGTAGGGGAGCATTGTCTTGATCTTGTACATTAGACCTTCCAGCCAGACTCTATCGAATGCTTGAGAGACATCTAAAAATATGGCAGTACAGTACTCTCGTTTTTCGAACGCGTTCCGAATTTCGGATGTTATCCGGTTGACCTGCTCAATTGTTCCATGCTTTTCACGAAACCCAAAATGGTGTGACGGGATTCTCAGGTATGTGTTTACCCGAGTCATTAGGCATTTTTCAAAGAGTTAAGATAAGCAAGAGAGTAGGCTGATAGGTCTTTACGACGTGGGGATAGTGTGGTCTTTTCCCGGCTTTGCTATCATTATTATAATTGACTTTTTCCATCTCACATCTGGAAAGTGGCCAAGTTTTGCGATGGCATTAAATAGCTAGGTGAGAGTGCAAACGGCGCAGTATGGGAGCTCAATGATCATTTTGGGAGTTATGAGGTCGCAGCCCGGGGATTTTTTCGGATTCAATTGTCGTTCAATGTGGAATTTCTAATAGGCATCACGGTTTCTTTCGGTGAACTCAGAGTTGGGTGAGCTCTCCATAGTGAGTGTTTTGTACTGTTAGTTGACAATTTCTCTATGTAGCGGTGGTGGACATACGTTTCTTCTTGCTGTAGAGCTTGATCAAGTTGACGTGAGGCATGTTTTAAGCGTTGCTTAGCAGATGGCGATCCGGACATTGCCATGCTCGACGTAAGCGTCGCTTTTTGAGAACGATCTGTTCGATTTGTATATTTGTATATTTTTGAATGTATTGTGTTTTTATAGTTTGAGGTGTTGAAACTCGAGCTGCAGAGACGAGTCTCAGTTGGCTTCGTCGCTGAGGTGAGGATTCAGCTCAATGTGTGAGCTGATACACTTCCTGTACTTAACCCAATTGGTTTTATGTGAGGTCAGTTTTGATGATTGATCCCATGTTCCTGGGTGTCGGAGTAGAGTAAAAAGGACAGGCGAGTGATCCGATGAAAGATCCGAAAGGCATTCGGCGCTTATCAGATTTTTAGGAATGTTTTTGGTAATCGCAAAGTCAATTAAATCGGAAAGTTTCTTTGGGTCTGCCGGCCAGTATGTTGGTGTGCTAAAAGAAAGATATCTTGTTCTTAGCTTTGATGATTGCATTATAGAGCTGCTTTCCTTTTGGGGTCACGAGACGAGATCCCCAGTGTGTGTGCTTGGCATTGTAGTCTTTTGCTGCTATGAAGTGGTCTCCGAGTGAGTTGAAAAACTGCATAAACTCATCTTCGGCTATGGTGAAGCGTGGGGAGCAGTATACGGCGGCTAGAGTTTATTTCTTGCCAGTATTTAGGTGTATATTTATGGATGTGGCCTGTAGGTAGTTTTTAGCAAATTTCGTATGATAATGGTGCTTAATACGGCTTCTGATTAAAATTCCAGTCCCGCCGGGTGCTTTACCATCTGGGTGATTTGTTCCATAGAATGAATATCCTCGTAGTTGGAAATTGTATCTGTTTGTAAGATGTGTTTCTGAAAGCAGCATTACGTCGATTTGATTGTCTAGTAGGAATTGCGCTAACTCGAGTTTATGCTGCAAAACGCCGTTAGCGTTCCACATAGATATTCGTAGGGAAGTCATTATTTGGATTGTTGTGAAACCAGCATTTGTATTAATAGATTTTGGTTTCGCATTAGATCTTGCATAGTTGTACGCATAAACGACATAAACTAAGGCTTTGTTGTAGACTGCATATTATAGCTTCAAAGTTACTTTTTGGCTGCTCCGGCGGTTGATGCTGCTGAGCCGTGTTCGGTTCTTGATGTTCTGATTGCCGCAGTGAGCTTTTTGAGGCTGGGGTAGCCAGTCCTGATTTTAAAGCGCTTGTGTATGTGACATTTTTGGTAGAGTTTATGGGTCCTAGGTAGGATCTGGCTGCAGTCGAGAAGAAGACTTAAGTAGCTACGTACATATGTATATACATACATATAAATAAGGCTGCAACACCTTGTCATTATGCCAACATACATCATACATAACCAGGGACTTCGTCGCAGCGCTATGTGCCCTCTGCACATACTCAAGTGCAGACGAAATATGATTTGCACTTGGATAACAGCGACAGCCCAATAGCTATGTCAGCGTTCCCACGCTTGACCGTCGCTGCGTATACATATGTATATGCGCATAACTTCTTCAGCTAGCCAGCAACATTCCTGTTTCTGTACATAATAAGCAAAAGCAAAATGATGTCAGCGCTGCTTACTGCTAAGCAGTTTATTTTTATAATTAAAAAAAAAAAAAATTTTTTTTAATTTTAAAATTTTAATATGAAATAAAATAATAATATATAAGTTCTCAGTTCAGTAAAAAAAAATTGGAATTTTCATGTAAAAACTATAAAACTTTTCAAAAAAAAAAATTTTAATTAATTTAAAGCCCATAGGCAAGAAAACGGTTTTATTTATGAATAGTAATGCAATAAGTAAATCGTCGGAAGATTTTCTAATTGAGACAATTTATAATTCTGATTCCACTGCTAATGTTATAAATAAAGTAGAATCTAGTAACGTAAATTTAGAATTAACAAACACATTACTGATAATCATTGTTGTTATTATGTGCGCGAATTGTCTTTACAAATTATATAAGCTGCACAATAAGTGCTTAAAGAAGAGGTTCATGAGCCGAGCAAATGACTTGGACAAAATTCAAATTTGAGCATTGTTTAGGTGAGGGGCCGTGGTGCCGCTCAGCTGAAGAGCGCATCCGCACTGAAGAGCGCACCCGCGCTAAAGAGCGCACCCGCGCTGAAGAGCGTATTCGCACTCGCCCCTCTATGCATTCTTCCTCTCTCGTTGGTTGTCGTCGATCGTTTCTTTTTGTACTACTTTTAAGTTATCAATCTCTTGTAAACAGCCCAATAAAGCTGACCGCGTTAAATTCACTGAATGACGCCCCCGACTTTTTAATTCAACATTTCAACTTTACTGGAATCTTTGGCGGCAGCATCGCCCCCTACAAAGAATGGTCCTTCGAGCCGGATATTCCTGAATATTTGGATATTTTCTAACAGCAGTCCAGGCATTGTTCCGCCAAAATATAAGTACGACATTTATTCCGAACATTAAATTTCGTTCACACTGCTGCAAGATTTGTTTTTTTTCTACCGTGTCAACTCCAAGTCCGAGTTTTCCGACACCACGGAAGCTTGAGACTTTTCTAAAAAAAAAAAAAAAACCCTACAAAATTTTCCATCGATCTCCGTTTTGTGTGCCTCGCCATATTCCTCGCCGTTTTTTGGCCTTTCCGTTATCCATTCGCTCGCCAACGGTCGAGGCATACGTGCATGCATACACACAAAGATACATTGTTTTTGGTGCACTTTATCCGCAAAAACAACGGCAAGTGAACAGTGAAAGTGTGTGGTGAAAAAGAAAATAAAAAAAAAGGGACATAATTAATATTGGCCAGCCGGTGAAGTGGTTCCGGTAATTTCCAAGTTCACCGAACAGTCCGCCGCCGTCGTAATATGTGTTTTTCTTCCCCAATTTTTTTACACCACATAACTAATCCGTTCCCCCAGTTACATATTATCGACGCTCCACTGTGCCAACATATGCCCTTACATATATCCGTACCTGCATGCATGTCCATATATCTCCAAATATTTTCTGCCTCCAATTTCAGGAAATATATCACCAATAAAATTTACCATATACAGTCCACTTATCGACGTTCCACTGTGCCATCATATGCCCCACATGCCCTTGCCCTACTTGCATGCGTGCCCATATATCTCCAAATATTTTTTGCCTCCAATTTCAGGAAATATATAACCAAATAAATTTAAAAAAAAATCAATTAATTATAAATTTATGTACTTATAGTTATAACTACTAAAATTAATTTAATTCGTATTTTACGTCCGAGCAAAGGGCCAGGTTTTTTTTTTAATTCACCTTTCCGGCCACTCAATAATTAAAGTCAAAAATTTAATTATCGGGAAAAATTATAATTAAATAATTTATTTTTCGATCTTCTGTCTGAATCGAGCCGCGGTTTCAATTCCACCGTTCCAGCTTCGTGATAATTAACCTCAATTAATTAAATTCTGGCTCCATAATAATTAAATCCGCCAATTAGGCAAAAATTAATTATTTATTTTTTTTGTGTTAAATCCAAGCCAAGATGAAGTGCACCTTTCCAGCTCCGCAAATTCGAAAATAGTCAGGAATTCAATATTTACGTACGGGCCATACTGGTCGAAATATACATATACATCAATTTTCTCATCAATTTTTTCCCCCGAACGAGCACGAATTTTCCGGTACTTGTCCATTTTCCGTGCCGTCATTTTCCTAACACTGCTCTACTCCGCATCAGGCAACATCCGCCTAGAATCGCAACAAACCTCGTCCCATTTGGTTTTTTTCGGCTTCCTGAAGTTTCTCCCACATTCGAATCGTGCCGCATCCGACGCTCCTTTCGACATCGGCGCCACTAATTCCCACTTGTGCCTTGTAATCGCATTTCATCCGCGATGTCACGGGTCTTATCACGTTAGTGTGACCTGGCACCGCTTCGTACGCGGCACCTATTGCGCAAGTCAGTCGACAAGCGCTGACCAGCGAATTGGTGTCTGAGAATGCCCACGAGAAACGACCAAAAGCCACGTCCGATCCCAACCATCCGTTTGAACAGATCTCAATCCGCTACTCCGCGGACGCCTCTTTAAAAGCCTAAGGCGTACAGTGCCATTCCAAGGGCAAAGAGTGATGAATCCGTCAACACAATCCCCGCTCCTTCACAGAGGCAGACGCGTTCCGTTGCAAAAATGGCTCAAAACGCGGTCGTCGTGGCGCTGAAGAAGTTCATCGCCACAAAAGATCGAGTTAGCCAATTTGAGGCCAACATAAACACTCCGGGCGCCAGAGAAACGGACGTGGGCTCCCAATACATGTGCGAAGTCCATCGGGACCAAATTCGGGCACTGTGGGAGAAGGTGGAGAAAAGCTATGAGAGCTGCTCCGATCTGCTAGCCGAATCCGATGACAATGCGGCCACCGTGACAGTGCTGGAATCGAAGTACAGCTACTGTTACTCCGTCTATTCGAGATGTATTGCCCAGCTTCGAGAGAAAATTGCTTCCCATACCACTCCGGCTTCCGTCAATGTACACACGCCCGCGTCTACAGGTTGCCGTTTACCTCCGGTGGATACCGAGGTCTTCGCGGGTGATTATCTTCGGTGGCCCACCTTCAGAGACTTGTTTACGGCCATTTACATCCAAAACTCGCGGCTCACCCCGGTAGAGAGGTTGTTCCACTTACTGTCCAAAACAAGTGGTGACGCCCACGCCATTGTTTCCAAGGCTCCGCTTACCCATGAGGGGGCAAAGCTTCACAGACCGCTTTGAAAACCGGCGGCTATTGGTCAACAGCCAGTTGAAAATCCTTTTCAACATCCAGGCTATTTCTCAAGAGTTCGGGGTCGCGCTGAAAGAGCTGCAAGCCACCATTAAGAGTTGTCTGACAGCCCTAGCAATGTCCGCCGTCAATGTTGAGGCTTGGGACTGCCTCCTGGTGTTCATGATATCGTCAAAGCTCCCCAAAGTCACACTTTTCATGTGGGAGCAATCCGTCCATAATAATGCCGAAATTCCAACATGGAAGAAATTAGACAACTTCCTGACAGAGCGCCATCGCACTCTGGAGGCAATCGACGACGTCAGGCCTAGTGGTTCCGGGCAACTTCCGCCAATGTCGGGAACACCTACTGCCCCTGCTCGGAGGCTCAATTCATACGAGACTCGAGTGGTTCCGGGCCAAAAGGGTTGCGATATCTGTTCGAGGGAGAACCACCCCATTCGGTTATGTCCGCGTTTCCTAGAAATGGACGTAAATGGGCGCGCTGACTAAATTAAGAGGAGGTAATTATGTTTAAACTGTTGCCAAAGATGCCAGGGATGCTGCGTCTGCCCGATACTGTTGGACGGACTCGTCTATTGTCCTCGTGTGGCTGCAGAAGCCAGCGTGTCAGTGGACAACGTTCGTGGCCAACCGGGTGACCAAGATCACCTAGGTCACCGACGTGCAGAAATGGGCACATGTCCGCTCCGAGCAGAACCCTGCGGATCTCGCTAGCCGGGGCGTAGCTCTCCAAGATCTTGTGGGTAACCAATTGTGGTGACACGGTCCTGACTGGCTGCAAAGGCCTCGCAGCTATTGGCCCACTCAAGGCAATGATGCTCACGTGACTGTTGAACGTTTTCCTACACTCGACAAGGCATTACGAGACCTTGCCTATTTTTATTGCTTCATACAGCGCGCGCGGAAGATTCGATCCCCGTTCAACCCCCGTTCCCCTGACAGCTAATAAGGTTCAGTCGGCTGAACGTTTTCTAGTTTTCGTCACTCAGCGCAGACACTTCGTGTCTGAGATGGGCTGCTTAAGCGAAAAGCGTCCAATATCGGCATCCAGTCTGATTCAAAATCTGAACCCCTTCGTGGATTCGCAAGGCCTTATGATAGCCTGCGGCCGGGTCACGTCCTCTGAGCTTCTCCAATATGACGAACGGCACCCTATTATCCTTCCGTACGACTCTCATCTGTCTCGACTCCTGGTTCATTTTACACATCGCATCACGCTGCACGGTGGCAATCAGCTGATGATCCGTCTGATGCGGGCCAAATTCTGGATTCCAATGGTGAGGAATTTGGTCAAGTCCGTCGTCTATTCGTTTAAGGTATGTGTCATCCACAAGAAGAACGCTTCTCGCGTCCATTCACGTACACCGGTGTGGATTATGCCGGTCCCTTCGAGATAAAAAACTATACGGGGAGGGCCTGTCTCATCACAAAGGGTGTTGGTGTTTGTGTGCTTCTCCACTAAGGCCATCCACTTAGAGCCTACGTCGGACCTTACGACAGAGAAATTTCTGGCGGCTTTCGCACGGTTCGTGTCCCGGAGAGGATGCCCCCGTCAAGTCCAGTGCGACAACGGGAAGACCTTTGTAGCTGCTCTACTATCCCGCGATTTTCTCCAGAGCCTAAAGGGGGCTGTGACCGGTGCCTATAGTCACCAGCAGCTTCTCTGGCATTTAATTCCTCCGGGAGCTCCCCACATGGGGGGCCTTTGGGAAGCAGGCGTCAAGAGCTTCAAGACGTTGTTCTACAAGTCCACCGCCACGCGGAAATACACCTTTGAGGAGCTGGTTACTCTCATGGCGAAGATCGAGGCGTGCCTGAATTCGCGGCCACTCGCGTCAATGTCCGAAGACCCTGCTGATCTGTTGGCTCTTACACCCGGGCACTTTCTTGCGGGAGGCCCACTTCTCGCCACGGTTGAACCCGAGATAAACGGGGGATACCACTTCCATCATTAATCGCTGGCAACACTTGAAGGCTCTTCAGCTGCAATTTCGGCTGCGATGGAAGGAAGAGTACCTCAAGGAGCTCCATAAGAGGAATAAGTGGCAAGCCCCTATGAGGGATCTCCGCTTTGGGGATATGGTAGTCATCAAGGAGGACGCGGTGTATCCAGGATCCGATGGCCATGTCCGGCTTGGGACTGCCTCCTGGTGTTCATGATATCGTCAAAGCTCCCCAAAGTCACACTTTTCATGTGGGAGCAATCCGTCCATAATAATGCCGAAATTCCAACATGGAAGAAATTAGACAACTTCCTGACAGAGCGCCATCGCACTCTGGAGGCAATCGACGACGTCAGGCCTAGTGGTTCCGGGCAACTTCCGCCAATGTCGGGAACACCTACTGCCCCTGCTCGGAGGCTCAATTCATACGAGACTCGAGTGGTTCCGGGCCAAAAGGGTTGCGATATCTGTTCGAGGGAGAACCACCCCATTCGGTTATGTCCGCGTTTCCTAGAAATGGACGTAAATGGGCGCGCTGACTAAATTAAGAGGAGGTAATTATGTTTAAACTGTTGCCAAAGATGCCAGGGATGCTGCGTCTGCCCGATACTGTTGGACGGACTCGTCTATTGTCCTCGTGTGGCTGCAGAAGCCAGCGTGTCAGTGGACAACGTTCGTGGCCAACCGGGTGACCAAGATCACCTAGGTCACCGACGTGCAGAAATGGGCACATGTCCGCTCCGAGCAGAACCCTGCGGATCTCGCTAGCCGGGGCGTAGCTCTCCAAGATCTTGTGGGTAACCAATTGTGGTGACACGGTCCTGACTGGCTGCAAAGGCCTCGCAGCTATTGGCCCACTCAAGGCAATGATGCTCACGTGACTGTTGAACGTTTTCCTACACTCGACAAGGCATTACGAGACCTTGCCTATTTTTATTGCTTCATACAGCGCGCGCGGAAGATTCGATCCCCGTTCAACCCCCGTTCCCCTGACAGCTAATAAGGTTCAGTCGGCTGAACGTTTTCTAGTTTTCGTCACTCAGCGCAGACACTTCGTGTCTGAGATGGGCTGCTTAAGCGAAAAGCGTCCAATATCGGCATCCAGTCTGATTCAAAATCTGAACCCCTTCGTGGATTCGCAAGGCCTTATGATAGCCTGCGGCCGGGTCACGTCCTCTGAGCTTCTCCAATATGACGAACGGCACCCTATTATCCTTCCGTACGACTCTCATCTGTCTCGACTCCTGGTTCATTTTACACATCGCATCGCGCTGCACGGTGGCAATCAGCTGATGATCCGTCTGATGCGGGCCAAATTCTGGATTCCAATGGTGAGGAATTTGGTCAAGTCCGTCGTCTATTCGTTTAAGGTATGTGTCATCCACAAGAAGAACGCTTCTCGCGTCCATTCACGTACACCGGTGTGGATTATGCCGGTCCCTTCGAGATAAAAAACTATACGGGGAGGGCCTGTCTCATCACAAAGGGTTATGTGTTGGTGTTTGTGTGCTTCTCCACTAAGGCCATCCACTTAGAGCCTACGTCGGACCTTACGACAGAGAAATTTCTGGCGGCTTTCGCACGGTTCGTGTCCCGGAGAGGATGCCCCCGTCAAGTCCAGTGCGACAACGGGAAGACCTTTGTAGCTGCTCTACTATCCCGCGATTTTCTCCAGAGCCTAAAGGGGGCTGTGACCGGTGCCTATAGTCACCAGCAGCTTCTCTGGCATTTAATTCCTCCGGGAGCTCCCCACATGGGGGGCCTATGGGAAGCAGGCGTCAAGAGCTTCAAGACGTTTTTCTATAAGTCCACCGCCACGCGGAAATACACCTTTGAGGAGCTGGCTACTCTCCTGGCGAAGATCGAGGCGTGCCTGAATTCGCGGCCACTCGCGCCAATGTCCGAAGACCCTGCTGATCTGTTGCCTCTTACACCCGGGCACTTTCTTGTGGGAGGCCCACATCTTGCCACGGTTGAAACCGAGATAAATGGGGATAACACTTCCACCACTAATTGCTGGCAAAACAGGAAGGCTGTTTAGCAGCAATTTCGGTTGCGATGGAAGGAAGAGTACCTTCGGGATCTCCGCATTGGGGATATGGTAGTCATCAAGGAGGACAACCTTCCGTCCAACGAGTGGTGATTAGGCAGGGTTGACGCGGTGTATCCAGGATCCGATGGCCATGTCCGCGTGATCGACATCCGCACCGCGAGTGTGCTCGTCAAGCGGCCCGTTGCTAAGGTCGTGCTTTTTCCATTGGAAGCGTCCGCCTGCTCACAATAATTATTCATTTTTTCCGTTTCAATGTTCCTGTCCATTCTGCTGTCTCGAAGCTCTGCCCGTAGTTCCAAACCATAATTCACACCGATTCTGATAAGATTATTTGTTCCTTCATCATATTTCCGCCAGTCATAGTCAGCACGATTTCGCCACGCCCACGCAGCGCCCAGTCACTGAAGAGCAGATGTACTCGAGGTATACAATCCTACCGATGCCGAGTCTGTAATGGGATTCATCACTTGAAGAAGTGTCGGCGCTTCCTACGACTTAATGCCGAGAAGCGGCTCCGAGCGGTTCTCGTGAACCGGTATTGCTCGAGCTGCCTGGCCCACGAGCACTCCGACGGATCCTGTCGGCGTGGGGACGGCTGTAAGACGTGTGGTCAGGATCACCACACGCTGCTGCACCTCGTGGAGAAGCCGAGGGCTCGGCGCAAGGCACGTCAAGAGGAGCACCGGTCACGGAGCGTGGGAGACAGTACACGGAGTGTCTCGGCTGGCGCTCGGCCGTCGTCCGCCAACTCCCGACGCAGTTCGGGTGCTTCTCGGCCTTCGTCCGCCACTTTCCGGCACTCACAAGCCGATCCACGGCCACCGACTTCCCGGCGCTCGTCGACAACTCCTCGGCATTCTTCCGCCACTGGCCGGGTGTCGTCAGGTGCTCCACGGCTTTCGTCCGCCGCTCATCGGTTGCCGTCCACCGCTCATCACCCCGCGTCATCCGCACGTAGTCAATGTTCCGCCACTCGACGAGGGCCCCCGCAGAACGCGGTCACTGCGCCCACCCTCTCGTTGGGCGCCTCCCACCTGTTCCACCTGGGCGCCTGTTCCTGCTGCAGCGGAACAACGTCAACGTGCTGCCGACTGCACTAGTGCGGATAGACACCGGGACCCGGAGCTTTGACACGGGGGCCCTCATTGACCCATGCACGCCCTCGAGCTGCATCGACGCCTCGCTCGCTGCGTGTTTCCGGCTGCCCACTATCAGCGTGGGGGACGAACAGGTGTGTTCCGCCACCGTGGGGTCAAAGACCGATGAAAGCGTTCGGCTGGAGGTCATCTTTAAGATTGAGAGTCACGTGCGAGTTCGTACGCCGTCCCGGGGGCTAATCGATGCGGTGCATGCCCACTTCCGAGGCGTGACACTGGCGGACGAGCGATTCCATCTGCCAGCGACAATCTTCGTCGTCCTGGGCGCAGATATGTACCCGCGGATCATGCAACCGGGCTTCCTGAAGATCCAGGACGGACTGCCAGTAGCCCAAAGCACAGTGTTTGGATGGGTCGTGTCCGGAGCCTGCCACCAGCCATAAAATCGAAGGAGCTATTGCAACCCGAGCGATTGCAAGGGGGGCGGAATGTTTAGGTGAGCGGCCGTGGTGCCGCTCAGCTGAAGAGCGCATCCGCACTGAAGAGCGCACCCGCGCTGAAGAGCGAATCCGCACTCGCCCCTCTATGCATTCTCCCTTTCTCGTTGGTTGTCGTCGATCGTTTCTTTTTGTACTACTTTTAAGTTATCAAACTCTTGTAAACAGCCCAATAAAGCTGACCGCGTTAAATTCACTGAAAGACGCCCCGACTTTTTAATTCAACATTTCAACTTTACTGGAATCTTTGGCGGTAGCATCGCCCCCCTACAAACACGCATAAACAACAATGACTAATCAAAATTGAAAAAAAATAAAATAAAATATTATTAAATAAGAATATAAAAAAAATAAAGAAAATCTAAAATAATATATCGACGCATTTCCGCAAAAGTATCGTAAGTCGCTTTTTTTCGAAATTGAGATTTTAATGCAAAATTGTTAGGCACCTAATGTCTCACTACCCTGTGAAATATTATAACTGAAAACCTTATAGTTCCGATAAAAATTAAGTTTCAATTTTATCGTGTGTTACAGTGCTTTTCAATGTGCGCGCGAAATTATCGTATGTCCATAAACATATTTTGCATGGTAATACTTCGAACGCACAAAAATAAAGAAATACAATAACAAATGTTTCTAATCGCTTAAACATCTTATGTTTTTGCTTATTGTTGGTAAGAGATTAAATAAAAAAAAGCTTCTCCTGTAAAATTGAATTTTTCAACATACGATACTTTCGCGGAAATGCGTCGATATATGCATATTCAAGTATGAATAAACAAAGAGCAAAGAGCCTTAAGTAAAACATATGAAAGGGACCCATACTTCAGGGTCAAAGAGTTCAAAGAGTTCATACTTCAAAGAGTTCGGAAATTAGTGTCTACAACTCCTGTTAGTGTATACGAGTTAGAAAACACGTAGAAATATTAGTAAAATGTTTGAATGAAGCGCGAATGCTAATATATGAACACAGAGATAAGCTTAATCAAGATCATTGGTCTCAAGTATCAAAGTTTTTGGTCAGACTAATATCCAATTTAGCAACTATTAAAGAAAAGTTCAAGCTAAATATATCAATACCCAATATACTTAATATGTCAGTAGTAATTGAAACTGATGAAGAACCAGAATCAAAAGAAATTATTAATATTGACCAAGATGATTTGGAAGAGGAAGAAATAAATAATCTCACTATTCCAGCTAAATTAATGTCTGATTTTGACAATTCTTTGGATTCAGACGCTAGCTCGAGCATAGTTGAAGAAAAATTTATTACAATGTCACAGTCAAATATTAATTCCATCAACACTGCATCAAAGCTTATACCAGTATTTGATGGTAAAGCAGAAAACAACTTAACAAGTTTTCTCGATGCATGAGAAATTATAGAATCAATAAAAAGCGAACACGATCAATTATCTATTTCAATAATAAAAACAAAGCTAAAAGGTGTCGCCAGAAACCTAGACGGAAATGAAACAACTATATCAGAAGTAATTTCCAGACTGAAAAGCAATGTCAAAGGCGAAACTGTAGAAGTATGATCAGCTAAACTGTATAACCAATACCAATATACATTAGAGGTTGAGCAGATGACAAAAGCTCTTGAAAGTGCGTACATAGCGGACAGCTTAACCCTAGAGTTAGCCAGAAGTTATTCTACACAGTCTGCAGTTAAAGGAATGACAAAGAATTGCGCAATTGAAGCACGTGGAAATTTTGAAAACTCTCGTGGTCATAATAATAATTACAATAACAACAACAGTTCCAATTATAACAATAATGGACGAGGCCAATATAGAGGAAACTCAAGAGGCCATGGCAACTCGAATCGAGGCCACAATAGCTGTAACACAAATAATAATGTGAGAAAAGCCCAGAAAGATCAGGGAAACTCTCAGCAACCCTCAGATATTCAGCATTAGAAAACTTACCTTATACCTGATACCTTCAATCTTAGTTTAAGGTCAAGGTAATATAGGTCAAGACATAATACAGTCCAAAGGACTGATTTCAACAGAGATACAGACAGTAGATTTGCACTTCACAATAACTTGTGATGGAATAATAGACATTGACTTCATTAGGAAATTCAATTGCCAGTTAGATTTCAAACCAAATGAAGATTGGCTCATAATGAGACCAAATAATCTAAAATTCCCAATTTATGTTCCAATAACTTACAGTTCTAATAATAATTCCATTGTTCTACCAGCAAGATCCCAGGTAGTTAGAAAAATGAGGATGAGGATAGTGTGTTAATTTCAAACCAGGAAATTAAAGAAGGCATTTATGTTGCAAACACAGTGGCAACAAACCAAAAATGCATTTTTCCGATTACTGAATATGACCAATGCCGATCAAGTAGTAGATATTAGAAATTTGTCATATGAACCACTTTCGAATGACGACATAGTTCAAAACAATTCAGAAAATAGAGAAAAAACTGACTTATCTCAATTAGCTAAAAATTTCCCACCACAATTCAAAAACGAATTCGAATTGACTAAGTGACGTATTCGGACTCGAAAGCGAACCGATCACTACCAAAAACTTCTACAAACAGAAGTTTAGATTGAAGGATGATGAACCAGTCTACATCAAAAATTATAAAAACCCTCAAAGTCAAATAAATGAGATACAAGTACAAGTACAAAAATAAATCGACAATTAAATAGTCGAACCGTCGGTATCCCCTTATAATAGCCCAATTTTGTTAGTACCGAAGAAATCCCTTCCAGGGTCTGACAAGAAAAAAAGGCGATGGTAATTGACTACCTTCAAATTAATAAAAAACTGTTGTCGGACAAATTCCCGCTCCCTAGAATTGATGACATTTTGAATCAACTAGGAAGAGCAAAATACTTTTCTTACCTTGAATTAATGTCAGGACTTCATCAAATTGAACTAGAAAAAAGTTCAAGAGATGTAACGTCTTTCTCAACAAGCAATGGCTCGTATCGCCATAAAAACATTCCAGAAAATGATGACTATAGCATTTTCCGGATTAGAACCTTCTCAAGCTTTCCTTTATATGAATGATTTAATAGTCATTGGTTGTTCGGAATTACATATGCTTAAAAACTTAACTGATGTTTTTGAGAAATGTAGGATATACAATCTTAAATAACATCCTAAAAATGTTAATTTTTCATGCATGAAGTCACATTTTTGGGACACAAATGCACGGATAAAGGAATCTTGCCTGACTACAAAAAATACGACGTCATTAAAAATTACCCAGTCCCACATGAAGCGGCCAGTGCTAGACAATTCATTGCATCTGCAACATTTTATCAAAAATTTTGCCGACTATGCTCGTCACATAAAAGATTATGTAGAAACAAGAAAGAAAAGCTAACTTCGGGTGGAGCCGAAGTTGATATACCCTTGCAGTTAAAGCCGGTTATATATCGCAAACATCGGATAAAGTTTGCCGATTCTTATAAGAATATCGTAATATAACCAATTTATTACAATAAAAAATCTAAAATAAAGTACCAAGCTTCCATCTTAAAAAATACCAAAGTTGGTATTTTTACCAAATACCATTTCCGATCGTTCAGTTATATGGCAGCTACATAGTCGGCCGATCGTTATGAAATTTAGTAGGTTCGATCAACTGACCAAAAATAGAATATGTACGAAGTTCCAACTTCCAACAACTATCTTCAAGAACACATAAGTTGGGTAATTTCCGATTGTTCAGTTATATAGCAGCTATAGGATATAGTCGGCCGATTCTTATGAAATTTAGCATGTTTTATTATTTAGCCAAAAATAGCATTCGTACTAAATCCAAACTCTCTAGCTTTAAAAACACCGAAGTTATAGCATTTCTGATCAATCAGTTATATGGCAGCTATAGGATATAGCGACCGATGAAATTTGGCAATTTTTGCCAAAATTTGGCAATTATTTTGCCAAAAATAACACTCATGCTAAATCCGAACTTTCTAACTCTAAAAACACCGAAGCATTTCCGATCAATCAGTTATATGGCAGCTATAGGATATAGTAGGCCGATCCCGGCCGTTCCGACTTATATACTGCGTGCAAAGGAAATAAGAGTGTGTGCAAAGTTTTAAGACGATAGCTTTTAAACTGAGAGACTAGTTCGCGTAGAAACAGACAGACAGACGGACAGACGGACATGCTCATATCAACTCAGGAGGTGATCCTGATCAAGAATATATATACTTTATAGGGTCGGAGATGTCTCCTTCACTGCGTTGCACACTTTTGGACAAAATTATAATACCCTCTGCAAGGGTATAAAAATTTAAAATTCGAATGGACAGCTGATTGTCAGCATGCCTTCGAGCATCTCAAAACGGCGCATAATAACGGAAAGAAACAAGCATGTAGAACAGTTTTAACTCAAAACAAAAATGGACTCCAACTTCCAGTTGCTTATGCATCAAGATCGTTTACTAAGGGTGAAAGTTATAAAAGTACAACAGAACAAGAATTGGCAGCAATTCATTGGGTCATAACTTATTTCAGACCATACACCATAAATGTATGGTCTGAAATAAGTTATACTTCAGTGTCAAAACAGATCACAGACCATTTACATACTTGTTCTCAATGGTAAATCCAAGCTCAAAGCTAACGCGTATGAGACTTGAATTAGAGGAGTATAATTTTACAGCCGAATAGCCGAAGAATAACCTTTCAACAGCTGAAACAAATAAATGGATCTGTAAAGAAAGTCACTACAAGATATCAAAGTAGACAAAATTCCTGCACAGGAAAAGAAAAAATCTATAGAAAAAGCTTCAAAGCCCAACGTATATAAAGTCATAAGCAATGACGAAGTACGTAAAGTAGTGACCTTGCATGTAACAAATATGATATGTTTCTTTAAACATGGTAAGAAAATTACTGCAAGATATGATGTTAGCGATTTATATACCAATGAAACTCTTGACTTAGGACAATTTTTCCAAAGGCTTGAAACGCAAGCCGGTATAAATGAAATCAGCCAACTCAAAGTGGCACCGTGGGAAAATATCTTTGAACACATTTCAATTGATAATTTTAAAAGTATGGACAATAAAATATTCATTTCATTGAGAATAGCCCTACTCTACCCGGTAACCCAAATAAAAATAATAAAAAAAAAGAAGCTCTATTGTCTACATTCCATGATGATCCAATACAAGGAGGTCACGCAGGCATCTCAAAAACCTTGGGCAAGGTCAAAAGACATTATTATTGGAAAGGTATGACTCAAGATATTACTGAATAAATACAAAAATGCCCAAAGTGCCAAAAATCAAAAGTGACAAGAAAAATAAAAACTCCTATAACAATAAGTGATACGCCAATACATGCTTTTGACAGGGTTATAGTAGACACCAGTTGACACCCAGGTCTGAAAATGGAAATGAATACGCAGTAACATTAATTTGTGATCTGACTAAATATTTAGTCGCGATTTAAATTCCAAACAAAAATGCTAACACAATAGCAAAGGCAATTTTTGAGAATTTTATTTTAAAATACGGTTCACTGCAATGGACCTTCATTGCAATGAAGACGTTCATTAGGACATGGGAACAGAATACAAAAATTTTATAATAAATGATTTGTGAAAGCATTTACAAATAAATTACATAACGTCAACTGCATACCACCACCAGACAGTTGGAACAGTCGAAGGAATTCACAGAATTTTTAATGATATATCGGTTCATATATATATATCGTTCATATATATCGGTTAATAAAACTGATTGATTTATTGTTTGAACACAACCCCAGCTATGGCACATGACTGTTGTCCATATGTTTTCGGTAAAACAAATAGTTTACTTAATCATTTTAATAGCAAAGATAATGAAGAACCTTTACATAACTATAGATTAGAAATAGCATACAAAAGAGTTAGAATTATGTTAGAAGAAAATAAGAGAAATAATAAAGAATTATATGATAAAAAAGTAAAAAACGTAGTTATATCGGTAGGAGATAAAGTCCTACTTAAGAATGAAACAGGACATAAGTTAGATCCAATTTATTTAGGACCCTATTCAGTAGAGAAATTAGAAGATAACGATAATATAATAATAAGGGATATTAGAAAGCAAAAACAAAAAGTACATAATAAAACTCTAATATAAACAAAATAATACAAACAATATAAGGAAAAATGGAATTTAAGAAAATAAAATTCAAAATAAAAATATAAAAAAATTCTTCTCTTTAATAAAATAAAAAAAAAGAAACAACGTTTATAATAAAATACTAACAGTATAAAATACTATATTTTTAAATACATATAGTGTTAAACATATACATTTAGACATACATATTAGCAAAATAATATTAACAAAACATTAATTAAACACAAAAAAAGAGAAAACACAAACAAATTTTTAGCATTAATATTTAAAATAACTACATAAATTACGTTATTTTTTAAAAGGAAGGAGATGTAGCATGCGTACATATGTATGTACATACATAAAAATAAGGCTGCAACACTTTGTCATTATGCCAACATACATCACACATAACCAGAGACTTCGTCGCAGCGCTAAGTGCCCTCTGCGCATACTCAAATGTAATTACCCTCTGGTGGATGCGACTTTTCAGCTCCTTATAAACTGGGCAACCTCTATAGTTAGCAGTGAGATTTCCAGCGCAGTTGCCGCACTTTTTATAATTGTGGTCATCTTTGCTTGCTGGGCAGTGTGCGGAGTCATGAAGCTCACACCATGAGTCATGAACTACACACACCAGGCCCAGTTTACAGTAAGACCTTGTACGGTCATATTCTTGGCAGTTCGCACATTGTACCGGGCCATTGCGTTTGTGCGGTTTCTCAACTGTAATTGTGCGGTGCAGCAGGAACTGAAGATTGTATATAGGGTGCACTTCGTATTTCTTTAGAGGCCTAATATCTGGTTCGAGCTCAACCTTAAAGAGTGGCTGCGGCTTTCTATCCCTGTTACGGATATTGAAGACTGTCTTAGCGCTAAATCCCTTCTCTTGTGGCGCCTTTGTTATCTCTGCAGGCGATACTTTGGATTGTATGCCCTTAGGTACGACTTGCAGGCCCTTGCTGCTTTTTAGCTGATACGTGTAAAATTTATTTTTTTTGTCGGTGAGGTGTCACATAAGTTTGTGAGTCGACTACTGGCGACCGTTTAAGTTTTTTTTTCGATAAGGTATTTCGGTGAGGTATTTCGATAATACTCTGTAATTATCTTCAGACTTCGTTTGAACTTTTGTTTCCTGGATGTTGCCCTTTACGAGTCGTATTATGTGGCAGTTGTCCTTGCCAATGAGCTCTATAATTTTGTTGACAAGAACGTTGGAACTTTTTTCTCGCATGTATATTGGCGGGGGCTTAGGCTTCCTTTTTTCGACTTCTGTAGATTCGGCGTCATCCTCATAGTCTGCCAAGATTTTAAAACGGTTTGAGTTCGTGGGCGTTTCTATTGCAGCTATGTTAGCATTGCCACGGGTTATTTTGCGTTGAAAGTTTAGGGGGCTCAGCTTCCTTTTGATTTGGATGTAGCGATCCATACCAGTCTGCACAGCCGGCTTAATATTTTCTTTGTTTTTGTTCTCTTTTTCGGACTGCTCAGCGCCAGAAGTATTAATGTTTGCGCTGCTAGCTGATGACGTCGTTAAACGCGCTGTCGTTACAGTTGCGGTTGTTTTTGTTGTTACGGTTGACGTTATTAAAGAAGTTGCAGTGCTAGTTACTGCGCTCTTTGGCTGCAGAGACAGCTGTTGGAAGCAGCTGTTAAAAGCGCCAAGCACCATTTTTAACGAGCTGTTGGATCTGCAGTTCTTGGATTCGAGGAGTGCATACGCTGCTGTGCCATATTGGGGCTGTCATAAATTCACGACCTTTATTGTCTCTTTCAAAGAACCCTACAGACCTTGATGTTCTAACTCCGGCTCATTTTTAACTGGTGGCCCTCAGTCAGCTTTATCGAGCCAGATGTCACAAAGCTGAACTTCAACCGGTTGGACAGCTGACAGCGCGTGTCTTCTCTGAAGCAGTCTTTCTGGTCCCGATGGAAGGAGAAGTACCGAAACCTTCTTCAGCAGCGCTCCAAATGGCGTGCTTCCGGTCCTGCCTTGGCCCTGAACGATGTGGTTCTAGTAAAGGACGAGAACCTACCTCCGATGAAATGGCCACCTGCGAGAATAATAGAGTTAATCCCTGGTCGAGATGGAATCTTTCGAGTTCCGGTGATTAAAACCTCATCTGGAGTTACCAAGCGAGCTGAGTCTAAGCTGTGCCTGTTGCCCCCGAAGGATGAAGTAGGAGTAGAAGCCCCAAAATTGGGGGAGAATGTCGGGTCAAGCAGCAAGCAACTAGCTTAAATAATTAATTATTAACTTAAGTATTGCTGGTCGCAAGGCGACTAACTTTCGGCCGCTCGTCTTTAACTAGCTCAGCCTATTATGGAAGGCTGGCGTCACTCTTGTCCTATGTCTTATTGCGCTCGCACCCACGGCCAAATAAAGATTTATAACGTTTAATTTAATACAAGTTGCTTTTTATTTTACTGTCATTGAAAATTATCAATGACCAAACAAACATTGTTTCAGCACTGTGCCCATAGACGATTGTTTTTTTATGATGCACACTGCTCTGCCTCCATCTAATAATGTTGCTGCAATGCCAGAAGATGAAATGGCCAATGCGATGCCATTTTTTGATCGTATCTCGGCAAGAAGTAGCGAAATAAGGAATGTTTTGCCAATTCCACCTTGTGAATAAAAAAAAATCATCCTTGTCCTGCCGCATCGGCGAGCGATATGCGTAATAATTAATTGAGCTAACTTTCTTTGTAGTTTCTTCACCTGAAATTAATTATTTTAAATCAGTGTCTTTCTCAAATAAACGAAATAAATTATAATACGGATACTCACCAAAGAATTTATCATTTTAATATTAAAGTTATATCCATCTTCTCCTTGCCGAAACATCAGCGGGTATTGCAATGCTTCATATGATCGATGAGTTTCAGATATTTGTTGCAGTTGTTCAGTATCGCGACCTGTAAGGTCGCGAAAATATCGCGCTTTTCCAATTGTTCACCAACAACCAGGACAGCAACTTCGTGTCATGTTGGAGCATTAAATCCAGATCATGTTCATGTTCATGTATTCCAGATGGTCGTTTATCTGCTTTGATGCGCTCTAAAACACTCTTAAACAACTTAACCAACGCATGGTGTTCATGAAGGAGATTTTGCAAGTCTTGAAGAATTGCTCGCTTTATTCCTGCATTGATCACTAGGCGACGATCAAGTTGTTCCATGTTGCCATGAAATATATTTGTAATGATGATCCAATTAATGATCCAATTCGATGGTAAATCTGTCCTTGTATCTGCAAAATAAAAGCCAGACAGGTTATAATTTTTTTTCGGTGGGACAGTAGAGTTCAGAATTAGCAAATATTTTCGAGTGGGATGAATACCTTAAATGTCGGATTATATCCTCGTTCTTCTATATTTGTTTCAAACGTCATTTGGAAACAAACATCGTGTTTTTGAGTGTTTGCAAGAAAGTAGCGTGATTCTTGTGTTTCGCCACAAAGCAATGAATACAATGGCTCATGTGGCTAAGTCAACTACGGCAATTTCAGTTTACCATTAAGGCAGCATAATCTAGCCGTTTCTCCGGAAAACTATAATAAAACGCTGCTCGATTCAAATCAGCACTTGATAATGTTGATCTTGTTCTGGGTATCAAATTATATATTTGTTGATCTCCGTTGTTCGCTTCTCGTGTGGCACGAAGTCGAGCATTTAGTATTTATTATATAGTACCTCCACTAATATATTCTATTTTACTTTTTGTTAAATAGTTAAGTATACCTATTAGACCTTTACTCTTGTTAATAGTTAAATAGGTAAATTAGTTTAAAATGTGCTAATATTTAGCGCCCCAAAAAGCTTTTCAGAGCCCCGATTTTCGCACGCCTTCAATTTCAGTAAAAAAATTAAAATTTTTAAATTAGGATTAATAACACCGTGCGACAAAAAAAGAAAAATTGGAGGAACTTTTGAAGAGACCTAGTAGGAATTGTTTATTAGGTCAAATATAGTACAAAACCATGTTTGAAATTTTTCAAACACCCTCAAAATCTTGATTTATTTCGAAAAAACGGTTTTTTGAAAGTGATTTGCTCTTAAAAATTTCTGAACGCGTAATTTTAAGCCGATTTTCAATTTTTTTACGTTTTTCAATAGTCAAATGTTGGAGCTTTTAAAAAAAAAATACATCTTTAATTTATTTAAACAGAAAAGATACAAATTTTACAAAAGAAACTGACATTTTTGAATTTTTGTCATTTTTTTCAAACTTTGACGCCATTTTTTCGGTACAACTTCCAATAAATGGTATCATTCTAAACACATATCAATATTGTCTCATTAATCCTGAATAAAACAAGACCAATTTCGTTATGAAATTATGAAAATTGTTGAAGTTTTAACGCTTTTCCCAAAACAAGTCTGTGCAATTTTACTAGCGCTTGGGAGTAAAAGTGTGTAAAAGAAAGGAATAAGGAAAGGAATAATAATCAATTCACCGTGCAGACGTGTACTTATTGTGCTCCGGGGAAAAAAAAAAAAAAGTATTCAATAATATCAAAAAAGTGCAGTGACTGGTTTCGTAAATCAACAACAACGCGAAAAGACGCTTTCAGCGATGAAATCGCTAATGTTTATATTGATTAATTAATTAATTAATATAAAACATAATGTTTGTAGGGGGGCGATGCTGCCGCCAAAGATTCCAGTAAAGATGAAATGTTGAATTAAAAAGTCGGGGACGTCTTGAATTTTCAGTGAATTTAACGCGGTCAGCTTTATTCGGCTGCTTACAAGAGATTACTGAACTTAACTTAGAAAGCCTAAACGCTAAACGTAAATATAAACCAGAGCGGACGATCGATGACGGCCGACGAGAGAGGAAGAATGCATAGAGGGGCGAGCGCGGATGCGCTCTTCAGCACGGATGAGATTTTAAGCGCGAGTGCGCTTTTCAGCGCCGGTGCGCTCTTAAGTTCAGCTGAGCGGCACAACGGCCCCTCACCTAAACATTCTCCCCCCCTTGCAATCGCTCGGGTTGCAACAGATCCCTCGTCGCTAGCTATGCGTCACTGCAGCTAGAGGGCGTACACGGGTCGATGAAGGCCTTCGTGTCGAAGATCCGGGTCCCGGTGTTGACGCTGTTCCGGTTCAGCAGCGACGATAGGGTGGGCGCAGCGACCGCGTCCTGCGAGGGCCCTCGAGGAGAGGCGGAAAATTGCCTAGGCGCGGATGACGCGGGCGGACGAGCGGTGGAAGGCACCCGATGGGTGGCGGACGAATGCAGTGGAGCACTTGACGGCTGCCGGCCAGTGGCAGAAGAATGCCGAGGAGTTCTCGAAGAGTGCCGGGAAGTCGGCGGCCGTGGATCGGTTCGAGAATGCCGGAAAATGGCGGACGCAGGGCGAGAAGCACCCGAACCGCGCCGGGAGTTGGCGGATGACGGCCGACGAGAGAGCGAGACACCCCGTGTATTGTCTCCCGCGGGCGGTGACCGGCGCACCTTGGTCACGGGGTGCAGCAGCGTGTGGTGATCCTGACCACACGTCTTACAGCCGTCTCCACGCCGACAGGATCCGTCGGAGTGCTCGTGGGCCAGGCAGCTCGAGCAATAGCGGTTCGCGAGAACCGCTCGGAGCCGCTCCTCGGCACTAGGGCGTAGGAAACGCCGACACTTCTTCAATGGATGGATCCCATTGCAGACTCGGCATCGCTAGGATTGTCTACCTCGAGTACATCTGCTCTCCAGTGACTGGGCGTTGCGTGGATCAGACGGATCATCAGCTGATTGCCACCGTGCAGCGTGATGCGATGCGTAAATTAAAGAAGGACTCGAGACAGAATTGTGCTCGCAACCTGAATCCGATTCCGAACTGATCCGTGTGGGCACCTCTCCCTGATCCAGTGAGTCACCGAGGCTGCGGGCAACTCGTGCGGAAAAAGCAGACACGCTGCAAGGGTTGACTGGAGATAATGGGCCGATCAGCACCCATCCGAAAATGGTCTCCTGACCGAGAAGCGACACGCAGATGTTAGCCTTGGAATTACCGAGGAGAATGGACGGAAGAATGTCAGCTCCTATTAACACATCGACTTGGGAGCTCTCAAAGAAGTTGGGGTCCGCCAGGGGAATGTCGGGCAGCCCCTTGAGACGATCCTGCGGAATCGGGTAGGATGGCAGATTTCCTGCTAACTGCGGAAGAACGTAGGCCGCAGTCTCTAATTGTAGCCCGGGTCTAGACGGCGACCGAATGGAGAAATGGCACAATTTCGTAGACTGCGCGGAAATGGTCTGATTAAGGCCGGAAACTTGGGCTTGAATCGTCTTGAAAGGAGGCTTGACGGGGTTGAACAGTCGTTCCGTTATGAAGGTCGCTTCGGACCCTGAGTCTATTAGTGCTCGTGCCTGGACGGTGCACCCCAAATGGCACACGTTGATAAGGGCCGAGCCCAGTAGGACTGCTCCTGACCCGGAAGCGAAATACACCTGCACATTCGACTGATCCTCTGAGCCGTTTGCTGGCGTAGGCGGACTTGTTGCGGTAGGTGGCGTAGGCGGACTTGGAGCGGTGGCGAACGGATTGCCGCGGTGCAGGAGGGTGTGGTGTCGGCTGTGGCATGTGATGCAGGTATGGGCGCACGTGCAGTCTCACTGCTGGTGCCCTCGGGAAAAACAGTTTAAACATAACTGCTTCCTCCTTATGTAGTCAGAGCGCCCATTTACGTCCATTTCCAGGAACCGCGGACATAAGCGAATGGGGTGGTTCTCCCTCGAACAGAGATCGCAACGCGACAGAGAGTCTCGTATGAATTTAGCCTTCGAACTGGGGCAGTAGGAGTTCCAGACCTTGGCGGAAGTTGCCCGAAGCCACTAGGCCTGACGTCGTCGATTGCTTCCAGAGTGCGATGGCGCTCTGTCAGGAAGTTGTCTAATTCCTTCCATGTTGGAATTATAGAATTCCAACATAGAACATAGAATTCTTCCCACATAGAAAGTGTGACTTTGGGGAGCTTTGACGAAATTATAAACACCAGAAGGCAGTCCCAAGCCTCAACATTGATAGCGGACATTGCTAGGGCTGTCAGACAACTCTGAATGGTGGCTTGCAGCTCCTTCAGCGCGACCCCGGACTCTTGAGAAATAGCCTGGATGTTAAAAAGGATTTTCAACTAGCTGTTGACCAATAGCCGCCGGTTCTCAAAGCGGTCTGAAAGGCTTTGCCACGCGGCGTCAAACCCCTCATGGTTAAGCGGAGCCTTAGAAACAATGGCGTGGGCGTCACCACTTGTTTTGGACAGTAAGTGGAACAACTTTTCTACCGGGGTGAGTCGCGAGTTTTGGATGTAAATGACCGTAAACAAGTCTTTGAAGGTGGGCCACCGAAGATAGTCACCCGCGAAGACCTCGGTATCCACCGGAGGTAAACGGCAACCTGTAGACGCGGGCGTGTGTACATTGACGGAAGCCGGAGTGGTATGGGAAGCAATTTTCTCTCCAAGCTGGGCAATACATCTCGAATAGACGGAGTAACAGTAGCTGTACTTCGATTCCAGCACTGTCACGGTGGCCGCATTGTCATTGGATTCGGCTAGCAGATCGGAGCAGCTCTCATAGCTTTTCTCCACCTTCTCCCACAGTGCCCGAATTTGGTCCTGATGCTTTACCATTAAGGCAGCATAATCTAGCCGTTTCTCCGGAAAACTATAATAAAACGCTGCTCGATTCAAATCAGCACTTGATAATGTTGATCTTGTTCTGGGTATCAAATTATATATTTGTTGATCTCCGTTGTTCGCTTCTCGTGTGGCACGAAGTCGAGCATTTAGTATTTATTATATAGTACCTCCACTAATATATTCTATTTTACGTTTTGTTAAATAGTTAAGTATACCTATTAGACCTTTACTCTTGTTAATAGTTAAATAGGTAAATTAGTTTAAAATGTGCTAATATTTAGCGCCCCAAAAAGCTTTTCAGAGCCCCGATTTTCGCACGCCTTCAATTTCAGTAAAAAAATTAAAATTTTTAAATTAGGATTAATAACACCGTGCGACAAAAAAAGAAAAATTGGAGGAACTTTTGAAGAGACCTAGTAGGAATTGTTTATTAGGTCAAATATAGTACAAAACCATGTTTGAAATTTTTCAAACACCCTCAAAATCTTGATTTATTTCGAAAAAACGGTTTTTTGAAAGTGATTTGCTCTTAAAAATTTCTGAACGCGTAATTTTAAGCCGATTTTCAATTTTTTTACGTTTTTCAATAGTCAAATGTTGGAGCTTTTAAAAAAAAAATACATCTTTAATTTATTTAAACAGAAAAGATACAAATTTTACAAAAGAAACTGACATTTTTGAATTTTTGTCATTTTTTTCAAACTTTGACGCCATTTTTTCGGTACAACTTCCAATAAATGGTATCATTCTAAACACATATCAATATTGTCTCATTAATCCTGAATAAAACAAGAC
Source organism: Drosophila pseudoananassae pseudoananassae (assembly GCA_018153035.1). Lineage (NCBI taxonomy): Eukaryota > Metazoa > Arthropoda > Insecta > Diptera > Drosophilidae > Drosophila > Drosophila pseudoananassae. The sequence goes on along the minus strand of JAECXR010000022.1, from coordinate 559,066 downwards.
CAATTTCGTTATGAAATTATGAAAATTGTTGAAGTTTTAACGCTTTTCCCAAAACAAGTCTGTGCAATTTTACTAGCGCTTGGGAGTAAAAGTGTGTAAAAGAAAGGAATAAGGAAAGGAATAATAATCAATTCACCGTGCAGACGTGTACTTATTGTGCTCCGGGGAAAAAAAAAAAGTATTCAATAATATCAAAAAAGTGCAGTGACTGGTTTCGTAAATCAACAACAACGCGAAAAGACGCTTTCAGCGATGAAATCGCTAATGTTTATATTGATTAATTAATTAATTAATATAAAACATAATGTTTGTAGGGGGCGATGCTGCCGCCAAAGATTCCAGTAAAGATGAAATGTTGAATTAAAAAGTCGGGGACGTCTTGAATTTTCAGTGAATTTAACGCGGTCAGCTTTATTCGGCTGCTTACAAGAGATTACTGAACTTAACTTAGAAAGCCTAAACGCTAAACGTAAATATAAACCAGAGCGGACGATCGATGACGGCCGACGAGAGAGGAAGAATGCATAGAGGGGCGAGCGCGGATGCGCTCTTCAGCACGGATGAGATTTTAAGCGCGAGTGCGCTTTTCAGCGCCGGTGCGCTCTTAAGTTCAGCTGAGCGGCACAACGGCCCCTCACCTAAACATTCTCCCCCCCTTGCAATCGCTCGGGTTGCAACAGATCCCTCGTCGCTAGCTATGCGTCACTGCAGCTAGAGGGCGTACACGGGTCGATGAAGGCCTTCGTGTCGAAGATCCGGGTCCCGGTGTTGACGCTGTTCCGGTTCAGCAGCGACGATAGGGTGGGCGCAGCGACCGCGTCCTGCGAGGGCCCTCGAGGAGAGGCGGAAAATTGCCTAGGCGCGGATGACGCGGGCGGACGAGCGGTGGAAGGCACCCGATGGGTGGCGGACGAATGCAGTGGAGCACTTGACGGCTGCCGGCCAGTGGCAGAAGAATGCCGAGGAGTTCTCGAAGAGTGCCGGGAAGTCGGCGGCCGTGGATCGGTTCGAGAATGCCGGAAAATGGCGGACGCAGGGCGAGAAGCACCCGAACCGCGCCGGGAGTTGGCGGATGACGGCCGACGAGAGAGCGAGACACCCCGTGTATTGTCTCCCGCGGGCGGTGACCGGCGCACCTTGGTCACGGGGTGCAGCAGCGTGTGGTGATCCTGACCACACGTCTTACAGCCGTCTCCACGCCGACAGGATCCGTCGGAGTGCTCGTGGGCCAGGCAGCTCGAGCAATAGCGGTTCGCGAGAACCGCTCGAGCCGCTCCTCGGCACTAGGGCGTAGGAAACGCCGACACTTCTTCAATGGATGGATCCCATTGCAGACTCGGCATCGCTAGGATTGTCTACCTCGAGTACATCTGCTCTCCAGTGACTGGGCGTTGCGTGGATCAGACGGATCATCAGCTGATTGCCACCGTGCAGCGTGATGCGATGCGTAAATTAAAGAAGGACTCGAGACAGAATTGTGCTCGCAACCTGAATCCGATTCCGAACTGATCCGTGTGGGCACCTCTCCCTGATCCAGTGAGTCACCGAGGCTGCGGGCAACTCGTGCGGAAAAAGCAGACACGCTGCAAGGGTTGACTGGAGATAATGGGCCGATCAGCACCCATCCGAAAATGGTCTCCTGACCGAGAAGCGACACGCAGATGTTAGCCTTGGAATTACCGAGGAGAATGGACGGAAGAATGTCAGCTCCTATTAACACATCGACTTGGGAGCTCTCAAAGAAGTTGGGGTCCGCCAGGGGAATGTCGGGCAGCCCCTTGAGACGATCCTGCGGAATCGGGTAGGATGGCAGATTTCCTGCTAACTGCGGAAGAACGTAGGCCGCAGTCTCTAATTGTAGCCCGGGTCTAGACGGCGACCGAATGGAGAAATGGCACAATTTCGTAGACTGCGCGGAAATGGTCTGATTAAGGCCGGAAACTTGGGCTTGAATCGTCTTGAAAGGAGGCTTGACGGGGTTGAACAGTCGTTCCGTTATGAAGGTCGCTTCGGACCCTGAGTCTATTAGTGCTCGTGCCTGGACGGTGCACCCCAAATGGCACACGTTGATAAGGGCCGAGCCCAGTAGGACTGCTCCTGACCCGGAAGCGAAATACACCTGCACATTCGACTGATCCTCTGAGCCGTTTGCTGGCGTAGGCGGACTTGTTGCGGTAGGTGGCGTAGGCGGACTTGGAGCGGTGGCGAACGGATTGCCGCGGTGCAGGAGGGTGTGGTGTCGGCTGTGGCATGTGATGCAGGTATGGGCGCTCGTGCAGTCTCACTGCTGGTGCCCTCGGGAAAAACAGTTTAAACATAACTGCTTCCTCCTTATGTAGTCAGAGCGCCCATTTACGTCCATTTCCAGGAACCGCGGACATAAGCGAATGGGGTGGTTCTCCCTCGAACAGAGATCGCAACGCGACAGAGAGTCTCGTATGAATTGAGCCTTCGAACTGGGGCAGTAGGAGTTCCAGACCTTGGCGGAAGTTGCCCGAAGCCACTAGGCCTGACGTCGTCGATTGCTTCCAGAGTGCGATGGCGCTCTGTCAGGAAGTTGTCTAATTCCTTCCATGTTGGAATTATAGAATTCCAACATAGAACATAGAATTCTTCCCACATAGAAAGTGTGACTTTGGGGAGCTTTGACGAAATTATAAACACCAGAAGGCAGTCCCAAGCCTCAACATTGATAGCGGACATTGCTAGGGCTGTCAGACAACTCTGAATGGTGGCTTGCAGCTCCTTCAGCGCGACCCCGGACTCTTGAGAAATAGCCTGGATGTTAAAAAGGATTTTCAACTAGCTGTTGACCAATAGCCGCCGGTTCTCAAAGCGGTCTGAAAGGCTTTGCCACGCGGCGTCAAACCCCTCATGGTTAAGCGGAGCCTTAGAAACAATGGCGTGGGCGTCACCACTTGTTTTGGACAGTAAGTGGAACAACTTTTCTACCGGGGTGAGTCGCGAGTTTTGGATGTAAATGGCCGTAAACAAGTCTTTGAAGGTGGGCCACCGAAGATAGTCACCCGCGAAGACCTCGGTATCCACCGGAGGTAAACGGCAACCTGTAGACGCGGGCGTGTGTACATTGACGGAAGCCGGAGTGGTATGGGAAGCAATTTTCTCTCCAAGCTGGGCAATACATCTCGAATAGACGGAGTAACAGTAGCTGTACTTCGATTCCAGCACTGTCACGGTGGCCGCATTGTCATTGGATTCGGCTAGCAGATCGGAGCAGCTCTCATAGCTTTTCTCCACCTTCTCCCACAGTGCCCGAATTTGGTCCCGATGGACTTCGCACATGTATTGGGAGCCCACGTCCGTTTCTCTGGCGCCCGGAGTGTTTATGTTGGCCTCAAATTGGCTAACTCGATCTTTTGTGGCGATGAACTTCTTCAGCGCCACGACGACCGCGTTTTGAGCCATTTTTGCAACGGAACGCGTCTGCCTCTGTGAAGGAGCGGGGATTGTGTTGACGGATTCATCACTCTTTGCCCTTGGAATGGCACTGTACGCCTTAGGCTTTTAAAGAGGCGTCCGCGGAGTAGCGGATTGAGATCTGTTCAAACGGATGGTTGGGATCGGACGTGGCTTTTGGTCGTTTCTCGTGGGCATTCTCAGACACCAATTCGCTGGTCAGCGCTTGTCGACTGACTTGCGCAATAGGTGCCGCGTACGAAGCGGTGCCAGGTCACACTAACGTGATAAGACCCGTGACATCGCGGATGAAATGCGATTACAAGGCACAAGTGGGAATTATTGGCGCCGATGTCGAAAGGAGCGTCGGATGCGGCACAATTCGGATGTGGGAGAAACTTCAGGAAGCCAAAAAAACCAAATGGGACGAGGTTTGTTGAGATTCTAGGCGGATGTTGCCTGATGCGGAGTAGAAGCAGTGTTAGGAAAATGACGGCACGGAAAATGGACAAGTACCGGAAAATTCGTGCTCGTTCGGGGGAAAAAATTGATGAGAAAATTGATGTATATGTATATTTCGACCAGTATGGCCCGTACGTAAATATTGAATTCCTGACTATTTTCGAATTTGCGGAGCCGGAAAGGTGCACTTCACCTTGGCTTGGATTTAACACAAAAAAAATAAATAATTAATTTATGCCTTATTGGCGGATTTAATTATTATGGAGCCACAATTTAATCAATTGAGGTTAATTATCACGAAGCTGGAACGGTGGAATTGAAACCGCGGCTCGATTCAGACAGAAGATCGACAAATAAATTATTTAATTATAATTTTTCGATAATTAAATTTTCGACTTTAATTAGTTGAATTAGTTCCGGAAATTTCCAAATTCACCGAACAGTCCGCCGCTGTCGTAATATTTGTTTCTTTTCTTCCCCAATCAGTGTCATTTTTTACACCACATAACTTCTCTGTTCCTCCAGTTATACAGTCCACTTATCAACGCTCCACTGTGCCAATATATGCCCACATGCCCTTACATATATCCGTACCTGCATGCATGTCCACATATATTTCCAAATATTTTCTGACTCCAATTTCAGGAAATATATAACCGATAAAAATTATCATATACAGTCCACTTATCGACGTTCCACTGTGCCATCAAATGCCCTACATGCCCTTGCCCTACTTGCATGCATGCCCATATATTTCCAAATATTTTCTGCCTCCAATTTCAGGAAATATATAACCAAATAAATTAAAAAAAAAAAAATCAATTAATTATAAATTCATGTATTTATATTTATAACTACTAAAATTTATTAACTTCCTATTTTCCGTTCGAGCAAAGGGCCAGGTTTTTTAATTCACCTTTCCGGCCTCTCAATAATTAAAGTCGAAAATTTAATTATCGCGGATTAATTGCACAAAAACAAAATATGTATGTGTGTATATGTATGTGGGGGCACGTATGCCTCGACCGTTGGCAAGCGAATGGATAACGGAGAGGCCGAAAACGGCGAGGAATATGGGCAGCACACAAAAGAGAGACGAATGGAAAAATTTGCGTATACGTATCAGCTAAAAAATTTGCAGACGAAGAGTAGAAAATCTCAAAGTGCCGTTGTGTCGGAAAACTCGAACTTGGAGTTGACACGGAGGGAAAAACAATCTTGCAGCAGTGTGAACGAAATTTAATGTTCGGATCACTGCTGAAGACCGGCAGAGAGACGGAGACGGAAAAAATGTACTTATCTTTTGGCGGAACATGGCCTGGACTGCTGGTAGAAAATATCCAAATATCCAAAATATCCTGAATATCCGGCTCAAAGGAACAATGTTTGTAGGGGGGCGATGCTGCCGCCAAAGATTCCAGTAAAGATGAAATGTTTAATTAAAAAGTCTGGGGCGTCTTTCAGTGAATTTAACGCGGTCAGCTTTATTCGGCTGCTTACAAGAGATTACTGAACTTAACTTAGAAAGCCTAAACGCTAAACGCTAAACGCTAAAACGATCGACGACGGGAGAGGAAGAATGCATAAGAAGATATTCATCCTATGGAACAAATCATCCAGACGGTAAATCCACACGGCGGGACTGGAATTTTAATCAGAAGCCGTATCAAGCACCATTAACAATTATCGAAATTTGCAAAAAACTACCTACAGGCCACATCAATAAATATAGACCTAAATACTGGCAAGCAATTAACTCTAGCTGCCGTATACTGCCCCCCACGCTTCACCATAGCCGAAGATGAGTTTATGCAGTTTTTCAACTCACTCGGAGACCACTTCATAGCAACAGGAGACTACAATGCCAAGCACACACACTGGGGATCTCGTCTCGTGACCCCAAAAGGAAAGCAGCTTTATAATGCAATTATCAAAGCTAAGAACAAGCTAGACTATGCCTCTTCTGGCACACCAACATACTGGCCGGCAGACCCAAAGAAACTTTCCGATTTAATTGACTTTGCGATTACTAAAAACATTCCTAAAAATCTGATAAGCGCCGAATGCCTTTCGGATCTTTCATCTGATCACTCGCCTGTCCTTTTTACTCTACTCCAACACCCAGGAACATGGGATCAATCATCAAATCTGACCTCACATGAAACCAATTGGGTTAAGTACAGGAAGTACATCAGCTCACACATTGAGCTGAGTCCTCACCTCAGCGACGAAGCCAACGTAGACAGTTTTGTTCATTCGCTGGAGTCTGTACTCGTCTCTGCAGCTCGAGTTTCAACACCTCAAACTATAAACACACAACGCATTCAAAAGAAGACAAATCTACAAATCGAACAGCGAAAAGCGACGCTTACGTCGCCATCTGCTAAGCAACGATTCAAACATGCCTCACGTCAACTTGATCAAGCTCTACAGCAAGAAGAAACGTATGTTCACCGCCGCTACATAGAGCAATTTTCAACTAACAGTACAAAACACTCACTATGGAGAGCTCACCCAACTCTGAGAAACCGTGATGCCTATTAGAAATTCCACAGGCGGGTAGGCTCGCAGCGACGCAGACAGAGCCAGCACGTTTGCCAAACACCTTAAAAATGTCTTCCAACTAGGGTGACCAGATAGCTGAAGTGGAAAATACGGACACTTTCCTCGCCTTAAGTACCTTAAAAGCTGATGAAGTTGGGAAGATAGGATGATATATCGGTTTTATATTGAAATTATACTTAGTATGTTCTTTGCAGAACTTCAAAATTTTTTATTGCAAGGAAACAGATTGAGCAATATTATTACAATTCGCCGAGTCGAGTAGATTATACTAGAACTTAAAAGTATCAATTTTGAAATGTATTAAAAAATGGCACTGTTAACTAGAGTAAAACAAAATTTTTGCGTATTTGTCATTAATCCCGATTTGTTTCAACAAAGCAGTGTTCTTTTTCAAAATATGAAACTGTTGACAGGAATATTTTTTGAAATTGAATTGAACCAAGATTATACTTTTCAAGTTTTCGTCCCATATTTCTAGGGAATTTTACCATATAACGCGTGCTAAACTGATTGAGCGTCCTCTATACGTGTGACGTGTCACGACTAGCGACACGTCAACTGCCAGCGCGGGCGCTTTCGAATGTTTAAGTCTAGAAACTCATTTCGGAAAAATTGCAGGTGCAACCTCTTTTTTCGTTAAAAACGCGAAAAATACGGACATTTTACAAAAAATACGGACTAACGGACACAGAGCTGAAAATACGGACATGTCCGTATTAACACGGACGCCTGGTCACCCTACTTCCAACCAAATCCTACCACCAATGCGTTTACTTTGCCGACTCTATCATATGAGCCCCAGCCTCAGCATGAGCCAATTGAGTTTCGCCCAAACGAAATCGTTAACATCATCAAACGACAACTGAATCCAAAAAAATCCCCGGGCTGCGATCTCATGGAATCCCGTCACACCAATTTGGGTTTCGTGAAAAGCATGGAACAATTGAACAGGTCAACCGGATAACATCCGAAATTCGGAACGCGTTCGAAAAACGAGAGTACTGTACTGCCATATTTTTAGATGTCTCTCAAGCATTCGATAGAGTCTGGCTGGAAGGTCTAATGTACAAGATCAAGACAATGCTCCCCTACAGCACCCACAAGATTTTGGAGTCTTACTTTCACGACAGAAAATTTGTCGTGAGATGCAACACTGCTATATCTGATGATTACACTGTTGGATCTGGAGTTCCTCAAGGTAGCGTGCTAGGGCCAATATTATATGGATTATTATGCTATTATACACAGCAGACATCCCGACAAGCACACGTCTAACAACATCAACGTTTGCCGATGACAAAGCTATTCTTAGCCGCTCAAAATGCCCGATTCAAGCAACTGCGCAGCTAGCTCTTCATATGGTCGATGTCGAAAAATGGCTGTCAGATTGGCGAATTAAAGTGAACGAATTAAAATGCAAGCACGTTACGTTCACTCTGAACAGGCAAAACTGTCCGCCGATTACATTAAACAACACTCAACTCCCACAAGCAAACGAAGTAACATACCTAGGACATTGGCGCCGGACATTGAAGCCAAAAGAACACACTTAAAGCTAACAGCCAGCGGCCTTCATTGGCTTATCAACGCTCGGTCACCTCTTAGCCTTGAATATAAAGTCCTGCTGTACAACTCGGTACTAAAACCTATATGGATGTACGGCTCCCAGTTATGGGGGAACGCCAGCAATAGCAACATTGACAAAGTTCAAAGAGTTCAGTCGAAGATCTTGAGAACAATCACCGGGGCACCGTGGTACGTTCGCAACGAAAACATACACCGCGACTTAAACTTTCTACCGGTCAAAGAAGTGATCGCAGAACAGAAGGTAAAGTACTTAACCATGCTATCGGTGCACCCTAACCACCTGGCGAGAGGTCTAACTAGGTTGAGCAACCAATCACGCCTTCGTCGCAATGAATTACCCACCCAGCGACCGACCTGAGGGACGCGCAACCAGAATGCAGTCTTAGTATACTGTTAGTTAAATTTTAATGTTAAGATTCGTCAACTTATTGTTAGTCGCAAAATCAAGAGTAGATTCAATAAACAAAAGCAAAGCTATACAAAAAAAAAAAAAAAAAAAACTATTGCTCCGGAACGCTAGCAAATTTTTTAGATTATAATCTATCGGGATTAAATATTTTTTTTTTCGGACTTAAAAAACAAATCGGGTTTTTGCAAAACCATTGGACATTGGGACCAAAGTGCAAAATATATACAGTGAATATTGCCTTTTCTGGAAGGCTATAGTTCTTGAGCCAGAGTGCGTATAAACTTTTTGAAGATTTTATGGCCTTCAGGCATCTTTTAAATCTGTTGAGTTGGAAAATTTGGTTATAAATTTGAAAAAGGCTAGGGTCACCATAGACCAGGAAGTTATTCGGCGCTCCAACTTGTTCCACTTCATAATTCGTCGTTCCAAATTTTGGACCCATCATTCGTAAGGTAGAGCTGGAAAAAATTGATTCTCAGTGCATAGATTATTTTTTATGTTTAAAAACAAAACATCGATTAAATCGTTTAAATCGACAAAAAAAAAAAAAATTAAAATTTTCATATATCAGTTAATTTTATTTATTGAGAAAACAAAACAACAATACTTTTCTATGAAATCAAAAATACAAGTTTCAAGAAAATAAAAACGAAAAATACATATAATAACATATAAAAAATAAAATTTCTGTAATCCATAGGTACTGGTTCATAGGTACTGGCAAAAATAGGCTTGTAAGGTGATCGCCCGGTATAGCGGAGGCGCAACGCACGGTCTTGAACTTCCGATCCTGGTGCGCTAGTGCATGTACGCGGCGTTCCCAGGGGGAGAGGGGATTGACAACCATCGACAACTCCCGAACAAGACTCGCTAGCGCAAACCGCGGCAAACAGTGGCGAGCGGAAACTGAAGATCAGTTAGTTACAATATAAATAGATTTAAAATAAAAATTAGTTGTTTTTTATATTTATTATTTGATATAGTTATGTTATCTTTATCTGCTACTTGTTTCACCTTATATGGACCTCTGTATTCAATCTAGCTTATGTCCTGTTTCATATTTTAAGAAGAAAGGAAAGCTAACTTCGGGCGATGCCGATGTTGATATACCCTTGCAGCTAAAACTTGATGTATCAAACATCGGGTATAGTTGGCCGATCATTATGACATTATCATAATATAACCAATTAATTACAATAAAGAATCTAAAAAAAGTCTCAATCTTCTATCTTTAAAAATACCAAAGATGGTATTTTTATCAAATACCATTTGCGATCGTTTAGTTATATGGCAGCTAAAAGATATAGTCGGCTATATAGTAAGATACAGATCGAAATACAGATATGAAATTTGGTGGGTCGGATCAACTGACCAAAAATAGAATTTGTTCGAAAGTTTCAAAAACACAAAAGTTGGGTCATTTCCGATTGTTCAATTATATGGCAGCTATAGGATATAGTCGGCCGATCCTTATTAAACTTAGATTGTCGTATTATTTTGACAAAAATAGCATTATTACTGAATTCGAATTCACTAGCTTTAAAAACACCGAAGTTGTAGCATTTCCGATCAAACAGTTATATGGCAGCTATAAGAAACTCTGAAAACATCAAAGTTATAGAATTTCCGATCAATCAGTTATATGGCAGCTATAGGATATAGTCGACCGATCTCGGCCGTTCAAACTTATATACTGCGTGCAAAGAAGAAGGGTGTGTGCAAAGTTTAAAGTCGATAGCTTTAAAATTGAGAGATTAGTTTGCGCAGAATAGTTTGTGTGAGATGTTTTTGGGATTGGCCTCGGTTGTTGCAACATGAAATGGGTGATCTGCCAAAGCGTTGTGTCGCTTTTTATTATCCCACCATAATATTATCACTAACAAGCACTATTTTGATTAATATAACAATTTAACTGGCAGTGTTTTATTTATTGGACTTACATTTTTTCTAAGCAGTAACTTATTACTAAACACCCTTAATAAATAAACACGCACAAAGCCAAAAAACAGATGTACAAACTAGACAAATTTTGTCTACAATTTTTTTTTTTTTTTTGTCTACAAATTTGGCAAACTTTTAACTTTGATTATCGGGTTGGGATAGTTGAGTTATCTATCGATGCGTATCCAAATTATAGACGCGTCGCGTAGAATGCTTCAATACAAAAATTCTTTGCCTGGAGAATGCAATATCAATTGCAATTGGAGCTAGTGTCCATGTCGGGTCAGGCAGCAGCACACCGGTGTAATTTTATTGTTTAAATATTTTAACGTAATGTTTGGTGTAATGTTTATTTATTAGGCTTAGGTTTTGTACAAAAGCTTAGTTGATCGCAAGCCGACTCTCTCTCGTCGCTCGACTCAACGGGCTTTCTATAGAGAGTTATAGCTCGGCCATTCCTAGGTCGGGCCGCCCTCTCTGTATTCTACTTGAGTCCCTGAATGCACCATAAGCTGGTCTATCTGCGGATCATCCGGCTTCATCTGCATGCAGTAATAAACATTTGTAACGTTCAAAATTAATTAAATTCTGCGTTTTATTTACGGCATTGAAAACCCTCAATGACCAAACAGTCCAAATTTGGTGAATCAAAATCATTTCACTTAAAAATTTTTCCCAAGCCAAATTTTCTTTTGACAAATGTTAAAAAAAAAATGGTTTGTAAAATTAAAATGAACTATTGAAAACAATACCTTTTATTTGGTTTATCACTCATTTAGATTGAACATCTTATAGCCCATATCAGCCATATTCTTCTGTTTGTATTCTTTTTACTCGTAGGCTTTAAGAGATGCGGATTTGAGATTTTGCACAGAGCACTGAAGGAAAATCCTGTTTAAAATTTTTAGCTCAGGCAACTATATTTTTTTTTTTTTTTTTTTTTTTTTTTTTTTACCGGTCTTTCAGAATTTGGAAATGGCTTGTGCATCAATAAGAGCATCAGCTAGCATTCCTGTATTCATCATAAAGCTTAGAGGCCCAGACGACCGAGGGGCGCTCAATAAACGATTTGTTAGAATATATTAAGCTATTTTTTTATTATTAAGCTAGGAGGAGTTAGTAAGGAAATTTAAAATTCTATATTTTAAGTTTGAGGGACAGGAAAGAGATGTTATGGCGTAGAGACCATTGTAGTTCGAACATAATACCCTAAAAGGGTCATGCAGTGCATATGTCGAACTACAACGGCTAAGGAACAGAGGACTAAAGTTTCGAGTCCTTCTATTGGGAATGTTAAATTTTAAGCGTGTTAGTAAATGCTGCCTATCTACATCCCCGTTAATAAGGTTATGCAGAAAGACTACACCGAGCATTGTCCTACGATTTGTTAAGCTAGGTAAGTTTATGAGTAAGAGTCTACTATTATAAGATGGAAGGTGAAGATTTGCATCCCAGTTTAGACCTCTAAGTGAAAAAGTTAGGAAATTCTTTTGTACGGATTCTATGCGGTCCTGATGTACTCCATATTGGGGACTCCAGACACATGAACCGTACTCCAGTATAGGACGGACCAAAGAAATGAATAGAGTTTTAGTTATATAGGGGTCATTAAATTCTTTTGACCACCTTTTGATAAAACCAAGGACTCCTTTAGCCTTATTAACCATTAAGGAAATATGGTCGGCAAATTTAAGTTTGATGTCTAATAGGATGCCGAGATCATTAACCTGGGTCAATTTTTCTAAGGCAATCCCATTAATAGAATAAGTAGCTTGCAGAGGGCAAGAACGATAAAAAGACATATGTTTGCATTTAGATCCATTAAGTATTAGATCATTAGCTAAGCACCATTTTTGAAAGTTATCAAGGTCAGACTGAAGACTGCATTGGGCAGAGATGGATTTGTACTGAAGACAAAGCTTTACATCATCTGCATATATAAGAACTAGAGAGTTCGTTAAAGCAGGGGGGCAAGTCGTTTATAAAAAGCGTAAATAATAACGGGCCAAGATGACTTCCCTTGAGGGACGCCGGATGTAGTACGGGCCAGACTGGACTGTATGTTTTTAAATAAGACTCTTTGTGTCCTTCCATCTAGGTAGCTGGAGATCCACGTTAAGAGGGCTTTAGGAAAACCCAGCATGTTCAGTTTACTCAACAAGAGTGAGTGATTAACTGAATCGAATGCTTTGCTTAAGTCTGTGTAAATTACATCGGTTTGATATCCCTTACAAAAGCCATCTATGACAAAGGATGTCAACTCCAATAAGTTTGTGGTGGTGGAGCGACGCTTAATAAAGCCATGCTGACAAGGAGTGATAATCGAAGAGCAAAGGTGTTGCAAATGAGGGGTAATTAATTTTTCAAATAACTTTGGAATTGCCGACAACTTAGAGATGGCTCTGTAGTTGGCAGCCTCGGACTTTTTCCCTTTTTATGTAGAGGAATTATAAATGATTCCTTCCACTTAAGGGGAAAAATCGAGGTTTTCAAAGATAAGTTGAAAAGTCTTAGAAGAGGTTTGCACAGAGCCCTGGCGCAGTATTTTAGCACACAGCCTGGTACTCCGTCGGGGCCTGGCGAATAAATGGGTTTTACCCTTAAAAGACCAGATAATAAGTTGTTCTCAGAAAAAAACGGACAGAAAATAAGATTTGCTGCTTGAATGTTATATGCGTAAGGCTGATCAGTCAATTTAGGAGGAGAATAAGTTGTTTGAAAAAATTCTACGAATAGATCGGCAATGGCCTGATCCGAAGTCGCAGAAGAATTTTCAAACGTAAGCAGGGGTGAAAAAGATACGTGTTTACGCTTAGTGTTTACAAAATTATAAAACTGCTTTGGATCCTGAGTAAATTGAATCCGGCAGCGGTCAATATAATTCCTATAACATTCAGCGTTATGCACGGTAAAATTCGACCGAGCTAGTAGGTATCTTGCGAAATCCACACTACTGCAGGTTTTTTTATATTTAAGTAAAAGCTTATTTTTTTTTTTTTTAAGTTAGTAAGGCACCTTGTAAACCAAGGAGGATTTGCTGAAGCGGACGGATATTTCCAAGGCACACATGAGTCAAAAAATTTATTTAAAGTAAAATAAAATTTTTCTAAAGTGACATTAAGATCAGTGCACGCCAGAATATCAGACCAGTCAAATGTTTCTATAAGGCTATTAAGTTTCTGAAAATCAGCTTTACGGAAACAGCGAATCTTATTTACCACGCTCGGAGACATCTGATCGATACCAGGAGTGGTTTCGATTGAGACCTCCAGCGTGGGGTGATATGGATCCTCTGGGGTTGAAAGGGGAAAAGCTCTGGAGAGAGCAGTACCATCCGGATCAGATACAAAACATAAGTCTAAAAGCCGACCTAGCGAATTTCTAACATGATTGATCTGACCTAGGGACATGTCAAACATGCCCGCGGTGAAGTCATGGTAAGTTGAAAGTGACAAAGATGGTGAGTTATCGACGTTGGAACACTTTATTTCTGGGATATTAAAGTCGCCCACCGCTACGAGTTGGTCACGATCCGTCATAAGATTAGAGACGTATCGAATGGCGGACAAATGCTGCCAATATGTAGGCGGTTCAGACATAGGAGGTATATATGAACAAGTAATGTATAAAGCTTTAACGGACATAGTGATTTTAACGCAAATAAATTCTATGTCACCAAACTCATGGGATTTCACCTCTTCAGAAGCAAGAGTAGAGTCTACAGAAATGAGGACTCCACCTCCTCTTCGCTGAGATCGATCCCGTCTAAAAGTGGTGTACTTACTTGGAAAAACTTCGGAGCTAAAGATCTCCGGATTTAACCAGGTTTCTGTAAATGCTATTATATGGGATGCAAAGAAAGAACTATCAGAATATAGCTTGGGGAGTTTGCTACGTAGCCCCCTAGTATTCTGATAGGTAAGAGTTAGTGAGGAAACTAGTTTTTTGGGTTAGTGGCCAAAGAAGAGGTGGAGGGTTGGTCAGTGGTTTCGATATTGGGAAGTCTCACTCCCACTGGTTTTTGAACTTTTTTCTTAACGGAACTAGGCTGATGTTCTTGGACGAAAAGATTCTCTGGCCAAAAACTGGGAGAACAAATCGTCTTGAACATCAGCGCGGGCACACGAATCTTGAAAGAAGACGTGCGCCTTGTATAACTATATTTAAATTTTTGAATGTCCTCCACCTTTATATCGGCTTTTGTTTTGGCTTTGATATAAGCCGAGATATCAATCTCTGAAGTATCAGGGGCGAGCCGAGAAACAAATATATGTTTCGATGGAGGAATCACCTGTAAGGGTTTTGGTGTCGCAGGTACGAGAACTGCAGCATCAGTCGGTGCCGGTGCACTATGGGTAATTTGACCAGTTTTTGTGACAAAAATTAATAACTCAAGATCGGAGCAAGATATTTGACTTCTGTTTTTTGCATGGGCTTAAATTGACCAATATCTTTTACCAATAGAAATATGCGTGGCACCGCCCCTTTTTTTTTTCTAATGTAAATTTTTCAGATTTGTATACCCTTGCAGAGGGTATTATAATTTTGTCCAAACGTGTGCAACGCAGTGAAGGAGACATCTCCGACCCTATAAAGTATATATATTCTTGATCAGGATCACCTCCTGAGTTGATATGAGCATGTCCGTCTGTCCGTCTGTCCGTCTGTCTGTCTGTCTGTTTCTACGCGAACTAGTCTCTCAGTTTTAAAGCTATCGTCTTGAAACTTTGCACACACCCTTCTTTCCTTTGCACGCAGTATATAAGTCGGAACGGCCGGGATCGGCCGACTATATCCTATAGCTGTTATATAACTGATTGATCGGAAATGGTATAACTTTGGTGTTTTTAGAGTTACAGAGTTCAGATTTTGTACGACTGCTACTTTTGGCAAAATAATACGACCTACCAAATTTCAAAAGGATTGGCCGACTATATCATATAGCTGCCATATATCTGATTGATCGGAAATGTTATAACTTCGGTGTTTTTAAAGCTAGAGAATTCAGATTTGGTACGAAGGCTATTTTTGGCAAAATAATACAACATGCCAAATTTTATAAGGATCAGCCGACTATATCCTATATCTGCGATATAACTGACTGATCGGAAATGGCATAACTTCAGTGTTTTTCGAGCTAGGAAGTTGGGATTTTCTATGAATTCTATTTTTCGAAAAATAATACGACTTATCAAGTTTCATATGGATCGGCCGACTATATCTTATAGCTACCATATAACTGAACGATCGGAAATGGTATTTGGTAAAAATACCAACTTTGGGGTTCTTCAAGATAGAAGTTTGGGATTTTTTTTTTAGATTTTGTCTTGTAATTTATTGGTTATATTATGATATTCCCATAAGAATCGGTCAATTATATCCGATTTTAGCGATATATATCCTGTTTTAGCTGCAAGGGTATATGAACTTCGGCTCCGCCCGAAGTTAGCCTTCCTTTCTTGTTTTTAGTTCTAATTAACTAGTTCAGTGACAGTATTTGGTTTTATTTGATAGAAAATAGTGGGCGTGGCACGCCTTTAACAATGTATTACAGTTTATTACAGTTTTAAGAGTAAATTACATTTAAAGTGTCGTGTGCCCCTGTAATGAAAGACAATTAATAATGTATAGAAGACATATACTTTCCCTACACACCTCTTATAAAAAGTCCAGCTCTTCGTTCTCCAACTTAATATTATTTTGATGGTCAAAATGCTCAATTTTAAAACAGCTTTCATCCTCACCCGCCGTGGTGTCATCGGGATTTGATAAGCCCTCTAATAGGCCCAAAACCTCTATTGGAAGACTCATTTTTTTTTTCGCCTTATTCTTCTATCCAAATTTACTGAAGAAATTATCGGATCAGAAGTATCTGTTGCTGGCTGAAATACGTCTGTTAGGTTTTCAACTCTACCACAAGAATACTGGCAAGATCAGCTTGCTTATTTTTTCGTGCGGCTAAGCTTGCCACATGAATAAGCACACCTACATTTCCATTTTCCGACTTTGCCAGATCTGCAGCGTGCCTTCTGCGAGATATATTGCCCTTCGCATTAAAAGGAAGTGTTGGCCGACCTACTGTCTTCTTTTTTATCGGAAAATTTATACATGTTTTTGAATTTAGCCAAACTTCATGATTCCGTCAAAAATGACTTAAATTATAAGAGCAGCTCTTCCACATTTGCGCCACGTGGTAGCAAAATTTTTTTCTCGCTTGTTCCACAACATCGCTGTACTTTTCAAAATTCACTCCTCGGATAGAATCTTTCATAAAATTAAGGACAGCATTCTCCTTCGCGACCTTTCCCTTTGCTTCGAAACACTTTGCAAACAACTCTGTGTTTGCCAAATAAAGGTTATGTCCTAAAAATGAAAAATTCTCGCATAATCGGAAAAAGTGGTATTTAAAATTACATTCATTCGAACAAGAATTTAATACTCTACAACATACAATAGGTTTCGTCGATGGACTCTTCTGGACTCACTTTAAATCCTTTATGGAACATGAGACTTTATCAAAAATATTCATTGACAAGGTTACCTTCATTTTTGCTCGATTACGGAGACAACACGATTTTATTCTACAAATGACGATCACAAACATATAATACAAGCCACACAGATTGGTATTCATTTCAAAAAAAGTTGTTATATTTTTTAGATTTTTAATTCTAGCCTCTCAAACTTGGTTAAAAAAACGTAATATTTTAGTCGCCTGTGCTTTGCAATTGCAACAGCTGTGTTTGTCAGCTGATTCCTTTGTTGTGGCGCCCTCTATAAGAATTTTTGTTATGCACCACTGAAGATTGGTGAATTTGGAATGCGTTACACTAAAACATATTTTCATTTTCCGACTTTCAGAAAATGGGTTTTTGTCACAAAAACTGGTCAAATTCCCCATAGTGCGGTGGTCCGGACTGTGGAATACCCTTTTGGGTGACCCTAATGGGGGTTTCGTTCCCTAGGACTTGTGGCATCACTTGAAGGGATGCCATGGCGGACATATCAGACAATTGCTCATTATCCCTGAGAAATTCTGACGAATTTTTCTCAGTTCTAGCCCTTGGGGTGGCCAGAGATATAAGCGGCTGCATTAATGTCGGCTGAACAGGCTGAGGCGGATCAGAAACAGCGGATTTCTTGCGCTTAGGGGACTCGTTTAGCAGCTGAAGGCCACTAAACTGAGTGTCCAGCGCACAGAGCTGGTCATTGATTTTACGAAAACCAGTGATCAGCTCTTTAAATCCATTTTTGGTCTGTCTCATGAACGACCTCATTTCGCCTTGCACAGCACGACAATTTTCACAACAATAATGTATCCCAGACCTACGGGAAATGGCATCCGAAACTGATGCAGTGAAACCGGCACACTTGGCATGTACGACGTTCTCACATAGCCAGCAATGGATGGCAGGCTGGGATGAGGAAATTGTCTTGTTACAAGACTTAATGGCACAGACAAGTTTAAATTCCATTTTATTTTTATATATTATTTTTTTTTTTATTTAATAAAACAAAAATTAATATTTAAAAAAGTTTAAAAACACAATACCTTGAACCACTGTGCCAAATAGGAAGCCAAAGCGGGAGCTTTGAATAGTGCAAAAGAGAAATGCAGAAATAAAGATAAGCCGGGGAAGAAGCAGAGCTGAGCTATGCTTGGAATTGAAATTATTCAATTTATTAATTCGACTCCAAATATACCACAGCACTCGCGAAGCGATACGGTTTAGGCTTAAAGATTGTTAAGATTCACAAGGTTTAATTCACAAGTATGTAAACACCGGTTTACCAATATTTATAATAAAACGCAGTGCGCACAAAAAAACACGACCGTTCGCTTAAGAGAAAGAGAGGGAAGTGATATATATATGCATATAATATAGATGGAACAGAAATTATAAGGACAACTTTTGTATTTTTTTGTTGATATTGACGATGAAATAATTTTAACACGAAAAAAGCAATCCCGGATCTCATCAGAGATGCACTCAGTCTCTTACCCCACTCGGCCACGCAATCGTTGATGAGCACAGTGCCAAAAACGATATGCTTTCTAGCTCTGAACAACAATAATTTCATTTTAGGCAGCTTTTAGGACCTTAGCCCTTAGAAGGTGCGACTTTCTTAAGAAAGCCCACAAAACATAAGAAAAACTGCAAGGGTATAAAAAACTTCGGATGCGGGCGAAGTTAGCTTTTTTCATGTTTTCGTTTATATTGGAACTCACAGAATTATATTCTCTTATTTTCAGAGGAGTAGTTTCAATAAATTTGATGATCTTCAAAAGCAAAATCTACCCAAAGATAACAAAACTTGGAACTTAGATACAGTAAGCTTGCAAAAATTAATATTTAAAATTAGTTATGAATTATTTATCTCGGAATTATTTAATTTATTTTATTTTATTAGAATTCAACAATTGAACAAAATGCTATGTGTCATCAATGCAATAAGGCTGTATATAAAATGGAAGAAGTAATTCTACAAAAAAAAAATGAAACCATTATATTTCACAAAACATGCTTTCGTTGCCGTGATTGTTTAAAACAGCTAAGGTAATTAATATATCACCTCTGTAACATATTTGTACCCTTGCAGAGGGTATTATAATTTTGGTCTAAAAAGTGGAACCCACGGAAGAAGATATTTCCGACCCTATACATTGCAACAGTGATTTTAAACTTTTAAAGAGACATAGTAGGAATTGTTAATCAGGACGAATACAACACAAAACTATGTTTGAAATATTTTTAACACCCTAAAAATCTTGATTTATTAAAAAAAAACGTTCTTCAGGGCTTCCTCCGAAAATTCCGAAACAATTTCTAAAAGAAAGGAATAAGCGCAATGAAAGGGCACACTGCTACTTCGGAGCTCTCCGGCCCTATGAAGTATATGTATTCTTGAACAGGATCACCTTCAGAGTTGATATGAGCATGAGTCTGTCTATCTGTTTCTCTTTTTCTACGCGAACTAGTCTCTTAGTTTTAAAGTTTTCGACTTAAAACTTTTCTCTAAGTGAAAAAGTTGAGAAATTCTTTTGTACGGATTCTATACGGTCCTGATGTACTGCATATTGGGGACTCCAGACACATTAACCGTACTCCAGTATCAGACTGACCAAAGAAATGAATAATGTTTTGGTTATGTACGGGTCATTAAATTCTTTTGATCACCTTTTAATAAAACCAAGGACTGCTTTAGCCTTATTAACCATTAAGGAAATATGGTTGGCAAATTTAAGTTTAATGTCTAATAGGATGCCATGATCATTAACCTGGGTTTATTTTTTTAAGGCAATCCCATAAATAGAATACGTAGCCTGCAGAGGGCAAGAACGATAAAAAGACATAAGCTTGCATTTTGATCCATTAAGTAATAAATCGTTAGGTAAACATAATTTTTTAAAGTTATCAAGGTCAGACTGAAGACTTCATTGGTCAGAGATGAATTTCGACTGAAGACAAAGCTTTACATCATCCGCATACATAAGAACTAGAGAGTTCGTTAAAGCAGGGGGCAAGTCATTTAAAAGAAGAAAGGTAAGCTAACTTCGGGCGGAGCCGAAGTTGATATACCCTTGCAGTTAAACCCGGATATATATCCCAAACATCGGATTAAATTGGCCGATCCTTATGAGAACATCATAATATAACCAATTTATTACAATAAAAAATCTAAAACAAAGTACCAAGCTTCCATCTTCAAAAATAACAAAGTTGGTATTTTTACCAATACCATTTCCGATCGTTCAGTTATATGGCAGCTATAAGATATAGTCGGCCGATCGTTATGCAATTTGGTAGGTTGTAATAACTGACCAAAAAGAGAATCTGTACGAAATTCCAAATTTTTATCTTCAAAAACACGAAAGTTGGGTAATTTTCGATTGTTCAGTTATATGACAGCTATAGGATATAGTCGGCTGATCCTTATGAAATTTGGCATGTTGTATTAGTTTGCCAAAAAATTCGTACCAAATTTAGCATTTGTACCAAATCCAAATTCTCTAGCTTTAAAAACAACGAAGTTATAGCATTTCCGATCAATCAGGAGAACAAGTGATAATATAACGATTAATTCTAAAAATATATTTGACTTAATAAATTCATAAAACTATTTATTTATTATATCTATGTATAAAACAAGGTCGTGTTATGTTAGACCACTTATAAATCCAAAACGGCAGAACAGATTTGAGTGAAAATTGGTAGGGAGGTAGCTTAGAACACTAACCATACAGCATATAGAGAACCCATTTCATACAACGAAAATGGATGCAAACATTTCTTGCAACAGGCCCCATAAGGCCCCAAAGCGAATTCTTACTCTCATTCTTACGCTCATCGTTCTTTCATCTTACGCTCATACTCTCATTGAATGCTTTCTGTTTCTCAGTCTCTGAAAGGAGCGCTATGAAGAAGGTTGGTCTGCGCTTGGATTGATCTTTGTATGTATGAGTGTCTCACATTCACATACACGGGTTCATGTGTGCGTGCGATTTCGTTTCGATGCCAGCGCACACAAATTTAGATTTTTGGGAATAAGATTAAATATTGGCAGTAAATGTTTTGCATATATATATTTTTACGAATCATTAAAAATCAATATACTGAGATAGGAACAGGGTATATTTCATTCGACATCATTTAAAACGCCGTTCGCTTTTAAGTTTTTGTTGTTCCTCATGTCACAATCAAGCACAATCCGCCTGCATACCCTACCGATGGATGATTGGTCTGGAATGGTCTTGGAAATTTGGTCTTACATCGGTTGCAGAAAAACCGAGTCAAAGATGCGGACTTTTTTGAAGCAGACAGAAAATGGTTTCCTTGATGTCAAATTATTGGTACCCATACGTCCCATGTGGTACAAGCCGATACATTTTCGACGACAAATATTTTATCTCTTATGTGTTAATTGATGTTCCTCAAAATCATGCTGATATTCTTTGCTATCCTCTTATTATCTTATTCAATTAATCCTTGGAGCTTGCATGTCTTCCCAAGCGATGGAATGAATCATTTATTATTTCGCTTCATAAGAAAGCACTTATTGAGAACTACAGCGGAATTGCTAAGCTATCTGCGATTCCCAAACTACTGGAGAAACTGGTTACTTCGAATCAGAAAAAGTTTTGCAAAAACATCATTTCCATCTCACAACATGGTTTTAGATAGTTTTCAATAGGACCAGGGTGTGCAAGCTTTTATCAAACGTTCGTCAAATAAATTTGATAATACTTTCACAACTAAGCCTCTATATGTATCTTTGGTTCGTCCTATTTGGGAATACTGTTCGTGCGTTTGGAGTCCGGAATACTTTGTTTACCAAATTTTATATGCTGAGATTTGGATTAATTTTGAACACGATCCATTTCTTATTATTTGTAAATTAACCCCCTGAACTATACTTAACATAGATGTAATTAAATCTAAAATTATGGAATCTCTTTTAACTTAATTTATCTTTATGTTAAGAGGAGCCCCAAATACGGGTCTTACTTCAATGAGTTCCTTTTGGAAACTGATTTTATTTGGTAAAGTTCTCTAATAAGTAGGATACATGAAAATCTTAAATCTATTTAAAACTACTTGTCAACGCATTGCACGCTGACCTGCTATGCGATCCTTTCTTAAGTGCGATAAGAGCACCACTTATGTATGTGTTTGTGTTAGGCTGCAGGGGATCGGTTTTAGACCATGCTGTTTGTCTCTTATTTCATGGGTCTGATCCCTTGAAACTCTAATTTAAGAATTTGTATATATAATAGTGTTCAATGCTATAGTGTTCAATAATAATAATAAATAAAGAGAAACGAGAGCTAACTTCGGGCGGAGCCGAAGTTGATATACCCTTGCAGTTAAATCCGGATATATATCGCAAGCATCGGATATGGTTGGCTGATCTTTATGAGAATATCATAATAAAACCAATTTATTACAAAAAAAAAACTAAAACATAGTACCAAGCTATCTATCTTAAAAAATACCAAAGTTGGTATTTCTACCAAATACCATTTCCGATCGTTCAGTTATATGGCAGCTATAAGATATAGTCGGCCGATCGTTATGAAATTTGATAGGTTGGATCAACTGACCAAAAATAGTTGGAACTATGTTCCAGCCCTCTATCTTCAAAAAAACAAAGTTGGGTCATTTCTGATCGTTCAGTCATATGGCATCTATAGGATATCCTTATGAAATTTGGCATAAAAAAAATGAAAAATAGCATTCGTACAAAATCCGAACTCTCTAACGCTAAAAAAACCGGAGTTATAGCATTTCCGATCAATCAGTTATATGGCAGCCGATCCCGGCCGCTCCGACTTATATACTGCGTGCAAAAGATAGAAGGGTGTGTGCAAAGTTTCAAGACGAAAGGTTTAAAACTGAGAGACTAGTTTGCGTAGAAACGGCCAGACAGACGGACAGGCAGACGGACAGACGCACATGCTTATATCAACTCAGGAGGTGATCCTGATCAAGAATATATATACTTTATGGGGTCGGAGATGTCTCCTTCACTGCGTTGCACACTTTTGACCAAAATTATAATACCCTCTGCAAGGGTATAAAAATCTTGGTTTTTGGTCACATCTCAGTCGTGTAACTTTTGATGAAGTTATCGTTAATGGTTAAAATTATGACGAGCTTCATGTAAAAGATGCATCTTGTCAAACCAAATTAATAAGACTGAACATTACCGTTATCTTTTCGATTTTAAAGAATGGCCTAGTATTACTTATTGAATGGCTTAGTATCGTTTGTATCTGAAAAAATCCGCTTACTCAAGATATACCTCGATAAGTGAAGCGACCAATTTGGTTATGCTACCGTAATGAACATTCGATTGCCAAAAGTATTGTAAAAAAATTGAATAAATCTTCCGCTTTTATTTTATTTATTTAAGAAGTTCTTTAAGATGTCGAAACAGAAGACCTACCCCAAGTGGACTCCAAACGAAATATCCCAAGCAATATGCAGCTTTTGCTGGCCCTCGCCTACAGGCGCTCACCGAAATATATTCCGAACAAAATAAGCGAAAAGTATGAAGACCATTAATATTTGTCGATATTTAATACGTTATAAAAAATTGTATTGTTCCAACTTCATCCTTAAGGGGCAACAGGCACAGCTTAGATACTGCGCGCTTGGTAACTCCATGAGGTTTCACCGTCACTCGAAAGACTCTGCCTCGATCAGGGATTAACTCCATTATTCTTGTAAGCGCCCATTGACTAGCACCACATCGTTCTAGGCTAAGATAGGACCGGAGGCATGCCTTTGGAGCGCTGCTGAAGAAGGTTTAGGTTCTCCTTCTTCTATCGGGACCAGAAAGACTGCTGCAGGAAAGACACGCGCTGCCAGCTGTCCAACCGGTTGAAGTTCAACTTTGTGACATCGGTCTCGATAAAGCTGACTGACGGACCACCAGTTAAAAAATGAGCTGGGGTTAGAACACAAGGTCTGCAGGATTCTCTGAAAGAGACAATAAAGGTCGTGAATTTATGACAGCCCCAATATGACACAGCAGCATTCGCTGCTGTTCCTCGAATTCAAGAACTGCAGATCCAACAGCTCGTTGCTTGGCGGTTTTAACAGCCGCTTCACACAGACCACCGAAATGCGGTGATCGAGTAGGAATAAAATGCCGTTCGATTGACTCCATAGAGTAAAACTTCAGCCGTGCCCGGTGATAATCGGAGCAACTCCTTTAGCTCGTTTTTGACTCCAACAAAGATGGTTGTGTTGTCAGACCAGAAATGATGAGGCCTTCGGCGGGTGCACATAACCCGCTTCAAGACCTGCAGAAAATAAGTTGAGGACAGATCCCTTACAAGCTCTAGGTGGACGGCTTTGGTAGCAAAACAAATGAAAACGCTGACGTAACATTTTACTGTAGCCTTATTATGATTTTTTGGCATATAATAAAAAGGCCCACAAAAATAAACACCACTCCAAAGACCTGGGAGCCGCTAACTCTTTGATCCGGCTTTTTGGAAGTATAATTGGATGCTGACTATCAAAATCCAACGACGAATTTTTTAGCCGACCGTTTACGCGCAACAGACCACATTTATCCAAGAAGGGAGAGGATGAGGCAAGTGCACTGGATACCGTTATCTCCTTTCCATTTTGTCCTTCCAAAAATACACACGCTGCACAAGTCGCAATAAAAGCTGTGTTCCAGACTTGATATCGCTAGCCGTGACACCGTTGTGGCGAATTCGTTGAGAAAACTTGTATACGTAAACCGCTGTTATATCCACGTACGGAGACTGAATGTGCAGGACCCTAGCACGTAACTCCAGGGTCGATCTCTTAGATGTGACCACGGTTAACCACTCCTCTTGGGCTCCAAGGAGAAACGGAAGCTTATTCTCAACCGATTCATTGGGAAAACGAGGTAGACCCTCGGACCCCGAGCTTCGGCACAGGAACCGTCTTTAAAGGCGCAACTCGGGACTTCAAGCAGAGTAAGTAACTCGCAGATCGTGTGCCCTTGGACACGACATAAATGCAAGCACCATACGCCTCAATGCTGGCGTCACAGAATCCATGGATCTCCACCTATGATTTCGATGCTAGAGCCCATCTAGGGAATTAAGTGCGCTGGCAAAGCTGCCACAAATCATATCCTAGTCGGAGTAAAAAGCTTAAGGAAGACTTTTATTCTATCCTTTAAGAAATTCGCCTTTGCAAAAACAGGACAGACAAGGCCTAATGGGTCATAAAACCGAGCGAATAAAGATAGAACGACGCGCCTAGTGGGCTTTGAGGTTGACTGAATCCCTTCAGACGAAAATGGCAAGTGATCAGTTGCAGGATCCCAAGCGAGGCCCAGAGTTTTTTTTGAAATTGCTGCCTTCATCGAAACTTAGGAAAGTCTCCCGATCTTATTCAGGCAATCATGTGCCCGGTCTTATTATCTTCAAAAACGTCAAAAATTGTTCATTTTCGATTGTAGAGGTATATAAAAGATATGGGAATAGTCGGATAATAACAGTTCATTTTTTTTTAATTTTTTATGTTAAAAAATGTTTGAACAACAGAGCAATAATATGAAACAATAGTATTGTCTTTTTAAAGTAATAAAAAATGTCGTCTAAATTTTTTAGTATTTTAATTTTTTCTTAAAACTTTATACAAATTTATAGCTCATTAATAGCTGCTGAAAAATGTACATTGCATCGGTTTATTTTCATATATATATGTCGGGTTCGGATTGTGATTTTCCATATTTTAAACGGATTGTATTCGGCGAATATACTTGATCGTGACACTGCCAACTTGAGACTGCCCCAGCAATTCTCGCTTACCGAAAATGGCCTCCAGCTACAACGCTACAAAAGCTACAACGAACATACTTGTATCTCTGTCTCTCGCAGTGGCTCAAGCATACACGCACAACAATCGTAGTGCCCATCTCTCTCTCTCAAACACCTAACCTCATGTCACGTCCTCTTCCTTATTCGCATCGAACTATCCTGACCATCTGGCGAATAGAAGGAACAAAGTGTAATAACAATCAATAATTGCAGGGACGATAATTGTTCTTTATTACATTGACTACCATAATTTAAGATCCAACACGGCCATTCTGACAATTTACACGTCCTCGTGTACTGTTATCTTAATATTACAAATATGACTTATAAATCGGTGATTATAGCTTTTGTTTTCTTTTACTCATCCATTTCGAATACCATTTTTATTTGATATATTTCCTTATACTAAACATTTTCACTTACTTCAAAATCTTTCATTATTTTTCATTCTACACAACATTATTAGCAAATTTTAATTCTTATTCTCATTGCATAATTAAATTCATTTTAGCTGTTAATTTATTTCATTTGCTTCTCAGCAATTCAAAATTCGACTCTAGTTATTGTCACTATGATTTCCTCTTGATTAAGAGCATAGTCCCGTCAAGAGCGCCACACGCCATGTTCCAACTTTCGTCTTTCACTTGTGCTTGCCCAATGACGCAGATAGCGCAAATCTCAAAACCATATCTTTAACTCATACATTTCAATCAAATATTGTCATGGTTCATAAACCATGCATAAACTTTACATCAGCCAGGTTATTTCCATTTGAATTCTCAAACAAATCCGCCATTGACAAACATTTCTTATCGAAGTCTATTGCAACTTCATTTCAATCAGTCCATACTCTATATGGACATTTGGCTTTCACATAACATATCCTCTCACACGGATATATCATAACTATTTCAACAAGTCTCAGGCGGGCACTCCAATTCACTCGGAACATAACCATCTGGCATCTTTCTCAAATTTTCATGACAATATTTATAAGTTTTCTTATTATTCAATGACTTCAGTATATGTATATCTATCTCCTTCTAGAACTTCACTAACCACAATGGCCCTTTAAACTTTACATCCAATTTAGTTTTATGTCGCTCTTCATTTTTCAGTAGCACAAAATCTCCAACTTTATGTCGTTCAACTGCTGCCTTATTTTTATCGAACCTTATTTTGTCGTAACTAGCTTGATTTTTCATATTTTCAATTGCCCTATCTCTAGCTTTAACTTTATCTACCTCAATTTCTGTATCACACGGTGGAATTAAACCCAAAGGAACAGCCTCCTTGCCAACAAGTAACTCTAGGGGACTTGCTTTAGTTGCACTACTAACTGTGCAATTCAAGGAAAGTTGTATCTCACCTAAAGCATCTTGCCAAGATCGGTGACTCGATTCAACCGCTGACAGTAGATTCTTAAGTGTACTCATCCCACGCTCAACTTGACCGTTTGCACGGCTTCCTCCTGTAGCTATAAGATGAAGCTTAATCTTCTGTGATGTACAAAATTCTAAAAATTTCCCACTAGTAAAACATCTACCCTGATCACCGATTATACGCTGCGGTATTCCGAACAAAGAAATAGATGACTTCACTGCCTGAATACAACTGTCAGAATCTAGTCTTAAAGTATGGAACAAATAGACAAATTTGGTTAGGGCATCTATTTGTACTATCACGTACTCCTTAAGATCATTCTTACCACTTAATTTTCCAGTTATGTCGATATGCACCGTGTGCGATGGCATATTCACTTTTGGAATTGGATGTAACTCGGCTTGTATCTTCCCAGATGAACCCTTAACAGTTTTACATGTAATGCAACTATCAACAAACTTCCTAACATATTTATTCATCTTAGCAAACCAATAATATTGGTAAGTCTTGTCAAGAGTCTTTTTCCATCCCAAATGCATGGTGGACTCGTGCACTTGATTTATTACTGACCATCGAAATGCATAGGGGACTACTGGCAGACAACGGGTTCTTCCATTTCTCTGAACTTTACGGAACAAGACACCTTTTCTCAACTCATAAGTCTGTGCAACATCATCTGTCAACTCTTTGGAATTAAGTTTGTTAATGATATCAGTAATTTCAGAATTCTGGCGCTGTTCAGCAGCAAGCCAGTCACTTGAGATTTCTGCCAAATTTACACCCTTTTCAGGGACTAACGACTTTTTAACTTTGCTGGCTTCCTGAATATGATTTCTCGATAAAAAATTCACATGCGCCATGCGCTTTCCTTCTCTTTATTCTATTGTAAATTGAAACGGCTGCAAATACTCCCACCAACGATGCACTCTTGGTGTTAGATCAATTTTTGTCCGCGATGATTTAAGAGAATTGCAATCAGTATACACTACGAACGTACGACCAACTAAATAATGACGGAACTGTTTAACGGATTCTACCACTGCCAACGTTTCTAATTCGTATGAATGGTATCTAGACTCTGCAGGGGAA
Source organism: Drosophila pseudoananassae pseudoananassae (assembly GCA_018153035.1). Lineage (NCBI taxonomy): Eukaryota > Metazoa > Arthropoda > Insecta > Diptera > Drosophilidae > Drosophila > Drosophila pseudoananassae. The sequence goes on along the minus strand of JAECXR010000022.1, from coordinate 530,879 downwards.
GTAGTTTTACTAAAATACTCTATTACATGGATTACATGGAAATACTCATGGATTACCATTGATTCGATGCATTAATATTGCTTGCATCTGTGTGTAACTCTATTGGATGTTGTGGATCAAAAATAACAAGTACAGGCTCATTTACAAGAATAGCAATAATATTTTTTCTAATACTTTCCAACTCGTTATTCCAATTAAACACACTTTTACTCGAAGTTAAGGAATATATCGGTTTCATAATCTGTGAGAACCGAGGCACGAATTTTCGAAAATAAGACGCCAATCCAATAAACTGTCTTACGCTACGAACTGTTTGCGGTGGTGGCAAGGAATTTAACGCAATAATTTTTCGCGGATTGGGCCTTAACTCTCCAACTCGTACCACATACCCCAAGTATTGTACAGTGGTTTTTAAAAATCCACATTTTGCTATGTTAAAAGAGAATCCCGCTGCAGTCAATACATCCAAAACAATCCTCAATCTTTCTATACCTAATTATATGGTAGATGACACCACAATTATATCGTCCATATAGACTATTACATAAGAATATGCAAGATTTCCCAATTCGTTTATAATGGCTCGCTGGAAAACAGACGGGGCGTTCTTGAGGCCAAATGGCATTGTCAGATACTCATAGTGCCCATCAGGTGTAACAAAACGCAGAACATTCAACAGAATCGGGATGAATGGGTATCTGATGGTATCCACTAGCCATATATTTTGCACCCGCAAGTCTAGCAATCTAATCGTTGATTAGTGGTAAGGGATATCTGTCAGAAACAGTATTGCTGTTCAGTTCACGATAATCAACACAGAGTCGGTCGGATCCGTTCTTCTTTTTAACCAAAAGTATAGGGCTAGCATAGGGAGAAGAACTAGGTCGAATAATGTTACAGTTTAACAACTCTGTTATCCTTTCACGTACAATTTCTTTTTCATTTGGACTCAAACGATATGGACGCCGCTGCACAGTTTTGTTTGGATCAATTAATCTAATAGTAATTTCACCCGTATTAACCTTTGTGCAAGGTTAATAAAACCCATTATTAAATGCAGCTGAATAGTCTTGAAGTAGTTTAATTAAGTTCTCTTTGTCATTACCAATATTTTAGTATCAACATTTAGTAGCAAGGCAGATGACTCAGAGACTTTACAGACGTTTACAGATTTAGACTTAACCAATTTAAATTTATCAGGTGTTAAGATGATTTCGTATCCTGGACTAAGGATTTCCCTACCAATTACAATATCATTTGTGAGATGCTTATCTGCTATGACGTGAAACAGTATTTCTACAATATTTCCATTAATAATACATTTAGAAAGTTTTTGTAGCTTACTGGAAATGCCAGCGTCGCCAATACCTCAGCGTTGCCAATAAGCGAACATTCTGCTCCAGAGTCGAAACAAATAGGAAAGATCTCACCCTGATGTGTCAAAACTCCTTTTGGCTCAGCCACAAAACATTGATTACATTTCTTCTCAGTAACTGCTCCAGATTTAGCTGCATTGTTCGTGCACCGATTCGCAAGATGCCCAAGTTGTCCACACCGGTAACAGGTCACATTCTGTAAATCGCGATGCTGTTTATTCTCCGGTCCAGACTGCTTTAATTTACACTCCGCCATTTTATGTCCTGGTTTCTTGCATAAGTGGCACACAATTTTGGCTCGCTTGCAGTCGCCGCTAGTACCATCAGTATTTCCAGCACTCCGCTTTTTGTCAAATGTAAATGATTTCAGTTCCATTTGAAGTTGACTTCTAGTTTGTACATTTGACGAAAACACCATACGTTGCAAACGGTTGTCAAAATTGGCCATATGCGCAAGTATAGTGGATACAGCTATTTCCTCGACGTTCATATTGCGCCATTTTGTGGTCAATGACGTCACCATTCGGCTTGCGTACACTGCAGGGCACTCATTGTGGGCTGAACGGCTGTTCAGTAGATTCTGGAACATAGCTGCCGGCGTTTCCTTAATCTCGAAGCGCTGTATAAATAGTTCTTTAAACTGCTCCCAATTAATGACAGGATAGCAGATCTGTGCAAGCCACGCTGAAGCACTGCCCTGCATGCAACTACTCAACATCATGATAAGTGCGCTGCCATCAATCTTCTGTTCGTCCATGATAATGCTTGCTGTTGCACACCATTGAGTCGCATCCACTCCTGATACATCTGGGTTAAATTTTGGCAAAACCACTTGATTTTGTGGACGCACAGACTCTTGCATAGCTTTACACATCTCAACGAAATTGCGATTTTGTAGTTCCATAATGGTACGCCACTGATCTTCAGTAAATGCAGGAGTTGGCACTGATCCCACTTCTGATGTCGGGTTCGGATTATGATTTTCCATATTTTTAACGGATTGTATTCGGCGAATATACTTGATCGTGACACTGCCAACTTGAGACTGCCCCAGCAATTCTCGCTTACCGAAAATGGCCTCCAGCTACAACGCTACAAAAGCTACAACAAACATACTTGTATCTCTGTCTCTCGCAGTGGCTCAAGCATACACGCACAACAATCGTAGTGCCCATCTCTCTCTCTCAAACACCTAACCTCATGTCACGTCCTCTTCCTTATTCGCATCGAACTATCCTGACAATCTGGCGAATAGAAGGAACAAAGTGTAATAACAATCAACAATTGCAGGGACGATAATTGTTCTTTATTACATTGACTACCATAATTTAAGATCCGACATATATATTTGGATAGAATTATAAATATATTTTTATTTTAACTTGCAGACCTGAAAATTATCACTTCTATAATGGATGTTTATACTGTAATAATCACTTTAAATTAATTTTTGCTCCGAAAATAATTTACGAAGCAGAACCTTCACATTGTAAACCGGAATTAATCATAAGGGAAAATGAACCCAAAGCATTGCCTTCTGATGTTGCTAGAGGTAAGTTATATAGTAAGTAAGTAAGTTACTTATAGTATATTATTTATGCGATAAAATTTAACTAATTGACACAAATATTGCAATCGTGTTTATGAAAAAAGAAATACCCAATTATGTTTATATAGGAGAACATTAAAAATAATGAATTGTGTGTAGTGTTAGCCTCCAGCTTTCTGGTTCTGCACAGCATTTTCTACTATTCCATGTTTACTAAGGTGAGCCACCCCCATAAGAATGGTAGTAGGTTGTTTACTACGTAGGTAATATGTACCTTCTAAGGTACATGTACTGATCTTGGATTGATGGTCAGATAGATGTGGAGGCCAATGAGCTTTCCCATTTTCTTGAGGAGAAAATAGGACAGACTTATAGGTCTAAAGTCCTTAGGAGAGCAGTGCGAGCTTTTTCCCGCGTCGTGTATAAAGACAACCTTCGTTCGCAGCCACGTCTCTGGCACGATATTTTTTTTGAACATTGCTTTGATGATTTTCCTGATCCATAACCTCAGATGAGCCCCGGCTTTGGTTAATTGGACTGGGAAGATGCCATCCGGAACTGGAGATTTAAAGGGCTTGAAACTGTTAACTGAGTAATAGAAAACTTAGGAGGTAATCGAGAATTTCGTTGTTTTTGAAATTTGATGACGCCTATTCCCGTCGCCTACATCAACAGTAGGCCATAATCCCATTTATTTTTTTTTTGTCTTTAGAATTTTGGGAACGGCTTGTTCATCAATTAGAGCATCAGCTATCATTCCTCTTTTCATCATAAAGCTTAGAGGCCTCGACGACCGAGGGGCGCTCGAGAAACGATTTATTAGTATTTTTTAAGCTATTTGTTATATGTTACGCTAAGAGGAATAAATAAGGAAATTTAAAATAATAGATTTTAAATTTAAAGGATAGGAAAGAGATATTATAGAATAGAGACCATTGTAGTTCGAACATAATACCCTAAAAGGGTCGTGTTCTGCATATGTCGAACAATAGAGGACTAAAGTTTTTAGTCCTTCTATTAGGAATGTTAAAATTTAATTGTGTTGGTAAATGCTGGCTATCTACATCCCCATTGATTAAGTTATGTAGAAAAACAACTCCCAGCTTTTTTTTTACTATTTGTTAAGCTTGGTAAGTATATTAGTAGGAGTCTACTACTATAAGATGGAAGATGAAGATTTGCATCGCAGTTAAGACCATTAAGTGAAAAACAAGTTCTTTTGTACGGATTCTATGCGGTATGTATTCCATATTGGTGACTCCAGACACATGATCCGTACTCCAGTATCGGACGGACAAAAGAAATGAATAAGCTTTCAGGTAAATTCTTTTGACCACCTTTTAATAAAATCAAGGACACCCTTAGCCTTTTTAACCAATGTGGAAATATGGTCGGCAAAAAAAAGTTTAGAGTCTAATAGGACACCTATGTAGATCATTAACCTGAGATAATTTTTCTAAGGCAATCCCATAGAGAGAATACGTAGCCTGCAGAGGGCAAGAACTATTAAAAGATAATACTATTTTTGAATATTTTCATTACTAAAGTTTTCATTACGCAGAAGGCTTCTGCCTTCACTCAGAAGGTGATCCTGATCAAGAATATATATACTTTATAGGGTCGGAGATGTCTCCTTCACTGCGTTGCACACTTTTGGACAAAATTATAAAACCCTCTGCAAGGGTATAAAAATTAAAAATAAAAATCAAATCGAAATATCTCTTAACGGCTAAAGCTATTGCATGAATTAGCAGAAATATATATTCTTCTAGAAATGATATTTTATTTGGTGTATAATATGTGTTTGGTCATTGAGCGTTTTCAATGCCCTAAATAAAAAGACGAATTTAATTTCAGTATGACGTTATTAAATGTTTATTTCTGCCTGCAGATGAAGCCGGATGATCATCTGATAGATAGCTTATGGTGCATGCAGAGACTAAAAAGTAAATACAGAGAGAGGGCGGCCCGACAAGTCACTTCGAGCTAAAGCTCTCGAAAGTGGAGAGGGCGGCCCGACCTAGACATTGCCGAGCTAAAACTCTCTATGAAAGTCCGTTGAGTCGAGCGGCCGAGAGAGAGTCGGATTGCGATCAACTAGCTTTTGTATAAACTTAAGCCTAATAAATAAACATTACCAAACATTACGCTAACATATTTAAACATTAAAATTACACCGGTGGGCTGCTGCCTGACCCGACAATATGTTTATGAAATTTCACGCGAATACTGTATATGATCTTCGCAAAGAAATAAGTTATCAAATTCGAGTGAATAAAGTGATATTTTTGAGAATTTAGAGAATAATAATTATTTTTGAATCATTATTTTGTGTATTTAAAATAAAAATCATAAAAATAATCTTTATTTATGGTCCCTTTTTAAAATACTTTTCAACACAATATAACACAATACTTTGTGTTTAGGTGAGGGGCCGTTGTGCCGCTCAGCTGAACTTAAGAGCGCATCCGCGCTGAAAAGCGCACCCGCGCTTAAAAGCTCATCCGTGCTGAAGAGCGCACCCGCGCTCGCCCCTCTATGCATTCTTCCTCTCTCGTCGGCCGTCATCGATCGTCCGCTCTGGTTTATATTTACGTTTAGCGCTTAGGCTTTCTAAGTTAAGCTCAGTAATCTCTTGTAAGCAGCACAATAAAGCTGACCGCGTTAAATTCGCCGAAAGACGCCCCCGACTTTTTAATTCAAAATTTCAACTTTTCTGGAATCTTTGGCGGCAGCAGCGCCCCCTACAATCATTGGTCCTTCGAGCCGGATCTCCTGGATATTTTGGATATTTGGATATATTCTACCAGCAGTTCTCGGCATTGTTCCGCCAAAAGATAAGTACATTTTTTCCGTCTCCGTCTCTCTGCCGGTCTTCAGCAGTGATCCGAACATTAAATTTCGTTCACACTGCTGCAAGATTGTTTTTCCCTCCGTGTCAACTCCAAGTTCGAGTTTTCCGACACAACGGCAGTTTGAGATTTTGTACTCTTCGTCTGCAAATTCTGCAAATTTTTCCATTCGTCTCTGTTTTGTGTGCTGCCCATATTCCTCGCCCTTTTCGGCCTCTCCGTTACCCATTCGCTTGCCAACGGTCGAGGCATACGTGCACCCACATACATATACACACATACATATTTTGTTTTTGTGCAATTAATCCGCGAAAAATTCGCAAGTGAACAGTGAAATTGTGTGGTGACAAAAAGAAGGCATAATTAATATTAGCCAGCCGGTGTGAATTAGTTCCGGAAATTTCCAAATTCACCGAACAGTCCGCCGCTGTCGTAATATTTGTTTCTTTTCTTCCCCAATCAGTGTCATTTTTTACACCACATAACTTCTCTGTTCCTCCATTTATACAGTCCACTTATCAACGCTCCACTGTGCCAATATATGCCCACATGCCCTTACATATATCCGTACCTGCATGCATGTCCATATATTTCCAAATATTTTCTGACTCCAATTTCAGGAAATATATAACCGATAAAAATTAACATATACTTATATTAACACTTATCGACGTTCCACTGTGCCATCATATGCCCTACATTCCCTTGCCCTACTTGCATGCATACTCATATATTTCTAAATATTTTCTGCCTCCAATTTCCGGAAATATATAACCAAATAAATTTTAAAAAAATCAATTAATTATAAATTCATGTATTTATATTTATAACTACTAAAATTTATTAACTTCCTATTTTCCGTTCGAGCAAGGGGCCAGGTATTTTAATTCACCTTTCCGGCCTCTCAATAATTAAAGTCGAAAATTTAATTATCGAAAAATTATAATTAAATAATTTATTTGTCGATCTTCTGTCAGAATCGAGCCGCGGTTTCAATTCCACCGTTCCAGCTTCGTGATAATTAACCTCAAGTGATTAAAACTTGAGATTTTCAACTCCACCCTTCTGGCTCCATAATAATTAAATCCGCTTGTTGTTTTGTTTCATGTGGAGTTGCCTTAAACGGCTCCCCACACGCGTAGGTCCAAAGAAAGGGATACTTCAAAGGCCTTGGCTGTGGCAAACGGAACGTTTTATTCTATAAAATTCATAAATTAGTTTACAATTCAAATATATCTCTTCTTCTTACCGCAGTGTGCCCTCCTACAATCAACAAAACAATGAGAAGCACTTTTCGGCGGCATTCACACTACCGCTATTAGTAGGCCCGTAATGCCGATAACTTAAAATACTACATTTCCTAATAATACTGGCTCAACTATCGATAACAATGTTTTGACCGTCGACACCGCTAATTAGGCAAAAATTAATTATTTATTTTTTGTGTTAAATCCAAGCCAAGGTGAAGTGCACCTTTCCGGCTCCGCAAATTCGAAAATAGTCAGGAATTCAATATTTACGTACGGGCCATACTGGTCGAAATATACATATACATCAATTTTGTCATCAATTTTTTCCCCGAACGAGCACGATTTTCCGGTCCTTGTCCATTTTCCGTTCCGTCAGTTTTCCTAACGCTGCTTCTACTCCGCATCTGACAACATCCGCCTAGAATCTCGACAAACCTTGGCCCACCTGGTTTTTTTTTGGCTTCCTGAAGTTTCTCCCACATCCGAATTGTGCCGCATCCGACGTTCCTCTCGACATCGGCGCTACTAATTCCCACTTGGCCTTGCAATCGCATTTCGTCCGAGATCTCACCGGTCTCATCACATTAGTGACCGGCACCGCTTCGTACGAGCCACCTATTGCGCACGTCAGTCGACAAGCGCTGACCAGCGAATTGGTGTCTGAGAATGCCCACGGGAGACGACCAAAAGCCACGTCCGATCCCAACCATCCGTTTGGACAGATCTCAATCCGCTTCTCCGCGGACGCCTCCTTTAAAGCCTAAGGCGTACAGTGCCATTCCAAGGGCAAAGAGTGACGAATCCGTCAGTACAATCCCCGGTCCTTCACAGAGGCAGACTCGTTCCGTCGCAAAAATGGCTCAAAGTGTGGTCGACGTGGCGGTGAAGAAGTTCATCGCCACAACAGATCGAGTTAGCCAATTTGAGACCAACATAAATACTCCGGGCGCCAGAGAAACGGACGTGGGCTCCCAATACATGTGCAAAGTCCATCGGGACCAAATTCGGGCACTGTGGGAGAAGGTGGAGAAAAGCTATGAGAGCTGCTCCGATTTGCTAGCCGAGTCCGGCGACAATGCGGCCATCTCGACAGTGCTGGAATCGAAGTACAGCTACTGTTACTCCGTCTATTCAAGATGTATTGCCCAGCTTCGAGAAAAAATTGTTTGTCATACTACTCCGGCTTCCGTCAATGTACACACGCCCGCGTCTACAGGCTGCCGGCTACCTCCGGTGGATACCGAGGTCTTCGCGGGTGATTATCTTCGGTGGCCCACCTTCCGAGATTTGTTTACATCCAAAACTCGCGGCTCACCCCGGTAGAGAGGTTGTTGCACACTTTTGGACAAAATTATAAAACCCTCTGCAAGGGTATAAAAATTAAAAATAAAAATCAAATCGAACTATCTCTTAACGGCTAAAGCTATTGCATGAATTAGCAGAAATATATATTCTTCTAGAAATGATATTTTATTTGGTGTATAATATGTGTTTGGTCATTGAGCGTTTTCAATGCCCTAAATAAAAAGACGAATTTAATTTCAGTATGACGTTATTAAATGTTTATTTCTGCCTGCAGATGAAGCCGGATGATCATCTGATAGATAGCTTATGGTGCATGCAGAGACTAAAAAGTAAATACAGAGAGAGGGCGGCCCGACAAGTCACTTCGAGCTAAAGCTCTCGAAAGTGGAGAGGGCGGCCCGACCTAGACATTGCCGAGCTAAAACTCTCTATGAAAGTCCGTTGAGTCGAGCGGCCGAGAGAGAGTCGGATTGCGATCAACTAGCTTTTGTATAAACTTAAGCCTAATAAATAAACATTACCAAACATTACGCTAACATATTTAAACATTAAAATTACACCGGTGGGCTGCTGCCTGACCCGACAATATGTTTATGAAATTTCACGCGAATACTGTATTGATCTTCGCAAAGAAATAAGTTATCAAATTCGAGTGAATAAAGTGATATTTTTGAGAATTTAGAGAATAATAATTATTTTTGAATCATTATTTTGTGTATTTAAAATAAAAATCATAAAAATAATCTTTATTTATGGTCCCTTTTTAAAATTCTTTTCAACACAATATAACACAATACTTTGTGTTTAGGTGAGGGGCCGTTGTGCCGCTCAGCTGAACTTAAGAGCGCATCCGCGCTGAAAAGCGCACCCGCGCTTAAAAGCTCATCCGTGCTGAAGAGCGCACCCGCGCTCGCCCCTCTATGCATTCTTCCTCTCTCGTCGGCCGTCATCGATCGTCCGCTCTGGTTTATATTTACGTTTAGCGCTTAGGCTTTCTAAGTTAAGCTCAGTAATCTCTTGTAAGCAGCACAATAAAGCTGACCGCGTTAAATTCGCCGAAAGACGCCCCCGACTTTTTAATTCAAAATTTCAACTTTTCTGGAATCTTTGGCGGCAGCAGCGCCCCTACAATCATTGGTCCTTCGAGCCGGATCTCCTGGATATTTTGGATATTTGGATATATTCTACCAGCAGTTCTCGGCATTGTTCCGCCAAAAGATAAGTACATTTTTTCCGTCTCCGTCTCTCTGCCGGTCTTCAGCAGTGATCCGAACATTAAATTTCGTTCACACTGCTGCAAGATTGTTTTTCCCTCCGTGTCAACTCCAAGTTCGAGTTTTCCGACACAACGGCAGTTTGAGATTTTGTACTCTTCGTCTGCAAATTCTGCAAATTTTTCCATTCGTCTCTGTTTTGTGTGCTGCCCATATTCCTCGCCGTTTTCGGCCTCTCCGTTACCCATTCGCTTGCCAACGGTCGAGGCATACGTGCACCCACATACATATACACACATACATATTTTGTTTTTGTGCAATTAATCCGCGAAAAATTCGCAAGTGAACAGTGAAATTGTGTGGTGACAAAAAGAAGGCATAATTAATATTAGCCAGCCGGTGTGAATTAGTTCCGGAAATTTCCAAATTCACCGAACAGTCCGCCGCTGTCGTAATATTTGTTTCTTTTCTTCCCCAATCAGTGTCATTTTTTACACCACATAACTTCTCTGTTCCTCCATTTATACAGTCCACTTATCAACGCTCCACTGTGCCAATATATGCCCACATGCCCTTACATATATCCGTACCTGCATGCATGTCCATATATTTCCAAATATTTTCTGACTCCAATTTCAGGAAATATATAACCGATAAAAATTAACATATACTTATATTAACACTTATGGACGTTCCACTATGCCATCATATGCCCTACATTCCCTTGCCCTACTTGCATGCATACTCATATATTTCTAAATATTTTCTGCCTCCAATTTCCGGAAATATATAACCAAATAAATTTTAAAAAAATCAATTAATTATAAATTCATGTATTTATATTTATAACTACTAAAATTTATTAACTTCCTATTTTGCGTTGGAGCAAGGGGCCAGGTATTTTAATTCACCTTTCCGGCCTCTCAATAATTAAAGTCGAAAATTTAATTATCGAAAAATTATAATTAAATAATTTATTTGTCGATCTTCTGTCAGAATCGAGCCGCGGTTTCAATTCCACCGTTCCAGCTTCGTGATAATTAACCTCAAGTGATTAAAACTTGAGATTTTCAACTCCACCCTTCTGGCTCCATAATAATTAAATCCGCTAATTAGGCAAAAATTAATTATTTATTTTTTGTGTTAAATCCAAGCCAAGGTGAAGTGCACCTTTCCGGCTCCGCAAATTCGAAAATAGTCAGGAATTCAATATTTACGTACGGGCCATACTGGTCGAAATATACATATACATCAATTTTGTCATCAATTTTTTCCCCGAACGAGCACGATTTTCCGGTCCTTGTCCATTTTCCGTTCCGTCAGTTTTCCTAACGCTGCTTCTACTCCGCATCTGACAACATCCGCCTAGAATCTCGACAAACCTTGGCCCACCTGGTTTTTTTTGGCTTCCTGAAGTTTCTCCCACATCCGAATTGTGCCGCATCCGACGTTCCTCTCGACATCGGCGCTACTAATTCCCACTTGGCCTTGCAATCGCATTTCGTCCGAGATCTCACCGGTCTCATCACATTAGTGACCGGCTACCGCTTCGTACGAGCCACCTATTGCGCACGTCAGTCGACAAGCGCTGACCAGCGAATAGGTGTCTGAGAATGCCCACGGGAGACGACCAAAAGCCACGTCCGATCCCAACCATCCGTTTGGACAGGTCTCAATCCGCTTCTCCGCGGACGCCTCCTTTAAAGCCTAAGGCGTACAGTGCCATTCCAAGGGCAAAGAGTGACGAATCCGTCAGTACAATCCCCGGTCCTTCACAGAGGCAGACTCGTTCCGTCGCAAAAATGGCTCAAAGTGTGGTCGACGTGGCGGTGAAGAAGTTCATCGCCACAACAGATCGAGTTAGCCAATTTGAGACCAACATAAATACTCCGGGCGCCAGAGAAACGGACGTGGGCTCCCAATACATGTGCAAAGTCCATCGGGACCAAATTCGGGCACTGTGGGAGAAGGTGGAGAAAAGCTATGAGAGCTGCTCCGATTTGCTAGCCGAGTCCGGCGACAATGCGGCCATCTCGACAGTGCTGGAATCGAAGTACAGCTACTGTTACTCCGTCTATTCAAGATGTATTGCCCAGCTTCGAGAAAAAATTGTTTGTCATACTACTCCGGCTTCCGTCAATGTACACACGCCCGCGTCTACAGGCTGCCGGCTACCTCCGGTGGATACCGAGGTCTTCGCGGGTGATTATCTTCGGTGGCCCACCTTCCGAGATTTGTTTACATCCAAAACTCGCGGCTCACCCCGGTAGAGAGGTTGTTCCACTTGTTGTCCAAAACAATTGGTGACGCCCACGCCATTGTTTCTAAGGCTCCGCTTACCCATGAGGGGTTTGACGCCGCTTGGCAAAGCCTCACAGACCGCTTTGAGAACCGGCGGCTATTGGTCAACAGCCAGTTGAAAATTCTTTTCAACATCCAGGCTATTTCTCAAGAGCCCGGGGTCGCGCTGAAGGAGCTGCAAGCCACCATTCAGAGTTGTCTGACAGCCCTAGCAATGTTCGCCATCAATGTTGAGGCTTGGGACTGCCTCCTGGTGTTTATGATTTCTTCAAAGCTCCCCAAGGTCACACTTTCTATGTGGGAGCAATCCGTCCATAATAAGGTCGAAATTCCAAAATGGAAGGAATTAGACAACTTCCTGACAGAGCGCCATCGCACTCTAAAGGCAATCGACGACGTCAGGCCTAGTGGCTCCGGGCAACTTTCGCCAAGGTCGGGAATTTCTATTGCCCCTGCTCGGAGGCTCAATTCACACGAGACTCGAGTGGTTCCGGGCCAAAAGGGCTGCGATCTCTGTTCGAGGGAGGACCACCCCATTCGCTTATGTCCGCGGTTCCTAAATATGGATGTAAATGGGCGCTTTGACTACATTACAAGGAAGCAGGTATGTCTTAGCTGTTTTGGCCGAGGGCACCAGCAGCGAGACTGCACGAGCGCCCATACCTGTTTCACATGCCACAGCAGACACCACACCCTCCTGCACCGCGGCAATCCGTTCGCCACCGCTCCAAGTCCGCCTACGCCGCCTACCGCTCCAAGTCCGCCTACGCCAGCAAACGGCTCAGAGGATCAGTCGAATGTTCAGGTGTGTTTCGCTTCCGGGTCAGGAGCAGTCATACTGGGCACGGCCCTTATCAACGTGTGCCATTTGGGGTGCACCGTCCAGGCACGAGCACTAATAGACTCAGGGTCCGAAGCGACCTTCATAACGGAACGACTACTGAATGATTGATAATAAAAAAAAAAATAAAAAAAATAATTAAAGTCGAAAATATAATTATCGATAAATTTATTATAAAATAGTAATTTAATTGTCGATCTTCTGTCAGAATCGAGCCGCGGTTTCAATTCCACCGTTCCAGCTTCGTGATAATTAACCTCAATTGATTAAAACTTGAGATTTTCAACTCCACCCTTCTGGCTCCATAATAATTAAATCCGCCAATTAGGCAAAAATTAATTATTTATTTTTTTTTGTTAAATCCAAGCCAAAGTCAAGTACCTTTCCGGCTCCGCCAACGCGAAAATAGTTAGGAATTCACTATTTACGTACGAGCAAAGATTATAAAGTACATAGATTGGACATCAGGGCCCCAAACGGTCAACTTTTTTCGTCGAGCTTGTTGGTGTGGGGGGAACGCACATACATACGATTCTATTTTTAGAACTAGTTACTTGTATGCGTAAAAAAAAGGGTGCGTCTTTGTATGTACATATGTGTGACTGCTCGCAAGACGGCGTAAAAATTTTTTGGCTTCCAATTTTCATTTTCATTTTCTTGTTTCTGTTTTCAATGGGCCGATGTGGTAGTCAGTAGATCAAGTGGTATTTTTAGTCGCTGCTGGTTAAGGGTGGTAGCGTAATATGCATAGAGTAGTTACTTTATGTACAATATTTTTGTGTTCAAATCCTAGTAAGGACTTCTAACTTTTTCTTTCTTTTATTATTTTTTTTTTATTTTTCTTTAATTGTAGTTTTAGTGAAAATTTAATACTATGTCCGGCTAATAAAATTTCAAGGGAGTCCCTCCGGAATTTTGTCATCCGACACGTCCGTCATTTATTTTTACAAAAATTGTATTAGAATGCAATTAAAAATAATAATATTAAAGTAAATATGAAAAAAAACATATATATTATTAAGAAAATTAAAATAAAAAAATTTAAAAGAAAATATAAAAATAATCATAACACTAAAACATTTTAAAGATTTTAACGACCGCCCAGTAACAAAATCGAACCCAGGACCCGATGGATGAGGATCGCTCGCTTTCCATCTAGGCTTTCCATCTAAGTTGGTATCAAAGAAAACGCAAGGATCCATAGTACAATCCGAGCTGATGAGTGAAGATAGTAAAAGATATTTCTGATCTCTTTGCTCTCACACTGGTTCGATTTGAACGTTTCAAACTTTCATTGTTCCAAAAATGTTACGTTCTAAAAGTAGAATTCTCTCTTTCTCTCTCTCATCTGCCAGCCGTTTCTCGTGGAACCCGCTCTAAATATTTTCATTTTACAGCGGGTTCCACGACTTGGCCTGCCAATATGCCGTAAAACCCGCACTTATAAACATTTTTACAGCGGGTTCCACTACGAACTGAGGCGATTTTAAGGTGATTTTAGGGAGATTTTAAAATTTTTTATTTTTCTTGATTGGATTATAAATTTTGTTAAAAAGTTTAAAACAATATAAACAATATAACAATATAAAACAAACAATAATTCCAGCGCTGGAACCCGCCATAGAAAATCTTTGTAGGAGATGTCCTATCTATGTACTTTATAACCTTTGGTACGAGCCATACTGGTCGAAATATACATATATATCAATTTTTTCCCCGAACGAGCACGAATTTTCCGGTACTTGTCCATTTTCCGTTCCGTCATTTTCCTAACGCTGCTTCTACTCCGCATCAGGCAACATCCGCCTAGAATCTCAACAAACCTCGTCCCATATGGTTTTTTTGGCTTCCTGAAGTTTCTCCCACATTCGAATTGTGCCGCATCCAACGTTCCTTTCGACATCGGTGCCACTAATTCCCACTTGTGCCTTGTAATCGCATTTCATCCGCGATCTCACCGATCTTATCACATTAGTGTGACCGGCCACCGCCGGTGGCATTCTGAGAATGCCCACGGGAGACGACCAAAACCCACGTCCGATCCCAACCATCCGTTTGAACAGATCTCAATCCGCTTTTCCGCGGACGCCTCTTTTAAAGCCTAAGGGGTACAGTGCCATTCCAAGGGCAAAGAGTGATGAATCCGTCAACACAATCCCCGGTCCTTCACAGAGGCAGACGCGTTCCGTTGCAAAATGGCGCTGAAAAAGTTAATCGCCACAACAGATCATTTGAGGCCAACATAAATACTCCGGGCTCCAGAGAAACGGAAGTGGGCTCCCAATACATGTGCAAAGTCCATCGGGACCAAATTCGGGCACTGTGGGAGAAGGTGGAGAAAAGCTATGAGAGCTGCTCCGATTAGATAGCCGAGTCCGACGACAATGCGGTCACCTCGACAGTGCTGGAATCGAAGTACAGCTACTGTTACTCCGTCTATTCGAGGTGTATTGGCCAGCTTCGGGAGAAAATTGCCTTCCAATCCACTCCACTTCCGTAAATGTACACACGCCCGCGTCTTCAGGTTGCCGGTAACCTCCGGTGGATACCGAGGTCTTCGCCATTGTTTCTAAGGCTCCGCCTACCCATGAGGGGTTTGACGCCGCTTGGCAAAGCCTCACAGACCGCTTTGAGAACCGGCGGCTATTGGTCAACAGCCAGTTGAAAATTCTTTTCAACATCCAGGCTATTTCTCAAGAGCCCGGGGTCGCGCTGAAGGAGCTGCAAGCCACCATTCAGAGTTGTCTGACAGCCCTAGCAATGTTCGCCATCAATGTTGAGGCTTGGGACTGCCTCCTGGTGTTTATGATTTCTTCAAAGCTCACCAAGGTCACACTTTCTATGTGGGAGCAATCCGTCCATAATAAGGTCGAAATTCCAAAATGGAAGGAATTAGACAACTTCCTGACAGAGCGCCATCGCACTCTAAAGGCAATCGACGACGTCAGGACTAGTGGCTCCGGGCAACTTCCGCCAAGGTCGGGAATTTCTATTGCCCCTGCTCGGAGGCTCAATTCACACGAGACTCGAGTGGTTCCGGGCCAAAAGTTCGCCACCGCTCCAAGTCCGCCTACGCCGCCTACCGCTCCAAGTCCGCCTACGCCAGAAAACGGCTCAGAGGATCAGTCGAATGTTCAGGTGTGTTTCGCTTCCGGGTCAGGAGCAGTCATACTGGGCACGGCCCTTATCAACGTGTGCCATTTGGGGTGCACCGTCCAGGCACGAGCACTAATAGACTCAGGGTCCGAAGCGACCTTCATAACGGAACGACTGTTCAACCTTGTCAAGTTTCCCTTCCAGACGATTCACGCACAAGTCTCCGGCCTTAATCAGACCATTTCCGCGCAGTCTACGAAATTGTGCCATTTTTCGGTCGCCATCTAAACCCGGGCTACAATTAGAGACTGCGGCTTACGTTCTTCCGCAGTTGGCAGGAAATCTGCCATTAAATCCGATTTCGCAAGATCTTCTCAAGGGGCTGCCCGACATTCCCCTGGCGGACCCCAACTTCTTTGAGAGCTCCCAAATCGATGTGTTATTACGAGCTGACATTCTTCCGACCATTCTCCTCGGTAATTCCAAGGCTAACATTTGCGGGTCGCTTCTCGGCCAGGAGACCATTTTTGGATGGGTGCTGCCAGGCCCATTATCTCCAGCTAACCCCCGCAGCGTGTCTGTTTTTTCCACACGAGTTGCCCGCAGCCTCGGTGACTCACTGGTTCAGGGTTTCGATTCAGAATGCGAGCAGAATTCTGTCTCGACTCCTTCTTCGATTTACGCATCGCATCACGCTGCACAGTGGCAATCAGCTGATGATCCGACTGATCCGGGTCAAATTCTGGATTCCAAGGTCATATTCAGCACGATGTCGCCACGCCCACGCAACGCCTAGTCACTGGAAAGCAGATGTACTCGAGGTACACAATCCTACCGATGCCGAGTCTGGAATGGGATCCATCCATTAAAGAAGTGTCGGTGCTTCCTACGCCTTAGTGACGAGAAGCGGCTCCGAGCGGTTCTCGTAAACCAGTATTCCTCGAGCTGCCTGGCCCACGAGCACTCCGACGGATCCTGTAGGCGTGGGGACGGCTGTAAGACTAAGACGCCCCCGACTTTTCATTTCAACTTTACCCCCGGAATCTTTTGCGGCAACAACGCCCCCTACACACCCTTGCAGAGGGTATTATAATATTGTCCAAAAGTGCGCAACGCAGTGAAGGAGACATCTCCGACCTTATAAAGTATATATATTCTTGATCAGGATCACCTCCTGAGTTGATATAAGCAGGTCCGTCTGTCCGTCTGTCTGTCTGTCTGTTTCTACGCGAACTAGTCTCTCAGTTTTAAAGCTATCGTCTTGAAACTTTGCACACACCCTTCTTTCCTTTGCACGCAGTATATAAGTCGGAACGGCCGGGATCGGCCGACTATATCCTATAGCTGCCATATAACTGATTGATCGGAAATGGTATAACTTTGGTGTCTTTAAAGTTACAGAGTTCAGATTGTAGGAATGCTTTTTTTGGCAAAATAATACGACCTACCAAATTTCATAAGGATCAGCCGACTATATCCTATAGCTTCCATATAACTGAACAATCGGAAATGACCCAACTTTCATGTTTTTGAAGATAGAAAGTTGGAACTTCGTACAGATTCTGCTTTTGGTCAGTCAATACAACCTACCAAATTGCATAACGATCGGCCGACTATATCTTATAGCTGCCATTTAACTGAACGATCGGAAATGGTACTTGGTAAAAATACCAACTTTGGTATTTTTGAAGATGGAAGCTTGGTACTTTGTTTTAGATTTTTTATTGTAATAAATTGGTTATATTATGATATTCTCATAAGGATCGGACAATTTAATCCTATGTTTGCGATATATATCCGGTTTTAACTGCAAGGGTATATCAACTTAGGCTCCACCCAAAGTTAGCTTTCCTTTCTTGTTATACCCTTGCAGAGGGTATTATAATTTTGTCCAAAAGTGTGCAACGCAGTGAAGGAGACATCTCCGACCCTATAAAGTATATATATTCTAGATCAGGATCACCTCCTGAGTTGATATGAGCATGTCCGTCTGTCCGTCTGTCCGTCTGTCCGTCTGTCCGCCTGTCTGTTTCTACGCAAACTAGTCTCTCAGTTTTAAAGCTATCGTCTTGAAACTTTGCACACACCCTTCTTTCCTTTGCACGCAGTATATAAGTCGGAACGGCCGGGATCGGCCGACTATATCTTATAGCTGCCATATAACTGATTGATCGGAAATGCTATAACTTCGGTGTTTTTAAAGCTAGAAAATTCGGATTTGGTACGAATGCTATTTTTGGCAAAATAATACAACATGCCGAATTTCATAAGGATCAGCCGACTATATCCTATAGCTGCCATATAACTGAACAATCGCAAATTACCCAACTTTGGTGTTTTTGAAGATAAAAAGCTGGAACTAAGTACAGATTCTATTTTTGGTCAGTTAATACAACCTACCAAATTGCATAACGATCGGCCGACTATATCTTATAGCTGCCATATAACTGAACGATCGGAAATGGTATTTGGTAAAAATACCAACTTTGGTATTTTCGAAGATGGAAGCTTAGTACTTTGTTTTAGATTTTTTATTGTAATAAATTGGTTATATTATGATATTCTCATAAGGATTGGCCAATTTAATCCGATGTTTGCGATATATATCCGGTTTTAACTGCAAGGGTATATCAACTTCGGCTCCGCCCGAAGTTAGCTTTCCTTTCTTGTTTAGTTATGAAAAAGCCTTACCATGGCTTTCGGACTTTCTGAATGTGCTTTAAATGGATCACAATAGTCTAACAAAATAAAAAAATTCTAAATTTTTTACATGTTGTACAAAACAACATGTTTTCGCTTTAATTCAACATATCTCAGTATCTCATTTGGTAAATACCATTAAAAACGCCGCTTTCTCGCTTTGCAAGCCGCAAATTCGACGATCGCTTGGCTGAAATCGATCTTTCTTGCTCGCTCATTTTTAATCGATAATAATGCCAATCCACACAATCGGTCTTGTCCCATAGAGCTTCTCAAATAATTTTTAATCAATTTCAATTTCGAAAAAGATCTTTCCGCCGTTGCAACTGTGGCAGGAAGTGTCAGAAACATGATTCAAGCAGTGCATACATCAGAGTAACTTGACGTTAAGGAACTGTTTTCAATTATGATCATTTCAGCAAGTTGTTTCACACTATGAATCAGACCGATTTTTTTTCTGAACGCTGAACGCAATGAGAGTAATTGCGATGGAAATGTGGAAGAAATGTAATCACGGAAATTTTTCGTGAATTTTTCGGCTTCTAACGAAATTTCCTCGTCAGTGGCATTGATAATGAATTTTGATTGAACAATTTTGTAGACATCAAGAACAGATTTCATACCTTAAAATCGGTACTTCAATTGGAAACAAATTATGTCCACCAAAGGATAAAAAACAGTCACTGCGAAGTTTTCCTTAGGATTCCAAGGTCTTTCGTCTATACATAGTTCATCAACATGTTTTTTCCGTTTTCTGTGCACTTTTTTCTCTGAAAACTGTAAAGGGATGCCAAGTTTTGAACATAAATCGCATGCTTCCTTTACAAATTCACGAATGATTGCCGCATAAAAGAAACTTCAATAACTCGTGTGCTTTCATAAAAATCTGTCGTTTCTGTTTGAAGAGCTTTTGACACAATGTTTATTATTTCCAAAACTTTGCACAAAATAACCAAGCAAAAAAAATCCAGTGATTTAACACGTTTTTAAAGTCCCAACGCTTTGTTTCTTTTGCTAGACTTTTTACTAGTCAAAGCAATACGTGACAAATTGTTTCTAATATCAGGCAATCTTTTCTTCAGCGCGTAAATCGAGTCATGAAATCCTGAAAAACGTGTTGGATTCAATGTTTTTATGGTTGTTTTGGAGACATTTTTATACCCTTGCAGAGGGTATTATAATTTTGTCCAAAAGTGTGCAACGCAGTGAAGGAGACATCTCCGACCCTATAAAGTATATATATTCTTGATCAGGATCACCTCCTGAGTTGATATGAGCATGTCCGTTTGTCTGTCCGTCTGTCTGTCTGTCCGTTTCTACGCGAACTAGTCTCTCAGTTTTAAAGCTATCGTCTTGAAACTTTGCACACACCCTTCTTTCCTTTGCACGCAGTATATAAGTCGGAACGGCCGGGATCGGCCGACTATATCCTATAGCTGCCATATAACTGATTGATCGGAAATGGTATAACTTTGGTGTTTTGAGAGTTACAGAATTCAGATTTTGTAAGGAAGCTATTTTTGGCAAAATAATAAGATCTACCAAATTTCATAAGGATCGGCCGACTATATCCTATAGCTGCCATATAACTGATTGATCGGAAATGGTATAACTGTGGTGTTTTTAGAGTTACAGAATTCAGATTTTGTACGGGAGCTATTTTTAGCAAAATAATACGATCTACCAAATTTCATAAGGATCGGCCGACTATATCCTATATCTGCCATATAACTGATTGATCGGAAATGCTATAACTTCGGTGTTTTTAAAGCTAGAGAATTCGAATTTGGTACGAATGCTATTCTTGGCAAAATTATATAACCTACCAAATTGCATAACGATCAGCCGACTATATCTTATAGCTGCCATATAACTAAACGATCGGAGATGGTATTAGGTAAAAATACCAACTTTGGTATTTTTGAAGATGGAAGCTTGGTACTTAGTTTTAGATTTTTTATTGTAATAAATTGGTTATATTATGATATTCTCATAAGGATCGGCCAATTTAATCCGATGTTTGCGATATACATATATCCGGTTTTAACTGCAAGGGTATATCAACTTCGGCTCCGCCCGAAGTTAGCTTTCCTTTCTTGTTTTTTTATTGACTTCATAATAGAAATCAATAACTGTCATCCTACCGTATCTAAGAATACTTAATTACGACTCTAAACATGAATGGGTCGTTTCTCATTGTATATAAAATCGAATCTAGAGAGGATTGCTTGAAAATTTAAAACCGTGCCATGATTGGTTAAAGCATCATGTGCTGCGCCGTGGTTTTATTCCATAAAATTGTTAATGTGTAATTCTGTAAAAGCTCATTACAGTTTCTGCAGCTTCTCTCCAACCTAAGCATTGTGTTGGCTCTCCGGTAAACTCCGGTAATGATTTGATGACTTCTACAGTGGTTTCACATTTAACATTTGGGTCAGTCAAATAACAGTTTATAGTCTTTTACTATATTTGCTTCTGAAGCTATCTTTAATTCTATCCCATTTAATTTTTTGTTCACTTGAAACTCACTTATTGAAAATCTGTTAATTAATGTCATAGTTAAATTACTGTCTATAGCTAATTCACCTGCAGAAAAATTAGCTGAACCTCCAGTTGCCATGGCTAAGTTTAATCATAGATTATAAAGTACATAGATGAGAGATCAGGGCCCAAGACGATCAACTTTTTTCGCTCTTGCTTGTTGGTGAAGGGGAAACGCACATTAATACGATTCTATTTTTATAACTCTTTACATGTATGCGTAAAAAAAAGTGCTCTCTGTAAAATTTTTCTAGGTTTAAATCCTCTTTAGGACTTCGATGTTTTTGTATTTTTAATTATCTTTCATCTTTTTCGAAAAATTGTATAAAATAAAAATGACCTGGGATATAAAGAAAATATTAAGCATGTTGAAAATAGTATTAAGGAATCGGGAAATAATTAATAGCCTAAATTTAGAAATCTTAAAAGAACTGGTATTACTAAATAAAAGATATATAAGGAAAGCTCCCCAAAAAAATTTCAATAGGTCTATAGTATTAGAATCGACAAAAATTTAGCAATTTCTGGAATGATTGCTGTGTTAAATCCTGCATGAAATCTAGGCGTCATTTTCCCAACCTAAAATTTTTAAAATTTCCGTCCGCGGATTTAATTTTAGGACAAATATGGAGGGAAAAATGTGGCATTGTCTTGGAGGATTATAATAAGAATATAGGAGTTTGTGAAAACCATTTTTCGACGGCTTTCATTGGGAAGAAGTTTTTGAAAAAGGAAGCTATTCCAACATTAAATTTGAATATAGCGTTGGAAGATGTGGCCTTTGAGGAAACATTTGAGCCAACCGGCGAAGCATATATTACAGAAGACCAGTGTAGTAAATGCGAAAAAATATTTAAAGCCAACAAGTTCTTACAAAAAAAAAATCAAAACCTATTAAAAAAAATTCAATATCTTCGAAAAAAATTATCTCAACGATATCCATCAATTCGGCTTAAAAAAAAGGAAACTTCAAAAACTGGTATAGTTGACAGAATTGATTCCATTCAGAACCTTAGTCCAGTAACAAAAACGTTTTGCAAATTACTTTTAAGTAGACGATTCAAGGAGTACTCCCCAGAGGTACTATGGTTGGCTCAAAACATTTTCTATATGTTGCATTCAGCATATTCTTTTCATAGGGACAATTTAAATTTGAACATGCCCCACGTAAAAACCCTTTACCGATGGGCTCCTATGAAACAACTACAACCTGGTTTTACAAACAATTCTTTTGAAAAATTAAAAAAAATGACTGCAGAACTAAAAAAAAATAATGATTCTCAAGTCGTCCTTGTGATGGATGAAATGGCTGTTAGAAAAGAGTTGAGGTATAATGTTAATTTAGATTTAATAAATGGGTTTGAGTGCACAGGGCTACAAAGAAATAATAAAGTAGCTAACGAGACTTGCGTATTTTTAATAAAATCAATCTTTTCAAATTGGAGTATGATTTTAAATTATTTTTTTTCGGAAAATGGACTTTCAGCGAATGACTTGAGTGACGTTATAAAACAAAATTTGACTATTTTATTTAATTTAGGGATAGATGTAAAGGCCATAATATGTGATCAAGCTTCTGCCAACCGGAGATGCTATTTTCAGCTCGGGTCTACTAATGAAAACCCTTTTTTTATATTTAAAAAAAATCGTATTTTTTGTATGTACGATTTTCCACATCTCATTAAATCATTAAGAAATGGTCTCCAGACCTGCGACTTAAATACACCAGACGGACAGGTTAGCTATCAGGTCTTGAAGGAGTTGTGGCAGAAGGAAAAAGACCAAAAAAACAAAAATGTTTTTTTAAATTAACAAGAAAGCATTTCCAAACACTTTTGAGAAAATGCGAGTGAAATATGCGACACAATTATTTAGCAAAACCGTTCTAGGCGTCATTTTCCTAGCCTAAATTTCCGTCCGCGGATTTAATTTTAGGAAATATATGGAGGAAAAAATGTGGCATTGTCTTGAAGGATTATAAAGTTAATCTAAGAATTTTTGAAAACCATTTTTCGACGGCTTTCATTGGGAAGCAGTTCTTGAAAAAGGAAGCTATTTTAACATTAAATTTGGATATGGCGTTGGAAGATGTGGCCTTTGAGGAAACATTTGAACCAATTGGCGAAGCATATATTACAGAAGACCAGTGTAGTATATGCGAAAAAATATTAAAGGCCAGCAAGTTCTTTCAAAAAAAAATCAAACCACATTAAAAAAGTTCAATGTCTTCGAAAAAAAATTATCATAAAGCTATCCATCAATTCGGCTTAAAAAAAGGACACTTCAAAAACTGGCATAATTGACAGAATTGATTCCATTCAGAACATTAGTCCAGAAACAAAAACGTTTTGCAAATTACTTTTAAGAAGACGACCCAAGGAGTACTCCCCAGAGGTACAATGGTTAGCCCAAAACATTTCCTATATGTCGCATTCAGCATATTCTTTTCTTAGGGACAATTTAAATTTGAACAAAAAAATTTGAAGAAAATGCAATACAGGTTTTACAAACAATTTTTTTGAAAAAATAAAAAAAATGACTGCAGAACTAAGAAAAAATGATTCCCAAGTCGTCCTTGTGATGGTTGAAATGGCTATTAGAAAAGAGTTGAGTTGTAATGTTAATTTAGATTTAATAGATGGGTTTGAGTACATAGGGCTACAAAGAAATAATGAAGTTCCTAATGAGAGCATATTTTTAATAAAATCAATCTTTTCAAATTAGAGTACGGAGTATGGAAAATGGCCTTTCAGCGAATGACCTAAGTGAGAGTATAACACAAAATTGTACTATTTTCTTTAATTTAGGGATAGATGCCACAATATGTGATCAAGCTTCTGCCAAACGAAGTTGCTATTTTCAACTCGGGGCTACTAAGAAAAACCTTTTTTTTTTCTAAATAATCGTATTATTTGTATGTACGATTTTCCACATCTAATAAAATCATTAAGAAATGATCTCCAGTCCTGCGACTTAAATACACCTGACGGGCAGGTTAGCTTTCAGGCCTTAAAGAAATTGTGGCAGAAGGAAGAAGACAAAAAAAAAATGTGCCCAAAATTAACAAAGAAAGCACATATTTTCAAACACCTTTGAGAAAATGCGAGTGAAATATGCGACACAATTATTTAATAAAACAGTTCAGTTCAGGCGGCCTGATTAAAACCATTTGTGATACTGTCAAAAAAAGTTCTACGGCAGTATTTATGGAAAAGGTGCATAACATTTTTGATTGCATGAATAGTGGGACTTCATATGGACAAAATAAATACAGATCAGCGTTGAAAAAAATAGCGAGTCATTAGAATATATAAAATGGGGGGCCACATAGCCTAGTGGGTAGTGTAGCTGCACGCTAAGCGTGGGGTCGTGGGTTCGAACCCCACTCATGACAATCATGACCTCCAAAGTTTATCGGCTTCATTATGCTTAGTGGACTCTTTTCCGATGCTACTAAACATGTGAGGTCGAAAAACGGTATTCCCAGATATTGACAGGTAGCCCCACCTCTGGGATAGGTTGCACCTGGCTAATCACCGGATCAACTGAAAAAAAAAAAAAAAATTGATTAACGAAACTAATACAAGATGAGAAGAGAAGAAAAACAACCACCCCCCCCCCAACCCGTTGACGACCATTCGCATATCGAAACGGACACGAATTGGACAATGGAAAGTGAAGACTTTAATGGAACCAACCAGACTGGCGCAGTTTGAAGGAGAAACGCCCGGAAGAACATCAGCTGGGACACAATAAAGCAAAAAACAGCGGCAAATAAAAGTTAGGTGGAGAGCCCTTGTAGAGGCCCTAAGAGGAGTAATAGGAAAAAAAAAAAAAAAAAAATAGAAGGATTTGAAACTTTAGTCCTCTGTTCCTTAGCCGTTGTAGTTCGACATATGCACTGCATGACCCTTTTAGGGAATTGTGTTCGAACTACAATGGTCTCTACTCTATAACATCTCTTTCCTGTCCCTCAAATTTAAAATATAGAATTCTAAATTTCCTTACTAACTCCTCCTAGCTTAATAAATTACAAATAGCTTAATATATTCTAACAAATCGTTTCTTGAGCGCCCCTCGGTCATCTGGGCCTCTAAGCTTTATGATGAATACAAGAATGTTAGCTGATGCTCTTATTGATGCACAAGCCATTTCCAAATTCTGAAAGACCGGTAAAAAAAAAAAAAAAAAAAAAATATTTTATAGGTTATGTGGCCTCAAATACCCTTCCAAAAACAAATTGTGACGCTTGCAAAAAAGATATAATGAAACAGGACGAAACCATATCAGCGCTCAGTGAAATATTTTTATTCCACAAAAATGATCACTCGGATAGTGATTTCGGCAGTCTTTCGGCTCATCGACGCATATAGGAAGTCTTTGATAAGATTTTTAAACAAAACCCAAAAGGCACTTGGTTTAAGAGAAAAATTATTGACGCATGTAAAAAAACGACACCGGTATACTTTGACGGAGATTGTAAGGACCACAAAATTAAAATATTAGATTTTTTTATTATTACTTTTAATACGAAAACATTGCGCGTGGGGTCTAGAAAAATGTTGTATTAGAGTCATCCGACACGTCCGTCACTATTTTCCCCATTCCGCTAATATACAAAAATTAATAATAAAAAATAATAAAAATAAATATTATAAAAATAATAATAAAAGTAAAATCCACTTTTTACAAATCGAAAGAACCCTCTCACTTATGAAATCGAACCCTGAACCTCAACTGGAGGGAGCGCTCGCTTTCCATCTAGGCTACCCTCCAAGGTACTTAAAGTCGGTATTAAAGAAAACGCAAGAATCCATACAAAAACAGAGCTGAAGAGTAAAGAAAGTTGAAGATATTTCTGATCTCTTTGCTCTCACACTGGTTCGATTTGAAAGTTTCAAGCTTTTATAGTTCCAAAAATGTTACGTTCTAAAAATAAAATTCTCTCTTTCTCTCTGTCGTGGAACCCGCTCTCAAATATTTTCATTTTTACAGCGGGTTCCACTACGAACTGAGGCGATTTTAAGGTGATTTTAAAATTTTGTATTTTTCTTGATATTCAATCAATATAAATTTTGAAAAACAGTTTAAAACAATAAAAAAATAATATGACTATGTACATTTAAAATAAAAAAAAGTCCCACGTTGGGCGCCAATATAATTTCTCACTAGTGAATTGATTAAAACAATTTATTTTTTATGATCACTTATTCACTATTACAATTTATTGATAGGTCGAACTTATTTAATTCACTGATCTTATAATTTTTTCAATTAGTTCTTTTGCTCGGTTCGGATCTCAAAAGTGGACTCCCTTCTTAATTCTAAAATCTTCTCCAACTAACCTCGGGTAGATGCTTTTCTTTCTTAAGTTTCCAGATAATTATAGCCTTGCAGAGGGTATTATAATTTTGTCCAAAAGTGTGCAACGCAGTGTAGGAGACATCTCCGACCCTATAAAGTATATATATTCTTGATCAGGATCATCTCCTGAGTTGATATGAGCATGTCCGTCTGTATTTCTTATATACAGTCAGCACAACATTTATTCGGACACCCCAGATTTTCAACTTGATTCATTAATAACTCAACAAAAACGTAACGTAAACAAACATTTTATATTTCATTGTGAAGAAATTTTTAACAATAACATAAGGTATTTCATCAAAAAAACAAAAAAAGTCAATATTTTACGCACAAAAATTATTCGAACACTTCATTGATATACCAAAAAAAAAACATATTAGTTTTTGTTGGGGTGGTCTTAGTACTTGGTGGGTCCTCCCTTAGCATCTATAACAGCTTGTAAGCGTCGAGTAGGACATAGCCTAACTCATAAGTGGGCGGTCATATTTCGCGCACTTAAATTGGTTTATTTGTTTGTTATATGCATGCAGGGTACAGTGTTACCTCGCTACATGTTTCTACATATGTGCATATTACATCTCCCCCCTTTTAAAAAATAACGTAACCTAGTGAAGTTATTTTTAAAATTTTATTTATTTTTTTTTTATGTTCTTTTTATTTGTAAAATTTAATTTTTTTTTTTATGCTAAAAATTTACAATTTTATTATTATCAAATATGGAACAAAAAATTTTTTTTTCAGTGTTTTCTTTTTTATATATATATCTACCATAAATATATATCTACCATGGTATAAAAATAATAAAAAAAAAATTTTTATCCTCTCCTTATGTACTGTTTGTTTTTTGTTTTTATTTCCTGAAATAACTATATTATCTCTATCATTAATTTGTTCTACTCTATAGGACCCTGTGTATTGGAAGTCTAATTTATGTCCCACTTCATTATACCCTTGCAGAGGGTATTATAATTTTGTCCAAAAGTGTGCAACGCAGTGAAGGAGACATCTCCGACCCTATAAAGTATATATTCTTGAACAGGATCACCTCCTGAGTTGATATAAGCATGTCCGTCTTTCCGACGGTCCGTCTGTCTGTCTGTCTGTTTCTACGCGAACTAGTCTCTCAGTTTTAAAGCTATCGTCTTGAAACTTTGCACACACCCTTCTTTCCTTTGCACGCAGTATATAAGTCGGAACGGCCGGGATCGGCCGACTATATCCTATAGCTGCCATATAACTGATTGATCAGAAATGGTGAAACTTTGTTGTTTTTACAGAGTTACAGAGTTCAGATTTTATACGAATGCTTTTTTTGGCAAAATAATACGACCTACCAAATTTCATAAGGATCAGCCGACTATATCTTATAGTTGCCATATAACTGATTGATCGGAAATGCTATAACTTCGGTGTTTTTAAAGCTAGAGAATTCGAATTTGGTACGAATGCTATGTTTGGCAAAATAATACAACATGAATTTCGTAGGGATCAGCCGACTATATCCTATAGCTGCCATATAACTGAACAATCGGAAATGACCCAACTTTCGTGTTTTTGAAGATAGAAAGTTGGAACTTCGTACAGATTCTATTTCAATCCAATTAAATCCGATGTTTGCGATATATATTCGGTTTTAACTGCAAGGGTATATCAACTTCGGCTCTGCCCGTTAGTTAGCTTTCCTTTCTTGTTATATCATAATATTCCTTATTTTTCTGCTTATTCGAGTCAAGCATATTTCTTGCTCTTTTGTATGCTACTTCTAATCTATATTTACTTTCCTTTGCGTAATCATCTATGTTATATATTGGTTTTATATTATTTACGCTATTAAAATGCTTAGGTAAGTTATTTGTTTTTCCAAAGACATGTTCATATGGACAATACAAATTCTGTTCCCATGTCCGTAATGAACGTCTTCATTGGACCGTATTTCAGAATAAAATATTCGAATATAGCCACCGCTATTGTATTAGCGTTTTTATTTGGAATTGGAATTGCTACTAAATATTTAGTCAGGTCACAAATTAATGTGACTGCATATTCTTTTTGAGTTTTCTGACTTGGGTAGTGGACCTATAGTGTCTACTATAACTCTGTCAAAGGCCTTAATGGGGTTTCAGTAATAGTTAAGGGGGTTTTAACGTGTTCATTTATTTTTGTTTTTTGTCATTTTTCACATTTCTGGATATGCTGTGTTATATCACGAGTCATACGTTTCCAGTATTAATTTCTTTTTACCTTGGCCAAGGTTTTTATAATGGCTATATGACCTCCTTGTATAGGATCATCATGGAATGTAGACAATATTGCTTCTTTCTCTTTAACATTTGTTAAAGTGGTCACCGGGTTGAGTAGTGCCACTCTTAATGTATTCAATAATTCATTGCCCATATTTTTGAAATCATCTATTGAAATTTTTTCAAAGATGTTTTCCCGCGGTGCCATTTTCAATTGGCTTATTTTTAATGTACCGGCTCCTTTTTCAAGCCTTGGAAATAGTTGTCCTAAGTCAATATTTCCATTGGCACATAAATCACAAATATCTATTCTTGCTATAATTCTTTTACAATGTTTACCATCTTTTATATGCAAGTTCACTACTTTACGTACTTCGTCATTATTTATGACTTGGTATACTTTGGGCTGAGAAGCTTTTTCTGTAGATTGCCTTGGCAATTCTACTTTTTCATTATCTGCGCAGATAATTCGTCTACTTTGGTACCTGGTAGTGACTTTCAGGATTTTATTGTGTATGTCTTTTAATTCGGATATTGTTATCCTAGATAGGGCGTCTGCCACGAAATTATCTTTACCCTTTAGGTACTCGACAGTAAAGTCGTATTCTTCTGATTCTAGCCGCATGCGTGTTAATTTAGAACTAGGATTTACCATAGAAAATAAATATGTTAAAGGTCGGTGATCTGTTTTAATTGTAAAATGTTTTCCATAAATATATGGTCGAAAATGTAATATTGCCCAGTGGATTGCTGCTAATTCTTGTTCTGTAGTACTCTTATTGCTTTCACCTTTTGTGAATGCTCTCGATGCGTAAGCAATGGGAAGTTGGAGTCCGTTATAGTTTTGGGTTAAAACTTCTCCACATGCTTGCTTACTTGCATCAGTGATTATTCTTCTTCAAAATTCTTTGCTAAAATCGGGATATTGCAACAGGGTTGGTTCCATAAGTTTTTTTTTTAATACAGGAATGCTTTTTGGCATTCGTCTGTCCATAAGAATGGGACATTCTTTTTACTTATTCGTGTTAAGTGCCGTGAATTGTCGGCGAAGTTTTTTATAAAACGTCGATAATAGTTGCAGAATGCAACGAATCGTCTAGCACTGAATCGTGTGTTAGAATCGTGTGGTACAGGATAATTCATGAGGACATCATACTTTTTGTCATCTGGAAGTATTCCTTTATCTGTGCACTTGTGACCAAGAAATGTCACTTCGTGCATAAAGAATGAACATTTTTGTGGATGTAATTTGAGGTTATTTTTTCTACAGAGTTCAAATACATTGGTTAGGTTTTTGATCATATGTTTTTCTGAACATCCAATGACGATTAGATCGTCCATATAAAGGAATACTTGGGATGGTTCTAGACCCGAGAATGCTATTGTCATCATTCTCTGAAATGAATTTGGTGCTATTTTTAAACCAAATGGCAATCGCGTGAAACGATATGAGCCGTTGTATGTAGGTTGAGAATGACGTTATATTTCTTGATTTTTCTTCAAACTCTATTTGATGAAAACCTGACATAAGGTCAAGGCATGAAAAGTATTTAGCTCTACCTAATTGATCAAGTATGTCGTCAATCCTAGGAAGGGGAAATTTGTCGGACAGAAGTTTTTTATTAATTTGGAGATGGTCTATTACTAATCCAATTACTATAATCCTATTACTATTACTAATCTCCATTTTTTATCATTAGAACCTGGGAGTGATTTCTTAGGTACTAACAGAAGTGGGCTATTGTATTCAGATACAGACTCTTCAACTATATTGTCTTTAATAAGTTTATCTACTTGGTTCTTTATTTCGTCTTGATGACTGTGCGGTATTCTGTAGTTTTTTATGTATACTGGTTCTTTATCATTATGGTTGTTTGTAAAAATTATTAGTTGTGATTAATTCGGTTTTGAGTCCGAATATATCACTATATTTAGAACCTATGTCGGTGGGCTCTGATTCTAATTGCCTAGGAAAGTTTTTCTTTAATTTGGATATGACTTCATCTATTATTTGTGGCGGAGTTTTTGAATACTACAAATATATTAAGACTTAAGCTTACTGTGTGTACTTTTTATTTAATTTTGTGTACCTAAAGGTGCCTGGTAGTTTTCCGAACTACCCTGAGTGACACGTACATTAGAGGAGTTATTATTTTGGCCGCGGCTTTGATTATCGCTACCTCTATAATTTCCTCTATACTGGCCTCTGCCTCTATTGTTATTATTATAACAACGATTACTGTTGTTTTGGGTATTTATTCTACCTCGGTGGTTTCCTCGACTACCTCTATTATAGGGTCGTTGACCACTGAAGTATAGAACAGTATTAGATTGTCTTGTTGCATCTGTGCAACTATTGACAAACTTAGTCGTTGCTTGGTCTAGAGTGCTGAATGTTCCAGCCTTCATTATGCATTTAACTTTTTCTATAGAGCAATTTTTAATAATTGCACTGACAGCATGCTCTCTGCTGTATTTAGTGGCTGTTTCGGAGGATAGTCCATCGTCGATGTAGGCTCCTTCTAGGGCCTTTTCCAACTTCTCTACCTCTTGTACATATTGATTGACCGTTTTTTGCTTTTGCTGAAGGTTCATTAGTTTTGCAGTTATCCCTGATACTGAATCACGTTATATTTTACTTTTTAATTTACCAATTATGTCAACAATAGTTGATTCTGTGGTAATGAGCTTACTTGTATGGCCTTTCAATTTTGACTTGATTAAGTTAATGGCTGTTGTTTCATGTGGGCCTTTTAGTGAATTAATTAGATTCAATGCGTCTATGAAACTTGTCAGATTTTCTGCCTTTACATTAAACTCTGGCAGCAGATATGAGGCACTCTTTAGGTATTCTACCTGTGACATACCCGAGGGATACCTCGGGAAAATGTATTACCGCTGCTATCGTGAGATCCTGTAGATCTTCTTCTTTAATCTGATATTCTGAATCGCTTGCGATTTCTGAATCGCTTACAGCGATTCAATTAATTTCTGTTAGTATTTAAAAATTTAGATACTGTTCTGAAAAAATTTAGATACATACGACCAATGGTGAGAGTTAAACTTTTTTCTATTGTCGTGTATCAATGAACGTGCTTGGTTGAAACAAGCAACTAGCGTTGTTGCGTGTTTATTCACTGTTACGCTAGATACACTTCTACTTTCCGTTAAGCATTTATACGACTTATCGAACTGTGTTTTAATATAAACTAATTTGGTGTTCGAATTTATCCATTCCATTGCAATTCATAATGGAAAATAATGAAATAGTTCTTCGCAGTGTCTTTAGTTATATGTATATATTTTTTAAATTTCTCTCTTACATCTATCTATGCAGATTTACCATTAAAATTGTACATTCGCCCAGTATTGGATTAGTTTCTTGTACTTTTTTGATATATACATACGGAAATGTATTCAAAATGATTGCTTTAATTGTATTATCGAAGTACAGAAAAGGGTTGAACATATGGTTATATGTTTCCATATATTCACATTCAAATTCATAGAAGGACATATAATCCTTGTGTTTGTGCAGAATACTAAAGGCATGAATTCGGAAATATGTACCACATAGATACATTAAACAAATAAGCGAGTGGAATTAGATTATTTGTTAAAATTTTCATTTTATAGCTTACTTACAATGTTTTTTTTCGCTTTTTGTTTTAATTGTTTTTTTTTTTTAATTTTATCCAAGTCATTTGCTTGGCTCAGGTATCTTTTCTTGATACATTTATTGTGTTATTTATATACTTTATATAATAGATTTGCCACAAATACAATAGATATTATGAATATTATAACAATTAATATGGTTAAAAATTTAAGGTCAGTGTTATCAACTTCTAGTTTGTTGATAACATTGGCTGTAGAGTCTACAGTGTTGTGACTGCGCCGATAGAATACGGGAGTCAATGATTAGCAGAAGTCTGCTATGGGGACTTTGCTGTTGCCGTTTTATAAAAACACAGGGTTTGTTTCAAGTATGTCACTGAATGTCCCGCTTTCCAAAAGGACTGGGGTCTCGAGATCGATAGACATCAAGCAGGTATCGATTGTAGAGTTGTGGTATGCACTAACATTACGTAATGAACATTACGACAACGAAAATGACCGTACATGCCGCCCCGCAATGCTGGGTCCAGCATTAAGACATCCTTCTAATGGTAACTGAAAGAAACAGGTGAAATGTTTGCTGTGGTATGGATGTGAGATTAAATGCGTGTATCACTATTGTTCAAGATTAGCTTCCTCGACTTTGGCTTCCGTGTAATTCGGGATGGGTAATCTGCAGATCTTCGATACTGATCGCTTATATGTACCCGAACCTGTATAGATTGTTGCAACTCGTACCATCCCATCGGCTCCAGGGTGTAATTCTATAACACGACCTAGTTTCCAATCGGTTGGACCTGTCCTGTCGTCCTTGATAATAACTAGGTCATTGACCTGTAGGTTTTCTTCCTCTTGTCTCCACTTAGGGCGTGCCTGAAGGTGAGACAACCAATCTGAGCTCCACCTTTTCCAGAACTGGCGTAGGATCCGTTGTCCCTCTATGAACTGTGTGTTGAGCGACTTGTCCTTGTCACTGGGGGTAGGAAGCGATTGCATGGAGTCTCCGATGAGAAAATGAGCTGGAGTCAATACTTGCAGATCGTTAATATCCGCGGTTAACGGGCATAATGGCCGAGAGTTAAGACAGGCCTCGATCTGGATAAGAACGGTTGATAATTGTTCATAAGTCATTGGGTATCCTTTGAAGGAACGATGAAGATGAGACTTTTCGGCTTTGGCGTGACGTTTGACGGCTCTTGGATGCTGCCAATTCGATTGGCTACAAAAGTCTTCCACCTGCATGGATCTCCATATATCAAGTGAAGCACGATCATGGCGTCTGACCAGTAGTACACTGTGACCCGCATCTGAGGCACGTGAAGTTGCTGCTGGATCCATGTGGCGAGTTTGGTAGCTAGAACTGCTCCGGAAAGCTCCACTCGCGGTATGGTGAGAGGCTTTGTTGGTGTAACCCTAGTGCGAGCTGCGACTAAGTGTGTATGTATAATTCCAGCAGTGTCGAGTACTCGAAGGTAGGCACACGCTGCATACGCGAAGGACGACCCATCGGAGAACATGTGCAATTGAAGAGATATCACATTGATGAAATCGCAACCGAACCAGCGTGGTATGCGAATGTGTTGAACTTCGGGAAGATGTTCGAGATATCGCTGCCAACGCGCTGCCAAAGACTCTGGTAGCATGTCGTCCCAATCGAGTGCACGGTAAGTGCCATCAGTTTGCTGCATACGGAAGCTCCATACGTCCTTGAGGAGAATTTTTGACATGACTATCAAGGGTGCTAAAAATCCTAATGGATCGAAGAGCCGCGCCACTGTTGATAAAAGAGCCCTTTTCGAAAGTGTGGGATTGATCGAGAAATGGATTTTGAATCCGTAGACGTCCGGGTTTGGCTGCCAGTACAGTCCAAGCGTTTTAATGCTGTCTTTATTGTCCATTTCGAAGATTGAGTGGTTGCAGAGGTCTACTTTAGGAATATCGCTAAGCAACGCCGGGTGGTTCGCTGCCCATTTTCGAAGATGCATACCAGCCGAGCGGAGGGCTGCTATGACCTCGATTCACACTCGAATGGCACCGTCCGTGGTCTCATGGCCGCTTTGTACGTCATCAACATAAATCTCCCTTTTCAGTACCTTTTCTGCTAGCGGATAATTTTCTCGTTCGTGATCGCTGTGTATGGCGCTGATGCTGTTCCGAAGGTAACTGTGGTGAGACGGAACTCTTTTAACTCTCCGGTTTTGTCACGCCACCAAATGCGCTGGAATTGAGAGTCCTCTGGATGCATTTCGATACATCGGTACATCCTTTGGATGTCCGCCACGAAAACATAGCGATAACAACGCCAATTTAGTATCACTCTTCCCAAATCGTTCTGTAGAGCTGGGCCAGTACATAAAATGTCATTCAGTGACTTCCCGTTGGAGCTCTTACAAGAGGCGTCGTAGACTACCCTGAGTTTAGTCGTCAGGCTGTCCTCCTTCAGGACTGCATGGTGTGGAATCGTGCTGCAGAAGACGCCGAGCTTCCCATTTGTGTTGATATGATAGTGACTGTCTTCGCTTGTAGTGACTTCTTGTATTTGCTGTAAGTCAAAATATTCCTCGATTGCTTGGAGATATTGTTGATGAAGCTTATCGCGCTGCTGCAATTTTCGCTCTAGTGTGTAGAAACGATTTAAGGCTATATGTTTTGATCGGCCTAGAACTTGTGACGGGTCCAACAAGGTTTTCAGTGGTAAGCGAACCATGTATTTCCCGTTGGGCTGTCGAACATGGGTTCGACATCGTTCAGACACCATCGTTCCTCTGTGGTGAGTTGGCGTTCAGACGGCACGCCGTGGTGTTACAACGGACAGTGATGGAGTGTGTCATGGATTTCCTCACTGGTCCAAAAACAATCCAACCAAGAAGAGTGTTTTGTGCGATTGGTTCCACATGAGTTCCTCGTCGAATTTCTGGGAGCATCAATTGTGGAATAAGATCAACGCCCACAAGCACGTCAATACGACCGGAGCGGGTAAAATTGGGATCGGCGAGTTGCAATCCTTTAAGGTGTAGGAATGAGCGAGGGTCGACATCCGATTTTGGAAGGTGCCCTGTAAGTGTACGGAGAATAAATGCAGTGGATACAAACGATGTGAACTGGGAACCTGAAATCGAGCTTAGGACAAAATTGGTACTATGTCGACAACGATTGTGAGAGGAGTCTCCGATCCCTGTTATTTCCGCAGATATAGGGGTGCGTGAGAGACCCAGTGTCTGTACTAAGCTTTCGGTGATAAGTGTTCCTTCCGAGCCATGGTCAATCAACGCTCTGGCTAAAACAGATTGTCCCGTTTGGTCGTTGACAATTCGGATTAGGGCCGTGGCGAGAATCGTGGTGGATGGATTTTGATAGGTGGCAACTGCGCTGAGGAGTTGCGTCTCGTTCGAAGCAGTTAAGCCGGGGGATAGGCTGTGCTGTTGAGACAAAACAGATGAGCGGGATGCTACGCTCTGTTGGGTGCCCTGCGCGCTATGGACACCGTTCGTTGGCTGTCGCGATAGGGCAGAGTTGGTAGGCTGGGTTGCTATGTTCGGAAAATGCAGTAGCGTATGGTGGCGTTGGCCGCACTGTAAGCAATTGCGAGTGCTGCCGCAGTGACTTAACGCGTGGCCTGTGCTGAGACAATTGAGGCATACTTTTATGCGATCGACGATCGTCTTACGAGCAAAGCAATCCTTCGCGAGAAAACTGGGGCATCTCCGGAGAACATGGTTTCTTTGGCAGAGGGTGCTCCCATTTCCGTAGTCACATGAAAACTGTGGAGGTTAGTGGAATTGAAGTTGGATCGGTTAGGCGCACGTTGATGGGAAGATTGTCCTGGTGCTGAACGAGTTCCAAGTGGTTGATTTCGATTTTCGATTAGGTCGATGCTAACTAAGCGCTCCAGCAGGAAAGTCTCCGACATCGAAAAGGTTGGAATCACGGTGGAGCTCCCCAATGAGTGCTCCCACGCTTGCGTAGTGCTGCTTGGTAGTTTGGTTAACAGATGATGCACTAGCCAGTGATCGCAGGAATCAATGTTTATTTTTAAACGTCGAAGATCACTAATGCAAACATTACCCAGGGTTAGCACGCGCCTGATACCTTCTGCAGCTTCCTTGGGAACCGACTCAAGACCATACAGTGCCGCCATGGTGTGCATAAAGTGGAGACGTGGATTGTTGTAGCGCTTGACGAGGAGATCCCAGGCTACCGTATACGCAGAATTCGTTAATGCCATGTGACTGATATCCTGGTCCCGTCCTTCGGGCAAGGCCTGCTTGAGAAAGTGAAACTTCTGGAAGTTAGAGAGAGTGTTGTTGTCATGGATGAGTTGTAGGAAACCATCGTAAAACGAGGGTCAATCCGTAAAGCTTCCCGAAAAGCGTGGAACTGGAAGCTTCGGAAGCGGAGTGTTGGATGATAAAATTGGAGTGACGGACTCGATTGGTGTGACGGACTCGATTGGTGTGACGGACTCGATTGGTGGGGACCTTGGGCTATCACTGAGAACTTGTTGTCGTATTCTTCCGAGATGTTGCAGAAGATGCGCTGGTGCTCTTCAACAAACCGCTCGTGTAGGTTGTCTGAGAAATAAACATGTTGACTGGGACACAGCTGATCGACCAATTGTTGGTGATTCGCATCAAACAGGGTGGATAAATCCTTTAACGTGCTAAGTCGTTGAAGAAAATAATGTTTGGATTTTCGGGATTGGCTATCCTTCTTGAAGTTACGCTCGAGTTGCGTCAACCTGTTCCATAAATCCTTCTGTCTCGCGTGCAAACCAGCAAACTGGTCGAAGGGGAAGGATTGGCTTGTGTGCCTGTCTTTTCATCGTCGATACCCATAGTTTTATTGAATTTACAACAGCACGATTGAAATCACAGCCCTCACATACAAACACTCACCGGCTTCCAGTCAGTCTGTGTAGCAGTTTCCAGTTTCAATTCGTCGTTCCTTTGGTCCGTTATTCGTCTCGCAGCAATCTCTCCTTCCTTTGTCCGTTATTCGTCGCGCAGCGATCCCTTGTTCTTCGATCCGTTATTCGTGGAAAGCGTGGTTCCACGTGGCATAGGTTTATAGCCGTTTGTTTCAGATTAATTTGAGCCCAATTGTTTGTTCCAAATCAATTCAAATTCCATTCATTGGCACATTTAACAACAGATTCCCCTCATGTTGTTTCCCCCAAAAATGTTGTGACTGCGCCGATAGAATACGGGAGTCAATGATTAGCAGAAGTCTGCTATGGGGACTTTGCTGTTGCCGTTTTATAAAAACACAGGGTTTGTTTCAAGTATGTCACTGAATTTAATTTGAATTGATTTTAGAGATCAAACAATGTTGGCAGTATAACAAAAAGATGTGTTTCAGTCGTAATAATTGGAAGAAGCTTAGAGATGTCCCGCTTTCCAAAAGGACCGGGGTCTCGAGATCGATAGACATCAAGCAGGTATCGATTGTAGGGTTGTGGTATGCACTAACATTACGTAATGAACATTACGACAACGAAAATGACCGTACATACAGTTTTAACGTCTACAATGCCCATGTTGGCAAAATTTTCTGATAATTCTGATTCTATATCTTTGCTTATCTTGTTAGTCTCTATAGACATTTAGTTTTTATACATATTTTCCTGCCTATTGTTTCGAATGTCTTTTCGGGCCAAACAATGATATTACAATGGTAATATCGGTATTACAATGATTTTTATATTTATATATTAGTATTATATATTTATATTTATATTTATATTTATATATTATATTTATATATTAGCAGCTTGATTTGCTGGCGGTGCCGGTGCTGTGATCACTGGCTTTTGTTGCTGTTCCTGGTATTCATGTCTCCATCCAGTACGGGCTGTATAATGGGCCTTCACAGTCAGCTGGACATCTGGCTTTGTAAGGTGGTATCCTTTTCCGATCTGGACGATGAGTTTTTGGATTAATTATTTTATTCTGAATTGTTTGTGAGTTACAGGTTGCAGTCAGTGGCTTTTTTCTTTAACAACGTCTCGATGTGTTCGAGTTCGTTGAAAAGTTTTTGAACAATATCCCACATCGGGGGATTTTTGCTTTTGTAGATGGTCTTTACGATCTCAGACTTGCGTTTTCTGAGTCGTTTTTTGACCCCACTACGCCTTTACCTCATTGCCTATACTCACTCAGAATTATTTCAGTTGTTGACTGTATCGTTGGAAGGCATCTCTGCAACGCTGCTTCTTCTGCTTCTTCTTATTCTCGGTCTGGTTCTTCTTCAGTTGCTGACTGCTGCTGTTGCCATGTAAAGGGTCGCCATATAATCACCCAGATCGCCCAGAAATGATCCAATTATATTCGCACGTCCGTGCTCTTTGATTACTGTTTTATTTCTGACTTTAATTCAAAAGATAAAGAATTCTCTAAGTCTAAATACATAAGTTAGGCGCGCGCTGCGCGGCCAGTTCAGCCGGCAGCGGAGCGGCTACATTATATATTTCTTATATACATATACTTAGGTGGTATGTTGTTGGGCGAGCATGTCACATGAGCATGCACGCTTAGTTTATGTAAATGTATAGACCGCACATGCGGTCAGCGTGGGAACGCTGACTTAGCCTAACTACATATGTGCATATTACAGGGGGTTGGGTGTGATTCAGGGCGGGGGGACTATGACTCTAGTCAGGTGCTCTCCACTAGCGATAGGGTTGATAGGTTGAATGTGTTTGCGAGAGCCGTTTAGTCGTCGTCGAAGACGTTGATTTGTGGATGCCGAGTGGTGTTAGGGCGTGAATGGTGTGTGAATCAGGATTGAGTGAATTGTAGGGACGCCGGGTTTTCGCCCACCGCCGGGATGACCAGTCCGCGATCTTCATGGTAGCTGAAACTGGGAGTGCTTCTTTTAGTTGCACGAACCTGACCAGAAGATTTTTTTCGTACCACGGGTGATGAGGAACTACAGAAATGGTGCTCAACTCCGCCTTCTCATAAGTCTTTAGGGATTGTTGGGAACATTCGAGCGGTCTGGTCATTTACCAGCAGCGAATTGCGTGAGTTGCGGAAGAGAAAGGAATAGTCCTTTCCTCCTCACAGTAAGAAAGTATTGCCCATAAGCAGGGTGGATAAGACTGTTACACCTTATGACTCGGACTCGGCCGTTTCATAATGCTATTCCAAGCAGCTATGTCAAATACAGGGTTACCCGTGACTGTTCTGGAGTCAAAATTAGTAGTGTCCTTGTTGGCACGTCGCCTGACCGGAGGCTGTGAGAATTTCTGGTGCCACGGGAGCCAGAGCCCAAGGAACTTGTTCCGACCTGGTTATGGTTGAGGCCCCTTAGGGAGCTACGTAGTGGTTGTGGCTTAATGCCTGAATGCGACTAGATCCTTTGGGTTCGACGTGGAGTTGCTTTATACAACCGGATGCCGGGATCCCATAGATTGGAAGAAGTTTAGATAGGCATCCATCCCTAACCGAGGATATAAGCCATGACTAGAACAGACTGGCTTGAATGTCGGTATCGCGCGGAACATGGATCCAAAGGGGCGCTGATTGACGCATCGTTTCATATCCCTTGCCTAAGGGGACCGTGAGATTGAGCCATCATAGCAGGAGCTCACGTTAAACACAACAGACTTTCATACCCTTGTACTCTACAAATGCCAGATATAATTACAAAAGCCCACACAGTAGGTGGACAAAATACAGAAACAAGTCAAAAAGTCCCTAGAAAACAGTCTCCAGGTTCATAACAAAAGAAAAGGCGAAAAGTAGGTTACTATCGTCAAATTAATAAAAAATTCCTGTCCGCTAAATTTGCATTTCCAAGAATTTATGGTATTTTGGATCAACTAGAACGGGAAAAATATTTTTCATGCCTTGACCTAAATCAGAATTTCATTAAATTGAACTCGAACAAAGTTAAAGAGCTCGTATCGCTTCACGCGATCACCTTTCGGATTTAAAATAGCACCCAATTCATTTCGGAGAATGATGAATTTAGCAGATTAGAACCTTCACAAGCATTCCTTTATATAAATCACTTAATAGTTATAGGTTGTTCCGAAAAACATATGATTAAAAACTTAACATAAGTTTTTGAGAAATGTAGAAATATAATCTAAATATAAAGTAACATCCAGAAAAATGTTTATTTGTTATGCATGAGGGAACTTTTCTCGGTCATAAATTCACAGATAAAAGTATACTTCCTGTTCAAACATTAGGTTGAACATGACATTCAACAAAAACAATATTAAAACAATTAAGATATTGAAATTCAAAACCCTCATATATACTGTCCACTACCCTTTATTGTCGAAAAATTAAAATTATAATAATTTCCCTATATTGAAGAAATTAAATTTATAAATTTAATACAAAAATAGACATATATACCGCCCTCTAAAAATTATAATCGAAGGAAAGGTTAAAGTAACATAAAATTTATTCAAACAAATGTTAATCAAAAACACATCAAATGTGCACCTCTTTTGTGGCCCTTTGCAGAATGTTCGAGCATTGAACACAATTTTAAAAACAAATTCCAAAGAAAGAGTTTCAAGGGATCGGACCCATGGAAATACGAGACAAACAGCATGGTCTAAAACCGATCCCCTGCAGGCTAACACAAATACAGACATAAGTGGTGCGCTTATTGCATTTGAGAAAGGGTCGCATAGCATGTCAGCGTGTAGTGCGTTGATAAGTAGTTTTAAATAGATTAAGGATTTTCATGAATCTTACTTATAAGAAAATTTTAGAAAATCAAAAACGTCTCCAAACGGAATTCATTGGAGTACGACCTTATTATTTGGGGCTCCTCTTAACATTTGGTCCTTTGAGTCGGATCCTCCATTGTTTCACCCCAAGTCGTAAGGGACACGGAAAATCAGTTTCTTAACGGAATTCATTGGAGTACGACCTTATTATTTGGGGCTCCTCTTAACACTTCCAGACGACAAGAAATATGACGTCATTACGAACTACTCGAACTTACGAACTTATGAATTACAAGAGTATGATTTCACAGTTAAATATTTTAAGAGTAAAATTGTGAAATACAATTATGTAACTAATCCGTTATCAAGAATGACCATTAAAGATCTACAAAACATTACTAAAACAAGAAAAGAAAGCTAACTTCGGGCGGAGCCAAAGTTGATATACCCTTGCAGGTAAAACCTGATATATATCGCTAAAATCGGATATAGGTGGCCGATCCTTATGAGAATATTATAGTAGAACCAATTTATAACAATACAAAATCTAAAAGAAAGTCCCAAGCGTCTATATAAAAAATACCAAAGTTGGTGTTTTACCAAATATCATGTACGATCGTTCAGTTATATGGCAGCTATAAAGTCGTATTATTTTACCAAAAATAGCATTCGTAAAAAACTCTCTTACTTTAAAAATACCGAAGTTATACACTCAAAATAAAATTTACCCTAAAATTTAGAAATTCGCCATAAAACTTTATTTTTTTTAAATACAAGAAAAGATTTCAAGTTTCTAGAAAAAATTTTCTGAAAAGAAGAAAAATTTCTTAAATCAAAGAAGTTTTCCCAAATATAGAAATAGTCGCCATAAACTGAAATCGCCCTAAAAACAAGAAAATTTTTCTATAATTAAGTAAAATTATGACTTATTTTCAGGAACTATTTTCTTAATAATAGAAAGGCTCACCATAAAAGAAACTAACCCTAAAATATATAAAACTGTTTCTACAATATAGAAATTTCTTTCTAAAAATGCACAGTGTTCCCCTTTAATTTAGGTAACCCTAGAAAATAGAAATATTTTGTTTAATATAGAATTTTTTTATATTTTATCTCTGTCAGTGGTCGGCACCCAATACATTGATAAGATTTTATCGCATTAGTATTAGTATAGCAAAAAGCAGAAAGTAGGTTCTGACTGTGTGTGTGGCAGAGCACGGGCAGATAAATGCAGACTGATCTATATTATAATTCATATATAAAGTTTTAACATGTTAAATACAAAAAATCATGTTAAGAAATAATGTAACGATATTTGAACTATCAAATATCGCACAAACAACGGAGTCTTCCTTTTCTAAGATGTTAACATTACAAAATTATTAAAAAGTTTATTTAACAAGTGCTAATGGATGCCTTGCTTAAAAAGATAAACTGAGAAGCGTTTGCTTATTTTTTCGCTAGTAAGTTACTAAAAAGTTTACTAATTTAATAAGTAATTTAACTAAATTAAACTAGAGCTAATTGTGGAAGTTCATGACTGCAGTGTACCATATTAATTCCAAACCAATTAACTGAACATGAGATATACATAGAAGATATCATAGCATTCCATGAAAATGGTTTTATTAAACTACTTAACAAAAGATATACAGATAAAGTAGTCAGTATTAATAACATAAATTATGAATCACTTGCAAACTATGAAGTAGTTCAATCAAACAAGGAAAATAGAGAAAAGTTTATATTATCTGAACATTCAAAACATTTTCCTCCACAATTCCGGACACAACTATCAACCATATGCAAAATATATAGCGATGTATTCGGATTGGAAGCCGAACCGTTGAGTACAAATAGTTTTTCTAAACAAACGCTGAGTTTGAAGGAAGCCCTCAAAGTCAAAAAGACAAAATTCAAGCCCAAGTATTAGGCGCGCTACTAAGTTCCCGCTGTTTGTTGATAGATAGCTGCAGACTTTAATGGTGATCCATTTTGATATATCGAAATCGTGATAAACTTAGCTTAGACATTTGAAAAAGAAACTGCGTTTTCATATTAGTGACTTTGTTTATGTGTCATGTACTTTTGGTTGTGCGAATATGTCTGAATTTGTGCCAAATAATCGTCATTTGCGGGAAGTGTCTTTCATTCAAAGAAATCGGCAGCTAAAGCACAACAAGAACTCCAAAAAGTTTACGGAGGTGTTGCCCCAAGTGAAACAACGTGCCGTGATTGGTTTCGTCGCTTCAAAGACGGCGACTTTGATATTAACGACCGTCCGCTTGAAGGAAGGCCAAAAACCTTCGAAGACTTTGAATGGGAGACTTTACTCGATCGATGTCAATCGCAAGAAGACCTTACTTCAGTTTCAAACAAGTTAGTGAAATTTTACTAGCGCTTGGGAGTAAAAGTGCGTAAAAGAAAGAAATAAGCGAAATGAAAGGGCACACTACTGCTCCGGAACGCCAGCAAATTTGCACTGAGTTGTTTTGGGAAAAGAGTTATAACTTCAACAATTTTCATAATTTCGTAATGAAGTTGGTCTCGTTTAATTCAGGATTTATGAGACAATATTGATTAGTGTTACGAATGATACCATTTCTTGGAAGTTGTTCCAAAAAATGGCGTCAAAGTTCGAAAAACACGAATAAATTCAAAAATGTCAGTTTCTTTTGTAAAATTTGTATCCTTTTTGTTTAAATAAATTAAAGATGTATTTTTTTTTCAAAAGCTACAACATATAACTATTGAAAAACGTAAACAATTTTAAAATCGGCCTAAAATTACGCGTTCAAGAATTTTTAAGAGCAAAACACTCCCGAAAAAACCGTTTTTTCTAAATAAATAAAAATTTTGAGGGTGTTAGAAATATTTTAAACACGGTTTTGTACTATATTTGACCTAATAAACATTTCATACTAGGTCTCTTCATAAGTTCCTCCAAAAGAAAAGAAAAGAAAATTTCTATCTATGACCTTACAACTAACGACATAGCAATAGGAGATAAAGTTTTATTAAAAAACGAAACAGAGCATTAGTTAGATTTCAAATATACAGGTCCGTATACAGTTACGAAAATAGGAGAAAAAGATTAAATTACAATTGCTAACACCAAAAATAAAAACAAACTGTTCATAAGGAAAGATTAAAAATTTGGTAGAATAGTTATTTGTGTATGGCCATATATAAGAAAAAAATAAAATTAAAGGATCAAACTTTTTTGCTTACAATTTATTTTCTGTAAAATAAATTAATTGCAAAAGAGTTTGATCCTATACATACATAAACATAGTATATACATAAAAAAAATTGTATTAAAAACAAAAATCTCAAAAAAAAATTTATGAATAATCGCAAACATTTTTCCCAATTTTAATTTTTCTAATATTACCTAACCAATAGTACCTAATATTACTTTTTACCCGACATATGTATCATATAAAAATAAAATAGATAAGAACTAACCAAAATAACTCCATATAATTACGGTATTTTTCTAAAGGAGGGAGATGCAGTATGTTCACATATCGAATTCACACTGTACTGAGTGGTATGTATAAATATTCTTTATATCAAATCCAAGTCTCAGCATTTTCCAAGTGCCCGGTTTTATGACCGCTGTTCAGTGCGATGGCACTGGGAAATGCTGTGTCTGCATTTTTGACATGCGAGACGGTTCTGGCCCCATGTGAACATATTACATCCCCTCTGGCGAGGCGTCTCTTCGCACGCTTTGACTTATATACATACCAGAGAACGGATTCGGGTGAATGAACAAAATTCGTACGCGCTCAACAGCCGAATAATCACACTGTTCGGATCAACCGATCAAACTTGCATGCGCT
The DNA here is from genome assembly GCA_018153035.1 of Drosophila pseudoananassae pseudoananassae. NCBI lineage: Eukaryota > Metazoa > Arthropoda > Insecta > Diptera > Drosophilidae > Drosophila > Drosophila pseudoananassae. The sequence continues at coordinate 486,089 of JAECXR010000022.1, read as the reverse complement.
CACATATTCGGTTCAACAATCATTTTTTTGAACAAGAATAGCACTCGTATGATCACTCGTATGATTTTACTCATGCGCGCAGCAAACACAAAAAAATGCAAACACAGCGAAATACAAAAAAATGAAAATTATTTTATTTATTGATTTGATTTAATTTTATTTTTAAACAAATGAGGAACATATTCGTTGGTTGGTTGGTTACATTTTGATTTTAAATTTATATTAAACCTCATTATGTTTTACATTTATGTACTAAAGTAAATTAAGAAATTATATTAAAGAATCGAAAAAAAGAATCAATGGTCAAATGCTTTATAATATAAGTTTAAAAATATTATGCTGTCGACAGATTTTCGGCAAAGACGGTTCCTCTTTTCAGTAATCACGTTTCCGGCCAAGAAAATCCGCGCTCTGTAGCAGCACTACTTGCCGGCATTGAGTGGACTTTGAGTACGAATTTTGAGAGTCTGGGATATGTTTGTTCTTTATCCTTTCACCATTTTAAAACATCAAAGTCATCTCCTATATTTATTTATTTTTATATTTATTTATTTATTATAAACAATGATCTGTTATTCTAGAATCTAGATTATCTATATATATAAAAGAAAGTCGTGTTAGTTACACCACTTATAACTCAAGAACGGCAGAACAGATTTGGCTGAAAATTGGTAGGGAGGTAGCTTAGAGCCAGGAAACGGACATGGGATACTTTTTATCCCGTTCGACAGCGTTCCTCCCGTGCCCATACTTTTTTATTTAGGAAGACAGCTAAGAAGAAAATGTCAAATGAAAATGTCAAATGTCAAAATGCCAGTTAGAAACGAAGTCATGCCACCCAAGAAGTCGAATTTGAGTCGTTATACTCGCAATACAGAAGCAAAAAGACGTAAAATTTCATGACTGCCGAAGAGCGGGCCTCCATCCGAGAGACTGAGCGGCTGAGAGCAATGCGGATGCACAACGCGGAATCAGCAGAAACGCGAGCAGCTAGGCTTGAGCGAACACGATTGAGAGTTAGGCAGTCGCGTTCTGCAGCAATCGATTTGATTGTGTCTCAAACTAATGAACGCGACTGGGCAAGGATAGCTGAAGCGCGTTTACAGCTTACAACAGATCGAAACCTGCAATACAATCGTCTTGCATTCCGATATAATCCAACTGTTGATTATTGCTCGAATCGCAATGTCGTTATTGGCCGGATGCATCAGGTCTGCACACACTGTCAGGATCTCTAATTCAACAACGAACCAAAACGATTGTGTTGCGCTTCCGGGAAAGTGAAATTGCCTCAACTTGAAGCACCACCAGAGCCTCTGCACTTTCTATTCGCTGGATCTACTGCTGAATGGAAGCATTTCCTGTCGAACATTAGGAAATACAACTCTTGCTTCCAAATGACGTCATTTGGTGCGGAAATTATAACAATTCATGCCAACTTTTAAAATCAAAGGACAAATCTATCACAAAGCCGGTTCCCTGCTTCCGTTCACAGACAGCGAACACAAATTTCTTCAAATGTACTTCATTTGTGATGATGGAGCTGAAGTCGATGCACGTTATGGAGTCAATACCTCGCTGAAGAAGCCCACTATTTCGCAGCTACAGAACCTTTTTACGAACGGAACCATTTGGTGCGTTTGTTCAAAACAGCAATCGATATGATGCCTTCGGATACCCATTAAATTGTCATTCATGCAGACAAAACGCCTGCTGGAGAACATATCAGGAGATATAATGCTCCAACTATAGACGAAGTGGCAATTGTCATAGTCGGGGATCCGAGCATAGAAACTGACGAAATTAAATATAAGTCGATAGACACCGTTGTGGAGGCAGAGGAAGCAGTTAATTACCCTACGGAGTTTCTAAACTCACTTGATCTGCCTGGAATGCCACCACACATATTGAAATTAAAAATAGGTGTGCCGATTATCATGCTCCGGAATATGAATCAGCCCAAACTCTGCCACGGTACGCGACTCGCAGTCAAGAAATTGATGAACAACGATGTAGAAGCAACGATCATAAGTGGTCCTTTTAAAGGAGAAGATGTCCTCATTCCTAGGATTCCTATGTTCCCCACTGATACACCGTTCCAGTTCAAGAGATTGCAGTTTCCCATTCGTTTGGCGTTCGCAATGACCATAAATAAAGCTCAAGGTCAATCTCTGGAGTTGTGTGGTTTGGATTTGGATGCAGATTGTTTTTCACACGGACAATTATATGTTGCGTGTTCCCGTGTCGAATAACCAAATACTCTTTATATTTACGCGAAGAATGGAGAAACAAGGAATATTGTATACCCACAAGTATTACAGGATTAAATTAATTGGAACATTATTCTTTTTTGTTTGACTTATTTCTTATGCGTGCAACCACAATATGCCACAGCGAAACGTGGCAGGGTACTGCTAGTTATAACTAAAAGTAAGGATAAATTAAGATAAAAGAGATTCCATAATTTTGGATTTGATTACGTAGGGATAGTTCAGGGGATAATAAATGGGACAATGAGTTATAATTTTTACATATAACGCGAAATGGATCGTGTTCAGCGAAATTACCCTACAAATTGTTAACCAAAGGGATCGGAGGGATCTAGTTATTCTATTAGGAACAGAGAACATTAATTTTTCAAGAAGTACTTGTGAGTCCACCTGTCCAAGAATAAGCATATGAAGTAGCATAACCCCAGCACAAGTACGGCGCTTTTTTAAAGGAGGTAGGTTTAATAGTTTTAACCGATAATGATACGACGGAAGGCAAGTGGCAGTATCCCAGTTTAAGCGTAAATTTCTTTGATGAACAAAGTATTGCGGACTCCAAACGCTAGAACAGTATTCCAAGATAGGACGAACTAAGACGTTATTCCCAAGTGAGTACGAAACGATGTAAGGCACACTGCGATTGAACGTCATAACCTTACACTTAGAGCAGTTAAGTAGAAGGAGATTGTTTGAACACCACAAGAAGACTTCGTTAAGGTCTATTGCAGGTGCCTATGAAGGAAATGGTCTGAGAAAGAAAGACATAACTTGACATCATCAGCATACATAAATGTAGTAGCATATTTTACCACACTAGGTAAATCGTTAACAAAAGGAACAAACAGAAGAGGTCCTAAGTGGTTACCTTGTGGTACACCAGATGAAACGTTTATAATCTGTGATGTAAAGTAAAATCTCCCATGATTAGAATTAAATCACGGTCCTTGACTAACGAAAAAACAGACTTAATGGCATCAAGATGGTGAAAATATACAATATCTTCAACCATGGATGGAATGTAGGAACAGGTCAGAAAAATATGAGACGAGCCAGTTTAAATTTTCACCGCAATGAACTCAATTCCGAACTCATTTGGGAAAGGAATAAGTTCAGCAGGGTACTTGTTACTAACAGCAATGAGGACACCACCTGCAAAAGTTGGACGATCCAATCGAAACACAGTGAATTTGGAAACAAGAATTTCATAATCACAGACAGAGAAGTTAGCCAAGTTTCAGTAAGCACGATAGCATCAAAATCAAAAGAAACACTCTTTGTAAAAAATTGGCTAGCTTACCCAAAAAACCTTTTGATAGCAGCAGGAAAATACTATGTTATTCAGTTTTTTGAAGCAGTTTCTGCAGGGCTAGGGTTCTGAGCGTCTTTTTCTAGGAATTCATGAATGATAATGTGCTCAGGCCAAGCTACAGGATCAAGTGCATTTTCAAGGTAATAATCAGGTAGGACTATTTTAAAAGAAGAAATAGAACGCTTATGCTTAAAGTTAAACTTAAAAAAAGGTATTTTTTTAGAAGCTACCTTAAGATGGTTTAACAGGTGACTCCGGACATCATCAACAGTAGCATACTGTTACCCATACATACGGCGAGAAACAAATACGGCCTTACGAGGAGCAACCGCCCTCAGCGTAAGTACAGAAGATCTAATTTCTGGCGCCACACCAATCAGAAGCCAATCATCACAGCAAGAGCAGAAAGAGCGATGGAGGTTGTCCAACGATGTCAAACGATGGAGGCACCAAGATGATAGGAAAAACAACAAACAACTTTAGACCAAGAAATTGGGTTTCAAGAGCGAAGAATTGTTCATTAAGGGCCGAGTATTGCTTGCGAACATCAAGGAAACCATTTCTCGTCTGTTTCATAAGAGTCCGCATCTCTGACTCGACTTGTCTGCAAGACCACGTCAGAGCCAACAAGACTTCACCGAATTAACCGAATTTTTTTGCTGTGCAAATTAGACTTATTGTTGACGGATAGCAGACCACTATAGAAGAGTGTAAAGAATTTAGACAGGCTGTCTGAAGCACTCTTTAGCCGAGAGTGGTCGAACAAGACTTCACCGAATTAACCGAATTTTTTTGCTGTGCAAATTAGACTTATTATTGACGGATAGCAGACCACTATAGAAGAGTGTAAAGAATTTAGACAGGCTGTCTGAAGCACTCTTTAGCCGAGAGTGGTCGATCAGATCAGATGTAAGAGACGACGTTACAAAAGAGATGTGCAACGAAGGCTAGGCGTCGTGAAAAACAACAAACTCCACAGTCACTATGATGTAACGGGTTACGTCCAGAGAGTACAGCTTGGAGAGACTTATCTTGGAGAATATAGTTAAAGCGCAATAGAGATAACTTTAAACGATTAAATGTAAAAATAGGAAATAAATAGTTCAATGAACTTATTAAGTAAAATTTTTTTTTAGAATTAACCGTTATATCTCCACTTGTCGCGAAGAAAGCTTTAATTCTAAGATCGAAGATAAATGAAAACTGGCAAGAGCGATCGAAGAAACACGTCCGGGTACGGCAAGTGAATATGCAGAAGTAATTGATGTTTGGTGATTGGTATTTTTAAATGCTGGTAAATGAAAAGGCAATATATATTTAATTCTGAAACGTTGTAAATGTTTATTCGCACCCTGTATGGTGCATGCAGGGACGCAATGTTATGTAGAGAGGCGGCGGCCCGACTAATCACTGCGAAGCTAATGCTCTCGATAATGGAGAGGGCGGCCTGACCGAGACATAGCGGAGCTAAAACTCTCTAAAGAAGGGCCCGATGATTCGAGCGGCCGAGAGAGAGTCGGCTTGCGACCAACTGAGCGATTTGTACATACTTAAGCCTAATAAATAAACATTGCCTGACCCGACAAGTATTAACCACAGAGAATTTATGTGGTTAATCCTCAAAATTTTTGTGGTCTACTATTTTTACATTATTGACAACGATGGCTTTGTTTTCTTCGGTTTGGCTGTCGTCTACAAAAACCAACACATTTTTAACAAGAATTTGGTCTTTCTTTATATTAATTTGTTTCTTTTGTTTTGTAAGGCTGACGTCAGAGTGCCCGCAAGAAGCAATGTGATAATATTTGGCGAGAACTGCAACCTTTTTCAAATGCAATCGCTCGAAAGATTTCAGAGTAAAAGCGAAGCGAGTTGCGAATTTAAGCGATGAAGCTAGAGCAAAGCGAGAGAGCAGTTTGCAACCTGCTGTATCTCTTTAACTCGCTCAGAGCGTTCGATTGTTTTGTAGCATTTTGTGATTTAATTACTGTTCATTTTCAAATCTCAGATGGTAGTTCTGTTTATATATACATAGTACTCTCGCTTTGCTCATCGCTTCGCTTCGCTTTTCCCGCGCTTCTCGTCAGCCTTAGGATATCAATACGTCTCATATATTTGAATATATTTTTATACCCTTGCAGAGGGTATTATAATTTTGTCCAAAAGTGTGCAACGCAGTGAAGGAGACATCTCCGACCCTATAAAGTATTTATATTCTTGATCAGGATCACCTTCTGAGTTGATATGAGCATGTCCGTCTGTCTGTCTGTCCGTTTCTACGCGAACTAGTCTCTCAGTTTTAAAGCTATCGTCTTGAAACTTTGTACACGCCCTTCTTTCCTTTGCACGCAGTATATAAGTCGGAACGGCCGGGATCTTCGTCTATAACTTCGGTTTTTTTAAAGCTAGAGAATTCGGATTTGGTACGAATGCTATTTTTAGCAAAATAATACAACATGCCGAATTTCATAAGGATCAGCCGACTATATCCTATAGCTGCCATATAACTGAACAATCGCAAATTACCCAACTTTGGTGTTTTTGAAGATAAAAAGCTGGAATTAAGTACAGATTCTATTTTTGGTCAGTTAATACAACCTACCAAATTGCATAACGATCGGCAGACTATATCTTATAGCTGCCATATAACGGAATGATCGGAAATGGTATTTGGTAAAAATACCAACTTTGGTATTTTCGAAGATGGAAGCTTGGTACTTTGTTTTAGATTTTTTATTGTAATAAATTGGTTATATTATGATATTCTCATAAGGATCGGCCAATTTAATCCGATGTTTGAGATACATATCCGGTTTTAACTGCAAGGGTATATCAACTTCGGCTCCGCCCGAAGTTAGCTTTCCTTTCTTGTTTTAATATTTTATAGTATATTTAATTTTTTTGTATGGATAAAAATTATTTTATTTTATTTGGTCCCTTTTTTTTTGAATATTTTCTTGTTTGTCCTGCCTATTTTTGGCACTTTTGGCCTTCAAGTCCAGGGGACAAGTTTTCTTATATTTTATTATTTATTTTTCTGCTGGTGGAAAAGTTTTTATTCTTTGTGACATTAGTGACATTTCATTCGCTTTGGGTTCTATGTTTTTCTTTTATATATTTAGTAATTAATTTTTATAAAATTCGAAATCGCTTTGTAACTTGCAAGCTACTTCCCATAAGGAGAAAACATTTTTTTCTTAGAAATCTCCCAAATTTGTTTGGATATTTTTACTCTTATTGCACCTTTTCTTTTGGAAATTTGTTTTTATTATTTTAGTTATGACCATTGTTGGATCATTGATCATTTTCAATGCCAGTAAATAAAAATCAGCTTGTATTAAGTTAAACGTTATAAATCTTTATTTGCCAACGCCAACGAGAGTGGTGCCAACCTTCCAGAATAGGCTGAGCGGATGCTCGCTAACTTTTAATGCCGAATTAGTAAAGCCGAGTGGACGAAGAGAGTCGGCTTGCGACCAACAACATCAGTTAATAATTAATTATTATGTTTAAATTAGTTGATTGCTGCTTGACCCGACAACTATAGCTGGCAAATAACTATTAACCTGTTTAGGTGAGGGGCCGTTGTGCCGCTCAGCTGAACTTAAGAGCGCATCCGCGCTGAAAACCGCACCCACGCTTGCCCCTCTATGCATTCTTTCTCTCTCGTCGGCCGTCGTCGATCGTCCGCTCTGGTTTATATTTACGTTTAGCGTTTAGGCTTTCTAAGTTAAGATCAGTAATCTCTTGTAAGCAGCCCAATAAAGCTAACAGCGTTAAATTCACTGAAAGACGCCCCCGACTTTTTAATTCAAAATTTCAACTTTTCTGGAATCTTTGGCGGCAGCGGAGCCGAAGCCGGGCGGAGCCGAAGTTGATATACCCTTGCAGTTAAAACCGGATATATATCGCAAACATCGGATTAAATTGGCCGATCCTTATGAGAATATCATAATATAACCAATTTATCACAATAAAAAATCTAAAACAAAGTACCAAGCTTCCATCTTCGAAAATACCAAAATTGGTATTTTTACCAAATACCATTTCCGATCGTTCAGTTATATGGCAGCTATAAGATATAGTCGGCCGATCGTTATGCAATTTGATAGGTTGTATTAACTGACCAAAAATAGAATCTGTACTTAGTTCCAGCTTTTTATCTTCAAAAACACCAAAGTTGGGTAATTGCCGATTGTTCAGTTATGTGGCAGCTATAGGATATAGTCGGCTGATCCTTATGAAATTTGGCATGTTGTATTATTTTGCCAAAAATAGCATTCGTACCAAATCCGAATTCTCTAGCTTTAAAAAAACCGAAGTTATAGACGAAGATCCCGGCCGTTCCGACTTATATACTGCGTGCAAAGGAAAGAAGGGTGTGTGCAAAGTTTCAAGACGATAGCTTTAAAACTGAGAGACTAGTTTGCGTAGAAACAGACAGACGGACAGACGGACATGCTTATATCAACTCAGGAGGCGATCCTGATCAAGAATATATATACTTTATAGGGTCGGAGATGTCTCCTTCACTGCGTTGCACACTTTTGGACAAAATTATAATACCCTCTGCAAGGGTATAAAAATCAATTAATTATAAATTCATGTATTTATAATTATAGCTACTAAACCTTATTAACTTCTTATTTTCCGTTCGAGCAAAAGGCCAGGTTTTTTAATTCACCTTTCCGGCCACTCGTCGAAAATTTAATTATCGAAAAATTATAATTAAATAATTTATTTGTCGATCTTCTGTCAGAATCGAGCCGCGGTTTCAATTCCACCGTTCCAGCTTCGTGATAATTAACCTCAATTGATTCAAACTTGAGATTTTCATCTCCACCCTTCTGGCTCCATAATCCGCCAATTAGGCAAAAATTAATTATTTATTTTTTTGTGTTGAATCCAAGCCAAGGTGAAGTTCACCTTTCCGGCTCCGCAAATTCGAAAATAGTCAGGAATTCAATATTTACGTACGGGCCATACTGGTCGAAATATACATATACATCAATTTTCTCATCAATTTTTTCCCCGAACGAGCACGAATTTTCCGGTACATGTCCATTTTCCCGTGCCGTCAGTTTCCTAACGCTGTTTCTACTCCGCATCAGGCAACATCCGCCTAGAATCGCAACAAACCTCGTCCCATCTGGGTTTTTTTCGGCTTCCTGAAGTTTCTTCCACATTCGAATCGTGCCGCATCCGACGCTCCTTTCGACATCGGCGCCACTAATTCCCACTTGTGCCTTGTAATCGCATTTCATCCTCGATCTCACCGGTCTTATCACGTTAGTGTGACCGGCCACCGCTTCGTACGAGGCACCTATTGCGCAAGTCAGTCGAACTGGTGTCTGAGAATGCCCACGGGAGACGACCAAAAGCCACGTCCGATCCCAACCATCCATTTGGAGAGATCTCAATCCGCTTCTCCGCGGACGCCTCTTTTAAAGCCTAAGGCGTACAGTGCCATTCCAAGGGCGAAGAGTGACGAATCCGTCAACACAATCCCCGGTCCTTCACAGAGGCAGACTCGTTCCGTTGCAAAAATGGCTCAAAGTGCGGTCGACGTGGCGCTGAAGAAGTTCATCGCCACAACAGATCGAGTTTGCCAATTTGAGGCCAATATAAATACTCCGGGCGCCAGAGAAACGGCTCCCAATACATGTGCGAAGTCCATCGGGACCAAATTTTAGCTAGCTCCGATTTGCTAGCCGTGTCAGACGACAATGCGGCCACCTCGACAGTGCTGGAATCGAAGTACAGCTACTGTTACTCCGTCTATTCGAGGTGTATTGCCCAGCTTCGGGAGAAAATTGCCTCCCAATCCACTCAGACTTCCGCCAAGGTCGGGAATTCCTATTGCCCCTGCTCGGAGGCTCAATTCATACGAGACTCGAGTGGTTCCGGGCCTCAAGGGTTGCGATCTCTGTTCGAGGGAGAACCACCGCATTCGCTTGTGTCCGCGGTTCCTGTGTCCGCAGTAAATGGGCGCTCTGACTACATAAGGAGGAAGCAGTTATGTTTAAACTGTTTTGCCCCAGGGGACCAGCAGCAAGACTGCACGAGCGCCCATACCTGCTTCACATGCCACAGCCGACACCACACCCTCCTGCTCCACTGCATTCGTCCGCCACCCATCGGGTGCCGTCCACCGCTCGTCCGCCCGCGTCATCCGCGCCTAGGCAATTTTCCGCCTCTCCTCGAGTGCCCTCGCAGGACGCGGTCGCTGCGCCCACCCTATCGTCGCTGCTGAACCGGAACAGCGTCAACACCGGGACCCGGATCTTCGACACGGGGGCCTTCATCGACCCGTGTACGCCCTCTAGCTGCAGTGACGCATAGCTAGCGACGAGGGATCTGTTGCAACCCGAGCGATTGCAAGGGGGGGAGAATGTTTAGGTGAGGGGCCGTTGTGCCGCTCAGCTGAACTTAAGAGCGCATCCGCGCTGAAAAGCGCACCCGCGCTTAAAAGCTCATCCGTGCTGAAGAGCGCATCCGCGCTCGCCCCTCTATGCATTCTTCCTCTCTCGTCGGCCGACGTCGATCGTCCGCTCTGGTTTATAGCGGATGGACCGGATATATATCCGGTTTTAAATGCAAGGGTATATCAACTTCGGCTCCGCCCGTAGATAGCTTTCCTTTCTTGTTTTCCTTATATTCAGTTTATGAGAACAACCGCAAAAACTTTTCACAATCACTCTCTCTCAGAGCAGAAGACTTACTTTCTTTTAATTTGTGTTTTCGGTTGAGTGTTTTACGTTTTGGGTATTTATTGAACTCCGTCGTTCGCTTAGAATAGATTGTAAAACTGAAAATGCTCTCTCAACAGATACTTGAATATCCGGAATAGCCAAGACTACATGTGCAAGTGCACTCAAGTTTGGCGATTTTAGCCTTACTAAAAATCGTAGCACAGTAGCACATAAAAAAATGTTTTTTGCTCTGCTCTGCTCTCGCTCTAGATTTTTGACCAAATGGCTACGGCTACGAGAGCACAGAATATTTTTTTCTGCTATTGCTATAGCTATAGCTTTGAACTTTTCGTAGATCGGGCAGAGCAGAGCAGACAATTTTCTTTTTTATCTACGGCTTCGCTCCCACTCTCGGAAAAAGTGACAGCGGTTGCAATAGCAGAGCAATATTTCTATGCATCTCGCTGCTACGGAGTAGTAAATGCAAACCCTGCTGAATGACTAGTTCGCGTAGAAATAAACAGACAGACAGACGGACATGCTCATATCAACTCAGGAGACGATCCTGATCAAGAATATATATCCTTGATAGGATCAGACATGTCTCCTTCACTGCGTTGCACACTTTTGACCAAAATTATAATACACTGCAAGGGTATAAAAATCGGTCGATCCGACCACTGTGCGTTGGTGTCGACGGCAAACTGCCTCCCACAATAGTTCTGCTGCTGTTGACCAACATAATACTTTTTCAGAAGTTATTTGGTTTTTTTCCGTATTTCCTTGTGCGATTTATTTTTCACTTATAAATAGTCACTATTTATTAGTTTTGGTTCGGCTCTGTTACGAATACCGGTTTAAGTTTTCATCAAACTTTTTTCATTTTTCCAGCAATTCTTTGTCCTGATGTCCTGTTCTTGCCGGACCCATGTCACTGTAACGGCATGTTGTCATGTAAAAAGAAGAGAGGAAAAGCTGGATTAGAAGAGACGGGCCGGAAGTTTATACTTTTGCAGTTACGATTGGATACAGATCAGAAATATCGGTTATAGTTGGCTGATCTTCATGAGAATTTCATTATGAAACCAATTTATTAGAATACAAAATATGAAAAAATACCCAAGCTTCTATCTTCAAAAATACAAAATTGAATCATTTCCGATTTTTCAGTTATATGGCAGCTATAGGATATAGTCGCCCGATCCTTCGGCCATAGCCGGCCATTTCAATAAAAATTTGTATGTCGTATCATTTTGCCAAAAGAACCCATAGAAAATCCCAACTCTCTAACCTTAAAAACACCAAATTACGGAATTTGCGGTTAATTAGTTATATGGTAGCTATAGGAAATAGTCTGCTGGTATTTTGTGTGCAAAGTTTGAAGTCGATATCGTTCAAGGTGAGAGACATGTTTGTGTAGAAACAGGCAGACAGAGATGGTGAACCTGATCAAAAATATATATACTTTATTGGAGATGTCCTTTGGAACAAAATCATAAGACCCCCTAAAAGGGTATAAACATTTTACTTGACTTACCCCGGAACAATATTTTTACCTAAAAAAAATCTGTTTTGCGGAAATTATTAATAAATCACATCCAAATCAGTCGTTTTTCCCACTCTGTGGTTACATTATTTGGAATAGTAGCCCTTAAGTCATGTCGAACTCAAATCCAGCTTCTATTTCAATTTGCGCGGTCTATAGAGAGGTGATTGAAAACCTATGCTTCATGGATTATTTCTTTTTTTAAACATTTAAGTTTCTTGGCTTCGGATAAATTTTTATTTCTTTCTACTTAATTTCATAACACAATAAACGCAAGGTTTATGCGGAATCACTGTTTTTTTGTGTCAACAAATTAAATTTTCTGTTTTGTTATATGTTGAATATTTGTTTTGATTAAGCTATTTTCTATAAGTACAATTGACGTCCGGTTAATTTTGAAAAAAACTTGTTGGATTTAAAAATTGTTCATGGTTCTGGAAAAGAAAAAAAAGAATATTAACATACATTTATTTGTTTACATTTTTATTGATTTTACAGCATCCGATAAGCCAAACCTAGGACTAGAGGAGCTACATCATATAAATGTTCGTTCAAAATTTAGGGTATTCGAAAATGGATCTAAAATGAAAAACGAGATTTCCGATGAATGCCGAGATTTTGATGTTTTACATAGTAAGTTAATTATATAAAACAATAAAGGAATGCAAACTTTCGGCGGAGCCGAAGTAGATATACCCTTGCAGTTGAATCCGGATATATATCGCAATTTTCGGATATAGTTGGCTGATCCTTTTGAGAATTTCATAATATTGTATAACCAATTAATTACAATATAAAATCTTAAAAAAGTCCCAAGCATCTATCTTCAAGAACACCAAAGTTGATATTTTTACCAAATACAATTTCCGACCGTTCAGTTATATTGCAGCTATAAGATATTGTCGGCCGATCATTATAAAATTTGGAAGGTCGGAGCAATAAAAAAAGAATCTGTACGAAGTTCCAACTTTCTATTTAAAAAAAAACACGCAAGTTGGGTCATTTCCTATTGTTCAGTTATATGGCAGCTATAGGATATAGTCGGCCGATCCTTTTAAAATTTGGTGGGTCATATATTTTGCCAAAAGTAGCTCATGCAAAATTCGAACTCTCTAGCTTTAAATACGCCGAAGTTTTAGCATTTCCAATCAATCAGTTATATGGCAGCTATTGGAAATAGTCGGCCGATCTCCTTTCCGACTTATATACTGCGTGCAAAGGAAAGAAGGGTGTGAGCAAAGTGCTCATATCAACTCAGGAGGTGATCGTGATCAAGAATATTGAATATACTTTATAGGTATATATACAAAATTATAATACCCTCTGCAAGGGTATAAAAATATTAATTTTTAAAACATCGTATATTATACTTGTATGCATTATAATATAAAATATACTATGATTTAAATTTGCACAGACAACTTTGGAAGCGATGACGAAAACGACGTAAAATTTACACGTTCTCTAAAACAAGTTAAAAAGGAAAGCCCTGTAGGATTGGGGGATGCAATTTACGATATAAGAACAAGATTTGAACAAGGTAAAGTTTTGCTGAAAGAAGAACGACGCGAAGAAACAAAGCAGGAAATACAAAACATACGCTCTCGCCTCTTTATGGGTAAACAAGCTAAAATAAAAGAAATGTATCAGTTGGCGGTTGCTGAATCAAAGCAAGGTATAACATCAGCGGGTAAAATCCCGAGTGAAGATGTTACGGTAGAAACACGATTAATAAAAAACCGATTCGAAAATGGGGAACTGTTTATGAAAAGAAATCAACAATCTAGTAAAGAACCCTTAAAAGCGGATGCAGATGTTTTTGTGTCAGGTATGTATAAAAAATTACTGCTTTCATTGATTGAAAAATGTATTCTGCACAGGTATAGGAAAAGCATCGCGCAGTATTTTCATGGAGCTGGACGCAAATCATGCTTCAAATATAAAAAATAGTCACACTCAAACTAGACCTGAAAACACTATTTTGAGCTCTCCAAATGTTGGCCCTAGAGTAAGTTAAAAAAAAAGAAAGAAAAGCTAACTTTAGGCGAAATTCTACTTAAATGGAGTACCCTTGCAGTTAAAAGGAGGGTAATTATTAGAAACTTGGCCAATAACCCACCGCACCTATTTGACCCGCAAGGAATCCCTATAATACCGCAATGCCGCAGAGATTTGGAAAGTTTATGGTTTTCTTTTATTGTTATACCCGGTATTCGGAGAACAAGGGTTCATTGTTTTGTTGTGAATGTATGTCACAAAGAGAAGGAATCATCTCCGACTCGTGTGAATGTATGTAACATAGAAAAAGAATCATCTCCGACCCCATAAAATATAAATTCTTGGTCATCTTTAACAGCTGAGTCGATATTGTCATGTTCGTCTGTCAGTATAAACGCGAAGATCTCAGAGACTATAAGAAATAAAGCTAAAGGATTTGGTATGGAGACTCCTGTAATATCCGACGGTTATTAGTTTACCCGACGAAGTCAGTTTCATTTTTTCCAATTCAAAGTTATAGACTTTTATTCTACTTCCCTACGGAATTGCTTCAGTTGTTTTTCCCGAGCACAAAAGTATACCAGAACAATTTTTTGCTGAGAGTTCGTACATATAAACTTTAGCTAAACTGTGGGTTAAAGAGAAAAATTCCGGGTATAAGCTTGAACTGCTATCTTTACTCTTCAGCTCTGTTTTTGCTTTCGATTGTCGCTTTCACTTTAAAACAAATTTTAAGTATCGTAAAATTATCTTAGAGGGTAATCTAAATACAAAACGCGCGCTTCTTATTTATGGGGTCCAGTGTTCGATTTTATCAGTGGGCGTTTGTTTTAATTTTTAAAAAGTTTTAGTTTTATGATTATTTTTTTATTTATTTTATTTTTTTTTTTATTTCTTTTAATCTTAATATTTAATTTATTATTATTATTTTTTAATTTCATTTTATATCTATTGTTGTAAAAAGAATTATGTTTGAAAATATGAGAAATTAGCGGAATGGGGAAAGTACTGACTGACGTGTCGGATGACAAAATTACTGTCGGACTCCCTTGTAATTTTATTTACCGGTCATAATTTTTAATTTTTATTTTTAATACTACAATTAAAGATAAAGCTTGAATATAATTTAAAAACAAGAAAAACATCAAAGTCCTAAGGATTCGACCCTTGAATTGTACAGAGAGCAACTACTTTGCGCATTAGGCTATCACCCTGACTCGATCGGCACCGAATAAAAGCACGACGCATTGTAAACAGAAACGATGAGAAATTTAAAATGAAAATTTTTGACATCATTTTTTCGACGTCGTGCGAGCAGTCACACATACATACATAGGCGTACACATTTTTTTGACGCAAACATGTGAAGAGTTCTAAAAATATGGTTTTTTTTTTGTATATTGCGCCATTGAGGTGAAAATCTATCCTAGATACAATTGGCCCGTACCAAAAGCATGCACGATTCACCGGCATGTCTAGCCGGCGCCTACGTACTAAAGACACCCCCGCACACACCACAGACCCCGCGGTACCACTGCAAAGTATTACTTCGCGGGGAAGGGTTGCCTACTCTAGGCATTCTCCCTTCATTTCCCTTGTGTATGTCGCCCTGTGTATAAGCTATCATCTGGCTTATTCCACAAGCTGATCCGAATCTGGTAGTGATCCGACGATGGCACGATATCTCCTACAATTGTACAAAATGTGCTCTGCGTCCTCGTCTGCTCCTGGGCAGTTGGGGCACACTGGACTTTCGTCATTTCCAAATCTATGGAGGTATTTTCTGTACCCCCCGTGACCTGTTAGAAACTGGGTAAACTGGTAACTAAACTGACCGATGTTTCTTCCTATCCACTCCTGGATGTTTGGGTTTAGCCTGTGCGTCCATCTTCCTTTGGTCGTTGAATCCCACCTCTCCTGCCATGAGGATAATGCCGCTTGTCGGGCTGACCTCCTGATGGCCTCTCGGGATGAATTCTTTCCCCGTTGCCTATTGGAGATTTCCTCCGCTTCATTTGCCAGTATACCAATTGGAATCATTCCGGCTAGAACGAAAGTGGCTTCCTCGGATATGGTTCTGAAGCCGGATATGACGCGTAGGGCCGCTAGTCGGTGCAATGCCCCTAGCTTTTTCTTAAGCCACTGTTGTCTTTTGACTGACGCAGCCCATATCGGCGCTGCGTACAGTAAGACCGACGTGACGGCACTGGCTAAAAAACTGCCTTCCTTTGGGCCTCCCACGTTTGGCAGCATCCTTGAGAGTGCTCCTTGGATCCTTGCAGCTTTTATGGTGGAGTACTCCACGTGCGCTCCGTAGGACATCCTGTTGTCCAGCATTAGTCCTAGGTATTTAATTGCCTCCTTTGACGTGATGTAGCAATTGCCCACCTGGATGGTAATGTACTCCACCTTCTTCCTGCTCGTGAAGAGAACTGCCTCCGTTTTATGTGCTGCTAGGTCCTGTGCTGCGCAATACTCCTTATCTCGCCATTTCCACCGAGTTCCTTGTCGCCTTGTTCCCTTTCGGCAGCAGAATGAGGTTCTGCTTCTTCCACTTTTTTGGAAAAGTGCCGTGCTGAAGACACTTGTTGAAGGTCTCAGCGAAGACCTTCGGTTTCTCCTGCATGGCCTGCCTCAGGACGGCATTTGGCACTCCGTTTGGTCCTGGAGTCTTTCCAGCCTTAATCTTTTTCGCGTAGCTCCAGATCTCCTCCTCCGTAACTGGCGTAAACGGCTCTCCATCATCGGCTGGTATAGTCTCCCTTTTTGGCGGGTGCTTCGGGAACAGAGCCTCCACTCTTTTCCTTAGTAGGGTAGGGCATGTTGGTCTAAGGTGTTCGTGGCCTTTAATGCTTTTCATGACGACCTTGTAGGCTGTGCCCCATGGGTCCACCTCCACCTCGTCACAGATTTTTCGAAGCATTCACGTTTACTTGCTTTTATAGACAGTTTCAAGGCTCTCGTAGCTGCCTTGAACTCCTCCGTTCTGGTGGTTAGGTATTCTGAGCCTCTTGCCCTTTGGAAGCGTCTTTTTGCCGCAGGCAGGCAAAAGCGTCTACAGAGTTACTGAGAGTGCTTCTCGATCCAAACGCGTGTGCTTCCATTTCGGTCCTGTCACCTTGGGAATCCGTTTCCTACTTACCCCTCCAAGGGTCAAGTGTATTGCCTGGTGATCGCAGAAAGAAAAAAAAGCGTCGCTGACCTCCCAGTTGCACCTCCTTATTAGTGAGCTGCTAACGAAGGTGATGTCGATGATAGATCCACGCCCTGCCTTGCTGTACGTCAGCTTTTGGCCTCTATTGGCCAAAACCACGTCCAGTGCCGCAAAGTGTTCCAGGAGCCTGATGCCCCTCTCGTTCGGTGATCGGCTTCCTCACTCCGGGGGCCAGGCGTTGAAGTCCCCTCCAATGACCACCGCCGTTCTGCCTCTTGGATCCGGAACAAAGTTTCGTTGCATCCTTAGGTAGCGCGAGATTTTCCATCTTGGCGGGGCGTAGCAGCTGTAAAATGTAACCCCATTTATTTTAGCCCGGGCAAAACTTCGCTGGATGTCCTAATGTCCTGGGGAGCCGTCTCCGTTGACCACAGAGGCGCTCCCTTGCAGCTGCTTGCCAGACATCCGTTTTCTGGGATGCTCCTATATAGTTACGAGAAGAGGACTACCTGTGTCTGCTCGTCTCTGACCGCCTGCCTAAGCAGCGACTGAGCCGCTTCGCAATGGTTAAGGTTGAGCTGGGTGCACTTCATTAGCTTTTCCTTTGTGAGAGGGCGCTCCTAAACATCGGACATTTCCCACTTCCTGCTATGTGTCCTGCTTCCTTCCCGGCGTTGCTGCAGAACGCACACTTCGGTTCTTCCGCGCAATCTGTCCAAAAGCCTTTCTTAAAAGGATATCGCTTACCGGCACCCCTGGAGATTCCACCAGCTTTCCAATGGCTTCAGCAACCTCCTCCTTTGTAGTGTTCTCATCCAGAGCGCACTTCCACCTGGTCACCTACCGATTCCGAGACCAGGGCTTTGAAAGCTGCTGTTTCCTCCACTGACTTCTTCAGTTGGAGCAGTAGCTCTCCTTTCTGGGTCCTCCTGATTCTCGATACTGCTTCGCCTAGACCTTGCAGCTTCTTGTCCTGCTTTACCCGTCGCAGGATATCGGCGTAGCTAGATTCGTGATGGTCAGTGAGTCCGCTCTTGGCTTTTCCTTTCCGCTGCTTCTTCGGCAGTTTTTTTTTTGTAGGGCCAACCAGCTTCCATTCTTGGATCTCCTTGTTCGCCTGAGTTGCAGGTTCCTCGGTCTGCGGTCTGAGCGGCCAGTCGCTCGTAGAGAGCTCGGATGCTCACTATGGTGTCCCTCATTGGCTGGTGGATGGACCTCCTTTTGCCGTCTTCCAGCATCTCCACTAGCTGCGCGATCTCCTTCCCGAGTTCCTGCAGTGTTGTTGCGTCTCCTGCCTTCTGATTTTTACTCCTGTTCTGGTCTCCTCGGATCCCTGAAATAAGAGGGGTACCATCCAGCCTGCTTGCCTCTCCAACTGAATTTTGTGCTATGATATGGCTCATTTTAGTGGGTCCCAACTCCTGAGCCGTTGTCCTTAGGTGTTATGCAGTCGCGTCCTTGATCCCATGGTTACCTTTGCGCGCAGTGAGGTCCATGCTAGGGTTGACTCTAGCCCTTACGAGGTGTAGAGTTCAGAGCCAGATCCGCGTTGGTCAGGTATGGTTCATCTGAGTCTGCACGGCCAGCTTAGTGGCGACACCTAAGGAGCGTTTTCTGGAGACCTGCCAACTTTTTGCGGGACGGGGGCAGAAGCTGCATTAGCCTGGCAGCCATTTCGGCGGGAGTTCACTCCGCGTACTCAGGTGCCAGAATACAGCTGTCCGTCAGCCCAGGGTTCGTCGTCTCAAGTTCCTTTATTCCAGTTGCCTATCCCAGGGCTTTACTGGACTCAGCCCTGGTCGCTTTCTCGCAATTTTGAAGGGGATGCCTTTCGAGTTATGAAGAAAGGTTGCGAGTAGCTCTTCCCTGCTTTCCTGCAGGGATAAACCCCTGCCCTAACAGTCGCCTCTTACGACAAACCAGAGCTTGTTCCGGTAGTATTCTTGGCTCCCGCTGCCGGGCGGGAGGGGGTTAAAGGTTGGGAGGTTTTGGGATTGCGCCGGCAGCTATGCTCCATTTGGGGGGGCGCTTATTGGAAGCGCCATCTAGCGCCGTCTACCACCCATCCGTCTTCGTTGTCCCACACTGTCAGGGCTGCATTAATAAACAGCTTGCAGTGCATTGCACTTTTTGGAGGGTGGCCACGTTCGCGTTCTTTCCGAAGAAAATATCTCACGGAAGCAGGAAGAGCCGCAAAGAGAGTGGCCGGAAGAGAAAGTGATCTCCCCGTCTCTTACCTTGGCGTTGGCGCCATTAATCCGGACGCGTCGGATGAACCCGGACTAGGGCGTTTCGAGGCAGGCTTCGATGTTCTCTTAAAGGTAAGATCCTCACGTACCTGATGAGCACCTTTTTTGACACTAATTTTTCGCGCAGGCACTATATGCGGCTTGCGTTTCGGGGAGCGCCACACTATGCGTCTGTAGGCTTCGACCACCGACCTTCCTTCCTTCTAAAAATATAGTAGAATCGTATGTATGTGCGTTCCCCCACATCAACAAGCTGGACGAAAAAAGTTAACCGTTTTGGGCCCTGATATCCCATCTATGTACTTTATAATCTTTGATAGAAAGTAAGAAAGTAATATTAGATAGAAATATATATATTTCTATATATTTCTATAGATAGAAAGAAAGTAATATTAAAGTAAGATTCGGCCAGATATTCGACATTTGCAATACATATCCGATTTTAACTGCAAGGGTATATGAACGTCGGATCCGTCCGTGGTTACATTGGCTTTCTTGTTTTAAAAAATTACTAAATCAACTCAAAAAAACGTAAGCCTTGCTTTTATTAAAGTAAGTAATAAAATAAGTTACGTAAGTATAGTTTGTAATGTGTAGTTTTGGATACCTTTATAGCATATTTTCGAAACAAAAAAAACGAAAATTTTTTATAGAAGTTATAGATTTATTATTCTGCCTCCTTTTCTGAAAGGGACGAAAAATTTTTGCTGAGAATCCGTACTTTTAAACTATAAAGGTTATTTAAAGTGTGTTTGGAAGAGATGAGTACCTGGTATAATATAGTCGGGAAAGTTTCTAGTTACTTCAGGTTTGTTTGCTTAATATCGGTAATGTTACAATTGTTGATTTATGAATGGGTTAATTTGTATACCTCGTGGTTTGTACCACAACCTTATCCACCACTCATAGTATATGTGAATATTGACAATAGACATAGATTGGAAAACAATTTATTTTAGGTTCTAGAGGCGGCCTTCATTAAGACGAGGGGAACTACGCAATCTTCTCCAGAATGCAAATCGGTTATTCGTCGCAAGTAGTATCTAATTAGGCAAACGGCGTACGAGGTGAATTTAGTAATATCCAATTAGGCAAACGGCGTACGAGGTGAATTTAGTAATATCCAATTAGGCAAACGGCGTACGAGGTGAATTTAGTAATATCCAATTAGGCAAACGGCGTACGAGGTGAATTTAGTAATATCCAATTAGGCAAACGGCGTACGAGGTGAGTTTGTGTAAATTTGACATTTTACATGCGACATTTTACATGCGCCCTCTACCGGATGGTAGATTAAATTTGACAGGATCACTGCCTAATTAGATACTACTAAAATTTTTCTGCCGCTTATACGCCGTTTGCCTAATTCCCTACAAATTCAACTGCACACATGTATAAGATGCCTGTATAAGATTCAGGATCGTGAAAAAATAAATAAGATTCAGGATCGTGACAAAATAAATAAAATTGATGAACAAAAAATAAAATGCTTATTTACAAAAATTATATTCATGGTGCTGCAGTTCATTTAAAAGTGTATTTTACTATAATTCTTTTGTAATTAATTTAAAATTAATGATGAAGAACAAATAATTATTTAAAAAAAAAAAAAAATATATATCCAAAATTTTATTATGGTGTTGCATATCATTTAAAAGGATTTTTTACTCCAATTCTTTTTTAATTAATTTTAAATTAACTCGGCCTTATATAAAGAAATTTAATTTTAAAATATAATTACAGAATTTTACAAGGAGTAAGTATATCACAAGAAAACCATTTCGTAGAAAAGTGAAAACCCACCCTGAAGGGTAAATAAAAAAAAAAAGGAACCAATTGACCTGCTGCGATCCCTTTTTATCACTTTCTTGCAGGAGTCATATTTATATCAGGGTCGGATGAAAGGTCAATATGTATTTTTTATTTAGGCTTATATATACATATGTGAGTGTATATTGGATTGTGGATTTACGTTCCCACCAACATATACATGCATACACGGATATGACGCAAGAAATCAGCCGAATGCCTATTTACTCCCTACTGTAGGCTCTAGGCTCTAAGCGTTATCTTTATCTTTTCTTTGGGGCCTTCTGATTGGTTTTCCCGATTCACTAACCGGAAAAATGTGTGGAAAATTGGGGTGGTTTTCATGCGTTAACTCATGTACATGTATTGATGATACCAATACATTCAAACACAAGTACCTGTTTTTCGTTTTCGAGGATCAATAGGTTTTGAGGTTTATGCTAAGAATCAAATTTTTAGTATAAATCTTGCCTTGCCGATTAAAGCAATTTTTACGCTTTTTCTATTTTACAAAAAATAAAAAACCAAACCTAAAAACATAAAAATGGAGTCGAAAGTTGCGTGTGACTTGTGCTCTAAAGTTATTAGTGTTAATGAGTTTATAACTCATTATGAGCGATGTGAAGGTCCTCGAAATGCCTTCTCGGAGATTAACAAGAAATCTCAGGCCAACGGTTTGGTGAAAGTTTTTTATCGTGCGCGAACAACGGTGCCCAAAAAACAGGTTGAAAATCATCAACCAAAAATCCAAGGAATCAGGAACCAAGGAACTACGGCAAAACATAATATTTTCAATGGATCAGCTGTAAAACGGAAGGCTGGTGTGTCCAAGGAAACTAACCCTCAAGAGGGACAACCCAGGGATATTGAAGAACAGCCATCAACATCAAAAAGGGCTAGACTAGACCGCCCAATTGCTGAGACGAATTTTTGTCCTGATTGTAATCAAAATTATGCTTTCGTTGAGGAGAGAATTCATTTACATTCTCCCAATCATAGAGCAGCATTAAGGAAACTTGTGTGGCAAAATGCTAACATTTTTCCTATAACACAAAGTGATACTTTTTACACAAAAAAGTATAAAGTATTCGGAGTGCGTGATCTAGATTTAAAAGAATTTTACAATGGATGTAAAAATAATCTTTTAAACATTATAAAATATGCACTTAGCGAATTAAGAGCTATAAAAGTGCGACTATCAGTTCATGGGAAATATGTAAAACCCACTGAAGAAGCTGATAAGATGCAAGAAGAAACAAAACATTTCTCAACAAATTATAAAGCAATTTACGTCAGCTCATATAACGACATCGAATACATTTTAAATGACGACAACGAAATGTTAATTGCAAAAGCCGATGAATTCCAGGAGAGGGATTCTGGATGGGCTATTAAGCATTTTACATTTTATGAAATACAAATATTAAAGCTAGAGCACCTTCCTGGATCGGGATATGTTGAAGCACCTAAGAGCATAAGAAAAAGAAATGCTCTCATAAATGTTAAAAATAATGACAATTATTGTTTTAAGTGGTGCATTTTGGCTCATATAGCATATATGAAACACATTCAAATAAATTTTGATACATCAGCGCAAAAAAAATCAGCTCGCGAAAAACTGCCCAGAACTTCATTTTATGGAATTTTGGATATTAGCCAACCCATTATAAAATATGATCAAAAAATATTAAACTTTTCGGGAATAGAGTTTCCCATTACAAAGGATGGAATAAAGCTGTTTGAGAAAAATAACTCAAATTACAGCATAAATGTATATGAAATTTATAACGGTCGCATAGAAGGTCCTACAATTAGGACTAAAGAAGTTAAAAGCAACCATATTGATATATTGGGTATAGAAAATCCCAAAGAAAAATGTTTGCATTATGCGTACATTACAAGCATAAAAACATTGTGTAAATCACAAGTGAACAACTCAAATTCGGAGAGATATTTTTGTAGAAATTGCTTACAATTTTATTGCAGCACTAACAAGACCCACAATATAAAGGAGTGCGGTCAAGTGGCTGCACTATACCCCCAACCGAACACAAAAACCAAATTTGAGAATATTTCTAAAAAACTGTCACCACCAGTGGTTATTTATGCGGATATTGAGGCGGTTTTGGAAAATTACCACACAGCCTCTAATAATCCAAACGCCTCTTACACCAAGCCTGTACAGAAACATACAGCATGTGCTGTTTCGTTTTATGTGGCTCATAAATTCAATCCGCATCTGAATAAATTATGGACCTATGAAGGTAAATAAATTCAAATCATAAAATTATAAGTTTTAAAATTAATAATAACATTATTTTTATTCCTTTTTATAAATTACAGGGCATGACTGTATGAAGGTGTTTGTAAAAACTTTGGAAGAGGAGACAATGGTTTTATATAATAAATACTGGAAGGGTCAAAAAAACCTATATACAACTTCGACATCTGCGACGAGGACTACCAGGAGCATGGGAACTGTTATGCGTGTGAAGAGACCATCAGTACGGATGAACGAGTACAATATTTTAACCAGTTCACGGGTAAATACCAAGGACCTATCCATAAAAGTTGTAAAGATAGTTTTAAGTTAAGAGCTTATTTCCCTGTAGTTTTTCATAATTTATCTAGATATGATATCCACCTATTTATTAATGCCCTAGGGGGTAAATTGAAACCAATACCCTCCACTAAAGAATTATATATAGCTCTAAATCAAACTATTTTTGAAAAGGGAAAGACTAATTATACTATAAAGTACATAGATTCCAATAGGTTTTTAAATTCAAGTTTAGAAAAATTAGCTTCCAACATGGAAGATAAAGATTTTAAAATATTAAAATCAAAATTTAGTGGAGAGAAGTTTAGGCAAATGAGAAGAAAGGGAGTATTTCCCTATGATTATTTAGATAGTTTTGAAAAATTCAATGAACCCGAACTTCCTCCTAGGGAATATTTTTATAATTCGTTAAAGGACGAAGAGTGTAGTGTTAGCGAATACAATTTCGCTAAAGAAATTTGGAGTTCGTTTCAGTGTAGAACTTTAAAAGACTACATGAAACTGTATTTGGAAAGTGACGTTTTAATTTTAGCAGACGTTTTTGAAAACTTCCGCAATATATGTACAAGAATATATAAATTAGACCCGGTTAATTATGTTTCAGCCCCATCTATTTCATGGGATGCTATGCTGAAGTATACAAAAGTAGAACTAGAATTGATTAGTGATCCTAACATGTACAATTTTGTAAAAAGAGGTGTACGTGGAGGACTGACTCAATGTACTCAAAGAATTTCAAAGGCAAATAATGAGTACATGAGAAATTATGATAAAACGAAACCAACAAATTATTTGTCGTATATTGACGCAAATAATTTATATGGTTGGGCTATGAGCCAAAAACTCCCAATTTCAAATTTTAAATTTTTAAACGAAAATGAATCTAATTCATTTGATGTACAAAATACTGATTCCTCAGGAGACACAGGGTATATTTTAGAAGTAGATTTAGAATATCCTGACGAAATTCATGACAAACATAATAGTTTACCATTTTGTCCCGAAAATAAAGTTCCACCAGGAGGAAAACAACCCAAATTAATTGCAGATTTAAATTCCAAGGAGTTTTATATTATTCATTTAAAACAGCTTCAACTATGTCTAACACATGGATTAAAATTAAAGAAAATTCACAGAATCATATCTTTTAGTCAATCATACTGGTTAAAGCCCTATATAGATTTAAATACAAAACATAGAAAATCAGCAAAAAATGAATTTGAAAAAAATTTTTATAAATTGATGAACAATGCAGTATACGGAAAAACCATGGAAAACGTAGAAAAGCGTCGAGAAATAACGCTAGTAACTCGGTATGAATCTGCGCAAAACTCTCCAGGGTTTAGACAACTTGTTGCAAGAAATAATTTTCATAGTGTAGAAATTTTTGGAGAAAATTTAGCAGCAATTGAAACTACAAAGACTTCAATTATGTACGATAAGCCTATTTATATTGGTTTTACAGTTCTTGATTTGTCAAAATGGCTAATGTATGATTACTATTATAACTTTTTACTAGTAGAATGTCCCACAGCCAAAATAATATATATGGATACAGACTCTTTTATAGTTTCCTGTAAAGAGGATATATACAAAATGATAAAAAAAAATTCTAACCGTTTTGACACATCAAATTATGAGTCAGGAAACCGCTTCAACATAATTCAAGCTAACAACAAAGAATTAGGTTTATTCAAAGATGAAAATGCTGGAAAAATTATGACCTCTTTTGCGGGTCTAAAAGCTAAAGCATATTCATTTTTGGTAGAAGACAATGACGAATATATAGATACAAAGAAAGTTAAGGGTGTTAAGCAATCAGTAATCAAAAAACTGTGTCATTTAGATTATATTGAATGTATTAGACATAAGAAAACGTACTATGGAGAACAAAGATGTATAAGAAGTAGGGGACATCAGTTATATACTGAAGTAATTAATAAAGTAAGTCTTAGCCCTAGAGATGATAAAAGATATGTATTAGTTGATAATATTAATACTTTAGCATATGGGCATTATAAATTAAGATCTTTATTAAATACAAATGGATAATGTCAATAATATTGTACGTATTTTTAAAATATTAAATAAGACACAAAAAAAAAAAAAAAAAATAAATAAATAAAATAAATAAATAAAAAAAATAAATAAAAAAAAATAAATATATATATAAATAATAATAATAATAAAAATTAAAAATGTATATATGTATGTATAATTTGTATAAATAAATTCCAATTTGTAAAATTTTATTTTAATAAATCTGTTTTATTTATCCATGAGTTATGTGTTTCATCAAAACCTAGCCATTTTACAAAAACCTGGTCTTTTTTTCTTTTTATTACTTTTTCAACTAGGAATGCCGTTTTGTCTTTAACTTTTTGAATTTCAGCTTCATAAAATGTACCTTTTATAGGTTCACCCTTATAATCAATGAGCTCGTAAGTAACTGGGAATGTAGTCTTAATTTTTGAAATTGTAAATATTTCAGTTGTCCAGTTAGGTTCATATCCTTTAACAAATACACCCTTGTATTTGCTTATTCTAACATGGTCTCCTACTACATATTTATGCCTTGGAAATACCTTAACAATGTTATAACATGTTTTCAAAATAAACTCTTCATTCTGTTTACAAACATCTATTGGATTCATTTTTATAGTTCTGTGGTAAGAATGGTTGTAGGCTTCTACAAGCGAATTCAAATGGGTAATCCATCGATAATTTCCATTAAAACTAAACATTTTCCACATCCTATTTTTTAAAGTTCTGTTAAATCGTTCACAAATCGAAGCCTTAAGGTGTGTAAATGTATGATAATGATTTATATTATTTTTCTTCATAAGTCCTTTAAAAAGTTGATTAAAAAATTCTTTTCCTTGATCGGAATGTATATTTTTTGGCTTGTATTTGGAATCTTTCAATATAGATTTCATAACAGTTGCAACATCCATTGCCGATTTTGATTTTACAGGCTTAGCAAAAGCATATTTTGAAAATGTATCAATAACCGTTAGTAAATATTTATATCCATTATTCTGATTGGAATATGGGATCATTTCAACCAAATCAATTTGCCAAGTATCATGCAACCCTTTTTGAACGAACTTTCGACGTAAAAAATTTTTTCTACAAGTTTTATGTATTTCATCAACAACTTGTTGCTTACTCATTTTTATTTTTAAAAAACTTATTTTTTATTGTTAATGTTTGAGTTCTTAGAGATTAATGATTTCTTATAATGAATTACATCTTCTTTTATTTCTTTTGTCATTTTTTTAGATATTTCGAAACATAAACGTGTTAAATCTATTTGAACATTTTTATCATAGTTACCCTCTAAATCGGATAATTGAATATCGAATTTTTGTAAAGAGACGCACTTCGGAATGATATGATTATAGTATAGATAGGATATTTGCTGTTTTAATATAGTGTTCCAACATAAAAATGTAGTTAAAAATATAGCTAGGCGAATTAATGATCTCCAAGTGTCACTATCTATTTCAATTTTATTACCGAATTGATTTAGTATCAGAACAAATTGTTTATCTGATTTTCTAAATCTAAAATTACATTTAACAGTTGATAAAATAGGATGATCCAAAATTGTATCAGACATTAGGAAGTCATACTGATCAATCTTTAATTGTATAAATTCCTTGTATGTAAGCAGTTGCATCCATTCTTCTTTATCAAATCCAATATAATTGTTTTTGTGCTGCTGCATCCAAATCATTGGAGTAAATTTTCTAGATGTCGAAAATCCACATTTTATTTTCAAATTTTGAGCCACAAAATATTCAAAACCAAATATAACTTCATGGTTCTGTTTTTTTCTTATGGCTCTATCTCTTTTAGCTTGGAGTGTATCCATTGAATCTGAATGTTATTAACAAACTGAAATTAGTTACTAAAATGTGTGGTTTATAAAGGGATTAGTATGCCGTTTATACATATATATATATATATTATACATTATGTATTACATAATGAAATGAAATATATATCCATATATACAAACTCCTAAGATGTGAGGGCAACTTTTATATTATATATTACATAATGCATGTATTATATATTAAAATGAATGGTATATAAAGACCTAAAATGTAGACACCAAAGTCAGTTTACATTTAAAACTCATTCTAAAATGACTAAATTTGATAGATCAAATTCCGTTATAGTAGATTTTCAATATGTTGTTGGAAATAACAATCAAATTTTTGGAATTGGCCTTCATGCCTGGAGGAACTGTAATACCAAACTTCTTTCACTTCAAACCTCCATACAACATTAAGGAGTTGAATTATGATACATTACAACAACATAATATTCATCGAAAACATTAACGGATTGGACTGGATGGAAGGAGAAATACCCTATAACTGCTTAAGCGATGTACTTTCGCCACTAAATAAGTTTTCCAATATAATTGTACGTGGCGAAGTAAAAAAGGAATTTTTATCCAAGTTTCTATCGAATAATATTATCGATATAGATATAGGAAAGAGCCTGACATGTTATCCTAATTTTTTTACAAACTGTAAAATTCACAAAAAACTTAAGCTTAGATGTGCTCTAAATAATTTATTTAAGCTTTTTGTAATTTTAGAAAACTGTAATTACGATATATACTATAACGGAGAATCATATGTATAAATTACTTTAATAAACAGTATGATTTTAGTACTTCAATTGAGAAGTTGTTTTAGCAAAATGGATCGCATCTTTGGAAAAGATCCTCGTAAAAAAGGATACAGTCAACTTATATACTGCAACTATTGTGGTTCTGATACTCATTTTGAAAAGGACTGCGCTAAAAAACGGGACCAGGAAAAAAATCATTAGAAAAATTTATTTTTGATAATTAGCATTGAATAAACAAAAAAAAAAAAAAAACTTTTATCAAAATGTTTACACAATTTGTTCATCCTTTTACGATGCTTATTTGTGGCCCCTCAGGATCGGGTAAAACAACATTTTTGAAAAATTTAATAAATGGAAGGAAGGACTTAATAAGTACTTCAATAGATAGAATAATATGGTGTTACGGTGAAGAGCAAGCGAAACCAAATTTTACCAATATTGAATATTACCATGGGGTACCTGACTCCATTGAAAATGAAAATAATGAACCTATACTTTTGGTATTAGATGATTTGATGATGGGAGCATTTAATAAAAATGTATGTGAACTTTTTACCAAAGGATCTCATCATCGAAATTTATCTGTAATTGTTGTAACACAAAATATATTTCATAAATCTACTCACACCCGAGACATATCACTAAATACAAAATACATTGTGGCATTTAAAAATCCTAGAGATAAATTACAATTTCAATGTTTAGCTAGACAGATATATCCTGAAAACCCTAAAGAACTTTTTAGAATATATAAAGAAGTCACGAATGAACCTCATGGTTATTTACTTATTGATCTTACGCAAGGAATAAATGATCTTTTAAGATTTAGAACAGAGATTTTTAATCCATTATATTCAATTTGCTATTCAGATGAAAATGGTTTGCAAAAAGAGCATAAGGCGATTGAAAGCGAACAAACATTTATTGTATGTGCTCAAAAAAGCAAATAATAAACTTCGAAAAGCGATTATTTGCAATAGTGATAGCGAGTTAGTAAAAACATTGTCGGAGATAGTGATAAATACTTTAAAAGGAAACCATAAAATATCAAAAAATATCTTAAATTCATTAAAAAAGTATAAAAATGTATTACGACATATTTCCAGCTCAAAACAATCTTTAAATTCTAAGAGAAGAGTTCTTATTCAAAAAGGCGGATTTTTACCAATTTTAATAAGTTCATTGCTTTCTGGGATTTTTGGAAAAATTTTGAGTCATGATTAAAAGTAAGCATCAGCTAAACAAAGTAATCTTAATGCATCCAAATGCATACCATAAACTTTTAGTAAATGATCGAGGAAATGATCTTATAAATTTAAAATTTTTACCAATTTTAAACAATAAAAAAATTAGTGATTATGATAAATGGATTAAAATTCAACAAGAATTATGTGCATACCAAAATAAAAAGAGAAACAAAGCTGTTTTGCATCAATCGGTATCGAAATCCCCGTTTTCATTAAATCAAAATGTAGAAACCCAAACATATATAGATGATTGGAAAGATTCTATTGCCAGTACTTCAAAAGAATACAAGAACGAGTCATCATTTAAAAGAGAGGATTTACCCGATTTAGCCATTTTACCCAGCGATGAAGAAGAACAATCATCTGAGAAATCTGTTTCAATTCCAATTAATAATAAACGATCACTCGCAGATACTTCTTTCACTGATGATAAGATTTTAAAAAAATCATTAGTTGAGAAAACAAGAATTATAAAAGGAAATTCTACTGAAAAGAAACTGAAACTGAGAAATAAGGTTAAAAAGAATAGAGATTCCCCCTACCCACTTAGAAATCTTAAGTATATAAGTGATTTAGAAAAATTGAAAAGGGCCAACCGCAAAGAAAACAATATCCAAATTGGTAAAAATAAATTAAATTGGATCTCATATTCTTAACTGCAGAGCTTAAAATGTTTTTTCAAAACGAGTTTTATATTACATTGCTCAGCAATGACTCCTTAAATGTGTTTCCTGATAATGTAAAATGCGCTTTTACAAATATTGTAAACCTTCCTGAAACAATGTCTGAGGAATGGGAAGTCGGTATAACTGACATATATTTAAACAATTCTTTTCGAAAAAATCCTAAAAAAAGGAGAGAAACAAAAGAAAATGATTCAGAAGAATCAAGCTCTAATTCAACAGAATTTATAAGTTTAGTAAATTCTGAAACATTTCGATACAAATCGTCACCAATGAAAGCGGATGAGATGGAATGCGGTGCAATATTTATTTACACGGACATTATAAAGCCTCGTTGTGTAGGAAGCAAAAGACCACGTTGCTTAAGAGTTTTATTTACAAATGGAAAAGAAAAATTTATGCAGTTTAGAAATGTTGAATTTTATCCTATTGAAAATTTTTCACCAAACGAAATTTCAATATTAATTACTGATTCAAGTGGATATAAAATCCCCTTTGAAACTTCATCAGTTCCAATTTTTCTAACTCTGCATTTTAGAAAAAGAAGAAAAAATCTATAAATAATAATGTTAAGGGAAACTAACATTTAGAATTGATTTACCAATCATGGCGAAATGTTATCATCAATATTATTTAAATCAGTGCGGTGGAAGTTTAAGTAACATAGGTAGTCTCTATGTTTCACCAAGAATTGTTCAGCATGGTCGTGGTATTGGAAATTTCTTTAGTGGACTTTTTAATTACATTAAACCGCTTTTTCTGTCAGGGATAAATGCACTTAAAAATCAAGCTGCTGAAACCGGAAAGGCTGTTATAAATGATTTGGGCCGAAAACCTCTACGAAATATCATTCAAGAACAAAGTAAAATCGCATTACATAATCTATCTGACAAAGCAATTCATAAAATTACTAAATTACAAAGTGGTAAAGGAAAAAGGCATAAAAAGAGGAGACCAAGAAAAAATCGCAATCATTTAACAACTAAACAACGTCGTAAACATACGCGTTCAAAAAAGTCAAGAAAAAAATCATCTAAAAAATTTAAAATTAGTGACATATTTTCCAATTCAAAATGAGTAACCACATTGAATGCATGAAAAGCGAACTGGATCTTTTTGAGCCTCATCCAACGCAAAGCTGTATTTTGAAAACCGAAGAAGTTTCATACAACCCTATTGCTTCTTTGGATAGTGCTTCATCAATTGAGTTCGTTTGTTTAGGGAATGGAGAAACCTATAGAGATCTTTCAAGTGTTTACTTAAAACTTGTGGTTCAACTTAAAAAAATTGATAATAGTAGTATTGAAGGAAATGCTGTTGGTGTAGCAAATAATATATTGCATTCTATATTTAGAAGCTCATCGGTATATTTAAATAATACTTTGGTTTCCCAAAGCGACAATAATTATCATTATAGATCATATTTGCAAACAATTTTAAACTATGGTTGTGATGCAAGTGAAAGTCATTTAGCAACACAAGGATATTTCCCAAATTATGGTATCCAAACACCATTTAAAAGTGATGGCAGTCAAATTCTTAAAAATATGTTTCAAAATAGTAATAAAGTAGAATTATTTGGAAAAGTTCATGGTGATATTTTCAACCAATCAAAACTGCTTGTAAATAATGTTGATTTGCGCATTACTTTTAATATTGAAAAAACAGCATTTTATTTATTGGAATCCGAAACTGAATCGAATCTAAAGATCTTGGAAGCCCAGCTGTTCATGAATCATGTAGTAGTCAACCCCAGCATTTTATTAGCTCATCATCACGTTTTACAAACAAAAAATGCAATATACCCATACAATAAAGTTGAAGTAAAATCATTTACAATATATCCAGGAAATAATACATTATCCATCGATAATGCAGTTATTGGTCAAATTCCAAATTTTTTAGCCTTTTGTATGGTAAAAAACAGAGCATATTCAGGAAATCGAGGATCAGATCCTTTTAATTTTGAAAACTTTAAAATACAACGATTCAATCTGCTAGTTAATGGAGTACAGGTGCCTTCTCAGGCACTTGAATTTGATTTCTCGAATCCTACCAATACCCAAAGTTCAAGAGCATATAATTTACTATTTAAAGCTTGTGGAATTAAGCATTATGATCGTGGTCTCCAAATTTCCAAGGATATGTTTGACAAAAACAATTTTATATTAGCGTTTGATTTAACTGCTGATCACTCCAATTCTAGTGTTTGCGCTAACCTGATTTCTCAAGGAACGATCAGAATAGAAGGAAGATTCTCTGAGCCTCTAGCTGAGGCTGTTACTTGCATTGTTTATTGTGAATACGACTCTATGATTGATATTGATAAGCATCGAAATATTCGAGTACTTTTGTAAAAATGAATACAATACAAATCATGGACTTGCTCTCCAAGCATCCTCAAACTAAAAAAATATTTAAAGGGGTTTTTTCGGCCGATAAACTACCAAAAGAAATTCGTGAATATCCAGCATTAATTGTGGCTAACACTGATTATTCATACCAACCAGGAATGCATTGGGTTGCGTTTTACTTCTATAACAAAAAGTCAGCAGAATTTTTCGATTCTTATGGACAATATCCTCAGAAAAAGAATTTATTGCATTTTTAAAAAGAAATGCCTCAAAATATACTTATAACAAGCAACAATTACAAGGATACTTTTCAAATACCTGTGGACATTACTGCATGCTTTTTGGTCTTTACAAAAGCAATCGAAAAACTTTAAAGAGTTTCATCCAGAATTTTAAGATTAAAGATTTCACCTATAATGATAAGTTAATTTCTAAAATGTTTAGTAAATGTTTTAAATGATTTTTTATTTATTTTTTTTTTTTAACCCAATATGAAAAATAAACAATATTATATATAATATCTAGACAAAATGTTCTTTATTTTCATAAATTTGGATACATTCTTTTAGTTATTTTATAGTATCTTAACATAATATCCGTAGCTTCCTTTATATATAGAGGAAGTTTGTTGCAATTACAAGTGTCCGGTCCTTCGGTTGCTTCATCATCACTCCAGGGACATATTTTGTAGTGGAATCCATATTTGGAGTACAGCATTTCCTTTTCTTCTAAATCCTCCAGCGTTGTTTTTAAATATTCAAGTTTTCTAAGATGTTCCTCGAAAAGCATGTCTTCAAATTGAAGTAAAAATAATTTTATTTGATGAGCATACATTGCGAGGTTAGCTGAATTGATTCTGACTTAATGGTAAATGTAAAACTGATGATCCAATGTAAGGATCCAACTCTTTTATACTGTTACTCCTTTGAGATAAATTGTAAACAGGCTGAGCTATATCTAGTCATCTCTTTTCCTTTATATACAAGATGTGTTATACCATTTTCCTTTAATTTCTTAAATGGTGTTTTAGTTGAAAATTTATTCACGTAACTCTTTGGTAAAAATATCCAGAGTGGTTCGTCGTCCTTATCAGTCAAATAAAGAGCTATTTTCGCCCCATATGTGGTTTTCTTTATCTTACAACCAATGATCTTGTATTCGAAATTAATACATAAGTCTTCAGTCTTTGTGTAGCCAATAACAGGCTTTTGATCATTCAGAGTATCTAAGAAAGACTTTAATATACATAAATACAAGGCTATTTTTTGATTGGTTGTGAGAATTTGTAAACATACCATCATATGCAACTCACGTACTCCTGGTTTCGTTCCAAAAAGGCTACTTTTAGGTACTAATAAATTTATTCAATGAGCCCGCTCTTTTATACCTGTATTTTTACATATATATATATATATATATATATATATATATATATATACCTATATATATATCTATATATCTATATAAGTATACATAGGAATAATATGCTTTTATATAAATGAAAGGGATGACATCATACCACTTATATAAATGTATTTGTGTATATAAGGAATTTATAGTTAGCGATATGTTAATTGTTATTAGGAATGAAAGAGATGGTTGTATGGTAAAATAGCACAGTTTCAATCTTAAAAATATAATATATAAATCAAGTTCTATGTTTGCTTTCTATCAGTTTATTTTCAAATTGTTCGAAATGAAATCGTTCGTTTGTGATCTCTGTATAGAAAGTCCTTCCTTTAAATATCGATATGGATTAAAACGTCACATTCTAAAAAAACACAACTTCAGCAAAAGAAAAGCACGATCCTCATACTATAAATGCTACTTCTGTCCTGAAGTGAAAACGTACTGGCTCCGAAGTGAATTATACGCCCATTTCTTAATGGATCATCCAACGATATTAATGGAAATAATTAACTTAACACGAACTTCAAAATATTTCTTTTAAATTTCAAATATTGGTTTTCATTTAATTTCAAATAAATTTTAACTAAACCTTGATAAAAATAAAGTCCAAAAGTAATAATAAGTCCAAAAGTACTTTTTTTGAAAAATTATTTATTTTTCATGAAATAAAAATAATTACATAATAATGAAATATGGTAATATAGTATTTAATTTATTCATTATTTCTAAGCCAATCAATTAAAATTTCATCAAATTCCTCATCCATTAAACTTATATAATTATCATTTCCGTCATTTAGTTCAAAAAATATGTGGTCATCGTCCGGGAAAGAAAATTCTGTTGATGATTTTTCCTCTCCCTCGGGGGTCTCCGGAATGAAGCACGGAGAAAGTGGTATGTCGTCGTCATCAAATTCCTCGAATATATTTTTTTGAGTGTCCGGGGCATACGTTTTATCCTCGATGGTAGTTGCTGAATAATCCCATGTTGGCGTCAACAAATCGTATATGGATGACAGAGAATCATCCTTTAGATTCTTAAAAAGCTCTTCTTGAGTTTTCTCCCCAATACCAATTAATGATAAAAGTGCACCGTTCGATACACAAATATCACTAAGAGCTGGTTGGGTATCCTCGAATATAATTTCTAACTCGCTCATATTTTTTTTTAATCTTTTTATTTCAACTTCAAACTCTTTCTTTAGGTTTTGGATTTATACTAAAAATTTGATTCTTAGCATAAACCTCAAAACCTATTGATCCTCGAAAACGAAAAACAGGTACTTGTGTTTGAATGTATTGGTATCATCAATACATGTACATGAGTTAACGCATGAAAACCACCCCAATTTTCCACACATTTTTCCGGTTAGTGAATCGGGAAAACCAATCAGAAGGCCCCAAAGAAAAGATAAAGATAACGCTTAGAGCCTAGAGCCTACAGTAGGGAGTAAATAGGCATTCGGCTGATTTCTTGCGTCATATCCGTGTATGCATGTATATGTTGGTGGGAACGTAAATCCACAATCCAATATACACTCACATATGTATATATAAGCCTAAATAAAAAATACATATTGACCTTTCATCCGACCCTGATATAAATATGACTCCTGCAAGAAAGTGATAAAAAGGGATCGCAGCAGGTCAATTGGTTCCTTTTTTTTTTTATTTACCCTTCAGGGTGGGTTTTCACTTTTCTACGAAATGGTTTTCTTGTGATATACTTACTCCTTGTAAAATTCTGTAATTATATTTTAAAATTAAATTTCTTTATATAAGGCCGAGTTAATTTAAAATTAATTAAAAAAGAATTGGAGTAAAAAATCCTTTTAAATGATATGCAACACCATAATAAAATTTTGGATATATATTTTTTTTTTTTTAAATAATTATTTGTTCTTCATCATTAATTTTAAATTAATTACAAAAGAATTATAGTAAAATACACTTTTAAATGAACTGCAGCACCATGAATATAATTTTTGTAAATAAGCATTTTATTTTTTGTTCATCAATTTTATTTATTTTGTCACGATCCTGAATCTTATTTATTTTTTCACGATCCTGAATCTTATACAGGCATCTTATACATGTGTGCAGTTGAATTTGTAGGGAATTAGGCAAACGGCGTATAAGCGGCAGAAAAATTTTAGTAGTATCTAATTAGGCAGTGATCCTGTCAAATTTAATCTACCATCCGGTAGAGGGCGCATGTAAAATGTCGCATGTAAAATGTCAAATTTACACAAACTCACCTCGTACGCCGTTTGCCTAATTGGATATTACTAAATTCACCTCGTACGCCGTTTGCCTAATTGGATATTACTAAATTCACCTCGTACGCCGTTTGCCTAATTGGATATTACTAAATTCACCTCGTACGCCGTTTGCCTAATTGGATATTACTAAATTCACCTCGTACGCCGTTTGCCTAATTAGATACTACTAAAATTTTTCTGCCGCTTATACGCCGTTTGCCTAATTCCCTACAAATTCAACTGCACACATGTATAAGATGCCTGTATAAGATTCAGGATCGTGAAAAAATAAATAAGATTCAGGATCGTGACAAAATAAATAAAATTGATGAACAAAAAATAAAATGCTTATTTACAAAAATTATATTCATGGTGCTGCAGTTCATTTAAAAGTGTATTTTACTATAATTCTTTTGTAATTAATTTAAAATTAATGATGAAGAACAAATAATTATTTAAAAAAAAAAAAAAATATATATCCAAAATTTTATTATGGTGTTGCATATCATTTAAAAGGATTTTTTACTCCAATTCTTTTTTAATTAATTTTAAATTAACTCGGCCTTATATAAAGAAATTTAATTTTAAAATATAATTACAGAATTTTACAAGGAGTAAGTATATCACAAGAAAACCATTTCGTAGAAAAGTGAAAACCCACCCTGAAGGGTAAATAAAAAAAAAGAGGAACCAATTGACCTGCTGCGATCCCTTTTTATCACTTTCTTGCAGGAGTCATATTTATATCAGGGTCGGATGAAAGGTCAATATGTATTTTTTATTTAGGCTTATATATACATATGTGAGTGTATATTGGATTGTGGATTTACGTTCCCACCAACATATACATGCATACACGGATATGACGCAAGAAATCAGCCGAATGCCTATTTACTCCCTACTGTCGCATCTTCAATTCCTTTGCACTATGGGGAATTTGACCAGTTTTTGTGACAAAAATTAATAACTCAAGATCGGAGCAAGATATTTGACTTCTGTTTTTTGCATGGGCTTAAATTGACCAATATCTTTTACCAATAGAAATATGCGTGGCACCGCCCCTTTTTTTTTTCTAATGTAAATTTTTCAGATTTGTATACCCTTGCAGAGGGTATTATAATTTTGTCCAAACGTGTGCAACGCAGTGAAGGAGACATCTCCGACCCTATAAAGTATATATATTCTTGATCAGGATCACCTCCTGAGTTGATATGAGCATGTCCGTCTGTCCGTCTGTCCGTCTGTCTGTCTGTCTGTTTCTACGCGAACTAGTCTCTCAGTTTTAAAGCTATCGTCTTGAAACTTTGCACACACCCTTCTTTCCTTTGCACGCAGTATATAAGTCGGAACGGCCGGGATCGGCCGACTATATCCTATAGCTGTTATATAACTGATTGATCGGAAATGGTATAACTTTGGTGTTTTTAGAGTTACAGAGTTCAGATTTTGTACGATTGCTACTTTTGGCAAAATAATACGACCTACCAAATTTCAAAAGGATTGGCC
Source organism: Drosophila pseudoananassae pseudoananassae (assembly GCA_018153035.1). Taxonomy (NCBI): domain Eukaryota; kingdom Metazoa; phylum Arthropoda; class Insecta; order Diptera; family Drosophilidae; genus Drosophila; species Drosophila pseudoananassae. The sequence goes on along the minus strand of JAECXR010000022.1, from coordinate 448,392 downwards.
GACTATATCATATAGCTGCCATATATCTGATTGATCGGAAATGTTATAACTTCGGTGTTTTTAAAGCTAGAGAATTCAGATTTGGTACGAAGGCAAAAATTTTTGGCAAAATAATACAACATGCCAAATTTTATAAGGATCAACCGACTATATCCTATATCTGCGATATAACTGACTGATCGGAAATGGCATAACTTCAGTGTTTTTCGAGCTAGGAAGTTGGGATTTTCTATGAATTCTATTTTTCGAAAAATAATACGACTTATCAAGTTTCATATGGATCGGCCGACTATATCTTATAGCTGCCATATAACTGAACGATCGGAAATGGTATTTGGTAAAAATACCAACTTTGGGGTTCTTCAAGATAGAAGTTTGGGATTTTTTTGTAGATTTTGTCTTGTAATTTATTGGTTATATTATGATATTCCCATAAGAATCGGTCAATTATATCCGATTTTAGCGATATATATCCTGTTTTAGCTGCAAGGGTATATGAACTTCGGCTCCGCCCGAAGTTAGCCTTCCTTTCTTGTTTTTAGTTCTAATTAACTAGTTCAGTGACAGTATTTGGTTTTATTTGATAGAAAATAGTGGGCGTGGCACGCCTTTAACAATGTATTACAGTTTATTACAGTTTTAAGAGTAAATTACATTTAAAGTGTCGTGTGCCCCTGTAATGAAAGACAATTAATAATGTATAGAAGACATATACTTTCCCTACACACCTCTTATAAAAAGTCCAGCTCTTCGTTCTCCAACTTAATATTATTTTGATGGTCAAAATGCTCAATTTTAAAACAGCTTTCATCCTCACCCGCCGTGGTGTCATCGGGATTTGATAAGCCCTCTAATAGGCCCAAAACCTCTATTGGAAGACTCATTTTTTTTTTCGTCTTATTCTTCTATCCAAATTTACTGAAGAAATTATCGGATCAGAAGTATCTGTTGCTGGCTGAAATACGTCTGTTAGGTTTTCAACTCTACCACAAGAATACTGGCAAGATCAGCTTGCTTATTTTTTCGTGCGGCTAAGCTTGCCACATGAATAAGCACACCTACATTTCCATTTTCCGACTTTGCCAGATCTGCAGCGTGCCTTCTGCGAGATATATTGCCCTTCGCATTAAAAGGAAGTGTTGGCCGACCTACTGTCTTCTTTTTTATCGGAAAATTTATACATGTTTTTGAATTTAGCCAAACTTCATGATTCCGTCAAAAATGACTTAAATTATAAGAGCAGCTCTTCCACATTTGCGCCACGTGGTAGCAAAATTTTTTTCTCGCTTGTTCCACAACATCGCTGTACTTTTCAAAATTCACTCCTCGGATAGAATCTTTCATAAAATTAAGGACAGCATTCTCCTTCGCGACCTTTCCCTTTGCTTCGAACCACTTTGCAAACAACTCTGTGTTTGCCAAATAAAGGTTATGTCCTAAAAATGAAAAATTCTCGCATAATCGGAAAAAGTGGTATTTAAAATTACATTCATTCGAACAAGAATTTAATACTCTACAACATACAATAGGTTTCGTCGATGGACTCTTCTGGACTCACTTTAAATCCTTTATGGAACATGAGACTTTATCAAAAATATTCATTGACAAGGTTACCTTCATTTTTGCTCGATTACGGAGACAACACGATTTTATTCTACAAATGACGATCACAAACATATAATACAAGCCACACAGATTGGTATTCATTTCAAAAAAAGTTGTTATATTTTTTAGATTTTTAATTCTAGCCTCTCAAACTTGGTTAAAAAAACGTAATATTTTAGTCGCCTGTGCATTGCAATTGCAACAGCTGTGTTTGTCAGCTGATTCCTTTGTTGTGGCGCCCTCTATAAGAATTTTTGTTATGCACCACTGAAGATTGGTGAATTTGGAATGCGTTACACTAAAACATATTTTCATTTTCCGACTTTCAGAAAATGGGTTTTTGTCACAAAAACTGGTCAAATTCCCCATAGTGCTTTGGTTGCTGATTTTATGATGACTTAACCTGCCTTTACGTTCGCCTCCCAATTCAGGACTGTGGGATGGGGGGAAATACCATTGGTGGGTGCGATGTCCTTGTCCATGGCAATTCGAAAGTCCTTTTGCCAGATTCGAAGAGAGATTCGAAGAGAGTCTGCTCCAATCAAATTTCTTCAAAATGTCTGGCTTAGTGGGTGTGACTCGACTCCGCCTCTGCCAGATTTAGAATACTTTTGGAAGAACAATAAAGCATAAGGGAACGTAAAGGCGAGCGACTACGGATAGAAATGAACGGATAGAAATCGAACCTTGAAGCTATAAAAGTCTTAGTGTGGGTTTCAATAGGGTTTTAATAGTCTCCAGGGAATTTTCTTCTAAATTTTTTGTTTGAGCCATCTGCTGGTCTGGAATCCAGAGTAAGATCTGTTGATGATTAAATGCCCATTTCGTCGACATATACTTCATTCAACAGTACTGGAGTTACTAATGGGTGCCATGTTGTTCGTTGTGAGCAAGTTGACGGAGCACGCGTATGTTGCTGATGCAATGCCGAAAGAGACAGTCTGTATTCGGTAATTTTGGTTTGATCATTCTACCATAAGATGACTCGAAATTGAGCATCAACCGGGTGCATGTCTATGAAGCGATACATTAGTGGTTATCTGCTGGAAGCACGTAACGTTAGGTCGAGTAAGATCGGAGGCTCACATTGCTGCGTTCTAAAGTGAAGCAGGGTATAGTGGCAATGTCCGCATTGTAAACCATTTTTGTGGCTGCTGCACTGCGATGAAAAGATAAAGTGTCTAAGGCTTGTTCTTTCTGCTTATGCACTCACACTTATGTATGGTCTTCCAAAGTCTGACGGCGATACTAGGGCTAGCGGTTCGCGCGACACGTGTGATGCGGCATTTAATCCCATTTTTCTCGCTTGCTCTTTGTAAGGTATTTGAGGTATTAAAAGGTAATTATGAGGTAAGGTTTCTTTCGAGTCAGGCAGCAGTCGCTGAATTAATTTATAGTTTATTTATTATGCTTATTATTTATTTATTTATAATTATCTCATTATGAGGTCAGGTTTCTGACGGGTCAGGAACATATCTCCTTAGTTGGTCGCAAGCTGACTCTTTCTCGGCCGCTCCGAGGAAGACATATCTTCGCAATGTCTAGTCTTCATTACATTAAGTTACTGCTAATCCCCATACATACATTCCACTTGCAAGTCCATTCGCAAGGGGATAAACAGTCATTCATATTAATGTTCCACAACTCTTTTTGCGGTTATAAGCGCACAGTGCCTTTTAAAAGAAGGACTAGATACTTGTTAAGTCATAGCATTTAATATTAAATTACAAAATATTACAAACAATAAACAAAATATTAGGGATGACCTATACCACAAAATGCTGACTACACATAACACCACCAACAGCTTGAGCAAGAATCGCTGAGTTTCCGATTGATGAAATCGGTCAAAAATTGTAACACAATCCACATTTTTATATTGTTAATTTATTTTTATTTTGTGCTATATCTCCATTCATATTAACTTAGCGTTAAAAATCGCAGTTTTATATCAATAAAATAAGTCTCAGAAAAACCTTTTCTGAACGCATTTCGTTTTCCACGTCCAACTTGTTCAAGTGCAAGTTTCGGCAACAACCCAGCAATCGGTTAATCTACCCTTTGCTTAGTCTAAACCAGTGGGGGCAAACTCTCACTTTACTTAGCCCGCGTGCCTAGGGTATGAAATTCTGCCGCAAAGCTTTCTTTAAAATAAAATACACTATTTTAGTGCCCATTCAAATATGTTATATGTCAGCTATAAGATATAGTTGGCCGATCGTTATGCAATTTGGTAGGTTGCATTAACTGACCAAAAATAGAATCTGTACGAAGTTTCAATTTTCTATCTCCAAAAACTCTCTGTAACTCTAAAAACACCAAAGTTATACCTTTTCCGGTATATGGCAGCTATAGGATATAGTCGGCCGATCCCGGCCGTTCGGACTTATATACTGGGTGCAAAGGAAATGCAAAGTGTGCAAAGTGTGCAAAGTTTCAAGACGATAGCTTTAAAACTGAGAGACTTCTTGGGTTGAAACAGACAGACAGACAGACGGATAGACGGACATGCTCATATCAACTCAGGAGGTGATCCTGATCAAGAATATATATACTTTATAGGGTCGGAGATGTCTCCTTCACTGCGTTGCACACTTTTAATAGTCTTTTAATAGTTTTAATAGTCTCCAGGGAATTTTCTTCTAAATTTTTTGTTTGAGCCATCTGCTGGTCTGGAATCCAGAGTAAGATCTGTTGATGATTAAATGCCCATTTCGTCGACATATACTTCATTCAACAGTACTGGAGTTACTAATGGGTGCCATGTTGTTCGTTGTGAGCAAGTTGACGGAGCACGCGTATGTTGCTGATGCAATGCCGAAAGAGACAGTCTGTATTCGGTAATTTTGGTTTGATCATTCTACCATAAGATGACTCGAAATTGAGCATCAACCGGGTGCATGTCTATGACGCGATACATTAGTGGTTATCTGCTGGAAGCACGTAACGTTAGGTCGAGTAAGATCGGAGGCTCACATTGCTGCGTTCTAAAGTGAAGCAGGGTATAGTGGCAATGTCCGCATTGTAAACCATTTTTGTGGCTGCTGCACTGCGATGAAAAGATAAAGTGTCTAAGGCTTGTTCTTTCTGCTTATGCACTCACACTTATGTATGGTCTTCCAAAGTCTGACGGCGATACTAGGGCTAGCGGTTCGCGCGACACGTGTGATGCGGCATTTAATCCCATTTTTCTCGCTTGCTCTTTGTAAGGTATTTGAGGTATTAAAAGGTAATTATGAGGTAAGGTTTCTTTCGAGTCAGGCAGCAGTCGCTGAATTAATTTATAGTTTATTTATTATGCTTATTATTTATTTATTTATAATTATCCCATTATGAGGTCAGGTTTCTGACGGGTCAGGAACATATCTCCTTAGTTGGTCGCAAGCTGACTCTTTCTCGGCCGCTCCGAGGAAGACATATCTTCGCAATGTCTAGTCTTCATTACATTAAGTTACTGCTAATCCCCATACATACATTCCACTTGCAAGTCCATTCGCAAGGGGATAAACAGTCATTCATATTAATGTTCCACAACTCTTTTTGCGGTTATAAGCGCACAGTGCCTTTTAAAAGAAGGACTAGATACTTGTTAAGTCATAGCATTTAATATTAAATTACAAAATATTACAAACAATAAACAAAATATTAGGGATGACCTATACCACAAAATGCTGACTACACATAACACCACCAACAGCTTGAGCAAGAATCGCTGAGTTTCCGATTGATGAAATCGGTCAAAAATTGTAACACAATCCACATTTTTATATTGTTAATTTATTTTTATTTTGTGCTATATCTCCATTCATATTAACTTAGCGTTAAAAATCGCAGTTTTATATCAATAAAATAAGTCTCAGAAAAACCTTTTCTGAACGCATTTCGTTTTCCACGTCCAACTTGTTCAAGTGCAAGTTTCGGCAACAACCCAGCAATCGGTTAATCTACCCTTTGCTTAGTCTAAACCAGTGGGGGCAAACTCTCACTTTACTTAGCCCGCGTGCCTAGGGTATGAAATTCTGCCGCAAAGCTTTCTTTAAAATAAAATACACTATTTTAGTGCCCATTCAAATATGTTATATGTCAGCTATAAGATATAGTTGGCCGATCGTTATGCAATTTGGTAGGTTGCATTAACTGACCAAAAATAGAATCTGTACGAAGTTTCAATTTTCTATCTCCAAAAACTCTCTGTAACTCTAAAAACACCAAAGTTATACCTTTTCCGGTATATGGCAGCTATAGGATATAGTCGGCCGATCCCGGCTGTTCGGACTTATATACTGGGTGCAAAGGAAATGCAAAGTGTGCAAAGTGTGCAAAGTTTCAAGACGATAGCTTTAAAACTGAGAGACTTCTTGGGTTGAAACAGACAGACAGACAGACGGATAGACGGACATGCTCATATCAACTCAGGAGGTGATCCTGATCAAGAATATATATACTTTATAGGGTCGGAGATGTCTCCTTCACTGCGTTGCACACTTTTAATAGTCTTTTAATAGTTTTAATAGTCTCCAGGGAATTTTCTTCTAAATTTTTTGTTTGAGCCATCTGCTGGTCTGGAATCCAGAGTAAGATCTGTTGATGATTAAATGCCCATTTCGTCGACATATACTTCATTCAACAGTACTGGAGTTACTAATGGGTGCCATGTTGTTCGTTGTGAGCAAGTTGACGGAGCACGCGTATGTTGCTGATGCAATGCCGAAAGAGACAGTCTGTATTCGGTAATTTTGGTTTGATCATTCTACCATAAGATGACTCGAAATTGAGCATCAACCGGGTGCATGTCGATGAAGCGATACATTAGTGGTTATCTGCTGGAAGCACGTAACGTTAGGTCGAGTAAGATCGGAGGCTCACATTGCTGCGTTCTAAAGTGAAGCAGGGTATAGTGGCAATGTCCGCATTGTAAACCATTTTTGTGGCTGCTGCACTGCGATGAAAAGATAAAGTGTCTAAGGCTTGTTCTTTCTGCTTATGCACTCACACTTATGTATGGTCTTCCAAAGTCTGACGGCGATACTAGGGCTAGCGGTTCGCGCGACACGTGTGATGCGGCATTTAATCCCATTTTTCTCGCTTGCTCTTTGTAAGGTATTTGAGGTATTAAAAGGTAATTATGAGGTAAGGTTTCTTTCGAGTCAGGCAGCAGCTGAATAATTTTATAGTTTATTTATTATGCTTATTATTTATTTATTTATAATTATCCAATTATGAGGTCAGGTTTCTGACGGGTCAGGAAGTTACAACGCTTTTCCCAAAACAAGTCAGTGTAATTTTACTAGCGCTTGAGAGTAAAAGTGTATAAAAGAAAGGAATAGGCGAAATGGAAGGGCACACTATTGCTCCAGAACGCTAGCAAGATTGCACTGAATTGTTTGTACTATACATTTGTACTATATTCGACCTAATAAACAATTCCTACCATTGTCGAATTGTGTAATTCACTAAAGATAGCGTTTCCATATGTTGGGGGTGCTTAAAAGATGTAAATAACTCTGATATAACCAAAGAATATAAAGTACATAAATGTACTTAAAAACGGTCAACATTTTTCAACGGAACGCACATACATACGATTCTATTATTAGATGTTAGAACTCTTTATATGTATGCGTCAAAAAGTGTGCGACGGCGTAAAAATATTTTGGCTTCCAAATTTCAATTTCTCTACGTTTCTGTTTACAATGTGCCAATGTGGTAGTAGAACAAATAGTGCTTTTGTTCAGCGATCGAATCAGGGTGGTAACCTAATGTATAGAGTATGTAGAGTGTGAACGTTGCAGACACCTAGGGTGTGTGTGTGCAATTGTGTGGAATCGTGTGTGTGGAACCCAGGAATCGTGTGCAATCGTTCACCGTAAAGTAACAATATAATTTAAATTTTGTCTTATTCCAGTATTATGTTATTCCAAATGTATGTAGCGCCATTGTTAAATGTTTTTATTTATTTTTTTTTTATTGACTATTGACTTTTTTATTTTTTTTAAGACTGTCCAACAGGGACAACCAGTATATATAAGAGTGTCTAAGAGTTATTCCGGATGAGGTCCAGCGGGTGAGTTCTGCGCAGCCTGTTGTCGAGGAGAGTGGTCGCCAACTCGTTGGGTGGTTGTGTAGTCTCTGAATGTACTTGCTGCTGCTTCTCTGGATCTCCTCCTTCACCCATGGGAAGCCAAGCACCTCGTGGATTGTGGATTGTCGTTGTAGACATGGGCCCCAGTGGCGATACGGAGGGCTTTAATTTCAAATGACTGGATAATCCGAATATTAGTCTTGCTGGCCATGCCTCACGGATGGATCCCGTATGTCCAAATTGGCCGAATAATCGCCTTGTAGATTAGGATTTTCGAACAGGTCCTCAGCTTTGACCTCCTACCAATCATCCAATAGTACGCCTTTAATCTTACTTCACACTGCTTTTGCTTTTTGACTAGGTGAGGCTTCCAAGTAAGCCTTCTGTCTAGCGTGAAGCCCATATATCTTGGGTTTTCTACTAGCGGGATGGGGGAGCTGTTGAGGTGGATCGGTGAGCAATTTCCTCGACGGAGAGAAAATGTGGTGGCGGTGGATTTATGGTTATTCAATTGAATAATCCACAAATATATTCGGCCAATTGCCGAGAAGATCTAGTTGCTTCTGCATGACAGCAGCTGCCTCTGTTGTGAACAGTGGTCAGGAAGGCGGTATCGTCCGCATAGGTCGCTGCCATTATGTTGGTGCTCCGCAAGACTGGGAGATCGGCCGTGTAGACATTGTATAATAAAGGGCCCAGCACGCCGCCTTGGGGGACTCCGGCGCGGACCTCCCTGAGTCCGGAAGTGGCCTCTCCGCATCTGACCGCAAATTTGCGATCCTTCAGGAACGACTCCAGGAAGAGGTTGTAAGGTCTGGGCAGGTTAGTCTTATTAAATGTGAAGAGCGCCAAATCACAAGGGTAAGCAAAAGTATTTTGAATTTATAATGTATATTTTACATTTCAATAAAAATTTCGGCGTTTCGTGTACAAAATAAGCTTGCAATACGTGGAAGGCTCAAGGGTCCTTGGAGTATATTTACAAAAAGTGTTTAAGAAACCGTTCACGTTGTAATCTGATTTTCAACCGGTTTTAAAAATAATGTTTAATGGTTTTAAAATTAATGTAATATTTTTAATGTAAAATTAATGACCATTTCTTAAATATATAAAATTTTTGGGTTTTCGATATACATATAAAAATTATATAATTTTTTTTTATTTACTCATAGAATAATGATATTGTTAAATACGATTCGAAACCGGAGGATGTTCAAATTACCACAGAAATTTTGACGGAAAGGTTCAACTTCTTTGAAAATTTACGCAACAATGAAAATGAAAAAATGCAGTGTGGTGTAGCACCTTCAGAATTAAGTGAAGATAAAATGTCACCATTATACCTTATTCCGGAAAACTTGAACCATAAGCCTCTTTTATTATATAAAGATAGCATTTTAGAAGAAACTCAAACCACTTCAACAATTTTGAATAAATTTCGAGAAATGTTTGAAAAAAAAAACAATTCCTCATTGGAGGCAATAAAACCAAAGCCACTAAAATGCTTTACTCCCCCACCTGAAAATGTAAGATTTTACAATTCAAAATATTCAGATGAAGACAATGGAAGTGACGAAGATACAGGAATAAGTGACGAAGAAGAGAACAATTTTGATAACGATTCCGAAAAGGGTCAATATAAGGATCAAGCTCTTCAAGATGTAAGTTTTTTTTTTATAATTTTTCTATATGGCCAAAAAAAACAAATACGTTTTAAAATGAATTTAATAAGTCGACATTATAATTTTAACAACTTATATTTTATTGTTATAAGCTAAAATACTGTTGGTTGGCAACGACCTAAATTTATTTATATACGCCCAATAAATGAATGTATACATTTTAAAATATTAAATATGCACATAATCCATGTTATTAATGTTATTAATACTTATATAATATTTAATCTGTGAGATAATAATAACTATTAACTAACTATAACTAACTAACTATTAACTAAAATAACTATTGACTAACTAACTAACTAAAATAACTAACTATTTGTGATAAAAAAAATGGAGAATAATCTTATTTTGAGGTTTTAAAGCAGGGGTGCCCAAGCTCAGCATACGGCAGAGCAAACTCGAATACCTATGCAAAAAATCACCAATACATTAAAATTAGGAATTTTTTTTGCAAGTCATGTCGGTATACCGGAAAAAATTATAGTACAATTTTCAATGGAAAAAAGTAATACAAAAATATTTTTGAGATAAAAATTAAAAACTGTAATAAAGTTATAAATAAAAGAAATTCATAGCTCACACCATTCTTTTTGAGATCTTAACCAAAAGTAATTTTTTGCAGTGAAAAGTTTTCGGTAATACAAAAACAAAGTGCCTTCGTATTAGTACGAAAAACTGAGACACTATACAATTGGTTGTTGCTTAACTTTACAAAACGAACAATTGTTTTTGTATGTGGAATTTGCCTATGCTGGGAGCAACACACGTACATGAAATTTCATTTCTTATGAAAGAGCAATTCCAACAACAAAGGAGCACCAAGAGCAATGGGGCTGGGCGCCCCTGGATTATATTTTTGGCCAATTGATCGGATCTACTTATCTCGGATTATCTACTACTCTCGGATCTACTGATCGGATCGGAAATGGTATAACTTTGGTGTTTTTAGAGTTACAGAGTTTAAATTTGTACGAATGCTACTTTTGGCAAAATAATACGACCTACCAAATTTCATAAGGATCGGCCGACTATATCATATAGCTGCCATATAACTGATTGATCGGAAATGCTATAACTTTGGTGTTTTTAAAGCTATTCTCATAAGGATAAGCCAACTTTATCCGATGTTTGCGATATATATCCGATTTGAACTTCAAGGGTATATCAACTTCGGCTCCTCCCGAAGTTAATTTCCTTTCTTGTTTTATTTGATATGCTCCAAAAATAAAAACAAATGCATTTAATAAGTCAAGAAGGCTGATACAGGAATACAATTTATTCAAAATTGTATTGAATAAATACAATTATTAATTATTTATTGCCCGTCCTTTGCTAGTCGACGCTCGTAAAATATAAATTTTTTCCATGCGTCCATTTTCATTGTATGAAATGGGTCTATATGCTGTATGGTTAGTGATCATCAACCCAGTTTGATACACAGGAAAAAATGGCATAGTCAACCGACCAACGCGCTAAATATAAGTGACATCGTAATACTAGTCTTGGTCGGTTGACTATGCCATTTTTTCCTGTGTATCAAACTGGGTTGATGGTATCACTAACCATACAGCATATAGACAACAGCATATAGACAACCCATTTCATACAATGAAAATGGACGCAAAAATTTTTTGCGACAGGCCCCAGAGAGGATTTCTTATGCTCTTTTACGTTCATCGTTCGTTCATATTACGCTCATTTTCTCATTAAATGCCTTCTGTTTCTCAGTCTCTGAACGGAGCACGATGAAGAAGGTTGGCCTGCGCTTCGGTTGATCTTTGTATGTAAGTTATCCAACCCGTAAATACAAGCCACTTATGGCTTTTATAAACAATATTTTCAATCTCTGTGTTTAGGTGAGGGGCCGTTGTGCCGCTCAGCTGAACTTAAGAGCGCATCCGCGCTGAAAAGCGCACCCGCGCTTAAAAGCTCATCCGTGCTGAAGAGCGCATCCGCGCTCGCCCCTCTATGCATTCTTCCTCTCTCGTCGGCCGTCTTCGATCGTCCGCTCTGGTTTATATTTACGTTTAGCGTTTAGGCTTCCTAAGTTAAGTGCAGTAATCTCATGTTAGCAGCCCAATAAAGCTGACCGCGTTATACCTGCTGAAAGACGCCCCCGACTTTTCAATTAAACATTTCATCTTTTCTGGAATCTTTGGCGGCAGCATCGCCCCCCTACAAACATTGGTCCTTCGAGCCGGATATCCTGGATATTTTGGATATTTGGATATATTCTAACAGCAGTTCTCGGCATTGTTCCGCCAACAGATAAGTACATTTTTCCGTCTCCGTCTCTCTGCCGGTCTTCAGCAGTGATCCGAACATTAAATTTCGTTCACACTGTGGCAAGATTGTTTTTCCCTCCGTGTCAACTCCAAGTCCGAGTTTTCCGACACAACGGCAGTTTGAGATTTTCTACTCTTCGTCTTCAAATTCTGAAAATTTTTCCGTCCGTCTACGTTTTGTGTTCGTCGCCAAATTCCTCGCCGTTTTTGGCCTCTCCGTTATCCATTCGCTTGCCAACGGTCGAGGCATATGAGCATCCATACACACACATACACACATACATATTTTTTTTTTGTGCAAATAATCCGTGAAAAATTCGCAAGTGAACAGTGAAATTGTATGGTGACAAAAAGACGGCATAATTAATATTGGCCAGCCGGTGTGATTTAGTTCCGGAAATTTCCAAATTCACCGAACAGTCCGCCGCTGTCGTAATATTTGTTTCTTTTCTTCCCCAATCAGTGTCATTTTTTACACCACATAACTTCTCTGTTCCCCCCGTTATACAGTCCTCTTATCAACGCTCCACTGTGCCAACATTGCCCACATGCCCTTACATATGTATATCCGTACCTGCATGCATGTCCATATATTTCCAAATATTTTCTGACTCCAATTTCAGGAAATATATAACCGATAAAAATTAACATATACAGTCCACTTATCGACGTTCCACTGCGCCATCATATGCCCCACAGATGAAATCATATGCCCCATTCCCCTTTTCCTTGATTTCCTTGTACTGCCCAAGGAGTACTACCCATCCTGCAGCGGCTCGCGGTCCCATATAGCATTCCGGATGAAGGCAACAAGTCTGCGTGGAGCGAACTCCGTGAGTGTTGCTGCACCCAGGAGTTTATCTAGAAAAGCAATAAGTGCGTATTCTTTGTAACTAAATGTCTGTTCGACAAACGTAATGATCTCGAAGAGTGCCGTCTCCGTGGATCGACCCTTCCTATACGCGTGCTGTACTGTAATTTACTGTAATGTAAATTTTAAAGTTTTAAAACCAGTGGGTGTTTAGTTCCGAAGTTTTTCCATGTAAGTATACCACTTTTAGAAGTCATCGACCTCTGCGAAGGAGGGGTGGAGTCCTCATTTCGGTTGACTCCGATCTTGCTTTTGAAGAGGTTAAATCACAAGAGTTTGGTGACAGAATTTATTTGCATCAACATCACTTTGTCCGCTAAATCTTTATACATTACATGTTCATATATACCGCCTTCGTCCGAACCGCCCACATATTGGCATCCGTGGTCCGCTATTCAATAGCGGTTTTTAATCTAATGACTGATTGTGACCAGCTTGTCTCTGCGGGTGAATTTAATATCCCAGAATTAAATTGGTCCAATGTCACCAACTTTATCACTTATCACGCACCACGACTTCAACGCGGGCATGTTTGACATGTCCCTAGGTCAAATTAACCATGTCAGAAATTCGTAAGGTCTGCTTTTAGACTTATGTTTTGTATCTGATCCTGGCGGTACCATTCACTCCAGAGCTCTCCCCCTTTCAACCCCAGAGGATCCATATCACCCCACGCTTGAGGTTTCAATCGAAGCCTTTTCTGGTATCGATCAGGAATTTCTATGGGTGATAAATAAGATTCCGAAAAGCTGATTTTCACTAAATTAATAGGCTTATCTATACATATGATTGGTCCGATTTTCTAGCATGCACCGATCTAAATGTCGCCTTAGAAAAATTTTACCGAACTTTAAATACATTTTTTTAAGTGCCATGGTGGCATGGAAATATACGTCCGCTTTAACAAATTCTCCATGGTTTACAAGGTACCACATGAACCTAAAAAACACTAAAAATAAACTCTTACTTAAATATAAAAAATCTGCAGTAGTATAGATTTTTCAATATATCTACTAGCTCGGTCAAATTTTACCGTGCATAACGCTGAAAGTTACAGGAATTATATTGGCCGCTGCCGGATAAAATTTACTCAGGATCCAAAGCAGTTTTATAATTTTGTGAACTCTAAGCGTAAACATATTTCTTTTCCACCTCTGCATACGTTTGAAAATTCGTCTGCGACCTCTGATCAGGCCATTGCATTTCTGTTCTCAAAATTTTTTCAAACAACTTAGTCTCCGCCCAAAATGGAAGAAGACAAAGAGTCTTATTTAATAGTGTATATTCCGGCTTGGTCCGTGCTACATCTGGGGTCCCTCAAGGAATTCATCTTGGCTATACCTATTATACTATATTACTATATTTATATCAATAGTTACTATTTACTATTTTTCTTAATGACTTATTACTTTCTTAATGACCCCCTGCTTTAACGAACTCACTAGTTCTCATGTATGTATGATGATGTTCACCTGCGAACTGCCGTTTATGTTTATGTCTGTCTGTATGTATAATATATTATATATTATAATTTGTTTATTATCATAAACAAAATGTTCCCTTATTAGCCACGTGTTTAGGTGAGGGGCCGTTGTGCCGCTCAGCTGAACTTAAGAGCGCATCCGCGCTGAAAAGCGCACCCGCGCTTAAAAGCTCATCCGTGCTGAAGAGCGCATCCGCGCTCGCCCCTCTATGCATTCTTCCTCTCTCGTCGGCCGTCTTCGATCGTCCGCTCTGGTTTATATTTACGTTTAGCGTTTAGGCTTTCTAAGTTAAGTTCAGTAATCTCTTGTAAGCAGCGCAATAAAGCTGACCGCGTTAAATTCACTGAAAAACGCCCCCGACTTTTTAATTCAAAATTTCAACTTTTCTGGAATCTTTGGCGGCAGCAGCGCCCCCCTACAAACATTGGTCCTGAGAGCCGGATATTTTGGATATTTGGATATATTCTACCAGCAGTTCTCGGCATTGTTCCGCCAAAAGATAAGTACATTTTTCCGTCTCCGTCTCTCTGCCGGTCTTCAGCAGTGATCCGAACATTAAATTTCGTTCACACTGCTGCAAGATTGTTTTTCCCTCCGTGTCAACTCCAAGTCCGAGTTTTCCGACACAACGGCAGTTTGAGATTTTCTACTCTTCGTCTGCAAATTCTGAAAATTTTTCCATTCGTCTTCGTTTGTGTGCGTCGCCAAATTCCTCGCCGTTTTCGGCCTCTTCGTTATCCATTCGCTTGCCAACGGTCAAGGCATATGAGCATCCATACACACACATACATATATTGTTTTTGTGCAAATAATCCGCGAAAAATTCGCAAGTGAACAGTGAAATTGTGTGGTGACAAAAAGACGGCATAATTAATATTGGCCAGCCGGTGTGATTTAGTTCCGGAAATTTCCAAATTCACCGAACAGTCCGCCGCTGTCGTAATATTTGTTTCTTTTCTTCCCCAATCAGTGTCATTTTTAACACCACATAACTTCTCTGTTCCCCCCGTTATACAGTCCTCTTATCAACGCTCCACTGTGCCAACATTGCCCACATGCCCTTACATATGTATATCCGTACCTGCATGCATGTCCATATATTTCCAAATATTTTCTGACTCCAATTTCACGAAATATATAACCGATAAAATTTAACCTATACAGTGCAATTATCGACGTTCCACTGTGCCATCATATGCCCACATGCCCTACTTGCGTGCATGCCCATATAGTTCTCAATATTTTCTGCCTCCAATTTCAGGAAATATATAACCAACAAATTAAAAAAAAAAATCAATTCATTATAAATTTATTTATTTATAATTATAACTACTAAAATTTACTTAATTCTTTTTTTCCGTCCGAGCAAAGGGCCAGGATTTTTTAATTCATCTTTCCGGCCACTCAATGATTAAAATCGAAAATTTATTTACCGAAAAAAATTATAATTAAATAATTTAATTGTCAATCTTCTCTCTGAACCGAGCCGCGGTTTCAATTCCACCGTTCCAGCTTCGTGTTATTTAACCTCCATTTATTAAAAATTGAACTTTCCACCCGTCTGTCTCCAAAATAATTAAATCCGACAATTAGGCAAAAATTAATCAATTATTTTCTCTCTGTGTTAAATCCAAGCCAAGGTCAGGAAGGTTAAGTCAAGGTCAAGGTTAGAAATTAAATATTTACGTACGAGCCATACTGGTCGAAATATACATATATAGACAGTCATCAATTATTTTCCCGAACGAGCACGATTTTTTCGGTCCTTGTCCATTTTCCGTTCCGTCAGTTTTCCTAACGCTGCTTCTACTCCGTATCTGGCAACATCCGCCTAGAATCTCGACAAACCTTGGCCCACCTGGTTTTTTTTTGGCTTCCTGAAGTTTTTCCCACATCCGAATTGTGCCGCATCCGACGTACCTCTCGACATCGGCGCTACTAATTCCCACTTGGCCTTGCAATCGCATTTCGTCCGAGATCTCACCGGTCTCATCACATTAGTGACCGGCTACCGCTTCGTACGAGCCACCTATTGCGCACGTCAGTCGACAAGCACTGACCAGCGAATTGGTGTCTGAGAATGCCCACGGGAGACGACCAAAAGCCACGTCCGATCCCAACCATCCGTTTGGACAGATCTCAATCCGCTTCTCCGCGGACGCCTCTTTTAAAGCCTAAGGCGTACAGTGCCATTCCAAGGGCGAAGAGTGACGAATCCGTCAGTACAATCCCCGGTCCTTCACAGAGGCAGACTCGTTCCGTTGCAAAAATGGCTCAAAGTGCGGTCGACGTGGCGCTGAAGAAGTTAATCGCCACAACAGATCGAGTTAGCCAATTTGAGGCTAACATAAATACTCCGGGCGCTCCAGAAACGGGAATAGAATGGTCCACCGGGACCAAATTCAGGGACTGTGGGAGAAGGTGGAGAAGAGCTATGAGAGCTGCACGATTTGCTAGCCGAGTCCGACGACAATGCGGCCATCGCCCAGCTTCGGGAGAAAATTGCCTCCCAATCCACTCAGACTTCCGTAAATGTACACACGCCCGCGTCTACAGGTTGGCGTTTAACTCCGGTGGATACCGAGGTCTTCGCGGGTGACTATCTTCGGTGGCCCACCTTCAGAGACTTGTTTACGGCCATTTACGGCCAAAACTCGCGGCTCACCCCGGTAGAAAAGTTGTTCCACTTACTGTCCAAAACAAGTGGTGACGCCCACGCCATTGTTTCTAAGGCTCCGCTTACCCATGAGGGTTTTGACGCCGCGTGGCAAAGCCTCACAGATCGCTTTGAGAACCGGCGGCTATTGGTCAACAGCCAGTTGAAGATCCTTTTCAACATCCAGGCTATTTCTCAAGAGTCCGGGGTCGCGCTGAAGGAGCTGCAAGCCACCATTCAGAGTTGTCTGACAGCCCTAGCAATGTCCGCCATCAATGTTGGGGCTTGGGACTGCCTCCTGGTGTTTATGATTTTGTCAAAGCTCCCCATGGTCACACTTTGTATGTGGGAGCAATCCGTTCATAATAAGGCCGAAATTCCAACATGGAAGAAATTAGACAACTTCCTGACTGAGCCCCATCGCACTCTAGAGGCAATCGACGACGTCAGGCCTAGTGGCTCCGGGCAATTTCCGCTGAGGTCGGGACTTCCTACGGCCCCTGCTCGGGGGCTCAATTCACACGAGACTCGAGTGGTTCCGGGCCAAAAGGGCTGCGATCTCTGTTCGAGGGAGGACCACCCCATTCGCTTATGTCCGCGGTTCCTAAATATGGATGTAAATGGGCGCTTTGACTACATTAAAAGGAAGCAGTTATGTCTAAACTGTTTTGCCCGAGGGCACCAGCAGCGGGACTGCACGAGCGCCCGTACCTGTTTCACATGCCATAGCCGACACCACACTCTCCTGCACCGCGGCAGTCCGTTCGCCACCGCTCCAAGTCCGCCTTCGCTTCCGGGTCAGGAGCAGTCCTACTGGGCACGGCCCTTATCAATGTGTGCCATTTGGGGTGCACCGTCCAGGCACGAGCACTAATAGACTCAGGGTCCGAAGCGACCTTCATAACGGAACGACTGTTCAACCTCGTCAAGCCTCCTTTCAAGACGATTCAAGCCCAAGTTTCCGGCCTTAATCAGACCATTTCCGCGCAGTCTACGAAATTGTGCCATTTCTCCATTCGGTCGCCGTCTAGACCCGGGCTACGTTCTTCCGCTACGTTCTACCCGATTCCGCAGGATCGTCTCAAGGGGCTGCCCGACATTCCCCTGGCGGACCCCAACTTCTTTGAGAGCTCCCAAGTCGATGTGTTAATAGGAGCTGACATTCTTCCGTCCATTCTCCTCGGTAATTCCAAGGCTAACATCTGCGTGTCGCTTCTCGGTCAGGAGACCATTTTCGGATAGTGCTGACCGGCTCATTATCTCCAGTCAACCCCCGCAGCGTGTCTGTTTTTTCCGCACGAGTTGCCCGCAGCCTCGGTGACTTACTAGATCAGGGAGAGGTGCCCACGCGGATCAGTTCGGAATCGGATTTAGGTTGCGAGCACAATTCTGTCTCGAGTCCTTCTTTAATTTACGCATCGCATCACGCTGCACTGTGGCAATCAGCTGATGATCCGGGCCAAATTCTGGATTCCAAGATCATATTCAGCACGATATCGCCACGCCCACGCAACGCCCAGTCACTGGAGAGCAGATGTACTCGAGGTACACAATCCTACCGATGTCGAGTCTGCAATGGGATCCATCCATTGAAGAAGTGTCGGCGCTTCCTACGCCTTAGTGCCGAGGATCGGCTCCGAGCGGTTCTCGCGAACCGCTATTGCTCGAGCTACCTGGCCCACGAGCACTCCGACGGATCCTGTCGGCGTGGAGACGGCTGTAAGACGTGTGGTCAGGATCACCACACGCTGCTGCACCCCGTGACCAAGGAGCACCGGTCACCGCCCACGGGAGACAGTACACGGGGTGTCTCGCTCTCTCGTCGGCCGTCATCCGCCAACTCCCGGCGCGGTTCGGGTGCTTCTCTCCCTGCGTCCGCCATTTTCCGGCATTCCCAAACCGATCCACGGCCGCCGACTTCCCGGCACTCTTCGATAACTCCTCGGCATTCTTCCGCCACTGGCCGGCAGCCGTCAAGTGCTCCACGTCGCTGCGCCCACCCTATCGTCGCTGCTGAACCGGAACAGCGTCAACACCGGGACCCGGATCTTCGACCCGTGTACGCCCTCTAGCTGCAGTGACGCATAGCTAGCGACGAGGGATCTGTTGCAACCCGAGCGATTGCAAGGGGGGGAGAATGTTTAGGTGAGGGGCCGTTGTGCCGCTTAGCTGAACTTAAGAGCGCATCCGCGCTGAAAAGCGCACCCGCGCTCTGGTTTATATTTACGTTTAGCGTTTAGGCTTTCTAAGTTAAGTGCAGTAATCTCATGTAAGCAGCCCAATAAAGCTGATCGCGTTATACCTACTGAAAGACGCCCCCGACTTTTCAATTCAACATTTCATCTTTTCTGGAATCTTTGCCGGCAGCATCGCCCCCCTACAAACACAACGTATGAAAAGAGGCCGTGTGTGGCTTCGTTGTGTTGCTGGATCTGGTCTCTGTATTTTTTTGTCGTCACTTTTCTTTTCTTTCGCGGTTTAACGTGGTAATCTGGTTTCGAGGGTTGTTGAGTAAGTGGCGGCTATGAGCGACCAAGGCAACAAAGGCAGCGAGGACTCACTGCATCATCCAGGACGTGGAATGGAGGAGCAGCAAGCTGGCGATCAGGCGACCGATGGGAGCCGGCGTGGAGAAGACTTTTCTCCGACATCAGACGTGGGATTCGGCCCTAACCAAACACGTCTTGTTTCTAGAGACGTATTCTCGCTAATAGAACAACAAAACCGGAACTTTCTGGAACTGGTTAAGAAGCTACAGACGCCGGCGAGTGAGTTGCAACAGAATAGCGAGATTTTCCTGCCGAAGGTGCGCTACGGTCGACATCATCTTACGAGAAAAACCATTAAGTGACAGCGCTCTTATATTAGCGTTAAGTAAATCTTTGGAAGGAACAGCAGCGCAATGGTTACCTCAAATATGATTCCCGGGAATAACTTGCACCGAATGATACACACAACGCATGTTAACAATCGACGCGAACTGCAAGCTGAGCTGCAAACATTCTCAGCGCTAAGGGAGCGCCCAAATTCAACGAACTGGGAACCAGAGACGAGGCGAGCTAAATCTGCGGAAATCAAAAGTTACCAGTGTGGAAAACCAGGCCACAAAAAGCAAAACTGTATATCTAGATCTCAGGTTTCGACAAATGGAAAAGAGTGGCGGTCAGCGCAGCCTCGTCACGAAAGGTAACATAGCCACTAATTGTGGCACTTTAAAAAAAAAGTGCAAAATGGTGGATTGGGAGTGAGAACGGAAAAAAATTGCAGCTGTGCGCTAAAGTGGAGCCTCAATTGAGTATGCTGGTCAATGGTGAGAGATTTCCAATTACATTTGATTTGGAGCTGATTGCTTATTATTTAAGCATTTCTAATAACTTAGTTTAAGCGTTTCTAATAAGTTAGTTGATCAGAGAATTCATAGCGTTAAACTGCTTCTAAGCCTTTTCAATTTATCTTTGAAAACCTCTATTTTTCCCGAATTCGAAGGAATCTTTTATAATTCCCCTACATAAAAAGGCAAAAGGTCCGATGCTGCCAATTACAGGAGCATCTCTAAATTGTCGGCTATTCCTATGGTATTTGAAAAATTAATTACTCCTCATTTGCAACATCTTTGCTCTTCGATCATCGAATCGATCGAAAAAATCGATCATGACATGCTCTTCATGTCAGCATGGCTTCATTGAGCGTCTCTCCACCACCAAAAATTTACTGGAGTTCACATGCTTTGCATTATATGGCTTTCGGAAAGGATGTCAAAAAGATGTTAATTACACAGACAAAGCATTTGATTCAGTTGATCACTCACTCTTGTTGAGTAAGCTGAATACTTCCGGAACACAAAGAGTGTTATTTAAAAACAAACATTCCCGTCTGGTCCGAGCTACATCTGGCCTCCCTCAAGGAAGTCATCTTTGCCCGTTATTATTTACTCTTTTTATTAATGACTTGCTCCCTGCTTTAATGAACTCTCTAGTTCCTATGTATGCTATGTCTTCAGTACATTTCTTTGGTTCGGAGTACGATTCATGTGTCTGGAATCCCCAATATGGAGTACATCAGGACCGCTTAGAATCCGTACAAAAAAATTTCTTAACTTTTGCACTTAGAGGTCTAAACTGGGATGCAAATCTTCACCTTCCATCTTATAATAGTAGATTCTTACTTATAAACTTACGTAGCTTAACAAATCTTAGGACAATGCTCGGTGAAGTTTTTCGCCATAACCTAATTAATGGGGATTAAGATGGACTAGAAACTTTAGTCCTCTATTCATTAGCCATTGTTTTTCGACATATGCACAGTACGACCCTTTTAGGGTCTTATGTTCGAACTACAATGGTCTCTACGCTATAACATCTCTTTCCAGTCCTTCAAATTTTAAATATAGAATTTTAAATTTCTTACTAACTCCTCTTAGTTTAATAAATTACCTTAATATATAGCTTTAATATATACTAATCAATCGTTTAATTGGGCGCCCCTCGGTCGTCTGGGCCTCTGAGCTTTATGATGAATACAGGAATGTTAGCTGATGCTCTAATTGATGCACAAGCCATTTCCAAAATTCTGAAAGACCGCGAAAAAAAAAAATAATAAAAATAATCAACTGCGAAAACAATGTCTAAAAACTTTATGAGTTGCAATTTAATGTGTTTCATTTTTATTTAAAGTTCTTGATAAAAATGATACTGGTTGAACTTGTGATAAAACAGCTCCGATTGCAAAATCACTGATTTTTGCAAAATCACTGGCATCTGTTGTCATCTGGTTTATCAAATTGTGGAAATTTTAATATTGGGTTTGAACTTATGAGTGTATTGTATTAATTGATTTTATTACCTTTTCGCAAATATTTAATCATTGGTTATGCAATTTTTGAGTAGTCTTTAATAAATTACTCAAAAAAAACCACCGCCATCAAAATTTGGTGGTAGCTCTTTGCTAGGTGTAATGTACTGAAATATTGTGCCCGGCCAAGTTTGTCTAAAATTGAGTCCATAAGAGGTAAAGGGTGGAGTTATCATTTTTTTTGGTATCATGCATATGGGAGAACTATATTTGCTTATCCTTTTCCTAATAATACCATTTTTTCAATTTCCGTTATTTTTCTGATTTTTTCTTCATACTTTGGCGACATTCTATACATTTTCGAGTTTACTTATTGATCTGTTACGGTTCCTATATTATGTATTTGTATTTTTTAAATGATCCCCTTCGTTGTAAAAAACTTTCTTAAAACGCTTGTTTAGGCTATTAATTTCTTATTCTTCACTATTTAGTTTTTTCTAGTTTTCAATTTCACTTACTTCCAATACACAAATCTCTTTTGGGAATTTGGAGGCGAATGGAATTGCAGCATAATTTATTAGTTTAAGTGTTTTGTTTACGTTATCTATATTTTTAACATTTCTTTGGATGAAATCTATACCCAATAGAACATCATATGATTTGTTCATGGGTAAAGCCACCCATTTTGCACGCAAATTTTTTGGGGGATATTGTAATTCCCTTGGTACTTCTATTTTTATTAAGAAATCGTTGGTTTGGCATTTTGTGTTAATAGTATGAAGTATTTTTGAATATTTTTCAATGATTTTGTAAACATTTTTATTCAATTTATTAGTGTTAAGTATATTAATTATGGATCCTGTGTTCAGTAAAAATGAAAATTTACAGTCCTCAATTGTTCCCTCTATAAATATTTTTTTTTCCGAGGCTTCTAAACAAAAAACTCTTTGAGCGGTTTATTTATTATGCTCTTATTATCTTCTTCGGTTAAGGAGGAATCTGGAGGATTTTGTGGAATGTTTTGGCTTTGATTTCTATTATAATTATTATTTAAATTGAGTGGGTTTTGGTTTTACTGAATATTATTACTATTTTGATTTTTCTGTTGATTGTAACGAACATAAATGCCGCGGGAACCTTGCTATCGACGGTATCGGGTGAGAGATGAGCTGCACGTGTTTGCCGGCCTAGATCTCGTCGGCTAGTGGGTGGGTTCCCTGAAAATCTCATCTCTCCCCGCAAGGTTCCTGATGTTCATCATAGCAATCGAATTTGTTCGAATGCGTGCTTGGCCTAACAAACGGCGTAGGCCTGACCGTGATCCCTACTGAAGCTCCCCTCCGGGCTGCTGTTTTGCCCACTACGGCATCCTGGAACGGCTGGGTGAACGCATGGCGGCTGCAAACCAGACTGGGACTACACTATTTACCACATTATAAAGTTTTATTGATTAAATTCATTAAAATATTCCATCTAGTGTGCTACGTTAAATACTATTAAATTCAATTCCAAAAATTGTCTTATGATCTAAAACGACGGCCTAACGATTAAACTAAAACTAATCAACTCCAATCAAAAAATCTCTTAAAATCTAAAATGTTTTCCTTAACCTAAAGAATGAACCAAATGTCTTAAACGCCTAATAGTACTCCAAGTAGAAATTAAAAATAACGGAGGCAACAGGTGAGAGGCGAATGTTTCACATCGGTCTACGGCCGATTTCGTTGATAAATAGAAAATTTCGTTGATAAAATTTCGTTGATAAGCGATCGATGATGGGGACGGGGCTACGGGGCTCCGATGGGCGGATTGCTTGCTCAGCCTGACCGGAGCTGCCGCGGTAAGGATATAGCGAGGGATCAAACCCGAATTCGGGGAGGGTCCAAGGTACGGACGCCGACGAACGGACCTTTTTCTAAGCCTACTTGTCACTCACCAATTATTTCCCACGTCGCAATGATGAAAGCGCTTCCAACATGCCACCTGTAGGGGAGTTTTTCAAAATTTAAGGGTCGCCGAACGCTTCCCGTAACGATACAAAAAAAGGCTTTTATGAAATGTCGAGGAAAACCGCACGTGCATGCCCGCCTTAGGACGACTCTTCCCTCATCGGGATATTACACATTCGTCTATAACCTCTAAGCGGCCACACCCGACAGCACTAGCACCGCTACGTTGCCTTTCGCCCACGCTTTGGTCCCGCCTTCGCCCGGGTCAATGCCCTGTTCGCTAACGGTCGGGATCGAGCGCGGTCCTTGATGGGGGTTAAGGGGGTAAATTGCGCCGCTGCTTTTCTTGTTTCGCGCCTCTTTGTTCCTCCTCCTTTTTTCTGCCGCTAGAGCTCTTTCTCTTCTCGCCCTCTCTGGGGGCTCACGGAGACAGCTACTTAAAGTTTCACTGCTCGTGACGCACACCACCGTATTTGCTGGGCTCCGTTTCTCTCTGTCCCTCAACACTTTTAAAAAAACCCGCGCTCAGGGATTATTATTTGTCGGAGGGTAGAATCTCGGCCCGCCAAAATGCCTTAGAACCCGCACTTATAAAGATTTTTACAGCGGGTTCCATTAAGAACTAAGGCAATTTTAAGGTGATTTTAAAATTGTGTATTTTTCTTGATTGGATTATAAATTTTGTTAAAAAGTTTAAAACAATAAAATTTTTATATAAATAGATTTAAAATAAAAAAAAATTGACTTCCCGTGCCTGATTTGAACTCATTTTACTCTGCACATCAGCCAAACACTTTACCACTAGTTCCAGTGCTGGAAACCGCCATAGAAAATTTGTCTTTGTATGAGATGTCCCATCTATGTACTTTATAATCTTTGCCAAAAATAAAATAAACTGAATTTTCCAGCTTTCAAATTAACAAAAAATGAAAAAACGTAGTTTTTTCACAACACCCCTTTATATCAGAAAAATAATTTATTAAGTACATTGAACTTAAGTACTTATGAAGTACAGCGCGGAGCGCTGGAATCCGCTGGAACGAGCGGGTTCCATTGCGCGACTAGTTAAGTTTGAGAAATTTTTCGCGCGATAACGATTGAGGGATAGCCTAGTGGTAGAGTGCTTGGCTGATGTGCAGAGTAAAATGAGTTTAAATCAGGCAAGGGAAGTCCACTTTTTTTTAATTTAAATCTATTTATATTATATTTTTATTGTTTTAAACTTTTTAACAAAATTTATAATCCAATCAAGAAAAATACAAAATTTTAAAATCACCCTAAAATCGCCTCAGTTCGTAGTGGAACCCGCTGTAAAAATCTTTATAAGTGCGGGTTCTACGGCATATTGATAGGCCGAGTCGTGGAACCCGCTGTAAAATGAAAATATTGGAGAGCGGGTTCCACGACAAACGGCTGGCAGATGACATTTTTGGAACAATGAAAGTTTGAAACGTTCCAATCGAACCAGTGTGAGAGCAAAAAGATCAGAAATATCTTCCACTATCTTCACTCTTCAGCTCGGATTTTACTATGGATCCTTGCGTTTTCTTTAATACCAACTATAAGTACCGTTACATCAACTTCGAGGGTAGCCTAGATGGAAAGCGAGCGATCCTCATCCTTCGGGTCCTGGGTTCGATTTTGTTACTGGGCGGTCGTTAAAATCTTTAAAAAGTTTCAGTGTTATGATTATTTTTATATTTTCTTTTAAATTTTTTTATTTTAATTTTCTTAATAATATTTTTTTTTCCTTTTCATATTTACTTTATTATTATTGTTTTTAATTGCATTCTATTACAATTTTTGTAAAAATAAGTGACAGACGTGTCGGATGACACAATTCCGGAGGGATTTCCTTGAAATTTTATTAGCCGGACATAGTATTAAATTTTCATTAAAACTACAATTAAAGAAAAATAAAAAAAAATTATAAAAGTAAAAAAAAGTTAGAAGTCCTTACTATGATTTGAACACAAAAATATTGTACATAAAGTAACTACTCTATGCATTACGCTACCACCCCGTCTTAAACTGGAGCGACTAAAAATACCATTTGTTCTACTGACTACGACATCGGCCCATTGAAAACAGAAACAAGAAATTGAAAATGAAAATGAAAATTGGAAGCCAACAAATTTTTACGCCGTCTTGCGAGCAGTCACACATACATACAAAGACGCACCCTTTTTTTTACGCATACATGTAAAGAGTTCTAAAAATAGAATCGTATGTATGTTCGTTCCCCCCTCACCAACAAGCTCGACGAAAAAAGTTGACCGTTTTTGGCCCTGATGTCCCATCTATATACTTTATAATCTATGGTAAAACTCAAAATAATAAAAATTCTGAATTATTGAACCGTTACACGAGCCAATATCAATTGTAAAACTTAAGGAATCACAAATTAATCAACAAAAACAAGATATTGTCTACAAATAGATCGTATTTATGCCATTATTATGCCTTCCTAAGGGAAGGGCGAGGGTCTCTAACTTGTTGTGAAACCCCTTAATGGAACCGCCTAATCTTCTACTCGTAAATACGTAATCTTCTACTCTTTCTTTAAGAAAAAAAAGGAAAAAACTGATAAAATACTATTTTTTCGGCTTCTTATGGGTATTTTTTAAGTAATTTTACAACTTGATAACAGAAATTTTAATAGGTAATAACTTTCCATTAAAAAGTTGAACAAGCTTCTGACCCTCAAATTGGCGTATGAGTACGTTCATTTTGTTATAGAAAATCCCAGCATATTCAGTTTACTTAACAGGAGTGAGTAATTGACTGAATCAAATTCTTTACTAATGTCTGTGTAAATAACATCAGTTTGAAATCCCTTTCGAAAGGCATCTATGACAAAGGATGTTAACTTCAGTAAATTAGTGGTGGTTGCGCGACGCTTAGTTGAAAAGTCTATACAGAGGTTTGCACAGAGCCCTGTATTCTAGTATTCCCTCTAGTAGATAGGTAAGTGTTAGCGACGATATTAGTTTTTTGGATTAGTGGACAAAGAAGAGGTGGACGGTTGGTCGGTGGTTCCGATATGGGGAAGTTTCAATCCCAATGGATTTAAATCTTTTATCTTTGCAGTACTATGCTGATGTACTTGGACGAATATGATCTCTGGCCAAAAACTGGGTGAACAAATCGTCTTGAACATCAGCGCGGGCACACGAATTTTGAAGAGGACGGGCGCCTTACATAATTACAATATTATAATTTCGCTATGTTGACCACCTTTATATCGGCTTTTGTTTTGGCTTTGATATAAGCCGAGATATCAATTTCCGAAGTATCAGGGGTAAGCCGACAAACAAATATATGTTTCGATGGAGGAATCACCTGTAAGGGTTTTGGTGTCGCAGGTACGAGAACTGGGAGCTTTGGAGAGTCTGAAGGAAAAAGGCAGAAATAGAGATAAGACGGGAAAGAAGCAAAGATGAGCTATGCTTGGAATTGAATTTAGACAAATTATTAATTACAAATTAATAATTATTAATTATTACATACGAAGCGATACGGTTTAAGCTTAAGATTCTCAATATATTCAATTCACAAGTACAAAGTAAACACCGGTTTACCACTATTTATCATAAACGTAGTTTACTTTGCTACTTTCCAAATGCTTGGAAGAAGTCGAAGACAATCCCCATTGCCAAACAAAACAAACCGATAGATTCACCTTCTTCGTATAGGCCAATTAGTCTCCTTTCCTCAGAAAGCAAAATATTAGAGAAAATAATTAAAGAGAGGCTTATCCAGTTCCTTGAGGATAATGCCTGCCTACCTTCTTTTCAATTTGGGTTCCGGCGTGAGCACAATACAGTCCAACCTCTTGTAAGAATCAAAAAAATCGGTAATAGAAGTTTTTCAGCATCCCAATCCACCGGAATGGTACTGCTAGATATTCGTGCTGCTTTTGAATCCGTTTGGCACGATGGACTGATACATAAAATGTTCATTCTAAACTTCCCCCCAGAAATCATTAAGATAGTAAAGAGCTTTCATTCCAATAGGTCGTTCTCGGTACACATAGAAAGTGCAACGTCCCCCATAAAATACATCCCAACAGGCTGCCCGCAAGGATCCTGCCTTTCTCCAATCCTGTATAATATATTTACAGCAGATTTTCCAGTTCTGCCCGGTTGTTCCATGTCGGTATTCGCTGATGATACAGCTATTTTAAGCTCAGGTAGACTATCATCGGAGATCACCAACAAATAAACTCTAGCGTTTGAAAAAACTAACACATACTTCCGAAAATGGAAAATCCTCGTGAACTCTGATAAAACCCTGAACTCTGAAGAAAACGGAAAAATATCTACATTCCCAATGATCATGCTTGGGAATACTTATGTTAACTGGGAACCTAGCGTCAAATATCTAGGACTAATTTTAGACAAAAAACTGAAATTTGGAGACCATATAAAAAACACCATTAAAAGGTGAACATCACGGTTCGAACTCTCTACCCCTTCATAAACAGAAACGCCCGCCTGAGCTTAGAAAATAAACTATTTCTATTTAGATCAATTTTCCAAGCAATAATTTTTTACGGTGCACCTGTCTGGGCAGATATAGCGAAATGTCATTTAAAAAAGCTCCAAGTGTCCCAAAATAAAATATTAAAAATTATTTACAACCTACCTTGGCACCACGCTACGACTGATCTTCATAATACTGCTAACATTGAGTTAGTTCCAGATAGACTTCCACGCCTTACTCGGTGTTTCTACTTAAGATGTCAGAATTCCACGTACCCTCATTTAAACGATCTAGCCTTAGATTATAACTTTTAGTTGTAACTTAGACCTAAAGTTTTATTTTTGTAGGTTAATATATTGTAAGCGGTTTTTGTATTTTTCCTGCACACTTTAATATTGGATACACCAAACAATTTGTCACCTCCCATTATCTATTCTAAGTTGATAAGGTATTCTTCCTGGACTCTTAAAAATCTATCCCATATTAGTATCACACACTTTTTGTAAATTTAAGTTTGTTGAGTGAATAAATTGAATTGAATTGAACTGAAAATCATAAACATAGTGCGCACAAAAAAACACGACTGTTCGCTTAAGAGAAAGAGAGAGAAGTGTCTTCAACAGTGATTTTCCAGGATGTCAACTCCAGGAAATTAGTGGTGGTGAAGTGACGTTAAAAAAATGGCAAAAAAAATATTAACGAATTGCTGAAAGAATGCTGGGAGCATAAGGTTTCATACGTTTATACTGTGTGTGAGCAGCAGAGCTCGGGCAGTTAAATTTCCTATGCCCCTGGAAATAGGGCCCTGCCGATCACTGCTCAAAAGCCACGAAAGCTTTAGGATACAGATTAATATTCAGGATTATCAGAATACAGTCGCAAAATTAATCTTCCTATCAGAATATGCTATAAATTTTGCGATTGTCCTCTAATGTCAGTTCTGTTTTAACATTAGTGTAGTAAATACATGCGAAATCACGTAAATAAACAATGTTCCGTTACACCAGAACGCGGGTTATTGGTGACTATTTATTTGACCAATATTTTCATGACCAATATTTATTTGACCACTGCACAGCAACATCGCCTGATTGACCGCTCTAGACTTCTTTTTGTGAGGCATTTTGAAGTCGAGGGTTTATGTCAGTGGTGGGCAAAACTAACACATGTTTAAAATTTGAGTGTGTGCGTAGCAAAGAAAAACAATGAAAGCAGAGAATTCACTGAGCGAAAAAAACGTATTTTTTTATTTCATTTTTCGTTAATTCAAAAGTTGGAATGGGCACTAAAATTGAGTATATTATTTTATAAAAAGCTTTGCTAGCAACATTTCTTAAACAAATGAAAAACTACGCTTTCCTATCTATATTCTCCATGAAAAAAACTTTTTCCAACCCAATTTCTGAAAAAATTTTTATCAGTGGAAAAATTTTGATTTTTAGTTTGGGCTGTCAAATCAATCAAAATGAGAGCAAATGAGAGAGCTTCTAAAAAAAAATTGAGAATGGTCACACTGTCAGTGTGCCGGCAGCGCTGCGGCCCACCACTGGTTTATGTTAACAAGCCTCAGACTCTTGCAGCTCTTAAAGACAATATCCGTCAAGAATGTGAGGACCTATTGCCGGAAGTTCGGCCAAAGTGATGGAAAATGCCATAAAGAGGGCTCATGACAATCGACTGTGGCGGCGGCCATTTAGCTCCTATTGATGTAACTTGACTTGATGTAAAAAAATGAAAAGACCAAATAAAAATAATCCACAAGAAAAACCAAAGTTTTTCATTATACCCTTGCAGAGGGTATTATAATTTTGTCCAAAAGTGTGCAACGCAGTGAAGGAGACATCTCCGACCCTATAAAGTATATATATTCTTGATCAGGATCACCTCCTGAGTTGATATGAGCATGTCCGTCTGTCCGTCTGTCCGTCTGTCAGTCCGTCTGTCTGTCTGTCCGTTTCTACGCGAACTAGTCTCTCAGTTTTTAAGCTATCGTCTTGAAACTTTGCACACACCCTTCTTTCCTTTGCACGCAGTATATAAGTCGGAACGGCCGGGATCGGCCGACTATATCTTATAGCTGCCATATAACTGATTGATCGGAAATGCTATAACTTCGGTGTTTTTTAAGCTAGAGAATTCGGATTCGGCACGAATGCTATTTTTGGCAAAATAATACAACATTCCGAATTTCATAAGGATCAGCCGACTATATCCTATAGCTGCCATATAACTGAACAATCGGAAATTACCCAACTTTCGTGTTTTTGAAGATGGAAAGTTGGAACTTCGTACAGATTCTATTTTTGGTCACTTAATAAAACCTACCAAATTGCATAACGATCGGCCGACTATATCTTATAGCTGGCATATAACTGAACGATGGGAAATGGTATTTGGTAAAAATACAAACTTTGGTATTTTTGAAGATGGAAGCTGGGTACTTTGTCCAGTTTCCAGTTTAACTGCAAGGGTATATCAACTTCGGCTCCGCTCGAAGTTAGCTTTCCTTTCTTGTTTTTTTTTTAAATTACAGCCAAAAAACATCGGAAGGTATTTTTTGCGCCACCCTGTATATCTTATATATGTATATATTATAGAGTATATATAAGATATATATAGTACAAGATATCTAACATAAGCTTGCAGAAACAAACTGCAAGGATATTGTCGGGTCAAGCAGCAAGCAACTAATTTAAACACAACAATTAATTAGTAACTGATGTTTTGCTGGTCGCAAGCCGACTCTCTTTCGGCCGCTCGGCTTTGCTAATTCGGCGTTATAGTTAGCGAGCATCCGCTCAGCCTATTCTGCAAGGTTGGCGCCACTCTCGTTCATCTTTTTACTACGCTCGCATCCTAAATTGGATTTCTCATGTTATTAATATATCCGCATAAATCCTAATTTCATATGCGGCCTGAATAAAGTTTATAACGTTGAACCGAATTAAATTCTGATTTTTTATTTACGGCATTGAAAACGCTCAATGACCAAACAGATATGTTTACTCCGTCTGAGATAAATATGGGGTGTCATATAAGTTTTTAATTCTCTTAAAAAATAGAAATAGCTATGGTTGTTTTTCTTTCTGTTAAATTCGAAAGAAAACACAATTCTTCCGCACTTTTGTAATAGCAAGTTAAGAAGTACCTTCGGACAAATTCAAATCTTTTATGCAGCTATAATATATTTTTAATTGATTTTCAGGCAAAGAATGCGGCCCGTGCGAAGCACTTGCAGAGAATTCACTGAGCGAAAAAAACGTATTTTTTTATTTCATTTTTCGTTAATTCAAAAGTTGGAATGGGCACTAAAATTGAGTATATTATTTTATAAAAAGCTTTGCTAGCAACATTTCTTAAACAAATGAAAAACTACGCTTTCCTATCTATATTCTCCATGAAAAAAACTTTTTCCACCCCAATTTCTGAAAAAATTTTTATCAGTGGAAAAATTTTGATTTTTAGTTTGGGCTGTCAAATCAATCAAAATGAGAGCAAATGAGAGAGCTTCTAAAAAAAAATTGAGAATGGTCACACTGTCAGTGTGCCGGCAGCGCTGCGGCCCACCACTGGTTTATGTTAACAAGCCTCAGACTCTTGCAGCTCTTAAAGACAATATCCGTCAAGAATGTGAGGACCTATTGCCGGAAGTTCGGCCAAAGTGATGGAAAATGCCATAAAGAGGGCTCATGACAATCGACTGTGGCGGCGGCCATTTAGCTCCTATTGATGTAACTTGACTTGATGTAAAAAAAATGAAAAGACCAAATAAAAATAATCCACAAGAAAAACCAAAGTTTTTCATTATACCCTTGCAGAGGGTATTATAATTTTGTCCAAAAGTGTGCAACGCAGTGAAGGAGACATCTCCGACCCTATAAAGTATATATATTCTTGATCAGGATCACCTCCTGAGTTGATATGAGCATGTCCGTCTGTCCGTCTGTCCGTCTGTCAGTCCGTCTGTCTGTCTGTCCGTTTCTACGCGAACTAGTCTCTCAGTTTTTAAGCTATCGTCTTGAAACTTTGCACACACCCTTCTTTCCTTTGCACGCAGTATATAAGTCGGAACGGCCGGGATCGGCCGACTATATCTTATAGCTGCCATATAACTGATTGATCGGAAATGCTATAACTTCGGTGTTTTTTAAGCTAGAGAATTCGGATTCGGCACGAATGCTATTTTTGGCAAAATAATACAACATTCCGAATTTCATAAGGATCAGCCGACTATATCCTATAGCTGCCATATAACTGAACAATCGGAAATTACCCAACTTTCGTGTTTTTGAAGATGGAAAGTTGGAACTTCGTACAGATTCTATTTTTGGTCACTTAATAAAACCTACCAAATTGCATAACGATCGGCCGACTATATCTTATAGCTGGCATATAACTGAACGATGGGAAATGGTATTTGGTAAAAATACAAACTTTGGTATTTTTGAAGATGGAAGCTGGGTACTTTGTCCAGTTTCCAGTTTAACTGCAAGGGTATATCAACTTCGGCTCCGCTCGAAGTTAGCTTTCCTTTCTTGTTTTTTTTTTAAATTACAGCCAAAAAACATCGGAAGGTATTTTTTGCGCCACCCTGTATATCTTATATATGTATATATTATAGAGTATATATAAGATATATATAGTACAAGATATCTAACATAAGCTTGCAGAAACAAACTGCAAGGATATTGTCGGGTCAAGCAGCAAGCAACTAATTTAAACACAACAATTAATTAGTAACTGATGTTTTGCTGGTCGCAAGCCGACTCTCTTTCGGCCGCTCGGCTTTGCTAATTCGGCGTTATAGTTAGCGAGCATCCGCTCAGCCTATTCTGCAAGGTTGGCGCCACTCTCGTTCATCTTTTTACTACGCTCGCATCCTAAATTGGATTTCTCATGTTATTAATATATCCGCATAAATCCTAATTTCATATGCGGCCTGAATAAAGTTTATAACGTTGAACCGAATTAAATTCTGATTTTTTATTTACGGCATTGAAAACGCTCAATGACCAAACAGATATGTTTACTCCGTCTGAGATAAATATGGGGTGTCATATAAGTTTTTAATTCTCTTAAAAAATAGAAATAGCTATGGTTGTTTTTCTTTCTGTTAAATTCGAAAGAAAACACAATTCTTCCGCACTTTTGTAATAGCAAGTTAAGAAGTACCTTCGGACAAATTCAAATCTTTTATGCAGCTATAATATATTTTTAATTGATTTTCAGGCAAAGAATGCGGCCCGTGCGAAGCACTTGCGCTCAAAATTTGAAAAATGGCAAACCCACGAAATAGAAAATGAATTGAAGGAAGGTCGCGATGATGTTTACTCTCAACTTATATCCAATGAATCAATTGAGAGTGCGAAAATGTAAGATTTAAACTCTTAATGTATAACCTTAAGCTTTACATTTTTGTATTTTTTTCAGTATACGGGAACGATTTGAAAATATGAATAATCTAGAAACTCGTTCAGAGAATGTACCACGCCATTCGATTAAAAGATTTGTTGTAAGTCGTCTTGTCTAAAATATTTTGAAAAATGTATTAATAAATTTTTTATTTTAGTAACTCGAGAATATTTTACAATCACTTAGTTGGTATATCTGCAGCCCAAAAAATTGGTCACAATCGCAAATTAATTTATTGTATTTTATTTAACTTCATGAATAAATTTTTAAATTTTTTTGTTCTCTTGAAAACGAAAGCGTACTTAGTGTTTTCTATGCATACCATGTCGGTATGTCTGACATAATTTGACACCAATCAGATGAACAATAAAATATTTACAAAATTAGGGAAACCGAAAAACACGTAAGAGACACTTCATGAGCATAAGTGTTTTCGAATGGATAGAAGCGCTAAAAGAACCGAAATAGCGGGTATAATGAAATAATACCGCATAGAGATAATACAGCAGGTGGAAGAAAGTATTCATTAATCTCTAAAAATTATCCGATTTGGCTGCTTTATGATTTGTGGGTGTAGATAAGCCAATAAAACAGCTTGGCATCAAAAGATTTTACAAAAACATTAACGAACTGGCGTTACAACCTGATTTTTGTTTAGGGGGCGGGAGTGGGCGTGGCAAAATTTTGACACAAACTTGATCTGCGCGGATATTATAATATATGATATATATATATCCAAATAGTATATTTCGATTTTGGATAGTATATTTTGGATATAGCGGATAACCAAATAGTTCTATCTCTCACGTTCTTCTCTTCTCTTCTATCACGCGTTCAAAATTTTAGTCCGTATGTATGGAAAAAGGTATATACATATAGGGGTATATCTCCTCCAAAAATCGGCCCATTCAAATGAAATTTGTTTTTCAGATATATACAGATATATATTACCTGTAGGAATAGCTTGGAATTAAATCAAATCATTTACAAAACTATGCCAAATCTTATAGCTTTATCTCTTGTAGACTCTGAGATACACGCGTTCATACTGTAGGACGGACAGACGGACATGGCTACTTTATGGCGTCGGAGATGATTCCCTATCTATGTTACACACATTCACACAACTATAATATACCCTTTTACTCTACGAGTACCGGGTATAAAAACACATGCGTATATGTGTAAGTTAAAGCGGTTACCCAGCAACAACGAAGTTGGCAAGTTTATTCCGCATAGTCGTAATGCATTCATAGGCATTATGTTATGAAAATAATGCCTTCCGGTCAGCGCACTCAGAGGGCAATCCACTGAAACGCAACAGCGGCAGCCCAGCAACATGCAGGGGTCAGCAGTTCTAGAAATTAGGGCTAGCTTTCGTTATAAGAATTTATGTACTTAATATTTGGTCAAACTTTCCAAAATGACAGTACCAACGGTGATGGTAAAAAACACTCGATCCGTTCAGTGAAATATAATAAACAAATTCGTTGGGCTCTCGACCCTTCATTTAAACAAATATATAAAACGCGTTCGTAAAACTCTCCATGGCCGTCAGCCAACGGGTACAACAGGAGACCTACCCACAAGCAATTGCGTGCCGTAACTGTGTACACCGCTGGTAGTGCGACTATAGGCCCGCCGCTGGCTTATTGTAGTCCGGCGGGGAGAAGAACACTCCCTTTCTTGAATCTCCCCAATCCAAGGTGGAACAGTATATGCCGAAGGATGCGTGTCCGAGGAGGAGCTCGGACGGTAACATGCGAACTCTGGGGGACATGCCGACCTACCAATTTTAACCAGGCGTATTATGATAAGCGGGCTATGTCATGATGGGCGAACCCCATATCGCCTACTTGTGGGTCCAAAATATGAATTTCAACCTGCGCGTCTCCTAAGGCAAACCCTGGTCCGGTAGTTTCTCACTCGACGGAGCAGACAGGCTCTTGCACAGGCGGACCAATCGGACAAGGGATCCAAGGGTGGGCTCATCCCCAAGGACCTCAGGCGACGAGTGGTAAACGAGTTGCATGGGCGCTTCATGAAGGAGATGCTAAAGAGCGAAGGACCCCCACCAGAATGCGATGGATGGTACCAGGGTAGCGTCAAGGTGATACCTTGCCAAGACGTGGGATCGGTCCAGAGAAATCTACCCTGGAGTAAAGCTAGCAGCGGTTGATTGGGCGGAGATCCCAAGTAAACGGAGGGCGTGAGTATGGCTCACCAAAAAAAACGCCCGACCTTAAAACCATCCTGGCGATGCTGAGGATGTGCAAACCGACGCGACTTGGAGAAGAGCGAATTGGCAAGAGTACTTAAAGGCGTCGGCATGAAGGAGGATTCTTTGCTGAGCTCCGAGACAATCTTGCAGATAAGCCTCCGCTACAGTAAGGGGGCGTCAGCTGCCCTCCTTCTCCACCTCGAGGCAGGATTCTTGGGTTGGGGGCGTCGAAGTACAGGTTCTGTGAAGTCGATACAACAGGTAAAATGCGAGCCTCCTAGCAAACAGAACCTTAATCTCTTTTTCCTACCTAATTTCAGGAATGAAGACTACGTAGCCACAGCCACAGACAGCCCAAAGGAACCTCTAAGGAAATGGTCAGGGCCGTAGCTAGCATGGGGCAGGTGGGGCGGTGTCCCAGGGCCCCTGAAGGAAAGGGGCCGGGGCCCCTTCTTATCGACCACTTTTTATACCCTTGCAGAGAGTATTATAATTTTGTCCAAAAGTGTGCAACGCAGTGAAGGAGACATCTCCGACCCTATAAAGTACATATATTCTTGATCAGGATCACCTCCTGAGTTGATATGAGCATGTCCGTCTGTCCGTCTGTCTGTCCGTCTCTCTGTCTGTCCGTTTCTACGCGAACTAGTCTCCCAGTTTTAAAGCTATCGTCTTGAAACTTTGCACACACCCTTCTTTCCTTTGCACGCAGTATATAAGTCGGAACGGCCGGGATCGGCCGACTATATCTTATAGCTGCCATATAACTGATTGATCGGAAATGCTATAACTTCGGTGTTTTTAAAGCTAGAAAATTCGGATTTGGTACGAATGCTATTTTTGGCAAAATAATACAACATGCCGAATTTCATAAGGATCAGCCGACTATATCCTATAGCTGCCATATAACTGAACAATCGCAAATTACCCAACTTTGGTGTTTTTGAAGATAAAAAGCTGGAACTAAGTACAGATTCTATTTTTGGTCAGTTAATACAACCTACCAAATTGGTATTTTTAAAGATGGAAGCTTGGTACTTTGTTTTAGATTTTTTATTGTAATAAATTGGTTATATTATGATATTCTTATATGGATCGGCCAATTTAATCCGATGTTTCCGATATATATCCGGTTTTAACTGCAAGGGTATATCAACTTCGGCTCCGCCCGAAGTTAGCTTTCCTTTCTTGTTTTCTTCTGTTGGTGTTTGCAAATCTTGCCATCGTACAATACTGTTGCCGAAAAAATTTTAAATATCTTGTACAATATCATAGAAACGAGCGATTTCTGAATTTTCGCGAACAGCATCTTTTAAAACAAGATTCAATTTGTGAGCGGCGCAATGAACGATCAAAGCATGAGGTGCTACTTTAGTGATTTTTTTTTAACGCCTCCCAAACGTTCATTCAAAACGGCAGCGCCGTCGTATCCTTGTCCAAGCAATTTCTGAATATTCAATCCTTTTTGCTTAATCGATTATATAATGAGGTTTGAAAGGCCGTCAGAAGATTGATCTCTTACTTCAGTGAAAGATGTAAAAGTTTCAAAAATTTCTAATTTGGACGGTTTTCCTCTCTCATCAGACACAATTTTAGCATAACGAAAAACTTCGCTCAATTGATTTATCTTGCTACTATCTTCATTTGTGTCCATAATCACCGAGAAAGAGCTTCTTGCAACTCAGAAACAATGGAATCATTAACTTTTTTAGCAAGAAGAGCAATAAGTTAATTTTGAACACAAGGGCTCAAGAATGTTAGGGATTGATCAGGCATCTCCAATAGATTTTTCAAGTCAGGGTCGTATTTTGCTAATAATTTTGCTATTACAGACAAGAAATTTCCCTTATTACTATCTGAGAATTTGTGACTTTGTCCTCGAAAAGCTAAATTGCACGTGGCAAGCATCAACGTGACATCTAAAACTCTTTCGAGTACCTTGCGCCAAAAATTATGATTTTTCTTCAAATCCTCTTCAAGAACCTCATCCAATGTACCGTTTGCCACTACTCGTAAACAACGCACGACAAAGCGGGGGACTGGGAATTTTCATTAAGCTGGATGCGTTCTGAAAGATGTTTTCAATCACGAAATCCTGTTACCCAAACATTTTGACTTCCGCTTGTCGTTTTCTCAGGAAAAAGCCAACAGGGTTGACAGTATACACGGTCATGCTCAGTCGAATATCATAACCAATTTCTTCTCAGTTGCAGTCCTGACTTTGCGGTGGAAAAGTAAAAATTTTTCGAGAAAAGGCGTCCGTCCTGTTTTTCATCTTTTGGGAAAGGACCCGGAGGTTGTTTTGGGCCAGACGAAATAATAGCGTGTTTGATGATTGGGTCCGTAATGACGTCAGGAAAAGTGTTCCCTGTTTTTGCACCGATAGGAGGAAGTGAATGTGTTTCTGTTGTAGCGCTCGCGCTACTCGCATCGAACGAAGGAACCTCGCAATCTCTTTCATTTTGGGATGATTCTGGCAGTGGTTGTGGTTCTGTGGCCAATGGAGATAGATTCCGAGTTGATGTACTCGCTTCAGGTTCTAAGAATTCCGTATAAAGAATTAATTTTATAATGTCAGCCTGGATCATTCATAATTTATGGAATATTTTAATTATTTCTTTATTCCAACTGCATTATTTTGGGATGAATTATAGGATAAATTTATTGATTATTTCACTGTCTCAATTTTTTTATTTATATATCAATAAAATTTTTTCTTTTTTTTCTACCTCACACTTACATATGTAACCTATATTTGATGAGTCTTTTTTATTATGCGAAGGGTTCATCAAATTGTTGAAAGTATTTGAAAAAAATGCTTGCACACCTTCACATTCCTTCACTTTCCTCTCTTTCTCTTAAGCGAACGGTCGTGTTTTTTTGTGCGCACTGCGTTTTTGATAAATATTGGTAAACCGGTGTTTACATACTTGGGAATTAAATATATTGTGAATCTTAAGAATCTTAAAGCTTAAACCGTATCGCTTCGCGGGTGCTGTGGTATATTTGGAGTCGAATTAATAATTTGTCTAAATTCTATTCCAAGCATAGCTCAGCTCTTCTTCTTCCCCGTCTTATCTGTATTTCTGAATTTCTTATTTGCACTTCCAAAGCTCCCGCTGCGGCTTCCTATTTGGCACAGTTGTTCAAGGTATAGTGTTTTTTAAGACAATTTCCTCATCCCAGCCTGCCATCCATTGCTGGCTATGTGAGTACGTCGTACACGCCAAGTGTGCCGGTTTCACTGCATCAGTTTCGGATGCCATTTCCTGTAGGTCTGGGATACATTACTGTTGTGAAATATGTCGTTCTGTGCAAGGCGAAATGAGGTCGTTCATGAGACAGACCAAAAATGGATTTAAAGAGCTGATCACTGATTTTCGTAAAATCAATGACTAGCTCTGTGCGCTTGACACTCAAATGAGTCCCCTAAACGTAAGATCCGCGATCCTGTTTGTGATCCGCCTCAGCCTGCTCAGCCGACATTAATGCAGCCGCTTTTATCTCTGGCCACCCCAAGGGCTAGAACTGAGAAAAATTCGTCCGAATTAATCAGGGAAAATGCGCAATTGTCTCATATGTCCGCCATGGCATGTCACAGTGATGTCATGCCAGTGATGTCACAGGTCCTAGGGAACGAAACCCCCATAGAGTCACCCAAAAGGGTATTCCACAGTCCGGACCACCGGCACCGACTGATGCTGCAGTTCTCGTACCTGCGACACCAAAACCCTTACAGGTGATCCCTTCATATATACATATTTAAGGCTTTCAACATATCTTTCAAGATTCGGGTGCCCCCGCTGATGTTCAAGGCGATTTGGTCACCCAGTTTTTCGCCAGAGACAATCTTCGTCCAAGAACATAGGCCTATTACTGCAAAGCTAAAAGTTTTAAAACCAGTGGCAATGAAACTTCCCCATATCTGTAAGGGATATCAATTTTATCTGTATCTGTAAGGGATTTTGTAAGGGATATCAAACCGATGTAATTTACACAGACTTTAGCAAAGCATTTGATTCAGTTAATCACTCACTCTTGTTGAGTAAACTGAGTATGCTGGGTTTTTCTATAGATCTCTTAACGTGGATCTCCAGCTATTTAGATGGAAGGACACAAATAGTCTTATTTAAAAAAATACAGTCCCGTCTGGTCCGTGCTACATCTGGCGTCCCTCAAGGAAGTCATCTTGGCCCGCTATTATTCACGCTTTTTATAAATGACTTGCCCCCTGCTTTTACGATCTCTCTAGTTCTTATGTATGCAGATGATGTCAAGCTTTGTCTTCAGTACAAATCCATCTCTGCCCAATGCAGTCTTCAGTCTGACCTTGATAACTTTCAAAAATGGTGCTTAGCTAATGATTTAATACTTAATGGATCAAAATGCAAGCATATGTCTTTTTATCGTTCTTGCCCTCTTCAAGCTACGTATTCCATTAATGGGATTGCCTTAGAAAAATTAACCCAGGTTAATGATCTCGGCATAAAACTTAAATTTGCCGACCATATTTCCTTAATGGCTAAAGGAGTTCTTGGTTTTATTAAAAGGTGGTCAAAAGAATTTAATGACCCCTATATAACCAAAACATTATTCATTTATTTGGTCCGTCCTATACTGGAGTACGGTTCATGTGTCTGGAATCCCCAATATGGAGTACATCAGGACCGCATAGAATCCGTAGAAAAGAATTTCCTAACTTTTTCACTTAGAGGTCTAAACTGGGATGCAAATCTTCACATTCAATCTCAAAATAGTAGACTTTTACTCATAAACTTACCTAGCTTAACAAATCGTAGGACAATGCTCGGTGTAGTCTTTCCGCATAACCTTATTAACGGGGATGTAGATAGCCAGCATTTACTAAAACGCTTAAGATTTAACATTCCTTATTTAGTCCTCTGTTCCTTAGCCGTTGTAGTTTGACATATGCACTGCATGACCCTTTTAGGGTATTATGTTCGAACTACAATGGTCTTTATAACATCTCTTTCCTGTCCCTCAAATTTAAAATATAGAATTTTAAATTTCCTTACTAACTCCTCCTAGCTTAATAAATTACAAATAGCTTAATATATTCTAACAAATCGTTTCTTGAGCGCCCCTCGGTCGTCGGGGCCTCTAAGCTTTATGATGAATACAGGAATGCTAGCTGATGCTCTTATTGATGCACAAGCCATTTTCAAATTCTAAAAGACCCGTATCAGTTCCCGTATCAAGAGACGATGCAGGCGTGGATAATAACCAATTAACGAATTTCTCGGAAATCTTGTTTGCTTCATTCTCTTTCTTTCGTTTTGGCTTTTTTTCGCTCCGCTGGGATAGATACGTTTCATCGCGCAAGTTAACAATTATATAATTGTACGCAGAATAATTATAAAATTGTCTGATATAATTGTTTGTCAATAGCACCTCAATTGAGCAGCTAATTCGAGTCAATCGAGGTATCGAACAGTGTTCGCAACCACTATACGCGCGGGAAATTCAAAGGTTCCACACATAGACAACCCTATTTTTTTTTTTTTTTTCCTTTTTACTCCTCTCGGGAGCTTAGGGCCTCTACAAGGGCTCTCCACCTAACTTTATTTGCCGCTGTTTGCTTTATTGTGTCCCAGCTGATGTTCTTCTGGGATATTTCTAGGAGTGCTGTACGGCGCCAGGTCATCTTTGGGCGACCCACTCTTCTGCTTCCCTGTGGGTTCCATTCCAGCGCCATTCTCACGATGCTTCCTGGTTCCTTCCTCAGAGCGTGGCCAATCCATTTCCATTTTCGTTTCTTTATTTGCTCCTGGATTGAGACCTCTCCTGTGCAGTGCCATAAGTCCTCATTGGATATTCTATCTGGCCAGAATACCCCAAGTATTATTCTTAGGCACTTATTGATGTAAGCCTGCAGCTTCATCAGTATTCTTTGAGTGGTCAGCCATGTCTCCGATCCGTATAGCAGTATGGATTTTACACACGAGTTGAATATGCGCAGCTTTGTTTTTCTATTTATCTGCTGGTTTCTCCATACTCGGTGTAGTCTTCCAAATGCAGACCTCGCTTTGCGCAGTCGGTTCTCCACATCACTTTCCACTCCACCATTTGATGTTATGATAGTACCGAGGTAGGTGAAGCTGTAGACGAAGTCGATGGTATTATCTCCAATTGTGATGTTGTTTGTGTTGGAGTTGTTGATCCGCATAGCTTTCGTTTTCGATGCGTTGATCTTTAAGCCTACTGCGCTGGCTCGGATCTCGAGGTCCTTAGCTTTGGCTTGAATGTCTTCGAATTTGTGAGCCAAGAGAC
Source organism: Drosophila pseudoananassae pseudoananassae (assembly GCA_018153035.1). Lineage (NCBI taxonomy): Eukaryota > Metazoa > Arthropoda > Insecta > Diptera > Drosophilidae > Drosophila > Drosophila pseudoananassae. Next base: position 406,575 of record JAECXR010000022.1, on the reverse strand, counting down.
ATATGTCATCCGCGTAATCCAAGTCTTCTAGATGTCGGGTGAAGTTCCAGGTGATTCCGCGTCTGTTCATGCATACTTCTCTCATAATTTCGTCGACTACCAAGTTGAACAGAAGTGGTGATAAAGGACATCCTTGCTTGACGCCTGTGTTCGTCTGGAAGGGTGCACTGATTTTCCCGTTGTGCAGTACCGCCAGCTCAGCATCATCATACATAGCTTTCACTATGTTTATGATTTTCACTGGCACCCCCTTTCTTGCAAGTGCCCTCCATATCGCTGCTCTGTCTACCGAATCGAATGCCTTCTGGAAATCTATGAACAGGAGGTACAGCGGCGAGCGCCATTCCACAGTTTGTTCGGTTATTGCGCGTAGTGTGTTTGCCTGGTCTACGCAGCTCCTGTGTGGTCTGAAACCTCCTTGTTCATCTCGTATTGTTGGCTCTATTTTTTCCTGAAGACGTTCATTTAGTAGAGTGGCTAGTACCTTGTAGCTTGTGTTCAACAGGGTAATGCCTCGCCAGTTGTTGCAGTCACTGAGGTCTCCTTTCTTCGGTAGCCTAATGATGATTCCTTTTTTCCATGATGTTGGGATCCACTCACTTTCCCATATATTATTGAAATGTGGATGCAGTGTTTCAGCCATTAGTTGCGTGTTAATCTGGAGAAGTTCGGCCGGTATGCCGTCATCTCCAGCCGCTTTGTTGTGTTTTAATTTCCTGATTGCATCCTTTATTTCTCTAATTGATGGTGCCGTGGGTGATATTCTGAGGTTATTGCTCGGTACAATACTCCTGCAGTTATCTTGCGTGCTGCTCGGTTGTTCTGTGCAGCTGATCTCCCTAAAGTGCTGTCGCCATCTCTGGAGTTGTGCCTCATCATCAGTAAGGAGTCTTCCATCTGGGTCCCGCACTGGTTGGGTTCGCCTATGGCAGCTTCCGGTCAAGGGCCCCATCCACAGGCGAGCATGTTCGTCGAACATGTTGTGCTCGCCGAAATTTTTCCTGTGGATGGTAGTGTTCGTTGTGAAATTTTGTGTTCGTCAAAATGTTCGAATGAGATAGAAATCGTTCTATTTTGACAACAATGTTGGCACGAACGTCAGTTGGAAAAACGTTTTGGTAGAGCAAAATGAACAAAACATTCCTGCTAGATTTTATTGATAGCCTAAAAAATGAGCCTGCGCTATGGCACGCCAAAAGCGATGCATATAAAAACAAGCAATTGCGTAATAATGACATGTTAATAGTTTGAAAATTTATCGAAAAATGATGTTCGCACGAATGTTCGCTCTAGTTAGTGGGAAAATGAAATTCAAGTAGGCGAACATTCAAGTAGCATGTTCGACGAACATGCTCGCCTGTGGATGGGCCCCTTCAGTTGACTAATTATCTGGTACAGTGAGCGCATGTTGTTCGAGTTGGCTGCGCTTTCTGCATTTTCAGCGAGCCTGTCCAGTAATTTTCTCTTGTCGTTTCTAGCTGATTTTTTCACCATCTTGCACAGCTCTTTGTGTTCGTCGCGAGCTCTGCAGTCATGGTCTGCTTTCGACTTTAGGCTGTTCCGTTTGCTGATAAGCTCCCAAGTGTGCGCTGATATCCAGTCCGTGCGCCTGCGTTGTCGGGTGCCAAGCATCTCCTCCGCGGTGCTCCTCAGTATACTGCATGTTTGTTCCCATGAGTGATTCAACGGTTGTGCTGTCATCTGTTCACGCAGCGTTGTTGCCATTCTGGTGGATAGGTTGGAGTCCCTCAGCCGTTGTACGTTAAGGGGAGGTGGTCTTCTTGTGGTCCTGTTGACAGTGTTGCTATTTCGTCTGAGCTTGATTAAAAGCTCTCCGATTATCAGCTCGTGGTCACTGTCGATAGACGCACTTCTCCTATTCCTAACATCCATCATCGAGCGTCTCCATTTCCTACTTATGCAGATGTGGTCGATTTGGTTGCGCGTATGTCCATTCGGAGAGGTCCATGTGTATTTATGAATTTCCTTGTGGGGGTATACAGTGCCACCAATAACCATTTGGAAGGTCTGACATAAGTCGATTAGCCTGTCACCATTATTGCTGCGTGTGCCAACACCATGTCGGCCCATGATTGTTTCCAATCCGTTGTTGTTGGGGCCGATTTTCGCATTGAAGTCTCCCATAAGAATTTTTATGTCACCTCTTTCGATCCTGGTGAGTGAGGATGTGAGGGCGTTGTAGAAGTCGTCTTTGATGTCATCGCTGGCGTCTTCTGTTGGGGCATAGCACTGCACGATGGTGATGTGTCTAGCATTGCATCGGAATCTGGCAATGATGATTCTGTCGGATACTGGGCTCCAGGAAATTAGTGCCTGTTTGTATTGTTTTGACACATATATCCCGACTCCGCTCCTGCCTCCATCATTGGTCCCGCTGTGCATCACTAGATTGCCGCTTGATGTTGTTGTTGTCCCGCTACCTCTCCATCTCATCTCACTGATGCCTGCGATTGCGATCTGCATTTTCTCCATTTCTCCTTCAAACTGCGCCAGTCTGGTTGGTTCCATCAAAGTCCTCACGTTCCATTGTCCAATTCGTGTCCGTTTCGATATGCGAAAGGTCGTCAACGGGTTGGGGGGGTGGATTGTTTCTTCTCTTCTTGTATTGGTTTCGTTAATCAGTTTTCTTCAGTTGATCCGGTGATTAGCCGGGTGCAACCTATCCCAGAGGTGGGGCTGCCACCTGACGATATCTGGGAGTACCGTTTTTCGACCTCACATGTTTAGTAGCATCGGGGAAGAGACCACTAAAGCATAATGAAGCCGAAAAACTTTGGAGGTCATGATTGCCATGAGTGGGGTTCGAACCCACGACCCACCGCTTAGCGAGCAGCTACACTACCCACTAGGCTATGGGCCCCCCATATAGGGATCCCCCCGTATAGGGATCCCCAAATTTACTTGTTACCCCAGGGCCCCCGAGGTTCTAGCTACGGCCCTGGGTATGGTCGGCGTATATGGGCCACGACCAGGATGCCCTTCCTCCGCAACCGCTACTCAAACACCTGGTGAAAGCCAGCGGGAAGCAAAAGATCGACCTGATCATAGGTTGCGGTAGGGAAGCACTGACAAACGAGAGGGGTGAGTCAATTTTCGATTTTATCCTAGGCTAAAATCCTAGGCTCCTAGGCTAAATAGGCTCCTTTTCTGGTGTGTAATAGGGGTACGAAACTAGAGCTGGAAAACAATCGATGGCTCTATCGATACTATCGATGTTTCTTAAATTTTAACATAGATGGTTCTTGGGCCACTATCGATTGTTTTTATTGTATCTGTGCATTGAGGGCAACTTTATTTTATAAAATTTTTGATCACATGCAGAAAAACGCAAAAGGGGAACGTCGATAGTTTGGCAAGTTTTTAAAAAATGCAAAAAAAAACTGTATAAAACCGGTGGAAACACGACGAACCTAATAGATCATTTGAAGCGTATGCATCCTACGCTATTAAAAGAACAGCCTTTAGAAAAGGAAAATTGTGGGTCCAAATTATTGAAGCCTTTAGAAAAATAAAACTGCATGAAAAAGTTCCTTGAGCGTGATATTTCATATTCAAATATCACTGAAAAAAAAAACGCATTGACAAGTTGGTTGTTAATATGGTCGCGTCCGATGTCTTCCCCCTAAATGTGGTTGATTGTGTCGGGTTTAAAAAGCTAATCCATGAGTTAGATCCGCGATATAAAAATCCAAGCAAGACTCACCTGCGCAATGTACTTTTAAAAAATGAGTACAACAATTTAAAAAAACAATTGGAGCTTATCGAAAGCGTAGCATTATCTACCGATGGCTAGTCAACAAGAGCCAATGAATCCTTGAAAACGGTAACTTGCCATTTTGTAACGCAGTCTTTTAAACTTGCTTCCAAAATTTGGTCAACCAATCAATTACATACGCAAACAAATTATTTAGCTATTAACATTGCTGATACTATCAGTAATGTTCTAAATTCAAGATGTCTTAAAACTACCAAGCGTTTTAAACATTGTTTTAAAATGGCAAGCGTACAGTCGCATTTTTTTAATCTAGCAATTTATTTATGCGAAATTTAAAGAAGAGCAAGGCGTTAGTAAGTCGTACGGTTTGATCCAGGAGGTGCCAACGCGTTGGAACAGTGCTCTTTTTGTGATGCAGCGTATTTTGGCGACAAATGAAAGTATTTCGAAGGTTTTTTTTAAAACCCCAAAATCGCTACCGCCGTTTACCGGAGATGAAATAACAATAATAAGAGAACTGATTGAGATACTCAATCCATTTCAGGATGCAACCGTATCCATTTCTATTGTCACAAAAGTGACAATATCTTTGATTATTCCCATATGCTGCGAGCTCCGCCAAAAAATATCGGAAATGAGCTGTTTTATATCGTCAGAGGCTAAACAAGTCGTCGAGTATCTAAAAGTCCGAATGCCAGAAAATTTTCCCAGTACGAGACGCGAACACCGACAAGGCTTGCAACCATTTTGGACCCACGGTTCAAAAAAGATGGATTCCTGCAGCCATCAAATGCTGAGCCGGCAGCAAAAACCTTAGAAGCCAAAAACTGGAAGTATCCACTTTCTTATCCAAAACTTCACAGCGTCCACAGCCAACACCACTGTCACCAAAGCGCCTATCCTTTATGACCAAAAAGCTAGAAGAAAAAGTAAAATCGAACAAGGCTGACGCCTTAATAATTTTGCGCCAGTATTTCGAAGTAGCACATGAAGGAGAAGAAGTGAATCCACTTTAGTATTGGAAGGTAATAATCAATGTAATAACACAACATTAATGACACCTTAGCCTTAGCAATGCTGTCTAAAAAAGTATTATGCGTGCCAGCATCTTCCTGCGCTTCAGAGCGAGCGTTCAGCATAGCTGGACAAATTATATCTGACAGGAGATGCGCCTTAAAATCAAACATTGTTCATCAGTTAATGTTTTTAAATAAGAATCTCAATGTCTAAATAAGAATCTCTGATCTCAAATAAAAAAATTCTTAATTTTTATTTTTATTTTTTATTTGAAAACATCAATGTTTCATCGATGTTTACTTTAAAAACATCGAAAACATCGATGGTCCCAAACATCGATTATTTTCCAGCTTTATACAGAACCCATCTTCACAGTCAAGAACAGAAGTGAACTACTTGACATTACTCTCTACACTGACAAGCTGACAGGATTGTTAGATGGGGAGTCCTAGAGAAACACGGATCACCGGATTCTCGGATCACCGATACATAGAATAATTTCGGTAACTTCAATCGACTAACAGTACGCAATCCGAGTAAAGAGAACTGGGAGCTATACAAGAAAAAATTAGTCAGATCCTTGGGGAAACCCCCAACAAGGGACGTTGACAGCTGGGAAGACCTGGGCAGTAGCAAGTCAAAGAAAACACCATGGTGGTCACAAGCACTTTCGCCCTTTAAATCCAAGGTCCGCTAAGCCTATAATTTCGCTAGTAAGAAAAACACAAAAGTATCCTGGGAGGCGTACAAAGTGAACCTCAAGCAGTAAAACAAAGAAATGCGTAGGGCAAAGAGAAATGCCAGGACCAAGTTCTGCACGACCATTCAAGACACATCGGAGGCCTCCCGACTCAGGAAGATCCTCGCAACAACTGCAATAAAATTTAAGATACATTAAAACCTCGGATGGTGGCTGGACAACTTCCAGTAAAGAAACCCTAGAGGCTCTCAAAAATGCACATTTCCCAGGGGGCCCTTTAGTGTGCACCTTATTTCAAAACAAAAACAAATATCTAGGTAGGCCAAAATTTTTTTCCTTGACTGTAACCACCCAATTGATGGGAACAGAATTGCATAGACAAATGCAATTCCCACCAACACCTGCATGAACGGACCAAAGTAGGTAGAAAATCATACGTTAAAAACGGATAAAGGAAAAACCCGTTTAAATTTAATAAACCTCCGTTTAAATAAAAAACGAAAAACCCATACGGACAATTCGGCAATTCGGGCAGAAATAAAGTTAAAAAAACAATAGTGATTGTGATCATGTTGGGGGAATAAATTTACAAGGTGAGACAATATTTAAATATTTCCAAAATCCAACATGACCAATCCCTTGTCTGGTGGCACAGCTTTACGACGATTCTGTTCAAGTGCAGCCTGATAGGCTTTCCATTTGGAATTCGGCCTCGGATCGGCCGTTGGACAAGGTCGAATCAGGAGAACTACCCTAGCAACCCCCTCATGGAATCAATTGGACACCCTTAGATTCGAGTGACCCAACTTGATCTTCGCATGGACCGCCGATAGAGTGGCCTAATCAGGCGACAGAGAAAATAAAAGCCCCAAAATAAATATGCACTAGGGAGGATCAGGATGTAGAAGAGACATAAGAATAAGTCGCAAACAACAAATAACTGCAGTTCAGTTTTGATTTTTTTTTTTTGCTTCAGCGAGCACCCAGCTACTTATTAGAGTGAGAGTTTCGTATTTTGACTATTTTCTTTTGTGAGCCTGAGAAGGCCAAATATCAGTACTACACCGTGAGAAAAACAATAATCCTTGCCTGCGAGAATGTGTGAGTAAACACTTTCGGCAATATTGAATTGCACAATCTTCCAAGGCGAACTTCGATAGCTGCGCCAAATTCGTATCGACTCCCACCCTAATTGAAATTATGTATAATTTTCCTTAGTTTAAATATTATAAATTCTTAATTTTCTTAATATTACATTTATGTAAACTATAAGGAGTATGAATTATTTATTTATTTAGGTCCAAGTTTAGTTTCATAACCAGACTAAATCAGAGATATTGGGCGGGTATTTCTCACATGTATTCCTTCTTTTTTTTTTTAAAGTAAACAGCGAAGATCACCTCATCCTCTTGGGCCCAACGATCGATGCAGAGTCTGAGTGAGTAAGGCACCACGAGTAATTACTGAATTTGAATACAATGGGAAAACCGTAACATGTTTTACTTTCCTTTTCGAATATTACTTTTCTTATAAATTGTATTTTCTTTAAATTGTATTTTGTATTTCCTTATTTTTGACTATCTTTAATTAAACACATATAATGAACATGAGATAAATTCTTTTATTTAGAGCACTTCGGATCATAACATGGCAGTTGAATATTGGTAGACCCTACTGTTTAGTGTAAAGTCTACATGGAAGGGAAGGGAATAGACGAAGGACCACAACATCTAGTCGTTCATTCAATAGGGTCAGTAGAATCAACCACCCAAGGATCGGCCGACTCCTTCCGCTTCCCTTTCCCACTTCCTTATCTCCGTCTACGACGATTTCCGTAACGTACACAGTCTAGTTTGCCGTGCCCATACACACACCCCTTTTGACTGAGCCAAGCCGTCGCCAAGTAGACAGAGGGGCGCGGTAGAGACCGTGCAGTGTTAGGGATAGTTCACTGTACCTAACTTTATGCCTTACTGTACGCGTTCGTTTCAGCTCTCAAGAAGAAACAACACCGAAAACGCAGGGACAGGGGGACAGCTCCTTCCTCCTAAACCAACTCGAATACCTATTAAGTAATATCGCTGGGCGATAAACAGCTTCAAGCCCTTTAAATCCCCAGGCCCAGATGGCATTTTCCTGCGCAATTAATCAAAGCCGGATCAAATCTGAGGTCATGGGTTAGGAAAGCTTTCTCAGCAATTTTCAGAATACGCATCGTGCCCGCGACGTGGTTGCGGACGAAGGTCGTACTATGAATATATCAAGCAAGGCAACAACCGCGCTCTATACATGCCGCAAGGCCATTGGACTCAGATGGGGAATATCTCCAAAGATAGTAAGATGGCTATACACAGCGGTCATAAGACCCATTCTACTGTATACCTGTCGATCATTCCACCTTAAAATATAAGGTATCTATTCCAACAAGGCAGGAATCCCGCAGTGATTTGGAATGAGACCGCAGTGGTATATTTACCAAAAGTTTTTAAAGCTGGAGAATTCGGATTTGGTACGAATGCTATTTTTGGCAAAATAATACAACATGCCAAATTTCATAAGGCCGTCTATTTTTTTTAGCTGCCATATAACTGAATAATCGTAAATGGTATTTGGTAAAACTACAAACTTTGGTATTTTTGAAGATGAAAGCTTGGTACTTTGTTTTAGATTTTTATACCCTTGCAGAGGGTATTATAATTTGGTCCAAAAGTGTGCAACGCAGTGAAGGAGACATCTCCGACCCTATAAAGTATATAAGTTAACAACCAACTCCCAGCTTAGGCTGAGCAGGCCAATTCTTATTCCCCTTATTAATATTCATCATTTTTTATTATTATTATTATTACACATTTCTCTCATGCATGGTCCACCCTAAATTGGGTCCACCTTATTGGTCCTATGCTGAGCCGGCACATTGTACCATTCCGAGCCGTGGCTCCTTTTCATTGGCTGACAGCGATCGTATGACTTCTGCAAAATGTGCAAGGTCAGCGGTCTGCCACGGGCATCCGGCTATGCATGAACTTTTGTTAATTCTTAAGTTTAGTTTTAATTTGGATTTGAAATAAAGAGCACTAGCTCAAACATAAAACTCCGGCTTTAGCCATTACATTTATTCTGATTATTAAATTTGGTTATCGTGCCTTAAGGGCCGTAACATCGGAGATAAGTATCTCCCACCATAACCTTCGGAAAAGGAAGGAAGTCGAAGCGACCACCCGACTCTCCGGTGGCTACCATCCTTGGTGGTCCCAACGGCAGCAACCTACTGCCGCCCCCCTACGGATATTCATCCAACCGGCTCTACCCTTGCCACGGAGGCACCGCCAGCCGGCGTAAATAATCAAATAATTGGCACCCAACGGATTAATAATAAAACTTATATTCGAATCCCACCCTTGAAGTTGTACAATATGTAAGTAGCTGAGCGCCGACAATAGCCAAGGTCTACGCTAACATAATTACCAGAAATAAATAAATATTGATTAGAATAAATAGTGACTCAATTTTCGATTTCTGATACAAATTTTTCTGAGTGCGTGAAAAAAAAAATAAAAAAAACATATATCTCAAATAACGCACACTGGTGCGAAGGCAATCAACATCTATATGAATTAATTATGCAAGGGAATATTTTATTTCTTTGTTAATGTTGGTTTCTATACGCATTCACAAGACGCCAGTCGTTTTTCTCCTTGTGTTTGGATACAATTTTATCCACTGTTCTTATATTGAATTTTGTACTAAAGTTATCCAGTGTGTCTGTGCTAATAATACACCCAGTTGAATCGACCTATACTTGTTGTCACCGTTCTGTTCTTTAATTTTGTTTTTGAGACAAATTAATCCAACATTTTTGCGTGTTAGGTGACGATCCATTTTTCCGCAATTTTGTTCTTCGCCTTTTATATCACCAAAGTGGCCCGTCGAAACCTTTTGTCTTGAGCCCAGGCATCAAATACCTCGTATCTACCCAGCGCCCTTTAACTGCCAATGAGTTGGGAGTATAGGGAAATAAAGCAGGAAATTGATAGCGACGATAGCGAAGAAGTAGGATTTCGCCCCGAAGTTAGGGACATAGATCAACCAGAAATGAACGCAGAAATGATAAAAGCGCTTGTCGCAAATGCGGTCAGCGTCGCTCTTAACGAGCAGGAAGCACGCTTAAGAAACGATTTTGCCACAGAATTAGGAGCGGTTAGAGCACAGGTTAGCGCGCTGTCAGTGCAAGCGCCGCAGGTGGAAGTTTATAAAAGAGTAGTACCGGACCCTACAGTAAAATGCGATGTCAAGTTGGACATAGTAAAATCCCTGCCGACGTTCAGTGGAAGCCACGACGAGTATGTTTCGTGGAGGCAGGCTGCATTAGATGCTTATGAAGTATTCAAAAAGTACGACGGCAGCGAGGCACACTACGAGGCCGTCGTCATCATTAAAAACAAAATTTGCGGCTCCGCTCGGGCACTACTCACGTCCCACAATACAGTGCTAAATTTCGATGCAATTCTAGACAGACTAGATTGCACATATGCGGACAAAACGTCCCTAAGAGTGCTACGGCAAAACTTAGAAATGGTTCGCCAAGGAGATTCCGACCTTATGGCATACTATGATGAGGTCGAGAGGAAACTCACGGTCGTCACTAACAAAATAGTCATGTCACATAACACGGACACAGCAGCAATCCTGAATAAGGAGGTTAGGGATGATGCCCTTCATGCATTCATCGCAGGGCTTAAGAGGACCCTCAAGACACTCGTGCTACCAGCACAACCCAAAGACATTCCATCTGCACTAGCGTTAGCGCGGGAAGCCGAGAACAGCATTGAAAGAAGTGCGTTCGCGGCATCCTACGCGAAAGCTATAGAAGAGAAGGCCCATTTCAACGAGGGCAATAGGCGCAATAATAAGGGTCAGGGAAAGCAATGGAGAGGTGAGGACAAAAATCCACACTTCATTCCTAAGCAGAATCAAAGTAAGCCTCATGAGGACAATCCCTGGCCGAAGCACAGAGATCCCGAGTCCTTAGACCACAATAAGGTTCAGCCCATGGAGGTAGACCCCTCAACGGCTAAATTCAGACAAGAAACTAGCTGGGGAAAGCCTCAAAGTAACAACAATTACAAAAGACAAAACTCGTCCCAACGTCAATCGGGCCAAAGACGCCAACGCGTCAACAATATAGCCCAACCCCAACAGGAAGTAACAGATTATGACACCACAGCTGAGGCTGAGGTCGCCACCATTGAGGAAGATAGCGACACAGCCGAACTTAACGACCTCCTCCATTTTTTAGGGAGCGTTCCCGACTGCCGTTCGTCGAGCGACAGTTGGCTGGTAGAACACTAAAAATTCTCATCGACACTGGGGCGGCAAAAAATTACGTGAAGCCCGTAAAGGAGCTAAGAAACGTAATACCGGTCGAAACCCCCTTCACTGTGAGCTCTATTCACGGCTCCAGTGATGTCAAAAACAAGTGTATAATGCGCATTTTTGGACTACACGTCCCATTTTTCCTTTTGGATACATTGAGCACGTTCGATGCTATTATAGGCTTCGATTCGCTAACGCGAGCAGGAGTAGCATTGGACCTAGGCAACAGCGTAATAAAATACGCAAACGTCACTGAGAAGCTCAAATTTTTTGACTGTCAGAATGTCAACTTCACAAAAATCGATGATATAGTAGTGCCAAGTTCGGCTAAAGCCGACTTCAAAAAAATTATTCTGAAAAGAATTAAGGCGTTTTCGACCTCTAACGAGGCGCTCCTTTTCAACACATCGGTCATCGCTACTATTCGAACTACGAGTGACGAACCTGTCTACTCCAAGTTATACCCCTATCCCATGGGGGCAGCAGACTTTGTAAATAATGAGGTCAAAGAGCTGCTGCAAAATGGCATAATCAGGCCGTCCAGATCCCCGTACAATAGCCCTGCCTGGGTGGTTGACAAAAAAGGGACTGATGACAATGGCAGCAAGAAGAAGCGATTAGTAATCGACTTCAGGAAGCTGAACGAGCGAACAATCGCCGATCGCTACCCCATGCCGAGCATACCCATGATTCTAGCGAACTTGGGGAAAGCCCAATTCTTTACCACTTTGGACCTGAAGTCAGGGTACCACCAAATATACCTGGCTGAAAAGGACCGAGAGAAGACCTCGTTCTCAGTCAATGGGGGGAAATACGAATTCTGCCGACTACCCTTCGGCCTAAAAAACGCAGGGAGCATTTTGCAAAGAGCCATCGACGATGTGCTGCGGGAAGAAATCGGCAAAATATGCTACGTCTACGTCGACGACGTTATCATCTTTTCCGAGAATGAGACGGAACATGTCAAGCATATTGACAAGGTGCTTAAGCGCCTACTCGATGCCAACATGAGGGTGGCACGGGAAAAAACTAAGTTCTTTAAAGAAAGCGTTGAGTTCCTAGGGTTCATTGTCACCAGAGGAGGAACAAAAACAGACCCAGAAAAAATTAGGGCAATAAAAGAGTTCCCAGAACCAAAAAACCTGTTTAGCCTCAGGTCCTTCCTAGGCATGGCAAGCTATTATAGGATCTTTGTAAAAAACTTTGCCTCCATTGCTAGACCTCTGACCGCCATCCTCAAAGGGGAAAACGGGACGGTCAGCAAGAATATGTCGAGAAAAGTAGCTGTCAAGTTTAATGAAACCCAGCGAAACGCATTTGATCATCTTCGTAACATTTTGGCATCGGAAGACGTCATTTTGTCATACCCTGATTTTAAATTACCGTTTGACTTAACCACCGACGCCTCAGCGAGTGGAATAGGCGCGGTACTGTCCCAAAATAAAAGACCTATTACCATGATTTCACGCACGCTAAAAGACGGCGAGCTGAACTACGCCACCAACAAAAGAGAATTGTTGGCGATAGTCTGGGCAATAGGCAAACTCCAAAACTACCTATACGGTAACAATGGAGTACGGATCTTTACAGACCACCAGCCTCTCACATATGCGGTATCCGACAAAAACACCAACGCTAAGATCAAGCGATGGAAAGCGTTCATTGATGAGAACAACGGGAAAGTGTTTTACACACCCGGAAAACAAAACCTGGTAGCTGACGCGCTATCGAGGCAACCCCTAAATTACTCAGAGGCTGAGGCCCAGTCCGACGCGGCTACGGTGCATAGTGAACTTTCGCTCTCATACACCATAGAGACCACAGACAAACCTCTGAACTGCTTTAGAAACCAAATTATTTTGGAAGAAACAGGCCAGCCGCTTCGGCGAGATTTCATAGTCTTCGGAAATAGAACTCGCCATATCATTAACTTTAATAACAAGGACTCGCTTGTTGAATCCGTTAAGGAGATCATCAACGCCAACGTTGTGAATGCAATTCACTGTGACTTCCCTACACTAGCTCGCATTCAACATGCCTTGAGGCAGGAATTTCCTGCGACAAAGTTCTGGCATTGTAAAACCTTCGTCAATGACATAACCAACGCTAATGAACAGTTGGAGATCACTAACACAGAGCACAATCGCGCCCATAGGGCTGCCCAGGAGAACGCAAAACAAATTCTCCGGGATTACTACTTCCCGAACATGTCCAAATTAGCTAGCGAAGTGGTCGCAAATTGCTAAGTCTGCAATAAAGCCAAATACGACCGCCATCCTAAGAAACAGGAATTAGGAACTACGCCTATCCCATCATACGTTGGGGAAATGTTGCATATCGACATTTTTTCAACCGATAAAAAAATCTTCTTAACTTGCATTGATAAATTTTCCAAATTCGCTATCGTACAGCCCTTAGTTTCCAGGGCAATAATAGATGTACGAGCACCCATTCTCCAACTGGTAAATTTTTACCCCAACACCAAGACCATATACTGCGACAATGAGGCCTCCTTTAACTCTGAGACAATCACATCATTGCTGCGAAACCAGTACAGCATCGATGTTGTTAACGCGCCACCGCTACACAGTAGCTCCAATGGTCAAGTAGAGAGATTTCACAGTACCCTGGCGGAAATTGCCAGATGCCTGAAGATTGATAAAAAAATCGAGGACACTGTGGAACTAATATTGAGGTCTACTATAGAATACAACAGGTCGCTACATTCGGTTACAGAGTTTAGGCCGGTAGAGGTCATCCACGCCAGCAGCGACGAGATGAAGCTGGCAATTAAAGCCAAGATTGACAAGGCACAACAATCCAACCTAGACAGGATTAATCCTTCAAGGCAGAACAGAGTCTTCGAAGTCGGTGAAAGAGTGCACCTACGCAACAACAAAAGATTAGGGAACAAATTAACTCCGCTTTATTCAGAAGAGCGTGTAGAAGCAGATCTGGGAACATCTGTTCTCATTAGGGGGAGGGTGGTCCATAAGGACAACATTAGATAGGCATTTCATCTGCCACAGTCGCCTTATATTAAAACCAATCGTTGCTATAATTCCCACAGGCTCACCATCATATCCATCATACTGCTGTCCACCGCAAGCGCAAGAATCACCGATTTCTCGCACGCTAAATACATCCCGGTGCTAGACGGCAACGTTTTAGTATGGGAACAGTACGGCCTGGTCAGGCACTCGACAAATCTGTCCGAGTTTGCCAGCATAATTGACTCCACGGTCAGAATGTTGGAACTGTTCCCACATTCCCACATGAGGAAGCTGCTGGAAGTGGACATTGAACATGCCCAGAACCTTCTGGAGGAACTTAAGGTACACCATAGGATGGCCAGGAGCCTTGATTTTTTGGGCTCAATCCTTAAGGTCGTGGCGGGTACACCCGACGCGGATGATCTAAGTAGAATTAACACCAATCAAGCATCGCTTATCGAGGCTAATAATAGACAGGTTATAATTAACACAGAGACACAGAAACACATCAATCTACTCACAGACACGGTAAACAAGATCCTCAGGGAGAAGAAGGACGGGCTTGTTGACTCGGGCCATCTGTTCGAAACACTCCTTGCCAGAAATAGAATGTTAATATCCGAAATCCAAAATTGTATGTTCACTATCACGCTTGCTAAAAATAATATCATCAATCCTACTATTTTCAATCATAATGACCTAAAGGCTATTTTTGACGAACAGCTCACAGAGGTCCCAATAGTTAGCCTTATGGATGTATCTAAGATTAAGATTTTTCAAAATAATGCTCTTGTCCACTTTATAGTCCAGTATCCTAGAGTTAAGCGAATTTGTAAAAAAGTCCTGCTCTTCCCTGTCGCACACTACCATACTATACTACAAATAGAAGACAACATCGTGGCGGAATGTGATGACGGAATCCTAGCAGTCTCCGATTGCGCTTCTACCAACTTGGCCACATTTTGCAAAAAGGCGTCTCACGACACCTGCGCCAGGCAATTACATGCAGGCGGGGCTGCTACGTGCCGGACGCGGCCCAGCAATCTGGAACCCCTTACAATTGTGGACGATGGAGTAATAATCGTCAACGAGAAACTAACGAGGATTACCATCGACGACGGTCCCACAACAACCATAGTAGGGACCCACCTCATCACCTTCGAGAGAAAGGCGGTGATCAACGACTCCGTGTATTTGAACCTCAACTATTCCGTGAATACGAGCCCGGGTATTGCGGCCTCCCCCTTAATTATCATCACCGGACACGATCACATACTGAGCCTGCCAATGTTACAGCGGATGAACGAGCATAACCTGCGTTTAATGCAGGAGCTCAGAGAGGACGTGTCGGCTGGAGGTTCCCCGAGGATATGGTTCGCCGCAGGAGTCGCCGTCAGCCTCACACTATGCGCGTTGGTCCTGCTCCAACAACACTGCAGGCGCAAACGAGAGGCGGCCCAGCTACAAAAGTCCATCGAAGAATTGGCTGTCACCGAGGACGGCGTCCAATTTAAGGGGGGAGTAGTTAACAACCAACTCCCAGCTTAGGCTGAGCAGGCCAATTCTTATTCCCCTTATTTATTTTTTATTATTATTATTATTACACATTTCTCTCATGCATGGTCCACCCTAAATTGGGTCCACCTTATTGGCCCTATGCTGAGCCGGCACATTGTACCATTCCGAGCCGTGGCTCCTTTTCATTGGCTGACAGCGATCGTATGACTTCTGCAAAATGTGCAAGGTCAGCGGTCTGCCACGGGCATCCGGCTATGCATGAACTTTTGTTAATTCTTAAGTTTAGTTTTAATCTGGATTTGAAATAAAGAGCACTAGCTCGAACATAAAACTCCGGCTTTAGCCGTTACATTTATTCTGATTATTAAATTTGGTTATCGTGCCTTAAGGGCCGTAACATCGGAGATAAGTATCTCCCACCATAACCTTCGGAAAAGGAAGGAAGTCGAAGCGACCACCCGAATCTCCGGTGGCTACCATCCTTGGTGGTCCCAACGGCAGCAACCTACTGCCGCCCCCCCTACGGATATTCATCCAACCGGCTCTACCCTTGCCACGGAGGCACCGCCAGCCGGCGTAAATAATCAAATAATTGGCACCCAACGGATTAATAATAAAACTTATATTCGAATCCCACCCTTGAAGTTGTACAATATGTAAGTAGCTGAGCGCCGACAATAGCCAAGGTCTACGCTAACATAATTACCAGAAATAAATAAATATTGATTAGAATAAATAGTGACTCAATTTTCGATTTCTGATACAAATTTTTCTGAGTGCGTGAAAAAAAAATAAAAAAACATATATCTCAAATAACGCACACTGGTGCGAAGGCAATCAACATCTATATGAATTAATTATGCAAGGGAATATTTTATTTCTTTGTTAATGTTGGTTTCTATACGCATTCACAAGACGCCAGTCGTTTTTCTCCTTGTGTTTGGATACAATTTTATCCACTGTTCTTATATTGAATTTTGTACTAAAGTTATCCAGTGTGTCTGTGCTAATAATACACCCTGTTGAATCGACATATACTTGTTGTCACCGTTCTGTATTTTAATTTTGTTTTTTTGTTTTTGCGTGTTAGGTGACGATCCATTTTTCCGCAATTTTGTTCTTCGCCTTTTATATCACCAAAGTGGCCCGTCGAAACCTTTTGTCTTGAGCCCAGGCATCAAATACATCGTATCTACCCAGCGCCCTTTAACTGCCAATGAGTTGGGAGTATAGGGAAATAAAGCAGGAAATTGATAGCGACGATAGCGAAGAAGTAGGATTTCGCCCCGAAGTTAGGGACATAGATCAACCAGAAATGAACGCAGAAATGATCCAAGCGCTTGTCGCAAATGCGGTCAGCGTCGCTCTTGACGAGCAGGAAGCACGCTTAAGAAACGATTTTGCCACAGAATTAGGAGCGGTTAGAGCACAGGTTAGCGCGTTGTCAGTGCAAGCGCCGCAGGTGGAAGTTTATAAAAGAGTAGTACCGGAGTACCCTATAAAGTATATAAGTTAACAACCAACTCCCAGCTTAGGCTGAGCAGGCCAATTCTTATTCCCCTTATTAATATTCATCATTTTTTATTATTATTATTATTACACATTTCTCTCATGCATGGTCCACCCTAAATTGGGTCCACCTTATTGGCCCTATGCTGAGCCGGCACATTGTACCATTCCGAGCCGTGGCTCCTTTTCATTGGCTGACAGCGATCGTATGACTTCTGCAAAATGTGCAAGGTCAGCGGTCTGCCACGGGCATCCGGCTATGCATGAACTTTTGTTAATTCTTAAGTTTAGTTTTAATTTGGATTTGAAATAAAGAGCACTAGCTCGAACATAAAACTCCGGCTTTAGCCGTTACATTTATTCTGATTATTAAATTTGGTTATCGTGCCTTAAGGGCCGTAACATCGGAGATAAGTATCTCCCACCATAACCTTCGGAAAAGGAAGGAAGTCGAAGCGACCACCCGACTCTCCGGTGGCTACCATCCTTGGTGGTCCCAACGGCAGCAACCTACTGCCGCCCCCCCTACGGATATTCATCCAACCGGCTCTACCCTTGCCACGGAGGCACCGCCAGCCGGCGTAAATAATCAAATAATTTATATATTCTTGATCAGGATCACCTCCTGAGTTGATATGAGCATGTCCGTCTGTCCGTCTGTCTGTCCGTCTGTCTGTCTGTCCGTTTCTAAGCGAACTAATATCTCAGTTTTAAAGCTATCGTCTTGAAACTTTGCACACACCCTTCTTTCCTTTGCACGCAGTATATAAGTCGGAACGGCCGGGATCGGCCGACTATATCCTATAGCTGCCATATAACTGATTGATCGGAAATGGTATAACTTTGGTGTTTTTAGAGTTACAGCGTTCAGATTTTATACGAATGCTAGTTTTGGCAAAATAATACCTACCAAGTTTCATAAGGATCGGCCGACTATATCCTATAGCTGTCATATAACTGATTGATCGGAAATGGTATAACTTTGGTGTTTTTAAAGCTAGAAAATTCGGATTCGGTACGAATGCTATTTTTAGCAAAATAATACAACATGCCGAATTTCATAACGATCGGCCGACTATATCTTATAGCTGCCATATAACTGAACGATCGAAAATGGTATTTGGTAAAAATACCAACTTTGGTAGTTTCGAAGATGGAAGCTTGGTACTTTGTTTTAGATTTTTTATTGTAATAAATTGGTTATATTATGATATTTTTATAAGGATCGACCACTTTAATCCGATGTTGGCGATATATATCCGGTTTTAACTGCAAAGGTATATCAACTTCGTCTCCGCCCGAAGTTAGCTTTCCTTTTCTACGCAGTCTCTCAGTTATATGGCAGCTATGGGCCGCCGATACCGGCCATTCCGACTTATATACTCCGTGCAAAGGAAAGAAGGGTGTGTGCAAAGTTTCGATAGCTTTAAAACTGAGAGACTAGTTTGCGTAGAAACAGACAGACAGACGGATAGGCAGACGGGCAGACAGACGGAAATTTTCGTGTCACAGTTTTTGTTACCATTCTCCTCTGAAACGGCTATACCGATTCTCTTGAAATTTTCTGAGCGTATTGAGTAGGTCTGAAAATCCGCCAACATCTATTTTTCATCCTCTTAAATCCTGTTCGACATACCAAAAATCGCATATAAAGTGAGTTAATACCACATCACACTGACACTCACGCTACTATAGCATTTTAACTAAATTTAAAATGGGGCAAAAAATCTTCATCATTCAGTAAATACATTAATTCTATTTGTGATTGATTTGTACAGTGAGCAATTTCAAGAAAGGGGTAATTGGAAAGGAAGAAAACATCCAGCAAAAAATACTGATGTACATGTTAGAATAGCGCAATTGCTTCAATAAGAGCCAGAAGATACACGGGCTGAACGCAATGAAGTCAGAAGATTAGAACAACGACAATCACGCCGTTTCACAGTCAATAGACGCAGAACAAATGACCCACTTGGACAAGGTGGGTTCTTCTTTTTAGATGCACCCGTTGGAACTGAAAAAACATTCGTTATTTCGCTAATTCTTGCTGAAATACGATTAAATAATGGCATCTCATTGACCGCATCGCATCATCGGGCATTGCATCAACTTGATTGGATGGAGGTAGAACAGCTCATTCAGTATTTAAGCTGCCACTAAATATTCAGAATAAACCTGACGCAATATGCAACATTAAAAAACCATCGTGCATGGCTACCGTGGTGAAACGGTGTAAAATTATTATCTGGGATAAATGTACTATGGCACATAAACATTCGCTTGAGGTGTTGAACAGGACATTGAAAGATATTAAAAACAACGACAAACTATTTGGCGGAACTCTTTTGTTCCTTTCAGGTTATTTTAGACAAACACTTCCAGTCATTCCACGTTCAACATACGCTGATGAGATCAAGGCTTTCCTAAAATCATCTCCATTTTGGCGTAATGTTGAAAAATTATAGCTAAAAGTAAATATGCGCATTCAAATGCTTCGAGATCCATCCGCTGAAACATTTTCAAAACATAAACCATGAGTGGCTTGCAGAAATAACAATTTTAGCGGCAAAAAATTTAAACGGTGACAGTTTAAATCTGAAGATACAAATGTTGTTGCCAGGGAACTTGGTTTCATATAAATCTATTGATACAGTTTGCGACGACAGCGAAGCAGTAAATTTTCCCACAGAGTTTTGAAATCACTGGATTGAACGAATAATGTACAATTAAAAGTTGGATCTTATCCTACATCGTAATTTGAACCCGCCCCGACTGTGCAACGGTACGTGATTAGTCACTCAAAAATTAATGAAAATCGTGATAGAAGCCAGCATTTTAAATGAAAAGTTCAGAGGTACTAATACCACAGATTCCTATTATACTTACAATGCGCCAATTTAATTCAAACGTATTCAGTTTCCGATTAGATTGACATTTGCAATGATTGCAATCAACAAATCCCAAGGTCAAACGATGTCTATTTGTGGCTTACATTTAAGAACACCATGTTTTTCATACGGAAAATTATCCATGCCATGCTCTCAAGTAGGTAAACCATCCAGTTTGTTTATGTTAGCTAAAGATGGATTTAAAGATGGAACAAAAAATATTGTTCACGCTATAGCACAAAGAAATTGACTTGCTGAATTACGATCAAATAATAACTTATCAAGAAAGGAAAGCTAACTTCGGGCGGAGCCGAAGTTGATATACCCTTGCAGCTAAAACCGGATATATATGGCAAACATCAAATAAAGTTGGCCGATCCTTATGAGAATATCGTAATATAACCAATTTATTACAATAACACTAAAACAAAGTACCAAGCTTCCATCTTCAAAAATATCAAAGTTGGTATTTTTACCAAATACCATTTCCGATCGTTCAGTTATATGGCAGCTATATAGTCGGCCGATTGTTATGAAATTCGTTGGATCAACTGACCAAAAATAGAATCTGTACGAAGTTCCAACTTTCTATCTTCAAAAACACAAAAATTGGGTAATTTACGATTGTTCAGTTATATGGCAGCTATAGGATATAGTCGGCATATCCTTATAAAATTTAACATGTTGAATTATTTTGCCAAAAATAGTATTCGTACTAAATCCGAATGTTAATTGATTTGTTATTTTATTGAAGTTGTCGAAAATTGTGAATTATAGTTTATAGTTGAATTGTATTTTGTAGTTGTTAGTCTCTAAATTTACTCTAAGATAGCTTAGGGCGGAGCGGGAGCGAAAGCTCATATTCGCTCTTGTGCGAGATAAGTTATCCCTCTTCGCCGCAATAGATAAGTTAGGCTTAAGATTAGAGAAAATATACTCGAATTTATAACGGTGAAGAGGCAAGACCATTTCTTTCGTTTTCGCCCATTTTTTTAAATATTTAGCAGCCACCCTTTTTTTTTTTTACAAGTGTGAGATAAAACAATCTCATTGAACATTTTCGCGCCCCCGGGTGGACTATAGTGCGAAATATTTAAAAATAAAAATAAACATAAACATAAAAGTGACAGTGACACTGTGTTATTATACACAAACTAAAAGCCAAAAGAGTTGCTCGCGACGCGTCCGTGAAGTGCTAAATAAAAAACAAAATTCACCGCGTCGTGAAACCGCCTCAAGCCGAAATCCAGGATCATCACCGCAGGATCATCGACCCCAGGAAATCCATCTACCTTCATGCCGTGCACCTGCATTGACTGCACAAGGAAAGTGGCAGCGGGATTAAAGGATCCCAAGGCAGAACCGCAGGTATTTGTGCAAAAAATTGAAAGTTAAATTAAATCTACGTCTTGTGCTGGAATATTGCACCCTCCTTTCAATTCTTGGCGCATACGTACTTGACATTAGTAGAAATTAGATAACAATTTGAATAGTTTAGCTAAAATAATTTACAAACTGCCTGTGGCTAAAATTGATAAAAAAAATAAATACATATCCACATCACTGTCGCCAATAATTAAAAAAAAAAATATTTATATTATTAAAAATTTTATTTTACTAATATATAAAATAAATTAAAAATTTTTTATTAAAATATGAAAACAATAAAATTTTAAATTTTTTATCGTTGTTGTCTGTTTATTAAAAAAAAATAAATAAAAAAATTCTAAATGGAAAGTAATAAACAGAAAGTAAAATCCACGACTCTTGATGACTTAAGAAGAAGTTTAAATGTCAGGGTAAAAAGCATTCGCCGGTTAGAGGAACGTTTGGAAGCTGGGTCAGTTCCTTTAGTGAAGACCGAGCTAGAGTGCAGGCTTCAGGTTTTAAATGAGGCAAATGAGTTGCAAGACTAGATCGAGCAATTAGATGAGGAAGATAGATTTGGAGCCGAGTTGGAAAAAT
Organism: Drosophila pseudoananassae pseudoananassae; assembly: GCA_018153035.1. Lineage (NCBI taxonomy): Eukaryota > Metazoa > Arthropoda > Insecta > Diptera > Drosophilidae > Drosophila > Drosophila pseudoananassae. The sequence continues at coordinate 384,876 of JAECXR010000022.1, read as the reverse complement.
TAGAGACAACAACTAAGGCAAGGGTGATGTCATTATTAAATGCCTTCACGTTAGCTGAAGAGTCCCCACCAGCTACTGCAAGTTCAGCACCGGTTGCAGCCCCAACTCGAGCTCGACTTCCCAGTTTGGCATTGCCAAAATTCAGTGGAAGCTATTCGGAAATTAAAAATTTCTTGAGTCTCTTTGAGACATTAGTAGACAAGGAAGTGAACATTCATGTTATCGAGAAATTGAACAATTTAATTTCTTGCCTCTCTGGTGAAGCCTTAGGAACTATCAAGGCATTCCAAGTCACCGAGAGTAATTATGACAAAGCTATTGCTAGTCTGAAAAGAGTTTACGATAACGAATGTCTCACCTTTGCTAACCACATAAGCTAACCAAATCAATGATCATTCACTTAGTTTTGAGTAGAGTAGATACAGTGCTCAGAGAAAAATGGGAAAAGTCATGTGGTCCGCTGAGGTCCGATTTCGAAAAAATCGTAGGTACCAGCACCTGTCCGCTGAAGAGGCTGGCAAGCCAAAACAGGAGAAAACTTGGTTTGGGAAGCAGCACAATAGGAGTTCGTTGGCTTGCTCCGCTTCCAACAAACAAGCTTGCAGTTATTGCAACGCACAAGACCATAGTCTTTCCCAGTGTAGTCTGTTCGCTCGCCTTGCTGTAATGCAACGGTTTGAGTTTGTTTAAATTGTCTGCGAAAAGGTCACACGGTTGCGAAGTGTAAATGGACTAGGTGTCAAATTTTTGCAAGATCGCACCACAAACTTCTGCACCGATTTACTGTGACCGAAAATAACTTGGCGTTACCACCACCAAATGAACATCCTCCTCCAGCGCTACATCTTGATAGCCCTTCTACGTCACATGCTTTGCATGCGTCATATTTAGAAAGGGTTTTGTTAGCGACGTCGATCGAAAGCGTTAGAACTAAAAATGGCGAGCACATATTGGCCCGAGCATTACATGACTCTGGGTCACAAATGAACTTCATTACTGAAGAACTTGCTCAACGCTTACAGATCCGTAGGTAGAAATCGTGTAACAACTTGCTTGGAATTGAACTTGAGCAAGTAACAACTTGCTCAAACTTCCATCTCTTTCTCTTAAGCGAACGGTCGTGTTTTTTTGTGCGCACTGCGTTTTATTATAAATATTGGTAAGCCGGTGTTTACATACTTGTGAATTAAACCTTGTGAATCTTAACAACCTTAAAGCCTAAACCGTATCGCTTCGCGAGTGCTGTGGTATATTTGGAGTCGAATTAATAAATTGAATAATTTCAATTCCAAGCATAGCTCAGCTCTGCTTCTTCCCCGGCTTATCTTTATTTCTGCATTTCTCTTTTGCACTATTCTAAGCTCCCGCTTTGGCTTCCTATTTGGCACAGTGGTTCAAGGTATTGTGTTTTTAAACTTTTTAAATATTAATTTTTGTTTTATTAAATAAAAAAAAATAAATAAAAATAAAATGGAATTTAAACTTGTCTGTGCCATTAAGTCTTGTAACAAGACAATTTCCTCATCCCAGCCTGCCATCCATTGCTGGCTATGTGAGAACGTCGTACATGCCAAGTGTGCCGGTTTCACTGCATCAGTTTCGGATGCCATTTCCTGTAGGTCTGGGATACATTACTGTTGTGAAAATTGTCGTACTGTGCAAGGCGAAATGAGGTCGTTCATGAGACAGACCAAAAATGGATTTAAAGAGCTGATCACTGGTTTTCGTAAAATCAATGACCAGCTCTGTGCGCTGGACACTCAGTTTAATGGCCTTCAGCTACTAAATGAGTCCCCTAAGCGTAAGAAATCCGCTGTTTCTGATCCGCCTCAGCCTGCTCAGCAGACATTAATGCAGCCGCTTATATCTCTGGCCACCCCAAGGGCTGGAACTGAGAAAAATTCGTCCGAATTTCTCAGGGATAATGAGCAATTGTCCGATATGTCCGCCATGGCATCCCTTAAAGTGATGCCACAGGTCCTAGGGAACGAAACCCCCATTAGAGTCACCCAAAAGGGTATTCCACAGTCCGGACCACCGGCACCGACTGATGCTGCAGTTCTCGTACCTGCGACACCAAAACCCTTACAGGTGATTCCTCCATCGAAACATATATTTGTTTCTCGGCTCGCCCCTGATACTTCAGAGATTGATATCTCGGCTTATATCAAAGCCAAAAGAAAAGCCGATATAAAGGTGGAGGACATACAAAAATTTAAATATAATTATACAAGGCGCACGTCTTCTTTCAAGATTCGTGTGCCCGCGCTGATGTTCAAGACGATTTGTTCTCCCAGTTTTTGGCCAGAGAATCTTTTCGTCCAAGAACATCAGCCTAGTTCCGTTAAGAAAAAAGTTCAAAAACCAGTGGGAGTGAGACTTCCCAATATCGGAACCAATGACCAACCCTCCACCTCTTCTTTGGCTACTAACCCAAAAAACTAGTTTCCTCACTAACTCTTACCTATCAGAATACTAGGGGGCTACGTAGCAAACTCCCCAAGCTATATTCTGATAGTTCTTTCTTTGCATCCCATATAATAGCATTTACTGAAACCTGGTTAAATCCGGAGATCTTTAGCTCCGAAGTTTTTCCAAGTAAGTACACCACTTTTAGACGGGATCGATCTCAGCGAAGAGGAGGTGGAGTCCTCATTTCGGTAGACTCTACTCTTGCTTCTGAAGAGGTGAAATCCCATGAGTTTGGTGACATAGAATTTATTTGCGTTAAAATCACTATGTCCGATAAAGCTTTATACATTACATGTTCATATATACCTCCTATGTCTGAACCGCCTACATATTGGCAGCATTTGTCCGCCATTCGATACGTCTCTAATCTTATGACGGATCGTGACCAACTCGTAGCGGTGGGCGACTTTAATATCCCAGAATTAAAGTGGTCCAACGTTGACAACTCACCATCTTTGTCACTTTCAACTTACCATGACTTCACCGCGGGCATATTTGACATGTCCCTAGGTCAGATCAATCATGTTAGAAATTCGCTAGGTCGGCTTTTAGACTTATGTTTTGTATCTGATCCTGATGGTACTGCTCTCTCCAGAGCTTTTCCCCTTTCAACCCCAGAGGATCCATATCACCCCACGCTGGAGGTCTCAATCAAAACCACTCCTGGTATCGATCAGATGTCTCCGAGCGTGGTAAATAAGATTCGCTGTTTCCGTAAAGCTGATTTTCAGAAACTTAATAGCCTTATCGAGACTTTTGACTGGTCTGATATTCTGGCGTGCACTGATCTTAATGTCACTTTAGAGAAATTTTATTTTACTTTAAATACATTTTTTGACTCATGTGTGCCTTGGAAATATCCGTCCGCTTCAACAAATCCTCCTTGGTTTACAAGGTGCCTTACTAACTTAAAAAATAAAAAAAATAAGCTTTTACTTAAATATAAAAAAACCTGCAGTAGTGTGGATTTCTCAAGATACCTACTAGCTCGGTCGAATTTTACCGTGCATAACGCTGAATGTTATAGGAATTATATTGACCGCTGCCGGATACAATTTACTCAGGATCCAAAGCAGTTTTATAATTTTGTAAACACTAAGCGTAAACACGTATCTTTTTCACCCCTGCTTACGTTTGAAAATTCTTTTGCGACTTCGGATCAGGCCATTGCCGATCTATTCGCAGAATTTTTTCAAACAACTTATTCTCCTCCTAAATTGACTGATCAGCCTTACGCATATAACATTCAAGCAGCAAATCTTATTTTCTGTCCGTTTTTTTCTGAGAACAACTTATTATCTGGTCTTTTAAGGGTCAAACCCATTTATTCGCCAGGCCCCGACCAGGCTGTGTGCTAAAATACTGCGCCAGGGCTCTGTGCAAACCTCTTCTAAGACTTTTCAACTTATCTTTGGAAACCTCGATTTTTCCCCTTAAGTGGAAGGAATCATTTATAATTCCCCTACATAAAAAAGAGAAAAAGTCCGAGGCTGCCAACTACAGAGGCATCTCTAAGTTATCGGCAATTCCAAAGTTATTTGAAAAATTAATTACCCCTCATTTGCAACACCTTTGCTCTTCGATTATCACTCCTTGTCAGCATGGCTTTATTAAACGTCGCTCCACCACCACAAACTTATTGGAGTTGACATCCTTTGTCATAGATGGCTTTTGTAACGGATATCAAACCGATGTAATTTACACAGACTTCAGCAAAGCATTCGATTCAGTTAATCACTCACTCTTGTTGAGTAAACTTAATATGCTGGGTTTTCCTAAAGACCTCTTAACGTGGATCTCCAGCTACCTAGATGGAAGGACACAAAGAGTCTTATTTAAAAACATACAGTCCCGTCTGGTCCGTGCTACATCCGGCGTCCCTCAAGGAAGTCATCTTGGCCCGTTATTATTTACGCTTTTTATAAACGACTTGCCCCCTGCTTTAACGAACTCTCTAGTTCTCATGTATGCAGATGATGTAAAGCTTTGTCTTCAGTACAAATCCATCTCTGCACAATGCAGTCTTCAGTCTGACCTTGATAACTTTCAAAAATGGTGCTTAGCTAATGATCTAATACTTAATGGATCTAAATGCAAACATATGTCTTTTTATCGTTCTTGGCCTCTGCAAGCTACTTCTTGTATTAATGGGATTGCCTTAGAAAAATTGACCCAGGTTAATGATCTCGGCATCCTATTAGACATCAAACTTAAATTTGCCGACCATATTTCCTTAATGGTTAATAAGGCTAAAGGAGTCCTTGGTTTTATCAAAAGGTGGTCAAAAGAATTTAATGACCCCTATATAACTAAAACACTATTCATTTCTTTGGTCCGTCCTATACTGGAGTACGGTTCATGTGTCTGGAGTCCCCAATATGGAGTACATCAGGACCGCATAGAATCCGTACAAAAGAATTTCCTAACTTTTTCACTTAGAGGTCTAAACTGGGATGCAAATCTTCACCTTCCATCTTATAATAGTAGACTCTTACTCATAAACTTACCTAGCTTAACAAATCGTAGGACAATGCTCGGTGTAGTCTTTCTGCATAACCTTATTAACGGGGATGTAGATAGCCAGCATTTACTAACACGCTTAAAATTTAACATTCCTAATAGAAGGACTCGAAACTTTAGTCCTCTGTTCCTTAGCCGTTGTAGTTCGACATATGCACTGCATGACCCTTTTAGGGTATTATGTTCGAACTACAATGGTCTCTACGCTATAACATCTCTTTCCTGTCCCTCAAACTTAAAATATAGAATTTTAAATTTCCTTACTAACTCCTCCTAGCTTAATAATAAAAAAATAGCTTAATATATTCTAACAAATCGTTTATTGAGCGCCCCTCGGTCGTCTGGGCCTCTAAGCTTTATGATGAATACAGGAATGCTAGCTGATGCTCTTATTGATGCACAAGCCATTTCCAACTTCTGAAAGACCGGTAAAAAAAAAAAAAAAAAAAAAAAAAATTGGTCAAGCTAATTCCCAGGTTAAGAAAAAGATACACACTGTGGTGAAGTCAACAATTAATGGTAGTGAGTTTCCGTTCGACATTTGGATTTTGAGAACTATCTCGGGTTATCACCCTGACCAGTCAGTGAACGTGAAAGATTGGGACCTACCAAAGAACTTGCCGTTAGCAGACCCATATTTCTACAAACCTCAGCGGATACCTGAGTCATAATTTCGAACTATTGTCCGTACCTGTCCGTATATAAGGCAAATACCTCAACTCCTCAACAGCCTGTCTCTAGCCTGAATTGCCAAGAAGAATTACTCGAGTCGATAGATGGCAATTTGAAAAAATTCTGTGGAAAATATGGAAGAATACAAATACTCATATGTCCCCGACAAGCAACGATGTTCTTGCTACTTCACACTACGTCATACCCTATCAGTGTGTCTTACGGCCTCAAAGCACATCGACTATATTGCGAGTCGTGTTTGATGCGTCTTGTAAGACATCAAGACAGAAGTGCCTTAACGATCTGTTGATGGTTGGTCCTACAATCCAGGAAGAGCTGTATTCTACTCTTCTTCGGTTCCGGCTGAACAGATTCGCTCTGATAGCCGACATAAAAAAGATGTATCGCCAAGTAATGGTAAATGAAGCCGATAGGCGATACCAGTTGATAGTGTGGAGAAGAGACCCATCCACAGTGGTTGGCCTTGTATGGAGCCGCGGCCAAAAATACTTCTAGTTGAGGTAGGGACTTGGAACTTGGCACAAATATCTTTAATTTTATTCTAAAATAATATGTTAAAATCAGCCAGATCAGACAACTATATCATATAGCTGCCATATAACTGATTAATCGGAAATGCTATAGCTTCGGTGATATTAGAGTTAGAGAGTTCCAATTTTGTTTGAATTCTATTCTTGGCAAAATAACACGACATACCAAATATCGTGAGGATCGGCCGACTATATCCTATAGTTGCCATATAACTGAAAAAACGGAAATGACCCAACTTTCGTGTTTTTTAAGATAGAAAGTTGGAACTTCGTACAGATTCTATTTTTGGTTAGTTGATCCAACCTACAAAATTTCATAACGATCGGCAGACTATATCTTATAGCTGCCATATAACTGAACGATCGGAAATGGTATTTAGTAGAAATATCAACCATTTTTCCATTTTTGAAGATGGAAGCTTGGTAATTTATTCTAGATTTTTTATTGTAATAAATTGGTTTTATTAGGATATTCTCATAAGGATCGGCCAACTATATCCGATGTTTGCGATATACATCCGGTTTTGATGGACGAATATGGCGAACAGAACAAAACACAAAGTATGCACGAAAACAACAAAACACAAAATTTGATCGAACACAAAAAAAGAAAAAGGTCGCAAATTTGCCAAAAGATAGGGAATGACAGGTATCACAACTTTTTCTTAATTCTATGTACATATATACAAAAATTCGCCACTGGACACTAATTGAAACACAATCTTTAAAAATAACACAATACATTATGACATAAAAGTTATAAAAGATAAACTAAATTATAAAAAAAAAATAAAATAAAATAGAAACTATTAGTAAATGAACAAATAGTTTTGGAAAGTTAAACACAAGAATGAAAAACGAAGACAGAGCAACAGCATAACAAGTAAATAAACGGCAAAACCGACCCTGAAAAAGATAAAATGGTGTTAGTATTTTTACGATATTAGGCAAATTTTGGCAGAAAATTTTTACACATTTGTTACCTTTGGAGATCGACAAACATATTGGTATATAAACGAATTGTGGAATTTTGTGGGATCACTACTAAAACTTCAGCTAAACATGAAAAGAACTCTCAAAATATAGGCAAAAAACATGTATTAGTTCACAATAATATAATAATAACAATAAGTATTATTAATATATCAAATTATATCTCATTTTATAGAAAATACCTTTAACTTCAAAATCTATTACAAATAATTTTAATTTGAACACGTAAATATGGATACGACCACTTCAAAGTTCGGTTTAGTTGTGAAATATTCACGATGCGCGCAGCTGCGCTTTACAAATGAGCAACTGTTCACATCTTCAAATATATTTTTAGAAAATCCCGTTAGATTTCTATAAAATCGGGTTTGCCACGAAGAAGCTTGGACATTTTAGAGGCGATTTTTTTACTTTTCTTACATTTTTGCCGTAATAAGTTTTTTTATTTTTGGCCTATGGGAGCAACCACTGTGCCATCAGAGTCCTTGAAAATGTGCAAGCTCAACACCGTTACACATGGCACTGCGCCAGCCCCATCCCTGACCATAAGGTGTTTGAAGAGGTTGAGTGAATCTGTGAAAAAAACATTCCCTCGAGCTGCCAAAGTTATTGGGTCTGACTTTTACGTCGACGACATTTTAACGGGTGCTGGTTGCATTGAGGAGCTAAAGACAATTAAGTCTGAAGTAACTCAGGTTCTTCAAAACGCTGGGTTTAAATTGAGCAAGTGGTTTTCAAACTCGCCTGAAGTTACTGTATCCGAGAGCACGGTTAAGCCAATAACACTTTCGGACTCAGAACTGACTAAAGCATAAGGAATCGCTTGGGTTCCTAAAGATGATGTATTTAAATTTCAAATTGATGCTTCAGTCATGGGTCAAAGGGCGACCAAGCGGAACATTCTTTCATTGACATCGAAGCTGTTTGACCCCCTTGGCTTATAAAGCCCTATACTTATAAAAGGAAAGATCCTATTGCAGGAACTTTGGCTAAATAAGCTAGATTGGGATGCGTCAATTCCACTGCACTTAGAAACAGCGTGGAACAAAATACAAATTGCCTTGCCGCAATTAGTGGACATCTCAATACCGAGATTCGTGTTTACCGAACCGATGTCACCGATTCAAATTCATGCCTTTTCTGACGCATCGATGAGTGCCTATGGATCCTGCGTCTATATTCGTTGCGAATCTGCAGAAGGTATTAAAGTTTCATTGTTGACGGCAAAGTCAAAGTAGCGCCTCTCAAGACAAAGACGCTCCCCCATCTTGAGTTATGTGCCGCTCACTTTCTCGCATATCTTTGCCGCATGATAAAGCCTCTAATAAAAGTTCCGATCGAACGAAGTGTATTTTGGTCGGATTCAGAAGTAACTCTTTATTGGATTCGTTCCCATCCATCGTCGATGTCAACTTTCGTATCGAATAGAGTAGCTGAAATTCAAGAGTGGTCAGATGATAGCAGGTGGCGGCATGTACCAACTTAAAAGAATCCATTTAGCTTACAGGTCCATCGTTCTTAAAGGAACCGGAAGATATGTGGCCGACGAGCCCCCGTTTGGATCTGTCACCAGAACTTCTACAGATAGAAGCGAAAAAGAATGCGGTCGGATTAAACGCAATCGTATCTATCTCAGATTTATTGGAAGTAATAGAAGGTTATTCCTCTCACCTAAAACTGCTGCAAGTGTTCGTTTATATGTTCCGCTTTATAAGGAAATCGAAGAAATGAATTCTGTGAGAAAGTGAATTCTTATATTATTCCCTCACCTGTCGAATATAATGGAGCTTTTAAGAAAATAGTCGAAATAGTCCAAGAGCACGAGTATCAAGATGAAATAGAAAAGATCTGGAAAAATTTAAGTGTTAGTCTACAAAAGCTAAATTCCTTTCTACACAAATCATCAGAGGCTGGGCTTACCTTTTCTTTGTTGCGGGTTGGGGGCGACTAGCTAATGCTCCTATATCGTACGATGCCAAGTTTCCAGTGTTCGATGGAAACGCTCTCAATTTGTTCAGAGCTACGTCCGATACTTCCATGAGTCGAATTTTCATGTGGGTCCACGAGCACACGTGCGTCTTTTGCGACAGCGCATATGGATCGTAAATGCGCAGGAAGTCTGCAGTCAGACAGTAAGGTCATGTATACGCTGCTTTAAATGCAAGCCTCGACTGGCTTTTTCTATAAAATGAGATATAATTTGATATATTAATAATACTTATTGTTATTATTATATTATTGTGAACTAATACATGTTTTTTGCCTATATTTTGAGAGTTCTTTTCATGTTTAGCTGAAGTTTTAGTAGTGATCCCACAAAATTCCACAATTCGTTTATATACCAATATGTTTGTCGATCTCCAAAGGTAACAAATGTGTAAAAATTTTCTGCCAAAATTTGCCTAATATCGTAAAAATACTAACACCATTTTATCTTTTTCAGGGTCGGTTTTGCCGTTTATTTACTTGTTATGCTGTTGCTCTGTCTTCGTTTTTCATTCTTGTGTTTAACTTTCCAAAACTATTTGTTCATTTACTAATAGTTTCTATTTTATTTTATTTTTTTTTTATAATTTAGTTTATCTTTTATAACTTTTATGTCATAATGTATTGTGTTATTTTTAAAGATTGTGTTTCAATTAGTGTCCAGTGGCGAATTTTTGTATATATGTACATAGAATTAAGAAAAAGTTGTGATACCTGTCATTCCCTATCTTTTGGCAAATTTGCGACCTTTTTCTTTTTTTGTGTTCGATCAAATTTTGTGTTTTGTTGTTTTCGTGCATACTTTGTGTTTTGTTCTGTTCGCCATATTCGTCCATCAAAACCGGATGTATATCGCAAACATCGGATATAGTTGGCCGATCCTTATGAGAATATCCTAATAAAACCAATTTATTACAATAAAAAATCTAGAATAAATTACCAAGCTTCCATCTTCAAAAATGGAAAAATGGTTGATATTTCACACGTGCGTCTTTTGCGACAGCGCATATGGATCGTAAATGCGCAGGAAGTCTGCAGTCAGACAGTAAGGTCATGTATACGCTGCTTTAAATGCAAGCCTCGACTGATGCCTCAAATCATGGGTGATTTACCCTTATATAGAATTCGTGCTCTCCGCCCATTCTCCATATGTGGTGTTGATTTTTGTGGCCCTGTTGATACGTCATTGAAAATTCGTGGTAGGCCCTATAAGTTCTACATTGCCTTATTTGTTTGTTTTGCGTCCAAGGCAGCTCATTTAAAAGTAGTTTCCGACCTTTCAACTGATTCCTTTTTGTTAGCTTTTCAAGGGTCCGTTGGGCGCCGAGGATGTCCGCAGATCGTGCACTGCGATAACGCGACGAACTTCGTCGGAGCGAGTCGCCACTTCGCAGAGCTTCGTCGGAGAATCGAGGCCGAGGTCGACGCAGTCTCTCAATACGCATCGAGAAACGGAGGCGTATTTGCGTTTATACTGCCACGGGCTCCGCACATGGGCGGACTATGGGAGGCAGGTGTGAAGTGTGCCAAGCATCTACTCCTACGCGCGGTAGGGAACGCCAAGCTAACCGCGGAGGAGCTGCAGACCGTCCTCGTTGGAGTCGAAGCCGTCCTGAACTCACGACCCCGGGCGCCTCGTGACGGCGAGGCACTTACTCCTGGGCACCTGATGACAGGCGTGCCCCGGACGAGCAGGGTCTAACTTGCGGCGATGGCGGCTTGTCTCGTCAATCAAGCAAATGTTTTGGCAGCGATGGTCCCGGAAGTACGTCTTGGGCCTACTGGCACGGTCGAAATGGCAGAACCAGGAGGACGACATCCGGACGGGCGCGCTGGTCCTGATCGCAGAGGATCGCCGCCACAACAGTAGCCCACAGGAAGAGTAGGAGCAACGCACGCCGGCGCGGACGGTAGGGTCAGGGACGCCGTCGTCAGGACTAGCTCTGGAGCGGGGCTTAGGAGGGCAGTCTACAAGCTGGCGCGGCTTCCAGTGAGTTGAAGCCGGATGGAGGTCTTCAACGGGGCCGGTGTCAACGGATTCGTCGCATATAATTAGATTTGCGATTCTTTGAAGTTGTTGTAACTTGAATTGTATTTTGTAGTTGTTAATCTCTAAATTTACTCTAAGATAGCTTACGGCGGAGCGGGAGCGAAAGCTCTTGTGCGAATTCGCCCCGCTTCACTGCAATAGATAAGTAAGGCTTAGGTTAGGTAGGTTAGCTTGAGGCGGCGATGCGGGGCCAGTGACTGACCCCCCATCCACTTGAGCCGCTGGGGCTTCTTGTGATACCGCACAGGTAAAGGTCCTACAAGAAAACCTCTCCCTTCCTATCTACTGATGTGCCCAAGAGTGTTCTATCCTTTCAGCGGCAGCTCGCGGTCCCATCCAGATTTACGGATGAAAGCTACGAGTCTGCGTGGAGCGATCTCCGCGAGGTCTGTTAGGTCCGTGAGTATTGCTGCGCCCAAGAATTTGAGTCGGCTTCGCCCCAGCGCAGGGCATTGGCACAGGAGGTGTGCGACTGTCTCTTCCTCTCGCGTGTGCTCCTATTAGCCAATGTCCTCTTGACTGCAAGACTACAGTCCTGCCTATTAAGGGAGATAAGCATCATTGACCTTTTCCTAGAGCGGATGGGCCATATCATGCGTGAGTTCCTGCAGTTTTGGAGATTTTTCCATTTCCTCAGTGATGCGCGGTCAAAGTGATCCCTGCATTTTAGCCTACACGTAGCTAAGGGGATACCTACTGGTTCCTTCTCCGGGAGGAGAGGATTGGTAGTACCTGCTCTTGCTAGTTCGTCAGCGGCGCAATTACCCTCGTGGTCCCTATGTCCGCCCGGACATATGGGTGCCCACCCATATGAGGTGGATGTCATACTGCTCTGCCATCTCGTTAAGAGATCTGCGACAGTCATTTACTGTCCTGGAGTTGGATGAGAATCCGTCAAGGGCTTTGAGTGCCTCTTGACTGTCTGAAAAGATACAGATTGTTTCTTGATTGCCAGTAAGTCCTGGGGATCTAAGTGCTTCCCCGATAGCTATTACTTCTGCTTGGAACATACTACAGTGGATGGGGTGTTTAAAGGACTCATTTAGACACAACCGTTCGCAATGGAATCCGCCTCCCACCTGGCCATTCAATTTTGAACCGTCTGTGTAAATATGGAGGGAACCGGCTGGTCCCGGGATTTGTGTGGCCCATTCCTCTCTTGTTGGAATGGAGACCTTGTATTTTAAGGTGGGATGATAAACAGGTACGCAGTAGTCTGTAGCCACCATTGGCGTGCAGTGGTGTAGATCTAACTTGGTATGTCCATAGTCAGTCCATTTCCATATGCCCGTCTTGCGTAGCCTAATTGCCGATAGCGTGGCTATCTTGACCCCCATTATCTCTACCAGTAATAGGTCGAGTATAAAATCTAGGGCATCCGTGGGAGTAGTAGGCTGCCTGTGATACAGACCTCCGCCATCCTTTGCGTTTTCCTAAGTTTCTCTCTAATATTGGAGTTTGTGAGAGCAGGCCACCAGACCACCACCCCGTAGAAAAGGATGGGTCTAATGACCGCTGTGTAAAGCCATCTTACTATTTTTTGGGACATTCCCCATTTAAGGCCAATGGCTTTTCTGCAAGTATAGAGCGCGATTGTTGCCTTGTTAGCTCTATCCATAGTGTTTGACTTCCAGTCCAGTTTGCTGTCTAGCGTAATCCCTAGGTACTTGGCGCTACCGCTAAGGGAGAGTGTTTCTCCTGATTGTTTTGTACTTTCGGGTGAAGACGACGAGCTCGGTGATGGACGGGCTTACACCTAGTCCATTCCTAACTACCCATGTTTAGAGGACCCAAAGTTTGTCCGTCATGCGGTCACAGAGAGTCTGGGGAAATTTCCCAGAGAAGGCAATTGCGACATCATCCGCGTCCGCAATAACTTTGCAACCACCACCTTCAAGGGATCGCAGTAGGCTATTAACCGCCACGTTCCACAGTAGGGATGAGATTACGCCTCCTTGCGGAGTGCCTCTTCTGACGTATCCATGAATAGTTTCTCCTCCTAGTGACGCAACAATCCTGTTTACCAGGATCTTCTCTATAAGGCTTACGGATTGATTGTCTATTCCTAGTTCCGTCAGTGCATTGATTATCGAGCTTGTCAGGATGTTGTTGCACCCACCTTCTATGTTTAGAAAAGCAATGACTACAAAAGTAGTGATCTCGTGGAGTGCCGTTTCCGTGGATCGGCCCTTCCTATACGCATGCTGTGATCCCGAGTTATCATCTGGGTTGATAGAAAGATTAATATAGAGGATGATTAATCTCTCCATTATCTTGAGATGGAAGGACGACAGGCTTATTGGTCTGAAGTCCTTAGGGGTGCAGTGCGATGGTTTTCTCGTCTTGGGTATAAATACGACTTTCGTCCGCAAGCGAACGATGGTACGATGGAACGCGGGTACGATGCCTACTCTGAAAATTTCTGAGAAAGCTTTCTTAACCCAAGACCTCAGATTGGGACCGGCTTTATTTAGTTGAGCCGGGACAATGCCATCTGGGCCTGGGGATTTGAAAGGCTTGAAGCTATTTATCGCCCAGTTGAGATACCTGTCATTCAATAGGTATTAAAGTTGGTTAGGGAGGGAGGGGCCATCCCCCTGTCTCTGCATTTACTGGGTTGTTTCTTTTAGAGAGCATCCCGGGAAATGTGCCTCTGTGAGAGCCTCTAGTGTTTCTTTGCGGGACGATGTCCAGTTACCTTCTGAGGTTTTGATATATCCTACGTTTGGTGCAGTAGTTGCGAGGACCTTCCGGAGTCGGGAGGCCTCTGATGTTTGCTGAATGTTCGTGCAGAACTTGGTCCAGGCATTCCTTTTTGCCTTGCGAAGTTCTTTGTTGTACTGCCTAATGTTCGCTTTATACGTCTCCCAGGCTGTCTCCGAGTTTGTCTTGCTGGCAAAATTAAAGGCCTTGCGGGCCTTGGTATTAAAGGGCGCATGTATTTGCGACCACCATGGTGGTTTCTTTGACTCGCTGTTGCACGATCTGCTTTTGGGACAAGCTTTAGTGATCACTGAGACCCTGGCGCATGCTGTCGTAAGCGTGTCCACCATAGCATCCAGGGCTTCCCTACTGTCAGCGTCCCTTGCTGGAGGTTTCCCCAAGGAACTTTCTAGTTTTTTCCTGCATAACTCCCAGTTCGCTTTGCTCGGGTTGCGTACCGTTAGTCGATTAAAGTTCTCAAAATTGACCACTAATTCTATGTATTGATGGTCCGAGAAGGAGTGTTTCTCTAGGACTCCCCATCTAACAATCCTGTCTGCTAGGGAGTCAGAGTAAAGAGTGACGTCAATTACTTCCCTTCTGTTTTTGACTATGAAGGTGGGTTCTGTACCCCTGTTACCCACCAGAAGATTGGAGCTTAGGATAAAATCGAAGATTGACTTACCCCTCTCGTTCGTGTCAGTGCTTCCCCACTGATGATGATGGGCATTTGCATCGCAACCTATGATCAGGTAGATCTTGTGCTTCCTGCTGTCTTCCACCAGCTGTTTGAGTAGCGGTCTTCATTGCTGAAATTGGGTAACAAAAAGAGGTTAAGGTTCTTTTTAGCGAGGATGCAGGCTCGCCTTTTACCTGTTGTATCGGCTTTGCATAGCCTACTCCGACGCCCCCATCCCAAGAATCCTGTCTCCAATCATCCAGGGTTCCTGGATGAGGGCCACATCGGCTTATTTGCAAGATCGTCAGGGACATTCTTACAATTCTCCACCAAAGTAACTTCTGCCTCCGTCTCGGAGCTCAGCAGAGAGTCATCCTCCATTCCGACTCCACTAAGTGCCCTTGCCAAGTCGCTAGGATGTCCTCCTCCTCATCCGAAATTCCTTCTGGGTGCCCCTCTTCGGTCGGCTCCTCCAAGTTTGGCTCTTGCGTGTCTGCCTCCAGCTCTACACCTCCTGGCTTGGCCTTCGAATCGGATTTGTAGATACGGACCGAAACATGTTCTTCCGTACTTCAACCGGTGCTCCGTCCCCTCCAGGTTTTTTACGGTCTTCTCGTTTAGTGTGAGGACGACCTGCCTTCGCAGTCCCACCGCTTCCTCAACCTTTGCGACTCTCCAGTCCGCCGTGGGAAGCGTCGGATTGCACATCCTAAGCATAGTTAGTATGGTCTTTTCAGTGAGCCACACCCGCGCCCTCGGTTTGCTTGGGATCTCGTCCCAGTCAACCGCCACTAACTAAGCTCCAGGGTAGACCTCTCCAAGCGATGCAACCATACGCATGTAGGTCTCTACCGATCGCGCGTCTTGGCAGGCAATTACCTTGACGCTGATACCATCCTGCGTCTTCGCATTCTGGTGGGGGTCCTCCGCATCTCAGCATCGCCTCCACGAAGCGCCCGTGCAACTCGTTTACCACTCGTCGCCAAAGGTCCTTGGGGATGAGCCCATCCTTGGAGCCCTTGTCCAGGACTCCAATTAGGGTTCTTCCCTTCGTCACTTCGGCGAACGAGCGGTTGGACGGCTGCGGCTGGGCCTTCCTCTTCTTAGCCTGGGGAGCTTCTCCCTCCTTGGACCTCTGCCTTTTCGCGCTTTGCGCGATCTTCTTGGCAGGGTCTGACCCAGTACGTTTATTCGAATCTAGCCTCACTCCCGCCTTTTCCGGATTAAAGTCGGGCAGGATCTTCCTTGCCCACTTAATGATCTCGGCTTGGTCCGGGTTGGCTTCGCGCAAAGAACCAGAGAACTTGTTAGCTCAGAATTAGAAATCAAAGTAGGGGGAAGAATATATTTCGAACAACTTAGCACCTAGTCTCTTTCAGACTTCCTGATCACTGCATCGTCTTCCAGGCGGAGGTTAAGGAAGCACTAAAACACCTCAAAATATCAGGCATCACCAACAGTAAACTAAAGATTTAGATTGACAGCCAAGCGGCCATTAAATGGTTTGGATTGATAATAAGCAACTAAAAAACAGTTTCAGCCTGTAGATCATCTCTTCTCGAGATCGCACTACAGTATGACATCAGGCTCATCCCCTGTCAGAGGGACATAACAAGTAACTTCATAGCAGACGAACACACCACACCACTCCCGCCCAAAATGGAGGGTACTGGTCTTCCCTGAGCCTCATACATACTTAGGCTCAAAGAAGCCTTACATAAAAAGGCCCACCAACTTTGGCTTCTTACCTTAAATGAAAGAACATCCCAACTTCTGAGGATGGATAGGACTCGAATTAGCACGGCTATCAGAGACATCGCGGGGCACTGGCTATTGGAAGCAAATGCTAGCCAAATAAATTCGCCCTATAATAACTTCTGCCACAGCTGCAGGGTCGATGTCGAAGAGGAAACAGTATAATAAATCTCTTTGACAAAAGCATCTTTAAAACACGTTATGGGGTGGATCTTAAACACGGTATCACAAGAGACCGAATAAGGTCTAAGTGTGTCGGTTAAGTGTTAAAGCCTACAGCCGTCTAAACCTAATCTAACCTAAGTGAGTGATAACTCGTCATGTATTTTGGCAGTATCTGACTGTGCATCCTCTTCTAGCGCGTGAATGTGCTGTCGGGACTGCGCGTCAACAACGAATTT
Source organism: Drosophila pseudoananassae pseudoananassae (assembly GCA_018153035.1). Classification (NCBI taxonomy): domain Eukaryota; kingdom Metazoa; phylum Arthropoda; class Insecta; order Diptera; family Drosophilidae; genus Drosophila; species Drosophila pseudoananassae. The sequence goes on along the minus strand of JAECXR010000022.1, from coordinate 368,094 downwards.
CTCCTTACCTAACTTAAAAAAAAATTTGGCCGTAGTGCTCGTCAATAAAAGCTTTTCAGTGGTTGATATTGGCGTATGGATTGCAAAATGTAACTCCTTGTCTTTTAAAGATTGAGAAATCATGGTTATGGGTTTTCCATCTTGTGATAAGACTGCTCCCTAACCAAAAGACGAAGCATCTCTCATAGATTTACATAGGCTTAACTATGTAAAAATTGCTTAGTTGGTCGCAAGCCGAGTCTCTCTTGGCCGCTCGACTCAACGGGCCTGTCTGTTATAGAGTTTTAACTCCGCAATGTCTAGGTCGGGCCGCCCTCTCCATTATCGAGATCTTTAGATTAGTCGGGCCGCCCTTTCTATACATAGACTTGAGTCCCTGCATGCACCATAAGCAGGTCTACCTGCTAATCATCCGGCTTTTTTTTCCGCAGTCTTTCAGAATTTTGAAATGGCTTGTGCATAAATTAGAGCATCAGCTAGCATTCCTGTATTCATCATAAAGCTTAGAGGCCCAGACGACCGAAGGGCGTTCGAGAAACGAATATTAAGCTAATTTTAATTTATAAAGCTAGGAGGAGTTAGTAAGGAAATTTAAAATTCTATATTTAAAATTTGAAGGACAGGAAAGAGATGTTATAGAGTAGAGACCATTGTAGTTCGAACATAATACCCTAAAAGGGTCATGCAGTGCATATATCGAACTACAACGGCTAAGGAACAGAGGACTAAAGTTTCGAGTCCTTCTATTAGGAATGTTAAATTTTAAGCGTGTTAGTAAATGCTGGCTATCTACATCCCCGTTAATAAGGTTATGCAGAAAGACTACACCGAGCATTGTCCTACGATTTGTTAAGCTAGGTAAGTTTATGAGTAAGAGTCTACTATTATAAGATGGAAGGTGAAGATTTGCATCCCAGTTTAGACCTCTAAGTGAAAAAGTTAGGAAATTCTTTTGTACGGATTCTATGCGGTCCTGATGTACTCCATATTGGGGACTCCAGACGCATAGACTCCAGTATCAAACGGACCAAAGAAATGAATAATGTTTTGGTTATGTAGGGGTCATTAAATTCTTTTGACCATCTTTTAATAAAACCAAGGACTCCTTTAGCCTTATTAATCATTAAGGAAATATGGTCGGTAAATTTAAGTTCGATGTCTAATAGGACGCCGAGATCATTAACCTGGGTTAATTGTTCTCAGGCAATCCCATAGAGAGAATACGTAGCCTGCAGAGGGCAGGAACGATAAAAAGACATGAGCTTGCATTTTGATCCATTTAGTATTAAATCGCTAGCTAAACACCATTTTTAAAAGTTATTAAGGTCAGATTGAAGACTACATTGTGCAGAGATGGATTTGTACTGAAGACAAAGCTTTAGATCATCTGCATACATAAAAACAAGAGAGTCCATTAAAGCAGGGGGCAAGTCATTCATAAATAAGACTCTTTGTGTCCTTCCATCTAAGTAGCTGGAGATCCACATAATCACTCACTCAGCAAGAGTGAGTGATTGACTGAATCAAATGCTTTGATAAAGTCTGTATAAATTACATCGGTTTGATATCCCTTACAAAAGCCATTTATGACAAAGGTCGCCACCTCTGATAGGTTCGTGGTGGTTGAGCGACGCTTCATAAAGCCATGCTGACAAGGAGAGATAATCGAAGAGCAAAGGTGTCGCAAATGAGGAGTAATTAATTTTTCAAATAACTTTGGAATTGCCGACAATTTCGAGATGCCTCTATAATTGGCAGCATCGGACTTTTTCCCTTTTTTATATAAGGGAATTATGAAACATTCCTTCCACTTAGGGGGAAAAATCGTAGTTTCCAAAGGTTAGTTGAAAAGCCTAAGAAAAGGTTTGCACAGAGCCCTGGCACAGTATTTTAGCACACAGCCTGGTACTCCATCCTGGCGAATAAATAAGTTTGACTCTTAGAAGATCAGATAATAAGCTATTCTCGGTAAAATACGGACAGAAAATAAGATTTGCTGTTTGAATGTTATATGCGTAAGGCTGATCAGTCAATTTAGGAGGAGAATAAGTTGTTTAAAAAAATTCTGTGAATAGATCAGCAAGTGTATGATCAGAGGTCGCAGATGAATTTTCAAACGTAAGCAGAGGTGAGAAAGCTGCATGTTTACGCTTTGTGTTTACAAAATTATTAAACGGCTTCGGATTCTGAGTAAATTGTTTCCGGATGCGGCCAATATAATTCCTATAACATCAGCGTTATGCACGGTAAAATTTGACCGAGCTAGAAGATATCTTAGGAAATCAATACTACTGCAGGTTTTTTTATATTTCAATAACAGCCTATTTTTAGTATTTTTTAGGTTAGGCACCTTGTAAACCAAGGAGGATTTGTTGAAACGAACGGATATTTCCATTGCACACAGCAGTCACAGAATATCGGACCAATCATATGTATCGATAAGGCTATTAAGTTTCTGAAAATCAGCTTTACGGAAGCAGCGAATCTTATTTGCCACCTCCATCGTGGAGTGATACGGATCCTCTGGGGTTGAAAGGGGGAAAGCTATGGAGAAAGCGGTACCATCAGGATCAGATACAAAGAATAAGTTTAAAAGCCGACCTAACGAATTTCTAACATGGTTAATTTGACCTAGGAACATGGCAAACATGGCCGCGGTGAAGTCATGGTACGTGATAAGTGACAAAGATGGTGAGTTATCGACGTTGGACCACTTTAATTCTTGGATATTAAAGTCGCCCACCGGTACGAGTTGGTCACGATCCGTCATAAGATTATAGACGTATGGAATAGCGGACAAATGCTGCCAATATGTAGGCGGTTCAGACATAGGAGGTATGTATGAACATGTAATGTAGAACGATTTCACGGACAGAGTGATTTTAATGCAAATAAATTCTATGTCACCAAACTCTTGTGATTTCACATCTTCAGAAGCAAAAGTAGAGTCTACCGAAATGAGGACTTCACCCCCCCTTAGCAGATCCCGTCTAAAAGTAGTGTACTTACTTGGAAAATCTTCGGATCTAAAGATCTCCGGCATCTCCAAGTATCTGTAAAGGCTATAATAAGGGATCCAAAAAAAGAACTATCATAAAATAGTTTGGGGAGCTTGCTACGTAGCCCACTAGTAGAGGTCTGCAGGAATACATTCTTATTGCCTCAGCCATAGAATACATCCGAATGGAATAGAATGAATGAATGCAAGAGACACAACGAATTGAGTGAGAGGGAGTGAGAGAGCATTCTAACTCAAGGGCATTTTCTTGCTTTGAAACAGAGTGAGTTGGGGTGGGAAGTAAACAGAGTGCTTTTGGAATGAGGAATGCAGCCGATTGTCTCGAATGGTTTTTAACACACTCTATGCAGTCATTTATTTTCTTCTGTTGAATACTTCTTTACTTCTATACTTCTATGCTTCGTTAATAATGAGGGAATTGACCCAAAGGTGAATTATAATGAAAGTGCTTTTTTACTTATAGTTTTTAACTGTTATTATTATTTTCTTTGTGTTTTTTGTTTAGTTTTCTTAAGTTTTTCCAAATTAAATTATTTTACAAAATTTTGTTAGCGGCAAAATTGTGCTGAAAAATTATTTATTAATTAATATTAATATAAAATAAATTATATTAAAAAATATTTTTACATTCTAATAAGTAAAATATGTAAAATAAAATATATAATACAATAATGAATATTTCTGTAAAAAACAATGACTTGCTTTCACTTTTGAATTATTTTATTATCAGCGTCTAAAAAAACAGGCAAATATGCATAGTTGTATCTAACATTCTAGAAGCCATTCGAAACAATTCGAATGCAAACTGTAACTCTAACTCATTCAATTCGGGATTCATCCCCCGAATGTTGTGCGAGTGAGACCTATACAGTCGCACTTACTCATTCATTCATTTTCGTATCAGCATTCTATTTGTGCAGTGCGCACAAAAAAACTCGCTTAAGAGAAAAAGAGGGAAGTTGAAATACACAAATATAAGGCGCACGTCTTCTTTCAAGATTCGGGTGCCCCCGATGATGTTCAAAACGAATTGGTCACCCAGTTTTTCGCCAGAGAACATCTTCGTCCAAGAACATAGGCCTATTACTGCAAAGCTAAAAGTTTTAAAACCAGTGGGAGTGAAACTCCCCCATATCGGAACCACCGACCAACCTTCCACTTCTTCTTTACCCACTAACCCAAAAAACTAGCATCGTCACTAACACTTACCTATCAGAATACTAGGGGGCTACGTAGCAAACTCCCCAAGCTATATTCTGATAGTTCTTTCTTTGCATCCCAAATAATAGCATTTACAGAAACTTGGTTAAATCCAGAGATCTTTAGCTCCGACGTTTTTCCATCGAAGGGGAGGTGGAGTCCTCATTTCGGTAGACTCTACTTTTGCTTCCGAAGAGGTTAAATCCCAAGAGTTTGGTGACATAGAATTTATTTGTGTTAAAATCACTATGTTCACGGTTCAGCTTTTTACTTTACATGTTCATATATACCTCCTATGTCTGAACCGCCCACATATTGGCAGCATATGTCCGCTATTCGATACGTCTCTAATCTTATGACGGATCGTGACCAACTCGTAGCGGTGGGCGACTTTAATATCCCAGAAATAAAGTGTTCCAACGTCGATAACTCACCATCTTTGTCACTTATCACGCACCATGACTTCACCGAGGGCATGTTTGACATGTCCCTAGGTCAGATTAACCATGTTAGAAATTCACTAGGTCGGCTTTTAGACTTATGTTTTGTATCTGATCCTGATGGTACTGCTCTCTCCAGAGCTTTTCCTCTTTCAACCCCAGAGGATCCATATCACCCCACGCTGGAGGTCTCAATCGAAACCACTCCTGGTATCGATCAGATGTCTCCACGCGTGGTAAATAAGATTCGCTGTTTCCGTAAAGCTGATTTTCACAAACTTAATAGCCTTATCGATACATTTTATCGATACACGCCAGACCGGCGTGCACAGATCTTAATGTCACTTTAGAAAAATTGTATTTTACTTTAAATAAATTTTTTGACTCATGTGTGCCTTGGAAATATCCGTCCGCTTCAACAAATCCTCCTTGGTTTACAAGCTGCCTCACTAACCTAAAAAATAAAAAAAAATAAGCTTTTACTTAAATATAAAAAAACCTGCAGTAGTGTGGATTTTTCAAGTTACCTACTAGCTCGGTCGAATTTTACCGTGCATAACGCTGAATGTTATAGGAATTATATTGACCGCTGCCGGATACAATTTACTCAGGATCCAAAGCAGTTTTATAATTTTGTAAACACTAAGCGTAAAAACGTATCTTTTTCACCCATGCTTACGTTTGAAAATTCCTCTGCGACTTCTGATCAGGCCATTGCCGATCTATTCGCAGAATTTTTTTAAACAACTTATTCTCCTCCTAAATTGACTGATCAGCCTTACGCATATAACATTCAAACAGCAAATCTTATTTTCTGTCCGTTTTTTTCAGAGAACAACTTATTATCTGGTCCTTTAAGGGTGAAACCCATTTATTGGCCAGGCCCTGATGGAGTACCAGGCGGTATGCTAAAATACTGCGCCAGGGCTCTGTGCAAACCTCTTCTAAGACTTTTCAACTTATCTTTGGAAACCTCGATTTTCCCCTTAAGTGGAAGGAATCATTCATAATTCCCCTACATAAAAAAGGGAAAAAGTCTGAGGCTGCCAACTACAGAGGCATCTCTAAGTTGTCGGCAATCCAAAGTTATTTAAAAAATTAATTACACCTCACTTGCAACACCTATGCTCTTCGATCATCGCTCCCTGTCAGCATGGCTTTATTAAGCGTGGCTCCACCACCACAAATTTACTGGAGTTGACATCCTTTGTCATAGATGGCTTTTGTAAAGGATATCAAACCGATGTAATTTACACAGACTTCAGCAAAGCATTTGATTCAGTTAATCACTCACTCTTGTTGAGTAAACTTAATATGCTGGGTTTTGCTATAGACCTCTTAACGTGGATCTGCAGCTATTTAGATGGAAGGACACAAAGAGTCTTATTTAAAAATATACAGTCCCGTCTGGTCCGGCCTACATCTGGCGTCCCTCAAGGAAGTCATCTTGGCCCGCTATTATTCACGCTTTTTAAAAATGACTTGCCCCCTGCTTTAACGAACTCTCTAGTTTTTATGTATGCAGATGATGTAAAGTTTTGACTTCAATACAAATCCACCTCTGCCCAATGCAGTCTTCAGTCTGACCTTGATAACTTTCAAGAATGGTGTTTAGCTAATGATTTACTTAATGGATCAAAATGCAATCATATGTCCTTTTATCGTTCTTGCCCTCTGCAAGCTACGTATTCCATTAATGGGATTGCCTTAGAAAAATTAACGCAGGTTAATGATCTCGGATCTCTAATGAAAAATTTAAATTTGCCGACCATATTTCCTTAATGGTTAATAAGGCTATAGGAGTCCTTGGTTTTATTAAAAGGTGGTCAAAAGAATTTAATGACCCCTATATAACCAAAACATTATTCATTTTTTTGGTCCGTCCTATACTGGAGTACGGTTCATGTGTCTGGAGTCCCCAATATGGAGTACATCAGGACCGCATAGAATCCGTTGAAAAGAATTTCCTAACTTTTTCACTTAGAGGTCTTAACTGGGATGCAAATCTTCACCTTTCATCTTACAATAGTAGACTCTTACTCATAAACTTACCTAGCTTAACAAATCGTAGGACAATGCTCGGTGTAGTCTTTCCGCATAACCTTATTAACGGGGATGTAGATAACCAGCATTTACTAAAACGCTTAAAATTTAACATTCCTAATAGAAGGACTCGAAACTTTAGTCCTCTGTTCCTTAGCCGTTGTAGTTCGACATATGCACTGCATGACCCTTTTAGGGTATTATGTTCGAACTACAATGGTCTCTACTCTATAACATACTCTATACTCTATATAACTCTATAATTCCAAAAGACCGGTAAACAAAAAAAAACAAAAAATCTATGTATATCCTCCACCTTTATATCGGCTTGATATAAGCTAAGGTATTAATTTCTGAAGTATCAGGGGCAAGCCGAGAAACAAATATATGTTTCGACGGAGGAATCACCTGTAAGGGTTTTGGTGTCGCAGGTACGAGAACTGCAGCATCAGTCAGTGCCGGTAGTCCTGACGCCCTGGTGGGGGTTTTATTTACTAGGACCTGTGGTATCACTTGAAGGGATACCACAGAGGACAATTACTCATTTTCCTTGAGAAATTCGGACGGCGAATTGATCTCAGTTTTAGCCCTTGCGGTGGCCAAATTGATGGTGGCAGGGTGGCGTTATTGACGGCTGAGTAGGCTGAGGCGGATCACAAACAACGGATTTCTTACGCTTAGGGGACTCAGTTAGTAGCTTCAGGCTGCTAAAATGAGTGTCAATCGCACAGAGTTGGTCATTGATTTTACGAAAACCAGTGATCAACTCTTTAAATCCATTCTTAGTCTATCTCATAAAAGACCTGATTTCTTCTTGGACAGCACGACAATTTTCACAACAATAATGTAAGCTGGACCTACGGGAAATGGCATCCGAAACTGATGCAGTGAACCCGGTACACTTGGCGTGTACGACGTTTTCACATAGCCAGCAATGGATGGTAGGCTGGGATGAGGAGATTGTCTTGTTACAAGACTTCATAGAACCGACCAGTTTAAATTCCATATTTTTTAATAAATAAAACAAATTTATATATAAAAAGTTAAAAAACACTATACCTTGAACCACTGTGCCAAATAGGAAGCCGAAGCGGAAGCTTTGGAGAGTGCAAAGGAAAACTGCAGAAATAGAGATAAAACGGGGAAGAAGCAGAGCTGAGCTATGCTTGGAATTAAATTTTTTTTTTAACAAATTATTAATTCGCCTCCAATTATACTGCAGCACACGCGAAGCGATACGGTTAAAGTTACAACTGAAGTTTCTCAAAAAGAATTTCGATTCACAAGCAAGTAAATACCGGTTTACCAATATACATATGTCAGAGAAAAGTCTTCTCCACGCCGGCTTCTATCGGTAGCCTGATCGCCAGCTTGCTGCTCCTCCATTCCACGTCCTGGATGATGCAGTGAGTCCTCGCTGCCTTGGTTTCCTTGGTCGCTCATAGCCGCCACTTACTCAACAGTCTTCGAAAGGAAAGAAAAGTGACGAGAGAAAAATAGAGAGACTAGATCCAGCAACACAACGAAGCCACTCATGGCCTCAGTTCTCAAGCTGAGTCCCCATCATACCAAAACTGGTATATCCTAGCACGACCTATGGTCACACCATAGAGTCTCTGTCTAACGAGAGACTGACTTGTCTCCTCTCCGACACGGCTATCCTCGTGTCTATAATAAACATCTGAATTTCATTCCACTTTATAATTTTTATTTTATTTTATTTTTTTTTTTTGCTTCCAAAAACTTAACCACAAAATCTCTAATTCGTATAATGTTCCTTAACATAAATTAACTAAACTTTTACAAGCCAACTTTTAAATTCTTCGCCAAACTCGTCCATCGCCCATAACTTGGCTTCACGAATTCATCAAACACATCACTCGTCCCAACACTTGGCTTCACGAATTCATCAAACACAATTCTAAAGCAACTCTCGTTCATCGCCAATCACATGACTTCACGAACACTCTCTTTTTTTCCAACTGACTTTGTTCTTTGTAATTTACATCAAGCTCTTCTGGAATTTGATCATCCGGTAACTTTCGCAAACTTTCCTGTGGGTACTTGTAACGCCTATTGTTCTTTGTAGACATTAAAATGTATCGATCTCCCTCCAATACCTTGACCACCAAAAAGGGTTCTCTGAACTTAGGATCTAGTTTCGTCTCCTGTCCCTCGATGTTTTTAAGCAACGCTGTTTTTTTAACACAAAGTCACCCACACAGAACCTTATTACTTTAGCCACATTTTTATTAAATTTTGTCTTCTCATATCCAGCGGCCTCCTCCATGTTCTTAGCAGCGAGCTCCCTTGATTTAATCTTATCAATTTCATCTTATCAAATAGGTATCAACCTTAGTGGTCGCCCAACTTTACCAATCAAAAGGTCTAAAGGACTACACTTAGTGCTACGATTAACTGTACAGTTAAGAGCTAACTGCATATCCCCTAGTGCATCCTGCCACGATCTAGAGCTTGTCTCAACAGCCGTCAAAAGATTCTTCAGGGTACTCATGACTCTTTCAACTTGACCATTGGCTCGACTTGCGCCCGTTCCAATTATATGTAATTGTATTTTTTGGCTAGAACAAAATTGGACAACTTTGTGAAGCTTCGCCCCTGATCTGAAATTAAACGTGTTGGCACGTTAAAAATGGCAATCGAAGATTTCATTGCATTTATACAAGTAATAGCATCCAAGGAAAAGGTGTGAAATAGATAAACGTATTTTGTAACAGCGTCTATTTGTACAATGTATTTGTACAACGTCTATTTGTATTCTTTACGATCGCTTTTTCCGCTCAATTTTCCTGATATATCTATTAGAGGTCTGCAGGAATACATTCTTATTGCCTCAGCCATAGAATACATCAGAATGGAATAGAATGAATGAGTGCAAGAGACACAACGAGTTGAGTGAGAGGGAGTGTGAGAGTGAGAGAGCATTCTAACTCATGGGCATTCCCTTGCTTTGAAACCGAGTTAATTGGGGTGGGAAGTAAAAAGAGTGCTTTTGGAATGAGGAATGCATCCGAATGTCTCGAATGGTTTTTAACACACTCTATGCATTCATTTATTTTCTTCTGTTGAGCAAAACGCTTCCCTAATACTTCTTTCATAATGAGGCAATTGACCGAAAGGTGAATTATAATGAAAGTGTTTTTTTACTTATGGTTTTTAACTGTTATTATTATTATCTTAGTGTTTTTTGTTTAGTTTTCTTAAGTTTTTCCAAATTAAACTATTTTACAAAATTTTTTTAGCGGCAAAATTGTGCTGGAAAATTATTTATTAATAAATATTGAAAATATTTTTACATTTTTATAATTAAAATATGTAAAATAAAATATACAACATAATAATGAATATTTATGAAAAAAAAACAATGACTTGCTTTCACTTTTGAATTATTTTATTATCAGCTTGTAAAAAACAGGCAAATATGCATAGTTGTATGGTACATTCTAGAATGCATTCGAAACCATTCGAATGCGAACTGTAACTCTAACTCATTCAATTCGGTTTTTAACCCCCGAATGTTGTGAGAGTGAGACCTATACAGTCGCACTCACTCATTCATTAATTTTCGTCTCAGCATTCTATCTCACTCAATTCATTTTCAAGGTTGTGCATTTGAATGTCGTTTTTTAGCTATTCATGCAGACCTCTAATATCAACTCAGGAGGTAATCCTGATCAAGAATATATATACTTTATAGGGTCGGAGATGTCTCCTTCACTACGTTGCACACTTTTGGACAAAATTATAATACCCTCTGCAAGGGTATAAAAATATCTTCTCAAAATTTGAACTCAATACGACAAATATTTTCGGAGCATATTTTTTATTACGAATATTTTTGTACGAATATTTTTCGTACAAAATCTGAACTCTGTAACTCTAAAAACACCAAAGTTATACCATTTCCGATCTATCAGTTATATGGCAGCTATAGGATATAGTCGGCCGATCCCGGCCGTTCCGACTTATATACTGCGTGCAAAGGAAAGAAGGGTGTGTGCAAAGTTTCAAGACGATAGCTTTAAAACTGAGAGACTAGTTCGCGTAGAAACAGACAGACAGACAGACGGACAGACGGACATGCTCATATCAACTAGAGGTCTGCAGGAATACATTCTTATTGCCTCAGCCATAGAATACATCCGAATGGAATAGAATGAATGAGTGCAAGAGACACAACGAGTTGAGTGAGAGGGAGTGTGAGAGTGAGAGAGCATTCTAACTCATGGGCATTCCCTTGCTTTGAAACCGAGTTAATTGGGGTGGGAAGTAAAAAGAGTGCTTTTGGAATGAGGAATGCATCCGAATGTCTCGAATGGTTTTTAACACACTCTATGCATTCATTTATTTTCTTCTGTTGAGCAAAACGCTTCCCTAATACTTCTTTCATAATGAGGGAATTGACCGAAAGGTGAATTATAATGAAAGTGTTTTTTTACTTATGGTTTTTAACTGTTATTATTATTTTCTTAGTGTTTTTTGTTTAGTTTTCTCAAGTTTTTCCAAATTAAACTATTTTACAAAACTTTTTGAGCGGCAAAATTGTGTTGGAAAAGTACTTATTAATAAATATTGAAAATATTTTTACATTTTTATAAGTAAAATAAAATATAAAACATAATAATGAATATTTCTGAAAAAAAAACAATGACTTGCTTTCACTTTTTAATTATTTTATTATTAGCGTCTAAAAAACAGGCAAATATGCATAGTTGTATGGTACATTCTAGAATGCATTCGAAACCCCCGAATGATGTGCGAGTGAGACCTATACAGTCGCTTTCACTCATTCATTAATTTTCGTCTCAGTATTCTATCTCACTCAATTCATTTTCAAGGTTGTGCATTTGAATGTCGTTTTTTAGCTATTCATGCAGACCTCTAATATCTATGAGAACAGTGTGCTAAGGAATGTTTATTTTTGGAATCGGGTGTAATTCTGTTTGATGTTTTCCTGACGTACCCTTAGAAACCCTTAGATGTAATGCAGTTCTCCACGAATCTTCGAACACATTTTGCCATACTCGAAATCCAGTAATGATCGTACACTTTATCCAGTGTTTTCTCCCAGCCTAGATGCATGATAGACTCATGTACCTGATTTATAACTGACCAGCTAAAAGTACGAGGAACTACAGGTAAACAACAAGTTTTTGAATTCCTTTAAATCTTACTATATAAGACATTTGATCTAATTTCATAAGTGGCAACTAATGCCAGTGGTAAATCGTCATTCTTCAACTTAGTTAGGATTTCTGATGTTTCTGGAGCCTTTTGTTGTTCTATCATTATCCAGTTCTCCGATATATCTGTTAAGTCAATTCGTTTTTCTTCTATTATATTTGATACTAACTTTTTTTTTTAGACACAGCGGGTTCCTGGATATAAAGTCGACGTGTGCTATACGTTTAGCTTCCCTGTATTCAATTTCGAATTCAAATTTTTTTAGAGACTCCCGCCAACGATAAATCCTAAGTGACAACTCGACTTTATTTCGAGAAGATTTGATTGAGTTACAGTCAGTAAAATTACGAATTTTCTCCTATGCAGATAGTGACGAAAATGTTTTACAGCCTTCACGACAGCCAGCGTTTCCAATTCATATGATGGTTATCTGGACTCGCAGGGGCTAGTTGCTTTGCTAAAGTATTCGACCACATGGGGTTTAGAGTTTATGCGGTGCAAAAGGATAGCACCATACCCGATAGAGCTGGCGTCAGTATGCAGTTCTATGGGAAATTGAGGGTAAAAAATAATCAAAACAGGCTTATTTGTTAATACACTTATGATTTTACTGCGAATTTGTTCATGTTGCGTTTGCCACTCAAAACTAGTCTTTTCAGATGTGAGAAAATATAAAGGCTTCATCAAGTGAGAAAACCCCGGAATGAATTAACGAAAATATGACGCTAACCCAATGAAGTGTCTTAAAGAAGCAACTGACTTTACACACAAGTGATTTTATTTTGTTAGAATTTGGACGTATAATCCCCGCTTGTATCTCATAGCCCAGATAGCGCACTGTAGTTATCATAAAAAAACACTTTGAAATGTTAAAAGAGATTCCTGCCTTCACTAAAACGTCTAATACAAGTTTCAAACGTTCATACGCTTCTTCCTTTGTTTCTGAAACAATTCATAAATCATCCATATAAACAATTACAAACGAATGAGCAGGACTGCCAAGCGCCTTTAATACAGCTCTCTGGAACACTGAAGGTGCGTTTTTTAATCCAAAAGGCATTGCAAGAAATTCGTATTGCCCCTCAGGGGTAACAAAAGCAGTATATTCAATTTATTCAGGGTGCATTGAAATCTGGTAATACCTGCTAGCCATGTCAATAGAAGTAAAATATTTGACTCCCCTAAGTCTAGGAATTTGATCTGATATTAACGGTAATGGACACTTATCAGCTTCGGTATTTCTATTTAATTCTCTGTAATCAACGAATCGTCTTGCTGAGCCGTCTTTCTTTTTTTCTAATAGTGCAGCGCAAATGATGAGTTACTAGGTCTGATAACTTTATATTCGATCAATTCTTTAATTTTAACACGTACTAACTCCCGTTCGATTGAACAAAATCTGTATGATTGCCTTTGCACAGTCTTAGTCGATTCAATCAATCAAATATGCATTTATGAGAAATATGAGAATGTTGCTTTAGCAATGATATTAAAATTTTTTTCAATTTCGACCATTTCGGTCGTTGAATGTAGTAGGTTGAATGGTTTCACAAATGTTTACAACTTTAGTTTGAAAAACTTTAAAATTATCATAGGAGACTTCTACTAAAAACCCTTGAGCCAATATTTCTCTGCCGATTACAATAATTTTTTTCATACATTCGTCTGGTACTATATGAAAGAAAACAACCAAGAAGTTGCCATCAATCATGATGTTTGATTTAACTTGCGTGGTACTCAATTGAGGCTTCACTTTAGCGCATATCTGCAATTTATTTCCGTTCTCACTTCCAATCCAGCATTATGCACTTTTTTTTTAAAGTGCCACAATTAGTGGCTATGTGTCCTTCCTGACCGCTGACCGCCACTCTTTTCCATTTGTCGAAACCTGAGATCCAGATATACAGTCTTGCTTTTTGTGGCCTGGTTTTCCACACTGGTAACATTTGATTTTCACAGATTTAGCTCGCTTCGTCTTTGGTTCCCAGTTCGTTGAATTTGGGCGCTCCCTTAGCACTGAGAATGTTTGCAGCTCAGCTTGCAGTTCACGTCGATTGTTAACATGCGTTGTGTGTACCATTCGTAGCCTCTGTCTGTAGCCTCTTAACCAGTTCCAGAAAGTTTCGGTTTTGTTGTTCTAACAGCGCGAATACGTCTTTAGAAAAATCGTACTTGGTAAGGGCCGAATCCGACTTCTGATGTCGGAGAAAAGTCTTCTCCACGCCGGCTCCCATCGGTCGCCTGATCGCCAGCTTGCTGCTCCTCCATTCCACGTCCTGGATGATGCAGTGAGTCCTCGCTGCCTTTGTTGCCTTGGTCGCTCATAGCCGCCACTTACTCAACAGTCCTCGAAACCAGATTACCACGTTAAACCGCGAAAGGAAAGAAAAGTGACGACAAAAAAATACAGAGACCAGATCCAGCAACGCAACGAAGCCACACACGGCCTCTTTTCATACGTGATGTTTGTAGGGGGGTGATGCTGCCGCCAAAGATTCCAGAAAAGATGATATGTTGAATTGAAAAGTCGGGGGCGTCTTTCAGTAGGTATAACGCGGTCAGCTTTATTGGGCTGCTTACTTGAGATTACTGCACTTAACTTAGAAAGCCTAAACGCTAAACGTAAATATAAACCAGAGCGCGGGTGCGCTCGTCGCTAGCTATGCGTCACTGCAGCTAGAGGGCGTACACGGGTCGATGAAGGCCCCCGTGTCGAAGATCCGGGTCCCGGTGTTGACGCTGTTCCGGTTCAGCAGCGACGATAGGGTGGGCGCAGCGACGAGGCGGAAAATTGCCTAGGCGCGGATGACGCGGGCGGACGAGCGGTGGATGGCACCCGATGGGTGGCGGACGAATGCAGTGGAGCACTTGACGGCTGCCGGCCAGTGGCGGAAGAATGCCGAGGAGTTATTGAAGAGTGCCGGGAAGTCGGCGGCCGTGGATCGGTTTGGGAATGCCGGAAAATGGCGGACGCAGGGAGAGAAGCACCCGAACCGCGCCGGGAGTTGGCGGATGACGGCCGACGAGAGAGCGAGACACCCCGTGTACTGTCTCCCGTGGGCGGTGACCGGTGCTCCTTGGTCACGGGGTGCAGCAGCGTGTGGTGATCCTGACCACACGTCTTACAGCCGTCTCCACGCCGACAGGATCCGTCGGAGTGCTCGTGGGCCAGGTAGCTCGAGCAATAGCGGTTCGCGAGAACCGTTTGGAGCCGCTCCTCGGCACTAAGGCGTAGGAAGCGCCGACACTTCTTCAATGGATGGATCCCATTGCAGACTCGACATCGGTAGGATTGTGTACCTCGAGTACATCTGCTCTCCAGTGACTGGGCGTTGCGTGGGCGTGGCGATATCGTGCTGAATATGATCTTGGAATCCAGAATTTGGCCCGGATCATCAGCTGATTGCCACCGTGCAGCGTGATGCGATGCGTAAATTAAAGAAGGACTCGAGACAGAATTGTGCTCGTAACCTAAATCCGATTCCAAACTGATCCGTGTGGGCACCTCTCCCTGATCCAGCAAGTCACCGAGGCTGCGGGCAACTCGTGCGGAAAAAACAGACACGCTGCGGGGGTTGACTGGAGATAATGGGCCGGTCAGCACCCATCCGAAAATGGTCTCCTGACCGAGAAGCGACCCGCAGATGTTAGCCTTGGAATTACCGAGGAGAATGGACGGAAGAATGTCAGCTCCTATTAACACATCGACTTGGGAGCTCTCAAAGAAGTTGGGGTCCGCCAGGGGAATGTCGGGCAGCCCCTTGAGACGATCCTGCGGAATCGGGTAGAACGTAGCGGAAGAACGTAGCCCGGGTCTAGACGGCGACCGAATGGAGAAATGGCACAATTTCGTAGACTGCGCGGAAATGGTCTGATTAAGGCCGGAAACTTGGGCTTGAATCGTCTTGAAAGGAGGCTTGACGAGGTTAAACAGTCGTTCCGTTATGAAGGTCGCTTCGGACCCTGAGTCTATTAGTGCTCGTGCCTGGACGGTGCACCCCAAATGGCACACATTGATAAGGGCCGTGCCCAGTAGGACTGCTCCTGACCCGGAAGCGAAGGCGGACTTGGAGCGGTGGCGAACGGACTGCCGCGGTGCAGGAGGGTGTGGTGTCGGCTATGGCATGTGAAACAGGTACGGGCGCTCGTGCAGTCCCGCTGCTGGTGCCCTCGGGCAAAACAGTTTAGACATAACTGCTTCCTTTTAATGTAGTCAAAGCGCCCATTTACATCCATATTTAGGAACCGCGGACATAAGCGAATGGGGTGGTCCTCCCTCGAACAGAGATCGCAGCCCTTTTGGCCCGGAACCACTCGAGTCTCGTGTGAATTGAGCCCCCGAGCAGGGGCCGTAGGAAGTCCCGACCTCGGCGGAAATTGCCGGAGCCACTAGGCCTGACGTCGTCGATTGCCTCTAGAGTGCGATGGGGCTCTGTCAGGAAGTTGGAAGTTGGACGGATTGCTCCCACATAGAGAGTGTGACCTTGGGGAGCCTTGACGAAATCATGAATACCAGGAGGCAGTCCCAAGCCCCAACATTGATGGCGGACGTTGCTAGGGCTGTCAGACAACTCTGAATGGTGGCTTGCAGCTCCTTCAGCGCGACCCCGGACTCTTGAGAAATAGCCTGGATGTTGAAAAGGATCTTCAACTGGCTGTTGACCAATAGCCGCCGGTTCTCAAAGCGATCTGTGAGGCTTTGCCACGCGGCGTCAAAACCCTCATGGGTAAGCGGAGCCTTAGAAACAATGGCGTGGGCGTCACCACTTGTTTTGGACAGTAAGTGGAACAACTTTTCTACCGGGGTGAGCCGCGAGTTTTGGCCGTAAATGGCCGTAAACAAGTCTCTGAAGGTGGGCCACCGAAGATAGTCACCCGCGAAGACCTCGGTATCCACCGGAGTTAAACGCCAACCTGTAGACGCGGGCGTGTGTACATTTACGGAAGTCTGAGTGGATTGGGAGGCAATTTTCTCCCGAAGCTGGGCGATGGCCGCATTGTCGTCGGACTCGGCTAGCAAATCGTGCAGCTCTCATAGCTCTTCTCCACCTTCTCCCACAGTCCCCGAATTTGGTCCCGGTGGACCATTCTATTCCCGTTTCTGGAGCGCCCGGAGTATTTATGTTAGCCTCAAATTGGCTAACTCGATCTGTTGTGGCGATTAACTTCTTCAGCGCCACGTCGACCGCACTTTGAGCCATTTTTGCAACGGAACGAGTCTGCCTCTGTGAAGGACCGGGGATTGTACTGACGGATTCGTCACTCTTTGCCCTTGGAATGACACTGTACGCCTTAGGCTTTAAAAGAGGCGTCCGCGGAGAAGCGGATTGAGATCTGTCCAAACGATCGTTGGGATCGGACGTGGCTTTTGGTCGTCTCTCGTGGGCATTCTCAGACACGAATTCGCTGGTCAGCGCTTGTCGACTGACGTGCGCAATAGGTGGCTCGTACGAAGCGGTAGCCGGTCACTAATGTGATGAGACCGGTGAGATCTCGGACGAAATGCGATTGCAAGGCCAAGTGGGAATTAGTAGCGCCGATATCGAGAGGAACGTCGGATGCGGCACAATTCGGATGTGGGAGAAACTTCAGGAAGCCAAAAAAAAACCAGGTGGGCCAAGGTTTGTCGAGATTCTAGGCGGATGTTCCCAGATGTAGAAGCAGCGTTAGGAAAACTGACGGAACGGAAAATGGACAAGGACCGGAAAAATCGTGCTCGTTCGGGAAAATAATTGATGACTGTCTATATATGTATATTTCGAACAGTATGGCTCGTACGTAAGTATTTAATTTCTAACCTTGACCTTGACCTAACCTTCCTGACCTTGGCTTGGATTTAACACAGAGAGAAAATAAATAATTAATTTTTGCCTAATTGTCGGATTTAATTATTTTGGAGACACAAAACGGATACGGACGGAAAAATTTGCAGAATTTGAAGACGAAGAGTAGAAATTCTCAAACTGCCGTTGTGTCGGAAAACTCGGACTTGGAGTTGACACGAAGGGAAAAACAATCTTGCAGCAGTGTGAACGAAATTTCCGAATTATTTTTTTCCGTCCGAGCAAAGGGCCAGGATTTTTTAATTCATCTTTCCGGCCACTCAATGATTAAAATCGAAAATTTATTTACCGAAAAAAATTATAATTAAATAATTTAATTGTCAATCTTCTCTCTGAACCGAGCCGCGGTTTCCATTCCACCGTTCCAGCTTCGTGTTATTTAACCTCCATTTATTAAAAATTGAAATTTCCACCCCACCCGTCTGTCTCCAAAATAATGTTCGGATCACTGCTGAAGACCGGCAGAGAGACGGAGACGGAAAAATGTACTTATCTGTTGGCGGAACAATGCCGAGAACTGCTGTTAGAATATATCCAAATATCCAAAATATCCAGGATATCCGGCTCGAAGGACCAATGTTTGTAGGGGGCGATGCTGCCGCCAAAGATTCCAGAAAAGATGAAATGTTTAATTGAAAAGTCGGGGGCGTCTTTCAGTAAGTATAACGCGGTCAGCTTTATTGGGCTGCTAACATGAGATTACTGCACTTAGCTTAGAAAGCCTAAACGCTAAACGTAAATATAAACCAGAGCGGACGATCGAAGACGGCCGACGAGAGAGGAAGAATGCATAGAGGGGCGAGCGCGGATGCGCTGTTCAGCACGGATGCGCTCTTAAGTTCAGCTGAGCGGCACAACGGCCCCTCACCTAAACACGTGGCTAATAAGGGAACATTTTGTTTATAATAATAAACAAATAATTATAATATATAATATATTATACATACAGACAGACATAAACATAAACGGCAGTTCGCAAGTGAACATCATCATACATACATGAGAACTAGTGAGTTCGTTAAAGCAGGGGGTCATTAAGAAAGTAATAAGTCATTAAGAAAAATAGTAAATAGTAACTATTGATATAAATATAGTAATATAGTAAATAATAGGTATAGCCAAGATGAATTCCTTGAGGGACCCCAGATGTAGCACGGACCAAGCCGGAATATACACTATTAAATAAGACTCTTTGTGTTCTTCCATCTAAGTAGTTGGAGATCCATCTCAATGAAGCCATGCTGAAATGGAGAGACGATCGAATATCAAAAGTGTTGCAAATGAGGAGTAATTAATTTGTCAATTTTTCAACCTTTGGAATTTTGCACAATTTTTAGATGCCTCTGTAGTTGCTCCCTTTTTTTTTAGGAAATTATGAAAGATTCCTAAAAGATATGGGGAATCGAGGCTTCCAAAGATAAGTTGAAATATCTATGAAGACGTTTGCACAGAGCCCTGGCACAGTATTTCAGAACGCAGCCTGGTACTCCATCGGGGCCTCGCGAATAAACGGGTTTGATCCATAAAGATCAGACAATAAGCTATCGGAAAAAAACGGACAGAACATAAGATTTGCTGATTGAATGTTGTATGCGTAAGGCTGATCTGTCGTTTTGGGCGGAGACTAAGTTGTTTGAAAAAATTTTGAGAACAGAAATGCAATGGCCTGATCAGAGGTCGCAGACGAATTTTCAAACGTACGCAGAGGTGGAAAAGAAATATGTTTACGCTTAGAGTTCACAAAATTATAAAACTGCTTTGGATCCTGAGTAAATTTTATCCGGCAGCGGCCAATATAATTCCTGTAACATTCAGCGTTATGCACGGTAAAATTTGACCGAGCTAGTAGATATATTGAAAAATTTATACTACTGCAGGTTTTTTATATTTAAGTAAGAGTTTATTTTTAGTGTTTTTTAGGTTCGTGTGGCACCTTGTAAACCATGGAGAATTTGTTAAAGCGGACGTATATTTCCATGCCACCATGGCACTTAAAAAAATGTATTTAAAGTTCGGTAAAATTTTTCTAAGGTGACATTTAGATCGGTGCATGCTAGAAAATCGGACCAATCATATGTATAGATAAGCCTATTAATTTAGTGAAAATCATCTTTTCGGAAT
Source organism: Drosophila pseudoananassae pseudoananassae (assembly GCA_018153035.1). Lineage (NCBI taxonomy): Eukaryota > Metazoa > Arthropoda > Insecta > Diptera > Drosophilidae > Drosophila > Drosophila pseudoananassae. The sequence continues at coordinate 348,223 of JAECXR010000022.1, read as the reverse complement.
CTTATTTATCACCCATAGAAATTCCTGATCGATACCAGAAAAGGCTTCGATTAAAACCTCAAGCGTGGGGTGATATGGATCCTCTGGGGTTGAAAGGGGGAGAGCTCTGGAGTGAATGGTACCGCCAGGATCAGATACAAAACATAAGTCTAAAAGCAGACCTTACGAATTTCTGACATGGTTAATTTGACCTAGGGACATGTCAAACATGCCCGCGTTGAAGTCGTGGTGCGTGATAAGTGATAAAGTTGGTGACATTGGACCAATTTAATTCTGGGATATTAAAGTCACCCGCAGAGACAAGCTGGTCACAATCAGTCATAAGATTAAAAACCGCTATTGAATAGCGGACAAAGGATGCCAATATGTGGGCGGTTCGGACGAAGGCGGTATATATGAACATGTAATGTATAAAGATTTAGCGGACAAAGTGATTTTAATGCAAATAAATTCTGTCACCAAACTCTTGTGATTTAACCTCTTCAAAAGCAAGATCGGAGTCAACCGAAATGAGGACTCCACCCCTCCTTCGCAGAGGTCGATGACTTCTAAAAGTGGTATACTTACATGGAAAAACTTCGGAGCTAAAGATCTCCGGCATTAACCAAGTATCTGTAAAGGCTATAACATGGGATGCAAAAAGAGAACTATCAGAACATAGTTTAGGGAGTTTGCTAAGTAGCCCCTGATAGGTAAGTGTTAATAACGATATTATTTTTAAGGATTAGTGGACGAAGAAAAGGTGGAATGTTGGTCTATATAATAAATCTATTATCTATGGTCTATAACTGAAGGTGTTTTTTTTAGAAGATGTAGAAGGTTAGTCCGTGGTTCCGATATATAGTTTTACACCCACTGGTTTTAAAACTTTAAAATTTACATTACAGTAAATTACAGTACAGCACGCGTATAGGAAGGGTCGATCCACGGAGACGGCACTCTTCGAGATCATTACGTTTGTCGAACAGACACTTAGTGACAAAGAATACGCACTTATTGCTTTTCTAGATAAACTCCTGGGTGCAGCAACACTCACGGAGTTCGCTCCACGCAGACTTGTTGCCTTCATCCGGAAAGCTATATGGGACCGCGAGCCGCTGCAGGATGGGTAGTACTCCTTGGGCAGTACAATCAAGGAAAAGGGGAACGGGGCATATGATTTCATCTGTGGGGCATATGATGGCACAGTGGAACGTCGATAAGTGGACTGTATATGTTAATTTTTATCGGTTATATATTTCCTGAAATTGGAGTCAGAAAATATTTGGAAATATATGGACATGCATGCAGGTACGGATATACATATGTAAGGGCATGTGGAGGCGTCCGCGGAGAAGCGGATTGAGATCTGTCCAAACGGATGGTTGGGATCGGACGTGGCTTTTGGTCGTCTCTCGTGGGCATTCTCAGACACGAATTCGCTGGTCAGCGCTTGTCGACTGACGTGCGCAATAGGTGGCTCGTACGAAGCGGTAGCCGGTCACTAATGTGATGAGACCGGTGAGATCTCGGACGAAATGCGATTGCAAGGCCAAGTGGGAATTAGTAGCGCCGATATCGAGAGGAACGTCGGATGCGGCACAATTCGGATGTGGGAGAAACTTCAGGAAGCCAAAAAAAAACCAGGTGGGCCAAGGTTTGTCGAGATTCTAGGCGGATTTTCCCAGATGTAGAAGCAGCGTTAGGAAAACTGACGGAACGGAAAATGGACAAGGACCGGAAAAATCGTGCTCGTTCGGGAAAATAATTGATGACTGTCTATATATGTATATTTCGAACAGTATGGCTCGTACGTAAGTATTTAATTTCTAACCTTGACCTTGACCTAACCTTCCTGACCTTGGCTTGGATTTAACACAGAGAGAAAATAAATAATTAATTTTTGCCTAATTGTCGGATTTAATTATTTTGGAGACACAAAACGGATACAGAAGGAAAAATTTGCAGAATTTGAAGACGAAGAGTAGAAATTCTCAAACTGCCGTTGTGTCGGAAAACTCGGACTTGGAGTTGACACGAAGGGAAAAACAATCTTGCAGCAGTGTGAACGAAATTTCCGAATTATTTTTTTCCGTCCGAGCAAAGGGCCAGGATTTTTAATTCATCTTTCCGGCCACTCAATGATTAAAATCGAAAATTTATTTACCGAAAAAATTATAATTAAATAATTTAATTGTCAATCTTCTCTCTGAACCGAGCCGCGGTTTCCATTCCACCGTTCCAGCTTCGTGTTATTTAACCTCCATTTATTAAAAATTGAAATTTCCACCCCACCCGTCTGTCTCCAAAATAATGTTCGGATCACTGCTGAAGACCGGCAGAGAGACGGAGACGGAAAAATGTACTTATCTGTTGGCGGAACAATGCCGAGAACTGCTGTTAGAATATATCCAAATATCCAAAATATCCAGGATATCCGGCTCGAAGGACCAATGTTTGTAGGGGGCGATGCTGCCGCCAAAGATTCCAGAAAAGATGAAATGTTTAATTGAAAAGTCGGGGGCGTCTTTCAGTAGGTATAACGCGGTCAGCTTTATTGGGCTGCTAACATGAGATTACTGCACTTAGCTTAGAAAGCCTAAACGCTAAACGTAAATATAAACCAGAGCGGACGATCGAAGACGGCCGACGAGAGAGGAAGAATGCATAGAGGGGCGAGCGCGGATGCGCTGTTCAGCACGGATGCGCTCTTAAGTTCAGCTGAGCGGCACAACGGCCCCTCACCTAAACACGTGGCTAATAAGGGAACATTTTGTTTATAATAATAAACAAATTATAATATATAATATATTATACATACAGACAGACATAAACATAAACATAAACGGCAGTTCGCAAGTGAACATCATCATACATACATGAGAACTAGTGAGTTCGTTAAAGCAGGGGGTCATTAAGAAAGTAATAAGTCATTAAGAAAAATAGTAAATAGTAACTATTGATATAAATATAGTAATATAGTAAATAATAGGTATAGCCAAGATGAATTCCTTGAGGGACCCCAGATGTAGCACGGACCAAGCCGGAATATACACTATTAAATAAGACTCTTTGTGTTCTTCCATCTAAGTAGTTGGAGATCCATCTCAATGAAGCCATGCTGAAATGGAGAGACGATCGAATATCAAAAGGGTTGCAAATGAGGAGTAATTAATTTGTCAATTTTTCAACCTTTGGAATTTTGCACAATTTTTAGATGCCTCTGTAGTTGCTCCCTTTTTTTTTAAGGAAATTATGAAAGATTCCTAAAAGATATGGGGAATCGAGGCTTCCAAAGATAAGTTGAAATATCTATGAAGACGTTTGCACAGAGCCCTGGCACAGTATTTCAGAACGCAGCCTGGTACTCCATCGGGGCCTCGCGAATAAACGGGTTTGATCCATAAAGATCAGACAATAAGCTATCGGAAAAAAACGGACAGAACATAAGATTTGCTGATTGAATGTTGTATGCGTAAGGCTGATCTGTCGTTTTGGGCGGAGACTAAGTTGTTTGAAAAAATTTTGAGAACAGAAATGCAATGGCCTGATCAGAGGTCGCAGACGAATTTTCAAACGTACGCAGAGATGTTTACGGTTAGAGTTCACAAAATTATAAAACTGCTTTGGATCCTGAGTAAATTTTATCCGGCAGCGGCCAATATAATTCCTGTAACATTCAGCGTTATGCACGGTAAAATTTGACCGAGCTAGTAGATATATTGAAAAATTTATACTACTGCAGGTTTTTTATATTTAAGTAAGAGTTTATTTTTAGTGTTTTTTAGGTTCGTGTGGCACCTTGTAAACCATGGAGAATTTGTTAAAGCGGACGTATATTTCCATGCCACCATGGCACTTAAAAAAATGTATTTAAAGTTCGGTAAAATTTTTCTAAGGTGACATTTAGATCGGTGCATGCTAGAAAATCGGACCAATCATATGTATAGATAAGCCTATTAATTTAGTGAAAATCATCTTTTCGGAATCTTATTTATCACCCATAGAAATTCCTGATCGATACCAGAAAAGGCTTCGATTAAAACCTCAAGCGTGGGGTGATATGGATCCTCTGGGGTTGAAAGGGGGAGAGCTCTGGAGTGAATGGTACCGCCAGGATCAGATACAAAACATAAGTCTAAAAGCAGACCTTACGAATTTCTGACATGGTTAATTTGACCTAGGGACATGTCAAACATGCCCGCGTTGAAGTCGTGGTGCGTGATAAGTGATAAAGTTGGTGACATTGGACCAATTTAATTCTGGGATATTAAAGTCACCCGCAGAGACAAGCTGGTCACAATCAGTCATAAGATTAAAAACCGCTATTGAATAGCGGACAAAGGATGCCAATATGTGGGCGGTTCGGACGAAGGCGGTATATATGAACATGTAATGTATAAAGATTTAGCGGACAAAGTGATTTTAATGCAAATAAATTCTGTCACCAAACTCTTGTGATTTAACCTCTTCAAAAGCAAGATCGGAGTCAACCGAAATGAGGACTCCACCCCTCCTTCGCAGAGGTCGATGACTTCTAAAAGTGGTATACTTACATGGAAAAACTTCGGAGCTAAAGATCTCCGGCATTAACCAAGTATCTGTAAAGGCTATAACATGGGATGCAAAAAGAGAACTATCAGAACATAGTTTAGGGAGTTTGCTAAGTAGCCCCTGATAGGTAAGTGTTAATAACGATATTATTTTTAAGGATTAGTGGACGAAGAAAAGGTGGAATGTTGGTCTATATAATAAATCTATTATCTATGGTCTATAACTGAAGGTGTTTTTTTTAGAAGATGTAGAAGGTTAGTCCGTGGTTCCGATATATAGTTTTACACCCACTGGTTTTAAAACTTTAAAATTTACATTACAGTAAATTACAGTACAGCACGCGTATAGGAAGGGTCGATCCACGGAGACGGCACTCTTCGAGATCATTACGTTTGTCGAACAGACACTTAGTGACAAAGAATACGCACTTATTGCTTTTCTAGATAAACTCCTGGGTGCAGCAACACTCACGGAGTTCGCTCCACGCAGACTTGTTGCCTTCATCCGGAAAGCTATATGGGACCGCGAGCCGCTGCAGGATGGGTAGTACTCCTTGGGCAGTACAATCAAGGAAAAGGGGAACGGGGCATATGATTTCATCTGTGGGGCATATGATGGCACAGTGGAACGTCGATAAGTGGACTGTATATGTTAATTTTTATCGGTTATATATTTCCTGAAATTGGAGTCAGAAAATATTTGGAAATATATGGACATGCATGCAGGTACGGATATACATATGTAAGGGCATGTGGGCAATGTTGGCACAGTGGAGCGTTGATAAGAGGACTGTATAACGGGGGGAACAGAGAAGTTATGTGGTGTAAAAAATGACACTGATTGGGGAAGAAAAGAAACAAATATTACGACAGCGGCGGACTGTTCGGTGAATTTGGAAATTTCCGGAACTAAATCACACCGGCTGGCCAATATTAATTATGCCGTCTTTTTGTCACCACACAATTTCACTGTTCACTTGCGAATTTTTCGCGGATTATTTGCACAAAAACAATATATGTATATGTGTGTATGGATGCTCATATGCCTTGACCGTTGGCAAGCGAATGGATAACGAAGAGGCCGAAAACGGCGAGGAATTTGGCGACGCACACAAACGAAGACGAATGGAAAAATTTTCAGAATTTTCAGACGAAGAGTAGAAAATCTCAAACTGCCGTTGTGTCGGAAAACTCGGACTTGGAGTTGACACGGAGGGAAAAACAATCTTGCAGCAGTGTGAACGAAATTTAATGTTCAGATCACTGCTGAAGACCGGCAGAGAGACGGAGACGGAAAAATGTACTTATCTTTTGGCGGAACAATGCCGAGAACTGCTGTTAGAATATATCCAAATATCCAAAATATCCAGGATATCCGGCTCGAAGAACCAATGTTTGTAGGGGGGCGATGCTGCCGCCAAAGATTCCAGAAAAGATGAAATGTTTAATTGAAAAGTCGGGGGCGTCTTTCAGTAAGTATAACGCGGTCAGCTTTATTGGGCTGCTAACATGAGATTACTGCACTTAGCTTAGAAAGCCTAAACGCTAAACGTAAATATAAACCAGAGCGGACGATCGAAGACGGCCGACGAGAGAGGAAGAATGCATAGAGGGGCGAGCGCGGATGCGCTGTTCAGCACGGATGCGCTCTTAAGTTCAGCTGAGCGGCACAACGGCCCCTCACCTAAACACGTGGCTAATAAGGGAACATTTTGTTTATAATAATAAACAAATAATTATAATATATAATATATTATACATACAGACAGACATAAACATAAACGGCAGTTCGCAAGTGAACATCATCATACATACATGAGAACTAGTGAGTTCGTTAAAGCAGGGGGTCATTAAGAAAGTAATAAGTCATTAAGAAAAATAGTAAATAGTAACTATTGATATAAATATAGTAATATAGTAAATAATAGGTATAGCCAAGATGAATTCCTTGAGGGACCCCAGATGTAGCACGGACCAAGCCGGAATATACACTATTAAATAAGACTCTTTGTGTTCTTCCATCTAAGTAGTTGGAGATCCATCTCAATGAAGCCATGCTGAAATGGAGAGACGATCGAATATCAAAAGTGTTGCAAATGAGGAGTAATTAATTTGTCAATTTTTCAACCTTTGGAATTTTGCACAGTTTTTAGATGCCTCTGTAGTTGCTCCCTTTTTTTAAGGAAATTATGAAAGATTCCTAAAAGATATGGGGAATCGAGGCTTCCAAAGATAAGTTGAAATATCTATGAAGACGTTTGCACAGAGCCCTGGCACAGTATTTCAGAACGCAGCCTGGTACTCCATCGGGGCCTCGCGAATAAACGGGTTTGATCCATAAAGATCAGACAATAAGCTATCGGAAAAAAACGGACAGAACATAAGATTTGCTGATTGAATGTTGTATGCGTAAGGCTGATCTGTCGTTTTGGGCGGAGACTAAGTTGTTTGAAAAAATTTTGAGAACAGAAATGCAATGGCCTGATCAGAGGTCGCAGACGAATTTTCAAACGTACGCAGAGGTGGAAAAGAAATATGTTTACGCTTAGAGTTCACAAAATTATAAAACTGCTTTGGATCCTGAGTAAATTTTATCCGGCAGCGGCCAATATAATTCCTGTAACATTCAGCGTTATGCACGGTAAAATTTGACCGAGCTAGTAGATATATTGAAAAATTTATACTACTGCAGGTTTTTTATATTTAAGTAAGAGTTTATTTTTAGTGTTTTTTAGGTTCGTGTGGCACCTTGTAAACCATGGAGAATTTGTTAAAGCGGACGTATATTTCCATGCCACCATGGCACTTAAAAAAATGTATTTAAAGTTCGGTAAAATTTTTCTAAGGTGACATTTAGATCGGTGCATGCTAGAAAATCGGACCAATCATATGTATAGATAAGCCTATTAATTTAGTGAAAATCATCTTTTCGGAATCTTATTTATCACCCATAGAAATTCCTGATCGATACCAGAAAAGGCTTCGATTAAAACCTCAAGCGTGGGGTGATATGGATCCTCTGGGGTTGAAAGGGGGAGAGCTCTGGAGTGAATGGTACCGCCAGGATCAGATACAAAACATAAGTCTAAAAGCAGACCTTACGAATTTCTGACATGGTTAATTTGACCTAGGGACATGTCAAACATGCCCGCGTTGAAGTCGTGGTGCGTGATAAGTGATAAAGTTGGTGACATTGGACCAATTTAATTCTGGGATATTAAAGTCACCCGCAGAGACAAGCTGGTCACAATCAGTCATAAGATTAAAAACCGCTATTGAATAGCGGACAAAGGATGCCAATATGTGGGCGGTTCGGACGAAGGCGGTATATATGAACATGTAATGTATAAAGATTTAGCGGACAAAGTGATTTTAATGCAAATAAATTCTGTCACCAAACTCTTGTGATTTAACCTCTTCAAAAGCAAGATCGGAGTCAACCGAAATGAGGACTCCACCCCTCCTTCGCAGAGGTCGATGACTTCTAAAAGTGGTATACTTACATGGAAAAACTTCGGAGCTAAAGATCTCCGGCATTAACCAAGTATCTGTAAAGGCTATAACATGGGATGCAAAAAGAGAACTATCAGAACATAGTTTAGGGAGTTTGCTAAGTAGCCCCTGATAGGTAAGTGTTAATAACGATATTATTTTTAAGGATTAGTGGACGAAGAAAAGGTGGAATGTTGGTCTATATAATAAATCTATTATCTATGGTCTATAACTGAAGGTGTTTTTTTTAGAAGATGTAGAAGGTTAGTCCGTGGTTCCAATATATAGTTTTACACCCACTGGTTTTAAAACTTTAAAATTTACATTACAGTAAATTACAGTACAGCACGCGTATAGGAAGGGTCGATCCACGGAGACGGCACTCTTCGAGATCATTACGTTTGTCGAACAGACACTTAGTGACAAAGAATACGCACTTATTGCTTTTCTAGATAAACTCCTGGGTGCAGCAACACTCACGGAGTTCGCTCCACGCAGACTTGTTGCCTTCATCCGGAAAGCTATATGGGACCGCGAGCCGCTGCAGGATGGGTAGTACTCCTTGGGCAGTACAATCAAGGAAAAGGGGAACGGGGCATATGATTTCATCTGTGGGGCATATGATGGCACAGTGGAACGTCGATAAGTGGACTGTATATGTTAATTTTTATCGGTTATATATTTCCTGAAATTGGAGTCAGAAAATATTTGGAAATATATGGACATGCATGCAGGTACGGATATACATATGTAAGGGCATGTGGAGGCGTCCGCGGAGAAGCGGATTGAGATCTGTCCAAACGGATGGTTGGGATCGGACGTGGCTTTTGGTCGTCTCTCGTGGGCATTCTCAGACACGAATTCGCTGGTCAGCGCTTGTCGACTGACGTGCGCAATAGGTGGCTCGTACGAAGCGGTAGCCGGTCACTAATGTGATGAGACCGGTGAGATCTCGGACGAAATGCGATTGCAAGGCCAAGTGGGAATTAGTAGCGCCGATATCGAGAGGAACGTCGGATGCGGCACAATTCGGATGTGGGAGAAACTTCAGGAAGCCAAAAAAAAACCAGGTGGGCCAAGGTTTGTCGAGATTCTAGGCGGATTTTCCCAGATGTAGAAGCAGCGTTAGGAAAACTGACGGAACGGAAAATGGACAAGGACCGGAAAAATCGTGCTCGTTCGGGAAAATAATTGATGACTGTCTATATATGTATATTTCGAACAGTATGGCTCGTACGTAAGTATTTAATTTCTAACCTTGACCTTGACCTAACCTTCCTGACCTTGGCTTGGATTTAACACAGAGAGAAAATAAATAATTAATTTTTGCCTAATTGTCGGATTTAATTATTTTGGAGACACAAAACGGATACAGACGGAAAAATTTGCAGAATTTGAAGACGAAGAGTAGAAATTCTCAAACTGCCGTTGTGTCGGAAAACTCGGACTTGGAGTTGACACGAAGGGAAAAACAATCTTGCAGCAGTGTGAACGAAATTTCCGAATTATTTTTTTCCGTCCGAGCAAAGGGCCAGGATTTTTTAATTCATCTTTCCGGCCACTCAATGATTAAAATCGAAAATTTATTTACCGAAAAAATTATAATTAAATAATTTAATTGTCAATCTTCTCTCTGAACCGAGCCGCGGTTTCCATTCCACCGTTCCAGCTTCGTGTTATTTAACCTCCATTTATTAAAAATTGAAATTTCCACCCCACCCGTCTGTCTCCAAAATAATGTTCGGATCACTGCTGAAGACCGGCAGAGAGACGGAGACGGAAAAATGTACTTATCTGTTGGCGGAACAATGCCGAGAACTGCTGTTAGAATATATCCAAATATCCAAAATATCCAGGATATCCGGCTCGAAGGACCAATGTTTGTAGGGGGCGATGCTGCCGCCAAAGATTCCAGAAAAGATGAAATGTTTAATTGAAAAGTCGGGGGCGTCTTTCAGTAGGTATAACGCGGTCAGCTTTATTGGGCTGCTAACATGAGATTACTGCACTTAGCTTAGAAAGCCTAAACGCTAAACGTAAATATAAACCAGAGCGGACGATCGAAGACGGCCGACGAGAGAGGAAGAATGCATAGAGGGGCGAGCGCGGATGCGCTGTTCAGCACGGATGCGCTCTTAAGTTCAGCTGAGCGGCACAACGGCCCCTCACCTAAACACGTGGCTAATAAGGGAACATTTTGTTTATAATAATAAACAAATTATAATATATAATATATTATACATACAGACAGACATAAACATAAACATAAACGGCAGTTCGCAAGTGAACATCATCATACATACATGAGAACTAGTGAGTTCGTTAAAGCAGGGGGTCATTAAGAAAGTAATAAGTCATTAAGAAAAATAGTAAATAGTAACTATTGATATAAATATAGTAATATAGTAAATAATAGGTATAGCCAAGATGAATTCCTTGAGGGACCCCAGATGTAGCACGGACCAAGCCGGAATATACACTATTAAATAAGACTCTTTGTGTTCTTCCATCTAAGTAGTTGGAGATCCATCTCAATGAAGCCATGCTGAAATGGAGAGACGATCGAATATCAAAAGGGTTGCAAATGAGGAGTAATTAATTTGTCAATTTTTCAACCTTTGGAATTTTGCACAATTTTTAGATGCCTCTGTAGTTGCTCCCTTTTTTTTAAGGAAATTATGAAAGATTCCTAAAAGATATGGGGAATCGAGGCTTCCAAAGATAAGTTGAAATATCTATGAAGACGTTTGCACAGAGCCCTGGCACAGTATTTCAGAACGCAGCCTGGTACTCCATCGGGGCCTCGCGAATAAACGGGTTTGATCCATAAAGATCAGACAATAAGCTATCGGAAAAAAACGGACGGAACATAAGATTTGCTGATTGAATGTTGTATGCGTAAGGCTGATCTGTCGTTTTGGGCGGAGACTAAGTTGTTTGAAAAAATTTTGAGAACAGAAATGCAATGGCCTGATCAGAGGTCGCAGACGAATTTTCAAACGTACGCAGAGATGTTTACGCTTAGAGTTCACAAAATTATAAAACTGCTTTGGATCCTGAGTAAATTTTATCCGGCAGCGGCCAATATAATTCCTGTAACATTCAGCGTTATGCACGGTAAAATTTGACCGAGCTAGTAGATATATTGAAAAATTTATACTACTGCAGGTTTTTTATATTTAAGTAAGAGTTTATTTTTAGTGTTTTTTAGGTTCGTGTGGCACCTTGTAAACCATGGAGAATTTGTTAAAGCGGACGTATATTTCCGTATACGTATAAATTTTTTTAAATATACGGACGTATATTTAATTTAGTGAAAATCATCTTTTCGGAATCTTATTTATCACCCATAGAAATTCCTGATGATACCAGAAAAGGCTTCGATTAAAACCTCAAGCGTGGGGTGATATGGATCCTCTGGGGTTGAAAGGGGGAGAGCTCTGGAGTGAATGGTACCGCCAGGATCAGATACAAAACATAAGTCTAAAAGCAGACCTTACGAATTTCTGACATGGTTAATTTGACCTAGGGACATGTCAAACATGCCCGCGTTGAAGTCGTGGTGCGTGATAAGTGATAAAGTTGGTGACATTGGACCAATTTAATTCTGGGATATTAAAGTCACCCGCAGAGACAAGCTGGTCACAATCAGTCATAAGATTAAAAACCGCTATTGAATAGCGGACAAAGGATGCCAATATGTGGGCGGTTCGGACGAAGGCGGTATATATGAACATGTAATGTATAAAGATTTAGCGGACAAAGTGATTTTAATGCAAATAAATTCTGTCACCAAACTCTTGTGATTTAACCTCTTCAAAAGCAAGATCGCAGTCAACCGAAATGAGGACTCCACCCCTCCTTCGCAGAGGTCGATGACTTCTAAAAGTGGTATACTTACATGGAAAAACTTCGGAGCTAAAGATCTCCGGCATTAACCAAGTATCTGTAAAGGCTATAACATGGGATGCAAAAAGAGAACTATCAGAACATAGTTTAGGGAGTTTGCTAAGTAGCCCCTGATAGGTAAGTGTTAATAACGATATTATTTTTAAGGATTAGTGGACGAAGAAAAGGTGGAATGTTGGTCTATATAATAAATCTATTATCTATGGTCTATAACTGAAGGTGTTTTTTTTAGAAGATGTAGAAGGTTAGTCCGTGGTTCCGATATATAGTTTTACTGGTTTTAAAACTTTAAAATTTACATTACAGTAAATTACAGTACAGCACGCGTATAGGAAGGGTCGATCCACGGAGACGGCACTCTTCGAGATCATTACGTTTGTCGAACAGACACTTAGTGACAAAGAATACGCACTTATTGCTTTTCTAGATAAACTCCTGGGTGCAGCAACACTCACGGAGTTCGCTCCACGCAGACTTGTTGCCTTCATCCGGAAAGCTATATGGGACCGCGAGCCGCTGCAGGATGGGTAGTACTCCTTGGGCAGTACAATCAAGGAAAAGGGGAACGGGGCATATGATTTCATCTGTGGGGCATATGATGGCACAGTGGAACGTCGATAAGTGGACTGTATATGTTAATTTTTATCGGTTATATATTTCCTGAAATTGGAGTCAGAAAATATTTGGAAATATATGGACATGCATGCAGGTACGGATATACATATGTAAGGGCATGTGGGCAATGTTGGCACAGTGGAGCGTTGATAAGAGGACTGTATAACGGGGGGAACAGAGAAGTTATGTGGTGTAAAAAATGACACTGATTGGGGAAGAAAAGAAACAAATATTACGACAGCGGCGGACTGTTCGGTGAATTTGGAAATTTCCGGAACTAAATCACACCGGCTGGCCAATATTAATTATGCCGTCTTTTTGTCACCACACAATTTCACTGTTCACTTGCGAATTTTTCGCGGATTATTTGCACAAAAACAATATATGTATATGTGTGTATGGATGCTCATATGCCTTGACCGTTGGCAAGCGAATGGATAACGAAGAGGCCGAAAACGGCGAGGAATTTGGCGACGCACACAAACGAAGACGAATGGAAAAATTTTCAGAATTTGCAGACGAAGAGTAGAAAATCTCAAACTGCCGTTGTGTCGGAAAACTCGGACTTGGAGTTGACACGGAGGGAAAAACAATCTTGCAGCAGTGTGAACGAAATTTAATGTTCGGATCACTGCTGAAGACCGGCAGAGAGACGGAGACGGAAAAATGTACTTATCTTTTGGCGGAACAATGCCGAGAACTGCTGTTAGAATATATCCAAATATCCAAAATATCCAGGATATCCGGCTCGAAGAACCAATGTTTGTAGGGGGGCGATGCTGCCGCCAAAGATTCCAGAAAATATGAAATGTTTAATTGAAAAGTCGGGGGCGTCTTTCAGTAAGTATAACGCGGTCAGCTTTATTGGGCTGCTAACATGAGATTACTGCACTTAGCTTAGAAAGCCTAAACGCTAAACGTAAATATAAACCAGAGCGGACGATCGAAGACGGCCGACGAGAGAGGAAGAATGCATAGAGGGGCGAGCGCGGATGCGCTGTTCAGCACGGATGCGCTCTTAAGTTCAGCTGAGCGGCACAACGGCCCCTCACCTAAACACGTGGCTAATAAGGGAACATTTTGTTTATAATAATAAACAAATAATTATAATATATAATATATTATACATACAGACAGACATAAACATAAACGGCAGTTCGCAAGTGAACATCATCATACATACATGAGAACTAGTGAGTTCGTTAAAGCAGGGGGTCATTAAGAAAGTAATAAGTCATTAAGAAAAATAGTAAATAGTAACTATTGATATAAATATAGTAATATAGTAAATAATAGGTATAGCCAAGATGAATTCCTTGAGGGACCCCAGATGTAGCACGGACCAAGCCGGAATATACACTATTAAATAAGACTCTTTGTGTTCTTCCATCTAAGTAGTTGGAGATCCATCTCAATGAAGCCATGCTGAAATGGAGAGACGATCGAATATCAAAAGTGTTGCAAATGAGGAGTAATTAATTTGTCAATTTTTCAACCTTTGGAATTTTGCACAGTTTTTAGATGCCTCTGTAGTTGCTCCCTTTTTTAAGGAAATTATGAAAGATTCCTAAAAGATATGGGGAATCGAGGCTTCCAAAGATAAGTTGAAATATCTATGAAGACGTTTGCACAGAGCCCTGGCACAGTATTTCAGAACGCAGCCTGGTACTCCATCGGGGCCTCGCGAATAAACGGGTTTGATCCATAAAGATCAGACAATAAGCTATCGGAAAAAAACGGACAGAACATAAGATTTGCTGATTGAATGTTGTATGCGTAAGGCTGATCTGTCGTTTTGGGCGGAGACTAAGTTGTTTGAAAAAATTTTGAGAACAGAAATGCAATGGCCTGATCAGAGGTCGCAGACGAATTTTCAAACGTACGCAGAGGTGGAAAAGAAATATGTTTACGCTTAGAGTTCACAAAATTATAAAACTGCTTTGGATCCTGAGTAAATTTTATCCGGCAGCGGCCAATATAATTCCTGTAACATTCAGCGTTATGCACGGTAAAATTTGACCGAGCTAGTAGATATATTGAAAAATGTATACTACTGCAGGTTTTTTATATTTAAGTAAGAGTTTATTTTTAGTGTTTTTTAGGTTCGTGTGGCACCTTGTAAACCATGGAGAATTTGTTAAAGCGGACGTATATTTCCATGCCACCATGGCACTTAAAAAAATGTATTTAAAGTTCGGTAAAATTTTTCTAAGGTGACATTTAGATCGGTGCATGCTAGAAAATCGGACCAATCATATGTATAGATAAGCCTATTAATTTAGTGAAAATCATCTTTTCGGAATCTTATTTATCACCCATAGAAATTCCTGATGATACCAGAAAAGGCTTCGATTAAAACCTCAAGCGTGGGGTGATATGGATCCTCTGGGGTTGAAAGGGGGAGAGCTCTGGAGTGAATGGTACCGCCAGGATCAGATACAAAACATAAGTCTAAAAGCAGACCTTACGAATTTCTGACATGGTTAATTTGACCTAGGGACATGTCAAACATGCCCGCGTTGAAGTCGTGGTGCGTGATAAGTGATAAAGTTGGTGACATTGGACCAATTTAATTCTGGGATATTAAAGTCACCCGCAGAGACAAGCTGGTCACAATCAGTCATAAGATTAAAAACCGCTATTGAATAGCGGACAAAGGATGCCAATATGTGGGCGGTTCGGACGAAGGCGGTATATATGAACATGTAATGTATAAAGATTTAGCGGACAAAGTGATTTTAATGCAAATAAATTCTGTCACCAAACTCTTGTGATTTAACCTCTTCAAAAGCAAGATCGGAGTCAACCGAAATGAGGACTCCACCCCTCCTTCGCAGAGGTCGATGACTTCTAAAAGTGGTATACTTACATGGAAAAACTTCGGAGCTAAAGATCTCCGGCATTAACCAAGTATCTGTAAAGGCTATAACATGGGATGCAAAAAGAGAACTATCAGAACATAGTTTAGGGAGTTTGCTAAGTAGCCCCTGATAGGTAAGTGTTAATAACGATATTATTTTTAAGGATTAGTGGACGAAGAAAAGGTGGAATGTTGGTCTATATAATAAATCTATTATCTATGGTCTATAACTGAAGGTGTTTTTTTTAGAAGATGTAGAATGTTAGTCCGTGGTTCCGATATATAGTTTTACTGGTTTTAAAACTTTAAAATTTACATTACAGTAAATTACAGTACAGCACGCGTATAGGAAGGGTCGATCCACGGAGACGGCACTCTTCGAGATCATTACGTTTGTCGAACAGACACTTAGTGACAAAGAATACGCACTTATTGCTTTTCTAGATAAACTCCTGGGTGCAGCAACACTCACGGAGTTCGCTCCACGCAGACTTGTTGCCTTCATCCGGAAAGCTATATGGGACCGCGAGCCGCTGCAGGATGGGTAGTACTCCTTGGGCAGTACAATCAAGGAAAAGGGGAACGGGGCATATGATTTCATCTGTGGGGCATATGATGGCACAGTGGAACGTCGATAAGTGGACTGTATATGTTAATTTTTATCGGTTATATATTTCCTGAAATTGGAGTCAGAAAATATTTGGAAATATATGGACATGCATGCAGGTACGGATATACATATGTAAGGGCATGTGGGCAATGTTGGCACAGTGGAGCGTTGATAAGAGGACTGTATAACGGGGGGAACAGAGAAGTTATGTGGTGTAAAAAATGACACTGATTGGGGAAGAAAAGAAACAAATATTACGACAGCGGCGGACTGTTCGGTGAATTTGGAAATTTCCGGAACTAAATCACACCGGCTGGCCAATATTAATTATGCCGTCTTTTTGTCACCACACAATTTCACTGTTCACTTGCGAATTTTTCGCGGATTATTTGCACAAAAACAATATATGTATATGTGTGTATGGATGCTCATATGCCTTGACCGTTGGCAAGCGAATGGATAACGAAGAGGCCGAAAACGGCGAGCAATTCGGCGACGCACACAAACGAAGACGAATGGAAAAATTTTCAGAATTTGCAGACGAAGAGTAGAAAATCTCAAACTGCCGTTGTGTCGGAAAACTCGGACTTGGAGTTGACACGGAGGGAAAAACAATCTTGCAGCAGTGTGAACGAAATTTAATGTTCGGATCACTGCTGAAGACCGGCAGAGAGACGGAGACGGAAAAATGTACTTATCTTTTGGCGGAACAATGCCGAGAACTGCTGTTAGAATATATCCAAATATCCAAAATATCCAGGATATCCGGCTCGAAGAACCAATGTTTGTAGGGGGCGATGCTGCCGCCAAAGATTCCAGAAAAGATGAAATGTTTAATTGAAAAGTCGGGGGCGTCTTTCAGTAAGTATAACGCGGTCAGCTTTATTGGGCTGCTAACATGAGATTACTGCACTTAGCTTAGAAAGCCTAAACGCTAAACGTAAATATAAACCAGAGCGGACGATCGAAGACGGCCGACGAGAGAGGAAGAATGCATAGAGGGGCGAGCGCGGATGCGCTGTTCAGCACGGATGCGCTCTTAAGTTCAGCTGAGCGGCACAACGGCCCCTCACCTAAACACGTGGCTAATAAGGGAACATTTTGTTTATAATAATAAACAAATAATTATAATATATAATATATTATACATACAGACAGACATAAACATAAACGGCAGTTCGCAAGTGAACATCATCATACATACATGAGAACTAGTGAGTTCGTTAAAGCAGGGGGTCATTAAGAAAGTAATAAGTCATTAAGAAAAATAGTAAATAGTAACTATTGATATAAATATAGTAATATAGTAAATAATAGGTATAGCCAAGATGAATTCCTTGAGGGACCCCAGATGTAGCACGGACCAAGCCGGAATATACACTATTAAATAAGACTCTTTGTGTTCTTCCATCTAAGTAGTTGGAGATCCATCTCAATGAAGCCATGCTGAAATGGAGAGACGATCGAATATCAAAAGTGTTGCAAATGAGGAGTAATTAATTTGTCAATTTTTCAACCTTTGGAATTTTGCACAATTTTTAGATGCCTCTGTAGTTGCTCCTTTTTTTTAAGGAAATTATGAAAGATTCCTAAAAGATATGGGGAATCGAGGCTTCCAAAGATAAGTTGAAATATCTATGAAGACGTTTGCACAGAGCCCTGGCACAGTATTTCAGAACGCAGCCTGGTACTCCATCGGGGCCTCGCGAATAAACGGGTTTGATCCATAAAGATCAGACAATAAGCTATCGGAAAAAAACGGACAGAACATAAGATTTGCTGATTGAATGTTGTATGCGTAAGGCTGATCTGTCATTTTGGGCGGAGACTAAGTTGTTTGAAAAAATTTTGAGAACAGAAATGCAATGGCCTGATCAGAGGTCGCAGACGAATTTTCAAACGTACGCAGAGGTGGAAAAGAAATATGTTTACGCTTAGAGTTCACAAAATTATAAAACTGCTTTGGATCCTGAGTAAATTTTATCCGGCAGCGGCCAATATAATTCCTGTAACATTCAGCGTTATGCACGGTAAAATTTGACCGAGCTAGTAGATATATTGAAAAATTTATACTACTGCAGGTTTTTTATATTTAAGTAAGAGTTTATTTTTAGTGTTTTTTAGGTTCGTGTGGCACCTTGTAAACCATGGAGAATTTGTTAAAGCGGACGTATATTTCCATGCCACCATGGCACTTAAAAAAATGTATTTAAAGTTCGGTAAAATTTTTCTAAGGTGACATTTAGATCGGTGCATGCTAGAAAATCGGACCAATCATATGTATAGATAAGCCTATTAATTTAGTGAAAATCATCTTTTCGGAATCTTATTTATCACCCATAGAAATTCCTGATCGATACCAGAAAAGGCTTCGATTAAAACCTCAAGCGTGGGGTGATATGGATCCTCTGGGGTTGAAAGGGGGAGAGCTCTGGAGTGAATGGTACCGCCAGGATCAGATACAAAACATAAGTCTAAAAGCAGACCTTCCGAATTTCTGACATGGTTAATTTGACCTAGGGACATGTCAAACATGCCCGCGTTGAAGTCGTGGTGCGTGATAAGTGATAAAGTTGGTGACATTGGACCAATTTAATTCTGGGATATTAAAGTCACCCGCAGAGACAAGCTGGTCACAATCAGTCATAAGATTAAAAACCGCTATTGAATAGCGGACAAAGGATGCCAATATGTGGGCGGTTCGGACGAAGGCGGTATATATGAACATGTAATGTATAAAGATTTAGCGGACAAAGTGATTTTAATGCAAATAAATTCTGTCACCAAACTCTTGTGATTAAACCTCTTCAAAAGCAAGATCGGAGTCAACCGAAATGAGGACTCCACCCCTCCTTCGCAGAGGTCGATGATTTCTAAAAGTGGTATACTTACATGGAAAAACTTCGGAGCTAAAGATCTCCGGCATTAACCAAGTATCTGTAAAGGCTATAACATGGGATGCAAAAAGAGAACTATCAGAACATAGTTTAGGGAGTTTGCTAAGTAGCCCCTGATAGGTAAGTGTTAATAACGATATTATTTTTAAGGATTAGTGGACGAAGAAAAGGTGGAATGTTGGTCTATATAATAAATCTATTATCTATGGTCTATAACTGAAGGTGTTTTTTTTAGAAGATGTAGAAGGTTAGTCCGTGGTTCCGATATATAGTTTTACTGGTTTTAAAACTAAAATTTACATTACAGTAAATTACAGTACAGCACGCGTATAGGAAGGGTCGATCCACGGAGACGGCACTCTTCGAGATCATTACGTTTGTCGAACAGACACTTAGTGACAAAGAATACGCACTTATTGCTTTTCTAGATAAACTCCTGGGTGCAGCAACACTCACGGAGTTCGCTCCACGCAGACTTGTTGCCTTCATCCGGAAAGCTATATGGGACCGCGAGCCGCTGCAGGATGGGTAGTACTCCTTGGGCAGTACAATCAAGGAAAAGGGGAACGGGGCATATGATTTCATCTGTGGGGCATATGATGGCACAGTGGAACGTCGATAAGTGGACTGTATATGTTAATTTTTATCGGTTATATATTTCCTGAAATTGGAGTCAGAAAATATTTGGAAATATATGGACATGCATGCAGGTACGGATATACATATGTAAGGGCATGTGGGCAATGTTGGCACAGTGGAGCGTTGATAAGAGGACTGTATAACGGGGGGAACAGAGAAGTTATGTGGTGTAAAAAATGACACTGATTGGGGAAGAAAAGAAACAAATATTACGACAGCGGCGGACTGTTCGGTGAATTTGGAAATTTCCGGAACTAAATCACACCGGCTGGCCAATATTAATTATGCCGTCTTTTTGTCACCACACAATTTCACTGTTCACTTGCGAATTTTTCGCGGATTATTTGCACAAAAACAATATATGTATATGTGTGTATGGATGCTCATATGCCTTGACCGTTGGCAAGCGAATGGATAACGAAGAGGCCGAAAACGGCGAGGAATTTGGCGACGCACACAAACGAAGACGAATGGAAAAATTTTCAGAATTTGCAGACGAAGAGTAGAAAATCTCAAACTGCCGTTGTGTCGGAAAACTCGGACTTGGAGTTGACACGGAGGGAAAAACAATCTTGCAGCAGTGTGAACGAAATTTAATGTTCGGATCACTGCTGAAGACCGGCAGAGAGACGGAGACGGAAAAATGTACTTATCTTTTGGCGGAACAATGCCGAGAACTGCTGTTAGAATATATCCAAATATCCAAAATATCCAGGATATCCGGCTCGAAGAACCAATGTTTGTAGGGGGCGATGCTGCCGCCAAAGATTCCAGAAAAGATGAAATGTTTAATTGAAAAGTCGGGGGCGTCTTTCAGTAAGTATAACGCGGTCAGCTTTATTGGGCTGCTAACATGAGATTACTGCACTTAACTTAGAAAGCCCAAACGCTAAAAGTAAATATAAACCAGAGCGGACGATCGAAGACGGCCGACGAGAGAGGAAGAATGCATAGAGGGGCGAGCGCGGATGCGCTCTTTAGCACGGATGAGCTTTTAAGCACGGATGCGCTTTTCAGCGCGGATGCGCTCTTAAGTTCAGCTGGCCCCTCACCTAAACACAGAGGGTATTATTATTTTGTCCAAAAGTGTGCAACGCAGTGAAGGAGACATCTCCGACCCTATAAAGTATATATATTCTTGATCAGGATCACCTCCTGAGTTGATATGAGCATGTCCGTCTGTCCGTCTGTCTGTCTGTCCGTCTGTCTGTTTCTACGCAAACTAGTCTCTCAGTTTTAAAGCTAAAGTCTTGAAACTTTGCACACACCCTTCTTTCTTTTGCACGCAGTATTTAAGTCGGAACGGCCGGGGTCGGCCGACTATATCCCATAGCTGCCATATAGTCTTATGGCAGTAAGATCCTCTTTTAAACAATACAACCCAGATAAGCCTCACAAATGGGGTTTAAAAATGTTTACGCGCGCTGGAACATCTGGATTAGTTTATGACTTTACACTGTATGTTGGTCAAGGCACTTGCCCCGACTTTGGATTGGGAATATCATCAGATGTGGAATTATATTTATCAAAAGGTCTTCCAAAAGGCAAACCTTTCAAACTGTATTTTGACAACTGGTTTACGTCAGTTAGCCTCTTGGTTGCTTTGAAGGAAAATGGCATATTTGCAACCGGAACTATCCGAAAAAATCGCATAAGCAATTGTAAACTTCTTTCAGATGCAGAATTGAAAAAACGTGGAAGAGGATCATTTGATACAAAATATGAAGCAAACAAAAATCTTGTATGCGTCAAATGTTTTGATAATAAGTCGGTTCAACTACTATCTTCGTATGAAGACCATCAACCAGTTGGGATGTGCAAACGATGGAGTCCCAAAGAAAAAGTTTACATTGATGTTGCAAGGCCTGCTATCGTAGGCTCTTATAACAAGGGTATGGGAGGAGTAGACTTAGCGGACATGCTTATGGAGCTATACAAAATTAACCACCGTTCAAGACAGTGGTACATTAGAATCTTTTATTGGTGCTTGGGAACATCAATGACAAATGCATGGCTGCTGTATAGAAAACATTTAAATTTTCTAAACCCAAATCAAAAGTATATGCCGCTTATCAAATTTCAAATGGAAGTTGCTCATGAGCTGCTACAATCTACTTCTTTTGAAAAAAAAAATAGGGGTCGGCCATCAAATCGGCAAAGAGAAAACTCAATAATATCTTTGGGTTCTCCAACCAGCAGTGTGTCTTCGAATCAATCCAGAAAATACAAGTTTCAGCCAAATCCTACAAATCAGGGACCGTAAATAACGATTATTGTCGCTATTTTTAAATGAATAAATCAATCACTTCCAATCAACATAGAACAACCTTGACTAGCGCGTTTTTATCCTTGAAGGATACACTATGAATATCCTTGATGATTTTTATTTTTTAATTTTTATATTTATTCTTCAATTGTTAAATATTATTTTGATCGAAAAAATAAAAATCACAAATAATCATTAAGCTTGAACAAAAAAAATAAAACTCAAAAATAATGATTATTCGTGATTTTTATTTTTTTTTATCAAAATAAAACTCACCAAGCAATAACTTTTGATCCTTTAAGGATATTGCCAATATTGTCCTATGTCCTTATAAAGGGACCCTAGAGCAATAATTGACAACAACAAAAACAAAAAAAAAATGCTTTTTACCTGTGTTTTTTGCAATTATTTAATATAAGGTCAACTGTTACATACAGAGCAGCAGCAGCAGATATACACAATTACCCAAACAATGATAATAATGATAATCATCATAATGATCAACCAGTAAAACAATTAGGTACATTAATTTTCAATTTATTATGCATTTATGACGTAATATGAATTTAATGTATTTTTATAATTTTTCTTTAATTTTAGGAATAACAATTTTGACAGCGACTCGCTCGACAAGTTGCACCTTTATGTAATAAATGCATAATAAATTTAAAATTAATGTACCTAATTGTTTTACTGGTTGATCATTATGATGATTATCATTATCATTGTTTTAGTAACTGTGTATATCTGCTGCTGCTGCTCTGTATGTAACAGTTGACCTTATATTAAATAATTGCAACAAACACAGGTAAAACTTTTTTTTTTTTTGTTGTTGTTGTTGTCAATTATTGCTCTAGGGTCCCTTTATAAGGACATTGGACAATATTGGCAATATCCTTAAAGGATCAAAAGTTATTGCTTGGTGAGTTTTATTTTGATCGAAAAAAATAAAAATCACGAATAATCATTATTTTTGAGTTTTATTTTTTTTGTTCAAGCTTAATGATTATTTGTGATTTTTATTTTTTTCGATCAAAAATAATTATTAATCCTGATTTAAAAAATTAAAAATCGAAAAGTAATCATTACAAAGTAATTTTTAAAATATTACTTATAATGATTACGGTCCCTGCTACAAATTCTATGCGTTTCGATTGTATGGAACATTGGGTAGTATTTTCTGAGAAAGGACGTTGCAGACTGTGTAAGACAGGAACTCCATTGTCAAAATGTATTAAATGTAAAGTACACCTATGCTGCAACAACAATAAAAACTGTTTTTTATCTTACCACACTTAAAAATTGAAAATAAACAAAAATAACCATCAACTCAAAGTTTATTCCTTAATACACACCATTGCCCAACGTTGCCCACAAGCAACTTCCGGTAGCGCCCAAAATAGTGGGTGTGGGGACTTCAAATTTTACTCAAATACAACATGGCCCAATAAAAAAAGAATACAATAAACAAAAATTTTTTTTTTCGACAGGGAAAAATTTGGGGTGTTCGCCGCGACCAAATAAAATTTGAGCGATAAAATTTTGGCGCCGGAATTATTTACTTCGGGTTGGTCGGAACTTAATATTATCAATCATGAACTCCAGCGAAACAGACTATGTCTGGAGCACCCACGCATCCATGTCACGGGCACGATGCCTGTTCTGAACATTGCTGTGAAGATTTTCCTAACCCATGACCAAAGATTGGAGCCGGCTTTGATTGATTGTGCCGGGAAGATGGCATCTGGAGATTTGAAGGGCTTAAAACTTCTTATCGCCCAACTGAGAAACCTTTTACTTAAGAGGTATTCGAGTTCGCTCGGGAGGGAGGAGCTGTCCGCCTGGCTCTGCGTTTTATCAGCTATTTCTTCTTGAGAACACCCTGGGAAACGTGCATTTGTGAGAGCCTGCAGGATTTCTTTACTGGACGCGGTCCAGCTACCATCCGAGGTTTTAATGTATCCTACAATAGGTGCAGTTGTTGCGAGGACCTTCCTAATTCGTAAGGCCTCCGATGTCTCTTGAATGGTCGTGCAGAACTTGGTCCAGCCAATCCTTTTTGCCCTACGCAGTTCTTTGTTGTACTGCTTGAGGTCCGCTTTGTACGCCTCCAAGGCCACTTTTGTGTTTGCCTTACTACCGAAATTAAAGGCCTTGGTCTTAAAGGGCGCAAGTGCTTGCGACCACCTTGGTGGTTTCTTTGACTTGCTACTGCCCGATCTGCTTTTGGGGCCTGCCTTATTGAATGCCCGGGCGCATGCCGCCGATAGCGTGCCCACCAGGGCGTCTAGGTCTTCTCTGCTGTTCTCTGTGATGTGATGTCCCTTGTTTGTGGTTTCTCCAAGGATCTGTCTAGTTTTTTCTTGTATAGCTCCCAGTTCGCTTTCCTAGGATTGCGTTCTGCTAGCCGAGTGAAGTTATCGAAATTGACCAATAATTCTATGTATCGATGGTCCGAGAAAGAGTGTTTCTCTAGGACTCCTCTAGGACAATCCTGTCCGCTAGGGGTCAGAGTAGAGCAGTGGAGGGCAAACTCTCATTTTTCAAAGCACTCGTGCATAGGGTCGTAAATTTTGCCGCAGCGCTGTTGGCACACTGACAGTGTGAGCACTCTCAAATTTTTTTAGAAGTTCTCTCATTTTCTCCCATTTTGCCTCATTTGACAGACCAGTTTTCGAAGGAATTGGGTTGGAACAAATTTTCTCAAAAGAAAATATTAATAGGAAAGCGTAGATTTCTTTTTGTTTAAGAACTTTATCTAGAAAACCTTTTTTTTTATAAAAAAAAAAAAACTGTTAGTAACCATTCAAACTTCTGAATTAAGGGGTTATATACAGTTGTGATAGATGAAAACATCAATTTTTTTTATTGCACATTACTTAAGTATATACTGTTGAGAATAATCTTACAAAAATTCATAACGATCGGAGCATTAGAACCAAAGTTGTAGCTATTTATAGCGTTATCCTTTGCGGTGGACAAGATTACTAAAAAACTATTAATTCGATCAACACCAAATTTCGACCACTTATTTATTATGATAATAGCTAGTCCGTGAACGAAGGATTTTCAATTTTGAAATAAAGGATTTCATTTTGAAAACTCCTTTTTTAGAGCATAAAAATCAAAAATCTTATATCTTAAAAAAATACATTTTTTGTTAAAACCATCGCCATTTTTTTTTAATCAAAATTTTTACAAATCCTGCGTTCACGGACTAAGCAATACAATATACTAACGAAATTTTTTTTGAATTTTCGATTTCGGATGAACCGTTCTCGGGATATGATGTCCACCGCAAGACACCATCAAAAAAAGACGATCTTGGAATTCGGCTATAACATTTTTATTATTTAATATTTTTTAATAAATAAAATTAAATAAGTACCCAGAACCATAGACTAAACAACGTCGGTAAAACATTTTTAATAAATATTTTCTATGGTGTCAAAAAAAATCGATAAAATTTCATTTTTTGCGCGGTACAACTGTATATAACCCCTTAACGAAAAATGAAATAGTGAATGCTCTGCTCCCATTTTTTTTGAGGCACCACAGCACTAAGCTATACAAAATAGTTTAAGGTTCAGTAGGGCTAGTCCGATTCAGTAGGAAAAATTTAAAAAAGTCTTTAACTCCTCTAAAATTATCCGATTTGGCTGCAGGTTTGTCCAAAACATTTTCCAAGAACATTACCGAACTGTCGCTACCACCACATTTCTATTTTAAAGGCATGAGTGGGCGTGGCAAAAATTTGAGATACAAACCTGATCTGTGCGGATATTATACAATTCATAGTTTCAAATCTATCTCTTATAGTCTTCGAAATCCACGAGTTTTAAATTGGTACGGCCGTGAAGCAATTCTTTGCACAACTTTAGCGCTCTTTTCCTCTCGCCCTTTTCGTGCCCTCTTCAGGACTCTCAGATGCTTCATCACCTTGGCAAGCTCACCACAAAGTCGGCTATGGCTTCTGGAGCATTTATGGCACCATACTGGTAGGTGCAAAGGCCTCATCCAGGTTATCCTCCAGGATAAGGCGATCCTGTTCAAAGCGCCTACATTCGAAGAGGACGTGCAGTGGGTTCTTTGTGACTCCTCTGCGACACGACGAGCATCAGTCTTCGCTTTGATGTCCAAAGCGCTTGAAATAGCTCCGGAAACACCTATAGCCGCTAAGGGCCTGCGTGATTCTATCTTATGGGTCGAAACGTCCAGCGTCCTTTGAAAATTGCTCCCATCCACTTTGCTAGTTGGCCAAGTTTATGGCTCTCATCGCCCTTTTCCTGGCCGATCCCGATTTATAGCTGGCCTGAGCCATATTGGACAGCTTTCCGTTTCCTCCGTTTGTCTGCTTGAAAAAAGAACGTCAGTTATGGCTCTCAGTGCCTCGGCTCTCAGTGCCGTATATAAGTTTTTTGTTCTTTTCTCGATGCCCTGTCCTATAGTGACATTCATATCGGTGCATGCCAGAATATCGGACCAATCAAATGAATCAATTAGTCTATTTAATATGTGAAAATGAGCCTTACGGAAACAGCGAATCTTAAAAGCAACGCAAGAATCTTCTGATCGATAACAGAAATGATTTAAATGAAAACCTCAAGCGTCAACCTCAAACCTCTCCGGTGTTGAAAGGCGTAAAGCTGTGGAAAGAGTGGTACCATCAGGATCAGATACAAAACAAAAGTCTAATAGCTGACCGAACGATTTTCTTAAATGGTGAATTTGACCTAGGGACATGTCAAACATGCCCGCGGTGAAATCGTGGTGCGTGATAAGTGAAAAAGATGGTGGGTTATCAATATTAAAGTCACCCAGAACTACAAGCTGGTCACAATCAGAGATAAGGTTATGAGGAGAATTAGTCTCCTCACACGCTAAGACAGATAACCAGCGGCGACAGGGCATGAGAATCACCAATCAGGAAGGGGCCGCAGAAGGTAGGCCAAGGACCAATGCGAGCGGGGAGGAAGGTTTCGGCACTCAGTGGGAAGACGGAATCGACGTGGAACGTAACGGTTCCCGCAGCAGCAGCAGACAAATGGGAAGACAACATTTCGGCACCCAGTGGGAAGACGGAATCGACGTGGAACGTAACGGTTCCCGCAGCAGCAGCAGACAAATGGGAAGACAACATTTCGGCACCCAGTGGGAAGACGGAATCGACGTGGAACGTAACGGTTCCCGCAGCAGCAGCGAACAAATGGGAAGACAAGATTTCGGCACCCAGTGGGAAGACGGAATCGACGTGGAACGTAACGGTTCCAGGAGCAGCAGCAGACAAATTGGAAAGACAAGGTTTCGTCACCCAGTGGGAAGACGGAATCGACGTGGAACGTAACGGTTCCCGGAGCGACAACGGACGCCGGGAAAGGCAGAGTTTCATCGGCGAGTGGGAAGACGGAATCAACGTGGAACGTAGCGGTTCCCGGGGCCACGGCGAGGAAGTGAGCACACCGCGCAGCGGCGCTCAGACGGTGCGAGGGGACTAGTAGCAGCAAAGGAGAAAGAAGCAACAGGGCACATCGCATAGCAAAAACAGGGGTCAGCGGCCGAGAGAAAGGGGGCAACGGCCGCACGGACGGCCACCTGCCAACGGGAAAGTGGCATGAGACGGAAAACAGGAGTAACGGCAGACCGCCAACGGGAAAGTGGCGGGATCGTTGGAGCCAGGAGGATTAACGGGTGCCCCGATCCGTATATAAGGAGGCCCTCTGGAGCAGCTCGAGACGAGTCATTTGAGGAAGCTTGTAGCGTTGAGTTGGAGGACCGCCTATGGAGAGTCCCCCAGTCAAGTGTTAGAGCGTTTCTAAAAAGGATTCGGGTTTGCTTGAGTTTGAAGGACCGCCTTTGGAGAGTCCAACAACCAAGCGTAAGGACACGAAGAAGACAAGACAGGATCGGTACGGAAGGATCCGGGACAGGTCTGCGGGAAAAACCGAGGCGACAGGTGACGAGTTGGACTAGTTCCTGGCCCCGGCAGGCAAGCCTTGCAAGGAAGTGAGGAGGGACTCCCGACTCGCAACCAACAGGCGTGGTCCTGCCACGGCAAGGATAGGCCCACTCAGGAGCCCAAGCCCGGTTTGCTCCAAAGACGCGAAAGACGGAGCAGGAGAGGATCGTGGTCGGACGGTTTCCTCGACAGTTGGAGGGCATCAGAGTCGAGTTTGGGCCATTCCCAGTCAGAGTAGGCAAGCCTTGCAAGGAAACGAGGAGGGTTTCCCGACTCGCAACCAACAGGCGTAGTTCTGCAAAGCACGGATAGGCCGACTCGGGAACGCGCGCCCGTTCAGGAAAGCGATCGGGGAGATACCGATCACCCACCGACCAACTCGTGGTCCGGGGCCATTGACGCGTACGCGGGTGGTCACCCGGCCAGAAAGAGAAGCACGACTCACGGTCCGGGACGGGCGACTTCCGACCTCGTCGGGACTGACAGGACTTCGGCAACTCCCGATTCAGGCTCGCCGGTGCGAAAATCACGGCGTTTCCCTGGCGTAGCGGAGGCGACAGTTAGTAGCCAACTCCCGATTCAGGCTCGCCGGTGCGAAAATCACGGCGTTTCCCTGGCGTAGCGGAGGCGACAGTTAGTAGCCAACTCCCGATTCAGGCTCGCCGGTGCGAAAATCACGGCGTTTCCCTGGCGTAGCGGAGGCGACAGTTGGTAGCCAACTCCCGATTCAGGCTCGCCGGTGCGAAAATCACGGCGTTTCCCTGGCGTAGCGGAGGCGACAGTTAGTAGCCAACTCCCGATTCAGGCTCGCCGGTGCGAAAATCACGGCGTTTCCCTGGCGTAGCGGAGGCGACAGTTAGTAGCCAACTCCCGATTCAGGCTCGCCGGTGCGAAAATCACGGCGTTTCCCTGGCGTAGCGGAGGCGACAGTTGGTAGCCATCTCCCGATTCAGGCTCGCCGGTGCGAAAATCACGGCGTTTCCCTGGCGTAGCGGAGGCGACAGTTAGTAGCCAACTCCCGATTCAGGCTCGCCGGTGCGAAAATCACGGCGTTTCCCTGGCGTAGCGGAGGCGACAGTTGGTAGCCAACTCCCGATTCAGGCTCGCCGGTGCGAAAATCACGGCGTTTCCCTGGCGTAGCGGAGGCGACAGTTAGTAGCCAACTCCCGATTCAGGCTCGCCGGTGCGAAAATCACGGCGTTTCCCTGGCGTAGCGGAGGCGACAGTTTGTAGCCAACTCCCGATTCAGGCTCGCCGGTGCGAAAATCACGGCGTTTCCCTGGCGTAGCGGAGGCCACAGCCCGCCAACTCCCTAACTGGCGGTACAGCGCGTAGGCGCGGTATTCCCGGCAAGTTAAGGGAGGCCAGTCAGGGCACTGCCAAAAACCCAGACCGAACCGAGTCAGAGAGGTGGAAGGCGACGACAGATAATCAAGGAGGAACCCCCGGCAACAAGGCGACAACAGCAACGGAGCGGACCACCCGGACGGCGGAGGAATCAAGGATCACGAGCATCAGGAGTGAGGCCCATTCCCGGGAACCCGAATGAGACATCAGTGTAACCGAAGGGTCAGTCAATAAAGAGACGGAACTAAAAGTAAAGCTATTGTGTTATTTCTGGGCTAGGGCAATCACGTCGAATTATAAATTCGGTGGAACGGATCCGCAAATCTCTGTGAGCTAGCCGCGGCATACTGTGGCGAGCGGAAGCATAGAAATAAGTTCGTTACACCTGGCGCCCAAACTTCGTGATTGCATTTAGCATAGAAATTAACATAGCAGAAAGATGGGAAAAAAGAATTGGATCTACACATTGAGAAAGGAGGAGCTGAGCGAAGTGTGTAGAGAGCTCGGCCTACCAGCAGACGGGACTGTGGAAGCGATGAGATCCTCAGTGGCAAGGTGGGTCGACGAAACCAAGGAAGAGGAAGTACTGGCGTTAACACACGACATAGAGGAAAGATATGGACAAAGATCAACCCCCAGGCAGAGAGCAGCCAGCGAAACCGAAAAGTTTATAGAGAGCCTGGCGGTACCAGATCCAAGAAAGGGAAGGAGCATAGAGCCGCAATCGAGAAAGTATGTTCCGGCCCCGGTAGATTACGCCAAAGTAGCCAAACAGGTGCGAGACTGGTCGTTCCGTTTCGACGGCACAGGGGACCCGTTAGAGTTCCTGGACCGAGTAACATGGTCCGCAAAGACATACGGATTAGACATAAACACCATCCCCAGAGCCATGCCAGAACTATTGCAGGGCAGGGCCCAAAGATGGTTCATCATGAACGACGAAGAATGGCCAACATGGGCGAGGTTCAAGGCAAGCTTCGAGAATTTTTTCCTGCCGAAAGGATACTTCGAAAAGTTGGCGGACCAAGTTCGCCAACGGAAGCAGCGTCGCGGAGAGCCTTTCAAAGAATATATGGTGGACCTTCAATCACTAATGAAACCATTAGGGAAAACCACGAAAGAAGTAATCGAGAGGCTCGTCGAAAACTGCATGCCAAGGATGAAGATGTTCATAAGGCCATACGCCTGCGCGTCTTTAGAGGAGGTGATGGGCCTAGCAGAGGAGTTTGAGGAATTAGCGCAGGAGGAAGAAGCCTTCAACAGACAGGTGGCCACAGAACAAAGGTGGAGCCACAGTCAGCCGCCCGTAAACGAGAGGTGGCAGCATAGTGAGGCGGCAAGGTACCAGAGGGACCAATGGACCCAAAAAGGGCAACGGGACGAGTTCCACCACCAGGCCGTCCAAAACACACAATGGGCACCAAGGTGGCAAAGAGAGGAATCGCGCCGAGGCACACCGGAGCGACAAAACAGCACGAACCAAAGTTGGATGCCAAGAGGGCAGCATGAGACCCAGCAGAGGTCGGCCCCGCAACAGCCTAATCAGCAATGGGCAGTAGGGCCAAGGCAGGGTCCGGTCGAGAACCCAGCCCAGGCATGCAACAGGTGCGGTGGCATGGGCCATTGGGCCAGCGGGTGCAGGAACCCAAGACTGCTTTTCTGCAAAATGTGCGGCGCAACAGGAGTTAGAAGCACAGAATGCTGCCAGAGGGCGGGAAACGCGCAGCGGTCTCAGCAACAGGGAGGAGAGCCGGGATCGCACGGTGCTGCCTCTCAAAATTAATAGGAGGACTATCCGAGGAGGAGCAGCAGCTAACGGCAACCATTGAGGTCGAGGGCACGGAGATAAAGGCCATGCTGGACACAGGAGCAACGGCGAATTTTATCTCCGAAGAGCTAGCGGAGAGGCCGGAGGTAACCGGGCAACGAATCGCAACAAGGAGACGAGTGAAGTTGGCTAACGGAAGCCATACGGAGACACGCGTCGTGCTCCAAGCCAGGATAAGTTTCGGCGATCGCACAAAGACCCTAAACCTGCTGGTGATGCCAGGCATGGAGGACAATCTGGTGCTAGGATGGGATTTCCTAAGCGAGTTTGGCACAACCTTGACGTGCGCAGGCCACCGGATTTCGATACCCAAAAGGAAAAGATGGGACGAAAAGATCACCATCGTAATGGTGAAGAAGAAAACGGGGCAATGGAGGATGTGCGTCGATTTCCGACAAATTAATGCGAAATCAATAAAAGATGCGTACCCGATGCCTCGCATAAATTTCATTTTGGAGCAGCTGAGAGAGGCAAGGTTCTTCAGCAGTCTCGATTTGAAGGATGGGTATTGGCAGATCCCCCTAGAGGAAAGCAGCAGAAAATTCACCGCCTTCACCGTTCCAGGGAAGGGTCTATACCAATGGAAAGTGATGCCTTTTGGGTTGCACTCGGCCTCGGCAACGTTTCAAAGGGCCCTGGACAAGGTCATAGGCCCGGATATGGCTCCACACGGCTCCGGATATGGCTAATATAATATGGCTCCGGATATGGCTAATATCAGGATGACATTATAGTGATCGGACGCACCAAGGAGGAGCATGTGCGGAATCTACAAGAGGTGTTCAGGAGGTTGAGAGCGGCAAACCTGCGGATAAATACGGAAAAGTGTCATTTCTTCAGGCAAGAGCTGCTCTACCTGGGCCACCGGATAACAAGCCAAGGGATCGGAATGGATCCGGGAAAAGTGGCCGCGATTACAGAGCTACAACCCCCGACGAACGTCAAGGGAGTGCGCCAGTTCATAGGGATGGCATCGTGGTATCGGCGTTTCGTCCCAGATTTCGCAGGAATAGCGAAACCCCTGAACGATCTTCTGCGAAAAGGAACAAAGTGGGAGTGGACAACCAAGCACCAAGAGGCTTTTGAGACTTTGAAGTCACGGCTGGCGGAGGATCCAGTGCTAGCGTGCCCAGATTTCGAAAGAAAATTCGTGATGCAAACGGACGCCAGCGACTACGGCGTCGGGGCGGTCCTGACCCAGGACACCGAGGAGGGCGAACGAGTGATCGCGTACGCCAGTCGAACGTTGATTGGGGCCGAGAAAAACTACTCCGCAACGGAAAAGGAGTGCCTGGCCAAAGTATGGGCGATAAGGCAAATGAGGCCCTACCTGGAGGGGTACCGTTTCGACGTGATCACGGACCACATGGCGTTGAAGTGGCTTAATAACATCGAGAGCCCACTTGGCAGAATAGCGAGGTGGGTATTCGAACTACAGCAGTATGACTACGTCATCAGCTACCGGAAGGGAAAGCTCAATGTGGTGGCCGACGCTCTGTCCCGCCAGCCGGTGATGGAAAAATTCAGAAAAGCCAAGGAGGTGGTCGCCAAAGAATGCGGGTGGATAAGCGCACTGAAGAAAAAGATGACAACAAGCCCACAGAAATTCCCGGATTACGTGGAAGAGGGCGGTTTGATCTACCGCCACGTCCCGCATAGAGCCGGAAGCGAGGAAGTGGCGCCATGGAAGCTGTGCGTGCCGCTGGAGATGAGGCAGCAGGTCCTCAAGGAAAATCATGACGCACCAACGGCGGGACACTTGGGCGTAAGGAAAACCATAGCCAGAGTGGCCGCCCGGTATTTCTGGCCAGGGATGCAGAGGGACATCCGGAAATACGTCAGGAGATGCGAGACGTGCCTGAAGTACAAGCCGAGTCAGATGCAGATGGCCGGGAAAATGCTGACACAGGTTCCGGAGGAGCCATGGGCGACGGTGTGTGCAGATTTCGTAGGCCCACTGCCCAGGTCGAAACATGGCAATACAATGATCCTGGTGATAATCGATCGGTTTTCGAAATGGACGGAGATAGTGCCTCTTCGAAAAGCAACAACCGAGGCGCTGCAGAAGGCATTCATGGAGAGAATTGTCGCGCGGTATGGAGTACCGAAAATAATAATAACGGACAACGGGGTGCAGTTCACCAGTCGCAGCTTCAAGAAGTTCCTCGGAGAACTCGGCGTCCGCCATCAGTTCACCGCACCATATACGCCGCAGGAGAATCCCACGGAAAGAGCGAACAGGACGGTAAAAACAATGATCGCCCAGTTCGCTGGGATGAACAAAGGAAGTGGGACGAACACTGCCCGGAGCTAATGTTGGCGGTAAATTCCGCAGTCTCGGAGTCCACGGGGTACTCGCCGTGTTTTATAACGCAGGGCAGGGAGCCAAGGATGCCGCGAGCCCTGTTCGACGAGAATGTGTTGGGCACGGGAGCTGAACAAGGAACACCCATGGAAAGCGCGGCAAGACTTAAGGAGACATTCGAGATAGTAAGGAGGAATATGGAGCGAGCTGCCCAGGACCAGGCGCGACATTACAACTTGAGAAGGCGGAAGTGGAGCCCAAAGGTCGGTGAAACAGTGTGGGCAAAGGAGCACCACCTATCAAAGGCAGCTGAGGGATTTGCGGCGAAACTGGCCCCTCGGTATGACGGGCCATATACGGTGGTGGATTTCGTTTCTCCGGTCATTGTCACGTTACGACACGGGAGGACAAGGAGGGAGAAGAGAGCCCATGTGAGCGAGCTGAAGGCTCAAGACACAGAAGAAACAGTTCGTAAACCAACGGGGGTTACACCTGTACACGAAGGCGGGCTCAGCGACGCACCAAGAGAGGAGCTGCATCCCGGCGGTGAAGGAGCACCGCAGAAGCCAGGTGCTGAAAGCGCATGAAAGCGTGAAAAGGAGGCGCCTGGAGCGGCTGGAGGCGCGGACGGCGATGGACCGCGCAAGAGAAAATATGACCGACGTGATAATGAAGGAGGAGCTCATGAAGTGGCGGTCAGCAGTGAAAAAAAAGGAGCCGCGTCAAAATGCGGGCGAGAGCAAAGGAATAACGAAAGCGAGATAAATACATCGTATCCGCATAACGGGCACACAGAAAAAAAACCCACAAAGAGGAGGAGAGCAAGTAACGGGAGCATTAGCGGGACATTTCCAGCAACGGGAAATGGATTCGCTATATAAGTGGAGACGGGGGAGATGTTCGGCCTATTCGAAATCTACACGCAGCCGAAACAATGCCCTCAAGTGCCTCAATGGTAGTGTCGTCCGACGACAGCGACATTGAGATAGTCGGCGATCCTTCATGGGACGCCAAGAAGTCAAGGTCGGAGTGGGTGGTCCGGCGGGCGGCAGGAAGAGAAGGAAGCATCCCGGTCGGGTCCTTCGAGGTGGAGCGGCGGCGCAGGAGCGAGGCGTTGGCCCTGCACTTGCGGGCAATTCGGGACCGCCGATGCCTCGACAAAATAAGGGCCACGGAGGACATGGCGAGGGCCCGCGTCAGGGTCATAGCCCAAATGCACCGGAGGAGCACCAGGGAGGCGAGGAAGAGGCGCATCGATGGACGAGAAAGGGCCATGGTTAGAGCAAGAGCGAGGACGGCACGGCAGCGGCGGACCCGGAAAACAATAGAGACCGCAAGGAGAAGGGCCGCCGCCGGCAGGGTGCGACAAGCAGCAAGATGGAAGGAGAAGATACCGCCGACGCCGCGCCCAAGAGCAGAAAGACCGGAGGAGAAGCCGGTCAGCGCGGCCCCGAATCGGAAGAGGGTCCGGCAGGCGACGCCATGGCCGACGGTACCCCCTACCCCACGGCCACAACAGGAGCCCAGGGAGGAGCAGCCGTGGGAGAAGGGGCCGTGGGTGTGGCCGGATCCGCGTAGGATGGAGACGCAGAGGCCAGCGCAGCAGAGGCCGGCGCTGACTCGGCAGGGGTCGTGCCCGGAGAAGCGGCCGGCGAGGCCGGTGCTGGAGCGGCAGGCTTCCGAGGGAGCCGGGCGAGCGGTGCCGGAGGACAGTTGGCCGCCGGAGCTTGGCGCCCGAGTTAAGGCCGAGTTGGCGAAAAGAAGAGGACGGCCCGGAAGGTGGTGCATCGTGGCACAGGTGGGTGCCACATCCTTCCGGGTGAGAGGAGGCGCCAACAAGTGGCTCTGTCGTTCCCGAAGAACGGGGGGAAGTGTGAGGAGAATTAGTCTCCTCACACGCTAAGACAGATAACCAGCGGCGACAGGGCATGAGAATCACCAATCAGGAAGGGGCCGCAGAAGGTAGGCCAAGGACCAATGCGAGCGGGGAGGAAGGTTTCGGCACTCAGTGGAACGTGGAACGTCGTGGAATCGACGTGGAACGTAACGGTTCCCGCAGCAGCAGCAGACAAATGGGAAGACAACATTTCGGCACCCAGTGGGAAGACGGAATCGACGTGGAACGTAACGGTTCCCGCAGCAGCAGCGGACAAATGGGAAGACAAGATTTCGGCACCCAGTGGGAAGACGGAATCGACGTGGAACGTAACGGTTTCAGGAGCAGCAGCAGACAAATTGGAAAGACAAGGTTTCGTCACCCAGTGGGAAGACGGAATCGACGTGGAACGTAACGGTTCCAGGAGCAGCAGCAGACAAGTTGGAAATACAAGGTTTCGTCACCCAGTGGGAAGACGGAATCGACGTGGAACGTAACGGTTCCCGGAGCGACAACGGACGCCGGGAAAGGCAGAGTTTCATCGGCGAGTGGGAAGACGGCATCAACGTGGAACGTAGCGGTTCCCGGGGCCACGGCGAGGAAGTGAGCACACCGCGCAGCGGCGCTCAGACGGTGCGAGGGGACTAGTAGCAGCAAAGGAGAAAGAAGCAACAGGGCACATCGCATAGCAAAAACAGGGGTCAGCGGCCGAGAGAAAGGGGGCAACGGCCGCACGGACGGCCACCTGCCAACGGGAAAGTGGCATGAGACGGAAAACAGGAGTAACGGCAGACCGCCAACGGGAAAGTGGCGGGATCGTTGGAGCCAGGAGGATTAACGGGTGCCCCGATCCGTATATAAGGAGGCCCTCTGGAGCAGCTCGAGACGAGTCATTTGAGGAAGCTTGTAGCGTTGAGTTGGAGGACCGCCTATGGAGAGTCCCCCAGTCAAGTGTTAGAGCGTTTCTAAAAAGGATTCGGGTTTGCTTGAGTTTGAAGGACCGCCTTTGGAGAGTCCAACAACCAAGCGTAAGGACACGAAGAAGACAAGACAGGATCGGTACGGAAGGATCCGGGACAGGTCTGCGGGAAAAACCGAGGCGACAGGTGACGAGTTGGACTAGTTCCTGGCCCCGGCAGGCAAGCCTTGCAAGGAAGTGAGGAGGGACTCCCGACTCGCAACCAACAGGCGTGGTCCTGCCACGGCAAGGATAGGCCCACTCAGGAGCCCAAGCCCGGTTTGCTCCAAAGACGCGAAAGACGGAGCAGGAGAGGATCGTGGTCGGACGGTTTCCTCGACAGTTGGAGGGCATCAGAGTCGAGTTTGGGCCATTCCCAGTCAGAGTAGGCAAGCCTTGCAAGGAAACGAGGAGGGTTTCCCGACTCGCAACCAACAGGCGTAGTTCTGCAAAGCACGGATAGGCCGACTCGGGAACGCGCGCCCGTTCAGGAAAGCGATCGGGGAGATACCGATCACCCACCGAGCAACTCGTGGTCCGGGGCCATTGACGCGTACGCGGGTGGTCACCCGGCCAGAAAGAGAAGCACGACTCACGGTCCGGGACGGGCGACTTCCGACCTCGTCGGGACTGACAGGACTTCGGCAACTCCCGATTCAGGCTCGCCGGTGCGAAAATCACGGCGTTTCCCTGGCGTAGCGGAGGCGACAGTTAGTAGCCAACTCCCGATTCAGGCTCGCCGGTGCGAAAATCACGGCGTTTCCCTGGCGTAGCGGAGGCGACAGTTAGTAGCCAACTCCCGATTCAGGCTCGCCGGTGCGAAAATCACGGCGTGTCCCTGGCGTAGCGGAGGCGACAGTTGGTAGCCAACTCCCGATTCAGGCTCGCCGGTGCGAAAATCACGGCGTTTCCCTGGCGTAGCGGAGGCCACAGCCCGCCAACTCCCTAACTGGCGGTACAGCGCGTAGGCGCGGTATTCCCGGCAAGTTAAGGGAGGCCAGTCAGGGCACTGCCAAAAACCCAGACCGAACCGAGTCAGAGAGGTGGAAGGCGACGACAGATAATCAAGGAGGAACCCCCGGCAACAAGGCGACAACAGCAACGGAGCGGACCACCCGGACGGCGGAGGAATCAAGGATCACGAGCATCAGGAGTGAGGCCCATTCCCGGGAACCCGAATGAGACATCAGTGTAACCGAAGGGTCAGTCAATAAAGAGACGGAACTAAAAGTAAAGCTATTGTGTTATTTCTGGGCTAGGGCAATCACGTCGAATTATAAATTCGGTGGAACGGATCCGCAAATCTCTGTGAGCTAGCCGCGGCATACTGTGGCGAGCGGAAGCATAGAAATAAGTTCGTTACAAGGTTAAAAACGAATTGAATAGCGGACAAAACTATTGTGATTTTACCTCTATAGAAGCGAGATTGGAGTCGGCGAATTATTCTGGGTTTCAGCACTTGGGTTAGCCAGAGATATGTGGCTGTATTATTCTCGGGTAAGCAGGTGGAGGCGGATCACTAAAAGCTAATTTCTTACGCTTAGGGGACTCATTTAGCAGCTAAGGGCCGCTAAACGTAGATTCAAGTCCGGAGAGCTGGTCATTGATTTTCGAAAACCGGTGATTGACTCTTTAAGTCCGTTCTTAGTCTGTCGCATGAACGACCTCATTTCGTCCTGGACAACACGAAAATTATCGCAATAATAATGGAGACTTGACCAACGTAAAATGGCATCCGAAACTGAGATAGTAAACACGGCACACTTGGTGTGTACAGCGTTTTCACCTACCAATGTATGGTAGGCTGGGATGACGAGATTGTCTTATTACAGAACTTCATTGAGCAGTCCAGTTAAAATTTCATTATAATATTTATATATATAAAAATGAAACCCGTTTTCCGTTGTCACGACATCACATGAAAACGGCTTGACCGATTTGGCTGAAAATTGGTAGGGAGGTAGCTTAGAGCCAGGAGACGGACATACGATAATTTTTATCCCGTTCGACACCGCGAATTATACTCCACCGAAATGGGTGCAGTTATAGTAATGAATAACAGTAAGTAGGCTGTGGGCGTAACGTATCATACATTTATGTACGATATTATGTATTTATACCAGTGGTGGGCAAACACTCATTTTACATAGCACGCGAGTATTATTATTATTATATGGCCATGACAACCCTTTTATCGGGTCTCGGCCTGAAGCGCAATGTGCCTCCACGCGACTCTGTCCTGAGCGCGCCTTCGCCAGTTGGTAACACCAAGTGTGGACAGGGTTTCCATCACCTGGTCTTGCCAACGCGTTCGGGGTCGTCCTCTCCTTCGTGTCGCAACAATCACCGCATCAAACACCTTTCGAGCCGGAGCGTCTTCATCCATACGGGCAACATGGCCCAGCCAGCGAAGTCTTTGAGATTTCACTCGACTGGCTACGTCAACATCCCCGTACAGCTCATACAGCTCGTGGTTGTATCTGATGCGATACACATCGTCCACGCAGATTGGGCCAAAGATTTTACGGAGAATTTTCCTCTCGAACACTCCAAGAGCGGCTGCATCTGACTGCGTCACTGTCCAGCACTCCGCACCATATAGGAGTACTGGAAGAATGAGCGTCTTGTAGAGTGTGATTTTTGTGCGTCGAGAGAGAGCTCTACTATTAAACTGCCTACTGAGCCCAAAGTAACACCTGTTGGCAAGTGTTATTCTCCGCTTAATCTCCAGACTGACATCATTTGTGCTTGTTATAGCAGTGCCTAGATAGATAAACTCCTTGACGGACCCAAAGCTATAATTTTCTGCAGTCAGCTGAGAATCAAGACGCCGCGATTCTCTGCTAGAGCACACCATAAACTTTGTTTTCTCCATATTCACTGCTAGTCCTACTTTTGCTGATTCCTTTTCAATAGCCCCGAAGGCTCCTGTGACATCACGCTTGGTGCGGCCAATGATATCAATATCATCAGCGTAACCAAGGAGCTGGACACATCTGTTGCTTAATATCGTGCCCGACCGATGTACACCAGCCTTTCTTATAATACTCTCCATTAAAATATTGAAGAGTATACAAGACAGCGAGTCACCTTGTCTGAGGCCACACTTGGTAATAAAGATTTCGGATTGGCCACTTCCTACCTTGACAGAGCTGATGGCGTTGCTCAATGTCATTCTGCAAAGTCTAGTCAGCTTTGCTGGTATACCAAGCTCAGACATGGCGGCATATAGGCGATCTCGCCGGGGGCTATCAAATGCGGCTTTGGTATGTGTCGATCTGGTTTTCGTAGGACTTCTCCAGGATTTGGCGCAAGGTGAAAATCTGGTCAACAGTGGACTTGCCAGGCCTGAACCCGCACTGATAAGGTCCAATCAGTGCTTCAGCATGGGGTTTCAGTCTTTCACACAATACGCTCGTTAGGACCTTGTATGCAACTGGAAGAAGACTAATTCCGCGGTAGTTGGTGCGCACCGTAGCATCACCCTTCTTCAGGATGGGACAGATCATGCTGAGGTTCCAATCTTCGGGCATGCTCTCCATAAGCCATATCTTACTGATTAGTTGGTGCATGCACCCTACCAGCATATCACCAGCTGCCTTAAACAATTCTGCCGGCAGGCCGTCAGCACCTGCAGACTTGTTGTTTTTAAGCCGTTGGATTGCATCCTTGACTTCGATATGACTTGGGATTGGCACTTCAATATCAGTGCCATAGATTGGGGTTCGTGGATCATAGTCTTCAGAGTCTATGCTTGAGCCAGATAACAAGCTCGAGATGTGATCCCTCCATAACCTCAGCACGACCTCTGTTTCTGTGACAAGATTTCCATCATTGTCCCTGCACGCCACTGTACCAGTCTTAAATCCTTGGGTCAGACGCTTGACCCTCTGGTAGAAGTAACGTGCTTCATTTCTGCATCTGCTGCTCTCTGTGCTCTCACACTCTCGCCTTTCCTGCTCTTTCTTCTTGCGTCTGAAAAGGCGTTTTTCGTCTCTTCTTCTCGACCTGTAAACATCCACAATCGC
The DNA here is from genome assembly GCA_018153035.1 of Drosophila pseudoananassae pseudoananassae. Lineage (NCBI taxonomy): Eukaryota > Metazoa > Arthropoda > Insecta > Diptera > Drosophilidae > Drosophila > Drosophila pseudoananassae. The sequence continues at coordinate 308,105 of JAECXR010000022.1, read as the reverse complement.
TCGTGTCGCCCCAGCCTGCAGTGTTCTTCCGTAGGCGGCATCCTTTGCAACTGTTGCGTCATGACACTCCTGATCGTACCATGGATTCCTTGATAGAGGAAGCTGGAATCCAAGCACTTCTTCTGCCGAAGCTCGCAGGGAGTGAGATATGAGCGCCCACATATCGCTTATGTCTTCAGGTATTGAAGGTGCTCGGCTTAATAGCCCCGAGACGTGAGTGGAGAATGCATTCTTCGCCTGTTGTGATTGCAGCTTTCCGATGTCCAGCCTTCTTAACGCACTTCGACGTGCAATCTTCGCCACACATAGCCGTGTGCGAACCTTAGCTGCAACAAGATAATGGTCGGAGTCGATGTTGGGACCCCGACAGGATCGCACGTCGAGTATATTAGATGCGTGCCTTGCATCGATCACAACATGATCGATCTGATTTCTGGTCAGTCGATCGGGAGAGAGCCAAGATGCTTTATGGATGTCCAAATGACGGAATCCAGTACTACGAACTACCATATTATGCGCAGCTGCAAAGCCTATTAATTTGAGACCATTGCTCGAGGTGGTCTCATGTAGACTGAATCGCCCGACGGTGGCACCAAAGATGTCTTCTCGTCCTACCTTCGCATTAAAATCCCCGAGGAGAATTTTAATGTCATGGGAAAGACAGCGGCCATAAGCTCGGTCGAGCTCCGCATAGAAAGCGTCCTTGGTGGCATCATCCTTTTCCTCCGTTGGGGCATGTGCGCATATCAGGCTGATGTTAAAATTTGGCAGTAATTCGGATCGTTGCAATTCTCTCGTTTGTTGGCCGAAAGTGAGAGACTCGGCGCCGCAGCCTGGCACCTACAACGAAACCACAACCAAATTCATGCCGTTCTGGATGGCAGCTGTAGTAAATGTCACAGTTCTTCTTCTTTATGCAGCCTTGTCCTATCCATCGCATTTCCTGGATAGCAGTGATGTCAGCCCTACATTTGTTGAGGGTATCTGCTAGTTGTTGAGCAGCACCAGGTCTGTACAATGTTCGTACGTTCCAGGTGCATACTCTCAAATCATTGTCCTTTTTACGCTTGCTATGGTCGTCAACGTTAGATCGGTTCCTTTCCGAGGCTTCTCTTGCTTCCTTCACTGAAATTGTGTTTTACATGGGTGGATTTCAAGTCCTACGCCACAACCTAGTTTGTAGAGTTAGGACTCTCGTCGCGCGCTTTAGTTTGCCACTCAACGGCTGTCGAGCGACAATCCAGGGAGAACCACGTGGAGGTCGTGCGTCGGCTTGAAGAAAGCAGTGACAGGAATCATGCTGGCATTCACCAAGTTGAATGCAATCAGACACTTTGACCTGTATGCTTTCCCCCACTCTCCCCCAGCACGCGAGTATAGGGTAGGAAATTCTACCGCAGCGCTGCCGGCATACTGACAGTGTGAGCATTCTCAATTTTTTTTAGAAGCTCTCTCATTTGCTCTCATTTTGACTCATTTGACAGCCCAAACTTAAAAATCAAAATGTTTCCACTGAGAAAAATGTTCTCACAAATTGGGTTGAAAAAAGTTTTCTCCATAGAAAATAAAGATAGGGAAGCGTAGTTTTTCATTTTTTTAAGAAGTGTTGCTAGCAAAGCTTTCTTTAAAATAAATTACACTATTTTAGTTCCCATTCAAACTTTTGAATAACTAAAAATTAAATAAAAAAATAAGTTTTTTTCGCTCAGTGAATTCTCTGCTCTCATTGTTTTTCTCTGCTACGCACACACTCAAATTTTAAACATGTGTTAGTTTTGCCCACCATTGATTTATACATTTATACTACAGTCAGCAATGTCGCGAGCAAGTCGATCGAATCTTTCCCGACAAAGCCGTAATGGAAGAAGAATACGAATTACTCGACTTCGTGCCACATGAGAAGCGAACAACAAAGATCAACAAATATATAATTTGCTAGGCAGAACAAGTTCTGATTTAGTATTTATAAAGTTCTGATTTGAATCAAGCACCGTTTCGATACGATTGCAGCAATGATTACAGCTTGCATCCTAGCGTTTGAATTGGGCAAATGGACGTTGATTGAGTGTATTGTGGTGCGTTATAGTTTTCCGGAGAAACGGATGGATTATGCTGCCTTAATGGTTGTTGACTGAGCCACATGAGCATTTGTATTCATTGCTTTGTGGCGATATACAAGAATTACGCCATTTTTTGGCAAACACTCAAAAATACGATGTTTGTTTCCAAATGACGTCATTTGGGACAAATATCGAAGAACGAGGATATATCCGACTTTTAAGGTATTTACCCCACTCAAAAATATTTGCTGCTTATGGGTGCTTATAACCCAGTTAATTCTGTCTTATTTTTAATTTGTAGATACAAGGACAGATTCACCATCGAGTTGGATCATTACTACCTTTAGAAGATGCACAGTATACATTTTTACAAATATATTGTAAAGAAACGTTGTTTTGTTGCTTGGGTTGGGCATCTGGAGCGACTAAGGATAGCGGTATCGTCGGTGAACTATGTCGTCGTTAGTTTTTCGTTCGTAGGGACATCCGCAGTATACAAAACACATAGAAAAGGGCCGAGTGCACTTCCTTGTAGAACTCTGAAGTAGCTGCGTTGCATATCACAGAGAATACTCTATTGTAGAGGTATGATTCCAGTAGCTTTTGCGTGTATGTTGGCAAATACCTTTTAATTTTGTGCATGAGTCCATTAAGCCAAAGTCGATTGAAAGCTTGAGATACGCCATACGTCATACTTCATTCGTCATATGTTTTCATTTTGTGCATGATTCCATTAAGCCAAACTAGATCGAAAGCTTGAGAAAAATTGAAAATAGCACTACAATAATCTCGCTGTTCGAATGATGAGCGTATTTCGGATATTAATCTGTTCACTTATTAACAAAGATCTAAAACAGTTGCTTGGAAATTGGGTACTTTCCGATCACCTGGAAACGTGCTCAGGTAACCATGATACTTAATCCCGGAAAACCTGAAGCTATTCTTGCCTCTTATCGTCCGATTAGTCTTCTGTCGATACCATCGACGCCATGTTTTTCCTTGTTCTCTTGACATATGAAACTTCATTAGTATACATTTCATCATGGAACGCTATACACTTGAACAGCGATTGCAAATTGTGCAAATTTTTTTTATCAAAATAATCGTTCTGTTGCTGCTACTTTAAGAGCATTACTGCCATTTTACGGTCCATTTAACAAGCCCGTTCGACAATCGACCGTCTAGTGGCAAAATTTGAGTCTACATAATGTTCCGGTGCCCGTAAGAGCAAGAAGTTCTCGAAGTGATGAAGCTTACGCTCATGGACCGGCCGAGTGGACGCCGCGCTCGTGTGATTTGACACCTCTAGACTATTTTCTTTGTGGTTACGTGAAGTCATTGGTCTATGCCAATAAGCCGGCGACGTTGCAAGAGCTCAGAGCCAATATTGAACGCAAAATTGCTGGAATTTCGACCGATTTATGCGAAAAAGTAGTTGAAAATTGGGTTCAACGATGGGACTTCGTAAAACGTGCACGCGGTGGTCATGCGAAAAAAATCGAGTTTCATAATAAATGTATATGTTCAAATTCGATAATAAAAAAAAAAGTTAGTTGAAAAGTCAAACCGTTTGTGTTTTATTAAAAAACAAGAAAGGAAAGCTAACTTCGGGCGGAGCCGAAGTTAATATACCCTTGCAGCTAAAACCGGATATATATCGCAAACACCGGATTTAATTGGCCGATCCTTATGAGAATATCATAATATAACCAATTTATCAAAATAATAAATCTAAAACAAAGTACCAAGCTTCCATCTTCAAAAATACAAAAGTTCGTACAAATACAAATACCATTTCCGATCGTTCAGTTATATGGCAGCTATAAGATATAGTCGGCCGATCCCGGCCGTTCCGACTTATATACTGCGTGCAAAGGAAAGAAGGGTGTGTGCATCAAGACGATAGCTTTAAAACTGAGAGACTAGTTCGCGTAGAAACGGACAGACAGACGGACAAGCTCATATCAACTCAGGAGGTGATCCTGATCGAGAATATATATACTTTATAGAGTCGGAGATGTCTCCTTCACTGCGTTGCACACTTTTGGACAAAATTATAATACCTACTGCAAGGGTATAAAAAAGTTGAAGCGCCCCTATTGAAAAACCCTTTAGAAAGATTATTTTTGAACAGATCATTGCCGGTACTGGACGAGGCTTGTCTGATCCCCGATCACCAGTTCGAATTCTGGTTGTCCCTCGGAACTCCAGAGCAATGCCACAGAGTGGTGCAGTTTATCCTGGACGCCTTCGAAACCAAGAAGTACTGCCTAGCTGTAATGTTGGACGTCAAACAAGCCTTCGATCGGGTCTGGCACACCGGTCTCCTGCTCAAGCTCAAGACAAGCCTGCCCCGACCATACAACCGCTCCTTGGAATCATTTCTAAAGGACCGCATGTTTGAGGTCTGATGCGGAGAGACTACATCCGGCCTCAGGGAAGTCCGCGCCGGTGTCCTCCAAGGCAGCGTGCTGGACCCTTCATTATATAACGTCTACACGGCTGATCTCTTAGTCTTGCGAAGCCCCAATATTATGGCAGCCATCTATGTGGACGATACCGCCTTCCTGACCGCTGCTGACAGCGCTATCGAGGCAGCTGCTGTCATGAAAGGTCAACTTCTTAGCGATTGACAGAGGAGGTGGAACATCGAATTAAATAACGAAAAATCCACTGCCACCACATTTTCTCTTTGTCCAGGAAAATGCCCACTGGTAGTTTCCTCCATCCCGCAGAGAGAAACCCCAGGATACCTGTGCTTCATGCTAGACAGGAGGTTTACTTGGAAGCCTAGCCTAGTCATAAATCGAAAGCAGTGTGAAAAAAGACTAAAGGCGTATTATTGGCTGATGGCTGATGATTCGAAAGTCCTTATATATAAAGCAATCATACGGTTAATTTGGGCATATGGGAAGCAGCTTTGGGGACGTCCAGTAAGACTATCCAGACTTTCAAAAACCGAGCCCTCCGCGTCGGGCCAATGTCTATCATGACAACCACACAATACATGAGGTGCTTGGTTTCCCTTGGGTGAAGGATGAGATCCAGCGATACAACAGCAATTACATGCAGAGGCTGCATAACTATCCAAACGAGTTGGCTATCTCTCTCCTGGATAACAGAGAGCAGATCAGAAGGTTGCGCAGGACACCCACACCTCCCCTGGGCTAATATTCCTAGGTATAATTTAATCGTCACAAATTTCTTTTAGTTTCTATCCCTAATTATACCCTTGCAGAGGGTCCTATAAAGTATGCCGAACCTATAAAGTATATATATTCTTGATCAGGATCACCTCCTGAGTTGATATGAGCATGTCCGTCTGTCCGTCGGTCTGTCCGTCCGTCTGTCCGTCTGTCTGTCTGTCCGTTTCTACGCGAACTAGTCTCTCAGTTTTAAAGCTATCGTCTTGAAACTTTGTACACACCCTTCTTGCCACACCCTTCACCCAACATGCCGAATTTCATAAGGATCAGCCGACTATATCCTATAGCTGCCATATAACTGAACAATCGCAAATTACCCAACTTTGGTGTTTTTGAAGATAAAAAGCTGGAACTAAGTACAGATTCTATTTTTGGTCAGTTAATACAACCTACCAAATTGCATAACGATCGGCCGACTATATCTTATAGCTGCCATATAACTGAACTATCGGAAATGGTATTTGGTAAAAATACCAACTTTGGTATTTTCGAAGATGGAAGCTTGGTACTTTGTTTTAGATTTTTTATTGTAATAAATTGGTTATATTATGATATTCTCATAAGGATCGGCCAATTTAATCCGATTTTTGCGATATATATCCGGTTTTAACTGCAAGGGTATATCAACTTCGGCTCCGCCCGAAGTTAGCTTTCCTTTCTTGTTTCATATTAAAATTTCAAATTTCATTCATTTTTTTTTTTTTGTAACAAACAACCTGTCTAGTTTTGCAGTGAGGCTTTATGGGCCCCACTTCAATTGGGCCAAAAATATTTTGCTCAATTTCAAATAAAGTCGTTTATAATTATAATGAAACGCAGTACATTAATAATGCAACGCAGTGCATCAATTAAAATTATACAAAAAATGTTTATTGTTGTTGTGCGCTCTTTGTAGCGCCGTCGGTTCTCTATATCCGTGGTCGGGCTTGATGCGCCCGACGGGGCCGGTGCTGGCTGCACAGGTCCCAAGCTCTTTCTCAGGTCCTCGGAGCTGCTGATGTCCTGGGTCGTTTGTCCTGGTGGGCCGGTGTCTGTCTTTGCACTGCTTTGTTGTTTTATGAATGTAAATTTGCACGCTGGGGCATCAGTGGTCCAGGGCAGTCGTTCGGGCACACTTAAGAATATATCGGCAACGGCTTTGGAGATGGTGGTTTATTAGCTTGTTTCATAGTTTGTATTTTCGCTGAGTGAGTTGCGGTTGGGAGTTTTTTAGCTAAAGGCTTTCTTAAAAAAAAACAAGAACAGAAAGATAACTTCGGGCGGAGCCGAAGTTGATATACCCTTGCAGTTAAAACCGGATAAATATCGCAAACATCGGATATAGTTGGCCGATCCTTATGAGAATATCATAATAAAACCAAATTATTACAATAAAATATGTCAAAAAAATTTCTAAGCTTCTACCCAAAATCGCAAAGTTGGTATTTCTACCAAATACCATTTCCGATCGTTCAGTTATATGGCAGCTATAAGATACAGTCGACCGATCGATATGATCGGAATTTGGTAGGTCGGATTAACTAACCAAAAATATATTCTGTACTAAGTTCCAGCTTTTTATCTTTAAAAACACGAAAGTTGGGTCATTTCCGATCGTTCAGTTATATGGCAGCTATTAGATATAGTCGGCCGATCCTTAAGTAATTTTGCATGTTGTATTATTTTGCCCAAAAAAGGTTCTCGTGTGAAATTTGAACTCTCTAACTTTAAAAACACCAAAGTTATACCATTTCCGACCAATCAGTTATATGGCACCTATAGGATATAGCCGGCCGATCCCGTGCCGACTTATATACTGCGTGAAAAGGAAAGAAGGGTGTGTGCAAAGTTTCAAGTCGATAGCTTTAAAACTGAGAGACTAGTTTGCGTAGAAACAGACAGACGGACATGCTCATTTCAACTCAGGAGGTGATCCTGATCAGGAATATATATACTTCACTGCGTTGCACACTTTTGGACAAAATTATAATACCCTCTTCAAGGGTATAAAGGGTATAAAAGACTCGTAAATCGAAAATTCTTGAGTAACATCCACTTGATGTGTGCTATATTTTATTAATTTTAATTTTCTGGTCTCCGCGTCTCATTATCCGCACTCTATTTACACACACTTTTTTCCACAGGCGCCTTTTGCGTTTGGTTGGTTTTTTTTGTTGATTTTTCCATCTTTTGGTCCTTATCCAAGTGCGAATAATATTTCGTCTGCACTTGAGTATGTACGACTATATTTAGCGCTACGACTGGTTATGTATGATGTATTGATGTATGTTGGCATAATAACAAAGTGTTGCAGCCTTATTTATATGTACATTGTACGCATTTAGGTTTGACTCTAGCCCTTACGAGGTATAGAGTTCAGAGCCAGATCAGCGTTGGTTAAATATGGTTTATCTGAGCCTGCACGGTCAGCTTAGTGGCGACGCTTAAGGAGTGTTTTCTGGAAACTTGTCAAATTTCACCGGGACGGGGGCAGAAGCTGCATTAGCCTGGAATCTATTCAGCAGGAGTTCCCTCCGCGTACTCAAGTGCCAGAATATAGCTGTCCGTTAGTCGTTCGTCATGTCGAGTTACTTTTTTCCAGTATCCTATACCAGGGCTTTACTGGACTCAGCCCTAGTCTTTTCTGTTCAACCGCGCCGGCGTGTATGCTCCATTTTGAAGGCCCGTTTTGGTAGCGCGATCTGGTAACGCCATACTTCTCGGTTGCTTCACACTGTATGCATTAAGAAACAGCTGTAGTGTAGTGTGCCCACGCTCGTGTCAGTTCCGAAGAAAATATCTCGCGAAAGAAGAAACAGCTGCAAAGATAGTGACCGGAAGATAAGGTATTCTCCCCGACTCTTACCATAGCATTGACGACATCGATTCGGATGCGTCAGATGGACCCGGATTACAACTCCCCTCACACCTGATGGGCACCTTTATTGAGCACTAGTATTCGCGCAGGTACTATATGCGGCTTGCGCTTCGGGGAGCGCCACGAAACACGTCCGTTCACTTCGGCCTCCAACTTCCGGCTGTGCACCCGGTATTGCGAAACCTTGCAGAAGTGTCCAGCATTGCGGGAAATGACGACCCGCGATAGCTGGCATGCTATTAGACGGTGTGGCCTGTGCTGGCTGGAAAATGAAAAATGCGTCGTCCCCAATCCTTGTGGAATAGATGTCTCCCTAGAACACCATCGAGGCAGCAGGGATCCCGTCCAAGCCAGGTGCCATGCCCACCTACAAGAGGGTGAGGCAATGCTATTCAAGTTTGCCTTCATCTACGACCGGTTATCTCTAACTTTAACCCTAATCTAACCTAATCAATCTCTAATCTTTAGACTCTAATCTCTAACGCCTATGGGTTAGACTGGCGAAATGCACCGGTATGAGGATACCTCGGTCAGACAAGACTTAAGGATCTCCGCCATTAGCCAAACGAAGCTATATAATCTACTTCGGTGAAGTCTCTTGATCTGCCGTAACAGTCGTTTTCGACACATTTTCGACATCTACCACTGTGCGGGTACGACTCAGCATGGCAAGTGTGCAACGCAGTGAAGGAGACATCTCCGACCCTATAAAGTATATATATTCTTGATCAGGATCACCTCCTGAGTTGATATGTGCATGTACGTCAGTCCGTCCGTCTGTCCGTCTGTCTGTCTGTCCGTTTCTACGCGAACTAGTCTCTCAGTTTTAAAGCTATCGTCTTGAAACTTGCACACACCCTTCTTTCCTTTGCACGCAGTATATAAGTCGGAACGGCGGGGATCGGCCGACTATATCCTATAGCTGCCATATAACTGATTGATCGGAAATGGTATAACTTCAGTGTTTGTACGAATGCTACTTTTGGCAAAATAATACGACCTACCAAGTTTCATAAGGATCGGCCGACTATATCTTATAGCTGCCATATAACAGGACGATCGGAAATGGTATTTGGTAAAAATACCAACTTTGGTATTTTCGAAGATGGAAGCTTGGTACTTTGTTTTAGATTTTTTATTGTAATAAATTGGTTATATTATGATATTCTCATAAGGATCGGCCAATTTAATCCGATTTTTGCGATATAAATCCGGTTTTAACTGCAAGGGTATATCAACTTTGGCTCCGCCCGAAGTTAGCTTTCCTTTCTTGTTTCATATTAAAATTTCAAATTTCATTCATTTTTTTTTTTGTAACAAACAACCTGTCTAGTTTTGCAGTGAGGCTTTATGGGTCCCACTTCAATTGGGCCAAAAATATTTTGCTCAATTTCAAATAAAGTCGTTTATAATTATAATGAAACGCAGTACATTAATAATGCAACGCAGTGCATCAATTAAAATTATACAAAAAATGTTTATTGTTGTTGTGCGCTCTTTGTAGCGCCGTCGGTTCTCTATATCCGTGGTCGGGCTTGATGCGCCCGACGGGGCCGGTGCTGGCTGCACAGGTCCCAAGCTCTTTCTCAGGTCCTCGGAGCTGCTGATGTCCTGGGTCGTTTGTCCTGGTGGGCCGGTGTCTGTCTTTGCACTGCTTTGTTGTTTTATGAATGTAAATTTGCACGCTGGGGCATCAGTGGTCCAGGGCAGTCGTTCGGGCACACTTAAGAATATATCGGCAACGGCTTTGGAGATGGTGGTTTATTAGCTTGTTTCATAGTTTGTATTTTCGCTGAGTGAGTTGCGGTTGGGAGCTTTTTAGCTAAAGGCTTTCTTAAAAAAAAACAAGAAAGGAAAGATAGCTTCGGGCGGAGCCGAAGTTGATATACCCTTGCAGTTAAAACCGGATATATATCGCAAACATCGGATATAGTTGGCCGATCCTTATGATAATATCATAATAAAACCAAATTATTACAATAAAATATGTCAAAAAATTTCTAAGCTTCTACCCAAAATCGCAAAGTTGGTATTTCTACCAAATACCATTTCCGATCGTTCAGTTATATGGCAGATATAAGATATAGTCGACCGATCGATATGATCGGAATTTGGTAGGTCGGATTAACTAACCAAAAATATATTCTGTACTAAGTTCCAGCTTTTTATCTTTAAAAACACGAAAGTTGGGTCATTTTCGATCGTTCAGTTATATGGCAGCTATTAGATATAGTCGGCCGATCCTTAAGAAATTGTATTGTTGTAATGTTGTATGTTGTATTATTTTGCCCAAAAAAGGTTCTCGTGTGAAATTTGAACTCTCTAACTTTAAAAACACCAAAGTTATACCATTTCCGACCAATCAGTTATATGGGACCTATAGGATATAGCCGGCCGATCCCGTGCCGACTTATATACTGCGTGAAAAGGAAAGAAGGGTGTGTGCAAAGTTTCAAGTCGATAGCTTTAAAACTGAGAGACTAGTTTGCGTAGAAACAGACAGACGGACATGCTCATTTCAACTCAGGAGGTGATCCTGATCAGGAATATATATACTTCACTGCGTTGCACACTTTTGGACAAATTTATAATACCCTCTGCAAGGGTATAAAGGGTATATAAGGCTCGTAAATCGAAAATTCTTGAATAACATCCACTTGATGTGTGCTATATTTTATTTATTTTAATTTTCTGGCCTCCGCGTCTCATTATCCGCACTCTATTTACACACACTTTTTTCCACAGGCGCCTTTTGCGTTTGGTTGGTTTTTTTTGTTGATTTTTCCATCTTTTGGTCCTTATCCAAGTGCGAACAATATTTCGTCTGCACTTGAGTATGTACGACTATATTTAGCGCTACGACTGGTTATGTATGATGTATTGATGTATGTTGGCATAATAACAAAGTGTTGCAGCCTTATTTATATGTACATTGTACGCATTTAGGTTTGACTCTAGCCCTTACGAGGTATAGAGTTCAGAGCCAGATCAGCGTTGGTTAAATATGGTTTATCTGAGCCTGCACGGTCAGCTTAGTGGCGACGCTTAAGGAGTGTTTTCTGGAAACTTGTCAAATTTCACCGGGACGGGGGCAGAAGCTGCATTAGCCTGGAATCTATTCAGCAGGAGTTCCCTCCGCGTACTCAAGTGCCAGAATATAGCTGTCCGTTAGTCGTTCGTCATGTCGAGTTACTTTTTCCAGTATCCTATACCAGGGCTTTACTGGACTCAGCCCTAGTCTTTTCTGTTCAACCGCGCCGGCGTGTATGCTCCATTTTGAAGGCCCGTTTTGGTAGCGCGATCTGGTAACGCCATACTTCTCGGTTGCTTCACACTGTATGCATTAAGAAACAGCTGTAGTGTAGTGTGCCCACGCTCGTGTCAGTTCCGAAGAAAATATCTCGCGAAAGAAGAAACAGCTGCAAAGATAGTGATCGGAAGATAAGGTATTCTCCCCGACTCTTACCATAGCATTGACGACATCGATTCGGATGCGTCAGATGGACCCGGATTACAACTCCTCTCACACCTGATGGGCACCTTTATTGAGCACTAGTATTCGCGCAGGTACTATATGCGGCTTGCGCTTCGGGGAGCGCCACGAAACACGTCCGTTCACTTCGGCCTCCAACTTCCGGCTGTGCACCCGGTATTGCGAAACCTTGCAGAAGTGTCCAGCATTCCGGGAAATGACGACCCGCGATAGCTGGCATGCTATTAGACGGTGTGGCCTGTGCTGGCTGGAAAATGAAAAATGCGTCGTCCCCAATCCTTGTGGAATAGATGTCTCCCTAGAACACCATCGAGGCAGCAGGGATCCCGTCCAAGCCAGGTGCCATGCCCACCTACAAGAGGGTGAGGCAATGCTATTCAAGTTTGCCTTCATCTACGACCGGTTATCTCTAACTTTAACCCTAATCTAACCTAATCAATCTCTAATCTTTAGACTCTAATCTCTAACGCCTATGGGTTAGACTGGCGAAATGCACCGGTATGAGGATACCTCGGTCAGACAAGACTTAAGGATCTCCGCCATTAGCCAAACGAAGCTATATAATCTACTTCGGTGAAGTCTCTTGATCTGCCGTAACAGTCGTTTTCGACACATTTTCGACATCTACCACTGTGCGGGTACGACTCAGCATGGCAAGTGTACAACGCAGTGAAGGAGACATCTCCGACCCTATAAAGTATATATATTCTTGATCAGGATCACCTCCTGAGTTGATATGTGCATGTCCGTCTGTCCGTCCGTCTGTCCGTCCGTCTGTCCGTCTGTCTGTCTGTCCGTTTCTACGCGAACTAGTCTCTCAGTTTTAAAGCTATCGTCTTGAAACTTGCACACACCCTTCTTTCCTTTGCACGCAGTATATAAGTCGGAACGGCCGGGATCGGCCGACTATATCCTATAGCTGCCATATAACTGATTGATCGGAAATGGTATAACTTTGGTGTTTTTAAAGCTAGAAAATTCGGATTCGGTACGAATGCTATTTTTAGCAAAATAATACAACATGCCGAATTTCATAAGGATCAGCCGACTATATCCTATAGCTGCCATATAACTGAACAATCGCAAATTACCCAACTTTGGTGTTTTTGAAGATAAAAAGCTGGAACTAAGTACAGATTCTATTTTTGGTCAGTTAATACAACCTACCAAATTGCATAACGATCGGCCGACTATATCTTATAGCTGCCATATAACTGAACTATCGGAAATGGTATTTGGTAAAAATACCAACTTTGGTATTTTCGAAGATGGAAGCTTGGTACTTTGTTTTAGATTTTTTATTGTAATAAATTGGTTATATTATGATATTCTCATAAGGATCGGCCAATTTAATCCGATGTTTGCGATATATATCCGGTTTTAACTGCAAGGGTATATCAACTTTGGCTCCGCCCGAAGTTAGCTTTCCTTTCTTGTTTTGTATTTTCTTATTTAATACGATTTTATTTTATTTTTTTTTTTCCATTTTGATTAGTCATTGTTTTTTATGAGCAAATTTAAATTTTGTCCAAGTCATTTGCTTGGCGCATCAATCTTTTCTTTAAGCACTTATTGTGCATAATTTGTAAAGAAAATTCGCACACATAATAACAACAATGATTATCAGTAATGTGTTTGTTAATTCTAAATTTACGTTATTAGATTCAACTTTATTTAGAACGTTAGCAGTGGAATCCACTGACTTAACGTCTACTAATCCCATTTTGGAATTTTGTTCAGAATTATGGATTGTCACAATTAGAAAATCTTCCGACGATTTACTTATTGCATTACTTTTCATAAATAGAACCGTTTCCTTGCCTATGGGCTTTAAATTAATTAAAATTTTTTTTTTTTTGTTTGACTGAGTTGAGAACTTTTATAGTTTTTATATTAAAATTCCAATTTTTTTTTTTGGGATTTAACATTTGAATTTTTTTTCCCAAATTTTTTTTGTACTGAACTGAGAACTTACATGTATATTATTATTTTTTTATACCCTTGCAGAGGGTATTATAATTTTGTCCAAAAGTGTGCAACGCAGTGAAGGAGACATCTCCGACCCTATAAAGTATATATATTCTTGATCAGGATCACCTCCTGAGTTGATATGTGCATGTCCGTCTGTCCGTCTGTCTGTCTGTCCGTTTCTACGCGAACTAGTCTCTCAGTTTTAAAGCTATCGTCTTGAAACTTGCACACACCCTTCTTTCCTTTGCACGCAGTATATAAGTCGGAACGGCCGGGATCGGCCGACTATATCCTATAGCTGCCATATAACTGATTGATCGGAAATGCTATAACTTCGGTGTTTTTAAAGCTAGAAAATTCGGATTCGGATTCGGTACGAATGCTATTTTTGGCAAAATAAAACAACATGCCGAATTTCATAAGGATCAGCCGACTATATCCTATAGCTGCCATGTAACTGAACAATCGCAAATTACCCAACTTTGGTGTTTTTGAAGATAAAAAGCTGGAACTAAGTACAGATTCTATTATTGGTCAGTTAATACAACCTACCAAATTGCATAACGATCGGCCGACTATATCTTATAGCTGCCATATAACAGGACGATCGGAAATCGTATTTGGTAAAAATACCAACTTTGGTATTTTCGAAGATAGAAGCTTGGTACTTTGTTTTAGATTTTTTATTGTAATAAATTGGTTATATTATGATATTCTCATAAGGATCGGCCAATTTAATCCGATTTTTGCGATATATATCCGGTTTTAACTGCAAGGGTATATCAACTTCGGCTCCGCCCGAAGTTAGCTTTCCTTTCTTGTTTCATATTAAAATTTAAAATTTCATTCATTTTTTTTTTTTGTAACAAACAACCTGTCTAGTTTTGCAGTGAGGCTTTATGGCCCCACTTCAATTGGGCCAAAAATATTTTGCTCAATTTCAAATAAAGTCGTTTATAATTATAATAAAACGCAGTACATTAATAATGCAACGCAGTGCATCAATTAAAATTATACAAAAAATGTTTATTGTTGTTGTGCGCTCTTTGTAGCGCCGTCGGTTCTCTATATCCGTGGTCGGGCTTGATGCGCCCGACGGGGCCGGTGCTGGCTGCACAGGTCTCAAGCTCTTTCTCAGGTCCTCGGAGCTGCTGATGTCCTGGGTCGTTTGTCCTGGTGGGCCGGTGTCTGTCTTTGCACTGCTTTGTTGTTTTATGAATGTAAATTTGCACGCTGGGGCATCAGTGGTCCAGGGCAGTCGTTCGGGCACACTTAAGAATATATCGGCAACGGCTTTGGAGATGGTGGTTTATTAGCTTGTTTCATAGTTTGTATTTTCGCTGAGTGAGTTGCGGTTGGGAGCTTTTTAGCTAAATGCTTTCTTAAAAAAAAACAAGAAAGGAAAGATAGCTTCGGGCGGAGCCGAAGTTGATATACCCTTGCAGTTAAAACCGGATATATATCGCAAACATCGGATATAGTTGGCCGATCCTTATGATAATATCATAATAAAACCAAATTATTACAATAAAATATGTCAAAAAATTTCTAAGCTTCTACCCAAAATCGCAAAGTTGGTATTTCTACCAAATACCATTTCCGATCGTTCAGTTATATGGCAGCTATAAGATATAGTCGACCGATCGATATGATCGGAATTTGGTAGGTCGGATTAACTAACCAAAAATATATTCTGTACTAAGTTCCAGCTTTTTATCTTTAAAAACACGAAAGTTGGGTCATTTCCGATCGTTCGGTTATATGGCAGCTATTAGATATAGTCGGCCGATCCTTAAGAAATTTTGCATGTTGTATTATTTTGCCCAAAAAAGGTTCTCGTGTGAAATTTGAACTCTCTAACTTTAAAAACACCAAAGTTATACCATTTCCGACCAATCAGTTATATGGCACCTATAGGATATAGCCGGCCGATCCCGTTCCGACTTATATACTGCGTGAAAAGGAAAGAAGGGTGTGTGCAAAGTTTCAAGTCGATAGCTTTAAAACTGAGAGACTAGTTTGCGTAGAAACAGACAGACGGACATGCTCATTTCAACTCAGGAGGTGATCCTGATCAGGAATATATATACTTCACTGCGTTGCACACTTTTGGACAAAATTATAATACCCTCTGCAAGGGTATAAAGGGTATATAAGGCTCGTAAATATTTGAATAACATCCACTTGATGTGTGCTATATTTTCTCTATTTACACACACTTTTTTCCACAGGCGCCTTTTGCGCTTGGTTGGTTTTTTTTGTTGATTTTTCCATCTTTTGGTCCTTATCCAAGTGCGAACAATATTTCGTCAGCACTTGAGTATGTACGACTATATTTAGCGCTACGACTGGTTATGTATGATGTATTGATGTATGTTGGCATAATAACAAAGTGTTGCAGCCTTATTTATATGTACATTGTACGCATTTAGGTTTGACTCTAGCCCTTACGAGGTATAGAGTTCAGAGCCAGATCAGCGTTGGTTAAATATGGTTTATCTGAGCCTGCACGGTCAGCTTAGTGGCGACGCTTAAGGAGTGTTGTCTGGAAACTTGTCAAATTTCACCGGGACGGGGGCAGAAGCTGCATTAGCCTGGAATCTATTCAGCAGGAGTTCCCTCCGCGTACTCAAGTGCCAGAATATAGCTGTCCGTTAGTCGTTCGTCATGTCGAGTTACTTTTTTCCAGTATCCCATACCAGGGCTTTACTGGACTCAGCCCTAGTCTTTTCTGTTCAACCGCGCCGGCGTGTATGCTCCATTTTGAAGGCCCGTTTTGGTAGCGCGATCTGGTAACGCCATACTTCTCGGTTGCTTCACACTGTATGCATTAAGAAACAGCTGTAGTGTAGTGTGCCCACGCTCGTGTCAGTTCCGAAGAAAATATCTCGCGAAAGAAAAAACAGCTGCAAAGATAGTGACCGGAAGATAAGGTATTCTCCCCGACTCTTACCATAGCATTGACGACATCTATTCGGATGCGTCAGATGGACCCGGATTACAACTCCTCTCACACCTGATGGGCACCTTTATTGAGCACTAGTATTCGCGCAGGTACTATATGCGGCTTGCGCTTCGGGGAGCGCCACGAAACACGTCCGTTCACTTCGGCCTCCAACTTCCGGCTGTGCACCCGGTATTGCGAAACCTTGCAGAAGTGTCCAGCATTGCGGGAAATGACGACCCGCGATAGCTGGCATGCTATTAGACGGTGTGGCCTGTGCTGGCTGGAAAATGAAAAATGCGTCGTCCCCAATCCTTGTGGAATAGATGTCTCCCTAGAACACCATCGAGGCAGCAGGGATCCCGTCCAAGCCAGGTGCCATGCCCACCTACAAGAGGGTGAGGCAATGCTATTCAAGTTTGCCTTCATCTACGACCGGTTATCTCTAACTTTAACCCTAATCTAACCTAATCAATCTCTAATCTTTAGACTCTAATCTCTAACGCCTATGGGTTAGACTGGCGAAATGCACCGGTATGAGGATACCTCGGTCAGACAAGACTTAAGGATCTCCGCCATTAGCCAAACGAAGCTATATAATCTACTTCGGTGAAGTCTCTTGATCTGCCGTAACAGTCGTTTTCGACACATTTTCGACATCTACCACTGTGCGGGTACGACTCAGCATGGCAAGTGTGCAACGCAGTGAAGGAGACATCTCCGACCCTATAAAGTATATATATTCTTGATCAGGATCACCTCCTGAGTTGATATGTGCATGTCCGTCTGTCCGTCCGTCTGTCCGTCTGTCTGTCTGTCCGTTTCTACGCGAACTAGTCTCTCAGTTTTAAAGCAATCGTCTTGAAACTTGCACACACCCTTCTTTCCTTTGCACGCAGTATATAAGTCGGAACGGCCGGGATCGGCCGACTATATCCTATAGCTGCCATATAACTGATTGATCGGAAATGGTATAACTTTAGTTTTTTTAGAGTTACAGAGTTCAGATTTTGTACGAATGCTACTTTTGGCAAAATAATACGACCTACCAAGTTTCATAAGGATCGGCCGACTATATCTTATAGCTGCCATATAACTGATTGATCGGAAATGCTATAACTTCGGTGTTTTTAAAGCTAGAAAATTCGGATTCGGATTCGGTACGAATGCTATTTTTGGCAAAATAAAACAACATGCCGAATTTCATAAGGATCAGCCGACTATATCCTATAGCTGCCATATAACTGAACAATCGCAAATTACCCAACTTTGGTGTTTTTGAAGATAAAAAGCTGGAACTAAGTACAGATTCTATTTTTGGTCAGTTAATACAACCTACCAAATTGCATAACGATCGGCCGACTATATCTTATAGCTGCCATATAACTGAACTATCGGAATGGTAAAAATACCAACTTTAATATTTTCGAAGATGGAAGCTTGGTACTTTGTTTTAGATTTTTTATTGTAATAAATTGGTTATATTATGATATTCTCATAAGGATCGGCCAATTTAATCCGATGTTTGCGATATATATCCGGTTTTAACTGCAAGGGTATATCAACTTTGGCTCCGCCCGAAGTTAGCTTTCCTTTCTTGTTTCATATTAAAATTTCAAATTTCATTCATTTTTTTTTTTTGTAACAAACAACCTGTCTAGTTTTGCAGTGAGGCTTTATGGCCCCACTTCAATTGGGCCAAAAATATTTTGCTCAATTTCAAATAAAGTCGTTTATAATTATAATAAAACGCAGTACATTAATAATGCAACGCAGTGCATCAATTAAAATTATACAAAAAATGTTTATTGTTGTTGTGCGCTCTTTGTAGCGCCGTCGGTTCTCTATATCCGTGGTCGGGCTTGATGCGCCCGACGGGGCCGGTGCTGGCTGCACAGGTCTCAAGCTCTTTCTCAGGTCCTCGGAGCTGCTGATGTCCTGGGTCGTTTGTCCTGGTGGGCCGGTGTCTGTCTTTGCACTGCTTTGTTGTTTTATGAATGTAAATTTGCACGCTGGGGCATCAGTGGTCCAGGGCAGTCGTTCGGGCACACTTAAGAATATATCGGCAACGGCTTTGGAGATGGTGGTTTATTAGCTTGTTTCATAGTTTGTATTTTCGCTGAGTGAGTTGCGGTTGGGAGCTTTTTAGCTAAAGGCTTTCTTAAAAAAAAACAAGAAAGGAAAGATAGCTTCGGGCGGAGCCGAAGTTGATATACCCTTGCAGTTAAAACCGGATATATATCGCAAACATCGGATATAGTTGGCCGATCCTTATGATAATATCATAATAAAACCAAATTATTACAATAAAATATGTCAAAAAATTTCTAAGCTTCTACCCAAAATCGCAAAGTTGGTATTTCTACCAAATACCATTTCCGATCGTTCAGTTATATGGCAGCTATAAGATATAGTCGACCGATCGATATGATCGGAATTTGGTAGGTCGGATTAACTAACCAAAAATATATTCTGTACTAAGTTCCAGCTTTTTATCTTTAAAAACACGAAAGTTGGGTCATTTCCGATCGTTCGGTTATATGGCAGCTATTAGATATAGTCGGCCGATCCTTAAGAAATTTTGCATGTTGTATTATTTTGCCCAAAAAAGGTTCTCGTGTGAAATTTGAACTCTCTAACTTTAAAAACACCAAAGTTATACCATTTCCGGCCGATCCCGTTCCGACTTATATACTGCGTGCAAAGGAAAGAAGGGTGTGTGCAAAGTTTCAAGTCGATAGCTTTAAAACTGAGAGACTAGTTTGCGTAGAAACAGACAGACGGACATGCTCATTTCAACTCAGGAGGTGATCCTGATCAGGAATATATATACTTCACTGCGTTGCACACTTTTGGACAAAATTATAATACCCTCTGCAAGGGTATAAAGGGTATATAAGGCTCGTAAATCGAAAATTCTTGAATAACATCCACTTGATGTGTGCTATATTTTATTTATTTTAATTTTCTGGCCTCCGCGTCTCATTATCCGCACTCTATTTACACACACTTTTTTCCACAGGCGCCTTTTGCGTTTGGTTGGTTTTTTTGTTGATTTTTCCATCTTTTGGTCCTTATCCAAGTGCGAACAATATTTCGTCTGCACTTGAGTATGTACGACTATATTTAGCGCTACGACTGGTTATGTATGATGTATTGATGTATGTTGGCATAATAACAAAGTGTTGCAGCCTTATTTATATGTACATTGTACGCATTTAGGTTTGACTCTAGCCCTTACGAGGTATAGAGTTCAGAGCCTGATCAGCGTTGGTTAAATATGGTTTATCTGAGCCTGCACGGTCAGCTTAGTGGCGACGCTTAAGGAGTGTTTTCTGGAAACTTGTCAAATTTCACCGGGACGGGGGCAGAAGCTGCATTAGCCTGGAATCTATTCAGCAGGAGTTCCCTCCGCGTACTCAAGTGCCAGAATATAGCTGTCCGTTAGTCATTCGTCATGTCGAGTTACTTTTTTCCAGTATCCTATACCAGGGCTTTACTGGACTCAGCCCTAGTCTTTTCTGTTCAACCGCGCCGGCGTGTATGCTCCATTTTGAAGGCCCGTTTTGGTAGCGCGATCTGGTAACGCCATACTTCTCGGTTGCTTCACACTGTATGCATTAAGAAACAGCTGTAGTGTAGTGTGCCCACGCTCGTGTCAGTTCCGAAGAAAATATCTCGCGAAAGAAGAAACAGCTGCAAAGATAGTGACCGGAAGATAAGGTATTCTCCCCGACTCTTACCATAGCATTGGCGACATCGATTCGGATGCGTCAGATGGACCCGGATTACAACTCCTCTTACACCTGATGGGCACCTTTATTGAGCACTAGTATTCGCGCAGGTACTATATGCGGCTTGCGCTTCGGGGAGCGCCACGAAACACTTCCGTTCACTTCGGCCTCCAACTTCCGGCTGTGCACCCGGTATTGCGAAACCTTGCAGAAGTGTCCAGCATTCCGGGAAATGACGACCAGACAAGACTTAAGGATCTCCGCCATTAGCCAAACGAAGCTATATAATCTACTTCGGTGAAGTCTCTTGATCTGCCGTAACAGTCGTTTTCGACACATTTTCGACATCTACCACTGTGCGGGTACGACTCAGCATGGCTCAAGCTTCTGATAGGTCTCAATAATTGAAGGGTAGGTCGCGTGTTTCGCACTAAGCTAGGCGTAACAGAAGTATCGCTGAGAAGACCTGTTATTTATTGTGCTAAGAGGAGCTAGTAAGGAAATTTAAAATACTAGAATTTAAATATGAAGTACAGGAAAGCGATGTTATAAAGTAGAGACTATTGTAGTTCGAACAAAAGACCTTAAAAAGATCACGCTGTGCATATGTCGAACATCCATGGCTAAGGAATAGAGGAAATTAAGCGAAAATGTTAAGAAATTCTTTTGCATGCGGTCCTGATGTACTCCATATTGCGGACTCCAGACACATGAACCGTACTCCAGTATCCGACGAACCAAAGAAATGAATAAGCTTTTAGTAATGTAAGGGTCGTTAAATTCTTTTAACCAGCTTTTAATGAAACCAAGGACACCTTAAACTTTATTAACCATTGTGGAAATATGGTCGGCAAATTTAAGTTAAGAGTATACTAGGATGCCGAGATCATTAACCTGAGTTAATTTCTCTAAGGAAATCCCATAAGGAGAATACGTAGCCTGCAGAGGGCAGCAACGATAAAAAATACATAAGCTTGCATTTAGATCAGTGGTGGGCAAACTCTCATTTTACATAGCACGCGAGTATAGGGTAGGAAATTCTGCCGCAGCGCTGCCGGCACACTGACAGTGTGAGCATTCTCAATTTTTTTTAGAAGCTCTCTCATTTGCTCTCATTTTGACTCATTTGACAGCCCAAACTTAAAAATCAAAATGTTTCCACTGAGAAAAATGTTCTCACAAATTGGGTTGAAAAAAGTTTTCTCCATAGAAAATAAAGATAGGGAAGCGTAGTTTTTCATTTTTTAAGAAGTGTTGCTAGCAAAGCTTTCTTAACAATAAATTACACTATTTTAGTTCCCATTCAAACTTTTGAATACCTAAAAATTAAATAAAAAAATAAGTTTTTTTCGCTCAGTGAATTCTCTGCTCTAATTGTTTTTCTCTGCTACGCACACACTCAAATTTTAAACATGTGTTAGTTTTGCCCACCACTGATTTAGATCCATTAAGTATTAAATGATTTGCTTAAAAACATTTTTTAAAGTTTTCAAGACCGGCCTGAAGATTGCATTGGCCAGAGATGGATTTGTATTAAAGACAAAGCTTAACATCTGATACATAAGAGCACTAACCATACAGCATATAGACAACCCATTTCATACAACGAAAATGGACGCAAAAATTTCTTGCGACAGGCCCCAGCAGGCCCCAGAGAGGATTTCTTACGCTCATCGTTCGTTCATCTTTCGCTCATACTCTCATTAAATGCTTTCTGTTTAAATAAATTTAAAATGTATGCTGAAACAATAAAAAATATAATATTAAAAATAATATAATTTGTTTCATCATTTCACCAAATAACGAATACCCGAATTTTGTTAGGGTAGCAAGCCTGAAAAGTAAGAAAAATCAAAATGTTGTGCGCTGGCTTCGAAACGAAATCGCACGCACACATACACCCGTGTATGTGAATGTGTGACACGCATACATACAAAGATCAACCGAAGCGCAGGCCAACCTTCTTCATCGCGCTCCGTTCAGAGACTGAAAAATCCGAAAACATTTAATGAGAGAATGAGCGTAAGATGAACGAACGATGAGCGTAAGAGAGCGTAAGAAATCCTCTCTGGGGATTGCTGGGGCCTGTCGCAAGACATTTTTGCTTCCATTTTCGTTGTATGAAATGGGTT
This sequence comes from Drosophila pseudoananassae pseudoananassae, assembly GCA_018153035.1. Classification (NCBI taxonomy): domain Eukaryota; kingdom Metazoa; phylum Arthropoda; class Insecta; order Diptera; family Drosophilidae; genus Drosophila; species Drosophila pseudoananassae. Next base: position 285,708 of record JAECXR010000022.1, on the reverse strand, counting down.
GTCTATATGCTGTATGGTTAGTGATAAGAGCTAGAGAGTTCGTTAAAGCAGGGGACAAGTCATTAATAAAAAGAGTAAATAGTAACGGGCCAAGATGAGTTTCTTGAAGGACGCCATATGTAGTACTGACCAAGCGGGAATGTATATTTTTAAATAAGACTCTTTGTATTCTTCCATCTAAGTAGCTGGGGATCCACGTAAAGAGGTCTGTAGAAAATCCCCGCATATCCAGCTTAATTAACAAGCTTAACAAGACGTCAACTCTAGTAAATTAGTGGTGGTAAAGCGACGCCTAATGAAGCCATGCTGACATTGAGAGCAAAGGTCGCAATAGTTAAGGTTGAGCTGGGTGCATTTCATCTTTTTTTCTATGTAAAAGGGTCCACTCCTGAATATCGGACATTTCCCACTTCTAGCTAAGTGTCCCGCTTCATTCCGGGCGTTTCCGGGCGAACCTACACTTTGGTTCCCCCACGCAGTCTTAAGCCATATGGCCGTGCTCGCCACATCTCCGCCACATGCGTGAGCGGTTGATGGCGCCCTGGAATTGCTTTGCCATGCGCCCAAACTAAAGGCATCTGAAGCACTTGAAGACTTGGATCCTTTCCCTGAGTCTGCACACACCCAGCCTACCTTTAGCCAACCTATTTCCAGTGCTTTCCGAGCACACCCTGCAGGCGGTCTAATTATGGCTGTCTGAGTCTCGCCAAACGCTCTCCTTTAAAGAGTGTCGGTTTCTGATACCCCTGGAGATTCAATCAGCTTTTTATGGCTTCCGAAACCTCCTTCTTTGAGGTGATCTTGTCCAGATTCCGGCATTCGATCTCTATCTTATGGGACAGAGAGCGTCTTTTCAACTGATCTCTTATCGATTCGGAGACCAGTGTTTTGAATCCAGCTGTATCCTCTCTGATTTACTCAGCTTTCTCTTGGATTTTGCTCTTGTTCTGGTCCACGCGAATTCCTAAAATTGAAAGGGCTTGCAGCTACCCATTCAGCTTTCTGTTGGTTGATCTGGTTTTTTTGGAGCTTTTCACGAAAGCTGGCTCTTCGTCTAGATTGTAGCTTAATAAATTACTCACTTTAATGGGTCCAAACCCTGAGCCATTGTCCTTAGGTGTTGCTGTGAGGTCCTTGCTAGGATTGACTCTAGCCCTTACGAGGTATAGAGTTCAGAGCCAGATCAGCGTTGGTCAAATATGGTTCATCTGAGCCTGCACGGCCAGCTTAGTGGCAACGCCTAAGGAGCGCTTTCTGGAAACTTGTCAAATTTCAGCGGGACGAGGGCAGAAGCTGCATTAGGAGTCCATTTCAGCAGAAGTTCCCTCCGCGTACTCAAGTGCCAAAATATAGCTGTCCGTTAGCCGTTCGTCATCTCGAGTTGTTTTTATCCAGTATCCTATCCAGAATTGTATGTATTGAAGATAAATCTTAACATCAGCTGCTACATAAGAGCACTAACCATACAGCATATAGACAGCCAGCAATAAAAATTTATTAAATAATTAAAATATTAAAAAATTTTTTTTGGAACACTGGCTATGATTTTTCCTTTCATCTAATATATGTATGATATAAAAATTTTAAAAAAATATTTCTTCACTTAAATCACTATAGTGATGGTATGGTAAAAATTAAAAAAAATATATTTACAATTTAAAAAATATTAATTTAAACAAAAAATCGATAAAAGGGGTAATAAATATCCATTAAATTTAATTTAAAAAAAATTAAAATTAAACAAAAAGTTAAAGACGACCTCAGTTAAAAAAATAATAATTTCTATAAAGTTTCTTCCAAATCGAACAAATATAATATTGAAGAAATTAAATTTATAAATTTAATACAAAAATAGACATATGTATATACAGTCCACTGAAAATTATAATCGAAGGAAAGGTTAACGTAACATCAAATTTATTCAAACAAATGTTTATCAAAAACACATCAAATGTACACCTCTTTTGTGGTCCTTTCCAGAATGTTCAAGCATAGAACACTGTTATATATACAAATTCTTAAGTTAGAGTTTCAAGGGATCGGACCCATGAAATAAGAGAAAAACAGAATGGTCTAAAACCGATCCCCTGCAGCATAGCACAAACACATACATAAGTGGTGCGCTTATCGCACTTGAGAAAGGGTCGCATAGCATGTCAGCGTGCAATGCGTTGATAAGTAGTTTTAAATGGATTTTAGATTTTCATGTATCCTACTCATTAGAGAACTTTACCAAATAAAATCAGTTCCAAAAGGAACTCATTGGAGTAACACCTAAATTATTTGGGCATCATTTGGTCCTTCGAGCCGGATCCTCTGTTGTTTTCCCCCAAGTGGTAAGGGACACAGAAAAAGAGTTTCTAAACGGAATTGATTGGAGTACGACCTTATTATTTTGGGGCTCCTCTTAACAGCTGCCATATAACTGAACGATCAAAAATGGTATTTCGTAGAAATACCAACATTTTTATTTTTAGAGATAGAAGCTTGGTACTTTGTTTTAGATTTTTTATTGTAATTAATTGGTTTTATTTTGATATTCTCATAAGGATCGGCCAATCATATCCGATGTTTGCGATATATATCCGGTTTTAACTGCAAGGGTATATCAACTTCGGTATCCGCCCGAAGTTAGCTTTCCTTTCGTGTTTCAAACAAAAAAAGATAAAATTTGTACACAAGAAACTGAAATTGTTGCGTTTTTTAACCAAACACGATGTTACCGCTGCGGCAATAAAAATCGCCATTAAAAAAAAACTTTACCGTCAAGAATGTTTTTACAATTCTAAATAAAGACAGAAGGCCACAACCCCTCTTCATGGTCGAGCTCGAGCCAGTAAGCAGGTCGCTGAAGAAGAACAAACTCCACCAAATTTACAAGCTGTAATATCTTTTGCATCGGAGAATCACTGTTGATGAGCCACATAAACGCAACGGTCCAGTGCTATGCACTAATTTCCAAAAGTATAGACACACTAGGTCATACTGCACACTTTGGGCTGTCTGTGTAGTCTGCGGGGACACCCACAAGAATGTTTACGGTACATCAAAAATTATTTATTATTCTTACTATTCTAAGCGAAAGCTGCGTATACAATCTACTTTCAAGTATACAATCTACTTTCAAGTATACAATCTACTTTCAAGTATACAATCTACCACACAGATCATCTAGATGGGAAATCCCACGGCGGAACCGAAGTTCTAATCAGAGAACGCATCAAACAAAATTTTCACAAAAGGCTTGCAACAAACTTCTTGCAGGCCACATCGATACAAACTCAGTCAAGTAACTGAAGCCTTTCAATAGCTGCCGTTTACTGACCTCCTCCCTTCTCAATCTCGGAAGGACAATTTATGGACTTCTACGATTCACTTGGGTATCGTTTTTTAGCCGCAGGAAACTACATTACCAAACATACGCACTGGGGATCACGTGTAGTGACTCCCAAAAGAAGGCAATTTTACAATGCAATTATAAATGTGAAAAATAAACTGGACTATGTTTCCCCTGAAAGTCCCACATACTGGTCAACTGACCCACACAAGCTCCCACACCTTATTGATTTTGTGGTGACAAAAAACATACCTCGCAATCTAGTAAATGCCAAAGCAGTCTCAGACTTATCATCAAAACACTCGCCTGTGCTTTTAACGCTTCTTCAAACACCAGAATTAGACGAACACCCCTTCAGCCTGACGTCGCCAAAAACGAACTGGCTTAAATACAAAAAGTACGTAAGTGTCCACATCGAACTCACCCTGGAGCTTAATATAGAATCGGACATCGGCTGAACTACGAGCGGCGCGGAAGAAGTTCTCTTTGCGGCAGCTAAAACCGACTAGACATTGCGAAGCTAAAGCTCCTGATAAGGGAGAAAGCGCCCCGACCTAGACATTGCAAAGCTATAGCTCTCTAAAGAAAGGCCTGTTGAAGTCGGGCGGCTGTGAGACAGAGAGTCGGCTTGCGACCAACTAAGCGATTTGTAAATATTTAAGCCTAATAAATAAACTTTACTCTAAAACAGCAGCTGCTGCCTGACGCGACAGATACCGAAGCCTGGAAAAGAACACACAATTCCGTCATCGCGATGCATCGTATAGACCAGTAAGCCTTCTATCTTGTTTGTCTAAACTGTTTAAAAAATTCTTGTTAGCTCCCACATAAACCGTTGAACTTCGGTAAGTACAGACGTGTATTTATTTCTCTTGTGCTCCGGAAGACAATCTTTGAAATAAAATATAAAATAATCTATATAAAATAAAAATAAGCTGCGAAAAGATGCATATTGCAATGAAAAATCGCAAGAAGTTCGTGCGCAGCTCCAACGTAAGCATGACGAGGGGTGGCTCTCGCTGCAAAAGAGCAATGCAAACTACTCTTTTATAATGACAGCCGATGCAGCAACTACAAAAGCTTTTGCAGTAGACGATATACCGCGATCGTTCACCTCAACACCTTCCAATGTACACGATTCTGTTTACAATGAAAAAGCGCGGTGCAAAGCACAGTAAGCGAAAAATGCATTTCCCCATTTCCTGGCCTTGCCTCACCCTTACCAGTTTTAACTTAAAAACCGTTTCAATTAAACGTAACTGAAACAAAAAACTGCAACCTCTCCTTAAGGTAGAACTTGTACCTGATTCTAAGGCGCTCAAGAAAAACGAAGTCTATCCCATCTACAATCTCTCATTGATAAAGGTTTTCAGGTTAAAACCATTCAAATATACGTAACCGAAATAGACAACCGCAACCTCTCCTTAAATTGATACTTGCTGTTCAAATTGAATGAGCCAAATAGCAAAAGCTACAGCGGCTGCCCAGTTTAGAAGGAGTTAAAAAGTCGAAACAACCAAAGAGTGTCAACAGCACGATCTCACCACACCCAACTGATACCATCCAATTCCACAACTGACGTTTTCTTTTCGTCAGCTGCCCGATCTTCATTCGACAGTTCTACTATACAGTTCTACAGTGCTGGGATCAGTGCTGGATATGAGCCATTGTGGAAAATATGGAATGGTGGTACGAAGTTGGAGCAACAATGGCACGACGTGGTTTACAGCTTGGCCAGTGTTGGTACTGGCTACAGATGAGCCAGTTTAAGTTTTGACTCTGAAATCATATTAAACCTGACACTTAAACCCAAACAAAAATTCGATATATAAGACACTGATTGTATAGTTTGAAGCTGAGTTTTTATACCAACATCTAAGTGGAATCATTCACCAATAAATAAGTTTAAATGATAACCAAAATGTTCACTATCTATCCGCTGTATTTACCTTTTAGCTAGATTATGTTCATTACTTCTAGTCTTAGTTCAATAGCTGTGGACCAATACAGCAACTACGTGGCCTCGTGGCTGCTGTTACTGCATGATTTTAAACTGATTACGGGAACAGTAACGGAACTTTTCCTAATCTTTTCTATATCTGCCTCTCAGTGCTCTCGCAACGAGCACGCCAGAAAGAGAGACTAAGAATCGTACATCTTGGAGTCGGAGCGAGGCGACTATATCGCTTTTCCCGTTACTGCATTCCATACCCTATCTTTTGGATAAAGCATTCCCGTCTGACTTACCGATTTAGATTAGGACCCCAAATGTCCTTTTGCCGAACCAATTGTATTTCGAGTCGATTTTTTCGACCATTCGAAGTCATAAAAATTATAAAGGAGCAGCTACAACCGAGAAAATCTCTTTAGGCTGCGATATAATAACTTAAATACTTATAATGCTTAATGCTTAATGCTTATCGAACTCCCACTATGCGGTGTTGATACCATATGTTAGCTGTTCAACGCGATGACAAGACTGGGCTGCCTCCCAAGAGGTAGAAAAAGTCAATCATCATAATGATACCAAAACTGGGAAAATACCACGGGCTCACCTCGTCATATAAACCGATAAGTTTACCTTCGAATTATCAAAACTCTTTGAAAAATGCTTTTTAACTCGTATTATACTTATACCTTACCATATTTCGTATACCATACTTAAGATGACATAATAGTATCCCAGCCCATGATACAATTCCGAAGGTAGTCTCGTCGGCTGTCGAGACGCTCGGGGTTTGCTTCAGTGCGTGTTCGTTTTTCAATGAGAAAGGTTGGGTGCGGACGAATTTTTCTCTGCTTTTTCTCCCTTGTGCAACATGACATTTTACAATGTGTGCTGTAAACACGTAGATGGCATGAAATTTATTAAGTCGCCAAAATGTCCTGAAAAAAAAGCGTCTTGGGTGGAATCTCTGGGGTACAAACTTGGAGATTACTCGTAAATTTGCAAAACGCATTTCAGGGACACGCAATGGAAATTGACGCCAAATAGAAAAGGCGATTAAACGAAGATGCTGTTCCACAGAGAATGCCAGAACTGGACATTACAAAATTAGGCTACGCCGATTCCAGCACCAAAACAGAGTAAGCTGACCATAGCATAAGAAGTATATATTTAAAAAAATAAATAAATATAATAAGATGTTTAATATATAGAGACAACAATCAGAGTCAAAAACCAGAGCCTAAAGAAAAGGCTTCGTGAGATGGAGAAAGAAAATCTCCAACAAGAAGTTGGAGACTTCTCTAGCCCAAACATTCACCGAGACTCAAATCAAAATATAAAAGAGTGGAGAAAAGCGAGCCACCTTTAATTCCATGCATATTTCTGCTGCCTCCATACCGCGAGCATATAACCACTTATACAGGAAAGGATTTCCTCTGCGTAGCAGGGCAACACTGTAAAGGTGGCTTTCAGATGTGCCAATCATGCCAAGTGGAGAAGGTTTGTGTGTTGTTTTTTAACGAAATGAAGGTAACTGCTGGCTTCGAATATGACAGCCAAGTAATCACGTTCAATTGGCCATGGTTCGTGGGTTAAAAAAGTCTTGGAAACATCCAGTTTTCTTTGATTTTGACACCCAAATGACCGTTGACATTATGAATTACATTATAAATAAGCTATACAAAAGGGGTTTTCCCGTAGTAGCCATCGTCTCTGATATGGGCCCTAGAAATATAAAGTTATGGCGACAGCTCGGTATACCAGAGAGTAAGTAATAATACAAGTACAAATAATACATTTGGAATAAAAAATCATGTTGTTTTTAGCAAAAACCTGGTTTAGCCACCCAGCCAATGCTAACCTAAACATATACGTGTTTGCGGATACACCCCACCTAATAAAGTTGGTTCGTAATCACTTTATCGACACCGGGGTTTTCATAAATGAAAACAAATTGACCAAGGCGACAGTCCAGAAAGTAATTGGCCACTGCTCAAAGTCCGATGTGTCGGTGATGTTTAAAATTACAGAGAACCATATTAATGTCAGCTCCCCCGAAAAACAAAAGGTTAAATTGGCAACTCAATTGTTTTCTAACACAACAGCGAGTTCTAAAAGACGATGCTACGCTTTGGGATAGGATGTAGAGAACGCATGCGATACCGCGAACTTCTTTAAAGTTCTCAATGATTGTTTCAATGTTTTCAATTCGAAATGATCAACATCAAACATCATCGAAACCACACAGCCCTATGGAAAACAAATAAACATACAAAGAGACGTTTTGACTAAAATGACCGAAATAATTCGTACAAACATTTGTGGCAAAGCCCATAGGCTGCCATTTCTAAAAGGCATTTTAGTTAACAACACTTCTCTTGATGCTCTACTTGGATATTTGTCGTCTTAACCAGGACATCATTGAAAATTTCTTTGGTGCAATGAGGGCAAGGGGCGGACAGTATAACCACCCAACGGCGCTTCAGTTGAAATATAGATTAAGAAAGTATATAACGGGTATGACAGAATTAAAACAATAAGAAAAAGTAGATTTAAGTAATATTGTCAAATGTTTAGTTCTATGTTTTGGCAGTGTATATCGTGTTTGTTGTATGTTCTGTCTTTCCTCTTTGTTTACACACCCATAAAAAAAGAAAAAAATGTTTTGCTTCTGTATGAGACACACCTAGTCTTAATTAACTTCGGGAACTTCGTTTCTACGCGAACTAGTCTCTCAGTTTTAAAGCTATCGTCTTGAAACTTTGCACACACCCTTCTTTCCTTTGCACGCAGTATATAAGTCGGAACGGCCGGGATCGGCCGACTATATCTTATAGCTGCCATATAACTGATTGATCGGAAATGCTATAACTTCGGTGTTTTTAAAGCTAGAGAATTCGGATTTGGTACGATTGCTATTTTTGGCAAAATAAAACAACATGCCAATTTTCATAAGGATCAGCCGACTATATCCTATATCTGCCATATAACTGATTGATCGGAAATAGCATAACTTCAGTGTTTTTCGAAAGTTGGGATTTTCTATGAATTCTATTTTTGGAAAAATAATACGACTTATCAAGTTTCATATGGATTGGCCGACTATATCTTATAGCTGCCATATAACTGAACGATCGGAAATGGTATTTGGTAAAAATACCAACTTTGGGGTTCTTCAAGATAGAAGTTTGGGATTTTTTTTTAGATTTTGTTTTGTAATTTATTGGTTATATCATGATATTCCCATAAGAATCGGTCAACTATATCCGATTTTAGCGATATATATCCTGTTTTAGCTGCAAGGGTATATCAACTTCGGCTCCGCCCGAAGTTAGCTTTCCTTTCTTGTTTTTATGGTGATTGCATTTTTATATACTTATATTTTGTATTTATAAATTAGCTAAGAATACAGAGTAGTTATCCAGAAATGGTAATGTTGAAGAAGGCGATACAGATAAAAGGGATATAGACTTTTCTAAAAGGGATGAAAAGGAAAATGAACCTAAATATTTGATAATAGAAGTTTCAAGCAGCGTAGAGGGAGCGAACACTTTGGATGAATTGACAGAAGACGGAATAGAATATAAAGCTTGCTATATTATAACCAAATTAAACCTTTCCAACGAGTTAGCTGAATTTGTGAGCTACACTTACGTGGATGAAGTGTCTCTCAGAGGACTTAAAAAGCCATCTGTCCAGTTTGTAGAACAAATACAAAATTTGGAGTTCATATTTTTAGGTTTTTTTAAAATAACAAAAAATGTAAAAGAACAATTGATAAAAGCTGCGGAAAATGTAACAAGAAAGAAAAGCTAACTTCGGGCGGAGCCGAAGTTAATATACCCTTGCAGTTAAAACATCGGATATGGTTGGCCGATCCTTATGATCGGCATTCTTACTAAATCCTAACTCTCTAACTCTAAAAAACACCAAAGTTATAGCATTTCCGATCAATCAGTTATATGGCAGTTACAGGATATAGTCTGCCGATTCCGGTCCCACTTATATAAGTTAACACGCTCAGAAAGAATTTAGGAAAAGTGCCAAATTGCACACCGGATCCGGTGGCCCGCACGCGTAACGAAAGAGGTGCTGACTACGCATTCCAAGGGCAACTGTCCGCGGACCGGCTCGGGCACTTGCGCAACATGTGATCGTTGCTGGCCGGATACGGAATGCTGACACTGCAATTGGGCAACTGCGCCGCAGCCCAACGAAGGCTTCGAAGTACAGCCCGGGTAGTATTTTAATTCAGTCTTAAGTAGAACTCCGCAGCCTTAGCTCGCGATATATTTTATCTTTGTCAGTAACACTAACCCTAACGGGCTTGTGCGAAACAAATGATCAATAAATATTATTTGTAAAACCCACACACAAATATCTATTTTATCTTTGTCAGTAACACTAACCCTAACGGGCTTGTGCGAAACAAATGATCAATAAATAACACACAAATAATTTATTATTAACTTATACTTCGTGCAAAAGACAGAAGGGTGTGTGCAAAGTTTCAAGACGATAGCTTATAAACTGAGAGACTAGTTCGCGTAGAAACGGACAGACAGACGCACATGCTCATATCAACTAAGGAGGTGATCCTGATCAAGAATATATATACTTTATAGGGTCGGAGATGTCTCCTTCACTGCGTTGCACACTTTTGGACAAAATTATAATACCCTGCAAGGGTATAAAAATTAATGTCGATATACAAAATTCTATTTTAAAATTACAATATATTTTAGGATTAAGAATTTAAATAAAAGACTCACAACACAAAAACAAAAACAAAAACAAGGATACAAAATTGTTGAAAATTAAATTATGAAAAAATTTCAACTGTTTCTACTAAAAGGAAACTTAAAACCCCATACACCATATGCGGGTTAAACAACACATTCTATTGTCAATACGCTCGCACTTAGTGGGTTATGCCCCTCTCACTCGCACTCATTGCTATGATTGTAGAGGTACCAGCTTTTTCCGACGAGACTACCTAATATGATTGTATCATGTCCCAGCCCATCAATAGGGCTTTCGTTAAAAACAAAATAAAACAAGAAAGGAAAGCTATCTTCGGGCGAAGCCGAAGTTGATATACCCTTGCAGTTAAAACCGGATATATATCGCAAAAATCGGATTAAATTGGCCGATCCTTATGAGAATACCATAATATTACCAATTTATTACAATAAAAAATCTAACACAAAGTACCAAGCTTCCATCTTCAAAAATACCAAAGTTGGTTTTTTTACCAAATTCCATTTCCGATCGTTCAGTTATATGGCAGCTATATATGGCAGGTTGTATTATTTTGCCAAAAATAGCATTCGTACCAAATTCGAATTCTCTAGCTTTAAAAACACCAAAGTTATACCATTTCCGATCAATCAGTTATATGGCAGCTATAGGATATAGTCGGCCGATCCTTATAAAATTTGGTAGGTCGTATTATTTTGCCAAAAGTAGTATTCGTACAAAATCTGAACTCTGTAACTCTAAAAACACCAAAGTTATACCATTTCCGATCAATCAGTTATATGGCAGCTATAGGATATAGTCGGCCGATCCTTATAAAATTTGGTAGGTCGTATTATTTTGCCAAAAGTAGTACTCGTACAAAATCTGAATTCTGTAACTCTAAAAACACCAAAGTTATACCATTTCCGATCAATCAGTTATATGGCAGCTATAGGATATAGTCGGCCGATCCCGGCCGTTCCGACTTATATACTGCGTGCAAAGGAAAGAAGGGTGTGTGCAAAGTTTCAAGACGATAGCTTTAAAACTGAGAGACTAGTTTGCGTAAAAACAGACAAACGGACAGACAGACAGACGGACAGACGGACATGCTCATATCAACTCAGGAGGTGATCGTGATCAAGAATATATATACTTTATGGGGTCAGAGATGTCTCCTTCACTGCGTTGCACACTTTTGGACAAAATTATAATACCCTCTGCAAGGGTATAAAAAGCAATGTCAAAGGCGAAACTGTAGAAGTATCATCGCTAAACTGTTGAATCTACAGCAACGCAACAAAACTGCTAACCAATATACATTACAGGTTGAGCTGATGACAAAAGCTCTTGAAAGTGCGTACATAGCGGACGGCTTAACCCTTGAGTTAGCCAGAAGTTATTCTACACAGTCTGCAGTTAAGGGAATGACAAAGAATTGCGCAATTGATGCACGTGGAAATTTTGAAAACTCTCGTGGTCATAATAAAAATTACACTAACAACAACAGTTCCAATTATAACAATAATGAACGAGGCCAATATAGAGGAAACTCAAGAGGTCATGGCAACTCGAATCGAGGCCACAATAACAGTAACACAAATAATAATGTGAGAATAGCCCAGAACGATCAGGGAAACTCTCAACAACCCTCAGATATTCAGCAGTAGAAAACTATGCGGTTCATACAATCAATCTTAGTTTAAATATATTTGTAGATTTTTCAATGTAAAGACAAATAAAAAACAAGAAAGGAAAACTTACTTCGGGCGGAGCCGAAGTTGATAAACCCTTGCAGTTAAAACCGGATATATATCGCAAAAATCGGATATAATTGGCCGACCCTTATGTGAATATCATAATAAAACCAATTATTTACAATAAAAAATCTAAAACAAAGTACCAAGCTTCCATGTTCAAAAATACCAAAGTTCGTTCCGACTTATATACTGCGTGCAAAGGAGAGAAGGGTGTGTGCAAAGTTTGAAGACGATAGCTTTAATACTGAAAGACTAGTTCGCGTAGAAACAGACAAACAGACAGACGGACAGAAGTACATGCTCATATCAACTCAGGAGGTGATCCTGATCAAGAATATATATACTTTATAGGGTCGGAGATGTCTCCTTTACTGCGTTGCACACTTTTGGACAAAATTATAATACCCTCTACAAGGGTATAACTTGTATTTTTAATAGATACCGGTGCAGACATATCTCTGTTAAAGGAAAATTCCGATATCTTTCATGATATCCAAATAAAAAAGAAAATTAATATTCAAGGCATAGGTCAAGACATAATACAGTCCAAAGGACTAATTTCAGCAGAGATACAGACAGGTAAATACATTATTCCACACGATTTTTATTTAGTAGATTTGCACTTCGCAATACCTTGTGATGGAATAATAGGCATTGACTTCATTAAGAAATTCAATTGCCAGTTAGATTTCAAATCAAACGAAGATTGGCTCATAATGAGACCAAATAATCTCAAATTCCCAATTTATTTTCCAATAACATACAGTTCTGGTAATAATTCCATTGTTCTACCAGCAAGATCCCAAGTAGTCGGAAAAATTCACCTATCCTCAGATGAGGATAGTGTATTAATTCCAAACCAGAATATTAGAGAAGGCATTTGCAGTGGCAGGTTGCAAACACAGTGGCAACAACCAAAAATGCATGTGTCCGATTACTGAATATGACCAATGCCGATCAAGTAGTAGATATTACAAATTTGTCATATGAACCACTTCGTAGTTTGACGACATAGTTCAAAACAATCCAAAAAAAATAGAGAAAAATACTGTCTTATCTCAATTAGCTAAAAATTTTCCACAACAATTCAAAAACGCATTGACCAATTTATGCACCCAGTTTAGAGACGTATTCGGACTCGAAACCGAATCCATCACTACCAATAACTTCTACAAACAAAAGCTAAGATTGAAGGACGATGAACCAGTCTACATCAAAAATTATAGAAACTCTCAAAGTCAAATAAATGAGATACAAGTACAAAAATTAATCGACAATAAAATAGTAGAACCCTCTGTATCTCCTTATAATAGCGCAATTTTGTTAGTACCGAAGAAATCCCTTCCAGGGTCTGACACGAAAAAAAGGTGATTAGTGATTGACTACCGTCAAATTAATAAAAAACTGTTTTCGGACAAATTCCCGCTCCCTAGAATTGATGACATTTTGGATCAACTAGGAAGAGCAAAATACTTTTCATGCCTTGACTTAATGTCAGGATTCCATCAAATTGAACTAGAAAAAAATTCAAGAGATATAACGTCTTTCTCAACCCAAGCAATGGTTCGTATCAAATGCCAAATTCTTTCCAGAGAATGATGACTATAGCATTTTCCATGTTAGAACCTTCTCAAGCTTTCCTTTATATGGATGATTTAATAGTCATTGGTTATTCCGAAACACATATGCTCAAAAACTTAACTGATTGTTTTTGAGAAATGTTGGAAATAAAATCTTAAATTATGAAATCCTGAAAAATGTTCATTTTTCATGCATGAAGTCACATTTTTGGGACACAAATGCACGGATAAAGGAATCTGGCCTGACGACAAAAAATACGACGTCATTAAAAATTACCCAGTCCCGCATGATGCGGACAGTTCTAGACGATTCGTTGCATTCTGCAACTACTAAATACGTTTTATCAAAAATTTGCCGACTATGCTCGTCACATAACAATATTATATAGAAAAAATGTAAAATTCGAATATACAGCTGATTGTCAGCATCCCTTCAAGAATCTCAAAACGGCGCTAAAAAATCGGAATTTATTACAATACCCAGATTTCAGCAAAGAATTTTGCATAATAACGGATGCAAGTAAACAAGCATGTGGAGCAGTTGCTTAAACTGTTCCAGTTGCTTATGCAAAATCGTTTACTAAGGGTGAAAGTAATAAAAGTACAACAGAACAAGAACTAGCAGCAATTCATTGGGCCATAACTTATTTCAGACCATACATTTATGGTAGACACTTCACTGTCAAAACAGATCACAGACCATTAACATACTTGTTCTCAATGGTAAATTCAAGCTCAAAGCTAACGCGTATGGGACTTGAATTGGTGGAGTATAATTTTACAGCCGAATATCTGAAGGGTAAAGACAATTTTGTAGCGGATCCGTTATCAAGAATAACCATTCAACAGCTAAAACAAATAAATGGATCTGTAAAGAAGATATCAAAGTAGACAAAATTCCTGCGAAGGAAAAGAAAAAAGAGAATTGCCAATGCAATCTATAGAAAAAGCTTAAAAGCCCAACGTATATAAAGACATAAACAATGACAAAGTACGTAAATTAGTGACCTTGCATGTAAAAAATATGCTATGTTTCTTTAAACATGGTAAGAAAATTACTGCAAGATATGATGTTAGCGATTTATATACCAATGGAACTCTTGCCTTAGGACAATTTTTCCAAAGGCTTGAAACGCAAGCCGGTATAAATAAAATCAGCCAACTCAAAGTGGCACGGTGAGAAAATATCTTTAAACACGTTTCAATTAATAATTTTAAAAGTATAGGCAATAAAATATTAATTTCATTGAGAGTAGCGCTACTCAACCCGGTGACCGAAATAAAAACAATAAAAGAAGAAGAAGCTCTATTGTCTACATTCCATGATGATCCAATACAAGGAGGTCACACAGGCATTACAAAAACCTTGGCCAAGGTCCAGAGACACTATTACTGGGAAAATATGTCCAAAGACATAAAAGAGTATATAAAGAAGTGTCCTAAATGCCAAAAGTCTAAAACGACTAAATACACTAAGACCCCATTAACCATAACCGAAACTCCGCAAAGAGCTTTCAATAGATTAATTGTGGATACGATTGGTCCTCTACCAAAATCTGATAATGGAAACGAGTATGCAGTAACACTCATCTGCGATTTAACTAAATACTTGGTAGCTATACCAATACCAAATAAAAGAGCAAATACAGTAGCAAAAGCTATATTTAAATATTTTATTCTAAAGTACGGTCCAATAAAGACGTTCTATAATTCAATTATTGAAGTTCTATGTTAAAACTTAAATATTGAAAACATAACTTCAACTGCACACCACCACCAGACTGTAGGTACCGTGGAGCGAAGCCACAGAACACTTATTCTTTCATACATCTCAGTTGACAAAACGGATTGGGATGTATGGCTACAATACTTCGTCTATTGTTTTAATACGACCCCATCTATGGCACATGACTATTGTCCATATGAGCTAGTTTTTGGTAAAACGTCAAATCTACCAAAACATTTTAATATCATAGACAAAATAAAACCCCTTTATAATATAGAAAATTATGCTAAGGAATCCAAATTTAGATTAGAACAGGCATTTAAAAGAGCTAGACTAATGTTAGAAGTTAAAAAATAAAACAAAAAATTATTTACGACAAACCTAGTTTACATTTTGATTTAAAATTAGGTTCAGATCAGGTTTTATTGAAAAATGAATCAGGACATAAGCTAGATTTTAAATATACAGGTCCTTATAAGAAAGAACAAATGGGAGATAGAGATAACATTACAATATCAAATAATAAAAATAAAAAACAACTAGTAAATAAAGATAGATTAAAACTTTATAAAAATTAAATTGAAAACTCTAGTATAAACAAAATAATACAAACAATATAAAGAAAAATGGAATTTAAAAAAAGAAAATTCAACCTAAAAAAAAAATGCTTCTCTGTAATAAAATAAAAAAAGAAACAAGGTTTAAAATAAAATACTATTATGCCAACCTACATCAATACATCATACATAACCAGCGACTTCGTCGCAGCGCTAAGTGCCCTTTGCTCATACTCAAGTGCAGACGAAATATGATTCGCACTTGGATAACAGCGACAGCCCAATAGCTATGTCAGCGTTCCCACGCTTGACCGTCGCTGTGTATACATATGTATGTGCGCGCATAACTCCCTAAGCTAGCCAGCAACGTTCCTGTTGCTGTACATAATAAGCAAAAACAAAATTATGTAAGAGCTCCAAAACAGTGAACAGCGCAAAAGCTAAAGCATTCAATAAAGATCGATCCTTAACCAACAAACAACTGGACTACGTATTATAATTGCCTGATATAAACTACTACATGGCGATCCTGCCAGGAGTATCAGGATAAACACTACAAAGGACCTCACTGCGCGCAAAGGTCCCCATGGGTCACAATGATGCAACTGCACAACACCTAAGGACAATGGCTCAGGGGTTGGGACCCATTAAAGTGAGTAATTTAGTAAGCTACAATCTAGACGAAGAGGCAGCTTTCGTGAAAAGCTCCAAAAAACCAGACCACCAGATCAAGCTGGACGGGTAGCAGCAAGCCCCTTCAATTGTAGGAATTCGCGTGGACCAGAACAGGAGCAAAACCCAGTAGATAAGCACCACAATATTGCAGGACCTCGGGAGAGTGATTGCGCATCTAGTAGAGATGCGGAGGACGAAAAAAGAAGGTCCATGCATCAGCACATGAAGGACGCCAAAGAAAGCATCCGCGCTCTCTATGAGCAACTGGCCACCCAGATGGATGAGCAGAGACGCAAAGAAGCGCCTAAATCCCACCAGGCCCTCCTCGCCCTTATTCCACCTCGCCCCCAATAACAAGAGGAACAAGAGGGAGTCTTCGCCGGCGGCGACGCAAACGAGGACGTTAGTCAGGGCATCAGGACAAACCGTGGGACCGGCAACCCAGGCGAATAAAGACACCCACGAATGTAGGCCTCAAAAAAAGGCTAGTAGGCCTAAAAAAAAGGCAACCGAAGAAGAAGCGGGCGGCTAACCTAGTACTCAAGAAGAAGCCAAAGCTGGACGCATTTATCATCACGGTCAAGGGCGGAACGAGCCACGACGATATCCTGAGACGGGTGAAGCAGGACAAGAAGCTGCAAGGACTAAGAGAAGCACTATTGAAGATTAGGAGGACCCAGAAAGAAAAGCTGAATAAATCAGAGAGGATACAGCTGGATTCAATGCACTGGTCTCCGAATCGATAAGAGATCAGGTAAAAGGACGCTCTCTGTCCCATAAGATAGAGATCGAGGGCCGGAATCTGGACAAGATCACCTCAAAGAAGGAGGTTTCAGAAGCCATAAGAAAGCTGGTGGAATTTCCAGGGGTGCCAAAAACCGACACTCTTTAAAGAAAAGCGTTTGGCCAGAAGCAGACAGCCATAATTAGACCGCCCGCAGGGTGTGCTCGGAAAGCACTGGAAATAGGTTGAATAAAGGTAGGCTGGGTGCGGTGCAGACTCAGGAAGAGGATCCAAGTCATCAAGTGCTTCAACCACCATCAACCGCAGAGCGCCATCAACCGCTCACGCATGTGCTGGAGATGTGGCATGGCAATGCCATGGCATGGATGGCTGGCAAATAGCTTTAAGGGTGCGGCTCTGTGGTCGATGGAAACCGCTCCTCAGGACATCCATCAAAGGCTTCGTCCGGGAAAAATTAATGACTAATGACATTTTAGAGCTGCTACGCCACACCACGATGGGACAGTTTTGCTGTGGACGCAAGAGGCAGGTGATTGGAGGAAATTTTAACACCTGGTCTCCGGAAGGGGAAGTGGAAGGGGAAGTTACCCGAAACTTTCGGGTAAGGGGAGAGAGGATGAAGAGAGATTACCCCTACGATGGGAGTTCGCCTGCACGAGGTGAGAGGTCTTGCTTGTGGCGGAGCCATTCTACGCACCCCCTCGTCAGAAGAGACTAAGCGGATCGTTTGAAATAGGCCTCGAGGTCAAGCCGAACACTGCGCAGCGGCATAAACTGATCGTTCAGGACGTCGCTACGTAGATCGCACCGGAGGAGCTTATGGCGGTGTTTAATGCTTACCCTCACTTCCCTCTCTTTCTCACTTCCCTCTCTTTCTCACTTCCCTCTCTTTCTCACTTCCCTCTCTTTCTCACATCCCACTCTTTCTCTTAAGCGAACGGTTGTGTTTTTTTGTGCGCACTGCGTTTATAATAAATATTGGTTAACCGGTGTTTACATACTTGTGAATTAAATATATTGTGAATCTTAACAATCTTAAAGCTTAAATCGTATCGCTTCGCGAGTGCTGTGGTATATTTGGAGTCGAATTAATAATTTGTCTAAATTCTATTCCAAGCATAGCTCAGCTCTGCTTCTTCCCCGTCTTATCTGTACTTCTGCATTTCTCCTTTGCACTCTCCAAAGCTCCCGCTTCGGCTTCCTATTTGGCACAGTGGTTCAAGGTATAGTGTTTTTTAACTTTTTATATATAAATTTTGTTTTATTTATTAAAAAATATGGTGTTTAAACTTGTCGGTGCTATTAAGTCTTGTAACAAGGCAATTTCATCATCCCAGCCTGCCATCCATTGCTGGCTTTGTGAGCCAGCATCAGTTCGGATGCCATTTCCTGTAGGTCTGGGATACATTATTGTTGTGAAAATTGTCGTGCTGTGCAAGGCGAAATGAGGTCGTTCATGAGACAGACCAAAAATGGATTTAAAGAGCTGATCACTGGTTTTCGTAAAATCAATGACCAGCTCTGTGCGCATGACACTCAGTTTAGTGGCCTTCAGCTGCTAAATTAGTCCCCTAAGCGCAAGAAATCCGCTGTTTTTGATCCGCCTCAGCCTGCTCAGCCGACATTAATGCAGCCGCTAATATCTCTGGCCACCCCAAGGGCTAGAACTGAGAAAAATTCGTCCGAATTTCTCAGGGATAATGAGCAATTGTCTCATATGTCTCATATCCCTTCAAGTGATGCCACAGGTCCTAGGGAACGAAACCCCCATAGAGTCACCCAAAAGGGTATTCCACAGTCCGGACCACCGGCACCGACTGATGCTGCAGTTCTCGTACCTGCGACACCAAAACACTTACAGGTGATCCCTCCATCGAAACTTATTTTTGTTTCTCCATCGAAACTTATATTTGTTATACTTCTGAGATTGATATCTTGGCTTATATCAAAGGCAAAACTAAAGCCGATATAAAGGTGGAGGACAACCAAAAAATTAAATATACATACTTAAGGCGCACGATTCAAGATTCGGGTGGCCCCGCTGATGTTCAAGGCGATTTGTTCACCCAGTTTTTGGCCAGAGAACATCTTCGTCCAAGAACATAAGCCTATTACTGCAAAGCTAAAAGTTTTAAAACCAGTGGGAGTGAAACTCCCCGACCAACCACCGACCAACCTTCCACTTCTTCTTTACCCACTAACCCAAAAAACTAGCATCGTCACTAACACTTACCTATCAGAATACTAGGGGGCTACGTAGCAAACTCCCCAAGCTATATTCTGATAGTTCTTTCTTTGCATCCCAAATAATAGCATTTACAGAAACTTGGTTAAATCCAGAGATCTTTAGCTCCGACGTTTTTCCAAGTAAGTACACCACTTTTAGAAGGGATCGATCTCAGCGAAGGGGAGGTGGAGTCCTCATTTCGGTAGACTCTACTCTTGCTTCCGAAGAGGTGAGTTCCCATGAGTTTGGTGACATAGAATTTATTTGCGTTAAAATCACTATGTCCGTTAAAGCTTTATACATTACTTGTTCATATATACCTCCTATGTCTGAACCGCCTACATATTGGCAGCATTTGTCCGCCATTCGATACGTCTCTAATCTTATGACGGATCGTGACCAACTCGTAGCGGTGGACGACTTTAATATCCCAGAATTAAAGTGGTCCAACGTCGATAACTCACCATCTTTGTCACTTATAACTTACCATGACTTGTAAGTTACCATGACTCAAACAACGCGGGCATTGTTTGACATGTCCCTAGGTCAGATTAGCCATGTTAGAAATTCGCTAGGTAGGCTTTTAGACTTATATTTTGTTTCTGATCCTGATGGTACTGCTCTCTCCAGAGCTTTTCCCCTTTCAACCCCAGAGGATCCATATCACCCCACGCTGGAGGTCTCAATCGAAACCACTCCTGGTATCGATCAGATGTCTCCACGCGTGGTAAATAAGATTCGCTGTTTCCGTAAAGCTGATTTTCACAAACTTAATAGCCTTATCGATACATTTGACTGGTCTGATATTCTGGCGTGCACTGATCTTAATGTCACTTTAGAAAAATTTTATTGTACTTTAAATACATTTTTTAACTTATGTGTGCCTTGGAAATATCCGTCCGCTTCAACAAATCCTTCTTGGTTTATAAAAAAAAACCTGCAGTAGTGTTGATTTCTCAAGATACCCACTAGCTCGGTAGATTTTACCGTGCATAACGCTGAATGTAATAGGAATTATATTGACCGCTGCCGGATACAATTTACTCGGGATCCAAAGCAGTTTTATAATTTTGTAAACACTAAGCGTAAACACGTATCTTTTTCACCCCTGCTTACGTTTGAAAATTCCTCTGCGACTTCTGATCAGGCTATTGCCGATCTATTCGCAGAATTTTTTCAAACAACTTATTCTTCTCCTAAATTGACTGATCAGCCTTACGCATATAACATTAAAACAGCAAATCTTATTTTCTGTCCGTTTTTTTCTGAGAACAACTTATTATCTGGTCTTTTAAGGGTCAAACCCATTTATTTGCCAGGCCCCGATGGAGTACCAGGCTGTGTGCTAAAATACTGTGCCAGGGTTCTGTGCAAACCTCTTTTAAGAATTTTCAACCTATCTTTGGAAACCTCGATTTTTCCCCTTAAGTGGAAGGAATCATTTATAATTCCCCTACATAAAAAGGGGAAAAAGTCTGAGAAAAAGTCTGAAGTCTGCAATTCCAAAGTTATTTGAAAAATTAATTACCCCTCACTTGCAACACCTATGCTATTCGATCATCTCTCCCTTTCAGCATGGCTTTATTAAGCGTCGCTCCAGCACCACAAATTTACTGGAGTTGACATCCTTTGTCATAGATGGCTTTTGTAAGGGATATCAAACCGATGTAAGTTACACAGACTTCAGCAAAGCATTTGATTCAGTTAATCACTCACTCTTGTCGAGTAAATTGAATATGCTGGGTTTTCCTATACGTGGTCCTTAACGTGGATCTCCAGCTATTTAGATGGAAGGACACAAAGAGTCTTATTTAAAAACATACAGTACCGTCTGGTCCATGCTACATTTGGCGTCCCTCAAGGAAGTCAGCTTGGCCCGCTATTATTCACGCTTTTTATAAATGATTTTATAATGATTTAATACTTAATGGATCAAAATGCAAGCATATGTCTTTTTATCGTTCTTGCCCTCTTCAAGCTACGTAATCCATTAATGGGATTGCCTTAGAAAAATTAACCCAGGTTAATTATCTCGGCATAAAACTTAAATTTGCCGACCATATTTCCTTAATGGTTAATAAGGCTAAAGGAGTCCTTGGTTTTATTAAAAGGTGGTCAAAAGAATTTAATAACCCCTATATAACCAAAACATTATTCATTTCTTTGGTCCGTCCTATACTGGAGTACGGTTCATGTGGGTGGAGTCCCCAACATGGAGTACATCAGGACCGCATAGAATCCGTAGAAAAGAATTTCCTAACTTTTTCACTTAGAGGTCTAAACTGGGATGCAAATCTTAACCTTCCATCTTATAATAGGTGACTCTTACTCATAAACTTACCTAGCTTAACAAATCGTAGGACAATGCTCGGTGTAGTCTTTCCGCATAACCTTATTAACGGGGATGTCGATAGCCAGCATTTACTAAAATGCTTAAAATTTAACATTCCTAATAGAAGGACTCGAAACTTTAGTCCTCTGTTCCTTAGCCGGTGTAGTTCGACATATGCACTGCATGACCCTTTTAGGGTATTATGTTCGAACTACAATGGTCTCTACTCTAGAACATCTCTTTCCTGTCCCTCAAACTTCCCCCTCGGCCGATCGTTATGCAATTTGGTAGGTTGTATTAATTGACCCAAAATAGAATCTGTACGAAGTTCCAGCTTTTTATCTTCAAAAACACCAAAGTTGGGTATTTTGCGATTGTTCAGTTATATGGCAGCTATAGGATATTGTCGGCTGATCCTGTCGGCTGAATAGCATTCGTACTAAATCCTAATTCTCTAGCTTTAAAAACACCGAAGTTATAGCATTTCCGATCAATCAGATATATGGCAGCTATATGATATAGTCGGCCGATCCTTATGAAATTTGGTAGGTCGTATGATTTTGTCAAAAGTAGCATTCGTACAAAATCTGAACTCTGTAACTCTAAAAACACCAAAGTTATACCATTTCCGATCAATCAGTTATATGGCAGCTATAGGATATAGTCGGCCGATCCCGGCCGTTCCGACTTATATACTGCGTGCAAAGGAAAGAAGGGTGTGTGCAAAGTCAAGACGATAAGCTATCAAGACGATAGCTTTAAAACTGAGAGACTAGTTCGCGTAGAAACAGACAGACAGACGGACAGACAGACGGACAGACGGACATGCTCATGTCAACTCAGGAGGTGATCCTGATCAAGAATATATATACTTTATAGGGTCGGAGATGTCACCTTTACTGCGTTGCACACTTTTGAGCAAAATTATAATACCCTCTGCAAGGGTATAAAAAAACACATCCCAAAGGCTGAGTTCCGAAAGGCGCTCCATTTGAACACGA
Organism: Drosophila pseudoananassae pseudoananassae; assembly: GCA_018153035.1. Lineage (NCBI taxonomy): Eukaryota > Metazoa > Arthropoda > Insecta > Diptera > Drosophilidae > Drosophila > Drosophila pseudoananassae. The sequence goes on along the minus strand of JAECXR010000022.1, from coordinate 263,080 downwards.
AGCCTTGGACAGTTGCCGACGGAGCCACGTTAAGTGGGTTTTTTGGCTCAATCTTCTTTTGCTCTGTGTACTCTTAGTTCGAAGCCGAGCTAGAACCGTACCTCAGATACATGGATGAGGTCCTGTTGCAGGCCAACATAACCATCAAAAATTCTGAGACTTGACGCGAACGCAGTGTCCCCCATGTGGCTTAGAAAAACTCCCTCGGAACCACGGGGGACTAGCTAACTACAGACGGTATGAGCTGCTGTCTCAGTAAATTCTGGAGAATGGAGCAGTTGCCCTTAACCAGCCTCGCCCGGTGTTCACGTTTGAAACCTACTACGCACGTAGTCCACTTTCCAGTGGTTCCGTGGAGTCTCTGGTGTGTGCGGGGTGTCTTTGGTATGTAGGAGCCGCCTTAACATGCCGGGAAATCGTACATGCCAATTTGTAACGAACGCGTACTGTAAGACATAAGGTTAGGTACAGTAAACTGTCCCTAACACTGCACGGGTGGTCTCTACCGCGCCCTTTTGTCTACTTGGGGGACGGCTTGGCTCAGTCGAACGGGGCGTGGGTATGGGCACGGCAAACTAGACTGTGTACGTTACGGAAATTTGTCGTAGACAGAGATAAGGAAGTGGGAAAGGAAAGCGGTAGAAGTCGGCCGATCCTTGGGTGGTTTATACTACTGACCCTATGGAATGAAAGACTAAACTGTGGGGTCTACCCATATTCAACTGCCATGTTTTGATCCGAAGTGCTCTAAATAAAAAAATTTATCTCATGTTCATTATATATTATTAAGGATACTGAAAAATAAGGAAATATAATCCATAAGTAAACACAATTTGTCAGAAAAATACAATTGATAAGGAAAATACAATTTAAACTAATATTGAAATAGAAAAGTAAAAGAAAATGTCATGGATTTTCCATTGTATTCAAATTCAGTAATTACTCGTGGTTTACTCACTCAGCTTTTCCGACTCAGCATCGATCGTTGGGCCCAAGAGGATTAGGTGCTTTTCGCTGTTTACTTATAAAAAGGAGAAGGAATACATTTGGGAAATACCTGACTAATACTTCTGATTTGGTCTGCTTATGAAACTACTTAAAATAAGGTCCTATGCTAAATAATTTATACTCCTTAGAGTTTAAATTTACGCAATATTAAGAAAATTGAGAATTTATAAGATTAAATTAAAGAAAATTATACATGATTTCAGTTAGGGTGGGAGTCGATACTAATTTGACGCAGCTATCGAGGTTCGCCATGGAATATTTTTGTGCAACTAAATATTGCCGAAAGTGTTTACATACACATGCTCGCAGGCAAGGTTATTGTGTTTCTCACAGTGTAGTACTGATATGTGGTCTATTCAGGCTCACAAAAGAAAATTGTCAAAATACAGAAACTCTCACCAATAAGTGGCTGGCTGCTCGCTGAAGCACAAAAATAAACATAACTGAACTGCAGCGGCAACCGTTATTTGTGGTTGTGAATGTTCTTATTTCTCCTCTACATCCTAGGACACGTGTCTTGGCAGAATTTTCCTTCACTTTTAGAATACGCTGGCGGAACTTCTTTGCCCGGCCAAAGATCAGAAAAGAATAAATGCGAAGAACTGATAAGAGTTTCAGCATACCCATGCTTTCATAAAACTTCCCTACCTAACGGAGTAATCGTATGATTTTCTACCTACTTTGGTCCGTTCATGCAATTGTGGGTGGGAATTGCACATTCATATGCAATTCTGTTCCCATCTATTGGGTGGATACAGTCGAGGAACGAAATATTGGCCTACCTATATAATTGTTTTGGTTTTGGAATGAGGTGCACACTACACACCCCTTCCCAACAGTTTGAATCGAGGGAAAACACCCTTGCATTAAAACTGGATAACACTAGGAGAGTGCACCATTACCAAATATCCTTGGCATGATATTTACCTATTTCCTTGCCATTGATATCCTCCAACAAGTAACAAGATTGGCCTAACTTCTTTTTGATTCGGGCTCTCAAACCAACTGGAGCAAGCTTGGCGTTAAAATGATCAGTTGCTTTGCTTAATAAGAAGTTTCTTTTGGTAACAATTTGCCCTTCCTCATAAGTTCGAGGTCGGCATCTCATATCATAGCTACGCTTGTTTTGTTCGTAGGCTTTCGAAACATACTTATCGATGCTCGATCTGATTTTCTGAAATTCGTCGGATCTGGGTAATCTAGCACTGCCTTCGGATAGGAGGTTTAGAATACGCAACAGTTTAAAATCATGGCCGTGACTAAGCATATGCTGGCCAAAAACTGCAAAATAAGGTGAAATTTTTATTGATTGGTGAATGGAATTTCTAAGAGCGGCGTTTATGCTGCTCAAAAAGGTATCAAATTCGCGTTGGTCTGCCTTGATATGTATATGCTCTAAGGGCTGCGTTTATTGACCTGTTTACGCGCTCTGCTGCGTTACATTATGGAGCGTATACACCTGTAATGATTTGTTCGACACCATATTTAGAAAGGAAGTCAGTGAGTTCGCGACTCTTGAATTGAGTACCGTTATCGCTGACGATGGTTTCGGGTACTCCAAAAAATGTAAATATGTCCTCTTTTAGGATGTCTATTGTCATAGGATAACTCCACTAAGTTTTAGTTGGATTTTTATTTAGAAGGAGCAGCTGAGGTGCCGCTCCAACGATCAAAATGTCTCTGTTCTTCTACAATATTTTTTAAGTCTAAGTAAGGCTAAGTCTCGTGGCAGCGCTGCTCGCAGGCGGCGGCAGAGAGACGGCAATGTACTTATGTATAAAGGAATATAATAATATACGTTGTTATGCGCTCTCAAGTGGAGGCGCGAGGGGTATGCATATGCTGACCGTTTGTTACGATTATGCTGACACTAGCACTTTCTGTGTGCGGGCTAAACCAGAACGATCGGTTCATATTTCGGCCACTTAGGGCTTATGACCAGTGTTATGAACACTGCAACAAAGTGTTACAGTGCGCACCCTTTAAGTACTCTCGGTACAGCGGGTATTCAATATATGTGCATACTACATCTCCCTCCTTTTGAAAAATAACGTAATATAATGAAGTTATTTTTATAATAAAAATTTCTAATTAATACATCTTTATACCCTTGCAGAGGGTATTACAATTTTGTCCAAAAGTGTGCAACGCAGTGAAGGAGACATCTCCGACCCTATAAAGTATATATATTCTTGATCAGGATCACCTCCTGAGTTGATATGAGCATGTCCGTCTGTCCGTCTGTCCGTCTGTCTGTTTCTACGCAAACTAGTCTCTCAGTTTTAAAGCTATCGTCTTGAAACTTTGCACACACCCTTCTTTCCTTTGCACGCAGTATATAAGTCGGAACGGCCGGGATCGGCCGACTATATCCTGTAACTGCCATATAACTGATTGATCGGAAATGGTATAACTTTGGTGTTTTTAGAGTTACAGAGTTCATATTTTATATGAATCCTATTTTTGCCAAAATAATACGATCTACCAAATTTCATAAGGATCGGCCGACTATATCTTATAGCTGCCATATAACTGATTGATCGGAAATGCTATAACTTCGGTATTTTTAAAGCTAGAGAATTCGGATTTGGTACGATTGCTATTTTTGGCAAAATAATACAACATGCCAAATTTTATAAGGATCAGCCGACTATATCTGCCATATAACTGATTGATCGGAAATGGCATAACTTCAGTGTTTTTCGAGCTAGAAAGTTGGGATTTTCTATGAATTCTTTTTTTGGAAAAATAATATGACTTATCAAGTTTCATATGGATCGGCCGACTATATCTTTTGGCCAGCATATGCTTAGTCACGGCCATGATTTTAAACTGTTGCGTATTCTAAACCTCCTATCCGAAGGCAGTGCTAGATTACCCAGATCCGACGAATTTCAGAAAATCAGATCGAGCATCGATAAGTATGTTTCGAAAGCCTACGAACAAAACAATATGGTTAAATTTTAAACATGCCACATTTTATAAGGATCAGCCGACTATATCTGCCATATAACTGATTGATCGGAAATGGCATAACTTCAGTGTTTTTCGAGCTAGAAAGTTGGGATTTTCTATGAATTCTTTTTTTGGAAAAATAATATGACTTATCAAGTTTCATATGGATCGGCCGACTATATCTTATAGCTGCCATATAACTGAACGATCGGAAATGGTATTTGGTAAAAATACCAACTTTGGGGTTCTTCAAGATAGAAGTTTGGGATTTTTTTTAGATTTTGTCTTGTAATTTATTGGTTATATTATGATATTCCCATAAGAATCGGTCAACTATATCCGATTTTAGCGATATATATCCTGTTTTAGCTGCAAGGGTATATCAACTTCGGCTCCGCCCGAAGTTAGCTTTCCTTTCTTGTTTTTCTTTTTATATATATATATTTTTTTTGTTGTTGTTTCATGTTGTTAGAATCATAGAAAATGAAATTATTAAAAGAATATGTGTCTTTATTTATCTATGTATGTGTGTCTTTGTATGGCCATAATAAGTGCAATTTATGAAATAAAGATTTTTAATCTTTCCTTATGAACTGTTTGTTTCTTATGTTTATTATTTGTTATTACTAGTTTATCTCTATCTCCTATTTCCGTTACTATATACGGACCTGTATATTTAGGATCTAACTTATGACCTGTCTCGTTTCTTAATAAAACTTTGTCACCTACTGATATATCTATATCCCTTACTTTATGATCGTATAGTAGTTTATTTCTATTCTTATTTGCTTCTAACATAACTCTAGCTCTTTTATAGGCTGCTTCTAATCTATACTTACTCTCCTTAGCATAGTCATCTATATTATATAGTGCTTCTACACTATCTATGCCATTAAAATGTTTTGGCAAATTACTTGTTTTACCGAATACTAGCTCATATGGACAATATGTATGTGCCATAGAGGGGGTCGTGTTGAAACAGAAGACAAAATATTGAAGCCATACGTCCCAATCAGTTTCATCAACCTATATGTAAGATCGTATGTATTCATTGAAAGTTCTATGACTTCTTTCTATTGTTCCAACTGTCTGGTGGTGGTGTGCTGTGGATGTAATATTTTCAATATTTAAATATTTGCACAAATCGTCTATAATTGAATTCTTATATTCTGTTCCCATGTCCGTAATGAACGTCTTCATTGAACCGTACTCCAGGATGAAAGATTCAAATATTGCTTTAGCGACAGTATTGGCATTTTTATTCGGAACAGGTATGGCAACTAAATACTTAGTTAGATCACATATTAAAGTGACTGCATACTCATTGCCATTTTCTGATTTCGGCAGTGGACCAATGGTGTCCACTATCACTCTGTCGAAAGCATTTATTGGTGTGTCTGTAATTGTTAAAGGGGTCTTTGTGTGTTTAGTTATGTTGGATTTCTGGCATTTTTGACATTTTCTTACGTACTCAGTTATATCTTTAGACATGCTTTTCCAGTAATGGTGTAACAGATATACTTTGTGGATCTTTGATGGTTATCCTTGATAACGCATCAGCTACATGATTATCTTTTCCCTTTAAATATTCGACTGTAAAGTCGTATTCTTCTAGTTCGAGCCTCATACGTGTCAGTTTAGAACTGGGATTTGTCATTGAAAAGGAAAAGGTATATTAAAGATCTATGGTCTGTTCTTATTAAGAAATGTGTTCCATATATATATGGTCTGAAATGTAATATCGCCCAATGAATTGCAGCTAATTCATGCTAAGTAGAACCTTAATTTTTCAAGAAGAACTTCTGAGTCAACCTGTTCAAGAATAAGCACATGAAGTAGCATAACCCCAGCACAAGTACGGCGCTCTTTTAAAGGAGGAATGTTTAGTAGTGTTAATTGGCAATTATACGACGGGAGGGAAGTGGCATTATCCCAGTTTAAGCTTTTTAACGCAAATAGCAGAAACTGCTTTTGGACAGATTCAATCCTCCTTTGGTGAACAAAGTATTGCGGACTCCAAACGCAAGAACAGTATTCCAAGATAGGACGAACCAACGATACGTATAGAATTTTTGTTGTGAAAGGATCATCAAATTCTTTAGACCAACGTTTGAGAGCTAGCACACCTCTGGCTTTAATGACTGTTAGTGATATGTGTTCGTTGAACGACAACTTATTATCAAAAAGGACTCCAAGATCGTTAATTAGGGAAACACGATCTAAGACGTTATTCCCAAGAGAGTACGAAACGATATGAGGCACACTGCGATTGAACGTTATAACCTTACACTTAGAGCAGTTAAGTAAAAGGAGATTGTTTGAGCACCACAAGAAGACTTCGTTAAGGTCTAATTGCAGGTGCCTATGAAGAAAATGGTCTGAGAAAGAAACACATAACTTGACATCATCAGCATACATAAATGTAGTAGCATAGTTTACAACACTAGGTAAATCGTTAACAAAAAGAACAAACAGAAGAGGTCCTAAGTGATTACCTTGTGGGACACCAGATGAAACGTTTATAATCTGTGATGTAAAGTTTTTAAACAAAACACGATGCGTGCGGTTCGATAGATAGGAAGTCAACCACTGTACTATATGTGGAGAAAACACCATTAGACACAGCTTATGAAGGAGGAGATGGTGGTTCACAGAATCAAACGCTTTGATAAAATCAGTATATACCACATCAGTTTGCATGCGGCTCAGAAAACCTCTGTGGATAAACGAAGTGAATTCAAGAAGGTTAGTTGTGGTAGAGCGATGCTTGACAAAACCATGCTGTGAAGTGGAAATAATGCTTTTATAAAAATGTTGCAGTTGGAAAGTAACCAGTTTCTCAAGCAGTTTGGGAATCGCAGATAGCTTAGCAATCCCCCGGTAGTTCTCAATAAGTGCTTTAGAGCCTTTCTTATGAAGCGGAAATATAAATGATTCATTCCATCTCTTGGGAAGACATGCCAACTCCAAGGATAAATTGAATAAGATAGTGAGAGGATAGCAAAGGATATCAGAACAGTACCTTAGAACACAGCCAGGAACATTGTCAGGACCAGCAGAGAATGAGAAATCTATTGTTGAAAGAGTTTCGAACACATCCTGAATTCGAAATTTTGAAAAGTAAATATTGTTTATATGTGGTAATTTATAAGGATAAGACGAATTGAGGTTATCTTAAGCATATGTTATCTTAAGTATTTTGCTCGACCTAGTTGATCTAAAATATCATCAATTCTAGGTAATGGGAATTTATCAGATTAGTAATTTTTTATTAATCTGGCGATAATCAATTACTAATCTCCATTTCTTTGCATTTGATCCGGGGATGATTTCTTAGGAACAAGTAACAATGGGCTATTATATTCGGATACTGACGGTTCGACAATCCCGTCTGAGATTAATTTTTCTACTTGTTTTTGTATTTCGTTCACCTGACTATGTGGGCTTCGATAGTTCTTTATATAAACTTCATCATCTTTTAATCTCAGTTTCTGTTTATAAATATTATTTGTTGTTATTCATTCGGAATCCGAATATATCGCTATACTTAGTGCATAGGCTAGTAAGCTGTGACTTGAACTGTGGAGGAAAGTTTTTTGACAGTTGTGACAGTACGGATTTTTTTTCTATTGTCTGGGTTTGTGTTGACTACATCGTAGTTCGAAAGTAATTCATATGTTAGATTATCTGTACTCACTACTTGGTCGGTATTTGTTGTGTTTAATAGTCGTATGAAGGCATTATTGGATGTTGCTATGGTATTTGCAACGTAAATACCATGTTGAATTTCCTGATTTGGAATTAATACACTGTCTGCTGTTGAATTAAGTTCAATTTTCCGAATAACTTGGGATCTTGATGGCAGAAGTATTGAATTATTGCCAGAACTATGAGCTATTGGTACTTTAATTGGGAATTTTAAATTATTGGGTCTAATTATAAGCCAATCTTCAGATGGCTTGAAGTCTAATTGACAGTTGTATTTTTTGATAAAGTCGATGCCTTTTATTCCATCGCATGGAATTGGAAAATATGAATTTAGGATATGAAAATCGTGTGGAATTATGTATTTGGTTGTCTGTATCTCTATAGAAACTAAACCTTTGGATTTTATTATTTCTTGACTTATGCCTTTTATTTCTATGATGTAATCATCTTGGATGTTTTGGAAATTATCCGAAGTTTCTTTTAAAATGGAAATTTCTGCACCTGTGTCTATTAAAAATATAAGTTCTTTTCCAGTAGCAAAATTAAAAAATGAAACGAATATATTTTGGCTGAGATTAATGGTGTGAACTCTGACTTCATTTATTGTTGAGTATTTAAAGGGTTTTGGGAGTTTTCCGATATGTTTTGGTTATTATTTTGGGTCATTCCTACATTGCCTTGGTTATTGCTATTGTGGCCTCGGTTTGAGTTACCACTGCCTCTATAGTTTCCTCTATAGGGGCCTCGCCCTCTATTGTTACTCTGATAATTGTTGTTATAGTTATCGTTGTTGTAGTTATTGTGATTGTAGTTATTGTGATTACCACGAAAACTACCTCTATAAATTCCACGTCCGCGATTTGAGCCGCGCTGTGGATAATTCTTATAATATAGGACAGTGTTTGACTGCCCAGTTGCTTCAGTTTTTAGTCATTGCCTTGACTGCATGCTGCATGGAATAACTCCTGGCTAGCTCTAAAGATAAACCATCTGATATATATGCACCTTCTAAGGCTTTCGTCATCTGCTCAATTTCTTGTGCGTATTGGTTAGCAGTTTTATTGCGCTGCTGTAGGTTCATCAGCTTCGCTGATAATACCTCAACAGTTTCGCCTTTGACGTTGCTTCTTAGTCTGGCAATCACCTCAGTAATTGTTGTTTCAATACCGATTAGATTCCTGGCGACACCTTTTAGCTTTGCTGGCTGATCGTGTGCTTCATATATTACTCCGACTCGCAGTGAATTGGGAACTAAAAGTTTCCATCGATCATCCGCATGGTCGTTTTCCGAAAACTCCGTTCGATGATAAATATAATCATCAATAACCTGATAATCTGGCAGATCGGCGTTCTTGAATTTCTCTCTCAATGAAGTATATTCGGATGATTTGAATGCTTCTGAGTCCAGGTCGATTTGTGGAAGAGTTTCATATTCCAGAGCGGAGATTGTATCTGCAGCTGAACTTTCAAAAGTTCGGGAAAGAGCGTTTGCCAAAACATTCTCGCTTCCTTTGCGATGAACAATTGTGAAACCGTACCCTTGGAGTTTAATAGCCCATCTGGCCAATCGCCCATTCAAGTCGGATTGGTTCATGAGCCACTTTAGGCTTGCATGATCTGTGACTACCTCAAACACATGTTCTTCGATATACATTCGGAATTTCTGAATTGCTAAAACTACTGCTAGGCATTCTAGTTCTGTCACGGTATAATTGCGCTGAGCTTTATTTAGCTTCCTTGACATATATTTTATGGGACGTTCGCATCCTAAGTTATCTTTTTGGGCTAGAACAGCTCCTACACCATATGAAGATGCGTCACACTGGCTTTTCATAGTCTGGATGACTCAAAAATGGAGCAGAGCAGCACGAGTCGAACTCGTTGGCTGTTGTTGCGCGCATTGCTAGCATTACTGACTCGTGGTAATGGAGGTGCTAATTCGTTATCCCATTCAAGTTGGGGTTCCTCTCGCGGTTCTCGAGAGAATATATTCAAATTCCAAATCGCTGTAGTTATTTGGTCACCAATATAGGCTGTAATACTTGCTCTATAGCTTTCCATTGAGCTGGATATAATTTGCTGAATACGTTCCTCTTGCATAGAGTTTTGTTCCCTAGAAATCCTATCCTGTACGGTCTCGCATCTGGGGTTCGAGCTACCTGCTCTTGTTCGCTTGTTTGTTTCAAGCCATTCTAACAGACATGCTTTGTGAAACTTGTGCTTGCATGGGGTTTCCATAATACTATCACTAGGGTTCGTGTCATAACAAATGGTACAGAGCACCTGACTCTCCAACGGGGTGGCTGCTATGTTTTCGGTGCTTCTCCTAACAGACATCTTCACGCAAGATACAAAAACGGAAATTGGCGATAATAATCTTAATCAAGATTCAAGACGTAAATAATATTATCGATAATAAATTTTAGAGGCTTACCTTCGGTTCTCACATGGCATTTGTTTGGTCATTGATAATTTTCAATGACGTAAATAAAAGACGTATTTGAATTTAGTAGGAACGTTATAAAAAATGTTTATTTCTGCCTGCAGATGAAGCCGGATGATCGTCTGATAGACCAGCTAATGGTGCATGCAGAGACTAAAGTAATATACACAGAGAGGGCGGCCCGACAAGTCACCTCGAGCTAAAGCTCTCGAAAGTGGAGAGGGCGGCCCGACCTAGACATTGCCGAGCTAAAACTCTAAGAAAGTCCGTTGAGTCGAGCGGCCGAGAGAGAGTCGGCTTGCGATCACTAGCTTTTGTATAAACTTAAGCCTAATAAATAAACATTACCAAACATTACGATAACATATTTAAACATTAAAATTACACCGGTGGGCTGCTGCCTGACCCGACAGCATTGATTAGTAAGTTTTAGGGCAGTAGAGATATATTTTAAGCTAAGTGCAATACAAAAATATAGGAGAAGTAGAGGAGGAATATTTCGATATGAACCAAATATAGACAATCTCACTCTTGGTTTCGCAAATGAAAGAGAAACTAGACTGACATGATATAAAATCGAATTAGGCTCAACAATAAAAATCATATGCCTGTCCCAGTCACCTTGTGGTTTGGATTCGATTGGAATCCGTTTTCCTTGCGTACTGTATATCCACGGTCTGTGTCCGATATCCTCAGAGTGACAATAATCCACATACATACACAAGCGCTGCTCTACTTTAAATATCAAATTTGGGAAGTCGCCAAAAGAAAGGAAAAGGAAAAATGGTCTGGGCATTCGCTTGGCATTATCCTGACGGATTCCTGCCTTTTTCCGGCTCCACGTTGGGCGCCATAAATAACTGTAACGAACGCGTACCGTAAGTCATAAGGTTAGGTACAGAAAGCTGTCCCTAACACTGCACGGGTGGTCACTACCGCGCCCCTCTGTCTACTTGGGGGACGGCTTGGATCAGTCGAACGGGGCGTGGGTGTGGGCACGGCAAATTAGACTGTGTACGTTACGGAAATTTGTCGTAGATAGAGATAAAGAAGTGGGAAAGGAAAGCGGTAGGAGTCGGCCGATCCTTGGGTGGTTTATACTACTGACCCTATTGAATGAAAGACTAGATGTTTTTGTCCTTCTTCTATACCATCCCTTCCATGTAGACCTTACACTAGACTGTGGGGTCTACCCATATTCAACTGCCATGTTTTGATCCGAAGTGCTCTAAATAAAAAAAATTTATCTCATGTTCATTATATATTATTAAGGATACTCAAAAATAAGGAAATATAATCGATAAGTAAACACAATTTATCAGAAAAATACAATTGATAAGGAAAATACAATTTAAACTAATATTCAAATAGAAAAGAGAAAAGTAAAAGAAAATGTCATGGATTTCCCATTGTATTCAAATTCAGTAATTACTCGTGGTTTACTCACTCAGCTTTTCCGACTCAGCATCGATCGTTGGGCCCAAGAGGATGAGGTGCTTTTCGCTGTTTACTTATAAAAAGGAGAAGGAATGCATTTGGGAAATACCTGACTAATATTTCTGACTTGGTCTGCTTATGAAACTACTTAAAATAAGGTCCTATGCTAAATAATTCATACTCCTTAGAGTTTACATTTACGCAATATTAAGAAAATTGAGAATTTATAAGATGAAATTAAAGAAAATGATACATGATTTCAGTCGATACTAATATGGCGCAGCTATCGAGGTTCGCCTTGGAATATTTTTGTGCAACTAAATATTGCCGAAAGTGTTTACATACACATGCTCGCAGGCAAGGTTATTGTTGAAGTTGACGGTTGCACAGTGCGGACGCACCGCGGGCGCGCTCCGAGTAATCGTAGTTTTTCCCGGTTGTGCTGCAATCGTAAAGTGAAAACAAGACGTCAGGTGACCATTGCGAGGTACAAGCTATGCTCACCTGTCGTAGGAGGAGAGACCCTAGAACGCTGGTGGCATCTACTCCGTTCCTGACTCCTACGAAAGGGGCGAAAGGGGTTAGCAGTGCCTCTTTTGGTTTTTCTCCGCTACCCTCTCCCTGTGGTTTCCTCTGCCCTTGTTCCGCGGGAAAATCCGCGGCAAACACTTTGTTTGAGGACGCGGCTCCCCAATAACAGCTGATCTACAGTGCTGGGAAACGAGTGTCCCCCACTGACCCCCCCTCCGGTAGAGGGCGCCAGTTAGCGTAAGCCGACGCCGGCAGAGGGCGCCTGTATCAGCGCCTGTACCAGCTCTTAGTTCTCCCCGTGACCTAAGTAGAGCATACACCAAGGCGCGGCGCACGCACCATCAGCGCAGGACGGAAGGCGAGGGTGGTGACAAACGGTGTTAAAGGTCGCGGAGCAGACTAAACGCCAACCCCACCGCCTCGGCGGCACACATGTGAAATGGGGCACTGGCGACCGAGTAGGGGCGGTATAACCCCCATCGTAGCTTCGATGGATGTCCCTCCTTCTCCTTCGTCCCTCCCCCTCATCCAAATAAACCCACGCTGCGTCGGACCCACAATGGGCGGCGGCGTGGTCTGCGTCTGCGCCACATTGGCCGGAAGCTATCTCACCTGGCAGGAGGTATAAACTGCAAAAATCCTGGCAGCAGGTATAAAATGCGACTAGAAAAAAACGGAATGGAAGATTTAAACAAAATTACTCCAGGTGGCACCCACAATAGTGGAAATCCATCCGCGGGAACCCCCGCGGTCAGGGCAAGGATTCTGGAGGCCCTACATTCCAAAAATAACTGCTCCATCGGCGGCGCACTTGGCCGGTGACCCAGCATCAGCTACAAGTGACACCTTAGAGGAGCTCCAGGCTTTCGGGCGTGGAAATAAAATAAAGAGAACCCCCCAAGCAGACGGTGAGCGATCACACCCCGAAGAGGCATCGGGACGAGCAGTCTCCGCCAGGAAATTCCCAACCGGGGAAAAAATCCAAAATGCCGCTAACCCCCATAGACGAGATGGGCACGATCCTGGTGGACCTTTTGGCTAAGGTTAGGACCTTTGGCTAAGGTTTGGCTAAGGAACGACCAAAAGGTTCGAAGCATAAACCAGGTCATGAAGAACTCCTTCGCGAGACTGAAGGAATTGCAGGAGCTGCTGAGGGACCAAAACCAAAATCACTGCCCCGAGCCAGGAAGGAAGGGCCAGGTGCGGCTGCAGCGGGGAAGCACCGGGCTGCAGCAGTTCTCGAGGTGAGCAAGCTACTCAGACCTCACCGGAGCGAGCGTCGTACAGCCAAGTAGCTAGGACGAATCGCCCACGAGAGATGCCACTACCAAATAGGGCAAACCAAAAGGGCAAAACGCCAAGGTAAGCCAGCCCAAGAAGAGCCGCCCCGACGTACTCATAATAACGGGGAACGCAGGCTCCACATACGGCGAGGTCCTCAAAATGGTCACCCGACGGCAAGATGGCAAAGTAAATGATGTCAGCCAAAACATCAGAAAGATTCGGCGCACGGCAAAAGGCGATCTCCTGCTGGAACTGGCAGCGAAGGATGCAAACGCTCTCAAGATGCGGCAGACGCTTTCCCAGGTGCTGGGCAAGGCAGCGAGCGTTCGTGCGGTCACAGGCGAGACCACCATTGAGATCCGCGACCTGGACGACCTTGCCACGAAGGACGAAATTGTGGCAGCTATTAAAGCCCGAACGAGCGGACAGGAGGAGGCCATCAGGGTGAAGTCCCTTCGGCCAGGCTTCTCTGGGACACAGGTAGCCTTTCTGGGAGTGGAGCCGAGCCTTGCATCGAAGATCCTGTCCGAAGGCAGGATTAGGATAGGATGGACCATGTGCAGGGTCAGGGAACGCACGGCCCAGCGTCGCTGCTTCAGATGCCTCAGTTTCGGGAACATCGCCGCTTTCTGCAAAGAGCGGACTGACAGAAGCGACTGGTGCTTCAGATGCGGTAAGCCAGGTCACAAGGGTGCTTCCTGCACAAACGCGGCTGAGTGCTTCCTCTGCGCAGCTGCAAACAAGGCAGAGCGGGCCCACGTAGCTGGCGGCAAGAGATGCCCTCTCGACAAACCTGATGCAGCGGCCCAAAGCAGAGAATGAGGATCATCCAGATCAACCTCAACCACTGCGAAGTAGCCCATAGCCTACTCGAGCAGGTCTTAAGAGAGAAGCGGGCAGATATAGCCCTAATAAGCGAGCCGTACAAAAACGTCGAGACGCAAAGCTACATCCTGGACTCCTCCAAGACAGCGGCTATCTGGGCGCCAGGCAGACAACCCGAAAGTGTACAACCCAGAGTAGGATTCATCCGGGCCAAAGTGGGCGCGTTCTGGCTTTACAGCTGCTACCTCCCCCCGCGCCTAACACTGCAGCAGTTCACCCACATATTAGACGAGATAGCCCAGGACGCAAGGCACAGATCCCAGGTGGTGATCGCTGGCGATTTCAACGCCTGGGCGGAGGATTCGGGCTCAACGCGCACCAACGCTAGGGGTCGAACCCTCCAAGAGACCTTTGCGACTCTTGACGTAGCCCTGCTGAACACCGGCTTCCAAAACACGTTCAGCAAGGCGGGGTATGGATCAATCGTGGACCTTACCTTCTGCAGTGGTTTGTTTCGGAGGACAACGTGGTCCCTCAGCAATGACTACCCTGCGAGCGACCACAAATACATAGCCTGCGACATAGAGGATAGAGAGCAAGCTTCCACAGCAGCGAAGCCATCAAGATTCAACCCGGCTTCATTGCAACCGCTAAAATTCGCACAGGAACTAAGGATTCCAGATCCTTCAGGCGACGTGGAATGCGAAGTACACATGAGGTGTAGACGTGGGCATTCAAGGCACCATGAACCGGTGCCCTGGTGGTCCCCGGAGATAGCCCATGCGCGCAGGGAGTGCCTCCGAACCAGAAAGTTGCACCAAAGAGCCAGAGGAAGGCCGGACTTCGAACAAAAAAGAGAGGACTTCGTGGCAAAGAGGAAGCTTCTGAAAAAGCTGATAAGGGAGGCTTAGACTAAGTGCTTCCTCGAGATGTGCGACGCTGCAGAGCAAGATCCGTGAGGATCGGCCTACCGGACAGTCGTCAGGAAAGCGAAGCAGGCAAAGCCGATCGCTCCAAAAGAAGCCGAAACAATGAGAGCCATTGTGGAGCACCTCTTCCCGAAGCAGCCGAGTGGAGTGGAGTCTCCTGGGCCAAGTGGAGCAAGAGAACCTGCCGGCTCTACGGCGGCTCAGGAAATAGGCACCCACGAAATCGTGGAAGTCGCTAAGGCTATCCAGGTCGGAAAAGCCCCTGGTCCAGATGGGATCCCAGACATCGCAATCAAACTGGCGATGACCGCGTGCCCGGACCGGTTCGCCAGGGTCTTCAACGCATGCTTACGGGAAGGCGTTTTCCCTAGAAGATGGAAGGTACAAAGCCTGGTCCTGCTCCCAAAGCCAGGCAAGCCGCCGGAGGATCCGTCGTCCTTAAGGCCGATTTGCCTCATCGACCATGCCGGCAAAGCCCTAGAGCGCTGCATATGCCGGAGGCTTCAGGAGGCGGTAATCAGCGCGGGAGTTCTCTCCCCACTACAATACGGGTTCAGGGAACACCGTTCCACGGTCGATGCAATTTCTTTGGTCAGGAGGATCGCAGCCAAGGCAATCGAGGGGACCAGATGGGCGGGCGGAAGTAAGGAGTATTGCCTGATCGCCACGCTGGACATCAAAAATGCCTTCAATACAGCCAGGTGGGATGTCATAGTGGAGGCACTGCGAAATCTCCGCGTGCCGTCTGGCATCGTGGAGGTCATAAGGTCGTACCTCAGCGACCGTACTATTAGGTACGAGACGACCTTAGGCACCAGAGAACACGCGGCCACCTGCGGCGTCCTTCAAGGCTCAGTCTTAGCACTGTGGAACGTGATGTACGACGGGGTCCTCAAACTAGAGCTCCCGGAACGGACACACCTTGTCGGATTCGCGGATGATATCGCGGTAGTAGTCGTCGCCAAGACGATCCAGGAAGCAGAGGAGCACTGCAATGCTGCAATAGCAAACGCCATCGGATGGCTGGAACAGGTAGGGCTAAGCCTAGCCCACCACAAGACGGAGGCTGTCCTGATTTCGAGCAGGAAGCGAGTGGAGTCGGCTTTAATCAATGTAGGAGGTCACATCATCCAGGGCCATCAGGTACCTTGGAGTAACGCTGGACACGAGGCTTAGCTTCAGGGAGCACTTCGCAGAAGCAAATCGCAAGGCAGCGAATGTCGCCAGAGCTTTAAGGAGGATAATGCTTAGCTGCAGGGGCCCGAAGCAAGGACGTCGTTTACTTCTCCAGACCGTCTGCAGCGCAACGATGCTCTACGCAGCCCCCGTGTGGGCTGATGCAGCCAAGACAAGGTCGTATACCAAAGAACTGACCAGCACATATAGACTGTGCGCCTTAAGGGTGTGCTCGGGCTACCGCACGATCTCCGATGACGCAGCTCTCGTCATAGCAGGCATGGTGCCATTCGACCTGCTCGCGGCGGAGCGAAAAGAGCTACATCAGGCCCTAGTAGCGCTGGACACAAATATGGACACGATGACGACACAAGGTGCCCTGTATGTGGGGCAGACGAGACGGCAGAGCATGTGGTCCTGCACTGCCCACGTTTTTCGATCCCCAGGCGGAGACTCCTAGGGGAAGTAGCGACGCGGACGTCATCGGAAGCAGTTTGCTGGAGGACGCCCAGTTCTGGGCAGGCATGAGCAGCTTCGCCGCCTACATGATGAAGGAGCTGAGAAGGCTAGAGCGGAGGCTAGGCTAGCCTAGGCTAACAGTAGTGGGCCGCATAAGCACGCCAATCCTGGCCCTGCGAAGCAAAGCCTAGCGGCATTACCGCAGGGGACAGGGATTTAGTAGAAACTTTTTACTTTTTGTTAGAGCTTAGTTTTAAGTCTTTCTTTATTAATAAACGATTAAAACAAAAAAAAACAAGAAAGGAAAGCTAACTTCGAACGGAGCCGAAGTTGATATACCTTTGCAGTTAAAACTGGATATATATAGCAAACATTGGATTAAATTGGCCGATCCTTATGAGAATATCATAATATAACCAATTTATTACCATAAAAAATCTAAAACAAAGTACCAAGCTTCCATCTTCAAAAATACCAAAGTTGGTATTTTTACCAAATACCATTTCCGATCGTTCAGTTATATGGCAGCTATAAGATATAGTCGGCCGATCGTTATGCAATTTGGTAGGTTTTATTATTTTGCCAAAAATAACATTCGTGCCGAATCCGAATTCTCTAGCTTTAAAAACACCGAAGTTATAGCATTACCGATCAATCAGTTATATGGCAGCTAAAAGATATAGTCGGCCGATCCTTATGAAAATTGGTAGGTCGTATTATTTTGCCAAAAGTAGCATTCTTACAAAATCTAAATTCTGTAACTCTAAAAACACCAAAGTTATACCATTTCCGATCAATCAGTTATATGGCAGCTATAGGATATAGTCGGCCGATCCCGGCCGTTCCGACTTATATACTGCGTGCAAAGGAAAGAAGGGTGTGTGCAAAGTTTCAAGACGATAGCTTAAAAACTGAGAGACTAGTTCGCGTAGAAACAGACAGACAGACAGACGGACAGACAGACGGACAGACATACGGACAGACGGACATGCTCATATCAACTCAGGAGGTGATCCTGATCAAGAATATATATACTTTATAGGGTCGGAGATGTCTCCTTCACTGCGTTGCACACTTTTGGACAAAATTATAATACCCTCTACAAGGGTATAAAAAAGGCAAGGTAATTGTGTTTCTCACAGTGTAATACTGATATGTGGTCTATTCAGGCTCACAAAAGAAAATTGTCAAAATACAGAAACTATCACTAATAAGTGGCTGGCTGCTCGCTGAAGCACAAAAATAAACAAAACTGAACTGCAGCGGCAACCGTCTACATCCTAGGACACGTGTCTTGGCAGAATTTTCCTTCACTTTTAGAATACGCTGGCGGAACTTCTTTGCTCGGCCAAAGATCAGAAAAGAATAAATGCGAAGAACTGCTAAGAGTTTCAGTATGATCGTATGATTTTCTACCTACTTTGGTCCGTTCATGCAATTGTGGGTGGGAATTGCACATGCATATGCAATTCTGTTCCCATCTATTGGGTGGATACAGTCGAGGAAAGAAAGATTGGCCTACCTCTATATTTGTTTTGGTTTTGGAATGAGGTGCACACTAAAAATTGCCGGGGAATTGTACGGGCTAATAGTATTTAGGAAAGATTTTCACCCAAACGGCGCAATCCAAAAAAAAAAAGCCGGCATGCTTGGCGCAAGGTTTGTGTATGTACGATGAACTGCGTTCTTGGAGGGTCCTTCCAACGCATGACACAGCTGTATCAGATTATCGGCATTCGTAAATCCGCATAGCTCCGTCCTTTGCTTATTGCGATGAACAGGGACCATTCCTCCGGCCTACCGGAAAACTTCACCAACTCAGCCACGTTAGTCTTTCTAACTGTCAATTGTTCGTGAGATGGTTTGCCAACAGGTTTACTCACCTTAGTAGCTAAGTTGTCCCCTCCACTGGTAGAAGGGGAACCAGAGGGCTCAGCTTGGGCTCTCTGCGTATTATCGTTTCCTTCCTCACGGGAAACTTCATTAATTGTATCCGTACCAGCATTACCGGTACCGTGTAATGGATGCTCCGATAGCGCCTGCAACAAATGATCTTCTTCCTCCGACAACCTTAGCTCCGTCTGCAGGTCCTGCGCTTCCCTTAAGACCTCGATGACTTCATTCGTTCCGATCCTCTTCTGGTCGTCACCTGAGTAACTCTGGTAGTTGTCCCCAGCAGTCAGGCAGGTCAGCTTTTTAGTCTTGATCCATGCCGAGTTCTGAACATGAACATCTACGTCACGGCTGAAACCCGCTGGAACGAGCGTGTACCACAGCGCGACAAGTTTTTTTTTTTTTTTTTTTTTTTTTTTACCGGTCTTTCAGAATTTGGAAATGGCTTGTGCATCAATAAGGGCATCAGCTAGCAGTCCTGTATGCATCATAAAGCTTAGAGGCCCAGACGACCGAGGGGCGCTCAATAAACGATTTGTTAGAATATATTAAGCTATTTTTTTATTATTAAGCTAGGAGAAGTTAGTAAGGAAATTTAAAATTCTATATTTTAAGTTTGAGGGACAGGAAAGAGATGTTCTAGAGTAGAGACCATTGTAGTTCGAACATAATACCCTAAAAGGGTCATGCAGTGCATATGTCGAGCTACAACGGCTAAGGAACAGAGGACTAAAGTTTCGAGTCCTTCTATTAGGAATGTTAAATTTTAAGCGTGTTAGTAAATGCTGGCTATCTACATCCCCGTTAATAAGGTTATGCAGAAAGACTACACCAAGCATTGTCCTACGATTTGTTAAGCTAGGTAAGTTTATGAGTAAGAGTCTACTATTATAAGATGGAAGGTGAAGATTTGCATCCCAGTTTAGACCTCTAAGTGAAAAAGTTAGGAAATTCTTTTGTACGGATTCTATGCGGTCCTGATGTACTCCATATTGGGGACTCCAGACACATGAACCGTACTCCAGTATAGGACGGACCAAAGGAATGAATAGTGTTTTAGTTATATAGGGGTCATTAAACTCTTTTGACCACCTTTTGATAAAACCAAGGACCCCTCTAGCCTTATTAACCATTAAGGAAATATGGTCGGCAAATTTAAGTTTGATGTCTAATAGGATGCCGAGATCATTAACCTGGGTCAATTTTTCTAAGGCAATCCCATTAATGGATTACGTAGCTGGCAGAGGGCAAGAACGAAAAAAAGACATATATTTGCATTTAGATCCATTAAGTATTAGATCATTAGCTAAGCACCATTTTTGAAAGTTATCAAGGTCAGACTGAAGACTGCATTGGGCAGAGATGGATTTGTACTGAAGACAAAGCTTTACATCATCTGCATACATGAGAACTAGAGAGTTCGTTAAAACAGGGGGCAAGTCGTTTATATAAAAGCGTAAATAATAACGGGCCAAGATGACTTCCTTGAGGGACGCCGGATGTAGCACGGACCAGACGGGACTGTATGTTTTTAAATAAGACTCTTTGTGTCCTTCCATCTAGGTAGCTGGAGATCCACGTTAAGAGGTCTTTAGGAAAACCCAGCATATTCAGTTTACTCAACAAGAGTGAGTGATTAACTTAATCGAATGCTTTGCTGAAGTCTGTGTAAATTACATCGGTTTGATATCCCTTACAAAAGCCATCTATGACAAAGGATGTCAACTCCAATAAGTTTGTGGTGGTGGAGCGACGTTTAATAAAGCCATGCTGACAAGGAGTGATAATCGAAGAGCAAAGGTGTTGCAAATGAGGGGTAATTAATTTTTCAAATAACTTTGGAATTGCCGACAACTTAGAGATGCCTCTGTAGTTGGCAGCCTCGGACTTTTTCCCTTTTTATGTAGGGGAATTATAAATGATTCCTTCCACATAAGGGGAAAAATCGAGGTTTCCAAAGATAAGTTGAAAAGTCTTAGAAGAGGTTTGCACAGAGCCCTGGCGCAGTATTTTAGCACACAGCCTGGTACTCCGTCGGGGCCTGGCGAATAAATGGGTTTTACCCTTAAAAGACCAGATAATAAGTTATTCTCAGAAAAAAACGGACAGAAAATAAGATTTGCTGCTTGAATGTTATATGCATAAGGCTGATCAGTCAGTTTAGGAGGAGAATAAGTTGGAGAATAAGATCGGCAATGGCCTGATCCGAAGTCGCAGAAGAATTTTCAAACGTAAGCAGGGGTGAAAAAGATACGTGTTTACGCTTAGTGTTTACAAAATTATAAAACTGCTTTGGATCCTGAGTAAATTGAATCCGGCAGCGGTCAATATAATTCCTATAACATTCAGCGTTATGCACGGTAAAATTCGACCGAGCTAGTAGGTATCTTGCGAAATCCACACTACTGCAGGTTTTGTTATATTTAAGTAAAAGCTTATTTTTTTTATTTTTTAAGTTAGTAAGGCACCTTGTAAACCAAGGAGGATTTGCTGAAGCGGACGGATATTTCCAAGGCACACATGAGTCAAAAAATTTATTTAAAGTAAAATAAAATTTTTCTAAAGTGACATCAAGATCAGTGCACGCTAGAATATCAGACCAGTCAAATGTTTCTATAAGGCTATTAAGTTTCTGAAAATCAGCTTTACGGAAACAGCGAATCTTATTTACCACGCTCGGAGACATCTGATCGATACCAGGAGTGGTTTCGATTGAGACCTCCAGCGTGGGGTGATATGGATCCTCTGGGGTTGAAAGGGGAAAAGCACTGGAGAGAGCAGTACCATCCGGATCAGATACGAAACATAAGTCTAAAAGCCGACCTAGCGAATTTCTAACATGATTGATCTGACCTAGGGACATGTCAAATATGCCCGCGGTGAAGTCATGGTAAGTTATAAGTGACAAAGATGGTGAGTTGTCAACGTTGGACCACTTTAATTCTGGGATATTAAAGTCGCCCACCGCTACGAGTTGGTCACGATCCGTCATAAGATTAGAGACGTATCGAATGGCGGACAAATGCTGCCAATATGTAGGCGGTTCAGACATAGGAGGTATATATGAACATGTAATGTATAAAGCTTTATCGGACATAGTGATTTTAACGCAAATAAATTCTATGTCACCAAACTCATGGGATTTCACCTCTTCAGAAGCAAGAGTAGAGTCTACAGAAATGAGGACTCCACCTCCTCTTCGCTGAGATCGATCCCGTCTAAAAGTGGTGTACTTACTTGGAAAAACTTCGGAGCTAAAGATCTCCGGATTTAACCAGGTTTCTGTAAATGCTATTATATGGGATGCAAAGAAAGAACTATCAGAATATAGCTTGGGGAGTTTGCTACGTAGCCCCCTAGTATTCTGATAGGTAAGAGTTAGTGAGGAAACTAGTTTTTTGGGTTAGTGGCCAAAGAAGAGGTGGAGGGTTGGTCAGTGGTTTCGATATTGGGAAGTCTCACTCCCACTGGTTTTTGAACTTTTTTCTTCACGGAACTAGGCTGATGTTCTTGGACGAAAAAGATTCTCTGGCCAAAAACTGGGAGAGCAAATCGTCTTGAACATCAGCGCGGGCACACGAATCTTGAAAGAAGACGTGCGCCTTGTATAATTATATTTAAATTTTTGTATGTCCTCCACCTTTATATCGTCTTTTGTTTTGGCTTTGATATAAGCCGAGATATCAATCTCTGAAGTATCAGGGGCGAGCCGAGAAACAAATATATGTTTCGATGGAGGAATCACCTGTAAGGGTTTTGGTGTCGCAGGTACTAGAACTGCAGCATCAGTCGGAGCCGGTGGTCCGGACTGTGGAATACCCTTTTGGGTGACCCTAATGGGGGTTTCGTTCCCCAGGACTTGTGGCATCACTTTAAGGGATGCCATGGCGGACATATCAGACAATTGCTCATTATCCCTGAGAAATTCTGACGAATTTTTCTCAGTTCTAGCCCTTGGGGTGGCCAGAGATATAAGCGGCTGCATTAATGTCGGCTGAGCAGGCTGAGGCGGATCAAAAACAGCGGATTTCTTACGCTTAGGGGACTAATTTAGCAGCTGAAGGCCACTAAACTGAGTGTCCAGCGCACAGAGCTGGTCATTGATTTTACGAAATCCAATCAGCTCTTTAAATCCATTTTTGGTCTGTCTCATGAACGACCTCATTTCGCCTTGCACAGCACGACAATTTTCACAACAATAATGTATCCCAGACCTACGGGCAATGGCATCCGAAACTGATGCAGTGAAACCGGCACACTTGGCATGTACGACGTTCTCACATAGCCAGCAATGGATGGCAGGCTGGGATGAGGAAATTGTCTTGTTACAAGACTTAATGGCACAGACAAGTTTAAATTCCATTTTATTTTTATTTATTTTTTTTTTTTATTTAATAAAACAAAAATTAATATTTAAAAAGTTTAAAAACACAATACCTTGAACCACTGTGCCAAATAGGAAGCCAAAGCGGGAGCTTTGAATAGTGCAAAAGAGAAATGCAGAAATAAAGATAAGCCGGGGAAGAAGCAGAGCTGAGCTATGCTTGGAATTGAAATTATTCAATTTATTAATTCGACTCCAAATATACCACAGCACTCGCGAAGCGATACGGTTTAGGCTTTAAGGTTGTTAAGATTCACAAGGTTTAATTCACAAGTATGTAAACACCGGTTTACCAATATTTATAATAAAACGCAGTGCGCACAAAAAAACACGACCGTTTGCTTAAGAGAAAGAGAGGGAAGTTAAGTTTAAGAAATTTTTCGAGCGATAACGAATAAGGGATAGCCGAGTGGTAGAACGCTTGGCTGATGTGCAGAGTGAAACGGGTTCAAATCAGGCTCGAGACATTCACTTTTTAATACCCTTGCAGAAGGTATTATAATTTAGGTCAAAAGTGTGCATCGCAGTGAAGGAGACATCTCCGACCTTATAAAGTATATATATTATTGATCAGGATCACCTCCTGAGTTGATATAAGCATGTCCGTCTGTCTGTTTCTACGCAAACTAGTCTCTCAGTTTTAAAGCTATCGAGTTGAAACTTTGCACACACCCTTTTTATAACTTTGATGTTTTTACAGTTACAATGTTCAATGTTCCTCGGCCTTTTTTGGATATGTATATGTATTTTTCTTTCCTTTTTGTTTTCTTTTATTGACCAAATTATTTTTCTAATATCCAAATTGTATTATATGTTTTTTTTTTCGTTTTTAATTATTATTATTATTATTTTTGTTTTTTAATTTAATTTTTTTTGTTTGCTATCTTCTCTTTGCGAGACTAACAAGAGGTGTATTAAATCTTATATTTTTATCTTAACTAACAGTCATATTGACTGATACAGAGTTAGCTGCAAAAACACAAAAGTTAGATCAATCCCGATCAAACAGTTATATGGCAGCTGTAAGATATAGTCGGCCGATTCTTATGAAATTTGGTCGACTGACCAAAAATAGAATCTTTTCGATCTGTTTCAACTTTCTATAGATTGCTGGGTTGGGAGGTCGTTGCGTCTCAGGCGGGACACGGTAGAAACCCGAGTCAATCCCCGAGCGAGAAAATTTGGGTGCGAAGACAGTTTTTCTTTGTATGACTCTTTTTGATCGTGAGCTTATGATCCAGTGGTGGCAGCTGGCTTTTAGTTTTAGGTGCATCTTCTTGCATTCGATGTGCCCACGCAAGGTAAGTCGTCTCCAAGGTACGTTACTTCGTTGGCTTGAGGGATCTGCATACCGTTTATGCATCTGGAGCGACTAAAGATAGTGATATCGTCGGCAAACGTTGACGTTGTTAGTTGTGCGTTCGTAGGAATATCTGCAATATACAAAACATATAGACACCGGCCGAGTGCGCTTCCTTGTGGAACTCCAGCTTCGATGATGTAGTCGCCCGAAGTAGCTGCGTTGCATCCATGCTTTGTGGGTGTATTTTGGCAAATACGTTTTAGTCTAGATACGTTTATTTTGTGCATGAGTTCAATGATCCAAACTCGGTCAAAAGCTTCATTTACGTCGAAAAATATAGCGCTACTGTTCGATTCTCGTTGTGCGAGGCTGAGCGTATTTCTAATTTTAATCTCTAATCTCGTTTCTTCGGAAGCCAAATTAGTGTGCCGGGATAATATTCCAAGCTTCCAGTAGTGGTATTATGCGAGTTAACAAGCATTTTTTAAACAAGATAGAAGGCTGTGTGGTCTTTTCCAGCTTTTGGTATCATTACAATGATGGATTTCTTCCACTTTTTGAAAAATAGCCAAGATTAATGATCTCATTAAATAGTTTTCAGATGACCTTTATAGCGCATTTTGGAAGTTCGATCAGCATCTTTGACGTCAGTAGGTCACCACCGGGAGCCTTTTTTGGTCTTAGCCCTCTTATGACTTTTTCGATTTGGTTCGGCCGGAATGAAGGTGTAGTTGGCTGAGGGTAGCCTCTGGCTGAATTACTGGCGGGAGGATTGAATTTGAGGAAGGGTTTGGCTGAAATACACTTTGGAGATGTGTAGCGAATGTTTCAGCTCGGTCTTCGTCGCTGCGAGCCCAGCATCCCGAAGGTGGTCAGGGTGGTCGTTTCAATTGGGGCGCTTAGATTTGGGTGGGCCCTCCACAGAGGGTACTTTCTGCTCGTTTACGAAAGATTCTGGATGTACCTCGGCTGTGTATTTTCTTCCTGTTGGTGAAGAGCCTGGTCGAGTAATCGGATTGCTTCCTTAAGTCGTTGCTTTCAAGCTGTTGATCTGCTGTTTTGCCAATCACGACGCGTGCCCCTTTTTTCTCGCACGAACTATTGGAATTCAAGCCAGTTCGTTTTCGGCGACGTCAGGCTGAAGAGGTGTTCGGTTATTTCTGGGCTTTGAAGAAGCGTTAGAAGCACAGGCGAGTGGTCTGATGATTAGTCCGAGACTGTTTTGGCATTTATTAGATTGCGAAGTATGTTTTTTGTCACCGCAAAATCAATAAGATCAGGGAGCTTTCGTGAGTCTGTTGGCCAGTATGTGGAACTTCCAGGGGAAACAGTCTAGTTTATTTTTCACATTTATTGCATTGTACAATTGCCTTCCTTTGGGAGTCACTAGACGTGATCCCCAGTGCGTATGTTTGGCGTTGTAGTCTCCTGCGGCTATAAAACGATTCCCAATTGAATTGTAGAAGTCCATAAATTGTCCTTTCGAGATTGAGAAACGAGGAGGGCAGTTAACGGCAGCGTTTGAAAGAATTCCGTTGCTTGACTGAATTTGTATTTATGTGGCCTGCAAGAAGTTTGTCAATGCATTTTCTGATTAGAACTCAAGTTCCGCCATGTACTTTCCCATCTAGATGATCTGTGCGGTAGATTGTGTGGCCTCTTATTTGAAAGTTGTATTTGCTTGTAAGATGCGTTTTCACCAGAAGCATAACGTCAATATGGTTTTCGGTCAAGAATTGTGACAATTCTAGTTTATGCCGTGAGACACTATTGTCGTTCCACATTGATATTCGTAGCGCCTGCATAGATTATTTGGACTGTTGTTGCATGGACTGTAGCATGGACATCGTTTTCATTTTTTTTGTTTTTAATTATTATTGACATTTTTTTTGTTTCCTGCTACAACTTAAATTTTTTATTTATTTATTTATTTTATTTTTATTTTTTTTTTCCTTTTTATACCCCTGACTCGTCCCGATCTGCTCCAATGGGCTTCCTTATATACTGATCGGAGCGCCCGTTAATCCTGCCCTCGTCCCTCTTGGCCACGGACCTCTGCTTATGCTATGCGGTGCACCGGAGGCTACCCTTTGCCTCGCATCCCCCGTCGCTCCTTGCTTCACGGGGTAGTGGCGCCCCTCATTAGTTTACTGCTGGCCCGGGAACCGTTACGTTCCACATTGATTCTTCCCACGGGGTGGTGGCGCTCTGCCCCTCACCGACCCCTCTGCCTTACCATTAGTTTACTGCTGCCCCGGGAACCGATAAGTTCCACGTTGATTCCGTCTTCCCACGGGGTGGCGGCGCTCTGCCCCTCTTCCCCCCTTCTGCCCTGCGGCTATGCTCCTGGTCTTTAGTTTCCCCATCTCCCCTTTATTAATCCTTGGGCTATTTCCCGTGGTCGCTCGGTGGTTGATCGGTGCCAACCCCCTTTTATCGCTATCGAACCTCCTCGGCCCACGTTTCCCCCTTTCTTCGGAAAACGACAGAGACGTTTTTCGGAGAATGGAGTCGAGGTGTCGCGCTGAACGTCCAAAAAAAAAAAAAAGATTTTCGTCCGTTTCTTCTCGCATTGGTGTGCTTATCCACTTCCCCCCTCCTTCGGAAAACTACCGAGCGCTCCCCTTGCTTGGTACTTTGTTTTAGATTTTTTATTGTAATTATATTATGATATTCTCATAAGGAATCCGATGTTTGCGATAAATCCGGTTTTAACTGCAATCCGGTCGGCTCCGCCCGAAGTTAGCTTTTCTTTCTTGTTTAGATCTATTATTACTACTACTTATCTTTTTTTTTGTTTAAAAAAAACAATTCGTATTATACCCTGTTTAACACTCGTATTTTTTTTTATTTTTTCTTTCTTATTATTATTATTTTTTTTAAATTCCGTTTTTTTTTTCAAACAAGCAGCATATCCAGTTCCCGTTACTGGAAATGTCCCGTTAAGGCTCCCGTTACTTGTTTCGCTCCTTTTTGGTTCCCCTTTTTTTCCTGTACATACATTCTTGTACACTTAAGCGGGCTTGATGTTTTCGTTTCGTGTTTCGTTTCCTTCCTTTGCCGATGACTCCATATCTTGGCACTTTAGCTCACTAACGTATGCCCTCTTTTCTCTATTTGTCCTGCTATGCCGTAAGATAACAATCACCGGCATGATTCACCGGTCATACCGTGGCGCTAGTTTGGCCGTGAATCCTTCGGCCGCCTTTGAAAGGTGGTGCTCCTTCGCCCAAACTGTCTCACCGACCTTTGGGATCCACTTCCGCCTCCTTAAATTATAATGCCGCGCCTCGTCCTGGGCCGCTCGCTCCATGTTCCTACGCAATATCTCGAAGACTTCCTTAAATTTCGTGGTGTTCTCCGTGGGCGCTCCTTGCCCAACTCCTGTGCCTTATGCGTTTTCATCGAAAAGGGCTCGCGGCATCCTTGGCTCCCTGCCCTGCGTCACAAAACACGGCAAATACCCTGTGGACTCCGACACAGTACTTTCTGTTTCCATCCTCTAGAGGGATCTGCCAATACCAGTCCTATAAGTCGAGGTTGCTGAAGAATCTTGCCTCCCTCAGCTGCTCAAAATCAAATTTATCCGCGGCATCGGGTACGCATCCTTTATTGATTTTGCGTTGATCTGTCGGAAGTCCACGCACCTCCTCCATTGACCCCTTTTCTTCTTCACCATTACAATGGGTGAACTGTATGCGCTATTCGAGGGCTCAATGCATCCTTCTTCCAGCAGTTCCTCCACCTTCGAGTTTATTTCCCCCTGTATCTTTGGGGTAATATCGTTGTTTTATGGGTGTCGAGTCAAGCAGGAAGCCACTAGTTTAAACATAATAATTAATTATTAACTGATGTTTTGTTGGTCGCAAGCCGACTCTCTTTCGGCCGATCGGCTTTACTAATTTGGCATTTAAAAAAAGTTTTTACGTTTAACTTAATTAAATTCTGATTTTTATTTACTGGCATTGAAAATCATGAATGACCAAACATTGGTGAACCCCGACGTGATCTTTAATATATTTATAGACACATAAACAAATTACTAAAACAAAAACAAAACAATTTTGTAAACAGTGTTATATGAACAATTTCATACGTGGCTAATAAGTTTGTTTATAATAATAAACAACTTTTAATATATAATATATTATACATAATATATATATATATATTATACACAGACATAAACATAAACGTTAGTTCACAAGCACACATACATATTTACGATCCACAACACAAGAGCATTCGCCCACGCATAGACTTCATACAAACATACGATGCACAACGCAAGTGCACAATTCCACAATTCCGCTACGGTTCTGAGCGCACAGTGGGAAAGATCGTGTTCGCCGCGAGCAAATAAAATTTACTACGGGTTGTTCGGAACTTAATATAATAAATCATGAACTCTAGCGGCGCCGTCACAGGAGCACCCACTCCAACCCGTAGTGCTATTTTAAAGTGCAAGGCCCTGGGTATTCTCCAGGACTTACAGAGGATCCAAGAAGCTCTTCAGCATATTTCCAAGGTGGATGATGCCATGTTACACGTCCGACATGGTCAGATAACCGCCATGTTCTGCGACTTCAAGGCCATCCACGGGGAGCTTGAGGATTTGGAAGTTTTTTCAGATCAGCAGTGACCTTCGATGGACTGTGTCGGAGCTCGTAGCGACGAAATTGCGCACGAGATGACCCTTCGCTCTTCTTTAATTGCTGCCCACTCCACGCTTGCCAACGGAATGTCCTCCATGCAGGCTGACCCAGGGTTAGGTCAAAGTTTTCAAGTGCTGCCTCCTCTGCCGCTCCCTACGTTCAGCGGTGGATACTCGGAATGGGCTGAATTTTACTCGATCTTCTCTATAATCGTCGGCAGCAATCCTCGTATTAGTAAGGTGGAAAGGTTGCGATCTGGCCTTTGTGAGTCCGCTTTCGAAGCAATTCGTTCCTTGGAAGTCTCCGACGAGAACTATGATGTTGCGCTGGATTTATTGGAGAAACGATTTAATAACCGTCGCTTAATATTTCAGGCACACGTGAACGAGATTCTGGCCCTCAGTCTGTTGGAAAGTGGCTCAATAGCAGCTCTTCGAGGTCTTTCGGACAAATTCAATTCCCATATGCGAGCCTTAAATAATTTGCGTTCATCAGTTCATATCGCCAGCTACATCATCGTCTAGGTTTTACTTCAAAGGTTGGACCCAGCTACCCAGGCTAAGTGGGAGGAGAGTCAAAACTACTCAGGCTCAGACGCCATCCCTACTTGGGAGTCGATGGCCGAATTTTTGGAGCAGCGGTGTAGGACGCTGGAAGCTATGGACGTGGCCATGGCTGCATACGCCCCGGGCGCTCACGTGGGAAGGCGTCAAGGTGCAAATAATAGTAGATCATCCTTTATTGTTACCAATTCGCTTCCTTCTACCTGTGCTCTATGCGGTGGATGGTCCCATATAATGTCTGCATGCCCCCGATTTATATCAATGCCCCCTAAGATCCGCTTTGGTGACGCCACTCGACTCGGTCTTTGTCGGAAGTGTCTGCAAACGGGTCATCACATGCGTGAGTGCCTCGCTGCTAATTGTCGCAGTTATGGAAGGAGGCATCACAGCCTGTTGCATTTGGCCGCAGCCGCAGGCATCTAGCGGCCAGCCTTTGGTTGGTCCTCCCACGTCAGCCAGCTCTTTTGGATTCTGGATCGCAGGTGCACGTGATCACTTCCCGGCTGGCAAGTCAGCTGCAGCTTCGGAGGTACAAATCATTCATGGCGGTGTCTGGTATTGGCGATACCGGCTTTGCGACAGATGGATTCTCTGTTGATGTTCTCCTGCGGTCCCACTGTTCCGAATACTCGGCCCTGGTTAACGCCGTCATCGCCGCCAATATCACGGACCTGCAGCCTAGCTTCAGTTTGGATGTCTCCAGTTGGAATATTCCTGGCAATCTTTCTTTGGCTGACCCTAAATTTTTCCGTCCACAGCACATCGACCTTTTTATCGGAGCCAGTCTGTTTTATGAGCTGTTGTGTGTTGGGCAAATTAAGCTCTCAGCCGGCCTGCCATTGCTGCAGAAAACTCGACTTGGATGGGTCGTGTGTGGAGGCGGTTCACATGTCCAGAGAAGATCACTCGTTTCCACTGTCCACAAGGATGTTTCGGAGAGTGCAACAATGCTGGATGATCAGCTGGATCAGTCGAAGACTGCTCCGAGCCTATTGTGAAGCGGACGAAGGAGGAGCTAGATTGCGATACGCATTTCGTGCAACATGTTGCTCTGCTGGATTCCGGCGCTTACGCTGTGAAGCTTCCGTTGCGGTTGAGAGCGGTTCTGAGTTCCTGGGAGAATCTTACCCACAAGCCGTTCGACGATTTCTTTCCCTCGAACGGAAGCTCTGAGCAATATGCGGCCTTCATAAAGGAGTATTTGCAGTTGGGTCACATGTCCCCAGTCCCTGCGAGCGTCACTGGTCAATACTTTCTTCCACACCATTGTGTTTTAAAGGAGGACAGTTCAGCAACCAAGCTTAGGGTTGTTTTTGATGGATCTGCTGTCACCACTTCTGGATATTCATTGAATGAAGTGTTGATGTCTGGCCCAGTTATTCAGCCAAAGTTACTGCATATTCTGTTAAGGTTCCGATGCCATCGGGTGGCCATTATTGGAGATATTTGTAAAATGTATCGTTGCGTCAGGGATTGTCTTGAGGACAGCTATCTTCAGTGTATTCTTTGGCGGGATTCC
Organism: Drosophila pseudoananassae pseudoananassae; assembly: GCA_018153035.1. Classification (NCBI taxonomy): domain Eukaryota; kingdom Metazoa; phylum Arthropoda; class Insecta; order Diptera; family Drosophilidae; genus Drosophila; species Drosophila pseudoananassae. The sequence goes on along the minus strand of JAECXR010000022.1, from coordinate 232,008 downwards.
ACCAATGATAAGGTGCCTGAAGAACATCGGGAGTCTTTCCTAAGGTTTCATGATGGCAGCAACTTCACAAAGACTTCACTGGGTCTTGCTTGGGATCCTGCAACTGACCGCTTGCTATTTTCTTTTGAAGGGAGTCAGTCAATCTCAAAGCCTACTAAGCGCATCGTTCTTTCTTCAGTCGCTCGGCTTTATGACCCATTAGGCCTAGTTGGTCCTATAATTTCAAAGGCAAAGATCTTTCTCCAGAAACTGTGTCGTGAGAAATTTTCCTGGGATGAAAGTCTTCCTCAAGCTCTTCGCTGCGACTGGAATATGATTTGTAGCAGCTTTGTTAGTATGCAGCGCGCCGAATTCCCTAGATGGGCGCTAACATCGACATCCGAGGTGGAGGTCCATGGATTCTGTGACGCCATGGGGCGTATGGGGCTTGAGTTTATGTCGTGTCCAAGGGCACAGGATCTTCAAGCTATTTACTCTGCTCGAAGTCCTGAGTTGCGCCTTTAAAGACTGTTACGGTGCCGAAGCTGGAGTTATCGGGAGCCGAGTTGTTGGCTCGACTTATGTCGGAAGTAGCCTAGTTGAAGGTCTACGTTGAAAAGTATTTTTGCTGGTGCGATTCTGCTGTGGCTCTGTCTTGGATTCGAGAAGAACCCTCTCGGTTTAATGTTTTCGTCGCCAATCGAGTTTCGACCATTCAGATGCTAACTAGAGAAATGGAGTGGCGATATGTTCCCACTTCTTTGAACCCAGCAGATATCCTGTCGCTTGGTGCTCTTCCCAATGAATTGATTGAGAGTAAGCTGTGGTCTCACGTTCCTCCGTTTCTCATTGGATCCCAAGAGGCGTGGCCAATCGCGGTCCCATTTGAGAGATCAACCCTGGAGTTACGTGCAAGGGTCCTGCTCATTCAGTCTCCGTACGTGGATATAACAGCGTTTTCTAAGTTCGCTAATTCGTTTTCAGCACTGCAGAGGGTATTCACTTACGTATACAAGTTTTCTCAACGAATTCACCACAACGAAGTTACGGCTAGCGATATAAAATCTGGAACACTGCTGTTATTGCGACTAGTGCAGCGTGTGCATTTTTGGGAGGACATAAAGGCTCTTCAAAATGGAAAATACTCTCCCTTCTTGGATTAATTTGGTCTGTTGCGCGTAGACGGTCGGCTAAAAAATTCGTCGTTGGATTTTGATAGTCAGCATCCAATTATACTTCCAAGAAGCTATCCAGTTACGCTGGCTATAATTGTTGACTTCCATGAGCGAAATTTACATACGAGACCTAGCGCACTGTTGGCAATTATTCGGTCCCAATATTGGCCAATTGGAGGGAGAAAAACCGTGACGATGAAGCACATTATGGCTGATCCTCCGAAGCAAAGAGTTAGCGGCTCCCAGGTCTTTGGAGTCACTGGTGTGGATTTTTGTGGGCCGTTCTATTATAAGCCGGAAGTGCGCAATAAGGCTCCTGTAAAATGTTACGTTAGCATTTTCATTTGTTTTGCTACCAAAGCCGTCCACCTGGAGCTTGTAAGGGATCTGTCCACAATGACTTTTTTACAGGCTTTGAAGCGGTTTATATGCACCCGCCGAAGCTCTCAACATATTTGGTCGGACAACGCAACCACCTTTGTTGGAGCCAAAAACGAGCTAAAGGAGCTGCGCCGATTATTTCTAAGCGAAGAGCATTAACGGGCACTGCTGGAGTTTTGCTCTATGGAGTCCATCGAATGGCATTTTATTTCTCCTCGATCTCCGCATTTGGATGGTCTGTGGGAAGCGGCTTTTAAAACCGCCAAGCACCATTTTTACCGAGCGGTCAGATCTGCAGTTTTTGGATTCGAGGAGCTGCGAACGCTGCTGTGCCATATTGGGGCTGTTATAAATTCACGACCCTTATTGTCTCTTTCAGAAAATCCTGCAGACCTTGATGTTCTGACCCCGGCTAATTTTTTAACTGGTGGTCCGTCACTCAGCTTTATCGAGCCTGATGTCACAAAGTTTAACTTCAACCGGTTGGACAGCTGGCAGCGCGTGTCTTTCCTGCAGCAGTCTTTCTGGTCCCGATGGAAGGATGAGTACCTTCAAATGGCGTACCTCCGGTCCTGCCCTGGCCACGAACGATGTGGTGCTCGTAAAGGTCGAGAACCTACCTCCGATGAAATGGGCGCTTGTGAGAATAATGGAGTTAATACCTGATCGAGATGGAATCTTTCTAGTGGCGGTGATAAAAACCTCATCTGGAGTTACCAAGCGAGCAGTGACTAAGCTGTGCCTTTTGCCCCTTAAGGATGAAGTTGGAGTAGAAGCCGCAACTGGAGGGAGAATGTCGGGTCAAGAAGCTAGAAACTAATTTAAACATAATAATTAATTATTAACTGATGTTTTGTTGGTCGCAAGCCGACTCTCTTTCGGCCGCTCGGCTTTACTAATTCGGCATTTAAAGCTAGCGAGCATCCGCTCAGCGTATTCTGAAGGGTTGGCGCCACTCTTGTTCGTCTTCTTATTGCGCTCGCATCCTAAATTGTCTTTCATGCAATGTACATAAGTCCTAATTTCATATGCGGCCCAAATAAAGTTTATAACGTTTAACTTTTAAATTCTGGGTCCATTGATCCATCTGGTACATCGCTACCTCGCCCTGCTGCGGTTCCTTTCTTTGCCACCTCTCGTCTACGGCCGGTTGACTTTAGCTCCATCGTTGTTCCGTGGCGACTTGCATGTTAAAGGCCACGGCGCTGTTTCCGTTGACGAACTTGATCCCCCAACTTTTCGAAGTATCCGTTCGGCAGGAAAAATTTTTCAAAGCTTGCCTTAAATATTGCCTATGTTGGCCACTCTTCATCGTTGCTCTGGCATGGCCCTCGGAGTCGTGTTTATTTCCAATCCATACGTTTTTCCGGACCACGTCACTCGGTCGAGGAACTCCAACGGGTCTCCTGCGTGGTCACTTTTGCGTAATTTAACGGAGCCGGGACATACTTCCTTGACAGTGGCTCCATGAGTGAAAAGACTCTTGGCTCCGGTACCGCCAAGCTCCCTATAAGTCTCGCCTCGAAGACGCGCATCAACGCCAGCACTGCATCGTCCTTGGACTCGTCGACCCACTTTGCCAGCAGGGATGTCATGGTTTCCACAGTCCCGTCCGCTGGTAGACCGAGTTCTGCTCGCTCAGCTTCTCCTCTCTAAGTGTGTAAATCCAGCTTCTCTTTCCCATTTCTATGTTATGTTACTACTAGACTCAATGTAATGTGTTGCCGTAGTTTCCCCTAATCGTCGCCTTTTTGCTGGCCACACGCAGGCCTTTTTACCTCTGGGGTCCCCCTTGGGTCGTCTGCGACTTGGTCTGGTTTGGGAGTTTGGTTTGCGGGCTGCGTATTAACACACCTCCGCTAAAATGCCAGTTATACCTCGCCTAAGCGCTAGCGAGACAGGCTCTAGACTTGGCGGACGAACATTATAAAATTTTACAGAGAGCAGCTACTTTATGCATTAGGAACCACCCTGCCTCGATCAGTGCTGAACCAAAGTACAGTTTGTTTCACTACCACATAGTCGCATTTTAAACAGAAAAGTTAAGAAATTGAAATTTGCAAGCCAAAACCTTTTTACGCCGTCGTATGAGCAGTCACACATACATAAAAAGGCACAAATTTTTTTGACACTTACATGTAAAGAGTTTTACAAATCGAATCGCATGCATGTGCGTTCCCCCCACCAACAAGCTCGATGTAAAAAGTGGACAGTTTAGGGCCCTGATCTCCCCTTTATGTATTTTATAATCTTTGGTCACACTCTGCTTAGATCCACCCTACGTTGCCATCCTCTAGAGCAGCACACTTGGGATGGCATATGTTCATCCAGTCGGCGCCGATACACCCAACTGTAATGTGCTCGTCCTCTACTTCACAGAGGAAGCATGTCGCCATCAATCTAAGATGGTTCCGCACTCCCCGTGGTCGCTAGGTTGTTGACCCCTATGGCTGCTTTCGCACACCCTCGACCCTCCTTTGGCCCCGGCTACCTGTCTTGGCGTGTGCATAGACTAAATCTCCTCACAGATAGTGTCCAAGCACTAACATTGAAATAGGCCCCTGGTGGGGGTATCGAGGTGGCTGCGGTTGATACCCATAGAATCCTCGAATTTGACGTGAAGTTGCGTTATACAGATTGGGTGCTGTGACCCATAGATCAGAAAAGGTGATGATACACTTCACCTTTTATCCAGAGGGAGTATGTTGCCCGGAACGCACATATTCGAAAGGTACCAAATTGGTCGCTATGTACATAGCTATAGCTTCTAGTCTGGGGCGCTGGCAGGCGTACCATCCATGCCCATGCACTATATGCCTCTTGTAGGTATATTGGAGTGCTGTGGTTATAGTCCCCCAGTGTGGAATACGCCACGATAAACAAGTTCGGAGAGATCCGAGACACGCCTGTACGCTGCGGCGAGACACCAGGGGATACCGTCTTCAATCATTTCCGCTCTGCTGCTCTCATTCTACCCGGAATGATCCCACCAAATACCTCCACAGATTCGGACATGATGAAAGTCCAGAGTTCCCTAACTGCCCAGGAGCTCATGAGGACCCAGAGCACATCCTATACAGTAGTAAAAGGTATCGTGCCAAAGTTCAAGGCCTTGGTTCTGCGCTTCCCTTGAGGCCTTCCCTTGAGGAAATTTTCGCGCGATAACGAATAAGGGATAGCCCAGTGGTAGAGTGCACTATTTTTTCTAGTTTCTACGCAAACTAGTCTCTCAGTTTTATAGCTATCGACTTAAAACTTTGCACACACCCTTCTTTTCTTTATATACATGCAGTATATAAGTCGGAATGGTTGGGATCGGCCGACTATATCCTATAGCTGCCATATCGGAAATGCTATAACTTCGGTGTTTTTAGAGCAGTGGGAGGCAAATACTCATTTTACATAGCACGCGTGCATAGGGTAGGAAATTTTTAAGAAGCTCTCTCATTTGCACTCATTTTGACTCATTTGTCAGCCCAAACTTAAAAATCAAAATGTTTCCACTGAGAAAAATTTTCTCAGAAATTGGGTTGAAAAAAGTTTTTTCCATAGAAAATAAAGATAAGGAAGCATAGTTTTTCATTTGATTAAGAACTGTTGCTAGCAAAGCTTTCTTTAAAATTTCTTTTTTTATTCAAACTGTTGAATTAACGAAAAATGACATCAAAAATTACGTTTTTTTGGTCAGTGGATGCTCTGCTCTAATTGTTTTTCTCTACTTTGCATACACTCAAATTTTAAACATGAGTGCGTTTTTCCCCCCCTGTGTTTTAGAGTTAGAGAGTTCGGATTTAGTACGAATGCTATTTTTGGCAAAATAATACAAAGTGCTACATTTCATAAGGATCGGCCGACTATATCCTATAGCTGCCATGTTTTTGAAGATAGAAAGCTGGAACTTAGTAAAGATTCCATTTTTGGTCAGTTCATCCAACCTACCAAATTTCATAACGTGTAACGATCTGTTTTTCTGCTTCCGCTCGGCACTGTATGCCGCGGCTAGCTCATAGAGTTTGCGGGTCAATTCCACAGAATATATAGTTCGACGTGATTGCCCGAGCGCAGAAATAATACAAATAGAGTTCAAACTCTGCATCTTTATTTGCTGCTCCTTTTAATTACAATAATGGTTAATCCTGGCTCCCGGAGACGGGCTCCACTCCGAATGTTTGTTGCTCGCCGATGCCTCCGTTAGCCGTCCCGGTGGTTCCGGCCGCTGCCGCTGCTCCGTTCCTGTTTCCGTTGCCGTGGGTTCCCCTAATCGTTGCCCTTTCGTTGGCCACACGCGAACCTTTCCACCTCTGCGACCTGGTCTGGTTAGGGAGCTGGCTGTGCACTGACAAACCTCCGCTAAAATGTCAGTTATACCGCGGCTAAGCGCTAGCTCGCCAGGATCTCAGACTGTTGCCTCCGCTACACCAGTGAAACGCCGTGCATGTGCGCCAGCGAGTCTGGTTTGAGAGATAGCTTCTGACTGTCGCCTCCGCAGTACCAGGAAGACGCAGCGCGTACGCGCCACAGAGCCCGGCTTGTTCTTTCCGTGCAGGACCACGCCTTTTCGTTGCGATTTCAGGAGTTGGTGCGCCGAACGCCAGACTGATCCATTCCTCGCTTCGTTACAAAGCTACCTGCCGCGGTCAGGAAATGGCCCAACTCGGCTCCTTTGGCCTAGGTTTTTCCAGGGAACTTGTGAGGGTGATTTTCACGAGCAAATTTTAAGACAAACAATTTCAGTTGTGTCCCATTGTGCAGATTGCATTAGTCTCCAAAAGTGCACACTTGCCGTCCCCTTCTTTCCTATGCCTGTTTTCTTTAGAACCGTTAAAGCTCCCTGGCATGTGCATGTAGGTTTGATTTCGCTGCAACGTTAAGCCCAGTTTCACTTTCAAATCGTTCTTTAACTCTAGCGGACTGACCTAAGATTTCACATTTTTAAAAATAAAAAAAAACACGTGGAAATCCCTTAACCCGTGTTCCGCAATCTATATATTTGAATTAAAGTGAATTCATGAAAGTAATTGCAAATAAACAAGTGCGAGTTGCCAGTGCAATTGAGAGTTGCTGGTTAATTTTCCTTGTGGGTCGGCCAATATCAGGTGAGAAAAAGAGACCGAAATTCTTGTGGAAGTTCTAATGGCCATGTATTTCGCAGAGCCATGGTGGCCTGGTATTTCGACCGAGCCCCTATATAAAATATATAGAAGATAGAAACGCAGGAATCCGAGATGAGGATTTAGAGCTGTTGAGGAGCGTTTTGGAGGAAAAGTAACGGATCGTCATGAAACCCCCCCCGCTGTTCCCTAACATTACATAAGGACCACGAGGTTTCCATGAGGCGTGGAATCAACTCCCCCCTCTCCTCTCGCCTACTATAAAAGTAGCTCTCGCGGATTTGTGTTCTGTTTTCTGCCATGCAGCATCCGTTATTTCCCCAAGAGAATTAACAGAAAAACAAATACCATATAACCCCCACAGTTTTAGAATCATAGCTGATCTGTCACTGTAGGGAATGTAAAACTTTAAAGAATTTTGAATCATAATTGTTATTTTCTAGAATTAATAAGTTTTGAAAGTTTTTGCTTTTGTTAATTTAATTACCTACTATATCCTTTAATATCTATATATATATAAATATCTACATTATTATGAAGTAAACTTTAGAAAATACATATAAATACATAGCTGCATCGGAAGTCGACAGGCCTGCTGACCTCGAGGGACGAGCTGTAAGTACGGCATAGCCGCAACTACCTACAAACATGTGTCAGAATAACATATAAACGAGATTTAAATATGTATATGAATATTTTGGATGAAGTAAAATCATGAAGTAGAGCAACATAGAGTAATTTCCTTAATTTTCTAAATTCCAATCAACATAAATTAAGTAAATCATAAAATTTAAATCAAGCTAAATCCTTTTATGTTAAGGTTAGGTTAATCCCTTTGAATAATGATGTTGGATTAGGATTAGAATTTGTTATAGTAGGAATAATGTACCAAACACTGAAATATCTAATGAATATAATGAAGTAATGAAATCAGAATGAATCGCGTCTAAATATTTCCGTGGGGTTTCCAGAGACAAGCTAATGTAAAATGGGCTGCCCAACGATAATGGTGCAACAAGGCAGGGCGGGTAAAGAGGAGATCTTTAACACCTGAGTTCTCCAAGCTAGTATCCTCATTCTCTCTCTCTCCTCCCACCACTTTGGCCACTCCCTTCCCTTAAGCACTGTCGATTTCTTTTATTTGGTAACCCTGATTTGGGGAAGCACAAGAACCCTCCCTCTGGCCCTGAGCTAGGCCGGCAACAGACAGTGCGTGCTCCCGATCAGAACCAGGACGTTACAAACTGTCCCACCACAGATCCTTTCTCGTCTCGTTCGTTATGTTCTTCTCTCTTTTGGGCTGTTGGACTCTCCAGAGGCGGTCCTTCAATTCAAAACACCTTTTTAGAATCGCACTAACGCTTGAATGTCAGACTCTGCAAAGGCGGTCCTCCAACTCAACGCTACAAGCTTCCTAAAAGAACTCGTCCTGATCTGCTCCAATGGGTCTCCTTATATACGGATCGGAGCGCCCGTTAATCCTCCTAGCTTCTGCCCCTGCCGTTACTCCTGCTTCCAAGATCACGCCACTTTCCCATTCGCGGATCACCTCTGCTGTTGCTAAGCGGTGCGCCGGCGGCTTCCAGGGCCCGCTACCCTTTGCATCGCCTCCCCCGTCGCTCCTTGCTCCTTCGCTGCTGCTAGCCTCGCCGCACATTCAATGGAGTCCGAGTGTCGCGCTCAACGCCAAAAAAATATGTTCGCCCGCTTCTTCTCGCTTTGGTGTGGATGCCCATTCAATTCCACCGTCCTTCGGAGGGCGCGAGCGAGAAGGACACGGCAGCAGCGAACACGGCGGTTTGCATCGCCTCCCCCGTCGCTCCTTGCTCCTTCGCTGCTGCTAGCCTCGCCGCACATTCAATAGAGTCCGAGTGTCGCGCTCAACGCCAAAAAAATATGTTCGCCCGCTTCTTCTCGCTTTGGTGTGGATGCCCATTCAATTCCACTGTCCTTCAGAGGGCGCGAGCGAGCAAGAGCGAGAAGGACACGGCAGCAGCGAACACGGCGGTTGGTCGAGAAGGCCAAGAAGAAGGCGGCCTCCGGGAGGGTACGGCAGGAGACGCCGTGACCCGTGGTACCACCAAAGCACAGCAGGACTTTATATTCAAGGCTAAGAGGTGACCGAGCGTTGATAAGCCAATGAAGGCCCCTGGCTTTTATCTTTAAGTGTGTTTATTTGGCTTCAATGTGCCGGCGCCATGTGAGTCTTCTGTCGAGATGTACTCCTAGGTATGTTACTTCGTTTGCTTGTGGGAGTAGAGTGTTGTTTAGTGTTATCGGCGGGCAGTTTTGCCTGTTCAGAGTGAACGTAACATGCTTGCATTTTAGTTCGTTCACTTTAATTCGCCAATCTGACAGCCATTTTTCGACATCGACCATATGATGAGCTAGCTGCGCAGTTGCTTGAATCGGGCATTTTGAGCGGCTAAGAATAGCTGTGTCATCGGCAAACGTGGATGTTGTTAGACGTGTGCTTGTCGGTATATCTGCTGTGTAGAGGACATATAATATTGGCCCTAGCACGCTGCCTTGAGGAACTCCAGCTCCAACAGTGTAATCATCGGATATAGCGGTCTTGCACCTCACGACAAATTTTCTGTCGTGAAGGTAAGACTCCAAAATCTTGTGGGTGCTGTAGGGGAGCATTGTCTTGATCTTGTACATTAGACCTTCCAGCCAGACTCTATCGAATGCTTGAGAAACATCTAAAAATATGGCAGTACAGTACTCTCGTTTTTCAAACGCGTTCCGAATTTCGGATATTATCCGGTTGACCTGCTCAATTGTTCCATGCTTTTCACGAAACCCAAATTGGTGTGACGGGATTCCTTCCTGGATTCTCAGGTATGTGTTTATCCGAGTCATTAGGCATTTTTCAAAGAGTTTAGATAAGCAAGAGAGTAGGCTTATAGGTCTATACGACGTGGGGATAGTGTGGTCTTTTCCCGGCTTTGCTATCATTATTATAATTGACTTTTTCCATCTCACTGGAAAGTGGCCAAGTTTTGCGATGGCATTAAATAGCTGGGTGAGAGTGCAAACGGCGCAGTATGGGAGCTCAATGATCATTTTGGGAGTTATGAGGTCGCAGCCTGGTGATTTTTTGGGATTCAATTGTCGTTTGATGATGTTAACGATTTCGTTTGGGCGAAACTCAATCGGCTCATGTTGAGGCTGGGGCTCATCTGATAGAGTCGGCAAAGTAAACGCATTGGTGGCAGGATTTGGTTGGAAGACATTTTTAAGGTGTTTGGCAAACGTGCTGGCTCTGTCTGCGTCGCTGTGCGCCCACCCGCCTGTGGAATTTCTATTAGGCATCACGGTTTCTTTCGGTGAGCTCAGAGTTGGGTGAGCTCTCCATAGTGAGTGTTTCGTACTGTTAGTTGACAATTGCTCTATGTAGCGGTGGTGGACATACGTTTCTTCTTGCTGTAGAGCTTGATCAAGTTGACGTGAGGCATGTTTAAAGCGTTGCTTAGCAGATGGCGATCTGTGACATTGCCATTCTCGACGTAAGCGTCGCTTTTCGAGGACGAGCTGTTCGATTTGTAGATTTGTCTTCTTTTGAATCCGTTGTGTGTTCATAGTTTGAGGTGTTGAAGCTCGAGCTGCAGAGACGAGTACCAACTCCAGTGAATTAACAAAGCTGTCTACGTTGGCTTCGTCGCTGAGGTGAGGACTCAGCTCAATGTGTGAGCTGATGTACTTCCTGTACTTAACCCAATTGGTTTTATGTGAGGTCAGATTTGATGATTGATCCCATGTTCCTGGGTGTTGGAGTAGAGTAAAAAGGACAGGCGAGTGATCCGATGAAAGATCCGAAAGGCATTCGGCGCATATCAGATTTTTACGAATGTTTTTGGTAATCGCAAAATCAATTAAATCGGGAAGTTTTTTTGGGTGTGCCGGCCAGTATGTTGGTGTGCCAGAAGAAGCATAGTCTAGCTTGTTCTTAGCTTTGATAATTGCATTATAGAGCTGCTTTCCTTTTCACGAGACGAGATCCCCAGTGTGTATGCTTGGCATTGTAGTCTCCTGCCGCTATGAAGTGGTCTCCGAGTGAGTTGAAAAACTGCATAAACTCATCTTCGGCTATGGTGAAGCGTGGGGGGCAGTATACGGCAGCTAGAGTTAATTGCTTGCCAGTATTTAGGTGTATATTTATTGATGTGGCCTGTAGGTAGTTTTTTGCAAATTTTGTATGATAATGGTGCTTGATACGGCTTGTGATTAAAATTCCAGTCCCGCCGTGTGCTTTACCGTCTGGATGATTTGTTCCATTGAATGAATATCCTCGTAGTTGAAAATTGTATCTGTTCGTAAGTTGTGTTTCTGAAAGCAGCATTACGTCGATTTGAGTGTCTAGTAGGAATTGCGCTAGCTCGAGTTTTTGCTGCGAAACGCCGTTAGAGTTCCATGTAGATATTCGTAGGGAAGTCATTATTTGGATTGTTGTGAAACCAGCATTTGTATTAATAGATTTTGGTTTCGCATTAGATCTTCCATAGTTGTACGCATAAACGACATGAACTCCGTAAGGCTTTGTTGTAGACTGCATATCATAGCTTCAAAGTTACTTTTTGGCTGCTCCGGCGGTTGATGCTGCTGAGCCGTGTTCGGTTCTTGGTGTGCTGATTGCGGCAGTGGGCCGTGATTTTAAAGCGCTTGCGTATGTGACATTTTTGTCAGAGTTTATGGGTCCTAGTGAGGATCTGGCTGCAGTCGAGAAGAAGACTTCAGGGTTTGACCTGGAGGCTATGAACTGATTATTTTGGGTGCGAGCAGTAAATCCTCTCTGGTGGATGCGACTTTTCAGCTCCTTATAAACTGGGCAACCTCTATAGTTAGCAGTGTGATTTCCACCGCAGTTGCCGCACTTTTTCGAGTTTTGGTCATCTTTGCTCGCTGGACAGTGTGCGGAGTCATGAAGCTCACCACAAACTACACAGACTGGGCGCAGTTTACAGTAAGACCTTGTATGGCCATATTCTTGGCAGTTCGCACATTGTACCGGGCCATTGCGTTTGTGCGGCTCCTCAACTGTAATTCTGCGGGGCTTAATTGGGGCTTAATTTGTGGTTCAAGCTCAGCCTTAAAGAGTGGCTGCGGCTTTCTATCCCTGTTAGAGATATTGAACACTGTCTTAGCGCTAAATCCCTTCTCTTGTAGCGCCTTTATTATCTCTGCAGGCGATACTTCGGGCCCTTAAGTACGACTTGCAAGCCCTTGCTGCTTTTTAGCTGATACGTATAAAAGTTCTTTTTTTTGTCGGTTAGGTATTTCGGAGTAATCAGCGAACTACCGAACTGAGCGGACGTGCTTTGTCCGAGCTCCGGGAAAACTTCACTTCCCTTATATTTTCGCCAATATAAGCGAAAAGACACTGAAATACAATTTATTAAAAGCGACAGACAAGCTTTTTATAACAGTTATAATGTGCTAAACCAAAACTAGTGCATTGTTGAAAAAAAAAAATACGTACCACGCAATGAGCTCATTGAGCAACGACCAAAAGAACGAGCGTAGAAGTTCAGTGAACCAAAGAAACGGCTTCTATTCTTACTTTTCAACCCGCGATACCGAAGTGGAAAAATCGACGCTTAAAAGCAACCCGTCTTTACTGACCGCTGAAACCCAAAGGGCACGGTCTTGCTCACCCGCTCTGCTCACTCCGACTCCCGCGTCATGGAGCTCGCAGTGTAAAACCCCCCCTCCAATACCGGAAACAAATTTCGCACCAACAACAAGCAGCGCTACAACTTCTGCAACAACAGCGAAAACACCTGCAACTCAAAGTACCACGACGTCAACGACTACAGCGAGTACAAAAACAACAACCTCGGAAAGTGCCAAAGCGGCAACGGCCACACAGACTGGAATGGATCGCTACATCCAAATTAAGCGCAAGCTTAGCCCGCAGAGTAATCCGGCAGGCAACAAAACAAAAATTAACCGTGTCCTGAATAACGATAATGAACCAGACAGATCCACTACTAACAGATTTGCCCTACTGGCGGAGGCTGAGGAAAACCAACCAGCCCAAGACACCGCAAAAAAACCCAAGCCCCCTCCAATCTATATTAGGGAAAAAGCTCGAGTGCCCTGGTCAACAAAATTGCGTCGTTGATCGGGAACGGTGACAACTTTCATGTTGTTCCGCTTATCAAAGGGAACATCCATGAAACAAAGGTGCAAACCAAGACTGAAGAGCACTTCCGAATAGTGTCAAAATATCTGGACACTGTACAGAAAAACTATTACACGTACCAGCTGAAAAGCAGTAAGGGCCTACAAGTGGTAGTAAAGGGAATAGAACCTGATGTTACCGCCGCGGAAATAAAAACCGCCCTTAAAGAAAAGGGCTTCGCCGCCAAGAATGTTATTAACATTCTAAATAAAGATAAAAGGCCACAACCCCTCTTCAAGGTCGAGCTCGAGCCAGAAAGCAGGTCGCTGAAGAAGAACGAAGTCCACCCAATCTACAACCTGCAATATCTTTTGCATCGGAAAATCACTGTTGAAGAGCCACATAAACGTAACGGTTCAGTGCAATGCACTAATTGTCAAGAGTATGGACACACAAGGTCTTACTGCACACTTCGGGCTGTCTGTGTAGTCTGCGGGGACGCCCACAAGTCCGCTTGCTGCACTACAAACAAGGACAGTACCGTGAAGAAATGTGGAAACTGCGGAGGCAGCCATACGGCAAACTATAGAGGATGTATTGTGTATAAGGAGTTAAAGAGTCGCATGCGTCAAGCGACCGCAACGCGCAACCAAAATCCACAGAATGCGTACGTTTCGTCAAAAACCACGCCAGACGTCTTCTTCGCCAAAGCTGCGAGATCCTCATTCGGTCCACTAAACACCACCAACGGCTTCTCCTATGCCGATGCTCTACGATCTGGAAGGGAAATTCCAATTCAGCCTAACTCTTAAAGCGTTCAACAGGCCCCAGAACAGCCACACAGCAAAACGGAAACTATGATGCTTACCCTCCAACAAAGTATGATGGAGCTTATGTCATTCATGAAAACGACCATGCAAACGCTTGTTCAAAACCAGAACATGGTGATACAGCTGCTCGTAGCACAACAGTCCAAATAATCTATGCAGGCGCTACGAATATCAATGTGGAACGCCAATGGTGTCTCACGGCATAAACTAGAATTGTCACAATTCTTGACCGAAAACCATATTGACGTTATGCTACTGGTGGAAACGCATCTTACAAGCAAATACAACTTTCATATAAGAGGCTACACAATCTACCGTACAGATCATCCAGATGGGAAAGCCCACGGCGGAACTGGAGTTCTAATCAGAGAACGAATTAAACACCATTTTCACAAAAGGTTTGCAACAAACTTCTTGCAGGCCACATCGATACAAATTCAGTCAAGCAACGGAATCCTTTCAATTGCTGCCGTTTACTGCCCTCCTCGCTTCTCAATCTCGGAAGGACAATTTATGGACTTCTACAATTCACTTGGGGATCAATTTATAACCGCAGGAGACTACAACGCCAAACATACGCACTGGGGATCACGTCTAGTGACTCCCAAAGGAAAACAATTGTACAATGCAATTATAAATGTGAAAAATAAACTGGACTACGTTTCCCCTGGAAGTCCCACATACTGGCCAACAGACTCACGAAAGCTCCCAGACCTTATTGATTTTGCAGTGACAAAAAACATACCTCGCAATCTAATAAGTGCCAAAGCAGTATCGGACTTATTATCAGACCACTCGCCTGTGCTTCTAACGCTTCTTCAAAGCCCAGAAATAACCAAACACCCCTTCAGTCTGACGACGACAAAAACAAACTGGCTAAAATACAAAAAGTACGTGAGTGTCCACATAGAACTCGCCCCGGATTTTAACATGGAATCGGACATCGACTACACTACGAGCGCCCTGGAAGAAGTACTCGTTGCGGCAGCTAAAATCTCTACTCCTCATAGGAAAGAAGTAGACTGAAACAAACACTTCAAATCTAATCAGCAAATCGAACAGCTCGTGCGAGAAAAGAGGCGCACGCGTCGTGATTGGCAAAACAGCAGATCACCAGCTTCAAAACAACGCCTTAAGGAAGCAACCCGATCACTCGACCAGGCTCTTCACCAACAGGAAGAAAATGCACAGCTGAGGTACATTCAGAATCTCTCGCCAACAAGCACAAAGTACCCCCTGTGGAGGGCCCACCCAAATCTTAATGCCCCAATTGAAACGACCACCCCGATAAGAAACTCTTCGGGATGCTGGGCTCGCAGCGACGAAGACCGAGCTGAAACATTCGCCACATTCCAGCCAAACCCAGCCTCAAATTCATTCCTCCTGCCAGTAATTCAGCCAGAGTCCTCCCCTCAGCCAGCCGCACCTTCATTTCGGCCGAACGAAATCGAAAAAGTCATAAGAGGGCTAAAACCAAAAAAGGCTCCCGGTGGTGACCTATTGACCCCAAAGATGCTGATCGAACTTCCAAAATGCGCTATAAAGGTCATCTGAAAACTATTTAATGAGATCATTAATCTTGGCTATTTTTCAAAAAGTGGAAGAAATCCATCATTGTAATGATACCAAAAGCTGGAAAAGACCACACAGCCTTCTATCTTGTTTAAAAATGCTTGTTAACTCGCATAATACCACTACTGGAAGCTTGGAATATTATCCCGGCACACTAATTTGGCTTCCGAAGAAACGAGATTAGAGATTAAAATTAGAAATACGCTCAGCCTCGCACAACGAGAATCGAACAGTAGCGCTATTTTTTTCGACGTAAATGAAGCTTTTGACCGAGTTTGGATCATTGAACTCATGCACAAAATAAACGTATCTAGACTAAAACGTATTTGCCAAAATACACCCACAAAGCATGGATGCAACGCAGCTACTTCGGGCGACTACATCATCGAAGCTGGAGTTCCACAAGGAAGCGCACTCGGCCGGTGTCTATATGTTTTGTATATTGCAGATATTCCTACGAACGCACAACTAACAACGTCAACGTTCGCCGATGATACCGCTATTCTTAGTCGCTCCAGATGCCCAACGCAGGCAACAACCCAACTGGCTAATCATCTCACAATAGTGGAAAGGTGGCTGTCCGACTGGCGCATTAAAATAAACGAACAAAAGTGTAAACATATAACGTTTACTCTTAATAGACAAACATGCCCTCCGCTTTTACTAAACGGTATGCAGATCCCTCAAGCTAACGACGTAACGTACCTTGGCGTTCACCTTGATAGACGACTTACCTGGCGTAAGCACATCGAATGCAAAAAGATGCATCTAAAACTGAAAGCCAGCAGCCTCCACTGGATCATAAACTCACGATCGCCACTGCGCCTGGACTACAAGTTACTACTGTACAATTCAGTCCTAAAGCCAATCTGGACGTATGGCTCCCAGCTGTGGGGGAACGCGAGCAGCAGCAACATAGACATCATACAGCGCGCACAATCAAAAATCTTGAGAACTATCACAGGGGCACCTTGGTATGTTCGCAACGAACTGGGATCTGGGCATCCTCGCAGTGAAAGACGAAATCCAGAAGCAAAAAGAGTCATACAAAGAAAAACTGTCTTCGCACCCAAATTTTCTCGCTCGGGGATTGACTCGGGTTTCTAGCGTATCCCGCCTTAGACGCAACGACCTCCCAACCCAGCAATCGATTTTTAGGGCCGTCTAACTCCGTATCAGTCAATATGACTGTTAGTTAAGTTAAAAATATAAGATTTGATACACCTCTTGTTAGTCTCGCAAAGAGAAGATTCAAGAAATAAAAGCAACGTTAAAAAAAAAAAAAAAAGGTATTTCGATAATACTCTGTAGTTATCTTCAGACTTCGTTTGAACTTTTGTTTCCTGGATGTTGCCCTTTACGAGTGGTATTATGTGGAAGTTGTCCTTGCCAATGAGCTCTATAATTTTGTTGACAAGAACGTTGGAACTTTTTTCTCGTATGTATATTGGCGGGGGCTTAGGCTTCCTTTTTTCGACTTCGGTAGATTCGGCTTCATCTTCATAGTCTGCCAAGATTTTAAAACGGTTTGAGTTCGTGGGCGTTTCTATTGCGGCTATGTTAGCATTGCCACGGGTTATTTTGCGTTGAGAGTTTAGGGGGCTCAGCTTCCTTTTGATTTGGATGTAGCGATCCATACCAGTCTGCACAGTCTGCACAGCCGGCTTAATATTTTTTTTGTTTTTGTTCTCTTTTTCGAGAAGCACAGCGGCAGAAGTATCAATGTTTGCGCTGCTAGCTGATGACGTCGTTAAACGCGCTGTCGTTACAGTAGCGGTTATTGTTGTTGTTACGGTTGACGTTGTCAAAGAGGTTGCGGTGCTAGTTACTGCGCTCTTTGGCTGCAGAGACATCGATGGTAGCGAGGGGGAGCAAGATCGCGCTCTCACGCTCTCTACGTTTAAGAATTCGGTCAAGTTTGGGGTAATTGACCGTGTTTGGGATGAGCTTGCATTACTGTCGGTTGCTTTGAAAGTGAAGTAAGCGTTGTTTCTTTCGTCAACGTCTTGCTCACGTTGACGTTGTGTGCTAACGTCGTTTAGACTCATTGCAATCGAGGTTGATATTGTTCGAGTTTTAAATGTTATGTTTTATATTAATTAATTAATTAATCAATATAAACATTAGCGATTTCATCGCTGAAAGCGTCTTTTCGCGTTGTTGTTGATTTACGAAACCAGTCACTGCACTTTTTTTGATATTATTGAAAACTTTTTTTTTGTTTTCTTTCCGGAGCACAATAATTACACGTTTGTATGCGACGACGATTCGCGGTGAACACCAAAAGAAATAAGAAATAAGGGTGGTAAGAAATAACTAAAAAAAAAAAAAGGAATACAAAAAAATAAATATATACATACATATATATAAATAAAAAAAAAAAACACTACCGGGCGTTTCTTCGTCGGACCTGCTCCGCCAGCTTGGCTTTTGTCCTCGCCAAATCCACGGTTGCCTTTATCTTCAGTCGCCGGAGATCTCTCTCTACCAGCTGGTGTAGGACCAGACCCTCGCTCCGGCGCCGCTCCTCCACCGTGGCGCACCCGACGGGAATCCATCTCCGTCCTCCTGCTACCCGTTTGATCGCCTTTTACGTCCCACGACGGATCGCCGACGACCTCCAGATCGCTCTCGTGGGAAGAGACCATGATCGACCATGTCTGGTTCGACATCTTTCGTATGGCTTGATTTTTTCGAATAGACCATGCTCCACTCACGGCTCTACTTTTATAGCATATTCCACTGCTATTTTATAGCAGTTCCCGTTACGGAAATATCCCGCTAACGCTCCCGTTACTTGTTTTCCTCCCCTTTGGTTCAAGTTTTTTTTTCCTGTACATACATTCTTGTACAATTGTGCGGGTTTGATATTTTCGTTTCGTGTTCATCCTTCCTTTACCGGTGACTCCGTATCTCTAACGTAGGTCTGCTTTGCATCTGGCACGGCTTGTACTTCAGGCACGTTTCGCTCCTCCTGACGTATTTACGGATGTCCCTCTGAATCCCTGGCTAGAAGTACCTGGCGGCCACTCTGGCTATGATTTTCCTTACGCCTAGGTGTCCTGCCATTGGTGCGTCATGGTTCTCTTTGAGGACCTGCTGCCTCGTCTCCGTGCTGCCTTCCATGATGCCACTTCCTCGCATCCGGTTCTATGCGGGACATGGTGGTAGATCAAACCGCCCTCTTCGAAGTAATCCGTGAACTTTTGTGGGCTTGTCTTCATCTTCTTCTTCAATGCGCTTATCCACATGCATTCTTTGACTTCCATCTCCATGGCTCTTCTAAATTTCTCCAATACTAGCTGGCGGGATAGCGCGTCGGCGACCACGTTGAGCTTACCCTTTTGGTAGCTGATGACGTAGTCATACTGCTGCAGCTCGAACACCCACCTCGCTATTCTCCCAAGTGGGCTCTCGATGTTGTTAAGCCACTTCAATGCCATATGGTCCGTGATCACGTCGAACTGGTACCCCTCCAGGTAGGGCCCCATTTGCCTTATCGCCCACATTATGGCCAGGCACTCTTTCTCCGTTGCTGAGTAATTTTTCTCGGCCTCAATCAACGTTCGACTGGCGTATGCGATCACTTGTTCGCCCTCCTCGGTGTCCTGGGTCAGGACCGCTCCGGCGCCGTAGTTGCTGGCGTCTGTTTGCAGAACGAATCTTTTCTCGAAATCTGGGCTAGCCGTGACTTTAAAGTCTTAAACGCATCCTGGTGCTTGGTTTTCCATGCCATTTGTAGCAGATCGTTCAGGGGCTTCGCGATTCTTGCGAAATCTGGGATGAACTGCCGATACCATGACGCCATCCCTATGAACTGGCGTACTCTCTTCCCCGACCTTCCCCGATCCCCTGTCTTGTTATTCGGTGTCCCAATATAGGCGCATTTATCCTCAGGTTCTTTTAAGTTTTCCATATGCTCCTGATATGCGAATGAGTTTGGAGCCATATCCGGGCCTATGACCTGGTCAAGAGCCCTCTGAAACATTGTCGAGGCTGAGTGCAACCCAAAAGGCATCACATTGAATTGGTATAGACCAGTGGTGGGCAAACTCTCATTTTACATAGGGTGGGAAATTCTGCCGCCATGCTGCCGGCACACTGACAGTGTGAGCACTCTCAATTTTTTTTTAAAAGCTCTCTTATTTGCTCTCCTTTTGATTCATTTGACAGCCCAAACTAAAAATCAAAATTTTTCCACTGAGTTTTGCCCCCCACTGGTATACCCCCTTCCCCGGAACGGTGAAGGCGGTGTATTTTCTGCTACCTTCCTCTAGGGGAATCTGCCAATACCCGTCCTTCAAGTCGAGGCTGCTAAAGAATGTTGCCTCCCTCAGCTGCTCCAAAATGAAATTTATCCGTGGCATCGGGTACGCATCCCTTATTGATTTTGCATTGATCTGTTGGAAGTCCGCACGCCCTCCATTGACCCGTTTTCTTCTTCACCATTACAATGGCTAAACTGTATGCGCTATTTAAGGGTTCAATGCACCCTTTTCCAGCAGTTCCTCCACCTTCGACTTTATTTCCCCCTGTATCTTTGGGGTTTTGGGGTAATATCGTTGTTTTATGGAATATAATTCATCAACATGAATATAATTTTTTTAAATAATCATTTTTTGTTCATCAATTTTATTTATTTTTTTTCACGATCTTAAATCTCTCTAGGCTCTAAGCGTTATCTTTTCTTTCGGGCATTCTGATTGGTTTTCCCGATTCATTACCCGGAAAAAAATTTGGGTGGTATTAATTTTATCATTAATTGGTATTGGGAAAAATACCCAAAACGAGCTATTTAATAATGTACAGGATGATTCTCTGACATCCATGTACGATTTGCTAACGCCAACATGGGATTATGAATTGACTATCATCGAGGATAAAATGTATGTCCCGGACACTTAAGAAAATATATTTGTGGATTTCGATCACGACATACCTGCTTCTCTGTGCTTCATTCCGGAGACCCCAGAACTAGTGGAAAGATCATCAAAACCAGAGTTTACTTTCCCGGATGATGACCACATATTTTTGGAAATAAATGATGGAAAAGATAATTATGAAAGTTTGATGGATGAGGAATTCGACAACATTTTAATTGATTGGCTTATAAATAATGAATAAATAAAAAACTATGGTATGTCATTATTGTGTAATTATTTTTAATTCATGAAAAATAAATAATTTTTCAAATTTAGTTAGTTAGTAATTTAGTTCAAGTTTAGTTAAAATCAACTTTAAAATTAAAATACATTGAATTTCAAAAAGATTGAAATAAATAAAAACCAAGATTTAAAATTTAAAGGCAATATTTTGAAGTTTGTGTTAAGTTATGGTAATTATTTCCATTAATATTGTTGGATGATCCATCAAGAAATGGGTGTATAATTCACTTAGTATAAGTATGAGGATCGGACTTTTGTATTGCTGAAGTTGTGTTTTTTTAGAATGTGACATTTTAATTCATAGCGATATTTAAAGGAAGGACATTCTATACAGAGATCACAAACGTTTTCATTTCCAAAAATTTGAAAATAAACTGAAAGAAAGCAAACCTAAAACTTGATTTGTATATTATATTTTTAAGATTAAATCTGTGCTATTGTATATAATTGACCTATATATCTCTTCATTCTTAATGACAATTAACATATCCCTAGCTATAAGAGTCATATCCGACCCTATAAAGTATATATATTCTTGATAACGATCACCTCCTGAGTTGATATAAGCATGCCCGTCTGTCTGTCTCTCCGTCTGTCTGTCCGTTTCTACGCAAACTAGTCTCACAGTTTTAAAGCTATCGACATGAAACTTTGCACACACCCTTCTTTCCTTTGCAAGCAGTATATAAGTCGGAACGGCCGGATCGTCCGACTATATCCTATAGCTGCTATATAACTGAACGATCGGAAATGACCCAACTTTGGTGTTTTTGAAGATAAAAAGATGGAACTAAGTACAGATTCTATTTTTGGTCAGTTAATACAACCTACCAAATTTCATAAGGATCGGCCGAATATATCCTATAGCTGCCATATAAGTGAACGATCGGAAATGACCCAACTTTCGTGTTTTTAAAGATAAAAAGCTGGAACTTAGTACAGAATATATTTTTGGTTAGTTAACCTACCAAATTTCATATCGATCGGTCGACTATATCTTATAGCTGCCATATGTAAAGTGATGACTTTTTCGAGTGGTGTCGCAGGTTTATTCTTGAGTGGATATGTGAGATATAGTTTTTACATAATTTGAATGAGTCTTAACTTATGCGACTTTCGTTCTTCGCCTCTAGCTTAAAACTAACTTTTCTCGCTGGATCAGTAACGAGTCTCGTCCTGGTATTTATGGTGATGGTCATACTGTCGGACGGGTGGTCACATCGCCCAAAAGTTGACTTGCAATCAGCTGATTACATTCGGCCTTTCCTGATAAATTCTCAGCGTCCTCGCGAGAATCGTAGATTTCTTCGTCCTTCCAGTCCTCGGCGTCATCTTGGTCGTCCTCTGGAAGTTCACACCAGCGCTTCATCTTATCGGATGCATAAACCGACTTGTAGTGGCGCTGCTTTCGTTGAGCATGGGGGATATCTTCAACTAGATATCTGTCGTTGGGCAAAACTTTGTTGACAATAAAAGGTCCTTTATATCGAGGCTCCAATATTGTGGAAGTTCCCGTGCTAGTCGGCTCGTTCTCCACCAACACTATATCTCCAAGCTTATAGGTGGTTGGCTTCGCGTGCTTTGCATCATATCGTCTCTTGGCTGCAGCTCTTTGATCGTTGACCCTAGTTGCAGCATCTGCTCTTAACTTCTCCATCTCGACATCAGTCATCAGGCTCGGCTCTTGACTCTGGATAACGCTCGTCAACGTACTCTTCAGGATATCTCGGGGCTCGTATCCAAAAAGAAGCTGAAATGGGGAACATTTAGTTGTGCTATTTGCCATGGTATTAATGCTCCACTGGATTGATCGCAGCATTTCGTCCCATCGCTTTTCGTTGTCATTTGAAGGCAGTAGCATGGACAAAATAATTCTATTTGTTCGTTCTACATGACCGTTTGCTCTCGGTGTCCTTACAGCGTTAAGGATATGTTTTACATTGTTGGACTTGCAGTATTTTTCGAAGTCTTTCGAAGTAAAGGCGGTACCTCGATCGGTGATGATTCGTCCTGGCATTCCTAAGTAGCTCGTGACGTCTTGCAGGATATCCACAACATGCTTTGTTGCAGTACTCTTTGTTGCTCGTACTATTGTGAACTTTGTAAAGGCATCAACGATGACCAAAATATGTTTATTTCTCTTTGAACTCTTTGGAAACGGTCCTAGGTGATCCATGTGTATTGTGGAAAATGGGATGGGTTTGATGTCATCGTAGTGATATTCTCCATCCTGGCATCCACCTGGTGCTTTATTAAAAGCGCATCCTATGCATGACTTTATATAGCTTTTGACGAAATTGCGCATTCGGGGAAACCAAAACAAATTTAGAATGCGTTTTATTGTTTTCTCTGTGCTCATATGTCCAGACTTGTCGTGGCATTCATGAAGTATGTGGTATCTTAGTTGTCTCGGCACAACCCACAGCAACTTGTTGTCATATTTTCGAAATAGGCGATCTTGCTCAATCACATACTCGTCGTTTTCAGTTTTCTTCGCACTTTTCATTTCAGTTACAGTGTTGCGAATCTTTTCATCTTGTAATTGTATTGCGAATAACCAGTCAGCTTCGTCTATAAGGGTTTTGGCAATCTTCAGACATGCCGTCCCAATCTCGTGGGCGTTCTCATACGGTGCTCGACTCATAGCATCTGCGTGGCACATCAGTATTCCAGCTCGATGTACAACCTCGATGTCAAATTCTTGAATCCTTAACCACCATCGTGCAATTCGGGGTTTAAGCTTTATCTTATCCATTGATGATTTCAAGGCATTACAATCGGTAACGACTCGAACTTTCTTTCCATAAACGTGGTATTTGAATCGCTCCAAGGATTCAACGACAGCTAGGGCTTCCAGCTCGTAACTATGATAATTCTTTTCAGGCTTCGATGTTGCTCGACTGAAAAACGCAATTGGCTTTAATTGACCCGCTTCATTTTGCATCAGTACCGCGGCCAAACCAACGTGTGTGTAGTTCATGTTCAGCATCTAGGCGAAAGCTTGTGATAACTGGACTCGATGTCAGACTTCTCTTCAATTTGATGAATGCATCCTCTTGACGCTGCTCCCATTGGAACGGTTGCGCTTTTCGCAATAAAATACGTAAAGGCTCTGATATTATAGCATATCCGGCGACAAATTTTCGGAAATAACCAGTGAGTCCCAAAAATTGGCGTACTTCGGTAACATTGGTTGGTGTTGGGAACATAGAAATGGCTTTCATCTTTACTTCTCCCGGGCTGATTCCTTCGGCGTGTATTTTTTGTCCTAAGAACGTAATACACTGCTCGTACAATTTACATTTGTCCAGATTTAGAGTTAGGCCACAATCTCGCAGTACAGTAAGGACTCTCTCAAGCTTTTCATACATTTTCTCAAAAGAATTGCTACCAATTAAGATGTCATCCATGTAATGTATCATGTCTCCTTTATGTACGCGCATCTGTAGTTCTGCCATGAGACGATTGAAAATGGGGGGCTGGGGCATTCTTTAACCCAAACGGGAGTCGCTTAAACTCGTACAGTCCATCAGTAGTGATGAAGGCAGTAAATTTTCGGCTCTCAGGTGCTACTTCGATTTGGTAATAGCCGCTATTCAAATCCAGTAAGGTGAAATACGTAAATTGCTTTGCCTCCTGAAGGCGCTCTTCGATATTAGGAACCGGAAAATTCTCCTTCTTCAACTGCTTATTAAGGCGTCGGTAATCAACACACAGTCGATCACTACCATTCGGCTTCTTAATGAGTACCACCGGGCTGGCATACTCTGACGTAGATGGCTGGATAATATCCTGCTGCAATAACTCGTCCAATATCTTGGCGACAACTTCCTTCTTCGGCTCGGGAATTCGGTAAGGTGGTTGAGAAACTACCTGGTTGCTCTCTACAGTTATATTGGCTTGGACGATGTTTGTTTTTCCTAATCCTTGCAGTCCTGTAGAGAAAACATCGTCGAACTTGTTTAACAACAGACACATTTGGTTTCTTTCCCGATCATTGTTCATATTAGCGAGAGGCTTAAGGGTACCACTTTAGCTAGCTATGGTTTCTGGTTGAAGTACAGCTCGCTTGACTTCGGCGTCGCCTGGCTCAAATTTAAGGGACAACTGGGCGCTTAAAATGACATCCTGTCCCAACAAAAGGTCTTCTTGCAAAAGGTTGTCGTCAGCTACGTATAGATTCGCTTCAATAGGTTTTCCTAGGAGCACCGCGGAGGAGATGCTTGGCACCCGACAACGCAGGCGCACGGACTGGATATCAGCGCACACTTGGGAACTTATCAGCAAACGGAACAGCCTAAAGTCGAAAGCAGACCATGACTGCAGAGCTCGCGACGAACACAAAGAGCTGTGCAAGATGGTTAAAAAATCAGCAAGAAACGACAAGAGAAAATTACTGGACAGGCTCGCTGAAAATTCAGAAAGCGCAGCCAACTCGAACAACATGCGCTCTCTGTACCAGATAATTAGTCAACTGACCGGAAGCTGCCATAGGCGAACCCAACCAGTGCGGGACCCAGATGGAAGACTCCTTACTGATGATGAGGCACAACTCCAGAGATGGCGACAGCACTTTAGGGAGATCAGCTGCACAGAACAACCGAGCAGCACGCAAGATAACTGCAGGAGTATTGTACCGAGCAATAACCTCAGAATATCACCCACGGCACCATCAATTAGAGAAATAAAGGATGCAATCAGGAAATTAAAACACAACAAAGCGGCTGGAGATGACGGCATACCGGCCGAACTTCTCCAGATTAACACGCAACTAATGGCCGAAACACTGCATCCACATTTCAACAATATATGGGAAAGTGAGCGGATCCCAACATCCTGGAAAAAAGGAATCATCATTAAGCTACCGAAGAAAGGAGACCTCAGTGACTGCAACAACTGGCGACGCATTACCCTGTTGAACACAAGCTACAAGGTACTAGCCACTCTACTAAATGAACGTCTTCAGGAAAAAATAGAGCCAACAATACGAGATGAACAAGGAGGTTTCAGACCACACAGGAGCTGCGTAGACCAGGCAAACACACTACGCGCAATAACCGAACAAACTGTGGAATGGCGCTCGCCGCTGTACCTCCTGTTCATAGATTTCCAGAAGGCATTCGATTCGGTAGACAGAGCAGCGATATGGAGGGCGCTTGCAAGAAAGGGGGTGCCAGTGAAAATCATAAACATAGTGAAAGCTATGTATGATGATGCTGAGCTGGCGGTACTGCACAACGGGAAAATCAGTGCACCCTTCCAGACGAACACAGGCGTCAAGCAAGGATGTCCTCTATCACCACTTCTGTTCAACTTGGTAGTCGACGAAATTATGAGAGAAGTATGCATGAACAGACGCGGAATCACCTGGAATTTCACCCGACATCTAGAAGACTTGGATTACGCGGATGACATATGTCTCTTGGCTCACAAATTCGAAGACATTCAAGCCAAAGCTAGGGACCTTGAGATCCGAGCCAGCGCAGTAGGCTTAAAGATCAACGCATCGAAAACGAAAGCTATGCGGATCAACAACTCCAACACAAACAACATCACAATTGGAGATAATACCATCGACTTCGTCGACAGCTTCACCTACCTCGGTACTATCATAACATCAAATGGTGGAGTGGAAAGTGATGTGGAGAACCGACTGCGCAAAGCGAGGTCTGCATTTGGAAGACTACACCGAGTATGGAGAAACCAGCAGATAAACTGAAAAACAAAGCTGCGCATATTCAACTCGTGTGTAAAATCCATACTGCTTTACGGATCGGAGACGTGGCTGACCACTCAAAGAATACTGATGAAGCTGCAGGCTTACATCAATAAGTGCCTAAGAATAATACTTGGGGTATTCTGGCCAGATAGAATATCCAATGAGGACTTATGTCACTGCACAGGAGAGGTCTCAATCCAGGAGCAAATAAAGAAACGAAAATGGAAATGGATTGGCCACGCTCTGAGGAAGGAACCAGGAAGCATCGTGAGAATGGCGCTGGAATGGAACCCACAGGGAAGCAGAAGAGTGGGTCGCCCAAAGATGACCTGGTGCCGTACAGCACTCCTAGAAATATCCCAGAAGAACATAAGTTGGGACACAATAAAGCAAATAGCGGCAAATAAAGTTAGGTAGCCCTTGTAGAGGCCCTAAGCTCCCGAGAGGAGTAATAAGGAAAAAAAAAAAAAGTTTTCCTTCGACGTCCATCTGTATTACTACTCTTTCGGTAAGAATACATGATCCTCCAAATATGCCGCTTATCTTCATACAGCAGTTATGCCGATCTGTATTTAATTCTTTGGCAACTGACTGTCGCACTATACTAGCCTGGCTACCGGTATCAATAAAGCCGTTATAGTTTTTCGAACTTATTTGTACGATTCTGGTGAACACCTTGTCCTGGTTTGATGCTTCTAAACGCATCACCCTTGCAGACTGGCAACTTTCTGTGATTGCGTGACAGGTATTGCATTTGGTACAACGGGGCTTCTGCTCCTTACTCGGGCACGAATTGGAGAAGTGTCCCAACTCGCCACACTTAAAACACGTCTTAGCATCTTGGTTCTAAGACTTGGCTGGCTTGGTGTCACCATCTTGCTTCGTCTCCTCATTGGTGAATTTCGGTATGAACTCCTTTTTGTTTGCTATTGCTCGGCCTCGGTTTACAAAATAAGATTCGGCTGCTTCTCTAAGTTGCTTCATTGTTGTAAAATGTATAGCTGCAATGCTGTTTTGTAATTCTCGGTGCTGCAAACCTGCGCGAACAAATCTAATAACCGCTGCTTCGCTCAAAATTGTACCGCACTCCTAGGGCTGACATTCGGAAACAGTACTCCTTCACTGTCTCTTTGGCTCGTCTGGTTGCATTTGCCATGTTGAAATGGATTTCCGCTTCATCCGGACTTGTTCCAAACTGGTCCCTCATAGCTTGCGCGAAGTCACTCCATGTTGTATGTACTACTGGCGATGAAACGAACCACAACTTGGCTGGTCCCTTGATCCTTGTATAAAGGGACCTTGTATGCTAGTAATAAAAATTTCGCGTCCCAATTATACGCTCCAACCACTTTGTTGACACGATCGATGAACTGGAGGATATGGTTAACTGGATATGGCGTTCTCGTCTCCAGGATCAAACTCTGGCAATCTCTTTTACCGACGCATGTCGAACGTTGTTTGCTGCTTGAAGAGTAGGAATATCTTCACCTCTGACATTCCGATTGACTTCCTCTGTGCGTTGCTGCCTACCAGCTCCTGCCACTGCATCTGCATTCTGTCTCTGCATGCTCACCAACTGCGCCATCATATTCTTCAGCTCGGTCATCTCATTTTGCAGTTGTGAAATAGCTGCCGCTTGTGACGTCATCGCTTCCTCTCGTTGACTTACGTTTCCAATAGTAGTATCTCCACATCTTCCGACTTCTTAAACTCCATTAGTCGCTGCACCAACTCTGCTCTGGATCCCCCAGCTGCAAGATTTCGTTCTCTCAACAAAACCCTCAACTGGTCCACCTTGAGTTCAGCTATCTTGACCATTTTTCCGTGTAGCTTTAAACTTTTTACTCGTTACTGCCAATTTCACCACGACGCCCATATACACACAATCCCTTTGTATGTATACTGTCTGGTTTTCCTTAACTTTGAATCCGTCTGCCGCGCACAAGTAACAGTAATCTCTGGGACTGCTTCCCTACCTACTTTCCACGCCGACGATTCTTCTCTTTTTCAAATTTTCCGACTATCTCTCCGATTTTCGCATAACCAACACAAGAGTATCCCACTTCTGAACTGTAAAGTGATGGCTTTTTCGAGTGGTCTCGCAGGTTTATTCTTGAGTGGATATGTTAGATATAGTTTTTACATAATTTGAATGAGTCTTAACTTATGCGACTTTCGTTCGTCGCCTCTAGCTTAAAACTAACTTTTCTCGTTGGATCAGTAACGAGTCTCACCCTGGTATTTCTGGTGATGGTCATGCTTTCGGACGGGTGGTCACATCGCCCAAAAGTTGACTTGCAATCAGCTGATTACACATATAACTGAACGATCGGAAATGGTATTTGGTAGAAATACCAACTTTGGTATTTTGGATAGAAGCAAATTCGTCTCTGGTAAATCGTTGAAATAAAAGCTGCCACCGTTGTCTTCTCTGATGACTGCTTATCAACGTCGTCTTCACTCGCGCCTTCAATATCGCCTTCAACTCCAGTGACGTCACTTTGCCGCCTCGTCCACCGCCTCGTGCCGCCTTTACTCCACTCTGGATCTCTGCTTGGTCGTAGTCTCCTCCAGATTTTACGTTTCCAAGTTCTGTTCCTGGTCAAGTTGTCGCTTTAGCCATTATTGTCGCTCTCTGCGACAACGGATTGTATAAACGCGTTTCGTCGTCTTCCGTTAGGAATTTACTTGTCGCCACAGAACCAATTTTGCTCTCACACTCGTAA
The DNA here is from genome assembly GCA_018153035.1 of Drosophila pseudoananassae pseudoananassae. Classification (NCBI taxonomy): domain Eukaryota; kingdom Metazoa; phylum Arthropoda; class Insecta; order Diptera; family Drosophilidae; genus Drosophila; species Drosophila pseudoananassae. The sequence continues at coordinate 203,223 of JAECXR010000022.1, read as the reverse complement.
ACTGCGTAGTTTTGTAGTTTGTAGTTTTGTAGTTGCAGAATTTCACAATACTTTGCAAAACTTGGTGGAATTGCGCAATATGAAAATTCGAAGCTCTTCTGGATGGTTTTTTTTTTGTTAACTTCATTAAATCACTCGACACGATTTATTCTTCGATGAATATAGTTTTTGATACAGTTTAGTTTACTTAGTTAATTTAGAGTTTGCTTAGTTGAACATTTTGATATACTGGAGATACACGCGACCTTCCTCTTCTTATGTTCAATCTCTACTCTTTTCATATTTCACGCTTTTTAACACTAAAGAAAAGTGTGATGGAACCGAACAACTTATCGATTACAAAATAGGACTGCCAATCCTACATACATTACATAAATAAAAGTTTCCCTTACATCTTAGGAGTTTGTATATATATATCTATATCTATTTCGTTTTATTATGTAATACATAATGTATATATAATGCATAATATATATATATGTATATACTGCATACTAAACCCTTCATAAACCACACATTTCAGTAACTATTTCAGTCTTCAAGCTAAAAGAGATACAGCCATAAGAAAAAAAGAGAACCATGATGTTATATTTGGTTTTGAATACTTTGTGGCTCAAAATTTGAAAATAAAATGTGGATTTTCGACATCTAGAAAATTTACTCCAATGATTTGGATGCAGCAGCACAAAAACAATTATATTTGATTTGATAAAGAAGAATGGATGCAACTGCTTACATACAAGGAATTTCTACAATTAAAGATTGATCAGTATGACTTCCTAATGTCTGATACAATTTTGGATCACCCTATTTTATCAACTGTTAAATGTCTAAAATTACATTTAGAAAATCAGAAAAATCAGAAATCAGAAAATCATTTAGAAAATCAGATAAACAATATGTTCTGATACTAAATCAATTCGGTAATAAAATTGAAATAGATAGTGACACTTGGAGATCATTAATTCGCCTAGCTATATTTATACCCTTGCAGAGGGTATTATAATTTTGTCCAAAAGTGTGCAACGCAGTGAAGGAGACATCTCCGACCCTATAAAGTATATATATTCTTGATCAGGATCACCTCCTGAGTTGATATGAGCATGTCCGTCTGTCCGTCTGTCTGTCTGTCTGTTTCTACGCGAACTAGTCTCTCAGTTTTAAAGCTATCGTCTTGAAACTTTGCACACACCCTTCTTTCCTTTCTTTTTTTTTTTTTTTACCGGTCTTTCAGAATTTGGAAATGGCTTGAGCATCAATAAGAGCATCAGCTAGCATTCCTGTATTCATCATAAAGCTTAGAGGCCCAGACGACCGAGGGGCGCTCAATAAACGATTTGTTAGAATATATTAAGCTATTTTTTTATTATTAAGCTAGGAGGAGTTAGTAAGGAAATTTAAAATTCTATATTTTAAGTTTGAGGGACAGGAAAGAGATGTTATGGCGTAGAGACTATTGTAGTTCGAACATAATACCCTAAAAGGGTCATGCAGTGCATATGTCGAACTACAACGGCTAAGGAACAGAGGACTAAAGTTTCGAGTCCTTCTATTAGGAATGTTTAATTTTAAGCGTGTTAGTAAATGCTGGCTATCTACATCCCCGTTAATAAGGTTATGCAGAAAGACTACACCGAGCATTGTCCTACGATTTGTTAAGCTAGGTAAGTTTATGAGTAAGAGTCCACTATTATAAGATGGAAGGTGAAGATTTGCATCCCAGTTTAGACCTCTAAGTGAAAAAGTTAGGAAATTCTTTTGTACGGATTCTATGCGGTCCTGATGCATTCCATATTGGGGACTCCAGACACATGAACCGTACTCCAGTATAGGACGGACCAAAGAAATGAATAGAGTTTTAGTTATATAGGGGTCATTAAATTCTTTTGACCACCTTTTGATAAAACCAAGGACTCCTTTAGCCTTATTAACCATTAAGGAAATATGGTCGCCAAATTTAAGTTTGATGTCTAATAGGATGCCGAGATCATTAACCTGGGTCAATTTTTCTAAGGCAATCCCATTAATAGAATAAGTAGCTTGCAGAGGGCAAGAGCGATAAAAAGACATATGTTTGCATTTAGATCCATTAAGTATTAGATCATTAGCTAAGCACCATTTTTGAAAGTTATCAAGGTCAGACTGAAGACTGCATTGGGCAGAGATGGATTTGTACTGAAGACAAAGCTTTACATCATCTGCATACATGAGAACTAGAGAGTTCGTTAAAGCAGGGGGCAAGTCGTTTATAAAAAGCGTAAATAATAACGCGCCAAGATTACTTCCTTGAGGGACGCCGGATGTAGCACGGACCAGACGGGACTGTATGTTTTTAAATAAGACTCTTTGTGTCCTTCCATCTAGGTAGCTGGAGATCCACGTTAAGAGGTCTTTAGGAAAACCCAGCATATTCAGTTTACTCAACAAGAGTGAGTGATTAACTGAATCGAATGCTTTGCTGAAGTCTGTGTAAATTACATCGGTTTGATATCCCTTACAAAAGCCATCTATGACAAAGGATGTCAACTCCAATAAGTTTGTGGTGGTGGAGCGACGCTTAATAAAGCCATGCTGACAAGGAGTGATAATCGAAGAGCAAAGGTGTTGCAAATGAGGGGTAATTAATTTTTCAAATAACTTTGGAATTGCCGACAACTTAGAGATGCCTCTGTAGTTGGCAGCTTCGGACTTTTTCCCTTTTTTATGTAGGGGAATTATAAATGATTCCTTCCACGTAAGGGGAAAAATCGAGGTTTCCAAAGATAAGTTGAAAAGTCTTAGAAGAGGTTTGCACAGAGCCCTGGCGCAGTATTTTAGCACACAGCCTGGTACTCCGTCGGGGCCTGGCGAATAAATGGGTTTTACCCTTAAAAGACCAGATAATAAGTTATTCTCAGAAAAAAACGGACAGAAAATAAGATTTGCTGCTTGAATGTTATATGCGTAAGGCTGATCAGTCAGTTTAGGAGAAGAATAAGTTGTTTGAAAAAATTCTGCGAATAGATTGGCAATGGCCTGATCCGAAGTCGCAGAAGAATTTTCAAACGTAAGCAGGGGTGAAAAAGATACGTGTTTACGCTTAGTGTTTACAAAATTATAAAACTGCTTTGGATCCTGAGTAAATTGAATCCGGCAGCGGTCAATATAATTCCAATAACATTCAGCGCTATGCACGGTAAAATTCGACCGAGCTAGTAGGTATCTTGCGAGATCCACACTACTGCAGGTTTTTTATATTTAAGTAAAAGCTTATTTTTTTTATTTTTTAAGTTAGTAAGGCACCTTGTAAACCAAGGAGGATTTGCTGAAGCGGACGGATATTTCCAAGGCACACATGAGTCAAAAAATTTATTTAAAGTAAAATAAAATTTTTCTAAAGTGACATTAAGATCAGTGCACGCCAGAATATTAGACCAGTCAAATGTTTCTATAAGGCTATTAAGTTTCTGAAAATCAGCTTTACGGAAACAGCGAATCTTATTTACCACGCTCGGAGACATCTGATCGATACCAGGAGTGGTTTCGATTGAGACCTCCAGCGTGGGGTGATATGGATCATCTGGGGTTGAAAGGGGAAAAGCTCTGGAGAGAGCAGTACCATCCGGATCAGATACAAAACATAAGTCTAAAAGCCGACCTAGCGAATTTCTAACATGATTGATCTGACCTAGGGACATGTCAAACATGCCCGCGGTGAAGTCATGGTAAGTTGAAAGTGACAAAGATGGTGAGTTGTCGACGTTGGACCACTTTAATTCTGGGATATTAAAGTCGCCCACCGCTACGAGTTGGTCACGATCCGTCATAAGATTAGAGACGTATCGAATGGCGGACAAATGCTGCCAATATGTAGGCGGTTCAGACATAGGAGGTATATATGAACAAGTAATGTATAAAGCTTTAACGGACATAGTGATTTTAACGCAAATAAATTCTATGTCACCAAACTCATGGGATTTCACCTCTTCAGAAGCAAGAGTAGAGTCTACCGAAATGAGGACTCCACCTCCTCTTCGCTGAGATCGATCCCGTCTAAAAGTGGTGTACTTACTTGGAAAAACTTCGGAGCTAAAGATCTCCGAATTTAACCAGGTTTCTGTAAATGCTATTATATGGGATGCAAAGAAAGAACTATCAGAATATAGCTTGGGGAGTTTGCTACGTAGCCCCCTAGTATTCTGATAGGTAAGAGTTAGTGAGGAAACTAGTTTTTTGGGTTAGTGGCCAAAGAAGAGGTGGAGGGTTGGTCAGTGGTTTCGATATTGGGAAGTCTCACTCCCACTGGTTTTTGAACTTTTTTCTTAACGGAACTAGGCTGATGTTCTTGGACGAAAAGATTCTCTGGCCAAAAACTGGGAGAACAAATCGTCTTGAACATCAGCGCGGGCACACGAATCTTGAAAGAAGACGTGCGCCTTATATAACTATATTTAAATTTTTGAATGTCCTCCACCTTTATATCGGCTTTTGTTTTGGCTTTGATATAAGCCGAGATATCAATCTCTGAAGTACCAGGGGCGAGCCGAGAAACAAATATATGTTTCGATGGAGGAATCACCTGTAAGGGTTTTGGTGTCGCAGGTACGAGAACTGCAGCATCAGTCGGTGCCGGTGGTCCGGACTGTGGAATACCCTTTTGGGTGACCCTAATGGGGGTTTCGTTCCCTAGGACTTGTGGCATCACTTGAAGGGATGCCATGGCGGACATATCAGACAATTGCTCATTATCCCTGAGAAATTCTGACGAATTTTTCTCAGTTCTAGCCCTTGGGGTGGCCAGAGATATAAGCGTCTGCATTAATGTCGGCTGAGCAGGCTGAGGCGGATCAGAAACAGCGGATTTCTTGCGCTTAGGGGACTCGTTTAGCAGCTGAAGGCCACTAAACTGAGTGTCCAGCGCACAGAGCTGGTCATTGATTTTACGAAAACCAGTGATCAGCTCTTTAAATCCATTTTTGGTCTGTCTCATGAACGACCTCATTTCGCCTTGCACAGCACGACAATTTTCACAACAATAATGTATCCCAGACCTACGGGAAATGGCATCCGAAACTGATGCAGTGAAACCGGCACACTTGGCATGTACGACGTTCTCACATAGCCAGCAATGGATGGCAGGCTGGGATGAGGAAATTGTCTTGTTACAAGACTTAATGGCACAGACAAGTTTAAATTCCATTTTATTTTTATATATTATTTTTTTTTTTATTTAATAAAACAAAAATTAATATTTAAAAAGTTTAAAAACACAATACCTTGAACCACTGTGCCAAATAGGAAGCCAAAGCGGGAGCTTTGAATAGTGCAAAAGAGAAATGCAGAAATAAAGATAAGCCGGGGAAGAAGCAGAGCTGAGCTATGCTTGGAATTGAAATTATTCAATTTATTAATTCGACTCCAAATATACCACAGCACTCGCGAAGCGATACGGTTTAGGCTTAAAGATTGTTAAGATTCACAAGGTTTAATTCACAAGTATGTAAACACCGGTTTACCAATATTTATAATAAAACGCAGTGCGCACAAAAAAACACGACCATTCGCTTAAGAGAAAGAGAGGGAAGTGATATACTTTGCACGCAGTATATAAGTCGGAACGGCCGGGATCGGCCGACTATATCCTATAGCTGCCATATAACTGATTGATCGGAAATGGTATAACTTTGGTGTTTTAAAAGTTACAGAGTTCAGATTTTGTACGATAGCTATTTTTGGCAAAATAATACGACCTACCAAATTTAATAAGGATCGGCCGACTATATCCTATAGCTGCCATATAACTGATTGATCGGAAATGGTATAATTTTGGTGTTTTTAGAGTTACAGAGTTCAGATTTTGTACGAAAGCTATTTTTGGCAAAATAATACGACCTATCAAATTTTATAAGGATCGGAAGACTATATCCTATAGCTGCCTTATAACTGATTGATCGGAAGTGCTATAACTTCGGTGTTTTTAAAGTTAGAGAATTCGGATTTGGTACGAATGCTATTTTTGGCAAAATAATACAACCTACCAAATTGCATAACGATCAGCCGACTATATTTTATAGCTGCCATATAACTAAACGATCGGAGATGGTATTTGGTAAAAATACCAACTTTGGTATTTTTGAAGATGGAAGCTTGGTACTTTGTTTTAGATTTTTTATTGTAATAAATTGGTTATATTATGATATTCTCATAAGGATCGCCCCATTCAATCCGATTTTTGCGATATATATCCGATTTTAACTGCAAGGGTATATCAACTTCGGCTCCGCCCGAAGTTAGCTTTCCTTTCTTGTTAATTTTTTTGTTGTCTTATTTAATATTTTTATACGTAAAATACGTACAAGATTTTTGACTTGACCCATTTGTATTTAATATTCATCTTAATAAATAATGCCCATATCAACTAATACACATCTTTTATCATCTCTAGGGCTAATACTTACTTTTATTATTATTAATAGATTATTATAACGAAATTGCCAGCAATTATAAAGAAGGGACTGCAAATAAGACTTATGAGTTCAAAAAAATTGAACGACAAAAAAGCCTTTGTGGGGAGTGGGAAAAGGACACATATACCATTTTTTAACGGTGAATCCAGAAACACAATAAACTTTTATTTCAATTTCTATTGCTAAAATTAAAATATAACTCTTATTTTCAATTTTTATAATAATAATTAAGAATAAGAATTATTTTTCAATTTTTATTTAAAACAAGAAAGGAAAGCTAACTTCGGGCGGTGCCGAAGTTGATATACCCTTGCATTTAAAACAGGATATATATCGCAAACATCGGATAAAGTTGGCCGATCCTTATGAGAATATCGTAATATAACCAATTTATTACAATAAAAAATCTAAAACAAATTACCAAGCTTCCATCTTCAAAAATACCAAAGTTGGTATTTTTAGCGAATACCATTTCCGATCCGAATTTCATAATTGGCCGATCGTTATGAAATTTTGTAGGTTGGATCAACTTTTTTACAGAAAAATATAATCTGTACGAAGTTCCAACTTTCTATCTTCAAAAACACGAAAGTTGGGTCATTTCCGATTTTTCAGTTATATGGCAGCTATAGGATATAGTCGGCCGATCCTTATGAAACTTGGCATGTCGTATTATTTTGCTAAAAATAGCATTCGTACCAAATCCAAATTCTATAGCTTCAAAAACACCGAAGTGAAAACACCGTTCCGACTTATATACTGCGTGCATAGGAAAGAAGGATGTGTGCAAAGTTTCAAGACGATAGCTTTAAAACTGAGAGACTAGTTCGCGTAGAAACAGAGAGACAGACGGACAGACGGACATGCTCATATCAACTCAGGAGGTGATCCTGATCAAGAATATATATACTTTATAGGGTCGGAGATGTCTCCTTCACTGCGTTGCACACTTTTGACCAAAATTATAATACCCTCTGCAAGGGTATAACAAGAAGGGAAAGCTAACTTCGGGCGGAGCCGAAGTTGATATACCCTTGCAGCTAAAACAGGATATATATCGCTAAAATCGGATATAGTTGACCGATTCTTATGGGAATATCATAATATAACCAATAAATTACAAGACAAAATCTAAAAAAAAATCTCAAACTTCTATCCCAAACGGGCGGAGCCGAAGTGTGTATTTGTATTTTGACATTATTTTTCTAATTTCTAATATGTAGTACGTTGAGTTATTTGGGTTTTCCAGTGCTGTAAGGGCTGAGAGTGAGTCAGTGCAAATAGCAAATTTTACTTTTTGCCTTTCCGCATGCATATTTCCATGCGTGGAGAATGGCTGCTACTTCAGCGGTGAAAATGGAGGAATAGGGAGGAAGTATTTTCTGAGTTATGATCTGTTGTGAGGAGGTTACGCTGTAGGCAACTCCCTTGTCGGATTTGGAACCGTCTGTGTATAAGAATGTGTGCTTTTTGAGAGTATATTTTATTTCTAGGAAGTTTTTATTGTAGACTATTGGTGGTGTGTTTGGCTTAAATAAGGTGTGTAAAGATTTGTTTATTTTCGAAAAGTTAAAGGACCAACTTGGCGTGGTTTCTTTTTTATTAGTTATGGGGACAGGGTGAAGTTATAGTGCTTTGCAGTGGTCAATAGTGTCTTTTATTGCTGATGTCAGTATGGGATTCGTTTTGTTTTCAAAATTTTTTAATAATTTGTTCTAGGAAACAGAAATAGATTTCTGTTCTAAATCTGTAATAATAATTAGATTTGTTCTGTAATTATTAAAAACATTAATTTGTTTTTGCGGTGGATATCATTTTAAAGTTTTTTAATGTAGCAAGTTTAATTCTTTGTTTTATTGGTTTTATGTTAGATTCGTATAGTAGGTTGTTTATTGGTGAGGAGCGAAAGACCCCGAAGGCTATTCTAAAAGCTGAATGGTATATTGTTTTTATTTTGTTAAGTTTTGATTTGTGTGCTTTTCCGTATAGAAATAACCCATAATCAATTTTTGACATGATAATTGAGTGGATTATATAGATTATAGTTTTAATGTGGCAGTTGAAACTAGTGCTAGATCTAGTTTTGGCAGTAGACTAGTGCTTAGTCTTTTAGAAATTTGTGTTGTTAGTCGATCTATGTGCTCATCCCATTTATAATTATTGGTTATGGTAACACCCAGTATTTTTAGAGACTTTACATTTTTTAAGTTAAAGGTACTAATCAATTTAAAGTTGCATTTTTTTTCGACAAATGTGTAGAAATTTAGATTTGGGTATAGAAAGACTGGCTCCAGAGTAATTACACCATTCTTGAAGGTCAGTAAGCAGTGGGCTTACGTTTATTGTTGTGTCTGTTCTTTTGTGCCTATTTGTTATTGTATAGTCATCAGCGTATGCTGTAAATTCAAATGATTTGTGAAGATTCTATTATTATTAATTCTATTAACTTATTCTATTAACTTTATTGTTGGCAATGGCAAACAGAATAACTGATAATGGTGATCCTTGGGGGATTCCATTTTCAAGTGGCAAGGGTTGAGATTGTATGCCTTGAATTTGAACGCAAATTTTTCGATTAGTTAGAAAGTTTATTATGTATATCATAATTTTTGGTCCTAATTTCCAATATACGAGTTCGTCTAGGATTGTGTGAATTCCTATTTTGTCAAATGCTTTTGAGAAGCCTAGTGAAATTATTGAAATGTGAGAAATTATTGTTATTTCAATAATTATATTATTGAAATTATTGAAATTTCTAGAGAGGGTGGTGGTAGTCAGATAGTCTAGCGTTGCTAGAGAGTCAGATACCGATTTACCCTTTCTGAAACCCATTTGACGACTATCGAGTAGCTGGCTTTTGTTGACTGGCCACCATAGTCGTTTAGATATTATTTTATCCATGACTTTAGATCAGTGGTGGGCAAACTCTCATTTTACATAGCACGCGAGTATAGGGTAGGAAATTCTGCGGCAGCGCTGCCGGCACACTGACAGTGTGAGCATTCTCAATTTTTTTTAAAAGCTCTCTCATTTGCTCACAAATTGGGTTGAAAAAGTTTTTCTCCATAGAAAATAAAGATAGGGAAGCGTAGTTTTTCATTTTTTTAAGAAATGTTGCTAGAAAAGATGTCTTTAAAATAAAATACACTATTTTAGTTCCCATTCAAACTTTTGAATAACGAAAAATTAAATAAAAAAATAAGTTTTTTTCGTTCAGTGAATTCTCTGCTCTCATTGTTTTTCTCTGCTACGCACACTCTCAAATTTTAAACATGTGTTAGTTTTGCCCACCACTGCTTTAGATAGACAGATATGCAGGGATATGGGTCTGTAGGAAGATATTTCGGTTTTGTTTGAGTCTGGTTTTAATATTGGTATTATGTTGCTTACTTTGAATTGCTGTGGATATTGTGCGTCGAGGATACTGTTATATAGGTTAAGAAGCCTTTGCATTACTGAATCTGATAGATTTTTGATCATCAGGTAACTAATACGGTCTCTACCTGGTGTCTTGCCTTTTAATTGTTTTAAAGCGCTTTTTAATTCGATAATTGAAATATCGCATTCTAAGAATTGGGTTAGAGGAGATGTACTGTGGGAGAAATTGTAGCTAATGTTTTCTTTGTGTGATATAAAAGTAGGATGGAAATTATTGTTAAGTGATGCATTTGACCAGAATTCGCAAAGGGCTTTGGAAATGTCGTATTTGCTTGTATGAATGTCAGATGGGTTGTTAGGGTTAATGAGACAGTGTATCTGTGTGTTAGTTATAAGGCCACAGAATCTGTTGATTCTTTTCCATATTGTTGGAATTGGGGCTTGTGGGTTTACGACTGAGGTAAATTCTTATAGGGCTATGCGTTTTTTCTGTTTTATTTCTTGTTTAAGAATGGCGTTGGCTTTTTTGTAGGCTATTATGTTGGCTGTGTTTATATTACGACACATGTTTTTCCAGGCTATTTTTTTTGTTGGTTTTTAGAATTTGTAGATCGGAGTCCCACCAGCGGACCTGTTTAGATGAGTTAGGGTGATATTGTGGTATGGATAAATGGGCGCTAGGTGTGCTGTTTCTTGGTTTATTTGTTGGCTGAGTGGTCTATATTCGGAGAACTGTTTGCTAAGTTTTTGATAGAGAGGCCAGTTAGCTTTATCAATATTGAATTTTGGTTTGCTAATGGAGGAGTCAGTTGATTCATTTCCAAAAAGTTGGATTGAGATCGGGAAGTGGTCACTACCTGAGAGTTGATTGTCAATTGTCCATTTAGCGTGTAGGAATAGTTCAGGGGAAGCTAAGGAGAGGTCAATATGTGTAAATGTGTGGTGTGTGGTGAAATGGGTTGGGGAGCCATTATTGAGTGTGGTTAGCAAGGATTGGCTTATAAATTTAAACAACAGGTTGCCTCGTGCGTTATTATTTTGTGATCCCCAACTTTTGTGCCAGCTGTTGAAATCGCCGGTTATTAGGCAAGGAGTGTTAATATTGTTTTAAGTGTCTTGTAATTCTTGTAGGGTGAAAGGTTTGTTGGGAGGTATATAACTAGAAATTATTGTAAATTTTACTTTAGATTGTACTGTTACGGCGACTGAGTCAAAGCTTATATTGTGGATTTGGGTTTGTTCTTGTTGCAAAGAGTTATGGATTAGGAGAGCTACCCCGCCGTACGGAATGTTTGAGGTATTTATGTGGTAAAGAGTGTAGTTTATTGGGATGGGAATATGATTGGTAGAGTGAAGGTGAGTATCTTGAATGGAAATTATTTTAGGGTTTTTTTTTATGAGTATTTGTAGGTGATTATAATTATTGAGGTATCCATTTATATTTAATTGTAATACTTTGAGCATGTTAAGGGCATAGTTTAAGGATAACTAGAACTAAAATAATTTTCTATTAATATGTAGAGAAAGGCAACCGTTGACTTCATTAAGTTATAATTAAATTCACTTTATTGTTCGGTTACTATAGTTTAGTTTACTTAGTTTACAGTTTACTCAGTTTAACATTTTTGTTATACTGGAGATACACGCGACCTTCTTCTGCTGATGCTCAATCTCTACTCCTCATTTTTCATGCTTTTCAACACTAAAGAAAAGTGTGATGGAACTTAACAACTTATCGATTACAAAATAGGACTGCCAATCCTACATTCGGCTATTCTGACAATTCATTCGACCCAAATGAGGACGACCACAACTTCATATATTCGGCAACAGTGTTTGTTTTATTTGGACCTTCATCATCTCCTACTTTTTCGACGAGGTATCGAACATGTCTCAACTTACGGGTAACGGTGTACGGCCCTAAGTACTTCCTCTTCAACTTCAACCCTGTACCGAACTGCGTTCTTTTAATAGCTACTAAATCTCCGAGCTTGTACTCAGACTCTGGCTTTCTTGATTTGTTGAATGACTTGCGATTCTCGTCCTGAATCTTTGCGATGTTCTCCTTAGCTTCCTTCCGAATCATCTCCTTCTCTTCCTGTAACTCCTTTAGGAAATCTTCCTCTAACAGCTTTTCTAACTCTTTATCGTACTTCGTCTTCATATTGATCCCAGTAAGAATCTTGAATGGAGCTATCTTGGTACTTCTAGGTGGGGAGAAATTAATAAACTGCTGAACCCTGCCTACATGCTTATACCAAGCTTTCGGATCTTCTGCACAAAGTTTTGTCAATATAGTGATGACAATCCTATTGATACGCTCTACTTGACCGTTGCCACGTGGCACTCCTGTGGCTACCAACAAATGCTGAATATTGTGATCCTCACAGTATTCCTGAAAAACATTGGCTGTGAAAGCCGTTCCACGATCCGTGATTATACGACTTGGGTTACCGGAAACTTCAGCCTTCTTTTCCATTCTATCCACTACTTCGTCAGCGCCAGTACTCTTAGTGGGGTAAAGCCACACAAATTTAGAGAAAGTGTCCACTACTACTAACACATGATTGTATTGTTTTTTCGTCATGTCCATGGGGCCAATGTGGTCAATATGATAGGTCTGTAACGGTTCGTCTGCCTTGTTTATTGCGTTTAAGAACCCCTCTTTTTTCCCATACTTAGCCTCGCCAACTATGCACTCTACACAGGACTTCACGATAGTTTGAGCCTTCTTCTCTAAATCTGGGATGTAATAATCACGCTACACCAAGTCAATTGTCTTTTTTACACCAAAGTGTCCTTGTCGGTGAGCTGTGTTGATTATTTCGTTCTCCATGACTGATGGGATCACTATGAGCTCTTTTATAGAATCCTTGTGGAGAACTTCGTGCTTTAGATAGAAGTCATCGTAGGTATTGGTTTTCAGGACCTTACAAATGGCTTTTATCCATTCATCCTGACGTTGAGCTTGTTGAATTCGATGTCTGACTGAATCTTGAAGCAACAAGGTATGTATCCGGCTTAAGGCGTCGACATGTTTCATCCTTGTGCCTGGACGATGCTCTATTATGTACTCAAAGTCTTGTAAAAACATGGCCCAACGAGATACTTTTACTGGGACGTCATTCTTCCGCATGGTCATAGCAAACGCATTGCAGTCAGTGACGATCCAGCAAGTAGATTCTCCACTTCTTTAGAGCTTGTACTATAGCGAGTACTTCTAGCTCATAAGAAGGATATTTTTCCTCGGCATCTGTTGTCTTTCGGCTCATGTACTCTACCGGGTGGATCAGCTGAATCCTTTTGAAGAAGGACTGCTCCATATCCGTACATGCTTGCATCACAATGGACTTCTGTTGCACTCTTTTGATCAAATAACTTCAGTACAGGCGAACTTGTCAGGGATACTTTTAATTGCTTAAACGATGCTAACTCTTCCTCGGCCATCTTAAAGGATGTGCCCTTTCTAAGCAAGTTCGGCAATGGTCTGGCAATAATAGCGAAGTCTTTCACAAACCTTCGGAAATAGGATGTTAAGACAAGATATGTACTCCTTTTTTGTCTCGCGGAACTGGGAAGTTTTCGACTGCACCTGTCTTCTCTGCTGATGGTTGGATAGTTGCGTTTTCGACTATATAGCCTAGGAATTGGACCCTCTTCTTTAAAACTTGACACTTTTCCCACTTAATACGCAGACCTGAACGCATTGCGATATCTAAAACTGTCTTTAATTTCTCCAAACCTTCTTGTTCGTCTTTTGATGGAATAATCAAATCATCCATGTACAGGATTAGGGTACCGTCTTCAATCAATGTCCTGAGCACTGCAAAAATGTATCGCATAAACACCGCAGGGGAATTGGAAATTGCGAATGGTACGTAGCAGAATTCGTATTGGCCGCTTTGGGTGACGAACGCAGTGTATTTGCGAGAGCTTTCCTGCACGGGGACATGGAAAAATCCGTTTGATAAGTCTAACGTTGTAAATACTTTTCCCTTCTGAAGCTTATGTAAAACATCGTCAATCAAGGCCATAGGGAAATTATCACGAATAATCTTCTGATTCAATTTGCGGTAGTCGCAACAGAGTCTTTTGGTGCCATCCTTTTTTGCAACCAAAACTATGGGTGAAGCGTATTCGAAAACACGTTGACGAATGATTCCTTCCTTCAGCCAATCCCTAATCTGCTTGTCAACTTTCTCAGTTTCCTCGTACGGTAAGCGCCTAGGTCTCTGATAGACTGGGATTTCATCTGTGAGGAGCAATTTCATTTCTACTGGGCTTGACTCTGGCTTGTAATTTTTAATTAATTCAACCACTGCTGATCTTATGTCGGTGCTCAAGTGAAGCACATCTAAGTCTGGAACAATGTCTTCAATGAAATTAGATGCCATTAATTGATCGAAAGTTTCTGTCAAGTCTGAAATGCTAGTGGAAGTCACATCTACGGCCACATTTTGATTGACACTATAATGAGTGAGATCTATGTCGTGGCTTGGACTATTTTCATCTCTACCTAGGGGATCGGAGATATGGTCAAGATCTACTGAATGGACTGCGTGGAAAACAACTCCTTTTGCTCCAATTGTTGCAGTTACCATGTTAAGGACATCGCTACCGATCACACCTTCATAAAGGGTATCATTGTCACGCACTACATGAAATCACATGTCAACGTCCACGTCATCTAACTTCGTCGCAACTGTGAATGAGCCTAGAGTGTATATCTTCTTACCACCTATTCCCACAAGCTCCTTAATATCAGGTTTAAGAATATCAGGATAAAATCTAGTGTACGCTGTCTCGGAAATGGTACAGATATCGCTGCCAGAATCGAATAACGCCGTAATCTGGTCGTTGCCAATGTTAATGTTTTTAAACGCTCTGTTAAAAGTTAACTGTGACAGCTGCTGAATGTTTGAGTTTTCATTTTTCACTTCCTTACGAGCTTCCTTGGTACCGCATTGATTTGCCTTGTGATTGCTTCTGATTGTTTGAATCTGATTGCATTTGAAACATTTTATACCTACTTCCTTACAATCCTTTACAATATGATTGCTGCCGCCACACTTAAAGCAACGTCTGCCATCTTGGTTAGTTCTGACTAAAGAATTGTCAAATTTTGGCTTTGGTAAGCCTTAAGCTTCTCATGAAACTCCTTAAGATTGGACGCCTGGTACAAACAATTTTTATTTTGCTTCGAATCTGGTATACCCTCCACTATGTATTCTATAATACTTTCTTCGTCTAACTTTGACTGATTTGCTAATGCGGTCTTACTGTAGAAATATTCTAGAAAACTCTCTTTCTGCGTTTTCTTCCTATTTTCGAGCATCTTGTGCACCTGTTTTGCTGTAAGCTTCTCTTCAAATTCGTTTTTTAGAGCTTGTTTTAATACATCCCAATCATTTATTCCTGGTTGGCTACCCAAGAATAATTTTGCAGCTCCCTGTACCAACTGTCTGCCGTAAATGAATTTTTGAAGATCAGTCCACCCAACTGTAATAAAATTAAGCTCGAAGTCTGCAAGCCACTGTTTAATTCCACTCATTAATATCTGGAGAACCATTTCCAGTGAATGCTGAAAGTGAATCTTCAATATCTCTTAGTGTGAACGCCATGGCTGAGGGTTGAGAATTAGAAAAATCTGACTCTAAGACGTTGGTTTCCTCGTACACTGACTTCTCTGAACTTTCTTCCTCTTGGTCGATATTTTCCCCCTCAAAATAGGAGATGAGTCTTTCCTGTAATACAGCTTTGAGGCCTGAACTTGGTAATCTTAATTCTCTTAGTTTGTCTCTCAGCTCCGCAACAGAAAATCGCGTGATCTCTTCAACATTCATATATTCTGCACTTACATAACTTATTTTATAATACTTTTCTCTCAGAATAATACTTAGATTAGTAATACTTTCTCTTAGATTGATACAAATGAACAATTTAATGGGAATAAAATATTGTTTACGTTACACTAAATTGTTTTTGTTTAACCTCAACTTCGTGGTATCAATTAAATAATGCTTGTATGGATTTATACTTGCGAACCGCCTGCTGTCTCTCGTCTTTTGTTGCTCATCTCTGATATTTTCCACTGCTTTTCGAATTCGTCTCGTTGAACTAAAAGCTGCTACCTTTGTCCTCTCTGATGACTGCTTCTCGAACTGCTTTTCGAACTGCTTTTCGAACTGCTTATCAACGTCGTCTTCACTCGCGCCTTCAATGTCGCCTTCAACTTCAGTGACGTCACTTTGCCGCCTCGTCTTAATACTCCTCTCTGGATCTCTGCTCCGCTGTAATCTCCTCCAGATTTTACGTTTCCACGTTCTCCTCCTGGTCAAGTTGTCGCTTCAGCCATTATTGTCGCTCTGAGCGACAACGGATCCCATAAACGCGTTTTGTCGTCTTCCGTTATCAATTTGTCTTGTCGCCACAGAACCAATTTTGCTCTCACACTCGCAAACTTCTCTCACACTCGTAGTTTTGTAGTTTCAGAATTTCACCATACTTTGCAAAACTTGGTGGAATTGCGCAATATGAAAATTCTCAGCTCTTCTGGATGGTTTTTTGTCTCATAATCTCTTCAGTTTTATAACTTTTATTTTCTCCGTTTAGTTTTAATTGTTAAACTGCGATCGATGGATTCTTAGCACAAAAACTTGATGGTTGTTTGGCCGCGTATCACACTCAAATTGGCACGTTTTTGGATTGCATCCCGGACGAGCCCCCAAAATTGTAGAGAAAGGCATCCGTTGACTTCATTAAGTTATAATTAAATTCACTTTATTGTTCGGTTACTATAGTTTAGTTTACTTAGTTTACAGTTTACTCAGTTTAACATTTTTGGCATACTGGAGATACACGCGACCTTCTTCTGCTGATGCTCAATCTCTACTACTCATTTTTCATGCTTTTCAACACTAAAGAAAAGTGTGATGGAACTTAACAACTTATCGATTACAAAATAGGACTGCCAATCCTACAAATATGTTACATATCATTTCATAGGTCTAAATCAGGGGTGCCCAGCCCCATTGCTCTCGGAGCTCCTTTGTTGTTGGAATTGCTCGTTATATGGGAAATGAAATTTCATATACGTGTGTGGCTCGTAGCATAGGCAAGGGCTAAATACAAAAACAATTTTTCGTTTTTTCGAGATAAGCAACAACAATTGTATAGTGTCTCAGTTTCGTACTAATACGAATATAATTTTTTCCAGTATACCGACATGAATTGGAAAAAAAATGTCTAGCATTATTCGAGCATATTTCGAGTATTCGAGTTTGCTCTGCCGTATGCTGAGCTTGGGCACCCCTGGTCTAAATCTTCATCTGTGCTCATTATATTCATGTTATCAGATATCTTACATTTCTTACTAGTTTTCTTTTCGGCTATAGTTTTTTGGTTGTTTTTGTCTTTTGAATTCAAGGTAGTTCCTAACTTATTTGATTTGGTTGTGAATATTTTTAATTTAAGTTCATCCGAAATTTCGGAGCATGTGGAGTATAATGATGTTGATGCAGTGGTGTCCATGTGTTTTTCAGGGGAGTCTTCATAGGTGATAATTTGTCTAGTTATAGGATTTGGAGTTGGTGGGCTTGTTTTTGATGTACGTGCGTTGCGTTGTGTTGCGTGCGTTGTTGGTTCGGTAGCTGGTTCTTTGTGGGCAGTGAAAGCGGCTTTTTGGGCGTAGGATATTGGTGGGTGGGTATGACGTGTATATGAAGCGGGCTGTCTTGTGGTCTACTTTTTGCGTTATTTTGATGGCTGTTAATTCTTTTTGTTTGATAAAGGCGGGGCATGATTTGTCCATAGCGTTGTGGTGTTTCATTTGGTCATCTTCGTATTTGCAGTTGATGCAGGTTGGGGTATTGGTACATGGTTCGTTGTCTGTTGTGTGAATTTCTTTGGAGCAGTTGGCGCATGTTTTAGGGCTTTTACAGTAGGAGGAGGGGTGTCCAAATCTGAGACAGTTGAAGCATCTCATTGGAGGAGGAATGTAAGGTCGTATGTTAACCACTTCGTATCCTATCCAGAGTTTGTCGGGTAGGGTAATTGTTGCAAAGGTAAGTATGACAAGGCCTGTTTCTGTCATTTTATTGCTATCGTTTTTGTCTTTTTTTAATATTTTTCGGACGTCAATAACGTTTTGAGGTTTAAGTTCTTCCAAGATTTCATTTTCATCAATGTTCCTTAGATCGTTGGAGTATATAATGCCTTTGGTGGAGTTTAGAGTTTTGTGCTCTTCGGAGTGTACCGGAAAGTTGTGGAATAATTGCATTTTAAGTAATTTCTGAGCTTGAATATGGTTTTTTGTTTTGACGAGAAGAGTACCAGATCTAAGTTTTTTGCATGTTTCGACAGGTCCATTACAAGTGTAGTCTATCACTATTTTAATAATAAAAGGTGTATTTTTCAAAATTCCCATTATCAGTTGTGGTAATAATTATGTACTTTGGTTCACTTTTTATCGTGTTAATCGTTGTCAGTGGTCGGTCGGGCGGTCGGTCGGGTGGACGAGACATTGTAGTTGTTTTGGGCTCGGGCCCTTGGTGCGTAAGTAAAGCAAGTTCACTTGTTTATAGGTTACGTTTTTTTTCGGTTAATCGCGAAGAAGTTTTCGAATCGGATGATCGGTTGGTAGATTAAACTGATTAGCTGTAGCTTGGAGCGTAGGTTAGTTACACGTCTTAGCTCTTTGAAGCTCGGAGTGAAACTTCCTTTATTACCTACTTCAGAATATAACTGAAAAAAAACTAAATAAAATTGATGAACAAAAAATGATTATTTAAAAAAATTATATTCATGTTGATGGA
Source organism: Drosophila pseudoananassae pseudoananassae (assembly GCA_018153035.1). Lineage (NCBI taxonomy): Eukaryota > Metazoa > Arthropoda > Insecta > Diptera > Drosophilidae > Drosophila > Drosophila pseudoananassae. The sequence continues at coordinate 184,586 of JAECXR010000022.1, read as the reverse complement.
ATTCATTTCAAATTATATTTTCCTACAATTCTTTTGTAATTATTTTCCAATTAATGATGAAGAACAAATAATTGTTTACAAAAAATTTATCCAAAATGATATACATGGTGTTGCATATCATTTAAAAGGATTTTTTTTAATCCAATTCATTTGTAATTAATTTAAAATTAGCTCGGACTTATATAAAGAAATTTAATTTTATATTACAAAATATAAAAAAAAAATTTACAAGGAGTAAGTATATCACAAGAAAACCTTCTCGTAGGAAAGTTGAATTCCACCCTCAAGGGTCAAGAAAAAAAGAAACCAAATGACCTGCTGCGATCCCTTTTTATCACTTTCTTGCAGGTGACATTTTTATGACAGGGTCGGGTGAAAGGTAAATATGTATTTTTTATTTAGGAATATATATGTATGATTGTATATTGGATTGTAGATTTACGTTTCCACCAACATACACATGCATATGCCTATTTACTCCCTACTGATAAGGCTTGCCGTTGCTCCTGTAACCAGCATGGCTTTTACTTCCGTGCCCTCGACCTCGATGGTTGCTGTCAACTGCTGGGTTGGGTATGACGTGTATATGAAGCGGTCTGTCTTGTGGTCTACTTTTTGCGTTATTTTGATGGCTGTTAATTCTTTTTGTTTGATAAAGGCGGGGCATGATTTGTCCATAGCGTTGTGGTGTTTCATTTGGTCATCTTCGTATTTGCAGTTGACGCAGGTTGGGGTATTGGTACATGGTTCGTTGTCTGTTGTGTGAATTTCTTTGGAGCAGTTGGCGCATGTTTTAGGGCTTTTACAGTAGGAGGAGGGGTGTCCAAATCTGAGACAGTTGAAGCAATTCATTGGAGGAGGAATGTATGGTCGTATGTTAACCACTTCGTATCCTATCCAGAGTTTGTCGGGTAGGGTAATTGTTGCAAAGGTTAGTATGACAAGGCCTGTTTCTGTCATTTTATTGCTATCGTTTTTGTCTTTTTTTAATATTTTTCGGACGTCAATAACGTTTTGAGGTTTAAGTTCTTCCAAGATTTCATTTTCATCAATGTTCCTTAGATCGTTGGAGTATATAATGCCTTTGGTGGAGTTTAGAGTTTTGTGCTCTTCGGAGTGTACCGGAAAGTTGTGGAATAATTGCATTTTAAGTAATTTCTGAGCTTGAATATGGTTTTTTGTTTTGACGAGAAGAGTACCAGATCTAAGTTTTTTCCATGTTTCGACAGGTCCATTACAAGTGTAGTCTATCACTTTTTTAATAATAAAAGGTGTATTTTTCAAAATTCCCATTATCAGTTGTGGTAATTGTTTGCTCCAAATGGCAAACTGCAAAATTGCCTGTTTCAGGCCAGCAACTTTCGGTCCCAGTAGAAACGCATCAACCGAATTGAATCGAAGTTTCTTTATTACTAGCTTCTATCTATTCGTTCCTTCGACACTGCGACGCAGCGAGTAACAGAGCGAGTACTTAACAGAGTGATAACATTTTTAGGCGGTACAATTCAAATATTTCTCATAAGTATGGGAGTAGGGAACACACGTAGAGATCTTGCAGCTCGGGCTCGTTGGGGGTTATTTTATTTGCTCGTAGCTTGCTATGCCCCGTCTCATAGCTAAGTAGCCCAAGTTGCGAGTTCTGCGTATGTCCCTCACCTATTATTTTTTTTAAACAAGTTACGACTAAACATCGGCCGCGTTGAATGGCCGAAGGGCTTCAATTGATAGGTAATGGTGCTAGTCTATGGATAGCACGTTTGTAGATTCCATTTTTAGTTTTTACGATGGCCACTCGGACCCTTCCATCAGCACCTGCAATCGTTTCAGTGATGATGCCCAAAAGCCATGTCTGAGGTGGCAGGTTGTCCTCCTGAATTGCGACAACGGTTCCAGCAATTACATTTGGCGACTCCTTATTCCATTTCACACGTTGTTGTAAGCTTAACAAGTAGTCTCGTGACCAATCCTGCCAAAAGCGTTGTTTTATCGCAGACACCAAATGCCAGCGCTGAAGAAACGATAAATTCGGTTCCACATTTGCCTGAGCGGATGCTGGAGGCAAGGTCGCCAAACTGGTCCCGACGAGGAGGTGCCCAGGGGTTATAGCTTCACCATCGTTTGGGCTTGAGCCGTCAGCGATAATCGGCCGCGAATTCCGCACTGCTTCAACTTCTACGATCACCGTCTGGAGCTCGTCTTCCTTTAGTAACGCGTTACCCACAGCTCGGAGAAACAAGTGTTTAGCCGATTTAACGGCCGCCTCCCAAAGCCCTCCAAAATGTGGCGCTCTGGGAGGGATGAAGATAAATTCGAATCGACGAGGTGCTCCAAATGCTGTCATTGCGTCCTTATGGGTTTCCAATTTGCTCATTAGGTTTAGGTCAGGACGATTCGGCTCTAGTTGTGGCATGAGAAGCGGAAACTTTACGCTGTAGCTTAACTGTGCATTGAACAATCGACCTCCTACTCGCAACAAAGACACCTGAAGCTTTCTGATTGATTCAGTCACAACAAATGGACTTAGTTTTTGAAGTGAGTCTGGCAATTTAACTGATTTTTGTAATTTTATGAGTTCACTTTTATATGCATTTTGCTGGATGACGCTTACAACAAGTAAGAAGGCCGAGCCGAGCTCAACCGAGGTAGGATTTAGCGAAGACCACGAGCGAGATTTTGTTGCGTTAACGAATCGTAGGAAGTACGCAACAATGCGCATTACTTTAGGAAATTAAGATGAATTTTCGACAATTTTTTCTATCGGATTCGGCTCGAGTTGTGTTGTAACGTGGCTAGTAGTAATATTCCGAATCTCTAACTCTTCGTTAGTGTTGATTTGCTGAATTTTTGTATTTTGAGGCCAACGCCTTTGATCTTGAGTCAAGAAGTGGGGACCATCAAACCAAAATGAATTTTTTAATTCATTAACTGTACAACCCCGAGATGGGAAGTCTGCTGGATTGCTGTCAGTGGGTACATGGCGCCAACTAGCCGATGAGGTCATCTCTTGAATTTCACTGACGCGGTTGGCAACAAAGGTTTTTAGTTTTGAAGGATGTGTTTGCAGCCAATACAAGACGATTTCTGAATCGGACCACATTACAACTCGTTCAACTGGAGAGTCGATCAATGGGCGAACTTCTTCCCACAAGTTGGCTAGCAAGTGCGCCGCGCAAAGCTCCAGTCGTGGTACCGACTTTGTTTTCAGAGGGGCCACTCTTGATTTTGCAGTAAGCTATTTAACTTTCACACCATGTGGATGTTCGACACGGATGTACAGGCAACATCCGTATGCCTCAGTTGAGGCATCCGCGAAACCATGTATTTGACATACGGTATTTTTTGTCGTACCTACATGCCTTGGAATTGTCAATATATCCAACTCTTCCAAACCAATTGTGATCGATTGCCATTTCTGCTGAAGGCTTTCAGGAATTGGATCATCCCACTCTATCTTAAGCAGCCAAATCTGTTGTATAAGAATTTTGGCCTTTGTGACGACAGGACAGATAAGCCCGAGAGGATCATATAGGCGAGCAGTAAGGGACAACATAGATCTTTTTGTTGGCGCATGGCTTGTACACATCTCTCGTGAAGAAAACTTAAAGATGTCATGTTTTGGGTTCCAAACGAGGCCAAACGCCTTTGTATCTTCGTGCTCCCCGACAGATACATCTGTAGATTGATTAAGGTCTATTAGCTGCTCACAGTTGGTTGTCCACTTCGAAAGAACAAGCCCGGCCGAGCCTAAGATTTCAACTACTTCGTTTCGCATCGACGTAAGTTCTTCGATTGTATCCGCACCTGACAAAAGATCGTCAACATAGAAGCTATTCGATAAGACTAAAGATCCTAGAGGATGGGAAGCTGAATATATCTCACTTAGGTACTTGAGGCAGCGGATAGCTAAGAACGGTGCGCAGGCCGTGCCGTATGTAATGGTATTTAAGCGATAGACTTGTAATTTTTCATCCTTACACTGTCTCCATACTATTAGTTGAAACTTACGATGGGATTCATTTATTTCGACTTGTCTATACATTTTGACGATATCTGCTGTAATAGCGTATTTGCGAAGACAAAACCTTAGCAATGTAGCGTATAGACACGGCTGTATAGTTGGTCCGATCATCAGTAATTCGTTCAAGGACACTTGAGAGCTTGTCTTACTCGATGCATCGAAAACCACTCTAAGTTTAGTGCTTGAACTTTGCGGTCTGAGCACACACTGATAAGGAATGAAGAAATGAGGCTCAGTAGGAATTTCATTATTGACCAACGTCATGTGCCCTAAGGAAATGTACTCCTTCATAAAGGCAACGTACATGGAATTTATTTCTGGGTTATTGGACATCCTCCTTTCTAGTGCTAAGAACCGCCTTTTTGCGATTTCAAACGACGAGCCGAGACAAGTAGGGCTGGACTTAAATGGCAATGAAACTTGAAGTCGACCGGAGGGTAACCGAACAATACTCTCGATGAATGCCTTTTCGCACATAATTTGCTCCGGAGTGTAAAGTTTATTCTGTGCAATGCTCGGGAGACTTTCTATTTCCCAGAATTTTCGAATCAACATGTCTACACTGCAATGATCTTGAACCGCGCTTAACATTGAGGTAGCCTGTTTAAAATTTGTTTTTGATGACTTGCACCGACCTGATACGATCCATCCAAAAACGGAATTTTGTAGGACTGGACCATATGTTTCCTGCTTGAATTTCCCTTCCTTTAACAACTCGAAAAATGCGTCCGCACCAAGCAATATGTCAATTCTCTGAGGTTTGTGGAATAGTGGATCAGCTAACTTTATGTTGTCAGGGAGGTTCCAGTCTAACACTTGAACTGCCCTCTCTGGTTGGGACGATGATATTGACTTCAGAACAATAAGTTCAGCTTCCAACTGAAATGCCTGTGTTCTGGAGTGTATAGTTGCTTGAACTACATGGCGAGCTGATACAGCTGATTGACCTATCCCAAGAAGGTTTGTGTCTTTTCGATCGCGCTTAAGTTTTAGAATTTTGGATAACTCCTCTGTTATAAAGTTCACCTATGACCCGGAATCTAAAAGCACACGAGCAATGTGCATTTGACCATTGCTACCTGTAATGTTAACAAGGGCTGTAGCTAATACAATTTGATTTGAGTCGGCTGTCATCGCGTGGTGGACGGCAGGAGTGGTGAATGGTTGTGTCACAATCGGCTCTTGAGTGGAAGCTAGCTCGGAAGGTGAAGAAACGGAGCTGTATCTATGAAGCAGTGAATGATGTGGTTTCGAACACACCCGACACTTAGAGGATTGACACGAAAGAACGGAATGCCCTTTCCTTAGGCAGTTTATGCACAATGGGAATGTCTTAGCGAATTTGAATCGTGTAGCGACTGTTGCGGCCACAAACGAACTGCACGCGTGAATGTAGTGATCCACAGCTTTGCAATAATAGCATTTTGGATCCTGGGTTCGAGTAGTATTGGCAACAGACAAGGAAGTTTTACTAAAGTTCTTTAAAGAATTTGGGCGCCCAGGCTTACGAGACCTTTGCGTGCTTGACGTAGCTTCATCTGCTGCTAAATGTTGGTAGCGTTTATTGAGTGCATCTTGGCAGTCCTGCCAAAGGGGGATGTTTTGAAAGTCTAAACTTTCTTCCCATTTAGACTTAGTTTTTGCGTCCACTTTGGTCATGACGATGTGTATGAGCATTGCATTTGCTATTACTTTGTCACTGCCTAGTGAAAGCAAGGATTCGTAGATAGCTGTGACAGTATCTATCATGTGACGCAGTGACAAGGCGGACGGACCCTGCATTGAGGGAATGTCGAAGAGGCGCGAAATACAATAAAAAAAAATTAAACACTGATTGTCGTACACCCGATTTAAGGCGGCTAGTGCCTTTGGGTAATTTGCCTCAGTTATTTGATATGCTTTCACGGTCCCCAACGCTTCTTTCTCCAGACATGACAACAGGTGATTAAATTTTTCGACGTCGCTAAGAGTTGGATCGCTATCTATGAGACTAGTGAATAAACCAATAAAGTTCTTATACTCTGAGTAGCATCCGGAAAACTTAGGTAAATTCATTCGAGGTAAATTTTTATTGTGGGAGCTTGTGGTATTAAGGGTCGAGTTAAGTAATGGTGGTCTTTGATTCTGTCCACTAGCTGACATATAAAGAGATTTTGTGGCTACACACTTATCCTCAAGCTCAGATCGCGAGGACAATACCGGATTAATGGACTCAATTTCATCTTGAAGGTTAAATGCACGATTTATGTAATTGTTTAAAATTTCTAATCTGCACTCTAATTCGCTGCCTCGAATGGATACGATTTGTTGTTGCATAAACTCTCCCATGCGGTCTATGTCACCCTTAACACTTTCAAGACGCGAGAGTAATGAATTAGCACGATCGTTGCCATCATTGATATCATGTACACTTGAACTTTGCTGACGACTTAAACGTCGCTTCGGAGCCATGATGTAATTTTACGCTAAAATGTCAATATAAGTGAATCTTTGCCGCGAGAGTAATGACGCGAGAGTAATGAATTAGCACGATCGTTGCCATCATTGATATCATGTACACTTGAACTTTGCTGACGACTTAAACGTCGCTTCGGAGCCATGAATCTTTGCCAGCCACTGACTTAATTTAAATTAAATTCTCAAGTAGAAAGCACAGTTATCTAATGTTGCGATAGGTTATTGATTGAACTTATTTTCACTTTGGAACTTTGTTATGACTGTACCCGAATTGTATGTGAGCTGAAGTGCAAGCGTGAGCCGTTACTCTACAGCAGAGAGACAAATTGAACAACTCGAATTCACTAAACTCGGGCTAAGCGCAATTAAGGTGCTGCAACGATTTTCAAAGCTCCCTCTGATCGATGAACTGTATTTCTGCTGTATGTATGTGTGTGTTATGTGTGCGATGGTATGTGCATGTGAAGAGAGAAAGAACGGCACCAAGCAACTAGAGAACCAACCTGTAATCTTGACACGTTTTTTGCCTCAAAATTTACGCCTTGGCTGATATTTGCAGGCTTATGTATGTATGTAGGTCATTTACCGAAATTCTATCAATTTGTTACTTAGCGATTGAGGAAATCCAGCGGCGTGTCCAGTACAAGCCCAAACTGAGATTCCACGGTGTCTGTATAGGTGTAAAGCTGATCTGCTATATGAACGATGAACTCCAGCGGCGTGTCGAGTACAAGCCCGAACTGAAATTGCGGATGGACGTATAGCGGATCTGCTATGTATATGATGATACGTCCTTCTGAGTCCACCCGGGGGCGCCAAAAAATGTTTGCTCCAAATGGCAAACTGCAAAATTGCCTGTTTCAAGCCAGCAACTTTCGGTCCCAGTAGAAACGGTAGTTCGTAATCGAACTACCGAACTGAGCGGACGTGCTTTGTCCGAGCTCCGGGAAAACTTCACTTTGCTTATAATTTCGCCAATATAAGCGAAAAGACACTGAAATACAATTTATTAAAAGCGACAGACAAGCTTTTTATAACAGTTGTAATGTGCTAAACCAAAACTAGTGCATTGTTGAAAAAAAAAATACGTACCACGCAATGAGCTCATTGAGCAACGACCCAAAAAACGAGCGTAGAAGTTCAGTGAACCAAAGAAACGGCTTCTACTCTTACTTTTCAACCCGCGATACCGAAGTGGAAAAATCGGCGCTTAAAAGCAACCCGGCTTTACTGACCGCTGAAACCCAAAGGGCACGGTCTTGCTCACCCGCTCTGCTCACTCCGACTCCCGAGACATGGAGTTCGCAGTGTAAAACCCCCCCTCCAATACCGGAAACAAACTTCGCACCAACAACAAGCAGCGCTACAACTTCTGCAACAACAGCGAAAACCCCTGCAACTCAAAGTACCACGACGTCAACGACTACAGCGAGTACAAAAACAACAACCTCGGAAAGTGCCAAAGCGGCAACGGCCACACAGACTGGAATGGATCGCTACATCCAAATTAAGCGCAAGCTTAGCCCGCAGAGTAATCCGGCAGGCAACAAAACCAAAATTAACCGTGTCCTGAATAACGATAATGAACCAGACAGATCCACTACTAACAGATTTGCCCTACTGGCGGAGGCTGAGGAAAACCAACCAGCCCAAGACACCGCAAAAAAACCCAAGCCCCCTCCAATCTATATTAGGGAAAAAAGCTCGAGTGCCCTGGTCAACAAAATTGCGTCGTTGATCGGGAACGGTGACAACTTTCATGTTGTTCCGCTTACCAAAGGGAACATCCATGAAACAAAGGTGCAAACCAAGACTGAAGAGCACTTCCGAATAGTGTCAAAATATCTGGACACTGTACAGAAAAACTACTACACGTACCAGCTGAAAAGCAGTAAGGGCCTACAAGTGGTAGTAAAGGGAATAGAACCTGATGTTACCGCCGCGGAAATAAAAACCGCCCTTAAAGAAAAGGGCTTCGCCGCCAAGAATGTTATTAACATTCTAAATAAAGATAAAAAGCCACAACCCCTCTTCAAGGTCGAGCTCGAGCCAGAAAGCAGGTCGCTGAAGAAGAACGAAGTCCACCCAATCTACAACCTGCAATATCTTTTGCATCAGAAAATCACTGTTGAAGAGCCACATAAACGTAACGGTCCAGTGCAATGCACTAATTGTCAAGAGTATGGACACACAAGGTCTTACTGCACACTTCGGGCTGTCTGTGTAGTCTGCGGGGACGCCCACAAGTCCGCTTGCTGCACTACAAACAAGGACAGTACCGTGAAGAAATGTGGAAACTGCGGAGGCAGCCATACGGCAAACTATAGAGGATGTATTGTGTATAAGGAGTTAAAGAGTCGCATGCGTCAAGCGACCGCAACGCGCAACCAAAATCCACAGAATGCGTACGTTTCGTCAAAAACCACGCCAGACGTCTTCTTCGCCAAAGCTGCGAGATCCTCATTCGGTCCACTAAACACCACCAACGGCTTCTCCTATGCCGATGCTCTACGATCTGGAAGGGAAATTCCAATTCAGCCAAACTCTCAAAGCGCTCAACAGGCCCCAGAACAGCCACACAGCAAAACGGAAACTATGATGCTTACCCTCCAACAAAGTATGATGGAGCTTATGTCATTCATGAAAACGACCATGCAAACGCTTGTTCAAAACCAGAACATGGTGATACAGCTGCTCGTAGCACAACAGTCCAAATAATCTATGCAGGCGCAACGAATATCAATGTGGAACGCCAATGGTGTCTCACGACATAAACTAGAATTGTCACAATTCTTGACCGAAAACCATATTGACGTTATGCTACTGGTGGAAACGCATCTTACAAGCAAATACAACTTCCATATAAGAGCCTACACAATCTACCGCACAGATCATCCAGATGGGAAAGCCCACGGCGGAACTGGAGTTCTAATCAGAGAACGAATTAAACACCATTTTCACAAAAGGTTTGCAACAAACTTCTTGCAGGCCACATCGATACAAATTCAGTCAAGCAACGGAATCCTTTCAATTGCTGCCGTTTACTGCCCTCCTCGCTTCTCAATCTCGGAAGGACAATTTATGGACTTCTACAATTCACTTGGGGATCGATTTATAGCCGCAGGAGACTACAACGCCAAACATACGCACTGGGGATCACGTCTAGTGACTCCCAAAGGAAGACAATTGTACAATGCAATTATAAATGTGAAAAATAAACTGGACTACGTTTCCCCTGGAAGTCCCACATACTGGCCAACAGACTCACGAAAGCTTCCAGACCTTATTGATTTTGCAGTGACAAAAAACATACCTCGCAATCTAATAAGTGCCAAAGCAGTCTCGGACTTATCATCAGACCACTCGCCTGTGCTTCTAACGCTTCTTCAAAGCCCAGAAATAACCAAACACCCCGTCAGTCTGACGACGACAAAAACAAACTGGCTAAAATACAAAAAGTACGTGAGTGCCCACATAGAACTCGCCCCGGATTTTAACATGGAATCGGACATCGACTACACTACGAGCGCCCTGGAAGAAGTACTCGTTGCGGCAGCTAAAATCTCTACTCCTCATAGGAAAGAAGTAGACCGAAACAAACACTTCAAATCTAATCAGCAAATCGAACAGCTCGTGCGAGAAAAGAGGCGCACGCGTCGTGATTGGCAAAACAGCAGATCACCAGCTTCAAAACAACGCCTTAAGGAAGCAACCCGATCACTCGACCAGGCTCTTCACCAACAGGAAGAAAATGCACAGCTGAGGTACATCCAGAATCTCTCGCCAACAAGCACAAAGTACCCCCTGTGGAGGGCCCACCCAAATCTTAGTGCCCGCCCCAATTGAAACGACCACCCCGATAAGAAACTCTTCGGGATGCTGGGCTCGCAGCGACGAAGACCGAGCTGAAACATTCTCCACACATCTCCAAAGTGTCTTCCAGCCAAACCCAGCCTCAAATTCATTCCTCCTGCCAGTAATTCAGCCAGAGTCCTCTCCTCAGCCAGCCGCACCTTCATTCCGGCCGAACGAAATCGAAAAAGTCATAAGAGGGCTAAAACCAAAAAAGGCTCCCGGTGGTGACCTATTGATCCCAAAGATGCTGATCGAACTTCCAAAATGCGCTATAGAGGTCGTCTGCAAACTATTTAATGGAATCATTAATCTTGGCTATTTCCAAAAAAAGTGGAAGAAATCCATTATTATAATGATACCGAAGCCTGGAAAAGACCACACAATTCCGTCATCATACAGACCAATAAGCCTTCTATCTTGTTTGTCTAAACTGTTTGAAAAATGCTTGTTAACTCGCATAATACCACATCTGGAAGCTTGCAATATCATCCCGGCACACTAATTTGGCTTTCGAAGAAACCATGGAACCATCGAACAAGTGAACAGATTAACATCCGAAATACGCTCAGCCTTCGAACAACGAGAATACTGCAGCGCTATTTTCCTCGACGTATCTCAAGCTTTCGACCGAGTTTGGCTCATCGGACTCATGCACAAAATTAAAACGTATTTGCCAACATACACCCACAAGCTACTGGAATCATACCTCTTCAATAGGGTATTCTCAGTGAGATGCAACGCAGCTACTTCGGGCGACTACACCATCGAAGCTGGAGTTCCACAGGGAAGCGCACTCGGGCCGTGTCTATATGTTTTGTATACTGCGGATATCCTACGAGCGCACAACTAACAACGTCAACGTTCGCCGATGATACCGCCATTCTTAGTCGCTCCAGATGCCCAACGCAGGCAACAACCCAACTGGCTAATCATCTCACAATAGTGGAAAGGTGGCTGTCCGACTGGCGCATTAAAATAAACGAACAAAAGTGTAAACATATAACGTTTACTCTTAATAGACAAACATGCCCTCCGCTTTTACTAAACGGTATGCAGATCCCTCAAGCTAACGACGTAACGTACCTGGGCATTCACCTTGATAGACGACTTACCTGGCGTAAGCACATCGAATGCAAAAAGATGCATCTAAAACTGAAAGCCAGCAGCCTCCACTGGATCATAAACTCACGATCGCCACTGTGCCTGGACTACAAGTTACTACTGTACAATTCAGTCCTAAAGCCAATCTGGACGTAAGGCTCCCAGCTGTGGGGGAACGCGAGCAGCAGCAACATAGACATCATACAACGCGCACAATCAAAAATCTTGAGAACTATCACAGGGGCACCTTGGTATGTTCGCAACGAAAACATCCACCGGGATCTGGGCATCCTCGCAGTGAAAGACGAAATCCAGAAGCAAAAAGAGTCATACAAAGAAAAACTGTCTTCGCACCCAAATTTTCTCGCTCGGGGATTGACTCGGGTTTCTAGCGTATCCCGCCTTAGACGCAACGACCTCCCAACCCAGAAATCGATTTTTAGGGAATTTTTTTTTAACTCCGTATCAGTCAATATGACTGTTAGTTAAGTTAAAAATATAAGATTTGATACACCTCTTGTTAGTCTCGCAAAGAGAAGATTCAAGAAATAAAAGCAACGTTAAAAAAAAAAAAAAAAAAAAAAGTAGAAACGCATCAACCGAATTGAATCGAAGTTTCTTTATTACTAGCTTCTATCTATTCGTTCCTTCGACACTGCGACGCAGCGAGTAACAGAGCGAGTACTTAACAGAGTGATAACATTTTTAGGCGGTACAATTCAAATATTTCTCATAAGTATGGGAGTAGGGAACACACGTAGAGATCTTGCAGCTCGGGCTCGTTGGGGGTTATTTTATTTGCTCGTAGCTTGCTATGCCCCGTCTCATAGCTAAGTAGCCCAAGTTGCGAGTTCTGCGTATGTCCCTCACCTATTATTTTTTTTAAACAAGTTACGACTAAACAGTAATAATTATGTACTTTGGTTCACTTTTTATCGTGTTAATCGTTGTCAGTGGTCGGTCAGGCGGTCGGTCGGGTGGACGAGACATTGTAGTTGTTTTGGGCTCGGGCCCTTGGTGCGTAAGTAAAGCAAGTTCACTTGTTTATAGGTTACGTTTTTTTTCGGTTAATCGCGAAGAAGTTTTCGAATCGGATGATCGGTTGGTAGATTAAACTGATTAGCTGTAGCTTGGAGCGTAGGTTAGTTACACGTCTTAGCTCTTTGAAGCTCGGAGTGAAACTTACTTTATTACCTACTTCAGAATATAACTGAAAAAAAATAAAATAAAATTGATGAACAAAAAATGATTATTTAAAAAAATTATATTCATGTTGATGGAATTCATTTCAAATTATATTTTCCTACAATTCTTTTGTAATTATTTTCCAATTAATGATGAAGAACAAATAATTGTTTACAAAAAATTTATCCAAAATGATATTCATGGTGTTGCATATCATTTAAAAGGATTTTTTTAATCCAATTCATTTGTAATTAATTTAAAATTAGCTCGGACTTATATAAAGAAATTTAATTTTATATTATAAAATATAAAAAAAAATTTTACAAGGAGTAAGTATATCACAAGAAAACCTTCTCGTAGGAAAGTTAAATTCCACCCTCAAGGGTCAAGAAAAAAAGAAACCAAATGACCTGCTGCGATCCCTTTTTATCACTTTCTTGCAGGTGACATTTTTATGACAGGGTCGGGTGAAAGGTAAATATGTATTTTTTATTTAGGAATATATATGTATGATTGTATATTGGATTGTAGATTTACGTTTCCACCAACATACACATGCATTTGCCTATTTACTCCCTACTAATAAGGCTTGCCGTTGCTCCTGTAACCAGCATGGCTTTTACTTCCGTGCCCTCGACCTCGATGGTTGCTGTCAACTGCTGGGTTGGGTATGACGTGTATATGAAGCGGGCTGTCTTGTGGTCTACTTTTTGCGTTATTTTGATGGCTGTTAATTCTTTTTGTTTGATAAAGGCGGGGCATGATTTGTCCATAGCGTTGTGGTGTTTCATTTGGTCATCTTCGTATTTGCAGTTGATGCAGGTTGGGGTATTGGTACATGGTTCGTTGTCTGTTGTGTGAATTTCTTTGGAGCAGTTGGCGCATGTTTTAGGGCTTTTACAGTAGGAGGAGGGGTGTCCAAATGTGAGACAGTTGAAGCATCTCATTGGAGGAGGAATGTATGGTCGTATGTTAACCACTTCGTATCCTATCCAGAGTTTGTCGGGTAGGGTAATTGTTGCAAAGGTAAGTATGACAAGGCCTGTTTCTGTCATTTTATTGCTATCGTTTTTGTCTTTTTTTAATATTTTTCGGACGTCAATAACGTTTTGAGGTTTAAGTTCTTCCAAGATATCATTTTCATCAATGTTCCTTAGATCGTTGGAGTATATAATGCCTTTGGTGGAGTTTAGAGCTTTGTGCTCTTCGGAGTGTACCGGAAAGTTGTGGAATAATTGCATTTTAAGTAATTTCTGAGCTTGAATATGGTTTTTTGTTTTGACGAGAAGGGTACCAGATCTAAGTTTTTTGCATGTTTCGACTGGTCCATTACAAGTGTAGTCTATCACTTTTTTAATAATAAAAGGTGTATTTTTCAAAATTCCCATTATCAGTTGTGGTAATAATTATGTACTTTGGTTCACTTTTTATCGTGTTAATCGTTGTCAGTGGTCGGTCGGGCGGTCGGTCGGGTGGACGAGACATTGTAGTTGTTTTGGGCTCGGGCCCTTGGTGCGTAAGTAAAGCAAGTTCACTTGTTTATAGGTTACGTTTTTTTTCGGTTAATCGCGAAGAAGTTTTCGAATCGGATGATCGGTTGGTAGATTAAACTGATTAGCTGTAGCTTGGAGCGTAGGTTAGTTACACGTCTTAGCTCTTTGAAGCTCGGAGTGAAACTTACTTTATTACCTACTTCAGAATATAACTGAAAAAAAAAATAAATAAAATTGATGAACAAAAAATGATTATTTAAAAAAATTATATTCATGTTGATGGAATTCATTTCAAATTATATTTTCCTACAATTCTTTTGTAATTATTTTCCAATTAATGATGAAGAACAAATAATTGTTTACAAAAAATTTATCCAAAATGATATTCATAGTGTTGCATATCATTTAAAAGGATTTTTTTTAATCCAATTCATTTGTAATTAATTTAAAATTAGCTCGGACTTATATAAAGAAATTTAATTTTATATTATAAAATATAAAAAAAATATTTACAAGGAGTAAGTATATCACAAGAAAACCTTCTCGTAGGAAAGTTAAATTCCACCCTCAAGGGTCAAGAAAAAAAGAAACCAAATGACCTGCTGCGATCCCTTTTTATCACTTTCTTGCAGGTGACATTTTTATGACAGGGTCGGGTGAAAGGTAAATATGTATTTTTTATTTAGGAATATATATGTATGATTGTATATTGGATTGTAGATTTACGTTTCCACCAACATACACATGCATATGCCTATTTACTCCCTACTGATAAGGCTTGCCGTTGCTCCTGTAACCAGCATGGCTTTTACTTCCGTGCCCTCGACCTCGATGGTTGCTGTCAACTGCTGCTCCTCAGAGGCAGCACCGTGCGATCCCTGCTCTTCTCCCTGTTACTTGGACTGCTACTCATTGTCCGACCTCTGGCAGCATTCTGTGCTCCTTACTCCAGTTGCGCCGCACATTTTGTAGAACAACAATCTTGGATCCCTGCACCCGCTGGCCCAATGGCCTATGCCACCGCATCTGTTTCATGCTTGCGCTGGGTTCTCAACCGGACCCTGCCTTGGCCCTGCTATCCACTGCTGGTTAGGCTTTTGCGGAGCCGACCTATGCTGGGTCTCAGGCTGCCATCTCGGCATCCAATTTTGGTTCGTGATGTTCTGCCGCTCCGGCGGGTCTTGGCGCAGTTCCTCTCTCTGGCACCTTGGTGTCCATTGTATGTTTTGGATGGCCGGGTGGTGGAACTCGTCCCGTTGTTCTTTCTGGGTCCATTGATCCCTCTGGTACATCGCTACCTCGCCCTGCTGCGGTTCCTTTCATTGCCACCTCTCGTCTACGGCCGGTTGACTGTAGCTCCATCGTTGTTCCCTGGCAACTTGCCTGTTAAAGGCCTCTTCTTCCTGCGCCAACTCCTCAAACTCCTCTGTCAGGCCCATCACCTCCTCGAACTCCTCTGCCAGGAAATGTCCCAACTCGGCTCCTTTGGCCTAGGTTTTTCCAAGGAACTGTCCCACCACAGATCCTTTCTCGTCTCGTTCGTTATGTTCTTCTCTCTTTTGGGCTGTTGGACTCTCCAGAGGCGGTCCTTCAACTAAAAACACCTTTTGAGAAACGCTCTAACGCTTGAATGTCAGACACTTCAAAGGTGGTCCTCCAACTCAACGCTACAAGCTTCCTAAAAGGACTCGTCCTGATCTGCTCCAATGGGCCTCCCTATATACGGATCGGAGCGCCCGTTTATCCTCCTGGCTTCTGCCCCTGCCGTTACTCCTGCTTCCAAGATCACACCACTTTCCCGTTGGCGGGTCGCCGTCCGTGCCCCCTTGCCCCATTTTGCTACGGACCTCTGCGTTGCTGTGCGGTGCGCCTTCCGGCTTCCAGGGCCCGCAACCCTTTGTCTCCGCCGTCGCTCCTTGCTTTTTCGCTGCTGCTAGCCTCACCGCACATTCTAAACACGGCTGCGCGGTGTGCTGATCCACACGGTGCTGATGTGTGGAACACGCCACGTTAAACAAGTTCGAAGAGATCCGAGACACGCCTGCACGCTGCGCCGATATGGACTGCATTAGTCAGAAGACACCAGGGGATATCGTCTTCAGTTATTTCCGGCTTCAGAACAATATCGGAGGAAGCTGCTCTCTTTCTACCCAGAATGATCCCACCAAATACCTCCACTGATTCGGACATGGTGAAAGTACAGAGTTCCCTAACTGCCCAGAAGCACATGCGGACCCAGAGCACATCTTAAACAGTAGGTGGAGGTATCGTGCTAAAGTTCGATAACTAACAGCTCCGACGCAGCTTATTAATTTTGTGTAGCTCGGAGGAGCAATGCGACTGGATAAGCCAGTTGATAACTTATACTCAGGGCGACTTAAGAAGACTTGAAAATGGACACAATTTAAGGGAGAATCTCTTGATTAGGGATCTAGATCTAGATAAGTTTCCATCCTCAGGGAAAACTTAATTAATTGTATCCGTACCAGCGTTCCGGTACCGTGTACTGAATGCTCCGATAGCCCCTCCCTTGAGACCTTAGACACGAGCGCCTTCCGCCTATATAGAAGTTGTTGTCGCAACAAATTATCTTCTTCCTCCAACAACCTTAGCTCCGTCTGCAGGTCCTGCGCTTCACTTGAGGCCTCGGTGACATCATTCATTCCGATCCTCTTCTGGTTGTCACCTGAGTAACTCTGGTAGTTGTCCCCAGCAGTCAGGCAGGTCAGCCTTTTTGTCCTGATCAACGCCCGCTGAAACGAGCGGGTACCACAGCGCGACAAGTTAAATTTAATAAATTTTTCGCGCGATAACGAATAAGGGATAGCCCAATGGTAGAGTGCTTGGCTGATATGCAGAGTAAATCGGGTTCAAATCAGGCTCGAGACATCCACTTTCTTTTTATTTTAAATCTATTTATATTATGTTTTAATTGTTTTAAAGTGTGTTCAAAAATTTATAATCCAATCAAGAAAAATAAAACATTTTAAAATCACCTTAACATCACCTCAGTTTGTAGTGGAACCCGCTGTAAAAATCTCTATTAGTGCGGGTGCTACGGCGTATTGGCAGGCCGCGTCGTGGAACCCGCTGTAAAAATTAAAACATTTGAGAGCGTCTTCCACGACAAACGGCTGGCAGATGAGAGAAGGAAAGAGAAAATTCTATTTTTAGAACGTTACATCTTTGGAGCGATGAAACGTTCACATCGAACCAGAGTGAGAGCAAAGAGATCAGAAATATCTTCTACTATCTTTTTTCTTCCGCTCTGATTTTGCTGTGAATTCTCGCATTTACTTCAATATCAACTCTAAGTATCATTAAATCAACTTGGATGGTGGCCTAGATGTAAAGCGTGAGCTCCTTACGCTTGGTCCGATTTTATGAGTGTGGTTGTTTCAAATTTAAAAACTGAATATTAGACTTATGATTATTTTACCGGGCATGATTTATAACTTTTTCCTTTAATACTGCAATTCAAAATAGAGCTTCAAGATAATTAAAAAAAAAAAGAAAAACAAAGTCCTAAGAAGGATTCGAACTCTTTAAAATTTTACAGAGAGCAGCTACTCTATGCATTAGGAACCACCCTGCCTCGATCTGTGCTGAACCAAAGTACTATTTTTTTCAACAACAACATAGGCGCATGGAGCAGTCACAAATACATAAAATGGCACAAATTTGTTTGACACATACATGTTACGAGTTTGAAAAATCGAATCGCATGCATGCGACCAACAAGCTCGACGTAAAAAGTTGACCGTTTAGGGTCCCTGATGTTCCTGATGGAAATTAATACGCCGCATCCTCTAAAGTATCATACACCCAACTGTAACGTGCTCGTCCTCTACTTCACAGAGGAAGCATGTCGCCATCAATCTTTGTTGGTTCCGCAATCTGAGTCAAGTATTCCCCAACAATAAACCAGAAAATAAATTTATATAAATGTTTCGGTTCTTCAAATTTTGTTGCGCCGCCCCAGTAAAGACGCCCGTGTAGATGCTGTAATTCGTGTATTTTTTTTGTTCGCTCATACAAGACATAAGACGGTAGTGGCAAGGGCAGCAAGAGCTTACTGTGGGTTTAGTCGATAAGCACTTTAAATTCCAAGGAAATTAATACTCGTGTAATTCATAATCAAATCTTAATTTTATTATTTTACTTTTCGTCCGCTTTTAACGAGTGCCAAGGTAGAAAGCTTAGGCACATGGTTACCGGCTGACTTAACACATATTCAACACCTGCTTAAAGTATCGGTTTTGTATCTTCGGGGTTGCCAGATGCCGCAGGAGCAGTTTTACTATCATTCGCAACAGTAAAATTTATATACTTGCTATAACAATACCGAGAAAACAAAATTATATGATCCAAACAGAAAATTTTATAAGAATGTCTAGGGGAACGCCAGCAATAGCAACATTGACATATTTCAAAGAGTCGAAGATCTTGAGAACAATCGAAATCGCAACGAAAACATACACCGCCACTTAAACATTCTACCAGTCAGAGAAGCGATCGCAGAACAGAAGGTAAAGTACTTAACCAAGCTGTCGGTGCACCCTAACCACCTGGCAAGAGGTCTAACAAGGTTGAGCAACCAATCACGCCTTCGTCGCAATGACTTACTCACCCGGCGACCGACCTGAATGACCAGAATGCAGTCTTAGTATACTGTTAGCTAAATTTTAATGTTAAGATTCGTCAACTTATTGTTAGTCTCAAATTTAAGAGTAGATTTAATAAATAAAAGCAAAGCTACAAAAAAAAAAAAAAAGAAATAGAAATAGAAGTATTGCAGAATGCATTGTTATCTGTAAGTTTAAGAAAAAACAATTTTTAAGACTTAATAATATCTTTGTGAACTGTTCTGTTCCTATTGTTTATTATTACTTTCTTATCCTGATTTTCCTCAACTACCTGTTTTTTATATCTTGCTTTTAACTTGTTTCTTTTCCCATATTTTTTTTCATAAATTATGTCTCCTACATTATAATTTTTTTGTTTTTTGTCTTGTATGTGTTGCTGGCATAACTGTTTGAGCTTGTTGTCGAATATTTGGTAGTTTCTCATAGTTTATTATTGTGAAGAGATTTAGTCTCCCCACACGCTAAGATAGATAGCCGGGGGCAAAGGGGCGGGGCCGAGGAGACGGAAAAAGGGGGTCAACCACCGGTCATCAACCCGGGCAGCCCAAGGGAATGTCGCCAGGATCAGTACGGGGGGTTGGGGGAAAGGTGGAGAAACCGTGGGTTCCGGCGAAGGGCTACCCGTGGGAGGACGGAATCGACGTGGACCGTAACGGTGGCCGGTAAAAGGGTAAACGGCGCCACCCGGGGGAAGAAGGAATCGACGTGAAACGTAACGGGTCCCGGGGCAACGTTGGGAAAGTACTCCAGTGCGGGAATCAGCACGATGCGCAGGCGTGCCTTAGAAGGGTGGCGGGGTGAGCGGCAAGGAGCAAAGGGGGTTTACGACCGGTGCACCACATACCAGCAGCAGAGATCCGTGGCCGGGGGAAACGAGGGGCCACGGACAGCGACCCGCCAACGGGGAAGTGGCGTGATTCTGGAAACAGGATTAACGGCAGGAGCAGAATCCAGGAGGATTAACGGGCGCTCCAGTCAATATAAAAGGGGGCCCATTAGAGCGGCTCGAGACGAGTCTTTTTAGGAAGCTTGTAGTGTTTACTACAAGGTAGTAAACCTTGTTTACTATAAGGTTGTCTTTTTAGGATCTTGTAGTGCTTGTAGGAAGCTTTTTAGGAAGCCAGTCAAGTGTTAGAGCGTTTCTAAAAAGGATTCGGTTGGTTTGAGTTGAAGGACCGCCTTTGGAGAGTCCGACAGCCAAGCGCAAGGAGAGCGAATAAGACAATAAGGAAAGGATCCATTGTTGGACCTTCCTCTGGAAACCCAGGGTCGTGTGGTCGAGTTGGTTCATTCCCGAACACGGCAGGTAGCCTTGCAAGGAAGAGAGGAAAGGATACGTCTGGCGTACGCCTTACCGACTCCTGAAATCACAACCAACAGGCGTGGTCCTGCGAGACAAGGATAGACCGACTCGGGATCGCACGCCTGGTGTACACGAAATGTAAAGGTCGAGACACAAGACAGAACCAGGGTGGGGAGACCGAGTTGAGCCACTCCCCAACAAGGCAGGTAGCCTTGCAAGGAAGTGAGGAAAGGATAAGTCTGGCGTATGCCTTACCGACTCCTGAAATCATAACCAACAGGCGTGGTCCTGCGAAACAAGGAGGCCTACTTGGGATCACACGCCCGGTAACCACGAAACGTACGGAACAAGGGAGACAAGGATCCGTGTGCTGGACGGTTTCCTCTGCAAGCCTGGGGCGTCAGTGTCGAGTTGAGCCATTCCCGAACACGGCAGGTAGCCTTGCAAGGAAGTGAAGAAAGGATAAGTCTGGCATAGGCCTTACCGACTCCTGGAATCGCAACCAACAGGCGTGGTCCTGCGAAACACGGATCGGCCGACTCAAGAACTCGCGTCCAAATCACAGACCAAGTGAGAAACACTCTGGTCACCAGCCCCGCCACTACAAACTCGGGTTCGCCGGCGCGTATGCACGGTGTCCTGGTGCAGCGGGAGCGCGACATACGATCAGGCACACGGCGGCTTCCAAACCTGGCGCCGGAGCGTATGCACGGTGTCCCGGTGTAGCGAAGGCGGCAGTCAGCAAACAAACTCCCAAACCTGGCACCGGAGCATATGCACGGTGTCCCGGTGTAGCGGAGTCGTAGTCGACCCAAGGGGGTGTTTCTCAAGGCCAAAGGGTAGCGGAATCGCTGGCAGCGCGGCGACAGAAGTACCATCGGCGACGGAGTAACGGCGGCAACGGAGTAGCGGCGGCGTATCCCGGACAACCCGCATAGGTCGCCGACGACGGAGCCAACAGAAACGGAAGGAGCAACGAGTAAAAGGGAAAGAAAGCCCTTTGTAGTGTAAAGAGGTCTCAAAAAAAAGAGTGTGGAAACTTCAAGCTATTTGTATTACTTTTTGGGCTTGGGCAATCACGTCGAATCTATAAATTCGGTGGAACGGATCCGCGAAACTCTGTGAGCTAGCCGCGGCAAATTGTGGCGAGCGGAAGCAGAAAAGACAGTTCGTTACACCTGGCGCCCAAACTTCGTGATTGCATTTAGCCTAGAAAATAACATAGCAGAAAGTTGGAAAAAAAGAATTGGATCTACACATTGAGAAAGGAGGAGCTGAGCGAAGTGTGTAGAGAGCTCGGTCTACCAGCAGACGGGACTGTGGAAACGATGAGATCCTCAGTGGCGAGGTGGGTCGACGAATCCAAGGAAGAGGAAGTACTGGCGTTAACGCACGGCCTAGAGGAAAGGTTTGGACAAAGATCAACCGCCAGGCAGAGAGCAGCCAGCGAAACCGATAAGTTTTTTAGAGAGCCTGGCGGTACCAGATCCAAGAATGGGAAGGAGCATAGAGCCGCAATCAAGAAAGTATGTTCCGGCCCCGGTGGATTACGCCAAAGTGGCCAGACAGGTGCGAGACTGGTCGTTTCGTTTCGACGGCACAGGGGACCCGTCAGAGTTCCTGGACAGAGTGACGTGGTCCGCAAAGACATATGGATTGGACATAAACACGATCCCCAGAGCCATGCCAGAACTACTGCACGGCAGGGCCCAAAGATGGTTCATCATGAACGACGAAGAATGGCCAACATGGGCGAGGTTGAAGGCAAGCTTCGAGAATTTTTTCCTGCCGAAAGGATACTTCGAAAAGTTGGCGGACCAAGTTCGCCAACGGAAGCAGCGTCGCGGAGAGCCCTTCAAAGAGTACATGGTGGACTAAGTAGTGGTGGACTAGTCACTAATAAAACCATTAGGGAAAACCACGAAATAAGTAATCGAGAGGCTCGTCGAAAACTGCATGCCAAGGATGAAGATGTTTATAAGACCATACGCCTGCGCGTCTTTAGAGGAGGTGATGGGGGTAGCAGAGGAGTTTGAGGAATTAGCGCAGGAGGAAGAGGCCTTTAACAGGCAAGTCGCCACGGAACAAAGGTGGAGCCACAGTCAGCCGGCCGTAAACGAGAGGTGGCAGAGAGAAGAACCGCAGCATAGTGAAGCGGCAAGGTACCAGAGGGACCAATGGACCCAGAAAAGGCAACGGGACGAGTTCCAACACCAGGCCGTCCAAAACACACAATGGGCACCAAGGTGGCAAAGAGAGGAACCGCGCCAAGACCCGCCGGAGCGGCAGAACATCACGAACCAAAATTGGATGCCGAGATGGCAGCCTGAGACCCAGCATAGGTCGGCTCCGCAAAAGCCTAACCAGCAGTGGATAGCAGGGCCAAGGCAGGGTCCGGTCGAGAACCCAGCACAAGCGTGCAACATATGCGGTAGCATGGGCCATTGGGCCAGCAGGATGCAGGAACCCAAGGTTGTTGTTCTGCCAAATGTGCGGCGCGACAGGAGTTAGAGGCATAGAATGCTGCCAGAGGTCGGGAAATGCGCAGCGGTCCCAGCAACAGGGAGGAGAGCAGGGATCGCACGGTGCTGCCTCAAAACTAAAAGGAGGACTAGCCGGAGAGGAGCAGCAGTTAACGGCAACCATTGAGATCGAGGGCACGGAGGTGAAAGCCATGCTGGATACAGGAGCGACGGCGAGTTTTATATTAGAGGATCTAGCAGAGAGCCAGGAAATAGCCGGGAAACGAGTGGCGATAAGGAGACGGGTGAAGTTAGCCAATGGAAGCCATACAGAAACACGCGCCGCGTTACAGGCTCGAATAAGTTAGACAAAGGCCCAACAGGACAACAGGACAAAGACCCTGAACCTGCTGGTGATGCCGGGCATGGAGGACAGTCTGGTGCTGGGATGGGATTTCCTCAGCGAGTTTGGCGCAACGATGACATGCGCAGGCCACCGCGTTACCATACCCAAAAGGGAGAGATGTCTGGAGGATAGACTGTCCGAAGCAGTGTCCGGATGTCCAGAGGTATGGGAAGACGAACGCAATAAGAGATTTACTGAGAGAGAGCTAGAAGCGTTCGCCGGCCAAAGAGGATGCTCCAACATAACGCAGCACTGGATCACCATGAAGGACGACATTCCCATAAAACAGCGATATTACCCCAAAAACCCGAAAATACAGGGGGAAATAAACGCAAAAGTGGAGGAGCTGTTGGAAAAGGGAAAAGGGCTGTTAAGCCCTCAAATAGCGCATACAGCTCACCCATTGTAATGGTGAAGAAAAAGACGGTTCAATGGAGAATGTGCGTGGACTTCCGGCAAATCAACGCAAAGTCAGTGAAAGATGCGTACCCAATGCCACGAATAAATTTCATATTGGAGCAACTGAGGGAGGCCAGATTCTTCAGCAGCCTCGACTTGAAGGACGGATATTGGCAGATCCCTCTGGAGGAAGGAAGCAGAAAGTACACCGCCTTCACCGTTCCAGGAAAGGGTCTGTACCAATGGAAGGTGATGCCGTTCGGGTTGCACTCAGCCTCGGCAACATTTCAAAGGGCCCTTGTCCAGGTCATAGGGCCGGACATGGCTCCACATGCCTTTGCATATCAGGACGATATCATCGTGATCGGACGCACGAAGGAAGAACACATGGCGAACCTAAGAGAGGTGTTCAGAAGGTTGAAAGAAGCAAACCTGCGGATAAACACGGAAAAATGTCATTTTTTCAGGCAGGAACTGCTATACTTGGGACATAGAATAACGAGCCAAGGGATGGATCCGGGGAAGGTCGCTGACATTACAGAGCTGCAACCCCCGACAAACGTCAAGGGAGTACGTCAGTTCATAGGGATGGCGTCATGGTATTGGCGATTCGTCCCGCGGGAATCGCAAAGCGCTTGAACGATCTGCTACGGAAAGGAATAAAATGGGAGTGGATACCCAAGCACCAGGAGGCGTTCGAAACACTAAAATCACGGCTTGCCGAGGATCCAGTGCTGGCGTGTCCAGACTTCAACAAAAAATTTGTACTGCAAACGGACGCCAGCGACTACGGCGTCGGGGCGGTCCTGACCCAGGACACCTAGAAAGGCGAAAGAGTGATCGCGTACGCCAGTCGGACGTTGATTGGGGCCGAGAAGAATTATTCGGCAACGGAGAAGGAGTGCCTAGCCATAGTATGGGCAATCAGGCAAATGAGGCCCTACCTGAAAGGATATCAGTTCGACGTAATCACGAACCATATGGAACTGAAGTGGCTCATCAACCTCGAGAGCCCGCTTGGAAGAATAGCGAGGTGGGTGTTCGAGTTGCAGCAGTATGACTACGTCTTCAGCTACAGGAAGGGTAAGCTGAACGTGGTCGCCGACGCGCTATCTCGTCAGCCGGTGTCGGAGCAGTTAAGAAGAACCGTGGATCTGGAAGTCCAAGAGTGCGTATGGATAACCGCGTTAAAGGAAAAAATGAAGGCAAGCCCGCAAAAATTCCCGGACTACGTCGAAGAGGGCGGCTTGATGTACCGCCACGTTCCGCATAGAGCAGGAAGCGAGGAAGTGGCGTCATGGAAGTTGTGCGTGGACAAATGCTGACACAGGTCCCGGAAGAGCCATGGGCAACAGTGTGTGCGGACTTTGTGGGTCCATTGCCAAGATCGAAACGAGGCCCATTGGAGCGGCTCGAGACGAGTCTTTTTAGGAAGCTTGTACCGTTGAAATGGAGGACCACCTTTGGAGAGTCCGACAGCCAAGCGCAAGGAGAGCGAATAGACAATAAGGAAAGGATCCATTTCTGGACTTTCCTCGGAAAACCCAGGATCGTGGAGTCGAGTTGGTTCATTCCCGAACACGGCAGGTAGCCTTGCAAGGAAGTGAGGAAAGGATACGTCTGGCGTACGCCTTACCGACTCCTGAAATCGCAACCAACAGGCGTGGTCCTGCGAAACAAGGGTAGACCGACTCGGGATCGCACGCCCGGTGTACACGAAACGTAAAGGACGAGACACAAGACAGAACCAGGGTGGGGAGACCGAGTTGAGCCACTCCCGAACACGGCAGGTAGCCTTGCAAGGAAGTGAGGAAAGGATAAGTCTGGCGTATGCCTTACCGACCCCTGAAATCACAACCAACAGGCGTGGTCCTGCGAAACAAGGAGCCCTAATTGGGATCACACGCCCGGTAACCACGAGACGTACAGAACAAGAGAGACAAGGATCCGTTGCTGGACGGTTTCCTCTGTAAGCCCGGGGCGTCAGAGTCGAGTAGGGTCATTCCCGAACACGGCAGGTAGCCTTGCAAGGAAGTGAAGAAAGGATAAGTCTGGCGTACGCCTTACTGATTCCTGGAATCGCAACCAACAGGCGTGGTCCTGCGAAACAAGGATCGGCCGACTCGAGAACTCGCGTCAAAGTCACAGACCAAGTGAGAACACCCTGGTCACCAGCACCGCCTCTACAAACTCGGTTTCGACGGCGCGTATGCACGGTGTCCCGGTGTAGCGGGAGCGCGACATACGTCAGGCATACGGCAACAAGACAGAACCAGGTGTAGCGGAGGCGACCGACCGCAGCCAACCGTCTGACCAGTCGTAGTCGACCCAAGGGGGTGTTTCTCAAGGCAAAAGGGCGGAGGGTAGCGGAATCGCTAGCAGCGCAGCAACAGGAGTACCTTCGGCGACGGAGTAGCGGCGGCGCATCCTGGACAACCCTATAGGACGCCGACGACGGAGCCAGCAGAAACGGAAGGAGCAACAAGAAAAAGGGAAAGAAAGCCTTTTGTAAAGTAAAGAGGTCTCAAAATAAAGAGTGTGGAAACTTTGAGCTATTTGCATTACTTTCTGGACTTGGGCAATCACGTCGAATCTATAAATTCGGTGGAACGAATCCGCGAAACTCTGTGAGCTAGCCGCGGCAAATTGTGGCGAGCGGGAACAGAAAAGACAGTTCGTTACAACTCTTCCGAAATGTTTGCACTTATAGTAATGAATAACCGTAAGTAGGCTGTGAGCATAACATATCGTATACTTATGGGTGTTTCATATGCCTTTGAAATTGGGGCCCTGCCGACCACTAATCTACAGTCAGGAATGCCAAGAAAACACAGATTCCGCTCACTGGAACATCTGAGTCCAAAAATTCCAACGGGATTAGAAAAATTACATGTTTGGCTCTGGTATGAACTGGGATTATTAATTTCGCACAAAAAATTAACAAAATGGCGGACCTTTGAAATTTTTTTTTGAAAATTGCCTTTTTCTAGTTACAAATCAAGTTGAAAAGTAAAGAAGATCTTCATCGATTTGATTTATCCTAGTTCATACCAGAGCTATGTATATATGTATAGAATAATGTAGGAGCCAATTGGATTAATAGGTTTTTAGTAACCTCATGCGCCAGTCGTAAAAATACTGTTTCGAGAAAAACGCGTTCAAAGTTTTGATACGGCTCTCGCCGTCGCCTGACGCTCCCACCATAAATTGGCTAAATCTTGAATAGTAATAAGTTCGAATTAAATTTAAAAAAAAAATAGATTTTTTAAAACCAAGAATGGGGGGGTCCCCTTAAGAGAAGAAGAATTGACCGACAACGGTAACAAGTTAATCGAGCATTTACATCAGGGAAATGTCTTCGACTAGCATTGCAGTACGAACCTGATTTTGAATATCCTGCTCATTCCAAAGTGATTATTGGTTCTTTGAAAAAAGAATGCCCGTACATAACAATGCACTCGAATTTAAAAATGAGCCAGTTCTGGCTCATCAGGAAAAGTACAATGATGAATGATTTTGGGATGATTGCACTATGGCTCGTAAACAATCTCTTGAGGCATTAGATTGCACATTTAGAGATATAAATGATAAACTATTTGGCGGCTCTTTGTTACTCCTTTGATTTCAGATAAACTCTTCCCATTATTCCACGTTCAACGTATGCTACTTAAATTTATGCTTGCTTAAAATCATTGCGACTGTGACGGATCCATCCGCCGAAACTTTCTCTAAGCAATTGTTATACATACTGTCATTGTATATTGGCGATGGGAAAGTTGCTTTACGTGAAAATACTGGATTTACTGGAAATACAGGAAAATACTTATTAACCAAATTAAATGAAAAATAAACAACTAGCCCTTCTAAAAAACAAAAAAGGGCAAAACAACGTTTGCCGGGGTTACTAGTATGTAATATAATATAAAAAAAATAAAATTTATTTTATCATTAACCCAGTAATGAATACCCAAATTGAATACCCTAATAACCCAAAAGTTACAAAAATCAAAAATTTTGTGCTGGCTTCAAAATGAAATCGCACGCACACATGCATCCGTGAATTTGTGACACGCATAAATACACAGATCAATCGAAACGCAGACCAACCTTCTTTATGGTGCTCCTTTCAGAGTTAGAAAACAGAACACATTCAATGAGAATAATAAGCGTTAGATGAAAGTAACATGAGCGTAAGAAAGAGAGTAAGGTGCTATTTATGGCTATTTATGAAATGAGTAGTCTCTTACTATGTTTATGCGATAAAAATCACTTCAAAGCGCGATATAGAAATAACCGCTGGCAAAAATGGCATCCGAGCGTCAGGAGAGTGTCGGTCATATGAAGCGTTCTTTCTTTTCACTTTAAACCGCCGACAGCAAAGCAAGTGAATTTAAAGAAAAGAAGGAGAAAAACTATTCGACGCAAGGAAAAGAGAAAAACTTGGTACAAAGGGCCAGAGCGGAGCACGAGACTTTAGATCTTTGAGAATACAGCAGCTCCAACTGGAGAAGTGGATTTTGTCCGGGCAAGCCGACGATCGTAACATAGCGCCGTGCAGTACTGAGGTGAGTTAGGTTAACTAAAATCGTTAATAGTGTTTTGCATAGAAAGTGAGAACAACGGATTGGTGTGCATCACGTCAAATTTTAAGTAGCTGTCTCCGTGGGCCATAGCGAAGGCAAGGAGAAGAAGGTTGGAACGTGTCCGACGCAAGTGTCTATGGGGACGCATACAATTTGCGACAGGCCAGAATAACCCGACAGTCCGGACTAAAATAAACTTATTCTTATCGAGGACCGCGCCTAACCTCATTGCTTTTCCAGGCATTGGATAAAAAGGTGAGTGATAAACTGTGATCCTCGCGATAATCCTACAGCGGTAGTTTCATTCAGGCAGAACAATTGAATCGACTTGTTACTTCTATGCTCCTGACCGGAGCCCCGACTTCTTTACAATTCTCGATCTAATGTTCACAGACGGGCACGCCCTAAGACCGATGTATAGTAACCTACATTTTCCATTTTTTCTTTTTTTGAAAAAACCCCGCATTTTGTCCAAAGACCTTTGCTTGATATGACTTTGTGAACGCGATCAGGCACGCTCCCTACCAAATTTTCAGTTATATATTAGGAATACGTCTCCATTCAGCTTCAACACGCTCCCTAAAGTTGCCCATGTTTGATGGAGCTGATGCGTACTGCACGAGCCGTCTTTTCACGATTGACCAAAGAGTTTAAATCGGATTGAGGTCGGGACTTCTTGAGGGCCATTCCATAATTTTAAAGGATGCTTTCCAATCCATTCCTTTTTTTTCGCAGTGTGCTTCGAACCCCCATCTCGTTGAAAAACAATTTCTTTTTCGTGATAAGTACATTTTTTAATAACACACTAACCTTCACTGCGTTAAACAAAATATTAATATTTAAATAAAACTTTTTGAAACGTTTAAAATTGAGTTACTGCGGTTTTTTTTTCGTTTTTATATTAAGTCTCTTCAAATTCATCTCATTGTTTTCGATTAGAATTTATTAAAAATTAAATAATCAAAATTAAACAAAAACAAGAAAGGAAAGCTAACTTCGGGCGGAGCCGAAGTTGATATACCCTTGCAGTTAAAACCGGATATATATCGCAAACATCGGATTAAATTGGCCGATCTTTATGAGAATATCATAAAATAACCAATTTATTACAATAACAAGAAAGGAAAGCTAACTTCGGGCGGAGCCGAATTTGATATACCCTTGCAGCTAAAACAGGATATATATCGCTAAAATCGGATATAGTTGACCGGTTCTTATGGGAATATCATGATATAACCAATAAATTACAAAACAAAATCTAAAAAAAATCCCAAACTTCTATCTTGAAGAACCCCAAAGTTGGTATTTTTACCAAATACCATTTCCGATCGTTCAGTTATATGGCAGCTATAAGATATAGTCGGCCAATCCATATGAAACTTGATAAGTCGTATTATTTTTCCAAAAATAGAATTCATAGAAAATCCCAACTTTCGAAAAACACTGAAGTTATGCTATTTCCGATCAATCAGTTATATGGCAGATATAGGATATAGTCGGAAGATCCTTATAAAAATTGGCATGTTGTATTATTTTGCCAAAAATAGGAATCGTACCAAATCCGAATTCTCTTGCTTTAAAAACACCGAAGTTATAGCATTTCCGATCAATCAGTTATATGGCAGATATAGGATATAGTCGGCTGATCCTTATGAAATTCGGCATGTTGTATTATTTTGCCAAAAATAGCAATCGTACCAAATCCGAATTCTCTTGATTTAAAAACCACCGAAGTTATAGCATTTCCGATCAATCAGTTATATGGCAGCTATAAGATATAGTCGGCCGATCCCGGCCGTTCCGACTTATATACTGCGTGCAAAGAAAAGAAGGGTGTGTGCAGAGTTTCAAGACGATAGCTTTAAAACTGAGAGACTAGTTCGCGTAGAAACAGACAGACGGACAGACGGACAGACGGACATGCTCATATCAACTCAGGAGGTGATCCTGATCAAGAATATATATACTTTATAGGGTCGGAGATGTCTCCTTCACTGCGTTGCACACTTTTGGACAAAATTATAATACCCTCTGCAAGGGTATAAAAAATCTAAAACAAAGTACCAAGCTTCCATCTTCAAAAATACCAAAGTTGGTATTTTTACCAAATACCATTTCCGATCGTTCAGTTATATGGCAGCTATAAGATATAGTCGGCCGATCGTTATGCATCGTATTTGGTAGGTTGTATTAACTGACCAAAAATAGAATCTGTACTTAGTTCCAGCTTTTTATCATCAAAAACACCAAAGTTGGGTAATATCCGATTGTTCAGTTATATGGCAGCTATATGATATAGTCGGCCGATCCTTATGAAATTTGGTAGGTCGTATTATTTTGCCAAAAATAGCATTCGTACAAAATCTAAAAACACCCAAATTATACCATTTCCGATCAATCAGTTATATGGCAGCTATAGGATATAGTCGGCCGATCCCGGCCGTTCCGACTTATATACTGCGTGCATAGGAAAGAAGAGTGTGTGCAAAGTTTCAAGACGATAGCTTTAAAACTGAGAGACTAGTTCGCGTAGAAACAGACAGACAGACAGACGGACAGACGGACATGCTCAAATCAACTCAGGAGGTGATCCTGATCAAGAATGTATATACTTTATAGGGTCGGAAATGTCTCCTTCACTGCGTTGCACACTTTTGGACAAAATTATAATACCCTCTGCAAGGGTATAAAAAACATACGCATTTTCCAATTATTATATGTTGGAGTCAATTCTAATTCATCTTTTTACAAAAAATTTTATAATATTTTTGTAAAACTTATTTAACTTATAATTTATTTTTTATTTCGAAAAAAAGTGTCAAACTAGCCATGTACTGAGGAGCCTCTTATAAGAAAGTAGGAGCAATGCTTCTGTAACTTTTTAACGAAGTACGGTATCGATCTGAAAATTGAAATATATATTCAAAGGCATTTTACGCAACTAAATAAAAGTAGGCGTGGCATGATAAAAGGCGGAATTTAATTTAAGTTTTTATTATAAAGTTTATTTGCTTTCCAACAAGTAGGTAATTTTTGCATTTTGTTTACTTGGAATATAACGTCATCTTATTAGAATCCGCTGCATATATTTGTATGTATATTGTAAATGTATACAATAATGTTGTATGTTGTGTATGTATATGTAAATATTTATTATATTTGTACATATGTATATTTGTATATGACGGATGACCGGGAATGTCCTCCATAGTCCTTTAAACTTTTCTTACTTATGCGCGAGCACAGCGAGTTCCGCTCACTTACGTTACCCAAGCCAGAATGATTCTACTCTCCTCGATCATTACGCTCAACCCTGCTTTCGCAGCATTCTCTCTCTCTCGAGTCGAGCCTATATCGTTATCTCTTTTCATCTCACGACTTTCGGTAACTCGTCAACGGACCTCACGGACCACTCGTCAACGGACTATCATCGGACTATCAACTAACTAGGAAAACATCGGTTATATTGGTTTTCATATTCAAAGCCTTACATTTAATTTATTCATTGATCTGTTTTATCATTATTCTTCTACGCAGTTACAAACTATGTGAGTCGCTTTCCATAGACAATTCCAGCCATTAACATAAACTTCTTCTTTTCATTAATTTTTTTTTTTTTTTTACATTTTGTTTTTTTTTTTTACCGAGCCATTTTTATTTCTAAACAATTCATCATTTACTTAACTTAAATTTTGTCAATTTCATTTATCATCGTCGTGCAAACATATGCACTAGGTCACTAAGACCATTCGCCACTAAGAACATTCGGTCAACATCTCCCCTTTTGGGACACAGACGCACACTCACTTGTGCCGTCTTCATTCTCTTTCCCCTCTTGGGACACAGACGCACACTCACTTGTGCCGTCTTCATTCTCTTTCCCCTCTTGGGACACAGACGCACATTCTCTTGTGCCAACCGCAGGCTCTTCCCCATTTTGGGGCTCATCACTACCTCGTATTTCTCCTGTTAATTCGCTGGTTAATTGTCTATTCGGTAGCGCTCTCAGAGACTCATGAGAATATTTATATGTCCGCTTATTGACTAATGATTTCAGTTCGTATCTATTTCCATCTAACACTCTGACCACTTGACCCTTAAACTTGGGATCAAGTTTTGTCTGATGGCGCTCTTCAGCTTTCAGCAAAACATGATCCCCTACTTTATGCGCAATAACCTTCGCCTTGTTTTTATCAAATCTTTCTTTATCGTATCGTGCATTTTTGTCCATGTTTCCTTTAGCTTCTATTCTAGCATTTTCTCTATTCACTATGTTATCTTCTTCATTTATTTTCAGCATACCAAAAGGCCTAGCCTCTTTCCCTATTAGCAACTCTAGAGCACTAGATTTTGTAACTCTATTTGTGGAGCAATTCATGGCTAACTGAATATCTTGCCAAGAACGCTCACTAGTTTCTACAGCAGTTAGAATAGCTTTTAGCGTGCTCATCACATGTTCCACCTGTCCATTAGCACGGCTTGCGCCCGTGGCTATTAAGTGCAAGTCAATTTTATTTGTTGAGCAAAATTCACGGAATTTATCACTAGAAAAGCTCCTGCCTTGATCTGCGATGATTCGACTGGGAACTCCAAAGAAAGATATACCTGACTTCATAGCTTTAATGCAATTTTCTGAGTCTAGATTAAGAGTGTGATACAAGTGAACAAACTTTGTAAATGCATCTACCTGTACAATAATATATTCCTTCAGGTCGTTTTTCCCGCTGAGCTTACCACTTATGTCTACGTGGATAGTATGCCAGGGTATACTAATCTTAGGTATGGGGTGCAGTTCCATTTGTGCCTTTCCAGAAGGGGGCTTAGATAATTTGCAGGTAATACAATTTTCAACGAAATTCTTGACATATTTAGACATATCTTCGAACCAGAATTGTTCATAGACCTTGTCTAGAGTCTTCTGCCACCCTAAATGCATCATAGCCTCATGTTCATGGTTTATAACGGACCACCTAAACGCCTTAGGAATCACTGGTAAACAACGAGTCTTGCCATTACGTTGTATCTTGCGATATAATAGCCCAGTTCTAATTTCATAAGTTTTCTTTACATCTGTCTCTATATCTTCGCTTTTTAACTGGTCCATGATTTTTATTATGCTATCATCTCGTTGCTGTTCGGCTATCAGCCAATTATTTGTTATTACAGCTACATAGATCTACACGAACCTCTGCTCTACGGATGTCAGTTGAGACTACAGGAATTGGATTGCGCGATAAAAAGTCCACATGTGCCATTTGGCTACCCTTTCTATACTCAATGACAAATTCAAAAGCCTGTAAATACCCCCACCAGCGGTGTACTCTTGGGGTCAATTCAGCTTTCTTTTGTGTCGCTTTTAGTGAATTGCTATCGGTGTATACAGTGAATTTTCTACCATATAGATAATGTCTGAAGTGCTTCACTGCATTGTAAACGGCTAAAGTTTCTAGCTCATATGAGTGATATTTAGCTTCGGATACTGTTGTGCGTTTGCTAAAATATTCAACTACTCTTTGTTTACCGTCTATTTTGTGTATTAACATTGCGCCATACCCATCAGCACTGGCATCTGTATGCAATTCGATTTGGAGCTCAGGGTCAAAAATTGTCAGTACAGGGTCAGTCGTCAGTACTTTGATAATCTTTTGTCGGATCTGCTCATGCTCCTCTTTCCAAATAAACGTTTTAAGTTTGGAGGTCAACTCATAAAGAGGCTTCATCTGCTCTGAGAACCGCGGGACAAATTGTCTGAAGTACGATGCCAGGCCTATAAATTGCGTTAACTGCGTTACAGTGGATGGTGGCGACAGAGCAGTCAGGGCTTCTATCTTACTTGGATTCGGTTTAATTTCACTATCTTTAATATAGAATCCTAGGTACTCTACTCCTGTACGAAGAAAGGCGCATTTCTTTATATTAAATGTAAAACCTGCCTCAGACAAGACTCTTAGAACTATACCTAACCTTTCATATGCTTCCTCCTTTGTTTCTGCTACAATCAGCACATCATCTATGTAGACTACTACGTAGGAATAGGCTACGTCACCCAGAGCTCGCACTATGGCACGTTGAAATATCGAAGATGCATTTTTTAGCCCAAATGGCATCACCAGAAATTCATACTGACCCTCTGGGGTGACGAATGCTGTTTTTTCTATGGAGTTAGGGTGAATCGGTATTTGATAAAATCCGCTGGCCATGTCTAGAGTGGAAAAATATTTTCCGCCTCGCAAGCGATCTATTTGATCAGAAATCAATGGCAACGGGTACTTATCTGAGACAGTGTTTGAATTTAGCTCACGAAAATCAATGCACAGCCTGTCGCTGCCATCTTTCTTTTTAACTAATAGCATTGGACTTGCAAATGGCGAATTGCTTGGACGGATCACATTGGATTTAATCATTTGGTCTATTTTTTCCCTAACTAATAGCTTTTCATCTGCACTAAGTCGATATGGGCGCCTTTGAACAGTTTTATTCTCATCTATCAAACGAATTTCTAATGCCTCTGTGGTTACGCGCTTAGTTGGAATTCCATTTATAAAATTGCCAGAGTATTTTTGCAATACGTTCTTTAGTTTACATTTATCAATTTCACTTAATTCTATGTTGGTATCAAGTAAATTTTCAAAATTAGATGTATCTTCATGTATAGCATTAATAGTCTTAGTTTTGTAAATATTTAGTTTGTCTGTTTCGATCATAACACCAAAACCAAGATGGAATATATCTTGACCAATCATTACGTCATGCTTTAAATAATTGTCTCATACGACATGGAACAAGATTTCTAAATTAAATTCGGATATTTGAATCGTAGACAAAATCTGCAAATGGCTCTTAACAACATTGTCGCCAATTCCACTTAGTACAATTAAATTATTAAATCTTTTTCCAGCAATTTTGTTACTTAATTTTTCCTCGGCGCCAGAGTCAAAAAAAAATGGAAAGATCTCACCCCTTTGATGGAATAAACCTTTGGGCTGAAGAACTTGACACATGTCGACGCGCTTCTCCTTGTACTCGCCGTGTCCACTAGTACTGCCTTTGGAGCATACAGAAGCAATATGTCCAACCTCACCGCACTTGTAGCATCTTATGTTTGAACGCTCCTTTATTCCGGACACACTGCTTCCACTCTGACTCTTTCCTTTGGTGAACGATGAGCTCTCCATGCGAGCACGGCACTGGGCATATTTGTGGCCAATCTTTCCACAATAATGGCATGTCACCTGCATCTGCATTCGTGGTTTCTTCTTGTCCGAGCTTGACGAATTTTCATCATTTTCGTGTTTGCGCTTCTTGAAGGCGTAAGCTTGCAGCTGCCGCTGAAGTTCATTGCGCGTCGTTACATTCGTCGTAAAGACCCAACGCAGTAAATTAGTGTCAATTTGCGTCATGTGGGCTAACGCTTTTGACACCGCAATCTCCTCCAGTTCCTTCGACTTCCACTTGGATAGCAACAGCGTAACTATGCGACTGCCATATTCTGCAAAGCTTTCTCCAGATCTGGGATGCCCATTTAAAACATTAATCAGTACGGCAGCCGTTGTCTCAATGCCCACGAATCGCTGGATGAACAGTTCCCTGAATTGGGTCCAGGTGATGCCAGCAAAGCAAATCTGGGACAGCCATTGCGAAGCACTGCCTTCCAACGCTTTGCTTAGTGCTATTACTAAGGCGCTGCCTTCGAGTGTATTATCTGCGAAGATCAAATCGACCGTAGTGCACCATGCTGATGCATCTGTTCCAGCGCCATCGGGATTAAATTTGGGTAGTGTAATGTGCGTGGTTTTCCCATCCGACGCCGAGGCTCTTGGCGCCTGCATCGTTTTTTTTTAATTTCCATGAGATTTTTGTTTTGCTCCTCCAGCGCTGCCATATATTGAGCGGAGCTGTGCTCTTGTGGCGAAGGCGATCCCACTTCTGATGACGGATGACCGGGAATGTCCTCCATAGTCCTTTAAACTTTTCTTACTTATGCGCGAGCACAGCGAGTTCCGCTCACTTACGTTACCCAAGCCAGAATGATTCTACTCTCCTCGATCATTACGCTCAACCCTGCTTTCGCAGCATTCTCTCTCTCTCGAGTCGAGCCTATATCGTTATCTCTTTTCATCTCACGACTTTCGGTAACTCGTCAACGGACCTCACTCATCAGCAGAGACTATCATCGTCTCTGCTGCTATGCCCTTCGCATTCTGTACTTTCCTGAACTAACTGTTTCCCGACATATATAAATAAATAAATTTTTTGGATGCACTAAATTTAACTATTTTGTTTGGCGAAATACGAACGAGTGGTAAAGGGGGAAGGGGGGCGACAGTGATGTGGATATGTATGTATTTTGATGTTTATTAATTTTTATCCACAGGCAGTTTCTTAATTACTTTAATCAAACTATTAAAATTGTTAGCTCTACTAATTTCAAGTACGTATGCGCCAAGAATTGAAAGGAGGGTGAAATATGTTAGTAAAAGACGTGGATTCGCAATAACTTTCTACGTACTTGTTTTTCTTTCATCGAAAAGCATTGTTAATAAAATATTTTCTGTATGGGTGAAGAATGCATTTTGTTTATTTATTTGTAGAATATTTTGTTAACAATGCTTTTCGATGAATGAAAAACCGTTCGCGAAAGTGCAATTAATAAAATTATGTATTATCGCGAGAAATTATATGACCCAACTAAACTTAGAACTTATAAAAAGAATCGCATTAATTTCGATTGCACCGATTACAGTGGCGTGCAAGTCTGAGTACATGTTTGCAACTATTGACTTTGGGGTCGCATAAAAATGTTATTACTGCAGTAAATGAAACCAAATTTTTTGTGTTAATTCTTTGAATATTTATTAGCAAAATCTTATACATAATATAACAAAAAAAATTAGTTTTTCTGATTAAGAAATAAAAAACAACAAAATCTCGCATGTACTCAGTTATGCTCATATTGAAACTTTTCAGCAAACGCTTTTTTTTAATACTTGGTCCAAAGACCCTTATTTCTAATAACGCTATCTATGCGATTCGGCATACTTTCTACCAAATTTTCAATAATTTCTTTTGGAATTGCTCTCCGTTCTTGCTGGACTCTTTGCCAAAACTCATGCTAGTTTGCTGTTACCGATTCGTAGAGTCCCAGTCGTCTTTTCACTATCGACCACAAATTTTCTATAGGATTGAGATCAGGACTCTGTGCTGGACACTCCATCAGGCTTCTTCCAACAATATTGTTTACCATCCGACTGGTAACGATTGAATTTAGATTCATCAGACCATATAACTTTTTCCAGTCGTCCAGATTCCAATTTTTATGCGCCCTCGCAAATTTTAATCGTGCTTTTATATTTTTGTCGGACAAGGCCGGTTTCTTCTTTTTAACTTCTGAGATGTATCCAATGCGCCTAAGTGCTCGACACGCTGTCCACTGGCTGACGGGCTTACTCATGGCTGCGGATGCATCCTTGGGTCTAAAATTTTTCTCTTTTTTAATTTTTTGCATCATAAGCCTTGCATCTGCATCAGTCAAAATTCGACGTGGACCACTTCTTTGTACCTTGGGTACAGCGTTGCGCCTTTTTTGCAAAAGGCGAATATCATTAACTTTTCGAATATCATTCGTGTCGAACATCTATTTTCAGTTAAGTTTACAACTGAATCTTCAACGTCTCTAGGCAATTTCTTCATTTTTTTAGTTTTAATACAAAAGACCAAAAACACGTGAGATTTCATATGTTTTTAGGTAAAAGCTATCATAAATCACTTAAAAACATAAGCTTTTTAAAAATAAACGGTAAAATTCTGTAATTGTGCTTTCTGTTGCATCAGCTGTGCAACATTTGATAAAAAGTTCAAAATGAGCATGCCCATATATGCACTATTAATATAATATATATATATCGACCACCCACTGTACCAAGAGTACTTAAAGGGTACACACTGTAACACTTTGTCGCAGTGTTTATGTTATCCAAGGTCTCGGTCATAAACCTAAGTGCACCGAAATATGAACCGCCCGCTGTACCTTTGCTGTACGCCGAAAAGTGCATATGTCCGCATATACGTAACACGAGTGGACCTTATGCAAGTCCACATACCTCCGCCTAATCGAACGTAACATAATTATATATTCATATATAAATATTTAAGAATACATAACCGTCTCTCCGCTGCCGCTTTGGGCAGCGCAGCTACGAGACTTAGACCTCCTTTAATTCATAAGTAAATTTGTAAAACAAGAAACTCCCTTGAGCTCGGAGCGGCAACAACGGCTGCTCCGAAGTTAATAAAACCAAATAAAGAATAAATCTATATAAAAAGGAACTTATTACATTTGGGAACCTGCCGCACTAAACTTATTACATGGCGACCGTGACAGGACCTGCAAGGACATCGAGGGATTCGAAGGACACACCGACATCGAGGGATTCGAAGGACACACCTAAAAGGATATAACCCAGAAAAAAAAAACTACAAAAAAAAAAAAATTCGAAATTTGCTGAAAAACAAGAAAATTGTTTTTGGAATTTATGACAAAAATTAATCCGAGTGAGTAGAGTGCAGTGATGGGTAAACGCGGAGATGTACAAAACAAAGTATAAAGAGTATATACTCTTATACAAATAAATCCCCTCCAGCGTTGTCAACAAGGCAAAAGTTACGAGCTGAACTTGACTTTCCAAAAACAAAATTACCAAAAAAAAAAAAAAAAAAAACCCACAATGATCTGACACTCACTCAGTCCCCATGCCAACAACCTATCAGCAACGAATAATTAAACTTATAAATAAAAAAAAATGTCAAAAAAAATGGAAAGATCTCACCCCTTTGATGGAATAAACCTTTGGGCTGAAGAACTTGACACATGTCGACGCGCTTCTCCTTGTACTCGCCGTGTCCACTAGTACTGCCTTTGGAGCATACAGAAGCAATATGTCCAACCTCACCGCACTTGTAGCATCTTATGTTTGAACGCTCCTTTATTCCGGACACACTGCTTCCACTCTGATTCTTTCCTTTGGTGAACGATGAGCTCTCCATGCGAGCACGGCACTGGGCATATTTGTGGCCAATCTTTCCACAATAATGGCATTTCACCTGCATCTGCATTCGTGGTTTCTTCTTGTCCGAGCTTGACGAATTTTCATCATTGTCGTGTTTGCGCTTCTTGAAGGCGTAAGCTTGCAGCTGACGCTGAAGTTCATTGCGCGTCGTTACATTCGTCGTAAAGACCCAACGCAGTAAATTAGTGTCAATTTGCGTCATGTGGGCTAACGCTATTGACACCGCAATCTCCTCCAGTTCCGTCGACTTCCACTTGGATAGCAACAGCGTAACTATGCGACTGCCATATTCTGCAAAGCTTTCTCCAGATCTGGGATGCCCGTTTAAAACATTAATCAGTACGGCAGCCGTTGTCTCAATGCCCACGAATCGCTGGATGAACAGTTCCCTGAATTGGGTCCAGGTGATGCCAGCAAAGCAAATCTGGGACAGCCATTGCGAAGCACTGCCTTCCAACGCTTTGCTTAGTGCTATTACTAAGGCGCTGCCTTCGAGTGTATTATCTGCGAAGATCAAATCGACCGTAGTGCACCATGCTGATGCATCTGTTCCAGCGCCATCGGGATTAAATTTGGGTAGTGTAATGTGCGTGGTTTTCCCATCCGACGCCGAGGCTCTTGGCGCCTGCATGGTTTTTATAATTTCCATGAGATTTTTGTTTTGCTCCTCCAGCGCTGCCATATATTGAGCGGAGCTGTGCTCTTGTGGCGAAGGCGATCCCACTTCTGATGACGGATGACCGGGAATGTCCTCCATAGTCCTTTAAACTTTTCTTACTTATGCGCGAGCACAGCGAGTTCCGCTCACTTACGTTACCCAAGCCAGAATGATTCTACTCTCCTCGATCATTACGCTCAACCCTGCTTTCGCAGCATTCTCTCTCTCTCGAGTCGAACCTATATCGTTATCTCTTTTCATCTCACGACTTTCGGTAACTCGTCAACGGACCTCACTCATCAGCAGAGACTATCATCGTCTCTGCTGCTATGCCCTTCGCATTCTGTACTTTCCTGAACTAACTGTTTCCCGACATATATAAATAAATAAATTTTTTGGATGCACTAAATTTAACTATTTTGTTTGGCGAAATACGAACGAGTGGTAAAGGGGGAAGGGGGGCGACAGTGATGTGGATATGTATGTATTTTGATGTTTATTAATTTTTATCCACAGGCAGTTTCTTAATTACTTTAATCAAACTATTAAAATTGTTAGCTCTACTAATTTCAAGTACGTATGCGCCAAGAATTGAAAGGAGGGTGAAATATTTTAGTAAAAGACGTGGATTCGCAATAACTTTCTACGTACTTGTTTTTCTTTCATCGAAAAGCATTGTTAATAAAATATTTTCTGTATGGGTGAAGAATGCATTTTGTTTATTTATTTGTAGAATATTTTGTTAACAATGCTTTTCGATGAATGAAAAACCGTTCGCGAAAGTGCAATTAATAAAATTATGTATTATCGCGAGAAATTATATGACCCAACTAAACTTAGAACTTATAAAAAGAATCGCATTAATTTCGATTGCACCGATTACAGTGGCGTGCAAGTCTGAGTACATGTTTGCAACTATTGACTTTGGGGTCGCATAAAAATGTTATTACTGCAGTAAATGAAACCAAATTTTTGTGTTAATTCTTTGAATATTTATTAGCAAAATCTTATACATAATATAACAAAAAAAATTAGTTTTTCTGATTAAGAAATAAAAAACAACAAAATCTCGCATGTACTCAGTTATGCTCATATTGAAACTTTTCAGCAAACGCTTTTTTTAATACTTGGTCCAAAGACCCTTATTTCTAATAACGCTATCTATGCGATTCGGCATACTTTCTACCAAATTTTCAATAATTTCTTTTGGAATTGCTCTCCGTTCTTGCTGGACTCTTTGCCAAAACTCATGCTAGTTTGCTGTTACCGATTCGTAGAGTCCCAGTCGTCTTTTCACTATCGACCACAAATTTTCTATAGGATTGAGATCAGGACTCTGTGCTGGACACTCCATCAGGCTTCTTCCAACAATATTGTTTACCATCCGACTGGTAACGATTGAATTTAGATTCATCAGACCATATAACTTTTTTCCAGTCGTCCAGATTCCAATTTTTATGCGCCCTCGCAAATTTTAATCGTGCTTTTATATTTTTGTCGGACAAGGCCGGTTTCTTCTTTTTAACTTCTGAGATGTATCCAATGCGCCTAAGTGCTCGACACGCTGTCCACTGGCTGACGGGCTTACTCATGGCTGCGGATGCATCCTTGGGTCTACAATTTTTCTCTTTTTTAATTTTTTGCATCATAAGCCTTGCATCTGCATCAGTCAAAATTCGACGTGGACCACTTCTTTGTACCTTGGGTACAGCGTTGCGCCTTTTTTGCACACGAATGACTACGGATTGACTGATTTTTAACTTTTCGGATATCATTCGTGTCGAACATCTATTTTCAGTTAAGTTTACAACTGAATCTTCAACGTCTCTAGGCAATTTCTTCATTTTTTTAGTTTTAATACAAAAGAGCAAAAACACGTGAGATTTCATATATTTTTAGGTAAAAGCTATCATAAATCACTTAAAAACATAAGCTTTTTAAAAATAAACGGTAAAATCCTGTAATTGTGCTTTCTGTTGCATCAGCTGTGCAACATTTGATAAAAAGTTCAAAATGAGCATGCCCATATATGCACTATTAATATAATATATATATATCGACCACCCACTGTACCAAGAGTACTTAAAGGGTACACACTGTAACACTTTGTCGCAGTGTTTATGTTATCCAAGGTCTCGGTCATAAACCTAAGTGCACCGAAATATGAACCGCCCGCTGTACCTTTGCTGTACGCCGAAAAGTGCATATGTCCGCATATACGTAACACGAGTGGACCTTATGCAAGTCCACATACCTCCGCCTAATCGAACGTAACATAAATATATATTCATATATAAATATTTAAGAATACATAACCGTCTCTCCGCTGCCGCTTTGGGCAGCGCAGCTACGAGACTTAGACCTCCTTTAATTCATAAGTAAATTTGTAAAACAAGAAACTCCCTTGAGCTCGGAGCGGCAACAACGGCTGCTCCGAAGTTAATAAAACCAAATAAAGAATAAATCTATATAAAAAGGAACTTATTACATTTGGGAACCTGCCGCACTAAACTTATTACATGGCGACCGTGACAGGACCTGCAAGGACATCGAGGGATTCGAAGGACACACCGACATCGAGGGATTCGAAGGACACACCTAAAAGGATATAACCCAGAAAAACAAAAAACTACAAAAAAAAAAAAATTCGAAATTTGCTGAAAAACAAGAAAATTGTTTTTGGAATTTATGACAAAAATTAATCCGAGTGAGTAGAGTGCAGTGATGGGTAAACGCGGAGATGTACAAAACAAAGTATAAAGAGTATATACTCTTATACAAATAAATCCCCTCCAGCGTTGTCAACAAGGCAAAAGTTACGAGCTGAACTTGACTTTCCAAAAACAAAATTACCAAAAAAAAAAAAAAAAAAAAAACCCACAATGATCTGACACTCACTCAGTCCCCATGCCAACAACCTATCAGCAACGAATAATTAAACTTATAAATAAATAAATAATAAATAAACAACTTCCGAGATGACCGGATAACTGCAAAGAAATGACAGAGGACCCCTGGAATCACCATTCTGCGAGCAAACCTGTGCCAGCACCGGTGCCCTAACAACCCAATAAAGAAGAAACGCCTGTGCAGCCAGCACCGGCCCCGTTTAGCGCTCCAAGCTAAGCCCGGAAAAGTGAACCGAC
This sequence comes from Drosophila pseudoananassae pseudoananassae, assembly GCA_018153035.1. Classification (NCBI taxonomy): domain Eukaryota; kingdom Metazoa; phylum Arthropoda; class Insecta; order Diptera; family Drosophilidae; genus Drosophila; species Drosophila pseudoananassae. The sequence goes on along the minus strand of JAECXR010000022.1, from coordinate 141,808 downwards.
AGCGCTACCAAGGGCGCAAAATTTTTTTTTCCCATGCACTGCGTTGCATATTTTTTTTGTATTGCACTGCGATGCATATTTTTTTTTATATATATAAAAATCCTTTGTAAAATTGAGCGACATTAAAGTTGCCCGATTAGCGTGTGGCCTGAAAACCATACAAAAAATAGGCAGGTTATTATGTAAAATATTCAATGAAAATAGGCAGGTTTCATAAACAAAAAAAAGTTAAGTTATAAAAAAGTTATAAAAAAAAAAAAATGCAGTACTGAAATGACAGGCAATGCAAATTCCATATTATACGCCTATCGAGGAAACTATCGCGGTAACAATTACAAAAACAATTATCGCGGTAGAGGTAATAATCGAGGTAGATATAACAATTACGGGTATTACCAAAATAATGGAAATAACCAAAATAATGGTTACTACGGAAACAATAACAACAACCGTGGTGGAAACAATCGCGGCGGACACGGCCGTGTCGGAAACCATAATAATAATGGCAATAATAGCCACAACCATAGCAATAACAACCATAACAATAACGTCAGGGTAGTCCATACAGATTCGGGGAACTCCCAGACGCCTTTAGGTACACAACAGTAAGAAACACCAAAGTTCACACTATAAATCTCAGTCAAAGTACATTTGTTAGTTTCACAAACGTAGCAACAGGAAAAGAATTAGTTTTTCTACTAGATACAGGTGCAGAAATTTCCATATTAAAGGAAAATTCTGATGCTTTTCAAAACATCAAAAGTAATCAAATAATAAACATACAGAGTATAAGTCAAGAAGTTACCAAATCAAAAGGTTTAACTTCTATTGAAATTCAAACTTCAAAATACATAATTCCACATGATTTCCATATCGTAAATTTTCAGTTCGCTATTCCATGCGATGGAATACTAGGAATCGATTTTATTAAAAGATACAACTGTCAATTAGACTTCAAGCCGTCTGAAGACTGGCTTATAATAAGACCAAATAACCTCCAATATCCTATTTATGTTCCAATAACATATAGCTCTGGCAATAACTCTCTAATTCTGCCAGCAAGATCCCAAGTCGTCCGAAAAATTGAAATGAATTCAGAAAATGACAGTGTATTAATTCCGAATCAAGAAGTTCAGCATGGTATCTATATAGCAAATACCATAGCAACAACCCAGAATGCATATATAAGACTATTAAATACCACAGATAAGGATCAAGTAGTTTATATTAAAAATATTCTGCATGAACCACTTTCAAACTACGAAGTAGTACAAACTGACTTAGAAACCCGAGAAAAAATTGTATTATCCCAACTTTCCAAAAACTTCCCTCCTCAATTCAACAAACAACTCACAAAATTATGCACCCAGTATAGTGATGTGTTCGGACTAGAAGCCGAATCAATCACTACCAATAATTTCTATAAACAAAAACTGAGATTAACTGATGATGTACCCGTATATGTAAAAAATTATAGAAATCCTCATAGTCAACAAGACGAAATTCAAAAGCATGTCCAAAAACTCATTAAAGATAAAATAGTGGAACCCTCTGTATCACCATATAATAGCCCACTATTGTTAGTACCAAAAAAGTCACTTCCAAATTCGGAAAATAAAAAATGGCGATTAGTAATTGACTATCGTCAAATTAATAAAAAACTCTTGTCTGATAAATTTCCGCTCCCAAGAATCGACGATATTTTGGATCAACTAGGTAGAGCAAAATATTTCTCATGCCTTGACTTAATGTCGGGTTTTCACCAAATCGAACTCGAAAAAAGTTCACGGGATATTACATCCTTTTCAACAAACAATGGTTCATATCGCTTCACGCGATTACCATTCGGTTTAAAAATAGCGCCAAACTCTTTTCAGAGAATGATGACTATAGCTTTCTCTGGATTAGAACCTTCGCAAGCATTCCTTTATATGGATGACTTAATAGTCATAGGTTGCTCTGAAAAACACATGCTCAAAAACTTAACTGATATTTTCGAGAAATGTAGGAAACACAACCTAAAGTTACATCCAGAAAAATGTTCATTTTTTATGCATGAAGTCACCTTCCTAGGACATAAATGCACAAATAAAGGAATCTTGCCCGACGACAAAAAATACGACGTCATTCAAAATTACCCAGTCCCACATGATGTGGACAGCGCTAGAAGATTCGTCGCATTTTGCAATTATTACAGACGTTTCATAAAGAATTTTGCCGAATAGTCCCGTCACATAACAAGATTATGTAAGAAAAATGTAAAATTCGAATGGACAACAGAATGTCAAAACGCTTTCGAACATCTAAAATCAGCATTAATAAACCCAACTCTGTTGCAATACCCAGATTTTAGCAAAGAATTTTGCATAATCACAGGCATGCCAAAATGATGGGCATGCGAGATTTTTTTGTTTTTTATTTCTTAATCAGACAAACTAATTTTTTTTGTTATATTATGTATAAGATTTTGTTAATAAATATTCAAAGAATTAACACAAAAAATTTGGTTTAATTTACTGCAGTAATAACATTTTTATGCGACCCCAAAGTCAATAGTTGCAAACATGTACTCAGACTTGCACGCCACTGTATATGCATTTAGTTGACTTGGATAATGACGACATCTTATTTGAACCTCCATTTACTGCAAACATTCCACACGATCACTTGTTGGAATACATCAATTCTGCTAAAGTACCACTGCCAGATCCAGCAATTCCATCGCACATACAGGGCACCGAACGATGTGTGCAGTTGTTAACACATGTCTCACGACGAGTTATGCCACAGAATCGAGATGCTGTTGTCATTGACTTTAGAAAGTCGTTCCAAAGTTCCTCAAATGGAGTCAAAGAAAGACTTGAGATTCTAATAAGATGACGTTATATTCCAAGTAAACAAAATGCAAAAATTAACTACTTGTTGGAAAGCAAATAAACTTTATAATAAAAAAAAAAAATTAAATTCCACCTTTTATCATGCCACGCCTACTTTTATTTAGTTGCGTAAAATGCCTTTGAATATATATTTCAATTTTCAGATCGATACCGTACTTCGTTAAAAAGTTACAGAAGCATTGCTCCTACTTTCTTATAAGAGGCTCCTCAGTACATGGCTAGTTTGACACTTTTTTTCGAAATAAAAAATAAATTATAAGTTAAATAAGTTTTAAAAAAATATTATAAAATTTTTTGTAAAAAGATGAATCAGAATTGACTCCAACATTATTGGAAAATGCGTATGTTTTTTTTTTAAATACATTAAAATGTCTTAAATACATCGAAATACCTTATGTACCTCATAGTGAAATCTTTAAGCTTCACGGCGCGAGCTAGGAATTCATTTTAGACACATGGTTTCATGGTGAAATTTTATTAGAATTCTTAGAATCTTAGAATTCTTCGTAGATTCCGATTATGGAGACGATTTTTGCGAAAAAAAATTGACCCGCCCTAATATATATACTTAATATGGTCGGAGATGTCTCCTTCACTGCGTTGCACACTTTTGACCAAAATTATAATACCCTCTGCAAGGGTATACAAATTTGGTGATTTTCTCGTGTGATTATGATTTTGTGGGTGATGAAACCAAAGCCACTATATGTGGCATGGTTAGTAATATTACATATACTTTTTTTGCACCACTAGAATAGGAAAATTAAATAAAAATGAGAACAAATAAAGTTAGAGTTGATTTATTAATTTTAAGTACTATAACTGTTAAAATTAAAAGTAACTTACCAATTTAAATCCAAAAAAAAAATGTTTCAATAAAGTGGTAATCCATCTCTCTTGGAAGGGATGCATGTTATCCATCCTATAAATCGCCTCAGCAAATGGAAACGATTATCCAGACTAAACATCAAGCTCTACTTGTAAACATTCCCAAGCTCTACTTGTAAGCATTCCCATACATTTTCCATGGCCTAAGCCAGACGTAAACATTAGAGCCAGACATAAACATTATAAAATAAAAAATTATTTTTTTAAAAGTAAACTTCGGAATTAATTTAATTTGCACACAAATTTCCTTATCTTACGCTCATATTCTCATTGAATGTTTTCTGTTTTTTTGAATGATTGATCTGTGTAAATTAAATTTATCCCGAAGTTCACTTTTAAAAAAATAATTTTTTATTTTTTATTTTAAAAAACTTTATTAATTATTTCTTATTGGTTTCACAAACTTTATTTAAACGCTTAAGGCTAGACCGATTGTAGATGAAAGGCTTGCTCCCGGAATAAGACTGCCAATTTTTTAATTGCCAGATAACCAACAAACCTCGGCTTAAGAGAAATAACCCAAAAGGGTACTTGGAGAGAATAAACAATTACGCTAAGAGATTCGAAGAGAAAGGGACAATTTGCTGATGCAGTAGTTGAGTCATTCATGAAGAGTGATAAGATCGGAAGATCGATCGAATTCGGACTGGTGACGGCGAGTCGGCTCTAATGTTTATGTCTGGCTTAGGCCATGGAAAATTTATGGAAATGTTTACAAGTAGAGCTTGGAAATGTTTACAAGTAGAGCTTGATGTTTAGTCTGGATAATCGTTTGGGGATCATCAGAAATGAGTGAGGGGAAATTAGGAGACAAGATAAGAAATGGCATGACGCATTCAGCAGGGGCTACTGCGTTTGACAAATAATGTTTACATTGCCTATTTGGTGAGGCAATTTATGAGTTGGATAACACACCCCCTTCTAAATTGAAGCGTCCCGATTCAAATGATGGTGTAGTCATGGAGTTTAATTGAGCTGTTAATTCTGCTACGATTATTTCTTCATGCGGGATTTCTTGATCGGACAAATTACTGGTTTTTAAAATATTGCTAAGCCGTGGTTTAATGGTTTTACAATATTTTCTTAATTTATAAATTAATAACCAAATTATATATGTTGAAATTAATGTGATTACAATTAATTTTAGTGGAATTCTGGTTTGTTTAATTTGAATAAAAGGATATAGGGCAGAGGTCGGCACCACAATACAATGACACGTTTACATGCATTAGTGTGAGTTACGAATTGTCAAACTCATCAACTCCTCTCTGAGAGAGGCTGAGAGCGTGCCGTTTCTCTCTTTTCAAAAATTATAAATGAAAAAAGTCAATAAAAAATAAAAAATATAAAAAAGTAATGATTAAAAATTTTTTTAAAAAGAAATGAGTAAAAAAAAAATTATTCAGCATCCAAAAGATCGTCTAAATTAATTTTGCCATTAAATTCTTTTATACGCAATAAATCTGCTAAATGAGTATCGGAGATTTTATTACGTTTCTTACATAAAATATTTTTCATACTAGAAAATGCTACTTCACAATTATAAGTAGTACCAAACATGGAGTAAATTTTAAAAATTTCACTCTTCAGCTTGGGATATTTACTTTCTGGAATGTGAAACTAAAACATTTTCCCCGTTTCTAACGGAATTCCAAAATCATTTCTTAAATTATTAATCTCTTCGTGAAGTTTGCTATCTAAATTACTAATATCACAGGAAAGTGGAAAATTATGTAAGTCGATAAGGGGAGTTAAAGAATTAAGATCCTGAAACCGGTTGTCAATGTTTTGTAATAAGGTCTTTATTGTATTTACAAATTCTTTTAATTTTTCGCAGTTATTATAATTTAATTCAAAGAATAATTCCTTAGTTTTTTCTAAATTTATATATATATTATTCTCTAATTGATTTATAAGTATTCGAAGTTTTCTTTTAAACATATCCATAGAATGTATTAAATCTAAAATTTCTTTATTTTTGCCTTGCAGACATAAATTGAGATCATTAAAAATACGTGTTATATCACAGAAAAAGGCGAAATCTATTAAAAAATCGTTGTTTTCAAATGAAGTAATGAGATCATCAACATCCTTTCCTAAAACTTCCAAAAAATTTACCACTTCTTTTCTTAAATTAAAAAGGCGTTCCAAACATTTTCCCCGACTTAACCACCTAACTTCCGTGTACATTAGCAAATCATCATATTCTGCTTTAAGCTCATCTAGAAATACCTTAAATTTTCTGTGTTAAAGAATTGTGCCCCCCTCTTATTCTATTTATTATTTTAACGCAAGTATTCATGACATGTACCATCTTTAACTCTTTTGAAAAAAGAGCTTCCTGATGAATAACGCAATAAATAAACGGACAAAAAATTCCTTTTTTTTGAAAATCCCCGCAAGCCCTATGTTTTTTCCCGTCATTACCTTTGCCCCATCTGTACAAACGGATGATAGTTTACTTATGTTATTTTCGGTAAATATATTAGAAAAAAGGGTGTCAAATAAAATTTGGCCTGTTACATGCCCATGAAGAGAAATTACATCATAAATTTCCTCAAAAGAAGATAAATTCTCATCTACGGTTTTCAAACATATAACAAGCTGGCAAATATTATTAACGTCCGTGCTTTCATCCAAGCAAATTGAAAAATATTTACAATTCAATAGTCTCTTTTTTGTTTCAGAAAAAATTAAATTGCTTATTTGCTCTGTTCTTCGCGTTATAGTACGGGGAGATAGTGGAACTTTTTCGCATAATTCCAATACATCTTTCCCCACGTCTCCAAAACACGTAATCACATCCGAAATTAAATTTTTAAAAAATAAACCGTCAGAATATGGGCGACATTGCTTTGCCAATGCTAAAGCTACTGCAAATGAGGCTTTTTTTAGGCGTTCTTGTGGGGGCATATTTTCTGCAACATAATTTAAAAAATATTTCGCTTGTAGCTCCAATAGTTTTTGAGTGCGATCCTCAATTAATAAATTAAAACTAGAATGACTGGTTCTATAATGGCGTCCAATTTTATAATGTGTACATGATGAAAAAATAAAATCGCATATAAGACATTGTACCTCCCCATCCATATTTTCTATAACAAAAAATTTATTTTCCCAATCTTTATTAAACATTTTTTTCAGGAAGAATTTTTGATCGCTGTCTTGTTCAGTTTGCATCCCAAGACGAAGTGATTAAATTTTTTGTGCACAAGTGGTTTTACATTTCGTCTCTGAGAGAATTTCAAGCCAAGTTACCAAGTAGCTAGATTTAGCTAAATTTTAGCCACAAAAATATGGTTTGGCTGCTCTGGTGCTGTCAACAATTTTTGAGAGAGAGCGAAACCAACACAACTAAATAAACTCGAACGTGTTATACTGTGTGTGTCGTGGCAGAGCTCGGGCAAAGAAATTTCCTATGCCCCCGAGATAGGGCCGTGCCGACCTCTAATATAGGGTATTTATGTTATCAAATGATAGTTCCGAATTGTTGGATATTATATATTCGGATATTTCAAAATTATTATAATTGTGGGCTGTAACATATTCTAATATTTTATTATCTACGTTTGAATACGATATATTATTAATTATTGTGGTACCATTGAATGTTATTAAATAAGACCCTATTAGGCAAGAGTCATTTACAATTTTATTTCCATTTACTAAAATAGCACCTTCCTGAATTATATCAATTTGTTTATTTTTTTCTCTTATTTTATTACATATTGATTTTTCGCCGTTCAATAAGCGAGTGAAACATGATTTCTCTGTGCTAAGAACACAATAATTATGAAATAGTTCTTTTTTGAAATTATTTATTTCATAATAAATGTTGTCGCATTTTGCTACCTGATTGCTTAACAGTAATTTTCCATCATTATGAGAAATAGCTCTTGCGTAATAAGTATCGCATCTATTTTTTATAATGGGATATTTCAAATAGATTACAAATAATTCTTTATGCAAAGCAATTTTGAATTCAGAAATGTCCAACAAACCTCGGCTTAAGAGAAATAACCCAAAAGGGTACTTGGAGAGAATAAACAATTGCGCTAAGAGATTCGAAGAGTAAGGGACAATTTGCTGATGCAGTAGTTGAGTCATTCGTGAAGAGTGATAAGATCGGAAGATCGATCGAATTCGGACTGGTGACGGCGAGTCGGCTCTAATGTTTATGTCTGGCTTAGGCCATGGAAAATTTATGGAAATGTTTACAAGTAGAGCTTGGGAATGTTTACAAGTAGAGCTTGATGTTTAGTCTGGATAATCGTTTGGGGATCATCAGAAATGAGTGAGGGGAAATTAGGAGACAAGATAAGAAATGGCATGACGCATTCTGCAGGGGCTACTGCGTTTGACAAATAATGTTTACATTGCCTATTTGGTGAGGCAATTTATGAGTTGGATAACATGTATGTATGCGTTGCACACATTCACATACAGGAGGGTTTTTTTTAATCGTTTCTTTTTTTACAAAAACTTAAAACTAACAATAGATCCTCCTTGATTCCCTGTCTCCTGCGGTAATGCCGCTAGGCCTTGCTTCGCAGGACCAGGATTGGCGTGCGTTAACGTCCACCTACGAATAATGCCTAGCTTTCGCCAAGATCCTTTGTAGTCGTCTCAGCTCCTTCTTTGTTGTGGCTGTAAAGCTGATCATGCCTGCCCAGATCTGGGCGTCCTTCAGCAACTTCCTTCCAAGGAGTTTCGCCGTCACCATTACCCCTACGAATCTCTGCCTGGGTACTAAAAAGCGTGGATAGTCTAAGACCACATGATAGGCCGTTTCGTCTACCCCGCATTCAGGGAACCTTGGGTCATCATCATGGCCAAATTTGAACAGTTTACCTCACCGAGTCTCCTTTGGAGCCATTTCTCGAGGTCGGAGAACAGTTGGTGGATCCAGCGTCCGATGGTCGACTCGTCCAACGTCGTTGCCACTTTTAAATACTTGTTGCCCTCGAGCTCACTTTTAGCCGACGGCGTGTCGCCGCCGCAGCTTGCCCGCTCAGCGCTTCTAGAGCCTGGTATAGTTCTTGTCGCTCTGCAGCGAGGAGATCGATTGGGATCATGCTCGCGATGACGAGAGCTGCGTCGACCGAGATAGTGCGGAAGCCCGAGAAAATCCTTAGGGCGCATAATATGTGCTATATATGCTGTTCAGTCCCTTGGTGTACGACCTTGTTTTGGCTTCCTCCTCTCTCACGGGGGCTGCGTAAAGCATCCTTGCGCTGCAGACGGTCTGGAGCAGTAGTCTGCGTCACTGCTTTGGGCCCCTACAGTTGATCATAATCTTCCCCAGTGCTCTGGCGACGTTCGCTGCCTTACGCGAAGTGCTCCCTGAAGCTGAGCCTCCAGCGTTACTCCCACGTACCTGATGACCCTGGTTGATGTTACCGAGTATCCGCTCACATTACTCGTGGCCGTCTCCACCTGCTTCCTGCTTGAGATCAGGACAGCCTCCGTCTTGTGGTGGGCTCGGCTTAGCCCTGCCTGGTTGAGCCACTGAATTACGCTTGCAATTGAAGGATTGCAGGAATCCTCGACTTCCGGGATTGTCTCGGCGACAACCACTACTGCAATGTCGTCCGCGAATCCGAATAGGTGTGTTCGCTCCGGGATCTCGAGTCTGAGGACCCCGTCGTATATGACGTTCCATAGGGCTGGTCCAAAGAAGGAGCCTTGAGGGACACCGCAGGTGACCGCATGCTCTTGGATGCCTGTGGTCGTCTCGTACCTGATAGTACGATCGCTAAAGTACGATCATTTAACCACCACTAGGCTAGGCACTCGGAGATTGTGTAGCGCCTCTACTATGACGTCCCACCTGGATGTATTAAAGGCGTTCTTAATATCCAGTGTGGCAATCAGGCAGTACTCCTGGCTTGTGCCCTGGTCCCGTCGATTGCCTTGGCTGCGCTCCTCCTTACTAGGAATATTGCATCGACCGTGGAACGGCTTTCCCTGAACCCGTATTGTAATGGTTAGAGATCTCCTGCTTTGCCGGCAATGGGAAGATTCAAGGGCTTTGCCGAGACGGTTTATGAGGCATATCGGCCTGATCTTACAATATACCAAATTAATAACAAGTGCCTAAACAAAAAAGCTGTTTTCGTGTCTTCACACTCCCACTAAAAATCTTCACTAAAAATTTTTAGTGTCTTCACTAGAGAATGAATGCTTTAACGAAATCGGCGTTTTAAGTGACTCCGACTGAAATATAACCTGTTCTTATCTCATACCCATGTCCTTTATTGTTTATTAATGATTCGTAAAAATATATATATAAAAAAAAATTTTACTGCTTATACTTAATTTTAGTCCTAAATAAATCTAAAGTATATGCTGAAATATAAAAAAATATAATATAACAAATAATATAATTTCTGTCGTTATTTCACCCAATAACGAATACCCGAATTTTAATAAGAAAATCAGGTAGCCAAGCCTGAAAAGTTAGAAAAATCAAAAATTATGTGCGCTGGCTTCGAAACGAAATCGCACGCCCACACATGTGAATGTGTGACATGCATACATACAAAGATCAATCAAAGCGCAAACCAACCTTCTTCATGGTGTTTCTTACAGAGACAGAAAACATTCAATGAGAATATGAGCGTATCATGACGAAAGATGAGCGTAAGAAAGGGAGTAAAATTCTCTCTGGGACCTGCTGGGGCCTTGGAGAAAAATTGGAGGAACTTTTAAAGAGCCCTAGTAGGAATTGTTTATTAGGTCGAATATAGTACAAAACCGTGTTTGAAATATTTCTAACACCCTCAAAATCTTGATTTATTTGGAAAAAACTGTTTTTCGGGACTTTTTCGCTCTTAAAAATTCCCTAACGCGTAATTTTAAACCGATTTTAAAGATAACGCGTATCGTTATAACGGTAAGGTTATAACGCTTTTCCCAAAACAACTCAGTGCATCCTTGCTAGCGTTCCGAAGCAATAGTGTGCCCCCCCATTTCGCTTATTCCTTTCTTTTACACAATTTTAGACCCAAGCGCTAGTAAAATTGCACTGACTTGTTTTGGAAAAAGCATAATAACTTCAACAATTATCATAATTTCGCAATAAAATTGGTCTCAATTTATTCCGAATTAATGAGACAATATTTTTTTTTTGTGTGGCTTTATTTAAAACTGTCCAACAGGGACAACCATTTAATATTGTGGCAAAAAACTTGGCTTATGTGTAATTTAAGTTAGAGGTGGAGAAATAAGAACGTCCAAAAGTTATTCCGGATGAGGTCCAGCGGGTGAGTTCTGCGCAGCCGCCGCATCTGTTCGCTGTTGTCGAGGAAAGTGGTCGCCAACTCGTTCGGGTGGTTGTGTAGTCTCTGGATGTACTTGCTGCTGCTTCTCTGGATCTCCTCCTTCACCCATGGGAAGCCAAGCACCTCGTGGATTGTCTGGTTGTCGTGGTAGACGTAGGCCCCAGTGGCGATACGGAGGGCTCTATTTTCAAATGTCTGGATAGTCCTAATATTAGTCTTGCTGGCCGTGCCCCAAAGTTGGATCCCGTATGTCCAAATTGGCCGAATAATCGCCTTGTAGATTAGGATTTTCGAAGAGGTCCTTGACTTCGACCTCCTACCCATCAGCCAATAGTACGCCTTTAATGTTACTTCACACTTAAAAGTTTGAAAAGTATTACTTCTTAAAAATTGTACCGAAAAAATGGCGTCAAAGTCCGAAAAACCCAAAAATTCAAAAATTGCAGTTTCTTGTGTAAAATTTGTGTCCTTTTTGTTTAAATTGTTGTATTTTTAAGTTGAGTAATAGTTTTATTTAAGGAATTTAATAGGAAATTTATTTAATAGGAATAATGTTTTACACGCTGTTGGCGATAGAGGTGACAGAACAGAAGAAGAAGCCTTAGAGGAGATACTTATAAAAATAACAATGCTTGCGATATATATCGTATAGTGCTGCCAATTGCATTTCCAATACTTCCCCTCAATTGGTAAGCTGCTCATCGACTGGACATACACCCAAGGATGTCTTACAGGTGTTGTGTTTTGAGGCCCCAAGTCCTTTTGTTAATATGTCTGCTGGCATCTCGGTCGTTGAGATGTAATTCACGGATATAGTTCCCTCTTCAACCAGCTCTCGGACGAAATGGTGGCGGATGTCAACATGCTTGGTGCGTTTGTGAAATACGGGGTTGCGAGCAAGTTGACCGGCTCCTTGATTGTCGTTGTGGATGACAGTTGTCTTCAGTTGCCCCAAAACTTCGGTGAGGAAACCTCTAAGGTGAACTGCTTCTTTTGATGAGTCTGATAGGGCCATGTACTCCGCCTCTGTGCTCGACAATGCAACCGTCCGTTGCTTTCTACTTTCCCAGGATATTGCTGCACTTGCGAACTTGAAGGCAAAACCTGTGAAAGATCTGCGATCGTCTATGTTGGCGGCCCAGTCAGCATCTGCGTAGCCTACTAGGTTTTGGCCACTTCGTTTATAAAACAAACCATGGTTTTGGGTTCCTTTTAAGTAGCGTAATACCCTTTTTGCAGCCATCCTGTTTACCAAAATTTGTGTTATATTGGCTTAGTGCACTCACTGCGAATGCTATATCAGGGCGCGTTGATACTGCCAACCACATTAAGGCTCCTACCAAACTCTGATATGGCACACTAGAGATTTCTTCCTTTTCGCTTTCTGTGGTTGGACACATTTCTGTAGACAATTTTTCGCTTGTATTTATTGGAGTATTTACAGGCTTGCAGTTTTCCATGTTGAAACGTTTCAAGATGTCTGCTATATACTTTGGTTGGGCCATGGTGAACTCTGTCTTGTCTTCGCTTTGTTTAAATTCTATGCCCAAACAATACGATAGCTTGCCCAAATCTTTCATCTGGAATTTGTTAGACAATTCATACTTCAACTGCGAAAGCATTTGGACGTCATTAGTTGCTATTATGAGGTCGTCTACGTAAAGCGATACTATCAGGATCCCATTTCGTTCACGTTTTAAGTACACGCACTGGTCGGCTGCGAGTGGCTTAAGGTTTAGTTCTTTGAGTTGGCAGTCTAGCTTTTTGTACCATTGGCGACCGCTCTGCTTTAGACCATATAGTGCCTTTCTCAACTTGCAAACTTTCTCGGGGCCATATATCTTCTTCTCATTTGCTGTCAATATTTCCTGGAACTCAGGTGGGACGCTGATATAAAGTTCTTCCTCGATGTCCCCATTTAAATAGGCGCTGTTGAAATCGAATTGGTGAACATCCAATCCGAGTTCCGTGGCTAAAGCTATTAATGTCCTTATTGAGCTCATTCGGGATACTGGAGAAAAGGTCTCGTCGTAATCAATACCTTCGCGTTGTGTAAGTCCTTTTGCGACCAATCGAGCTTTTCGACAATTTATCTTTCCGTCGGGCGAATATTTTGTTCGTAGCACCCACTTCGTTTCGATAACCTTATGGGTTTTCTGACGATCGACAACCACCCATGTATTGTTCTTTTTCAATGACTTGTACTCGTTTATCAATGCCTCCTTCCATTCGATGGCATTCGTGCCTTTAAGAGCTGCGCTTGCAGTTATCTCCTTTGAGTTCATTGCAAGTGAGGTAGCTTCATAGAATATGTCTTCTTGATCGGACTGCTGGTTGGATGTGTCGATTCGGTCTGCAATTATTTGATTGTAAATTAACTTGGGCCTTCCTGGTTTACCTGTTAATAACTTCTTTGGCCTTCCGCGTCCACGTTTCATCAATATTTCCGGTTCTGGTTGTTCAGGGTCCTCTGGCTCGGGATCTTCTGTTTGGCTGCCGTCGTTGTCATCTGGGTCGTCATTTTCGTGTCGATCAACTGCTACTGGTTCAATGTCGATATTGATTGGGAATTCCATAAAATCCTCGTACTTATAGTCGTGCCCAAATAAGTGTGTAAAAACGACATCTCGGCTTTTAATTAACGTCTTGGTTTCTACCTCATACAGCCTATAAGCTTTGGCATCGCTGCAGTATCCAACGAAAACACATTTTGTTGAGGCGTATATTCAACGGAATACTCGTGCTTTATTCCTTGAGCCGCAAGGTAATTTTTGAACTCATTATTGGTGTATTCTGTGCCGTTATCTGACCTGATTGTTTTTAGCTTCTTTCCAGTTCGTCGTTCTACGTAATTCTTGAACTCTTTAAATTTTTGGAACACTTCTGATTTACTTTTGATAGTGTAGAGTTCGCACCATTTCGAGAAGCCATCTGTAAATGTCAGAAAATAACGGCTGCCTCCGTGGCTGTTTACACGCATGGGTCCGCATACGTCGCTGTGGATTAATTCTAGTACATCCCTTGCCCTTGAATTCGATACTGGGAACGGCTTCTGGGACTGCTTCCCCTTGATGCATATTTCACAAATAGGGAGACTCTCCTTTAGGTTTACCTTAGCTCCTTGAACTTTGCCTTTTCCGATAAGTTCTTTCAGATCCGGCTCATTTAGATGGCCGAAACGCTCATGCCATTCTTTGATGCTGTTTTGCTTACTTATAGCGATCTGGCTGCTTTCGTGTGTTTCCTCGATCTGGTACAAGTCCAACTTGCGAGGAGCGGTAAAAACTAATTCTCCTCTTTTAGCTCTAACTACCTCAGCTTTCTCCTTTTTGAATATTACATTGAAGCCGTGATCACATATTTTTGAGACCGATAGGAGATTGGTTCTTAAGTCCGGCACAAAGAGTGCGTTTTTCAGGCTGGCAGTGAACTTGTTGTTTGGGGAGAACTGCACGGATCCACATCCTTTTATATCTGTGGCCTCATCATTTGCTTCGAGCCTTCTGCTGGCTCCAGGGTCTCGAACATATTTTTCTGTGAGCACATGTGTGACGTTGCTCCAGAGTCTAGACACCAGTTACTGCAATCACTGTTTGTAAAATTAGCTATGTTGATGTACATGCTTTCGCTCTGGTTCTTCATTGGCTTTGATCTGCACTCAGCTGCACGGTGACCGACTTTTCCGCAGCTGTAACATTTAAACTTAAACTTTTGATTAGTGCTTAGTTGTTTCGGCTTGCTGGGATTATACTTCTTGTGCACCAATAATGCTCCAGGCGTCGACTCGCTTGAATTTCTGTTTCTTGCCTCGTACTCGTCTAGTAACTTAATTTTTAGTGCTTCTGTTGATATTAAATTTTCCTGAGTTTCAATTGCAATTCGAAACTGTTCGTACTCCTCTGGTATACTGTATAGTAGCAAGATGGTTAACAGATCGTCAATATTCAGGAGATTAACTTCGTTTATTTTGTCAACTAAATCGGAAAACTTATCTATGTGGCTTCTCATATCTCCGCCTGTATTCATTTTTAGTAAGATCAGCGATTTCAACAGTGCGGCTTTACGGGCTGGCCCCGTAGACTGGTAAATGTTGTTCAGCTTTAACCATATATCATTTGCAGTTTCGCAGTTCTTCGTATGCCTAAGTTCCGATGTTGACATGGCCAAAATGAGATCGGACTTAGCCTTTGCATCTTCGTTTATCCAGTGTGCGAAATCATCTTCGGGTTTTAAAAGAGTCCCGTTGACATATTTCCACGAATCGTTTTTTATCAAAAGGGCTTGCATTTGTATTTTCCAGGTGTCGTAATTGTCTTTGCCCAAAGGCTCTATGCGTATACTAGCAATACTCATTTTGCTTTTTGATCTGCGTTTGGTTATGCTACACAAGCTAACATTTCACGAAGCTACACAAGCGACGAACACGCTTCTTTCCTCTGTTGCCAATAAGACGCCTTCTTTTGCTTCCCCAGAAGTCTCAGACTTTTACATGCACACGTGATGTATATATGTATGTGTGTGCCGGCAATTTCACCACAAATTGCATTTTGCCATTTGAACTCACTATTTGTTCACTATCCTTCTTTGAACTATTCTCTGGCGCAGTGGAAGCGTGCTGGGCCCATAACCTGTTGTATTTTTAAGTTGAGAATAGTTTTATTTAAGGATATTTAATAGGAATAATGTTTTACACGCTGTTGGCGATAGAGGTGACAGAACAGAAGAAGAAGCCTTAGAGGAGATACTTATAAAAATAACAATGCTTGCGATATATATCGTATAGTGCTGCCAATTGCATTTCCAATATAAATAAATTGAAGATATAATTTTTTTCAAAAGCTACAACATTAAACTATTGAAAAACGTCGGAAATTTTAAAATCGGTATAAAATTACGCGTTAAGGAATTTTTAATAGCAAAAAAGTCCCGAAAAACCGTTTTTTCCAAATAAAACAAGATTTTGAGGTTGTTAGAAATATTTCAAACACGGGTTTGTACTATATTCGACCTAATAAACAATTCCTACTAGGTCTCTTCAAAAGTTTCAATTCGCTGTCGCACTGTGTTATTTTTTTCCCATTGTCGTGTTTTTTCTCTATCCCCAGAATAACAGAAAACAAGAAAGGAAAGCTAACTTCGGGCGGAGCCGAAGTTGATGTACCCTTCCAGTTAAAATCGGACATCCATTAAAAAAAGCCTCCATTTTATAACAGCTTATTATTATGCTACGACAAATAATGCAGAGCTTCTTATTTAAAAAAAAATGTTCTGTGAAGATTTACCGCTTCACGTCGAACATTTTGGAAGAAACAGAAACAAGAATGAATTTCTTGCAGTGAAAAGTTTTCGGCACTCCAACAACAAAATTTATTCGAATTAGCACAATTGAGGAGAATAGGGAAAACACGAAAAATTGTTATTTCTCGTGTTTTGTTATTAATGAGGAATAGCCTAGTGGTAGAGTGCTTGGCATTTGTAGATTTTTCAATGTAAAGACAAATAAAAAACAAGAAAGGAAAGCTAACTTCGGGCGGAGCCGAAGTTGATATACCCTTGCAGTTAAAACCGGATATATATCGCAAACATCGGATTAAATTGGCCGATCCTTATGAGAATATCATAAAATAACCAATTTATTACAATACAAAATCTAAAACAAAGTACCAAGCTTCCATCTTCAAAAATACCAAATTTGGTATTTTTACCAAATACCATTTCCGATCGTTCAGTTATATGGCAGCTATAAGATATAGTCGGCCGATCGTTATGCAATTTGGTAGGTTGTATTAACTGACCAAAAATAGAATCTGTACTTAGTTCCAGCTTTTTATCATCAAAACACCAAAGTTGGGTAATTTCCGATTGTTCAGTTATATGGCAGCTATAGGATATAGTCGGCCGATCCTTATGAAATTTGGTAGGTCGTATTATTTTGCCAAAAATAGCATTCGTACGACATCTGAACTCTGCAACTCTAAAAACACCAAAGTTATACCATTTCCGATCAATCAGTTATATGGCAGCTATAGGATATAGTCGGCCGATCCCGGCCGTTCCGACTTATATACTGCGTGCAAAGGAAAGAAGGGTGTGTGCAAAGTTTCAAGACGATAGCTTTAAAACTGAGAGACTAGTTCGCGTAGAAACAGACAGACGGAATAGATATACTTTATAGAGAGATATACTTTATATACTTTATATATACTTTATACTTTATTTCTTTATACTAAGAATATATATACTTTATAGGGTCCGAGATGTTTCCTTCACTGCGTTGCACACTTTTGGACAAAATTATAATACCCTCTTTTTTTTTTTTTTTTTTTTTAACGTTGCTTTTATTTCTTGAATCTTCTCTTTGCGAGACTAACAAGAGGTGTATCAAATCTTATATTTATACCCTTGCAGAGGGTATTATAATTTTGGTCAAAAGTGTGCAACGCAGCGAAGGAGACATCTCCGACCCTATAAAGTATATATATTCTTGATCAGGATCACCTCCTGAGTTGATATAAGCATGTCCGTCTGTCCGTCTGTCCGTCTGTCTGTTTCTACGCAAACTAATCTCTCAGTTTTAAAGCTATCGTCTTGAAATTTTGCACACACCCTTCTTTCCTTTGCACGCAGTATATAAGTCGGAACGGCCGGGATCGGCCGACTATATCTTATAGCTGCCATATAACTGATTGATCGGAAATTGTATAACTTTGGTGTTTTTAGAGTTACAGAGTTTAGATTTTGTACGGAAGCTATTTTTGGCAAAATAATACGATCTATCAAATTTCATAAGGATCGGCCGACTATATCCTATAGCTGCCATATAACTGATTGATCGGAAATGCTATAACTTCGGTATTTTTAAAGCTAGAGAATTCGGATTTGGTACGATTGCTATTTTTGTCAAAATATTACAACATGCCAAATTTTATAAGGATCAGCCGACTATATCCTATATCTGGCATATAACTGATTGATCGGAAATGGCATAACTTCAGTGTTTTTCGAGCTAGAAAGTTGGGATTTTCTATGAATTCTATTTTTGGAAAAATAATACGACTTATCAAGTTTCATATGGATCGGCAGACTATATCTTATAGCTGCCATATAACTGAACGATCGGAAATGGTATTTGGTAAAAATACCAACTTTGGGGTTCTTCAAGATAGAAGTTTGGGCTTTTTTTAGATTTTGTCTTGTAATTTATTGGTTATATTATGATATTCCTATAAGAATAGGTCAACTATATCCGATTTTAGCGTTATATATCCTGTTTTAGCTGCAAGGGTATATCAACTTCGGCTCCGCCCGAAGTTAGCTTTCCTTTCTTGTTTTAACTTAACTAACAGTCATATTGACTGATACGGACTTAGACGGCCCTAAAAATCGATTGCTGGGTTGGGAGGTCGTTGCGTCTAAGGCGGGATACGCTAGAAACCCGAGTCAATCACCGAGCGAGAAAATTTGGGTGCGAAGACAGTTTTTCTTTGTATGACTCTTTTTGCTTCTGGATTTCGTCTTTCACTGCGAGGATGCCCAGATCCCGGTGGATGTTTTCGTTGCGAACATACCAAGGTGCCCCTGTGATAGTTCTCAAGATTTTTGATTGTGCGCGCTGTATGATGTCTATGTTGCTGCTGCTCGCGTTCCCCCACAGCTGGGAGCCATACGTCCAGATTGGCTTTAGGACTGAATTGTAGAGTAGTAACTTGTAGTCCAGGCACAGTGGCGATCGTGAGTTTATGATCCAGTGGAGGCTGCTGGCTTTCAGTTTTAGATGCATCTTTTTGCATTCGAGGTGCTTACGCAAGGTAAGTCGTCTATCAAGGTGAACGCCAAGGTACGTTACGTCGTTAGCTTGAGGGATCTGCATACCGTTTAGTAAAAGCGGAGGGCATGTTTGTCTATTAAGAGTAAACGTTATATGTTTACACTTTTGTTCGTTTATTTTAATGCGCCAGTCGGACAGCCACCTTTCCACTATTGTGAGATGATTAGCCAGTTGGGTTGTTGCCTGCGTTGGGCATCTGGAGCGACTAAGAATAGCGGTATCATCGGCGAACGTTGACGTTGTTAGTTGTGCGCTCGTAGGAATATCCGCAGTATACAAAACATATAGACACGGCCCGAGTGCGCTTCCCTGTGGAACTCCAGCTTCGATGGTGTAGTCGTCCGAAGTAGCTGCGTTGCATCTCACTGAGAATACCCTATTGAAGAGGTATGATTCCAGTAGCTTGTGGGTGTATGTTGGCAAATACGTTTTAATTTTGTGCATGAGTCCGATGAGCCAAACTCGGTCGAAAGCTTGAGATACGTCGAGGAAAATAGCGCTGCAGTATTCTCGTTGTTCGAAGGCTGAGCGTATTTCGGATGTTAATCTGTTCACTTGTTCGATGGTTCCATGGTTTCTTCGAAAGCCAAATTGGTGTGCCGGGATGATATTGCAAGCTTCCAGATGTGGTATTATGCGAGTTAACAAGCATTTTTCAAACAGTTTAGACAAACAAGATATAAGGCTTATTGGTCTGTATGATGACGGAATTGTGTGGTCTTTTCCAGGCTTCGGTATCATTATAATAATGGATTTCTTCCACTTTTTTGGGAAAAAGCCAAGATTAATGATTCCATTAAATATTTTGCAGACGACCTCTATAGCGCATTTTGGAAGTTCGATCAGCATCTTTGGGGTCAATAGGTCACCACCGGGAGCCTTTTTTGGTTTTAGCCCTCTTATGACTTTTTCGATTTCGTTCGGCCGGAATGAAGGTGCGGCTGGCTGAGGGGAGGACTCTGGCTGAATTACGGGCAGGAGGAATGAATTTGAGGCTGGGTTTGGCTGGAAGACACTTTGGAGATGTGTGGCGAATGTTTCAGCTCAGTCTTCGTCGCTGCGAGCCCAGCATCCCGAAGAGTTTCTTATCGGGGTGGTCGTTTCAATTGGGGCACTAAGATTTGGGTGGGCCCTCCACAGGGGGTACTTTGTGCTTGTTGGCGAGAGATTCTGGATGTACCTCAGCTGTGCATTTTCTTCCTGTTGGTGAAGAGCCTGGTCGAGTGATCGGGTTGCTTCCTTAAGGCGTTGTTTTGAAGCTGGTGATCTGCTGTTTTGCCAATCACGACGCGTGCGCCTCTTTTCTCGCACGAGCTGTTCGATTTGCTGATTAGATTTGAAGTGTTTGTTTCGGTCTACTTCTTTCCTATAAGGAGTAGAGATTTTAGATGCCACAACGAGTACTTCTTCCAGGGCGCTCGTAGTGTAGTCGATGTCCGATTCCATGTTAAATTCCGGGGCGAGTTCTATGTGGGCACTCACGTACTTTTTGTATTTTAGCCAGTTTGTTTTTGTCGTCGTCAGACTGACGGGGTTTTCGGTTATTTCTGGGCTTTGAAGAAGCGATAGAAGCACAGGCGAGTGGTCTGATGATAAGTCTGAGACTGCTTTGGCACTTATTAGATTACGAGGTATGTTTTTTGTCACCGCAAAATCAATAAGGTCTGGGAGCTTGCGTGAGTCTGTTGGCCAGTATGTGGGACTTCCAGGGGAAACGTAGTCCAGTTTATTTTTCACATTTATAATTGCATTGTATAATTGTCTTCCTTTGGGAGTCACTAGACGTGATCCCCAGTGCGTATGTTTGGCGTTGTAGTCTCCTGCGGCTATAAATCGATCCCCAAGTGAATTGTAGAAGTCCATAAATTGTCCTTCCGAGATTGAGAAGCGAGGAGGGCAGTAAACGGCAGCAATTGAAAGGATTCCGTTGCTTGACTGAATTTGTATCGATGTGGCCTGCAAGAAGTTTGTTGCAAACCTTTTGTGAAAATGGTGTTTAATTCGTTCTCTGATTAGAACTCCAGTTCCGCCGTGGGCTTTCCCATCTGGATGATCTGTGCGGTAGATTGTGTAGCCTCTTATATGAAAGTTGTATTTGCTTGTAAGATGCGTTTCCACCAGTAGCATAACGTCAATATGGTTTTCGGTCAAAAATTGTGACAATTCTAGTTTATGCCGTGAGACACCATTGGCGTTCCACATTGATATTCGTAGCGCCTGCATAGATTATTTGGACTGTTGTGCTACGAGCAGCTGTATCACCATGTTCTGGTTTTGAACAAGCGTTTGCATGGTCGTTTTCATGAATGACATAAGCTCCATCATACTTTGGGTAAGCATCATAGTTTCCGTTTTGCTGTGTGGCTGTTCTGGGGCCTGTTGAGCGCTTTGAGAGTTAGGCTGAATTGGAATTTCCCTTCCAGATCGTAGAGCATCGGCATAGGAGAAGCCGTTGGTGGTGTTTAGTGGACCGAATGAGGATCTCGCAGCTTTGGCGAAGAAGACGTCTGGCGTGGTTTTTGACGAAACGTACGCATTCTGTGGATTTTGGTTGCGCGTTGCGGTCGCTTGACGCATGCGACTCTTTAACTCCTTATACACAATACATCCTCTATAGTTTGCCGTATGGATGCCTCCGCAGTTTCCACATTTCTTCACGGTACTGTCCTTGTTTGTAGTGCAGCAAGCGGACTTGTGGGCGTCCCCGCAGACTACACAGCATAACCAATACCCTCTGCAAGGGTATAAAAAAAGAAAATCAGCGAAGTCCTAAGCAGGATTCGAACCTTGAAAAATTGTACAAAGAGCAACAACTTTACGCATTAGGGTACCATCATTAGTCGATCGGTGGAGAACTAAAGTACTATGTATTTGTTCCTTTATTACATCTACGCATTGTAAACAGAAACGATGTTAAATTGGAAGCCAAAAACATTTTTGCGCCGTCGTGCGAGCAGTCACACATACATATGTACATTAGCGCACGCATTTTTTTTTTTTTTTCTGTCTTTTAGAATTTGGAAATGGCTTGTGCATCAATTAGAGTATCAGCTAGCATCCCTGTATTCATCATAAAGCTTAGAGGCCCAGACGACCGAGGGGCGCTCAAGAAACGATTTGTTAGAATATGTTAAGCTATTTATAATTTATTAAGCTAGAAGGAGTTAGTAAGGAAATTTAATATGTTATATTTTAAATTTGAGGGACAGGAAAGAGATAGAAAGAGTAGAGACCATTGTAGTTCGAACATAATACCCTAAAAGGGTCATGCAGTGCATATGTCGAGCTACAACGGCTAAGGAACAGAGGACTAAAGTTTCGAGTCCTTCTATTAGGAATGTTAAATTTTAAGCGTGTTAGTAAATGCTGGCTATCTACATCCCCGTTAATAAGGTTATGCAGAAAGACAACACCGAGCATTGTCCTACGATTTGTTAAGCTAGGTAAGTTTATGATGAAGAGTCTACTATTATAAGATGGAAGGTGAAGATTTGCATCCCAGTTTTGACCTCTAAGTGAAAAAGTTAGGAAATTGTTTTGTACGGATTCTATGCGGTCCTGATGTACTCCATATTGGGGACTCCAGACACATGAACCGTACTCCAGTATAGGACGGACCAAAGAAATGAATAATGTTTTGGTTATGTAGGGGTCATTAAATTCTTTTGACCATCTTTTAATAAAACCAAGGACTCCTTTAGCCTTATTAACCATTAAGGAAATATGGTCGGCAAATGTAAGTTTTATGCCGAGATCATTAACCTGGGTTAATTTTTCTAAGGCAATCCCAATAATGAATTACGTAGCTTGCAGAGGGCAAGAACGATAAAAAGACATATGCTTGCATTTTGATCCATTAAGTGTTAAGTCATTATAAAATCATTTATAAAAAGCGTGAATAATAGCGGGCCAAGCTGACTTCCTTGAGGGACGCCAAATGTAGCACGGACCACACGGTACTGTATGTAGGGGAATTATGAATGATTCCTTCCACTTAAGGGGAAAAATCGAGCTTTCCAAAGATAAGTTGAAAATTCTTAGAAGAGGTTTGCACAGAGCCCTGGCACAGTATTTTAGCACACAGCCTGGTACTCCATCGGGGCCTAGCGAATAAATGGGTTTCACCCTTAAAAGGCCAGATAATAAGTTGTTCTCAGAAAAAAACGGACAGAAAATAAGATTTTCTGTTTGAATGTTATATGCGTAAGGCTGATCAGTAAATTTAGGAGGAGAACAAGTTGTTTGAAAAAATTCTGCGAATAGATCGGCAATGGCCTGATCAGAAGTCGCAGAGGAATTTTCAAACGTAAGCAGGGGTTTACAAAATTATAAAACTGCTTTGGATCCTGAGTAAATTGTATCCGGCAGCGGTCAATATAATTCCTACAACATTCCGCGTTATACACGGTAAAATTCGACCGAGCTAGTAGGTATCTTGCGAAATCCACACTACTGCAGGTTTTTTTATATTTAAGTAAAAGCTTATTTTTTTTATTTTTTAAGTTAGTAAGGCACCTTGTAAACCAAGGAGGATTTGTTGAAGCGGACGGATATTTCCAAGGCACACATGAGTCAAAAAATTTATTTAAAGTAAAATAAAATTTTTCTAAAGTGACATTAAGATCAGTTCACGCCAGACCAGTCAAATGTATCGATAAGGCTATTAAGTTTGTGAAAATCAGCTTTACGGAAACAACGATTCTTATTTACCACGCGTGGAGACATCTGATCGATACCAGGAGTGGTTTCGATTGAGACCTCCAGCGTGGGGTGATATGGATCCTCTGGGGTTGAAAGAGGAAAAGCTCTGGAGAGAGCAGTACCATCAGGATCAGATACAAAACATAAGTCTAAAAGCCGACCTAGTGAATTTTTAACATGGTTAATCTGACCTAGGGACATGTCAAACAATGCCCGCGGTGAAGTCATGGTAAGTTATAAGTGACAAGGATGGTGAGTTATCGACGTTGGACCACTTTAATTCTGGGATATTAAAGTCGACCACCGCTACGAGTTGGTCACGATCGGTCATAAGATTAGAGACGTATCGAATAGCGGACATATGCTGCCAATATGTGGGCGGTTCAGACATAGGAGGTATATATGAACATGTAATGTATAAAGCTTTCACGGACATAGGGATTTTAACGCAAATAAATTCTATGTCACCAAACTCTTGGGAACTCACCTCTTCGAAAGCAAGAGTAGAGTCTACCGAAATGAGGACTCCACCTCCCCTTCGCTGAGATCGATCCCGTCTAAAAGTGGTGTACTTACTTGGAAAAACTTCGGAGCTAAAGATCTTCGGATTTAACCAAGTTTCTGTAAATGCTATTATTTGGGATACAAAGAAAGAACTATCAGAATATAGCTTGGGGAGTTTGCTACGTAGACCCCTAGTATTCTGATAGGTAAGTGTTAGTGACGATGCTAGTTTTTTGGGTTAGTGGGCAAAGAAGAAGTGGAAGGTTGGTCGGTGGTTTCGATATGGGGGAGTTTCACTCCCACTGGTTTTAAAACTTTTAGCTTTGCAGTAATAGGCTTATGTATGTATAGGCTTATATTATAGGCTTGGACGAAGATGTTCTCTGGCCAAAAACTGGGTGAACAAATCGCCTTGAACATCAGCGGGGGCACCCGAATCTTGAAAGATGACGTGCGCCTTAAGTATGTATATTTAATTTTTTGTATGTCCTCCACCTTTATATCGGCTTTAGTTTTGCCTTTGATATAAGCCAAGATATCAATCTCAGAAGTATCAGGGGCAAGCCGAGAAACAAATATAAGTTTCGATGGAGGGATCACCTGTAAGGGTTTTGGTGTCGCAGGTACGAGAACTGCAGCATCAGTCGGTGCCGGTGGTCCGGACTGTGGAATACCCTTTTGGGTGACTCTAATGGGGGTTTCGTTCACTAGGACCTGTGGCATCACTTGAAGGGATGCCATGGCGGACATATAAGACAATTGCTTATTTTCCCTGAGAAATTCGGACGAATTTTTCTCAGTTCTAGCCCTTGGGGTCGCCAGAGATATAAGCGGCTGCATTAATGTCGGCTGAGGAGCAGGCTGAGGCGGATCAGAAACAGCGGATTTCTTACGCTTAGGGGACTAATTTAGCAGCTGAAGGCCACTAAACTGAGTGTCATGCGCACAGAGCTGGTCATTGATTTTACGAAAACCAGTGATCAGCTCTTTAAATCCATTTTTGGTCTGTCTCATGAACGACCTCATTTCGCCTTGCACAGCACGACAATTTTCACAACAATAATGTATCCCAGACCTACGAGAAATGGCAACACTATACCTTGAACCACTGTGCCAAATAGGAAGCCGAAGCGGGAGCTTTGGAGAGTGCAAAGAAGAAATGCAGAAATACAGATAAGACGGGGAAGAAGAAGAGCTGAGCTATGCTTGGAATAGAATTTAGACAAATTATTAATTCGACTCCAAATATACCACAGCACTCGCGAAGCGATACGGTTTAAGCTTTAAGATACACAATATATTCAATTCAAAATTATGTAAACACCGGATTACCAATATTTATTATAAACGCAGTGCGCACAAAAAAACACGACCGTTCGCTTAAGAGAAAGAGAGGGAAGTCCTTTTCTTTAACGCATACATGTAAAGAGTTCTAAAAATATAATCGTATGTATGTGCGTTCCCCCCTCACCAACAAGCTCGACGAAAAAAGTTGACCGTTTTGGGCCCTAATGTCCCATCTATGTACTTTATAATCTTTGATCTTTGCTAAGACTAAAATCATCAAAATTATGGCATTTCCGATCAATCAGTTATATGGCAGCTATAGATATAGTCGGCCGATCCCAACCGTTCCGACTTAGATACTGCGTGCAAAAAAAGGTGAAATTTTTAAGTCTATAGCTGAGAGTTAAGTTGTGTTAAGAGGAGCCCCAAATAATAAGGTCGCACTCCAATGAGTTCCGTTTAGAAACTCTTTTTCTGTGTCCCTTACCACTTGGGGGGAAACAACAGAAAATCCGGTTCGAAGGACCAAATGTTAAGAGGAGCCCCAAATACGGGTCTTACTCCTATGAGCTCCTTTTGGAAACTCTTTTTCTGTGTCCCTTACCACTTGGGGGGAAACAACAGAAAATCCGGCTCGAAGGACCAAATGTTAAGGTCCGAAGGTCGAAGATCGAAGGTCCGATCCCTTGCAACTCTATCTTTGGAACTTATGCCTACAATCGTGTTCAATGCTTGAACAAGTTGAGAGACTAGTTCGCGAAAAAACAGACAGACAGACATGCTCTATCAACTTAGGAGGTAATCCTGATCAAGAATATATATATATTTTATAGGGTTGGAGATGTCTCCTTGACTGCGTTGCACGCTTTTGACCAAATCTATAATATTTCAAGGGTATAAAAACCCACAGATTTAATATTTTTTTCACTAGGTGGTTCGGTTTCCCATAATGTCTTCAATAACCCCTCACCCAGTAAGCGGTGTGGTAAGACCATACCCAAGGGCCAATAGCCACCTCCAATACTGCAGGGATATTAAAGTGCTGAGAAGGCGTTTTAACGGCCAACAGCGGGACATTCTTCAAGTTTCAAGCGAGTTTTTCTCCAACCACTTTTTTGCTTCTGGCTATCAAGATATCTAGAACACCAATGGACCGATCGCCTTGATATTTTTAGGACATGTTAAGTTTGACCATTTTGGCAGAAACAAAAACAATAATGTATATCTTGCAATCAAACGTTTTCGGCAATCCAACAACAAAATGCATTCCCATTATCACGATTTAGGAGAATAGAGAAAACACAAAAAAATCTTTTTGTATTTGCCTATTGCCTATGCTGGGAGTCATAGATGTACCGGAATGCGCTAACGAATTGGCGACCTTTCTTGTGGGTTTAGGCATCGCTGTAAAGTTAGCAACAACAGCAAAAAATAGAGTATGCAAAATAACGGTGCCTATCACCGTTCTTTAACAGGGCACTATGAATTTTTGGACAATTCAGTAATACTGTATATCTTATTTATATAATAAATTAGAATAATTTTAAATTAATGTAACCTTTTATTTTCACATTCCTATAGATTGCTTTGAACCTACCGTATAGTTTTTAGTGTGTGTTAAAAAATCAAAAATTTCATCAAAAACAAAAAATTAAAAACCACGTTTATATACACAATCTCGCGGCCAATCGTGGACAAAATCAACACGATGGACTGGCAAGACGCCCCCCACTCCATCAAAATCAAGCCGCCTTCTAAAATGAAGCCCTATTCTAACTTTCAAGATGTCGACTCCAGCGACTCCGAGCTTGGAGAAATGAAACGGAAGTCGGCTAAAAAACCCATCAGGGAAGACGAACCAACCACCAGCGAAGCAGCAAGAGCGGCATTGAAGGCTAATATTGAAATTAATTATTATGCTATTCTATCTGATCTTGAAGATCATATTTTAGACAACGGCACGGAAGCGGTCGATGATGAAGAGGTACTTATGTCTTCTAAGTCCCCCAAGAAGAAGGAAATCAAGCCACCACCGATTTTTATCCCAGATGTCTCTAACATTGCATTACAAAGCCGCCAGAGACAATCAGGTGAGGATTATGATGCCGCATCCTTATACGACTCCTTAGTCGTACTCTGCCCTCAGATCCCAGCTTGATAGCGCCGGGAAAAGATATTACACATTCCAGCCCAAGGAAGATAGAGCCTACAGAATTGTAGTAAAGGGACTCTACCACACCACCGATATAGACGAGATATAGGAAGACTATAGGATGCGCCATCCTTACTCAGATATGCAACAAGTAGGACTGTACGTAGCCTTCTGGAACGCTAACGGCCTAGTTAATAAAAGGTTAGAAGTGGAGCATTTCATCCACACCCGCTGCATTGACATTTTGCTAATTTCAGAAACCCACTTTACACACAAATCATTCCTGACTTAAAACGGCTACGATATCATTCATGCTAATCATCCCAGTGGCAGAGGGCACGGAGTTGCGGTAATTATAATCAAATCTAGCATTGACTACGGCGAGATCGCAAGAATCAAAAAAGAATGGATCCAGTGCGCCAAAATCAGTGTCTCCACCCCTGGGGGGGAAATTATGATCGGTTCCGCTTATATTCCTCCTAGACAGAGAGTGTCCGATAACCAATTTGATTACTGCTGAATGACATGGGCGACAAATTCATACTTGTCATACTTGCAGGTGATTTCAATGCCACGCACCCATGGTGGAGCTCGAGGGTGACTAACCCTAAAGGATCTACGCTATTCAGGTGTATTCAGCGTAGAGCCTTCAACTGTCATTCAACCGGAGAGGCTACGTACTGGCCACTGACCCCCAAAAATGGCCGGACCTACTGGACTTTGCTATATCCCACGGAATTCATCCGGACTTAATTGCCTGCTCGTCAAATGCAGATCTCCTTTCGGATCACAGCGCGGTGGAGCTCCACATTAATACCCCTGTTGAAAAGAAGGTCATCAGTTCCCGGATGATAAAATCACGTATCAACATCGAAACCTACACAGGGTAGCTAAATAACGCTCTAGGAAATACTCAGCCGGACCTCAACAAAGGATTTGATATTGACAATGCCGTGGTCAACCTCACTCAGGAGATGCACAATGCTGCCTTAGTCGCAACACCAAGGGCTCCATGCAATAACAAAATCCTTCGAAGGAACCTACATTTGTGGTCTCCAGAAGTAGCTCTACTTCTCAATGAAAAGCGACGGCTTAGAAGTATCTGGTTCCGAACTAGGTATCCCAGCGACAAAACAGCTCTCAATCGTGCGACCAAAAGACTCACGAAGCTACTCCAGAGGTTGCGAACTTGTGCTTTTGAAGAATACCTACGTCAGGTTGAGCCCGGCGACCCCGAGCACAACTTGTGGCAACTGACAAGTCACATCAAGCGTCCAAAGAAAAGGGTGGCTCAGGTTAGGAAACCCGACGGTGGACCAAGCTGAGACTGAGAGGTTTCTGTCTCTACCCTGCACGGATTTCTGTCAATTGGAGCCAGTCTCGGAAGAGGAAGTTCAAGAGGAGGTCGCTGGCCTTAACACCAAAAAATCCCCGGGTGCGGATGGCCTTGAAGCACTTTCCATTAAACTTCTCCCCCATTAGGTATCCAAAGGCTTACGAGCATATTCAACGCGTGCTTGGAGATCGGCCACTTCCCCTCTGACTGGAAAAAGGCGGAGGTCATCCTCATTCCGAAGCCAGGAAAGCCTGAAGCTGATCTTGCCTCATACAGGCCGATAAGCTTATTATCAATACTATCCAAGTTACTTGAGAGAGTATTTCTGCGCAGATTTCAGACCGTATTAGACGAGGCTGGCTTGATTCCAGACCATCAATTTGGTTTCAGGCGTTGTCACGCCACCCCGGAGCAATGCCACAGGATTGTACAAAAGATTCTAAACAGCCTGGAGGAGAAGAAATATTGTTGCGCAGTTTTCCTTGACGACAAGCAGGCATTTGACAAGGTCTGGCATCCCGGACTACTAATGAAAATAAAAAGAAGCGTACCCCATGAGCATTACGCATTCCTCAAGTCATACCTGAATGACAGGTCATTTAGGGTTAGATGTGGAGACGCAAGGTCACATTATAGGCCCATTAAGGCAGGTGTACCGCAGGGCTACGGCTACGTATGCAGACGATACGGCATTTTTTACCTCTGCAATCTTTCCAGAGGAGGCCTCTGCGTCTCTCCAACGCCAGCTGGACATCCTTGATCCGTGGCTTCGAAGGTGGAACATTGCGGTCAACCACGAAAAATCAGGCCAAACGACTTTTACAATGAGGAGAGGCGACTGTCCTGGAGTCAGTCTCGGAGGCACTCCAATTCCAGCAAGCCCTACACCCACTTTAACTGGAGCTCATCCGTTCCATGACAATGCGACAATCCACGCCCAACTGAGAGTCCCATATGTGAGCGAAGAAGTTCAGCGATTCGCCAATAGGTATGTGGAAAGGCTGGACCGACATCCTAACCCTGAGGCCATCAATCTTCTGGACAACAGCTACACCACAAGGAGGCTGAAACGGACCCACCCACTGGACCTCTGCCACTCGGGTGAACGGGACTGAGCTGCAGTTGTAAAACCAACAAGGCCCACTAAAGGGCCCGACAATAAATAACTTGAATTCTATCGCTAAGGTTTACTGTTAAAGTTAGTTTCCTAGGATAAGCAAACATTGTACTACTCAATATTTCATTAAGTTAAGGTCCCATTATAAAATTTAATTATTGTCCATAACTCCGGACAGATTTTAAATATAGCTATTGATTGATTGATAATAAACAAAAAAAAAACTTATTTTCGATTGCCATTTTGTATTATGAATAAAAAAAAACACATAGAACACATAGAATTTCAAATTGTTTTGAAATTACATACTTTCAATTTTTCTTGATTCTGTTTTACAGTCATCAGAACGCTGAGTTTACTCATTCCATTCGGGGGTGAGTTTGGTCATATTCGATTTCGCTTTCGTTCGAAATTGCTGAGCCGAGATGAGCTGTTTGAACACGAATATAAATAAACTCAGCAAGCAAACGAATTTACCGGAACTTCGGCCGAATGGGCTGATTAATTAGGTATTTTTTGTGCATGCAAGTTATCCAACCCGT
Source organism: Drosophila pseudoananassae pseudoananassae (assembly GCA_018153035.1). Lineage (NCBI taxonomy): Eukaryota > Metazoa > Arthropoda > Insecta > Diptera > Drosophilidae > Drosophila > Drosophila pseudoananassae. The sequence goes on along the minus strand of JAECXR010000022.1, from coordinate 111,273 downwards.
AAATACAGGCCACTTATGGCTTTTATAAACAATATTTTCAATCTCTGCATTTGCCTTTGGCTTTGTCTTTGGCTTTGAGGTCCGATCTCGGTTCCCCATAAACAAATCAAAATCAAAAGTAAACATCAGCTTCCCTCCGAAACCCAATCAATTACGCCTTCTGCTTAATCGAATTTTATAATAAGATGCGACATTTTCATCTTAAGCCTCTAATCTACACACAACGGATGGCCGAGGTTCTTTGGATTAGATTTAGAATTAAGAAGGCAGTCCCTTTTTGACCGAGACCGCGAACGGTTGACAAAAAATATTTAAGAAAAATCAAGTGTCTTGTAATAATTAAGTTTAATAAATAAAGGTTTAACACCGAGTTTTGTAATTAAAAAATGAAATTTACATTTTTTTAATTCACCGAACTACAATCAATTTAACTGGCGCCCAACACGTGGGGCCGCGTCACACAAAGCTCCAAAAAATTAATAAGTTAAACATAAACGGAACTCGCGCGGTCCACAACTCATCATTTTTAGTGGAAAAATTAAAACATCCACCAAACGACACTACCAAGTGACAGTGATCGTTAACAACGAAGTAAATGGAAATTAATTAATGAAATAATCCATAAAAAGTGAATTAAAACAAAGGTGGACCGAAATTTTAAACCAAACAATTACAAGAACACAAAATTAATAAATCATCGCACAAAAAAAAACCCAAAAAAAAAACAAACAAGAACAACAAAAACAAATAATACCATAATATTACTAATTTATTACAATAAAAAATCTAACACAAAGTACCAAGCTTCCATCTTCAAAAATAACAAAGTTGGTTTTTTTACCAAATTCCATTTCCGATCGTTCAGTTATATGGCAGCTATAAGATATAGTCGGCCGATCGTTATGTTATTTGGTAGGTTGTATTATTTTGCCAAAATAGCATTCGTACCAAATACGAATTCTCTAGCTTTAAAAACACCGAAGTTATACCATTTCCGATCAATCAGTTATATAGCAGCTATAGGATATAGTCGGCCGATCCTTATGAAATTGGGTAGGTCGTATTATTTTGCCAAAAATAGCATTCGTACCAAATCCGAATTCTCTAGCTTTAAAAACACCGAAGTTATACGATTTCCGATTAATCAGTTATATGGCAGCTATAGGATGTAGTCGGCCGATCCTTATGAAATTGGGTAGGTCGTATTGCCAAAAATAGCATTCGTATCAAATCTGAAATCTGTAACTCTAAAAACACCAAAGTTATACCATTTCCGATCATTAAGTTATATGGCAGCTATAGGATATAGTCGGCCGATCCCGGCCGTTCCGACTTATATACTGCGTGCAAAGGAAAGAAGGGTGAGTGCAAAGTTTCAAGACGATAGCTTTAAAACTGAGAGACTAGTTCGCGTAGAAACAGACAGACGGACAGACGGACGGACGGTCAGACGGACATGCTCATATCAACTCAGAAGGTGATCCTGATCAAGAATATATATACTTTATAGGGTCGGAGATGTCTCCTTCACTGCGTTGCACACTTTTGGCACCAAATTATAATACCCTCTGCAAGGGTATAAAAAGGGAATCAGATGGAACAGAAAGTCAGCCAGCTAATAAAGTAACCAGATTAAATAATATCAATGAAGACTATTTTTTAGACCAGACCCCTACAGAGGAATGCCTTATTTAAATAGGATAGATCGAAAAACCAAGAAGCAGCTAAAAGTTTTAATAGATACAGGAGCCACTGCTTGCTACATAAAAAGGGGAATTTTTGAAAATAAAAAGGAGCTACCAATAAAAAAGGTAAAAAGGTTGTATTTTTGTAAAAATACAAAAAGGGTATTACCAATATACAATTGTTAGGTGTTACCATATTATAAATATATTTGAAACAAAACAATTATTTTATGAAATTAGGTTTAGAATCTGATATTCTAATTGGATTCAATTTATTAAGAAAAATTGGATATTAAAAATTATAATAAATATAGATAAGGGAATCTTGGAATATAATGGGAAACAGGAGAAGTTAAAATATTATGATAATGAGGAGAAAAATGAAATATGTTTAATTGAAGAAAATAATATTCTTCCGTTAAAAGCTCCACATTAATACCCCTGTTGAAAAGAAGGTCATCAGTTCCCAGATGATAAAATCACGTATCAACATCGAAACCTACACAGGGTGGCTAAATAACACCCTAGGAAATACTCAGCCGGACCTCAACACAGGATTTGATATTGACAATGCCGTGGTCAACCTCACTCAGGACATGCACAATGCTGCCTTAGTCGCAACACCAAGGGCTCCATGCAATAACAAAATCCTTCGAAGGCACCTACATTTGTGGTCTCCAGAAGTAGCTCTACTGCTCAATGAAATGCGACGGCTTAGAAGTATCTGGTTCCGAACTAGGTATCCCAGCGACAAAAGAGCTCTCAATCGTGCGACCAAAAGACTCACGAAGCTGCTCCAGAGGTTGCGAACTTGTGCTTTTGAAGAATACCTACGTCAGGTTGAGCCCGGCGACCCCGAGCACAACTTGTGGCAACTGACAAGTCACATCAAGCGTCCAAAGAAAAGGGTGGCTCAGGTTAGGAAACCCGACGGTGGACCAAGCTGAGACTGAGAGGTTTCTGTCTCTACCCTGCACGGATTTCTGTCAATTGGAGCCAGTCTCGGAAGAGGAAGTTCAAGAGGAGGTCGCTGGCCTTAACACCAAAAAATCCCCGGGTGCGGATGGCCTTGAAGCACTATCCATTAAACTTCTCCCCCCATTAGGTATCCAAAGGCTTACGAGCATATTCAACGCGTGCTTGGAGATCGGCCACTTCCCCTCTGACTGGAAAAAGGCGGAGGTCATCCTCATTCCGAAGCCAGGAAAGCCTGAAGCTGATCTTGCCTCATACAGGCCGATAAGCTTATTATCAATACTATCCAAGTTACTTGAGAGAGTATTTCTGCGCAGATTTCAGACCGTATTAGACGAGGCTGGCTTGATTCCAGACCATCAATTTGGTTTCAGGCGTTGACACGCCACCCCGGAGCAATGCCACAGGATTGTACAAAAGATTCTAAACAGCCTGGAGGAGAAGAAATATTGTTGCGCAGTTTTCCTTGACGACAAGCAGGCATTTGACAAGGTCTGGCATCCCGGACTACTAATGAAAATAAAAAGGAGCGTACCCCATGAGCATTACGCCTTCCTCAAGTCATACCTGAATGACAGGTCATTTAGGGTTAGATGTGGAGACGCAAGGTCACATTATAGGCCCATTAAGGCAGGTGTACCGCAGGGCTACGGCTACGTATGCAGACGATACGGCATTTTTTACCTCTGCAATCTTTCCAGAGGAGGCCTCTGCGTCTCTCCAACGCCAGCTGGACATCCTTGATCCGTGGCTTCGAAGGTGGAACATTGCGGTCAACCCCGAAAAATCAGGCCAACCGACTTTTACAATGAGGAGAGGCGACTGTCCTGGAGTCAGTCTCGGAGGCACTCCAATTCCAGCAAGCCCTACACTCACTTTAACTAGAGCTCATTCGTTCCATGACAATGCGACAATCCACGCCCAACTGAGAGTGCCATATGTGAGCGAAGAAGTTCAGCGATTCGCCAATAGGTACGTGGAAAGGCTGGACCGACATCCTAACCCTGAGGCCATCAATCTTCTGGACAACAGCTACACCACAAGGAGGCTGAAACGGACCCACCCACTGGACCTCTGCCACTCGGGCGAACGGGACTGAGCTGCAGTTGTAAAACCAACAAGGCCCACTAAAGGGCCCGACAATAAATAACTTCAATTCTATTGCTAAGGTTTACTGTTAAAGTTAGTTTCCTAGGATAAGCAAACATTGTACTACTCCATATTTCATTAAGTTCAGGTCCCATTATAAAATTTAATTATTGTCCATAACTCCGGACAGATTTTAAATATAGCTATTGATTGATTGATAATAAACAAAAAAAAAACTTATTTTCGATTGCCATTTTGTATTATGAATAAAAAAAAATACATAGAACGTACTTAAAAAAATAGTTTTGAAATTACATACTTTCAATTTTTCTTGATTCTGTTTTACAGTCATCAGAACGCTGAGTTTACTCATTCCATTCGGGGGTGAGTTTGGTCATATTCGTTTTCGCTTTCGTTCGAAATTGCTAAGCCGAGATGAGCTGTTTGAACACGAATATAAATAAACTCAGCAAGCAAACGAATTTACCGGAACTTCGGCCGAATGGGCTGATTAATTAGGTATTTTTGTGCATGCAAGTTATCCAACCCGTAAATACAGGCCACTTATGGCTTTTATAAACCATATTTTCAATCTCTGCATTTGCCTTTGGCTTTGTCTTTGGCTCTGAGGTCCGATCTCGGTTCCCCATAAACAAATCAAAATCAAAAGTAAACATCAGCTTCCCTCCGAAGCCCAATCAATTACGCCTTCTGCGTTTTAAGTACCCACCAAATTGCATCGATCAGCTTAATCGAATTTTACAATAAGATGCGACATTTTCATCTTAAGACTCTAATCTAAACACAACTGATGGCCGAGGTTCTTTGGATTAGATTTAAAATTAAGAAGGCAGTCCCTTTTTGACCGAGACCGCGAACGGTTGACAAAAAATATTTAAGAAAAATCAAGTGTCTTGTAATAATTAAGTTTAATAAATAAAGGTTTAACACCGAGTTTTGTAATTAAAAAATGAAATTCACATTTTTTTAATTCACCGAACTACAATCAATTTAACTGGCGCCCAACACGTGGGGCCGCGTCACACAAAGCTCCAAAAAATTAATAAGTTAAGCATAAACGGAACTCGCGCGGTCCACAACTCATCATTTTTAGTGGAAAAATTAAAACATCCACCAAACAACACTGCCAAGTGACAGTGATCGTTAACAACAAAGTAAATGGTAATTAATTAATGAAATAATCCATAAAAAGTGAATTAAAACAAAGGTGGACGGAAATTTTAAACCAAACAATTACAAGAACACAAAATTAATAAATCATCGCACAAAAAAAAACCCAAAAAAAAAAAACAAACAAGAACAACAAAAACAAATAAAACGACAACTCCAACAAGAAAAACCAAGGAAGGAAGGCAGGACATTCTCAAATAAAAACGACAACTCGCTCCAACAAGAAAAACCAAGGAAGGAAGATAGGACATTCTCTATCCATTAATCAACTCTATCCAGGAAGGATGATCAACCACACAGAAGGAAGACCCCAACGGGACAATATCGTGAGGAATTAATTTAAAATAATATAAAATTAAAGATTATAAATTAAGATCAGGGAATTTGAGAAAAATAATATAAGATTTATATATTGCAAAAGTAAGATTCGCGATTTAACAAATAATATAAAGAATAAATTTAGAAGATTTGATAAATAGCTTTGGTGAATTAAATTTAACAATGGCAACCGGAGGTTCAGCACCAAATTTTTCTGCAGGCATTGTAGCCACAGCCGGCGGATTTAAAAGTGGAAATGATAAATAGATTAATAAACGCTCAATTGAATGAAGTTAGCAGGAAAGTAGAATGTTTAGAAGGAAGGCTAGCCACAGCAAAAACTGTGGAAGATTATAAAACACAAATAATTGACCCACCTATAAAATGCGATACAACACTTGAAGTGCTAAAATCCTTACCAAATTTCACAGGAGAACCAACACAATATGTAGCTTGGAGGGAAGCTGCAGAAACTGTAATGAGTCTCTATAATATTGAAAGTAAACAATATCGCCTTAACCATTTTACGAAATAAAATTATGGGAGCTGCCCATGATGCTCTTACCATCATGGCACAGTTTTAAACTTTAAAGCAATCTTATCCCGATTGGACTTTATATATAGTGACAAACGACCAATACATGTTCTCGAGTCAGAACTAAGTATCCTCAGGCAAGGACGAATGACAATTACTGAGTACTATAACGAAGTCAATAAAAAAATGACCTTACTAATAAACAAAACCATAATGACATACGGAAAGGACAGTGTAATTACCAAAGAAACAAACAATTCAATAAGGAGAAATGCTCTACGAGTATTTATATCCGGACTTAATGGATCTATTTCAGAAACTCTTTTCTCATTAAATCCACCAGATTTGCCCAATGCTTTGGCAAAGGTCCAAGAATTAGAATCAAACAACTTCCGTGCTCAATTCGCAAATAGGTTTAATGGATTTCAAAATGAAAGTAAATATCGGGGCAAATACGACAAAATAATAATACCACTAAATGGGAAATAATTTTAATCATAACCAAAATTACGATTGGCCACAAAAGGGAAATTTTTGGCAAAATAATAATCAAAATAATAATTAAAAGCAACAAGCTATCGAGCCAATGGATGTTGATCCTCCGATTCAACTCCAGAATAAGCCTAATAACAATCGGCAGCCAAGCCAAAATTGGCAGGCAAATAGTAACCAAGGAAGATATAATAATTGGCAGGCAAACGATAATCAAGGTAGATATAATAAAAATTATTATCAAAATAAAAATCGTTCAAATTTCTATAGCACAAATCAAAATAGAGAGCAAACTCAAGCTCAAACAAGAAAGGAAAGCTAACTTCGGGCGGAGCCGAAGTTGATATACCCTTGCAGCTAAAACAGGATATATATCGCTAAAATCGGATATAGTTGACCGATTCTTATGGGAATATCATGATATAACCAATAAATTACAAGACAAAATCTAAAAAAAAATCCCAAACTTCTATCTTGAAGAACCCCAAAGTTGGTATTTTTACCAAATACCATTTCCGATCGTTCAGTTCAATCCATATGAAACTTGATAAGTCGTATTATTTTTCCAAAAATAGAATTCATAGAAAATCCCAACTTTCGAAAAACACTGAAGTTATGCTATTTCCGATCAATCAGTTATATGGCAGATATAGGATATAGTCGGCTGATCCTTATAAAAATTGGCATGTTGTATTATTTTGCCAAAAATAGCAATCGTACCAAATCCGAATTCTCTAGCTTTAAAACAGTGGTGGGCAAAACTAACACATTTTTAAAATTTGAGTGTGTGCGTAGCAGAGAAAAAAAATGAGAGCAGAGAATTCACTGAGCGAAAAAAACTTATTTTTTATTTCATTTTTCGTTATTCAAAAGATTGAATGGGAACTAAAATAGTGTATTTTATTTTAAAGACATCTTTTCTAGCAACATTTCTTAAACAAATGAAAAACTACGCTTCCCTATCTGATATATTCTCCATGAAGAACATTTTTTCCAACCCAATTTTTCTCAGTGGAAACATTTTGATTTTTAAGTTTGGGCTGTCAAATGAGTCCAAATGAGAGAGCTTCTAAAAAAAATTGAGAATGCTCACACTGTCAGTGTGCCGGCAGCGCTGCGGCAGAATTTCCTACCCTATACTCGCGTGCTATGTAAAATGAGAGTTTGCCCACCACTGCTTAAAAAACACCGAAGTTATAGCATTTCCGATCAATCAGTTATATGGCAGCTATAAGATATAGTCGGCCGATCCCGGCCGTTCCGACTTATATACTGCGTGCAAAGGAAAGAAGGGTGTGTGCAAAGTTTCAAGACGATAGCTTTAAAACTGAGAGACTAGTTCGCGTAGAAACAGACAGACGGACAGACGGACAGACGGACATGCTCATATCAACTCAGAAGGTGATCCTGATCAAGAATATATATACTTTATAGGGTCGGAGATGTCTCCTTCACTGCGTTGCACACTTTTGGCAGCAAATTATAATACCCTCTGCAAGGGTATAAAAAGGGAATCAGATGGAACAGAAAGTCAGCCAGCTAATAAAGTAACCAGATTAAATAATATCAATGAAGACTATTTTTTAGACCAGACCCCTACAGAGGAATGCCTTATTTAAATAGGATAGATCGAAAAACCAAGAAGCAGCTAAAAGTTTTAATAGATACAGGAGCCACTGCTTGCTACATAAAAAGGGGAATTTTTGAAAATAAAAAGGAGCTACCAATATACAAAAAGGGTATTACCAATATACAATTGTTAGGTATTACCATATTATAAATATATTTGAAACAAAACAATTATTTTATGAAATTAGGTTTAGAATCTGATATTCTAATTGGATTCAATTTATTAAGAAAAATTGGAGCTATAATAAATATAGATAAGGGAATCTTGGAATATAATGGGAAACAGGAGAAGTTAAAATATTATGATAATGAGGAGAAAAATGAAATATGTTTAATTGAAGAAAATAATATTCTTCCGTTAAAAGCTCCACATTAATACCCCTGTTGAAAAGAAGGTCATCAGTTCCCAGATGATAAAATCACGTATCAACATCGAAACCTACACAGGGTGGCTAAATAACACCCTAGGAAATACTCAGCCGGACCTCAACACAGGATTTGATATTGACAATGCCGTGGTCAACCTCACTCAGGACATGCACAATGCTGCCTTAGTCGCAACACCAAGGGCTCCATGCAATAACAAAATCCTTCGAAGGCACCTACATTTGTGGTCTCCAGAAGTAGCTCTACTGCTCAATGAAAAGCGATGGCTTAGAAGTATCTGGTTCCGAACTAGGTATCCCAGCGACAAAAGAGCTCTCAATCGTGCGACCAAAAGACTCACGAAGCTGCTCCAGAGGTTGCGAACTTGTGCTTTTGAAGAATACCTACGTCAGGTTGAGCCCGGCGACCCCGAGCACAACTTGTGGCAACTGACAAGTCACATCAAGCGTCCAAAGAAAAGGGTGGCTCAGGTTAGGAAACCCGACGGTGGACCAAGCTGAGACTGAGAGGTTTCTGTCTCTACCCTGCACGGATTTCTGTCAATTGGAGCCAGTCTCGGAAGAGGAAGTTCAAGAGGAGGTCGCTGGCCTTAACACCAAAAAATCCCCGGGTGCGGATGGCCTTGAAGCACTTTCCATTAAACTTCTCCCCCATTAGGTATCCAAAGGCTTACGAGCATATTCAACGCGTGCTTGGAGATCGGCCACTTCCCCTCTGACTGGAAAAAGGCGGAGGTCATCCTCATTCCGAAGCCAGGAAAGCCTGAAGTTGATCTTGCCTCATACAGGCCGATAAGCTTATTATCAATACTATCCAAGTTACTTGAGAGAGTATTTCTGCGCAGATTTCAGACCGTATTAGACGAGGCTGGCTTGATTCCAGACCATCAATTTGGTTTCAGGCGTTGTCACGCCACCCCGGAGCAATGCCACAGGATTGTACAAAAGATTCTAAACAGCCTGGAGGAGAAGAAATATTGTTGCGCAGTTTTCCTTGACGACAAGCAGGCATTTGACAAGGTCTGGCATCCCGGACTACTAATGAAAATAAAAAGAAGCGTACCCCATGAGCATTACGCTTTCCTCAAGTCATACCTGAATGACAGGTCATTTAGAGTTAGATGTGGAGACGCAAGGTCAGATTATAGGCCCATTAAGGCAGGTGTACCGCAGGGCTACGGCTACGTATGCAGACGATACGGCATTTTTTACCTCTGCAATCTTTCCAGAGGAGGCCTCTGCGTCTCTCCAACGCCAGCTGGACATCCTTGATCCGTGGCTTCGAAGGTGGAACATTGCGGTCAACCACGAAAAATCAGGCCAAACGACTTTTACAATGAGGAGAGGCGACTGTCCTGGAGTCAGTCTCGGAGGCACTCCAATTCCAGCAAGCCCTACACCCACTTTAACTGGAGCTCATTCGTTCCATGACAATGCGACAATCCACGCCCAACTGAGAGTCCCATATGTGAGCGAAGAAGTTCAGCAATTCGCCAATAGGTATGTGGAAAGGCTGGACCGACATCCTAACCCTGAGGCCATCAATCTTCTGGACAACAGCTACACCACAAGGAGGCTGAAACGGACCCACCCACTGGACCTCTGCCACTCGGGCGAACGGGACTGAGCTGCAGTTGTACAATACCTGTTCAAGCATTGAACACGATTATAGGCATAAATTCTTAAGTTAGAGTTTCAAGGGATCGGACCCATGAAATACGAGTCAAACACATGGTTCAAAACCGATCCCCTGCAGCCTAACACAAACAAATACATAAGTGGTGCGCTTATCGCACTGGAGAAAGGGTCGCATAGCAGGTCAGCGTGCAGTGCGTTGACAAGTAGTTTTAAATAGTTTTAAGATTCTCATGTATCGTACTTATAAGAGAACTTTACCAAATAAAAACAGTTTCCAAAAGGAGCTCATTGGAGTACAACCTTATTATTTGGGGCTCCTCTTAACAATACCGACCATAAATAACTTGAATTCTATCGCTAAGGTTTACTGTTAAAGTTAGTTTCCTAGGATAAGCAAACATTGTACTACTCAATATTTCATTAAGTTAAGGTCCCATTATAAAATTTAATTATTGTCCATAACTCCGGACAGATTTTAAATATAACTATTGATGGATTGATAATAAACAAAAAAAAAACTTATTTTCGATTGCCATTTTGTATTATGAATAAAAAAAAAATACATAGAACGTACTTAAAAAAATTGTTTTGAAATTACATACTTTCAATTTTTCTTGATTCTGTTTTACAGTCATCAGAACGCTGAGTTTACTCATTCCATTCGGGGGTGAGTTTGGTCATATTCGTTTTCGCTTTCGTTTGAAATTGCTGAGCCGAGATGAGATGTTTGAACACGAATATAAATAAACTCAGCAAGCAAACGAATGTACCGGAACTTCGGCCGAATGGGCTGATTAATTGGGTATTTTTTGTGCATGCAAGTTATCCAACCCGTAAATACAGGCCACTTATGGCTTTTATAAACAATATTTTCAATCTCTGCATTTGCCTTTGGCTTTGTCTTTGGCTCTGAGGTCCGATCTCGGTTCCCCATAAACAAATCAAAATCAAAAGTAAACATCAGCTTCCCTCCGAAGCCCAATCAATTACGCCTTCGGCGTTTTAAGTACCCACCAAATTGCATCGATCAGCTTAATCGAATTTTACAATAAGATGCGACATTTTCATCTTAAGACTCTAATCTAAACACAACTGATGGCCGAGGTTCTTTGGATTAGATTTAGAATTAAGAAGGCAGTCCCTTTTTGACCAAGACCGCGAACGGTTGACAAAAAATATTTAAGAAAAATCAAGTGTCTTGTAATAATTAAGTTTAATAAATAAAGGTTTAACACCGAGTTTTGTAATTAAAAAATGAAATTTACATTTTTTTAATTCACCGAACTGCAATCAATTTAACTGGCGCCCAACACGTGGGGCCGCGTCACACAAAGCTCCAAAAAATAATAAGTTAAACATAAACGGAACTCGCGCGGTCCACAACTCATCATTTTTAGTGGAAAAATTAAAACATCCACCAAATGACACTACCAAGTGACAGTGATCGTTAACAACAAAGTAAATGGTAATTAATTAATGAAATAATCCATAAAAAGTGAATTAAAACAAAGGTGGACCGAAATTTTAAACCAAACAATTACAAGAACACAAAATTAATAAATCATCGCACAAAAAAACCCAAAAAAAAAACAAACATGAACAACAAAAACAAATAAAACGACAACTCCAACAAGAAAAACCAAGGAAGGAAGGCAGGACATTCTCAAATAAAAACGACAACTCGCTCCAACAAGAAAAACCAAGGAAGGAAGATAGGACATTCTCTATCCATTAATCAACTCTATCCAGGAAGGACGATCAACCACACAGAAGGAAGACCCCAACGGGACAATATCGTGAGGAATTAATTTAAAATAATATAAAATTAAAGATTATAAATTAAGATCAGGGAATTTGAGAAAAATAATATAAGATTTATATATTGCAAAAAGTAAGATTCGCGATTTAACAAATAATATAAAGAATAAATTTAGAAGATTTGATAAATAGCTTTGGTGAATTAAATTTAACAATGGCAACCGGAGGTTCAGCACCAAATTTTTCTGCAGGCAGTGTAGCCACAGCCGGCGGTTTTAACAGTGGAAATGATAAATAGATTAATAAACGCTCAATTGAATGAAGTTAGCAGGAAAGTAGAATGTTTAGAAGGAAGGCTAGCCACAGCAAAAACTGTGGAAGATTATAAAACACAAATAATTGACCCAGCTATAAAATGCGATACAACACTTGAAGTGGTAAAATCCTTACCAAATTTCACAGGAGAACCAACACAATATGTAGGTTGGAGGGAAGCTGCAGAAACTGTAATGAGTCTCTATAATATTGAAAGTAAACAATATCGCCTTAACAATTTTACGAAATAAAATTATGGGAGCTGCCCATGATGCTCTTACCAATCATGGCACAGTTTTAAAATTTAAAGCAATCTTATCCCGATTGGACTTTATATATAGTGACAAACGACCAATACATGTTCTCGAGTCAGAACTAAGTATCCTCAGGTAAGGACGAATGACAATTACTGAGTACTATAACGAAGTCAATAAAAAAATGACCTTACTAATAAATAAAACCATAATGACATACGGAAAGGACAGTGTAATTACCAAAGAAACAAACAATTCAATAAGGAGAAATGCTCTACGAGTATTTATATCCGGACTTAATGGATCTATTTCAGAAACTCTTTTCTCATTAAATCCACCAGATTTGCCCAATGCTTTGGCAAAGGTCCAAGAATTAGAATCAAACAACTTCCGTGCTCAATTCGCAAATAGGTTTAATGGATTTCAAAATGAAAGTAAATATCGGGGAAACAACTTACGATTTGATCAAATACGACAAAATAATAATACCACTAAATGGGAAATAATTTTAATCATAACCAAAATTACAACTGGCCACAAAAGGGACATTTTTGGCAAAATAATAATCAAAATAATAATTAAAAGCAACAAGCTATCGAGCCAATGGATGTTGATCCTCCGATTCAACTCCAGAATAAGCCTAATAACAATCGGCAGCCGAGCCAAAATTGGCAGGCAAATAGTAACCAAGGAAGATATAATAATTGGCAGGCAAACGATAATCAAGGTAGATATAATAAAAATTATTATCAAAATAAAATAATTTTAATCATAACCAAAATTACAATTGGCCACAAAAGGGAAATTTTTGGCAAAATAATAATCAAAATAATAATTAAAAGCAACAAGCTATCGAGCCAATGGATGTTGATCCACCGATTCAACTCCAGAATAAGCCTAATAACAATCGGCAGTCGAGCCAAAATTGGCAGGCAAATAGTAACCAAGGAAGATATAATAATTGGCAGGCAAACGATAATCAAGGTAGATACAATAAAAATTATTATCAAAATAAAAATCGTTCAAATTTCTATAGCACAAATCAAAATAGAGAGCAAACTCAAGCTCAAAAAAGGGCATCAGATGGAACAGAAAGTCAGCCAGCTAATAAAGTAACCAGATTAAATAATATCAATGAAGACCATTTTTTAGACCAGACTCCTACAGAGGAATGCCTTATTTAAATAGGATAGATCGAAAAACCAAGAAGCAGCTAAAAGTTTTAATAGATACAGGAGCCACTGCTTGCTACATAAAAAGGGGAATTTTTGAAAATAAAAAGGAGCTACCAATATACAAAAAGGGTATTACCAATATACAATTGTTAGGTATTACCATATTATAAATATATTTGAAACAAAACAATTATTTTATGAAATTAGGTTTAGAATCTGATATTCTAATTGGATTCAATTTATTAAGAAAAATTGGAGCTATAATAAATATAGATAAGGGAATCTTGGAATATAATGGGAAACAGGAGAAGTTAAAATATTATGATAATGAGGAGAAAAATGAAATATGTTTAATTGAAGAAAATAATATTCTTCCGTTAAAAGCTCCACATTAATACCCCTGTTGAAAAGAAGGTCATCAGTTCCCAGATGATAAAATCACGTATCAACATCGAAACCTACACAGGGTGGCTAAATAACGCCCTAGGAAATACTCAGCCGGACCTCAACACAGGATTTGATATTGACAATGCCGTGGTCAACCTCACTCAGGACATGCACAATGCTGCCTTAGTCGCAACACCAAGGGCTCCATGCAATAACAAAATCCTTCGAAGGCACCTACATTTGTGGTCTCCAGAAGTAGCTCTACTGCTCAATGAAAAGCGACGGCTTAGAAGTATCTGGTTCCGAACTAGGTATCCCAGCGACAAAACAGCTCTCAATCGTGCGACCAAAAGACTCACGAAGCTGCTCCAGAGGTTGCGGACTCGTGCTTTTGAAGAATACCTACGTCAGGTTGAGCCCGGCGACCCCGAGCACAACTTGTGGCAACTGACAAGTCACATCAAGCGTCCAAAGAAAAGGGTGGCTCAGGTTAGGAAACCCGACGGTGGACCAAGCTGAGACTGAGAGGTTTCTGTCTCTACCCTGCACGGATTTCTGTCAATTGGAGCCAGTCTCGGAAGAGGAAGCTCAAGAGGAGGTCGCTGGCCTTAACACCAAAAAATCCCCGGGTGCGGATGGCCTTGAAGCACTTTCCATTAAACTTCTCCCCCCATTAGGTATCCAAAGGCTTACGAGCATATGCAACGCGTGCTTGGAGATCGGCCACTTCCCCTCTGACTGGAAAAAGGCGGAGGTCATCCTCATTCCGAAGCCAGGAAAGCCTGAAGCTGATCTTGCCTCATACAGGCCGATAAGCTTATTATCAATACTATCCAAGTTACTTGAGAGAGTATTTCTGCGCAGATTTCAGACCGTATTAGACGAGGCTGGCTTGATTCCAGACCATCAATTTGGTTTCAGGCGTTGTCACGCCACCCCGGAGCAATGCCACAGGATTGTACAAAAGATTCTAAACAGCCTGGAGGAGAAGAAATATTGTTGCGCAGTTTTCCTTGACGACAAGCAGGCATTTGACAAGGTCTGGCATCCCGGACTACTAATGAAAATAAAAAGAAGCGTACCCCATGAGCATTACGCTTTCCTCAAGTCATACCTGAATGACAGGTCATTTAGGGTTAGATGTGGAGACGCAAGGTCAGATTATAGGCCCATTAAGGCAGGTGTACCGCAGGGCTACGGCTACGTATGCAGACGATACGGCATTTTTTACCTCTGCAATCTTTCCAGAGGAGGCCTCTGCGTCTCTCCAACGCCAGCTGGACATCCTTGATCCGTGGCTTCGAAGGTGGAACATTGCGGTCAACCACGAAAAATCAGGCCAAACGACTTTTACAATGAGGAGAGGCGACTGCCCTGGAGTCAGTCTCGGAGGCACTCCAATTCCAGCAAGCCCTACACCCACTTTAACTGGAGCTCATCCGTTCCATGACAATGCGACAATCCACGCCCAACTAAGAGTCCCATATGTGAGCGAAGAAGTTCAGCAATTCGCCAATAGGTATGTGGAAAGGCTGGAGCGACATCCTAACCCTGAGGCCATCAATCTTCTGGACAACAGCTACACCACAAGGAGGCTGAAACGGACCCACCCACTGGACCTCTGCCACTCGGGCGAACGGGACTGAGCTGCAGTTGTACAATACCTGTTCAAGCATTGAACACGATTATAGGCATAAATTCTTAAGTTAGAGTTTCAAGGGATCGGACCCATGAAATACGAGTCAAACACATGGTTCAAAACCGATCCCCTGCAGCCTAACACAAACAAATACATAAGTGGTGCGCTTATCGCACTGGAGAAAGGGTCGCATAGCAGGTCAGCGTGCAGTGCGTTGACAAGTAGTTTTAAATAGTTTTAAGATTCTCATGTATCGTACTTATAAGAGAACTTTACCAAATAAAAACAGTTTCCAAAAGGAGCTCATTGGAGTACAACCTTATTATTTGGGGCTCCTCTTAACAATACCGACCATAAATAACTTGAATTCTATCGCTAAGGTTTACTGTTAAAGTTAGTTTCCTAGGATAAGCAAACATTGTACTACTCAATATTTCATTAAGTTAAGGTCCCATTATAAAATTTAATTATTGTCCATAACTCCGGACAGATTTTAAATATAACTATTGATGGATTGATAATAAACAAAAAAAAAACTTATTTTCGATTGCCATTTTGTATTATGAATAAAAAAAAAATACATAGAACGTACTTAAAAAAATTGTTTTGAAATTACATACTTTCAATTTTTCTTGATTCTGTTTTACAGTCATCAGAACGCTGAGTTTACTCATTCCATTCGGGGGTGAGTTTGGTCATATTCGTTTTCGCTTTCGTTTGAAATTGCTGAGCCGAGATGAGATGTTTGAACACGAATATAAATAAACTCAGCAAGCAAACGAATTTACCGGAACTTCGGCCGAATGGGCTGATTAATTGGGTATTTTTTGTGCATGCAAGTTATCCAACCCGTAAATACAGGCCACTTATGGCTTTTATAAACAATATTTTCAATCTCTGCATTTGCCTTTGGCTTTGTCTTTGGCTCTGAGGTCCGATCTCGGTTCCCCATAAACAAATCAAAATCAAAAGTAAACATCAGCTTCCCTCCGAAGCCCAATCAATTACGCCTTCTGCGTTTTAAGTACCCACCAAATTGCATCGATCAGCTTAATCGAATTTTACAATAAGATGCGACATTTTCATCTTAAGACTCTAATCTAAACACAACTGATGGCCGAGGTTCTTTGGATTAGATTTAGAATTAAGAAGGCAGTCCCTTTTTGACCAAGACCGCGAACGGTTGACAAAAAATATTTAAGAAAAATCAAGTGTCTTGTAATAATTAAGTTTAATAAATAAAGGTTTAACACCGAGTTTTGTAATTAAAAAATGAAATTTACATTTTTTTAATTCACCGAACTGCAATCAATTTAACTGGCGCCCAACACGTGGGGCCGCGTCACACAAAGCTCCAAAAAAATAATAAGTTAAACATAAACGGAACTCGCGCGGTCCACAACTCATCATTTTTAGTGGAAAAATTAAAACATCCACCAAACGACACTACCAAGTGACAGTGATCGTTAACAACAAAGTAAATGGTAATTAATTAATGAAATAATCCATAAAAAGTGAATTAAAACAAAGGTGGACCGAAATTTTAAACCAAACAATTACAAGAACACAAAATTAATAAATCATCGCACAAAAAAAAACCCAAAAAAAAAACAAACAAGAACAACAAAAACAAATAAAACGACAACTCCAACAAGAAAAACCAAGGAAGGAAGGCAGGACATTCTCAAATAAAAACGACAACTCGCTCCAACAAGAAAAACCAAGGAAGGAAGATAGGACATTCTCTATCCATTAATCAACTCTATCCAGGAAGGACGATCAACCACACAGAAGGTAGACCCCAACGGGACAATATCGTGAGGAATTAATTTAAAATAATATAAAATTAAAGATTATAAATTAAGATCAGGGAATTTGAGAAAAATAATATAAGATTTATATATTGCAAAAAGTAAGATTCGCGATTTAACAAATAATATAAAGAATAAATTTAGAAGATTTGATAAATAGCTTTGGTGAATTAAATTTAACAATGGCAACCGGAGGTTCAGCACCAAATTTTTCTGCAGGCAGTGTAGCCACAGCCGGCGGTTTTAACAGTGGAAATGATAAATAGATTAATAAACGCTCAATTGAATGAAGTTAGCAGGAAAGTAGAATGTTTAGAAGGAAGGCTAGCCACAGCAAAAACTGTGGAAGATTATAAAACACAAATAATTGACCCAGCTATAAAATGCGATACAACACTTGAAGTGGTAAAATCCTTACCAAATTTCACAGGAGAACCAACACAATATGTAGGTTGGAGGGAAGCTGCAGAAACTGTAATGAGTCTCTATAATATTGAAAGTAAACAATATCGCCTTAACAATTTTACGAAATAAAATTATGGGAGCTGCCCATGATGCTCTTACCAATCATGGCACAGTTTTAAACTTTAAAGCAATCTTATCCCGATTGGACTTTATATATAGTGACAAACGACCAATACATGTTCTCGAGTCAGAACTAAGTATCCTCAGGTAAGGACGAATGACAATTACTGAGTACTATAACGAAGTCAATAAAAAAATGACCTTACTAATAAATAAAACCATAATGACATACGGAAAGGACAGTGTAATTACCAAAGAAACAAACAATTCAATAAGGAGAAATGCTCTACGAGTATTTATATCCGGACTTAATGGATCTATTTCAGAAACTCTTTTCTCATTAAATCCACCAGATTTGCCCAATGCTTTGGCAAAGGTCCAAGAATTAGAATCAAACAACTTCCGTGCTCAATTCGCAAATAGGTTTAATGGATTTCAAAATGAAAGTAAATATCGGGGAAACAACTTACGATTTGATCAAATACGACAAAATAATAATACCACTAAATGGGAAATAATTTTAATCATAACCAAAATTACAATTGGCCACAAAAGGGACATTTTTGGCAAAATAATAATCAAAATAATAATTAAAAGCAACAAGCTATCGAGCCAATGGATGTTGATCCACCGATTCAACTCCAGAATAAGCCTAATAACAATCGGCAGTCGAGCCAAAATTGGCAGGCAAATAGTAACCAAGGAAGATATAATAATTGGCAGGCAAACGATAATCAAGGTAGATATAATAAAAATTATTATCAAAATAAAAATCGTTCAAATTTCTATAGCACAAATCAAAATAGAGAGCAAACTCAAGCTCAAAAAAGGGAATCAGATGGAACAGAAAGTCAGCCAGATAATAAAGTAACCAGATTAAATAATAAATGAAGACCATTTTTTAGACCAGACCCCTACATAGGAATGCCTTATTTAAATAGGATAGATCGAAAAACCAAGAAGCAGCTAAAAGTTTTAATAGATACAGGAGCCACTGCTTGATACATAAAAAGAGGAATTTTTGAAAATAAAAAGGAGCTACCAATATACAAAAAGGGTTTTACCAATATACAATTGTTAGGTATTACCATATTATAAATATATTTGAAACAAAACAATTATTTTATGAAATCGAAGGTTTAGAATCTGATATTCTAATTGGATTCAATTTATTAAGAAAAATTGGAGCTATAATAAATATAGATAAGGGAATCTTGGAATATAATGGGAAACAGGAGAAGTTAAAATATTATGATAATGAGGAGAAAAATGAAATATGTTTAATTGAAGAAAATAATATTCTTCCGTTAAAAGCTCCACATTAATACCCCTGTTGAAAAGAAGGTCATCAGTTCCCAGATGATAAAATCACGTATCAACATCGAAACCTACACAGGGTGGCTAAATAACGCCCTAGGAAATACTCAGCCGGACCTCAACACAGGATTTGATATTGACAATGCCGTGGTCAACCTCACTCAGGACATGCACAATGCTGCCTTAGTCGCAACACCAAGGGCTCCATGCAATAACAAAATCCTTCGAAGGCACCTACATTTGTGGTCTCCAGAAGTAGCTCTACTGCTCAATGAAAAGCGACGGCTTAGAAGTATCTGGTTCCGAACTAGGTATCCCAGCGACAAAACAGCTCTCAATCGTGCGACCAAAAGACTCACGAAGCTGCTCCAGAGGTTGCGGACTCGTGCTTTTGAAGAATACCTACGTCAGGTTGAGCCCGGCGACCCCGAGCACAACTTGTGGCAACTGACAAGTCACATCAAGCGTCCAAAGAAAAGGGTGGCTCAGGTTAGGAAACCCGACGGTGGACCAAGCTGAGACTGAGAGGTTTCTGTCTCTACCCTGCACGGATTTCTGTCAATTGGAGCCAGTCTCGGAAGAGGAAGCTCAAGAGGAGGTCGCTGGCCTTAACACCAAAAAATCCCCGGGTGCGGATGGCCTTGAAGCACTTTCCATTAAACTTCTCCCCCCATTAGGTATCCAAAGGCTTACGAGCATATGCAACGCGTGCTTGGAGATCGGCCACTTCCCCTCTGACTGGAAAAAGGCGGAGGTCACCCTCATTCCGAAGCCAGGAAAGCCTGAAGCTGATCTTGCCTCATACAGGCCGATAAGCTTATTATCAATACTATCCAAGTTACTTGAGAGAGTATTTCTGCGCAGATTTCAGACCGTATTAGACGAGGCTGGCTTGATTCCAGACCATCAATTTGGTTTCAGGCGTTGTCACGCCACCCCGGAGCAATGCCACAGGATTGTACAAAAGATTCTAAACAGCTTGGAGGAGAAGAAATATTGTTGCGCAGTTTTCCTTGACGGCAAGCAGGCATTTGACAAGGTCTGGCATCCCGGACTACTAATGAAAATAAAAAGAAGCGTACCCCATGAGCATTACGCTTTCCTCAAGTCATACCTGAATGACAGGTCATTTAGGGTTAGATGTGGAGACGCAAGGTCAGATTATAGGCCCATTAAGGCAGGTGTACCGCAGGGCTACGGCTACGTATGCAGACGATACGGCATTTTTTACCTCTGCAATCTTTCCAGAGGAGGCCTCTGCGTCTCTCCAACGCCAGCTGGACATCCTTGATCCGTGGCTTCGAAGGTGGAACATTGCGGTCAACCACGAAAAATCAGGCCAAACGACTTTTACAATGAGGAGAGGCGACTGCCCTGGAGTCAGTCTCGGAGGCACTCCAATTCCAGCAAGCCCTACACCCACTTTAACTGGAGCTCATCCGTTCCATGACAATGCGACAATCCACGCCCAACTAAGAGTCCCATATGTGAGCGAAGAAGTTCAGCAATTCGCCAATAGGTATGTGGAAAGGCTGGAGCGACATCCTAACCCTGAGGCCATCAATCTTCTGGACAACAGCTACACCACAAGGAGGCTGAAACGGACCCACCCACTGGACCTCTGCCACTCGGGCGAACGGGACTGAGCTGCAGTTGTACAATACCTGTTCAAGCATTGAACACGATTATAGGCATAAATTCTTAAGTTAGAGTTTCAAGGGATCGGACCCATGAAATACGAGTCAAACACATGGTTCAAAACCGATCCCCTGCAGCCTAACACAAACAAATACATAAGTGGTGCGCTTATCGCACTGGAGAAAGGGTCGCATAGCAGGTCAGCGTGCAGTGCGTTGACAAGTAGTTTTAAATAGTTTTAAGATTCTCATGTATCGTACTTATAAGAGAACTTTACCAAATAAAAACAGTTTCCAAAAGGAGCTCATTGGAGTACAACCTTATTATTTGAGGCTCCTCTCAACAATACCGACAATAAATAACTTGAATTCTATCGCTAAGGTTTACTGTTAAAGTTAGTTTCCTAGGATAAGCAAACATTGTACTACTCAATATTTCATTAAGTTAAGGTCCCATTATAAAATTTAATTATTGTCCATAACTCCGGACAGATTTTAAATATAACTATTGATGGATTGATAATAAACAAAAAAAAAACTTATTTTCGATTGCCATTTTGTATTATGAATAAAAAAAAAATACATAGAACGTACTTAAAAAAATTGTTTTGAAATTACATACTTTCAATTTTTCTTGATTCTGTTTTACAGTCATCAGAACGCTGAGTTTACTCATTCCATTCGGGGGTGAGTTTGGTCATATTCGTTTTCGCTTTCGTTTGAAATTGCTGAGCCGAGATGAGATGTTTGAACACGAATATAAATAAACTCAGCAAGCAAACGAAATTACCGGAACTTCGGCCGAATGGGCTGATTAATTGGGTATTTTTTGTGCATGCAAGTTATCCAACCCGTAAATACAGGCCACTTATGGCTTTTATAAACAATATTTTCAATCTCTGCATTTGCCTTTGGCTTTGTCTTTGGCTCTGAGGTCCGATCTCGGTTCCCCATAAACAAATCAAAATCAAAAGTAAACATCAGCTTCCCTCCGAAGCCCAATCAATTACGCCTTCTGCTTAATCGAATTTTATAATAAGATGCGACATTTTCATCTTAAGCCTCTAATCTAAACACAACGGATGGCCGAGGTTCTTTGGATTAGATTTAGAATTAAGAAGGCAGTCCCTTTTTGACCGAGACCGCGAACGGTTGACAAAAAATATTTAAGAAAAATCAAGTGTCTTGTAATAATTAAGTTTAATAAATAAAGGTTTAACACCGAGTTTTGTAATTAAAAAATGAAATTCACATTTTTTTAATTCACCGAACTACAATCAATTTAACTGGCGCCCAACACGTGGGGCCGCGTCACA
The DNA here is from genome assembly GCA_018153035.1 of Drosophila pseudoananassae pseudoananassae. Lineage (NCBI taxonomy): Eukaryota > Metazoa > Arthropoda > Insecta > Diptera > Drosophilidae > Drosophila > Drosophila pseudoananassae. The sequence continues at coordinate 89,201 of JAECXR010000022.1, read as the reverse complement.
CAAAGCTCCAAAAAAATAATAAGTTAAACATAAACGGAACTCGCGCGGTCCACAACACATCATTTTTAGTGGAAAAATTAAAACATCCACCAAACGACACTACCAAGTGATAGTGATCGTTAACAACAAAGTAAATGGAAATTAATTAATGAAATAATCCATAAAAAGTGAATTAAAACAAAGGTGGACCGAAATTTTAAACCAAACAATTACAAGAACACAAAATTAATAAATCATCGCACAAAAAAAACCAAAAAAAAAAAACAAACAAGAACAACAAAAACAAATAAAACGACAACTCCAACAAGAAAAACCAAGGAAGGAAGGCAGGACATTCTCAAATAAAAACGACAACTCGCTCCAACAAGAAAAACCAAGGAAGGAAGATAGGACATTCTCTATCCATTAATCAACTCTATCCAGGAAGGATGATCAACCACACAGAAGGAAGACCCCAACGGGACAATATCGTGAGGAATTAATTTAAAATAATATAAAATTAAAGATTATAAATTAAGATCAGGGAATTTGAGAAAAATAATATAAGATTTATATATTGCAAAAAGTAAGATTCGCGATTTAACAAATAATATAAAGAATAAATTTAGAAGATTTGATAAATAGCTTTGGTGAATTAAATTTAACAATGGCAACCGGAGGTTCAGCACCAAATTTTTCTGCAGGCATTGTAGCCACAGCCGGCGGTTTTAAAAGTGGAAATGATAAATAGATTAATAAACGCTCAATTAAATGAAGTTAGCAGGAAAGTAGAATGTTTAGAAGGAAGGCTAGCCACAGCAAAAACTGTGGAAGATTATAAAACACAAATAATTGACCCACCTATAAAATGCGATACAACACTTGAAGTGCTAAAATCCTTACCAAATTTCACAGGAGAACCAACACAATATGTAGCTTGGAGGGAAGCTGCAGAAACTGTAATGAGTCTCTTTAATATTGAAAGTAAACAATATCGCCTTAACCATTTTACGAAATAAAATTATGGGAGCTGCCCATGATGCTCTTACCATCATGGCACAGTTTTAAACTTTAAAGCAATCTTATCCCGATTGGACTTTATATATAGTGACAAACGACCAATACATGTTCTCGAGTCAGAACTAAGTATCCTCAGGTAAGGACAAATGAAAATTACTGAGTACTATAACGAAGTCAATAAAAAAAATGACCTTACTAATAAACAAAACCATAATGACATACGGAAAGGACAGTGTAATTACCAAAGAAACAAACAATTCAATAAGGAGAAATGCTCTACGAGTATTTATATCCGGACTTAATGGATCTATTTCAGAAACTCTTTTCTCATTAAATCCACCAGATTTGCCCAATGCTTTGGCAAAGGTCCAAGAATTAGAATCAAACAACTTCCGTGCTCAATTCGCAAATAGGTTTAATGGATTTCAAAATGAAAGTAAATATCGGGGAAACAACTTACGATTTGATCAAATACGACAAAATAATAATACCACTAAATGGAAAATAATTTTAATCATAACCAAAATTACAATTGGCCACAAAAGGGAAATTTTTGGCATAATAATAATCAAAATAAAAATTAAAAGCAACAAGCTATCGAGCCAATGGATGTTGATCCTCCGATTTAACTCAAACTCAAGCTCAAAAAAGGGAATCAGATGGAACAGAAAGTCAGCCAGCTAATAAAGTAACCAGATTAAATAATATCAATGAAGACCATTTTTTAGACCAGACCCCTACAGAGGAATGCCTTATTTAAATAGGATAGATCGAAAAACCAAGAAGCAGCTAAAAGTTTTAATAGATACAGGAGCCACTGCTTGCTACATAAAAAGAGGAATTTTTGAAAATAAAAAGGAGCTACCAATATACAAAAAGGGTATTACCAATATACAATTGTTAGGTATTACCATATTATAAATATATTTGAAACAAAACAATTATTTTATGAAATCGAAGGTTTAGAATCTGATATTCTAATTGGATTCAATTTATTAAGAAAAATTGGAGCTATAATAAATATAGATAAGGGAATCTTGGAATATAATGGGAAACAAGAGAAGTTAAAATATTATGATAATGAGGAGAAAAATGAAATATGTTTAATTGAAGAAAATAATATTCTTCCGTTAAAAGCTCCACATTAATACCCCTGTTGAAAAGAAGGTCATCAGTGCCCAGATGATAAAATCACGTATCAACATCGAAACCTACACAGGGTGGCTAAATAACGCCCTAGGAAATACTCAGCCGGACCTCAACACAGGATTTGATATTGACAATGCCGTGGTCAACCTCACTCAGGAGATGCACAATGCTGCCTTAGTCGCAACACCAAGGGCTCCATGCAATAACAAAATCCTTCGAAGGCACCTACATTTGTGGTCTCCAGAAGTAGCTCTACTGATCAATGAAAAGCGACGGCTTAGAAGTATCTGGTTCCGAACTAGGTATCCCAGCGACAAAACAGCTCTCAATCGTGCGACCAAAAGACTCACGAAGCTGCTCCAGAGGTTGCGGACTCGTGCTTTTGAAGAATACCTACGTCAGGTTGAGCCCGGCGACCCCGAGCACAACTTGTGGCAACTGACAAGTCACATCAAGCGTCCAAAGAAAAGGGTGGCTCAGGTTAGGAAACCCGACGGTGGACCAAGCTGAGACTGAGAGGTTTCTGTCTCTACCCTGCACGGATTTCTGTCAATTGGAGCCAGTCTCGGAAGAGGAAGCTCAAGAGGAGGTCGCTGGCCTTAACACCAAAATATCCCCGGGTGCGGATGGCCTTGAAGCACTTTCCATTAAATTTCTCCCCCCATTAGGTATCCAAAGGCTTACGAGCATATTCAACGCGTGCTTGGAGATCGGCCACTTCCCCTCTGACTGGAAAAAGGCGGAGGTCATCCTCATTCCGAAGCCAGGAAAGCCTGAAGCTGATCTTGCCTCATACAGGCCGATAAGCTTATTATCTTAATACTATCCAAGTTACTTGAGAGAGTATTTCTGCGCAGATTTCAGACCGTATTAGACGAGGCTGGCTTGATTCCAGACCATCAATTTGGTTTCAGGCGTTGTCACGCCACCCCGGAGCAATGCCACAGGATTGTACAAAAGATTCTAAACAGCCTGGAGGAGAAGAAATATTGTTGCGCAGTTTTCCTTGACGTCAAACAGGCATTTGACAAGGTCTGGCATCCCGGACTACTAATGAAAATAAAAAGGAGCGTACCCCATGAGCATTACGCCTTCCTCAAGTCATACCTGAATGACAGGTCATTTAGGGTTAGATGTGGAGACGCAAGGTCAGATTATAGGCCCATTAAGGCAGGTGTACCGCAGGGCTACGGCTACGTATGCAGACGATACGGCATTTTTTACCTCTGCAATCTTTCCAGAGGAGGCCTCTGCGTCTCTCCAACGCCAGCTGGACATCCTTGATCCGTGGCTTCGAAGGTGGAACATTGCGGTCAAACACGAGAAATCAGGCCAACCGACTTTTACAATGAGGAGAGGCGACTGTCCTGGAGTCAGTCTCGGAGGCACTCCAATTCCAGCAAGCCCTACACCCACTTTAACTGGAGCTCATCCGTTCCACGACAATGCGACAATCCACGCCCAACTGAGAGTCCCATATGTGAGCGAAGAAGTTCAGCGATTCGCCAATAGGTATGTGGAAAGGCTGGACCGACATCCTAACCCTGAGGCCATCAATCTTCTGGACAACAGCTACACCACAAGGAGGCTGAAACGGACCCACCCACTGGACCTCTGCCACTCGGGCGAACGGGACTGAGCTGCAGTTGTAAAACCAACAAGGTTGGTTACAATAAATAACTTGAATTCTATCGCTAAGGTTTACTGTTAAAGTTAGTTTCCTAGGATAAGCAAACATTGTACTACTCCATATTTCATTAAGTTAAGGTCCCATTATAAAATTTAATTATTGTCAATAACTCCGGACAGATTTTAATATAACTATTGATTGATTGATAATAAACAAAAAAAAAACTTTTTATTTTCGATTGCCATTTTGTATTATGAATAAAAAAAAATACATAGAACATACTTAAAAAAATTGTTTTGAAATTACATACTTTCAATTTTACTTGATTCTGTTTTACAGTCATCAGAACGCTGAGTTTACTCATTCCATTCGGGGGTGAGTTTGGTCATATTCGTTTTCGCTTTCGTTCGAAATTGCTGAGCCGAGATGAGCTGTTTGAACACGAATATAAATAAACTCAGCAAGCAAACGAATTTACCGGAACTTCGGCCGAATGGGCTGATTAATTAGGTATTTTTTGTGCATGCAAGTTATCCAACCCGTAAATACAGGCCACTTATGACTTTTATAAACAATATTTTCAATCTCTGCATTTGCCTTTGGCTTTGTCTTTGGCTCTGAGGTCCGATCTCGGTTCCCCATAAACAAATCAAAATCAAAAGTAAACAACAGCTTCCCTCCGAAGCCCAATCAATTACGCCTTCTGCGTTTTAAGTACCCACCAAATTGCATCGATCAGCTTAATCGAATTTTACAATAAGATGCGACATTTTCATCTTAAGCCTCTAATCTAAACACAACTGATGGCCGAGGTTCTTTGGATTAGATTTAGAATTAAGAAGGCAGTCCCTTTTTGACCGAGACCGCGAACGGTTGACAAAAAATATTTAAGAAAAATCAAGTGTCTTGTAATAATTAAGTTTAATAAATAAAGGTTTAACACCGAGTTTTGTAATTAAAAAATAAAATTTAAATTTTTTTAATTCACCGAACTACAATCAATTTAACTGGCGCCCAACACGTGGGGCCGCGTCACACAAAGCTCCAAAAAATTAATAAGTTAAACATAAACGGAACTCGCGCGGTCCACAACTCATCATTTTTAGTGGAAAAATTAAAACATCCACCAAACGACACTACCAAGTGACAGTGATCGTTAACAACAAAGTAAATGGAAATTAATTAATGAAATAATCCATAAAAAGTGAATTAAAACAAAGGTGGACCGAAATTTTAAACCAAACAATTACAAGAACACAAAATTAGTAAATCATCGCACAAAAAAACCCAAAAAAAAAAAACAAACAAGAACAACAAAAACAAATAAAACGACAACTCCAACAAGAAAAACCAAGGAAGGAAGGCAGGACATTCTCAAATAAAAACGACAACTCGCTCCAACAAGAAAAACCAAGGAAGGAAGACAGGACATTCTCTATCCATTAATCAACTGTATCCAGGAAGGACGATCAACCACACAGAAGGAAGACCCCAACGGGACAATATCGTGAGGAATTAATTTAAAATAATATAAAATTAAAGATTATAAATTAAGATCAGGGAATTTGAGAAAAATAATATAAGTTTTATATATTGCAAAAAGTAAGATTCGCGATTTAACAAATAATATAAAGAATAAATTTAGAAGATTTGATAAATAGCTTTGGTGAATTAAATTTAACAATGGCAACCGGAGGTTCAGCACCAAATTTTTCTGCAGGCAGTGTAGCCACAGCCAGCGGTTTTAACAGTGGAAATGATAAATAGATTAATAAACGCTCAATTGAATGAAGTTAGCAGGAAAGTAGAATGTTTAGAAGGAAGGCTAGCCACGGATGCAAAAACTGTGGAAGATTATAAAACACAAATAATTGACCCAGCTATAAAATGCGATACAACACTTGAAGTGGTAAAATCCTTACCAAATTTCACAGGAGAACCAACACAATATGTAGGTTGGAGGGAAGCTGCAGAAACTGTAATGAGTCTCTATAAAATTGAAAGTAAACAATATTTTATCGCCTTAACAATTTTGCGAAATAAAATTATGGGAGCTGCCCATGATGCTCTTACCAATCATGGCACAGTTTTAAACTTTAAAGCAATCATATCCCGATTGGACTTTATATATAGTGACAAACGACCAATACATGTTCTCGAGTCAGAACTAAGTATCCTCAGGCAAGGACAAATGACAATTACTGAGTACTATAACGAAGTCAATAAAAAATGACCTTACTAATAAACAAAACCATAATGACATACGGAAAGGACAGTGTAATTACCAAAGAAACAAACAATTCAATAAGGAGAAATGCTCTACGAGTATTTATATCCGGACTTAATGGATCTATTTCAGAAACTCTTTTCTCATTAAATCAGATTAAATCAAACCACCAGATTTGCCCAATGCTTTGGCAAAGGTCCAAGAATTAGAATCAAACAACTTCCGTGCTCAATTCGCAAATAGGTTTAATGGATTTCAAAATGAAAGTAAATATCGGGGAAACAACTTACGATTTGATCAAATACGACAAAATAATAATACCACTAAATGGGAAATAATTTTAATCATAACCAAAATTACAATTGGCCACAAAAGGGAAATTTTTGGCAAAATAATAATCAAAATAATAATTAAAAGCAACAAGCTATCGAGCCAATGGATGTTGATCCTCCGATTCAACTCCAGAATAAGCCTAATAACAATCGGCAGCCGAGCCAAAATTGGCAGGCAAATAGTAACCAAGGAAGATATAATAATTGGCAGGCAAACGATAATCAAGGTAGATATAATAAAAATTATTATCAAAATAAAATAATTTTAATCATAACCAAAATTACAATTGGCCACAAAAGGGAAATTTTTGCAAAATAATAATCAAAATAATAATTAAAAGCAACAAGCTATCGACCCAATGGATGTTGATCCTCCGATTCAACTCCAGAATAAGCCTAATAACAATCGGCAGCCGAGCCAAAATTGGCAGGCAAATAGTAACCAAGGAAGATATAATAATTGGCAGGCAAACGATAATCAAGGTAGATATAATAAAAATTATTATCAAAATAGCTCCCATCGAAAATACCAAAGTTGGTATTTTTACAAAATACCATTTCCGATCGTTCAGTTATATGGCAGCTATAAGATATAGTCGGCCGATCGTTATGCAATTTGGTAGGTTGTATTAACTGACCAAAAATAGAATCTTTACTTAGTTCCAGCTTTTTATCTTCAAAAACACCAAAGTTGGGTAATTTGCGATTGTTCAGTTATATGGCAGCTATAGGATATAGTCGGCCGATCCTTATGAAACTTGGTAGGTCGTAAAAAGTAGCATTCGTACAAAATCTGAACTCTGTAACTCTAAAAACACCAAAGTTATACCATTTCCGATCAATCAGTTATATGGCAGCTATAGGATATAGTCGGCCGATCCCGGCCGTTCCGACTTATATACTGCGTGCAAAGGAAAGAAGGGTGTGTACAAAGTTTCAAGACGATAGCTTTAAAACTGAGAGACTAGTTCGCGTAGAAACGGACAGACAGACAGACGGACAGACAGACGGACAGACGGACATGCTCATATCAACTCAGGAGGTGATCCTGATCAAGAATATATATACTATATAGGGTCGGAGATGTCTCCTTCACTGCGTTGCACACTTTTGGACAAAATTATAATACCCTCTGCAAGGGTATAAAAAGGGCATCAGATGGAACAGAAAGTCAGCCAGCTAATAAAGTAACCAGATTAAATAATATCAATGAAGACCATTTTTTAGACCAGACTCCTACAGAGGAATGCCTTATTTAAATAGGATAGATCGAAAAACCAAGAAGCAGCTAAAAGTTTTAATAGATACAGGAGCCACTGCTTGCTACATAAAAAGGGGAATTTTTGAAAATAAAAAGGAGCTACCAATATACAAAAGGGTATTACCAATATATACATAGGTATTACCATATTATAAATATATTTGAAACAAAACAATTATTTTATGAAATTAGGTTTAGAATCTGATATTCTAATTGGATTCAATTTATTAAGAAAAATTTGAGCTATAATAAATATAGATAAGGGAATCTTGGAATATAATGGGAAACAGGAGAAGTTAAAATATTATGATAATGAGGAGAAAAATGAAATATGTTTAATTGAAGAAAATAATATTCTTCCGTTAAAAGCTCCACATTAATACCCCTGTTGAAAAGAAGGTCATCAGTTCCCAGATGATAAAATCACGTATCAACATCGAAACCTACACAGGGTGGCTAAATAACGCCCTAGGAAATACTCAGCCGGACCTCAACACAGGATTTGATATTGACAATGCCGTGGTCAACCTCACTCAGGAGATGCACAATGCTGCCTTAGTCGCAACACCAAGGGCTCCATGCAATAACAAAATCCTTCGAAGGCACCTACATTTGTGGTCTCCAGAAGTAGCTCTACTGCTCAATGAAAAGCGACGGCTTAGAAGTATCTGGTTCCGAACTAGGTATCCCAGCGACAAAACAGCTCTCAATCGTGCGACCAAAAGACTCACGAAGCTGCTCCAGAGGTTGCGGACTCGTGCTTTTGAAGAATACCTACGTCAGGTTGAGCCCGGCGACCCCGAGCACAACTTGTGGCAACTGACAAGTCACATCAAGCGTCCAAAGAAAAGGGTGGCTCAGGTTAGGAAACCCGACGGTGGACCAAGCTGAGACTGAGAGGGTTCTGTCTCTACCCTGCACGGATTTCTGTCAATTGGAGCCAGTCTCGGAAGAGGAAGCTCAAGAGGAGGTCGCTGGTCTTAACACCAAAAAATCCCCGGGTGCGGATGGCCTTGAAGCACTTTCCATTAAACTTCTCCCCCCATTAGGTATCCAAAGGCTTACGAGCATATTCAACGCGTGCTTGGAGATCGGCCACTTCCCCTCTGACTGGAAAAAGGCGGAGGTCATCCTCATTCCGAAGACAGGAAAGCCTGAAGCTGATCTTGCCTCATACAGGCCGATAAGCTTATTATCAATACTATCCAAGTTACTTGAGAGAGTATTTCTGCGCAGATTTCAGACCATATTAGACGAGGCTGGCTTGATTCCAGACCATCAATTTGGTTTCAGGCGTTGTCACGCCACCCCGGAGCAATGCCACAGGATTGTACAAAAGATTCTAAACAGCCTGGAGGAGAAGAAATATTGTTGCGCAGTTTTCCTTGACGTCAAGCAGGCATTTGACAAGGTCTGGCATCCCGGACTACTAATGAAAATAAAAAGGAGCGTACCCCATGAGCATTACGCCTTCCTCAAGTCATACCTGAATGACAGGTCATTTAGGGTTAGATGTGGAGACGCAAGGTCAGATTATAGGCCCATTAAGGCAGGTGTACCGCAGGGCTACGGCTACGTATGCAGACGATACGGCATTTTTTACCTCTGCAATCTTTCCAGAGGAGGCCTCTGCGTCTCTCCAACGCCAGCTGGACATCCTTGATCCGTGGCTTCGAAGGTGAAACATTGCGGTCAACCACGAAAAATCAGGCCAACCGACTTTTACAATGAGGAGAGGCGACTGTCCTGGAGTCAGTCTCGGAGGCACTCCAATTCCAGCAATCCCTACACCCACTTTAACTGGAGCTCATCCGTTCCACGACAATGCGACAATCCACGCCCAACTGAGGTATGGATAGGTACGTGGAAAGGCTGGACCGACATCCTAACCCTGAGGCCATCAATCTTCTGGACAACAGCTACACCACAAGGAGGCTGAAACGGACCCACCCACTGGACCTCTGCCAATCGGGCGAACGGGACTGAGCTGCAGTTGTCAAACAAACAAGGCCCACTAAAGGGCCCGACAATAAATAACTTCAATTCTATCGCTAAGGTTTACTGTTAAAGTTAGTTTCCTAGGATAAGCAAACATTGTACTACTCCATATTTCATTAAGTTAAGGTCCCATTATAAAATTTAATTATTGTCCATAACTCCGGACAGATTTTAATATAACTATTGATTGATTGATAATAAACAAAAAAAAAAACTTTTTATTTTCGATTGCCATTTTGTATTATGAATAAAAAAAAAATACATAGAACTTAAAAAAATTGTTTTGAAATTACATACTTTCAATTTTTCTTGATTCTGTTTAACAGTCATCAGAACGCTGAGTTTACTCATTCCATTCGGGGGTGAGTTTGGTCAAATTCGTTTTCGCTTTCGTTCGAAATTGCTGAGCCGAAATGAGCTGTTTGAACACGAATATAAATAAACTTAGCAAGCAAGAAGGAAGGCAGGACATTCTTAAATAAAAACGACAACTCGCTCCAACAAGAAAAACCAAGGAAGGAAGACAGGACATTCTCTATCCATTAATCAACTGTATCCAGGAAGGACGATCAACCACACAGAAGGAAGACCCCAACGGGACAATATCGTGAGGAATTAATTTAAAATAATATAAAATTAAAGATTATAAATTAAGATCAGGGAATTTGAGAAAAATAATATAAGATTTATATATTGCAAAAAGTAAGATTCGCGATTTAACAAATAATATAAAGAATAAATTTAGAAGATTTGATAAATAGCTTTGGTGAATTAAATTTAACAATGGCAACCGGAGGTTCAGCACCAAATTTTTCTGCAGGCAGTGTAGCCACAGCCGGCGGTTTTAACAGTGGAAATGATAAATAGATTAATAAACGCTCAATTGAATGAAGTTAGCAGGAAAGTAAAATGTTTAGAAGGAAGGCTAGCCACAGATGCAAAAACTGTGGAAGATTATAAAACACAAATAATTGACCCAGCTATAAAATGCGATACAACACTTGAAGTGGTAAAATCCTTACCAAATTTCACAGGAGAACCAACACAATATGTAGGTTGGAGGGAAGCTGCAGAAACTTTAATGAGTCTCTATAAAATTGAAAGTAAACAAAATTTTATCGCCTTAACAATTTTACGAAATAAAATTATGGGAGCTGCCCATGATGCTCTTACCATCATGGCACAGTTTTAAACTTTAAAGCAATCTTATCCCGATTGGAGTTTATATATAGTGACAAACGACCAATACATGTTCTCGAGTCAGAACTAAGTATCCTCAGGCAAGGACGAATGACAATTACTGAGTACTATAACGAAGTCAATAAAAAAAATGACCTTACTAATAAACAAAACCATAATGACATACGGAAAGGACAGTGTATCGGGGAAACAACTTACGATTTGATCAAATACGACAAAATAATAATACCACTAAATGGGAAATAATTTTAATCATAACCAAAATTACAATTGGCCACAAAAGGGAAATTTTTGGCAAAATAATAATCAAAATAATAATTAAAAGCAACAAGCTATCGAGCCAATGGATGTTGATCCTCCGATTTAACTCCAGAATAAGCCTAATAACAATCGGCAGCCGAGCCAAAATTGGCAGGCAAATAGTAACCAAGGAAGATATAATAATTGGCAGGCAAACGATAATCAAGGTAGATATAATAAAAATTATTATCAAAATAAAAATCGTTCAAATTTCTATAGCACAAATCAAAATAGAGAGCAAACTCAAGATCAAAAAAGGGAATCAGATGGAACAGAAACTTAGCCAGATAATAAAGTAACCAGATTAAATAATAAATGAAGACCATTTTTTAGACCAGACCCCTACATAGGAATGCCTTATTTAAATAGGATAGATCGAAAAACCAAGAAGCAGCTAAAAGTTTTAATAGATACAGGAGCCACTGCTTGATACATAAAAAGAGGAATTTTTGAAAATAAAAAGGAGCTACCAATATACAAAAAGGGTTTTACCAATATACAATTGTTAGGTATTACCATATTATAAATATATTTGAAACAAAACAATTATTTTATGAAATCGAAGGTTTAGAATCTGATATTCTAATTGGATTCAATTTATTAAGAAAAATTGGAGCTATAATAAATATAGATAAGGGAATCTTGGAATATAATGGGAAACAAGAGAAGTTAAAATATTATGATAATGAGGAGAAAAATGAATTATGTTTAATTGAAGAAAATAATATTCTTCCGTTAAAAGCTCCACATTAATACCCCTGTTGAAAAGAAGGTCATCAGTTCCCAGATGATAAAATCACGTATCAACATCGAAACCTACACAGGGTGGCTAAATAACGCCCTAGGAAATACTCAGCCGGACCTCAACACAGGATTTGATATTGACAATGCCGTGGTCAACCTCACTCAGGAGATGCACAATGCTGCCTTAGTCGCAACACCAAGGGCTCCATGCAATAACAAAATCCTTCGAAGGCACCTACATTTGTGGTCTCCAGAAGTAGCTCTACTGCTCAATGAAAAGCGACGGCTTAGAAGTATCTGGTTCCGAACTAGGTATCCCAGCGACAAAACAGCTCTCAATCGTGCGACCAAAAGACTCACGAAGCTGCTCCAGAGGTTGCGGACTCGTGCTTTTGAAGAATACATACGTCAGGTTGAGCCCGGCGACCCCGAGCACAACTTGTGGCAACTGACAAGTCACATCAAGCGTCCAAAGAAAAGGGTGGCTCAGGTTAGGAAACCCGACGGTGGACCAAGCTAAGACTGAGAGGTTTCTGTCTCTACCCTGCACGGATTTCTGTCAATTGGAACCAGTCTCGGAAGAGGAAGTTCAAGAGGAGGTCGCTGGCCTTAACACCAAAAAATCCCCGGGTGCGGATGGCCTTGAAGCACTTTCCATTAAACTTCTCTCCCCATTAGGTATCCAAAGGCTTACGAGCATATTCAACGCGTGCTTGGAGATCGGCCACTTCCCCTCTGACTGGAAAAAGGCGGAGGTCATCCTCATTCCGAAGCCAGGAAAGCCTGAAGCTGATCTTGCCTCATACAGGCCGATAAGCTTATTATCAATACTATCCAAGTTAATTGAGAGAGTATTTCTGCGCAGATTTCAGACCGTATTAGACGAGGCTGGCTTGATTCCAGACCATCAATTTGGTTTCAGGCGTTGTCACGCCACCCCGGAGCAATGCCACAGGATTGTACAAAAGATTCTAAACAGCCTGGAGGAGAAGAAATATTGTTGCGCAGTTTTCCTTGACGTCAAGCAGGCATTTGACAAGGTCTGGCATCCCGGACTACTAATGAAAATAAAAAGGAGCGTACCCCATGAGCATTACGCCTTCCTCAAGTCATACCTGAATGACAGGTCATTTAGGGTTAGATGTGGAGACGCAAGGTCAGATTATAGGCCCATTAAGGCAGGTGTACCGCAGGGCTACGGCTACGTATGCAGACGATACGGCATTTTTTACCTCTGCAATCTTTCCAGAGGAGGCCTCTGCGTCTCTCCAACGCCAGCTGGACATCCTTGAACCGTGGCTTCGAAGGTGGAACATTACGGTCAACCACGAAAAATCAGGCCAACCGACTTTTACAATGAGGAGAGGCGACTGTCCTGGAGTCAGTCTCGGAGGCGCTCCAATTCCAGCAAGCACTACACCCACTTTAACTGGAGCTCATCCGTTCCACGACAATGCGACAATCCACGCCCAACTGAGAGTCCTATATGTGAGCGAAGAAGTTCAGCGATTCGCCAATAGGTATGTGGAAAGGCTGGACCGACATCCTAACCCTGAGGCCATCAATCTTCTGGACAACAGCTACACCACAAGGAGGCTGAAACGGACCCACCCACTGGACCTCTGCCACTCGGGCGAACGGGACTGAGCTGCAGTTGTAAAACCAACAAGGCCCACTAAAGGGCCCGACAATAAATAACTTGAATTCTATCGCTAAGGTTTACTGTTAAAGTTAGTTTCCTAGGATAAGCAAACCTTGTACTACTCAATATTTCATTAAGTTAAGGTCCCATTGTAAAATTTAATTATTGTCCATAACTCCGGACAGATTTTAAATATAACTATTGATTGATTGATAATAAACAAAAAAAAAACTTATTTTCGATTGCCATTTTGTATTATGAATAAAAAAAAAATACATAGAACGTACTTAAAAAAATTGGTTTGAAATTACATACTTTCAATTTTTCTTGATTCTGTTTTACAGTCATCAGAACTCTGAGTTTACTCATTCCATTCGGGGGTGAGTTTGGTCATATTCGTTTTCGCTTTCGTTCGAAATTGCTGAGCCGAGATGAGCTGTTTGAACACGAATATAAATAAACTCAGCAAGCAAACGAATTTACCGGAACTTCGGCCGAATGGGCTGATTAATTAGGTATTTTTTGTGCATGCAAGTTATGCAACCCGTAAGTACAGGCCACTTATGGCTTTTATAAACAATATTTTCAATCTCTGCATTTGTCTTTGGCTCTGAGGTCCGATCTCGGTTCCCCATAAACAAATCAAAATCAAAAGTAAACATCAGCTTCCCTCCGAAGCCCAATCAATTACGCCTTCTGCGTTTTAAGTACCCACCAAATTGCATCCACAAAAAAGGGAATCAGATGGAACAGAAAGTCAGCCAGCTAATAAAGTAACCAGATTAAATAATATCAATGAAGACCATTTTTTAGACCAGACCCCTACAGAGGAATGCCTTATTTAAATAGGATAGATCGAAAAACCAAGAAGCAGCTAAAAGTTTTAATAGATACAGGAGCCACTGCTTGCTACATAAAAAGGGGAATTTTTGAAAATAAAAAGAGCTACCAATATACAAAAAGGGTATTACCAATATACAATTGTTAGGTATTACCATATTATAAATATATTTGAAACAAAACAATTATTTTATGAAATCGAAGGTTTAGAATCTGATATTCTAATTGGATTCAATTTATTAAGAAAAATTGGAGCTATAATAAATATAGATAAGGGAATCTTGGAATATAATGGGAAACAGGAGAAGTTAAAATATTATGATAATGAGGAGAAAAATGAAATATGTTTAATTGAAGAAAATAATATTCTTCCGTTAAAAGCTCCACATTAATACCCCTGTTGAAAAGAAGGTCATCAGTTCCCAGATGAAAGAAACCTACACAGGGTGGCTAAATAACGCCCTAGGAAATACTCAGCCGGACCTCAACACAGGATTTGATATTGACAATGCCGTGGTCAACCTCACTCATGAGATGCACAATGCTGCCTTAGTCGCAACAGCGACGGCTTAGAAGTATCTGGTTCCGAACTAGGTATCCCAGCGACAAAGCAGCTCTCAATCGTGCGACCAAAAGACTCACGAAGCTGCTCCAGAGGTTGCGGACTCGTGCTTTTGAAGAATACCTACGTCAGGTTGAGCCCGGCGACCCCGAGCACAACTTGTGGCAACTGACAAGTCACATCAAGCGTCCAAAGAAAAGAGTGGCTCAGGTTAGGAAACCCGACGGTGGACCAAGCTGAGACTGAGAGGTTTCTGTCTCTACCCTGCACGGATTTCTGTCAATTGGAGCCAGTCTCGGAAGAGGAAGCTCAAGAGGAGGTCGCTGGCCTTAACACCAAAAAATCCCCGGGTGCGGATGGCCTTGAAGCACTTTCCATTAAACTTCTCCCCCCATTAGGTATCCAAAGGCTTACGAGCATATGCAACGCGTGCTTGGAGATCGGCCACTTCCCCTCTGACTGGAAAAAGGCGGAGGTCATCCTCATTCCGAAGCCAGGAAAGCCTGAAGCTGATCTTGCCTCATACAGGCCGATAAGCTTATTATCAATACTATCCAAGTTACTTGAGAGAGTATTTCTGCGCAGATTTCAGACCGTATTAGACGAGGCTGGCTTGATTCCAGACCATCAATTTGGTTTCAGGCGTTGTCACGCCACCCCGGAGCAATGCCACAGGATTGTACAAAAGATTCTAAACAGCCTGGAGGAGAAGAAATATTGTTGCGCAGTTTTCCTTGACGTCAAGCAGGCATTTGACAAGGTCTGGCATCCCGGACTACTAATGAAAATAAAAAGGAGCGTACCCCATGAGCATTACGCCTTCCTCAAGTCATACCTGAATGACAGGTCATTTAGGGTTAGATGTGGAGACGCAAGGTCAGATTATAGGCCCATTAAGGCAGGTGTACCGCAGGGCTACGGCTACGTATGCAGACGATACGGCATTTTTTACCTCTGCAATCTTTCCAGAGGAGGCCTCTGCGTCTCTCCAACGCCAGCTGGACATCCTTGATCCGTGGCTTCGAAGGTGAAACATTGCGGTCAACCACGAAAAATCAGGCCAACCGACTTTTACAATGAGGAGAGGCGACTGTCCTGGAGTCAGTCTCGGAGGCACTCCAATTCCAGCAAGCCCTACACCCACTTTAACTGGAGCTCATCCGTTCCACGACAATGCGACAATCCACGCCCAACTGAGAGTCCCATATGTGAGCGAAGAAGTTCAGCGATTCCCCAATAGGTACGTGGAAAGGCTGGACCGACATCCTAACCCTGAGGCCATCAATCTTCTGGACAACAGCTACACCACAAGAAGGCTGAAACGGACCCACCCACTGGACCTCTGCCACTCGGGCGAACGGGACTGAGCTGCAGTTGTAAAACCAACAAGGCCCACTAAAGGGCCCGACAATAAATAACTTGAATTCTATCGCTAAGGTTTACTGTTAAAGTTAGTTTCCTAGGATAAGCAAACATTGTACTACTCCATATTTCATTAAGTTAAGGTCCCATTATAAAATTTAATTATTGTCCATAACTCCGGACAGATTTTAATATAACTATTGATTGATTGATAATAAACAAAAAAAAAAAACTTTTTATTTTCGATTGCCATTTTGTATTATGAATAAAAAAAAAATACACAGAACGTACTTAAAAAAATTGTTTTGAAATTACATACTTTCAATTTTTCTTGATTCTGTTTTACAGTCATCAGAACGCTGAGTTCCACTCCATTCGCTCATTCCATTCGGGGGTGAGTTTGGTCAAATTCGTTTTCGCTTTCGTTCGAAATTGCTGAGCCGAAATGAGCTGTTTGAACACGAATATAAATAAACTTAGCAAGCAAGAAGGAAGGCAGGACATTCTCAAATAAAAACGACAACTCGCTCCAACAAGAAAAACCAAGGAAGGAAGACAGGACATTCTCTATCCATTAATCAACTGTATCCAGGAAGGACGATCAACCACACAGAAGGAAGACCCCAACGGGACAATATCGTGAGGAATTAATTTATAATAATATAAAATTAAAGATTATAAATTAAGATCAGGGAATTTGAGAAAAATAATATAAGATTTATATATTGCAAAAAGTAAGATTCGCGATTTAACAAATAATATAAAGAATAAATTTAGAAGATTTGATAAATAGCTTTGGTGAATTAAATTTAACAATGGCAACCGGAGATTCAGCACCAAATTTTTCTGCAGGCAGTGTAGCCACAGCCGGCGGTTTTAACAGTGGAAATGATAAATAGATTAATAAACGCTCAATTGAATGAAGTTAGCAGGAAAGTAGAATGTTTAGAAGGAAGGCTAGCCACGGATGCAAAAACTGTGGAAGATTATAAAACACAAATAATTGACCCAGCTATAAAATGCGATACAACACTTGAAGTGGTAAAATCCTTACCAAATTTCACAGGAGAACCAACACAATATGTAGGTTGGAGGGAAGCTGCAGAAACTGTAATGAGTCTCTATAAAATTGAAAGTAAACAATATTTTATTGCCTTAACAATATTACGAAATAAAATTATGGGAGCTGCCCATGATGCTCTTACCAATCATGGCACAGTTTTAAACTTTAAAGCAATCTTATCCCGATTGGAGTTTATATATAGTGACAAACGACCAATACATGTTCTCGAGTCAGAACTAAGTATCCTCAGGTAAGGACGAATGACAATTACTGAGTACTATAACGAAGTCAATAAAAAAATGACCTTACTAATAAACAAAACCATAATGACATACGGAAAGGACAGTGTAATTACCAAAGAAACAAACAATTCAATAAGGAGAAATGCTCTACGAGTATTTATATCCGGACTTAATGGATCTATTTCAGAAACTCTTTTCTCATTAAATCCACCAGATTTGCCCAATGCTTTGGCAAAGGTCCAAGAATTAGAATCAAACAACTTCCGTGCTCAATTCGCAAATAGGTTTAATGGATTTCAAAATGAAAGTAAATATCGGGGAAACAACTTACGATTTGATCAAATACGACAAAATAATAATACCACTAAATGGGAAATAATTTTAATCATAACCAAAATTACAATTGGCCACAAAAGGGAAATTTTTGGCAAAATAATAATCAAAATAATAATTAAAAGCAACAAGCTATCGAGCCAATAGATGTTGATCCTCCGATTCAACTCCAGAATAAGCCTAATAACAATCGGCAGCCGAGCCAAAATTGGCAGGCAAATAGTAACCAAGGAAGATATAATAATTGGCAGGCAAACGATAATCAAGGTAGATATAATAAAAATTATTATCAAAATAAAAATCGTTCAAATTTCTATAGCACAAATCAAAATAGAGAGCAAACTCAAGCTCAAAAAAGGGAATCAGATGGAACAGAAAGTCAGCCAGCTAATAAAGTAACCAGAATAAATAATATCAATGAAGACCATTTCTTAGACCAGACCCCTACAGAGGAATGCCTTAATAGATACAGGAGCCACTGCTTGCTACATAAAAAGGGGAATTTTTGAAAATAAAAAGGAGCTACCAATATACAAAAAGGGTATTACCAATATACAATTGTTAGGTATTACCATATTATAAATATATTTGAAACAAAACAATTATTTTATGAAATCGAAGGTTTAGAATCTGATATTCTAATTGGATTCAATTTATTAAGAAAAATTGGAGCTATAATAAATATAGATAAGGGAATCTTGGAATATAATGGGAAACAGGAGAAGTTAAAATATTATGATAATGAGGAGAAAAATGAAATATGTTTAATTGAAGAAAATAATATTCTTCCGTTAAAAGCTCCACATTAATACCCCTGTTGAAAAGAAGGTCATCAGTTCCCAGATGATAATATCACGTATCAACATCGAAACCTACACAGGGTGGCTAAATAACGCCCTAGGAAATACTCAGCCGGACCTCAACACAGGATTTGATATTGACAATGCCGTGGTCAACCTCACTCAGGAGATGCACAATGCTGCCTTAGTCGCAACACCAAGGGCTCCATGCAATAACAAAATCTCACAAAAGACTCACGAAGCTGCTCCAGAGGTGGCGGACTCGTGCTTTTGAAGAATATCTACGTCAGGTTGAGCCCGGCGACCCCGAGCACAACTTGTGGCAACTGACAAGTCACATCAAGCGTCCAAAGAAAAGAGTGGCTCAGGTTAGGAAACCCGACGGTGGACCAAGCTGAGAGTGAGAGGTTTCTGTCTCTACCCTGCACGGATTTGTGTCAATTGGAGCCAGTCTCGGAAGAGGAAGTTCAAGAGGAGGTCGCTGGCCTTAACACCAAAAAATCACCGGGTGCGGATGGCCTTGAAGCACTTTCCATTAAACTTCTCCCCCCATTAGGTATCCAAAGGCTTACGAGCATATTCAACGCGTGCTTGGAGATCGGCCACTTCCCCTCTGACTGGGAAAAGGCGGAGGTCATCCTCATTCCGAAGCCAGGAAAGCCTGAAGCTGATCTTGCCTCATACAGGCCGATAAGCTTATTATCAATACTATCCAAGTTACGTGAGAGCAATTCCAGCAAGCATTACACCCACTTTAACTGGAGCTCATCCGTTCCACGACAATGCGACAATCTACGCCCAACTGAGAGTCCCATATGTGAGCGAAGAAGTTCAGCGATTCCCCAATAGGTACGTGGAAAGGCTGGACCGACATCCTAACCCTGAGGCCATCAATCTTCTGGACAACAGCTACACCACAAGAAGGCTGAAACGGACCCACCCACTGGACCTCTGCCACTCGGGCGAACGGGACTGAGCTGCAGTTGTAAAACCAACAAGGCCCACTAAAGGGCCCGACAATAAATAACTTGAATTCTATCGCTAAGGTTTACTGTTAAAGTTAGTTTCCTAGGATAAGCAAACATTGTACTACTCAATATTTCATTAAGTTATGGTCCCATTATAAAATTTAATTATTGTCCATAACTCCGGACAGATTTTAAATATAACTATTGATTGATTGATAATAAACAAAAAAAAAACTTTTTATTTTCGATTGCCATTTTGTATTATGAATAAAAAAAAAATACATAGAACGTACTTAAAAAAATTGTTTTGAAATTACATACTTTCAATTTTTCTTGATTCTGTTTTACAGTCATCAGAACGCTGAGTTTACTCATTCCATTCGGGGGTGAGTTTGGTCATATTCGTTTTCGCTTTCGTTCGAAATTGCTGAGCCGAGATGAGCTGTTTGAACACGAATATAAATAAACTCAGCAAGCAAACGAATTTACCGGAACTTCGGCCGAATGGGCTGATTAATTAGGTATTTTTTGTGCATGCAAGTTATCCAACCCGTAAGTACAGGCCACTTATGGCTTTTATAAACAATATTTTCAATCTCAGCATTTGCCTTTGGCTTTATCTTTGGCTCTGAGGTCCGATCTCGATTCCCCATAAACAAATCAAAATCAAAAGTAAACATCAGCTTCCCTCCGAAGCCCAATCAATTACGCCTTCTGCGTTTTAACGGTTTGGTCCAACGGTGGACCAAGCTGAGACTGAGAGGTTTCTGTCTCTACCCTGCACGGATTTCTGTCAATTGGAGCCAGTCTCGGAAGAGGAAATTCCAGAGGAGGTCGCTGGCCTTAACACCAAAAAATCCCCGGGTGCGGATGGCCTTGAAGCACTTTCCATTAAACTTCTCCCCCCATTAGGTATCCAAAGGCTTACGAGCATATTCAACGCGTGCTTGGAGATCGGCCACTTCCCCTCTGACTGGAAAAAGGCGGAGGTCATCCTCATTCCGAAGCCAGGAAAGCCTGAAGCTGATCTTGCCTCATACAGGCCGATAAGCTTATTATCAATACTATCCAAGTTACTTGAGAGAGTATTTCTGCGCAGATTTCAGACCGTATTAGACGAGGCTGGCTTGATTCCAGACCATCAATTTGGTTTCAGGCGTTGTCACGCCACCCCGGAGCAATGCCACAGGATTGTACAAAAGATTCTAAACAGCCTGGAGGAGAAGAAATATTGTTGCGCAGTTTTCCTTGACGTCAAGCAGGCATTTGACAAGGTCTGGCATCCCGGACTACTAATGAAAATAAAAAGGAGCGTACCCCATGAGCATTACGCCTTCCTCAAGTCATACCTGAATGACAGGTCATTTAGGGTTAGATGTGGAGACGCAAGGTCAGATTATAGGCCCATTAAGGCAGGTGTACCGCAGGGCTACGGCTACGTATGCAGACGATACGGCATTTTTTACCTCTGCAATCTTTCCAGAGGAGGCCTCTGCGTCTCTCCAACGCCAGCTGGACATCCTTGATCCGTGGCTTCGAAGGTGAAACATTGCGGTCAACCACGAAAAATCAGGCCAACCGACTTTTACAATGAGGAGAGGCGACTGTCCTGGAGTCAGTCTCGGAGGCACTCCAATTCCAGCAAGCCCTACACCCACTTTAACTGGAGCTCATCCGTTCCACGACAATGCGACAATCCACGCCCAACTGAGAGTCCCATATGTGAGCGAAGAAGTTCAGCGATTCCCCAATAGGTACGTGGAAAGGCTGGACCGACATCCTAACCCTGAGGCCATCAATCTTCTGGACAACAGCTACACCACAAGAAGGCTGAAACGGACCCACCCACTGGACCTCTGCCACTCGGGCGAACGGGACTGAGCTGCAGTTGTAAAACCAACAAGGCCCACTAAAGGGCCCGACAATAAATAACTTGAATTCTATCGCTAAGGTTTACTGTTAAAGTTAGTTTCCTAGGATAAGCAAACATTGTACTACTCCATATTTCATTAAGTTAAGGTCCCATTATAAAATTTAATTATTGTCCATAACTCCGGACAGATTTTAATATAACTATTGATTGATTGATAATAAACAAAAAAAAAAACTTTTTATTTTCGATTGCCATTTTGTATTATGAATAAAAAAAAAATACACAGAACGTACTTAAAAAAATTGTTTTGAAATTACATACTTTCAATTTTTCTTGATTCTGTTTTACAGTCATCAGAACGCTGAGTTCCACTCCATTCGCTCATTCCATTCGGGGGTGAGTTTGGTCAAATTCGTTTTCGCTTTCGTTCGAAATTGCTGAGCCGAAATGAGCTGTTTGAACACGAATATAAATAAACTTAGCAAGCAAGAAGGAAGGCAGGACATTCTCAAATAAAAACGACAACTCGCTCCAACAAGAAAAACCAAGGAAGGAAGACAGGACATTCTCTATCCATTAATCAACTGTATCCAGGAAGGACGATCAACCACACAGAAGGAAGACCCCAACGGGACAATATCGTGAGGAATTAATTTATAATAATATAAAATTAAAGATTATAAATTAAGATCAGGGAATTTGAGAAAAATAATATAAGATTTATATATTGCAAAAAGTAAGATTCGCGATTTAACAAATAATATAAAGAATAAATTTAGAAGATTTGATAAATAGCTTTGGTGAATTAAATTTAACAATGGCAACCGGAGATTCAGCACCAAATTTTTCTGCAGGCAGTGTAGCCACAGCCGGCGGTTTTAACAGTGGAAATGATAAATAGATTAATAAACGCTCAATTGAATGAAGTTAGCAGGAAAGTAGAATGTTTAGAAGGAAGGCTAGCCACGGATGCAAAAACTGTGGAAGATTATAAAACACAAATAATTGACCCAGCTATAAAATGCGATACAACACTTGAAGTGGTAAAATCCTTACCAAATTTCACAGGAGAACCAACACAATATGTAGGTTGGAGGGAAGCTGCAGAAACTGTAATGAGTCTCTATAAAATTGAAAGTAAACAATATTTTATTGCCTTAACAATATTACGAAATAAAATTATGGGAGCTGCCCATGATGCTCTTACCAATCATGGCACAGTTTTAAACTTTAAAGCAATCTTATCCCGATTGGAGTTTATATATAGTGACAAACGACCAATACATGTTCTCGAGTCAGAACTAAGTATCCTCAGGTAAGGACGAATGACAATTACTGAGTACTATAACGAAGTCAATAAAAAAATGACCTTACTAATAAACAAAACCATAATGACATACGGAAAGGACAGTGTAATTACCAAAGAAACAAACAATTCAATAAGGAGAAATGCTCTACGAGTATTTATATCCGGACTTAATGGATCTATTTCAGAAACTCTTTTCTCATTAAATCCGCCAGATTTGCCCAATGCTTTAGCAAAGGTCCAAGAATTAGAATCAAACAACTTCCGTGCTCAATTCGCAAATAGGTTTAATGGATTTCAAAATGAAAGTAAATATCGGGGAAACAACTTACGATTTGATCAAATACGACAAAATAATAATACCACTAAATGGGAAATAATTTTAATCATAACCAAAATTACAATTGGCCACAAAAGGGAAATTTTTGGCAAAATAATAATCAAAATAATAATTAAAAGCAACAAGCTATCGAGCCAATAGATGTTGATCCTCCGATTCAACTCCAGAATAAGCCTAATAACAATCGGCAGCCGAGCCAAAATTGGCAGGCAAATAGTAACCAAGGAAGATATAATAATTGGCAGGCAAACGATAATCAAGGTAGATATAATAAAAATTATTATCAAAATAAAAATCGTTCAAATTTCTATAGCACAAATCAAAATAGAGAGCAAACTCAAGCTCAAAAAAGGGAATCAGATGGAACAGAAAGTCAGCCAGCTAATAAAGTAACCAGAATAAATAATATCAATGAAGACCATTTCTTAGACCAGACCCCTACAGAGGAATGCCTTAATAGATACAGGAGCCACTGCTTGCTACATAAAAAGGGGAATTTTTGAAAATAAAAAGGAGCTACCAATATACAAAAAGGGTATTACCAATATACAATTGTTAGGTATTACCATATTATAAATATATTTGAAACAAAACAATTATTTTATGAAATCGAAGGTTTAGAATCTGATATTCTAATTGGATTCAATTTATTAAGAAAAATTGGAGCTATAATAAATATAGATAAGGGAATCTTGGAATATAATGGGAAACAGGAGAAGTTAAAATATTATGATAATGAGGAGAAAAATGAAATATGTTTAATTGAAGAAAATAATATTCTTCCGTTAAAAGCTCCACATTAATACCCCTGTTGAAAAGAAGGTCATCAGTTCCCAGATGATAATATCACGTATCAACATCGAAACCTACACAGGGTGGCTAAATAACGCCCTAGGAAATACTCAGCCGGACCTCAACACAGGATTTGATATTGACAATGCCGTGGTCAACCTCACTCAGGAGATGCACAATGCTGCCTTAGTCGCAACACCAAGGGCTCCATGCAATAACAAAATCTCACAAAAGACTCACGAAGCTGCTCCAGAGGTGGCGGACTCGTGCTTTTGAAGAATATCTACGTCAGGTTGAGGCCGGCGACCCCGAGCACAACTTGTGGCAACTGACAAGTCACATCAAGCGTCCAAAGAAAAGAGTGGCTCAGGTTAGGAAACCCGACGGTGGACCAAGCTGAGAGTGAGAGGTTTCTGTCTCTACCCTGCACGGATTTGTGTCAATTGGAGCCAGTCTCGGAAGAGGAAGTTCAAGAGGAGGTCGCTGGCCTTAACACCAAAAAATCACCGGGTGCGGATGGCCTTGAAGCACTTTCCATTAAACTTCTCCCCCCATTAGGTATCCAAAGGCTTACGAGCATATTCAACGCGTGCTTGGAGATCGGCCACTTCCCCTCTGACTGGGAAAAGGCGGAGGTCATCCTCATTCCGAAGCCAGGAAAGCCTGAAGCTGATCTTGCCTCATACAGGCCGATAAGCTTATTATCAATACTATCCAAGTTACGTGAGAGCAATTCCAGCAAGCATTACACCCACTTTAACTGGAGCTCATCCGTTCCACGACAATGCGACAATCTACGCCCAACTGAGAGTCCCATATGTGAGCGAAGAAGTTCAGCGATTCCCCAATAGGTACGTGGAAAGGCTGGACCGACATCCTAACCCTGAGGCCATCAATCTTCTGGACAACAGCTACACCACAAGAAGGCTGAAACGGACCCACCCACTGGACCTCTGCCACTCGGGCGAACGGGACTGAGCTGCAGTTGTAAAACCAACAAGGCCCACTAAAGGGCCCGACAATAAATAACTTGAATTCTATCGCTAAGGTTTACTGTTAAAGTTAGTTTCCTAGGATAAGCAAACATTGTACTACTCAATATTTCATTAAGTTATGGTCCCATTATAAAATTTAATTATTGTCCATAACTCCGGACAGATTTTAAATATAACTATTGATTGATTGATAATAAACAAAAAAAAAAAACTTTTTATTTTCGATTGCCATTTTGTATTATGAATAAAAAAAAAATACATAGAACGTACTTAAAAAAATTGTTTTGAAATTACATACTTTCAATTTTTCTTGATTCTGTTTTACAGTCATCAGAACGCTGAGTTTACTCATTCCATTCGGGGGTGAGTTTGGTCATATTCGTTTTCGCTTTCGTTCGAAATTGCTGAGCCGAGATGAGCTGTTTGAACACGAATATAAATAAACTCAGCAAGCAAACGAATTTACCGGAACTTCGGCCGAATGGGCTGATTAATTAGGTATTTTTGTGCATGCAAGTTATCCAACCCGTAAGTACAGGCCACTTATGGCTTTTATAAACAATATTTTCAATCTCAGCATTTGCCTTTGGCTTTATCTTTGGCTCTGAGGTCCGATCTCGATTCCCCATAAACAAATCAAAATCAAAAGTAAACATCAGCTTCCCTCCGAAGCCCAATCAATTACGCCTTCTGCGTTTTAACGGTTTGGTCCAACGGTGGACCAAGCTGAGACTGAGAGGTTTCTGTCTCTACCCTGCACGGATTTCTGTCAATTGAAGCCAGTCTCGGAAGAGGAAATTCCAGAGGAGGTCGCTGGCCTTAACACCAAAAAATCCCCGGGTGCGGATGGCCTTGAAGCACTTTCCATTAAACTTCTCCCCCATTAGGTATCCAAAGGCTTACGAGCATATTCAACGCGTGCTTGGAGATCGGCCACTTCCCCTCTGACTGGAAAAAGGCGGAGGTCATCCTCATTCCGAAGCCAGGAAAGCCTGAAGCTGATCTTGCCTCATACAGGCCGATAAGCTTATTATCAATACTATCCAAGTTACTTGAGAGAGTATTTCTGCGCAGATTTCAGACCGTATTAGACGAGGCTGGCTTGATTCCAGACCATCAATTTGGTTTCAGGCGTTGTCAGGCCACCCCGGAGCAATGCCACAGGATTGTACAAAAGAATCTAAACAGCCTGGAGGAGAAGAAATATTGTTGCGCAGTTTTCCTTGACGTCAAGCAGGCATTTGACAAGGTCTGGCATCCCGGACTACTAATGAAAATAAAAAGGAGCGTACCCCATGAGCATTACGCCTTCCTCAAGTCATACCTGAATGACAGGTCATTTAGGGTTAGATGTGGAGACGCAAGGTCAGATTATAGGCCCATTAAGGCAGGTGTACCGCAGGGCTACGGCTACGTATGCAGACGATACGGCATTTTTTACCTCTGCAATCTTTCCAGAGGAGGCCTCTGCGTCTCTCCAACGCCAGCTGGACATCCTTGATCCGTGGCTTCGAAGGTGAAACATTGCGGTCAACCACGAAAAATCAGGCCAACCGACTTTTACAATGAGGAGAGGCGACTGTCCTGGAGTCAGTCTCGGAGGCACTCCAATTCCAGCAAACCCTACACCCACTTTAACTGGAGCTCATCCGTTCCACGACAATGCGACAATCCACGCCCAACTGAGAGTCCCATATGTGAGCGAAGAAGTTCAGCGATTCCCCAATAGGTACGTGGAAAGGCTGGACCGACATCCTAACCCTGAGGCCATCAATCTTCTGGACAACAGCTACACCACAAGAAGGCTGAAACGGACCCACCCACTGGACCTCTGCCACTCGGGCGAACGGGACTGAGCTGCAGTTGTAAAACCAACAAGGCCCTGTTTACTGTTAAAGTTAGTTTCCTAGGATAAGCAAACATTGTACTACTCAATATTTCATTAAGTTAAGGTCCCAGATTTTAAATATAACTATTGATTGATTGATAATAAACAAAAAAAAACTTTTTATTTTCGATTGCCATTTTGTATTATGAATAAAAAAAAAATACATAGAACGTACTTAAAAAAATTGTTTTGAAATTACATACTTTCAATTTTTCTTGATTCTGTTTTACAGTCATCAGAACGCTGAGTTTACTCATTCCATTCGGGGGTGAGTTTGGTCATATTCGTTCATATTCGCTTTCGTTCGAAATTGCTGAGCCGAGATGAGCTGTTTGAACACGAATATAAATAAACTCAGCAAGCAAACGAATTTACCGGAACTTCGGCCGAATGGGCTGATTAATTAGGTATTTTTTGTGCATGCAAGTTATCCAACCCGTAAATACAGGCCACTTATGGCTTTTATAAACAATATTTTCAATCTCTGCATTTGCCTTTGGCTTTGTCTTTGGCTCTGAGGTCCGATCTCGGTTTCCCATAAACAAATCAAAATCAAAAGTAAAAATCAGCTTCCCTCCGAAGCCCAATCAATTACGCCTTCTGCGTTTTAAGTACCCACCAAATTGCATCCACAAAAAAGGGAATCAGATGGAACAGAAAGTCAGCCAGCTAATAAAGTAACCAGATTAAATAATATCAATGAAGACCATTTTTTAGACCAGACCCCTACAGAGGAATGGCTTATTTAAATAGGATAAATCGAAAAACCAAGAAGCAGCTAAAAGTTTTAATAGATACAGGAGCCACTGCTTGCTACATAAAAAGGGGAATTTTTGAAAATAAAAAGGAGCTACCAATATACAAAAAGGGTATTACCAATATACAATTGTTAGGTATTACCATATTATAAATATATTTGAAACAAAACAATTATTTTATGAAATTAGGTTTAGAATCTGATATTCTAATTGGATTCAATTTATTAAGAAAAATTGGAGCTATAATAAATATAGATAAGGGAATCTTGGAATATAATGGGAAACAGGAGAAGTTAAAATATTATGATAATGAGGAGAAAAATGAAATATGTTTAATTGAAGAAAATAATATTCTTCCGTTAAAAGCTCCACATTAATACCCCTGTTGAAAAGAAGGTCATCAGTTCCCAGATGATAAAATCACGTATCAACATCGAAACCTACACAGGGTGGCTAAATAACGCCCTAGGAAATACTCAGCCGGACCTCAACACAGGATTTGATATTGACAATGCCGTGGTCAACCTCACTCAGGAGATGCACAATGCTGCCTTAGTCGCAACACCAAGGGCTCCATGCAATAACAAAATCTCACAAAAGACTCACGAAGCTGCTCCAGAGGTTGCGGACTCGTGCTTCTGAAGAATATCTACGTCAGGTTGAGCCCGGCGACCCCGAGCACAACTTGGGGCAACTGACAAGTCACATCAAGCGTCCAAAGAAAAGAGTGGCTCAGGTTAGGAAACCCGACGGTGGACCAAGCTGAGACTGAGAGGTTTCTGTCTCTACCCTGCACGGATTTCTGTCAATTGGAGCCAGTCTCGGAAGAGGAAGTTCAAGAGGAGGTCGCTGGCCTTAACACCAAAAAATCCCCGGGATGGCCTTGAAGCACTTTCCATTAAACTTCTCCCCCCATTAGGTATCCAAAGGCTTACGAGCATATTCAACGCGTGCTTGGAGATCGGCCACTTCCCCTCTGACTGGAAAAAGGCGGAGGTCATCCTCATTCCGAAGCCAGGAAAGCCTGAAGCTGATCTTGCCTCATACAGGCCGATAAGCTTATTATCAATACTATCCAAGTTACTTGAGAGAGTATTTCTGCGCAGATTTCAGACCGTATTAGACGAGGCTGGCTTGATTCCAGACCATCAATTTGGTTTCAGGCGTTGTCACGCCACCCCGGAGCAATGCCACAGGATTGTACAAAAAAAGATTCTAAACAGCCTGGAGGAGAAGAAATATTGTTGCGCAGTTTTCCTTGACGTCAAGCAGGCATTTGACAAGGTCTGGCATCCCGGACTACTAATGAAAATAAAAAGGAGCGTACCCCATGAGCATTACGCCTTCCTCAAGTCATACCTGAATGACAGGTCATTTAGGGTTAGATGTGGAGACGCAAGGTCAGATTATAGGCCCATTAAGGCAGGTGTACCGCAGGGCTACGGCTACGTATGCAGACGATACGGCATTTTTTACCTCTGCAATCTTTCCAGAGGAGGCCTCTGCGTCTCTCCAACGCCAGCTGGACATCCTTGATCCGTGGCTTCGAAGGTGAAACATTGCGGTCAACCACGAAAAATCAGGCCAACCGACTTTTACAATGAGGAGAGGCGACTGTCCTGGAGTCAGTCTCGGAGGCACTCCAATTCCAGCAAACCCTACACCCACTTTAACTGGAGCTCATCCGTTCCACGACAATGCGACAATCCACGCCCAACTGAGAGTCCCATATGTGAGCGAAGAAGTTCAGCGATTCCCCAATAGGTACGTGGAAAGGCTGGACCGACATCCTAACCCTGAGGCCATCAATCTTCTGGACAACAGCTACACCACAAGAAGGCTGAAACGGACCCACCCACTGGACCTCTGCCACTCGGGCGAACGGGACTGAGCTGCAGTTGTAAAACCAACAAGGCCCACTAAAGGGCCCGACAATAAATAACTTGAATTCTATCGCTAAGGTTTACTGTTAAAGTTAGTTTCCTAGGATAAGCAAACATTGTACTACTCAATATTTCATTAAGTTAAGGTCCCATTATAAAATTTAATTATTGTCCATAACTCCGGACAGATTTTAAATATAACTATTGATTGATTGATAATAAACAAAAAAAAAACTTTTTATTTTCGATTGCCATTTTGTATTATGAATAAAAAAAAATACACAGAACGTACTTAAAAAAATTGTTTTGAAATTACATACTTTCAATTTTTCTTGATTCTGTTTTACAGTCATCAGAACGCTGAGTTTACTCATTCCATTCGGGGGTGAGTTTGGTCATATTCGTTTTCGCTTTCGTTCGAAATTGCTGAGCCGAGATGAGCTGTTTGAACACGAATATAAATAAACTCAGCAAGCAAACGAATTTACCGGGACTTCGGCCGAATGGGCTGATTAATTAGGTATTTTTTGTGCATGCAAGTTATGCAACCCGTAAGTACAGGCCACTTATGGCTTTTATAAACAATATTTTCAATCTCTGCATTTGCCTTTGGCTTTGTCTTTGGCTCTGAGGTCCGATCTCGATTCCCCATAAACAAATCAAAATCAAAAGTAAACATCAGCTTCCCTCCGAAGCCCAATCAATTACGCCTTCTGCGTTTTAAGTACCCACCAAATTGCATCCACAAAAAAGGGAATCAGATGGAACAGAAAGTCAGCCAGCTAATAAAGTAACCAGATTAAATAATATCAATGAAGACCATTTTTTAGACCAGACCCCTACAGAGGAATGCCTTATTTAAATAGGATAGATCGAAAAACCAAGAAGCAGCTAAAAGTTTTAATAGATACAGGAGCCACTGCTTGCTACATAAAAAGGGGAATTTTTGAAAATAAAAAGGAGCTACCAATATACAAAAAGGGTATTACCAATATGCAATTGTTAGGTATTACCATATTATAAATATATTTGAAACAAAACAATTTTTTTTTTTTTATTTTTTTTTTTTACCGGTCTTTCAGAATTTGGAAATGGCTTGTGCATCAATAAGAGCATCAGCTAGCATTCCTGTATTCATCATAAAGCTTAGAGGCCCAGACGACCGAGGGGCGCTCAATAAACGATTTGTTAGAATATAGTAAGCTATTTTTTTATTATTAAGCTAGGAGGAGTTAGTAAGGAAATTTAAAATTCTATATTTTAAGTTTGAGGGACAGGAAAGAGATGTTATGGCGTAGAGACCATTGTAGTTCGAACATAATACCCTAAAAGGGTCATGCAGTGCATATGTCGAACTACAACGGCTAAGGAACAGAGGACTAAAGTTTCGAGTCCTTCTATTAGGAATGTTAAATTTTAAGCGTGTTAGTAAATGCTGGCTATCTACATCCCCGTTAATAAGGTTATGCAGAAAGACTACACCGAGCATTGTCCTACGATTTGTTAAGCTAGGTAAGTTTATGAGTAAGAGTCTACTATTATAAGATGGAAGGTGAAGATTTGCATCCCAGTTTCCGGAATTATTTTATGAAATCGAAGGTTTAGAATCTGATATTCTAATTGGATTCAATTTATTAAGAAAAATTGGAGCTATAATAAATATAAATAAGGGAATCTTGGAATATAATGGGAAACAGGAGAAGTTAAAATATTATGATAATGAGGAGAAAAATGAAATATGTTTAATTGAAGAAAATAATATTCTTCCGTTAAAAGCTCCACATTAATACCCCTGTTGAAAAGAAGGTCATAAAATCACGTATCAACATCGAAACCTACACAGGGTGGCTAAATAACGCCCTAGGAAATACTCAGCCGGACCTCAACACAGGATTTGATATTGACAATGCCGTGGTCAACCTCACTCAGGAGATGCACAATGCTGCCTTAGTCGCAACACCAAGGGCTCCATGCAATAACAAAATCTCACAAAAGACTCACGAAGCTGCTCCAGAGGTTGCGGACTCGTGCTTTTGAAGCACCCGGCGACCCCGAGCACAACTTGTGGCAAAGTTGTCCAAAGAAAAGAGTGGCTCAGGTTAGGAAACCCGACGGTGGACCAAGCTGAGACTGAGAGGTTTCTGTCTCTACCCTGCACGGATTTCTGTCAATTGGAGCCAGTCTCGGAAGAGGAAGTTCCAGAGGAGATCGCTGGCCTTAACACCAAAAAATCCCCGGGTGCGGATGGCCTTGAAGCACTTTCCATTAAACTTCTCCCCCCATTAGGTATCCAAAGGCTTACGAGCATATTCAACGCGTGCTTGGAGATCGGCCACTTCCCCTCTGACTGGGAAAAGGCGGAGGTCATCCTCATTCCGAAGCCAGGAAAGCCTGAAGCTGATCTTGCCTCATACAGGCCGATAAGCTTATTATCAATACTATCCAAGTTACGTGAGAGAAATTCCAGCAAGCATTACACCCACTTTAACTGGAGCTCATCCGTTCC
Source organism: Drosophila pseudoananassae pseudoananassae (assembly GCA_018153035.1). Lineage (NCBI taxonomy): Eukaryota > Metazoa > Arthropoda > Insecta > Diptera > Drosophilidae > Drosophila > Drosophila pseudoananassae. Next base: position 57,208 of record JAECXR010000022.1, on the reverse strand, counting down.
ACGACAATGCGACAATCTACGCCCAACTGAGAGTCCCATATGTGAGCGAAGAAGTTCAGCGATTCCCCAATAGGTACGTGGAAAGGCTGGACCGACATCCTAACCCTGAGGCCATCAATCTTCTGGACAACAGCTACACCACAAGAAGGCTGAAACGGACCCACCCACTGGACCTCTGCCACTCGGGCGAACGGGACTGAGCTGCAGTTGTAAAACCAACAAGGCCCACTAAAGGGCCCGACAATAAATAACTTGAATTCTATCGCTAAGGTTTACTGTTAAAGTTAGTTTCCTAGGATAAGCAAACATTGTACTACTCAATATTTCATTAAGTTAAGGTCCCATTATAAAATTTAATTATTGTCCATAACTCCGGACAGATTTTAAATATAACTATTGATTGATTGATAATAAACAAAAAAAAAACTTTTTATTTTCGATTGCCATTTTGTATTATGAATAAAAAAAAAATACATAGAACGTACTTAAAAAAATTGTTTTGAAATTACATACTTTCAATTTTTCTTGATTCTGTTTTACAGTCATCAGAACGCTGAGTTTACTCATTCCATTCGGGGGTGAGTTTGGTCATATTCGTTTTCGCTTTCGTTCGAAATTGCTAAGCCGAGATGAGCTGTTTGAACACGAATATAAATAAACTCAGCAAGCAAACGAATTTACCGGAACTTCGGCCGAATGGGCTGATTAATTAGGTATTTTTTGTGCATGCAAGTTATCCAACCCGTAAATACAGGCCACTTATGGCTTTTATAAACAATATTTTCAATCTCTGCATTTGCCTTTGGCTTTGTCTTTGGCTCTGAGGTCCGATCTCGGTTCCCCATAAACAAATCAAAATCAAAAGTAAACATCAGCTTCCCTCCGAAACCCAATCAATTACGCCTTCTGCGTTTTAAGTACCCACCAAATTGCATCGATCAGCTTAATCGAATTTTACAATAAGATGCGACATTTTCATCTTAACACTCTAATCTAAACACAACTGATGGCCGAGGTTCTTTGGATTAGATTTAGAATTAAGAAGGCAGTCCCTTTTTGACCGAGACTGCGAACGGTTGACAAAGAATATTTAAGAACAAGAAAGGAAAGCTAACTTCGGGCGGAGCCGAAGTTGATATACCATTGCAGCTAAAACAGGATATATATCTCTAAAATCGGATATAGTTGACCGATTCTTATGGGAATATCATAATATAATCAATAAATTACAAGACAAAATCTAAAAAAAAAACACAAACGTTTTTATTCTCAAATAATAATAAAAACGACAACTCGCTCCAACAAGAAAAACCAAGGAAGGAAGACAGGACATTCTCTATCCATTAATCAACTGTATCCAGGAAGGACGATCAACCACACAGAAGGAAGACCCCAACGGTACAATATGGTGAGGAATTAATTTAAAATAATATAAAATTATAGATTATAAATTAAGATCAGGGAATTCGAGAAAAATAATATAAGATTTATATATTGCAAAAAGTAAGATTCGCGATTTAACAAATAATATAAAGAATAAATTTAGAAGATTTGATAAATAGCTTTGGTGAATTAAATTTAACAATGGCAACCGGAGGTTCAGCACCAAATTTTTCTGCAGGCAGTGTAGCCACAGCCGGCGGTTTTAACAGTGGAATTGATAAATAGATTAATAAACGCTCAATTGAATGAAGTTAGCAGGAAAGTAGAATGTTTAGAAGGAAGGCTAGCCACGGATGCAAAAACTGTGGAAGATTATAAAACACAAATAATTGACCCAGCTATAAAATGCGATACAACACTTGAAGTGGTAAAATCCTTACCAAATTTCACAGGAGAACCAACACAATATGTAGGTTGGAGGGAAGCTGCAGAAACTGTAATGAGTCTCTATAAAATTGAAAGTAAACAATATTTTATCGCCTTAACAATTTTACGAAATAAAATTATGGGAGCTGCCCATGATGCTCTTACCAATCGTGGCACAGTTTTAAACTTTAAAGCAGTGGTCGGCACTGCCCTATCCCGGGGGCATGGGAAATTTCTCTGCCCGAGCTCTGCCACACACACACAGTATAAATGTGTGAAACGTCATGCTCACAGCCTACTTTCTGCTATTCGTTACTAATACTAATGCGTTAAAATCATATAAATATATATTGGTCGGCACGGCCCTATCTCGGGGGCATAGGAAATTTCTCTGCCCTAGCTCTGCCACACACACACAGTATAAATGTGTGAAACGTCATGCTCACAGCCTACTTTCTGCTATTCGTTACTAATACTAATGCGTTAAAAACATATTAATGTATTGAGGTGCCGACCCCTGCTTTAAAGCAATCTTATCCCGATTGGACTTTATATATAGTGACAAACGACCAATACATGTTCTCGAGTCAGAACTAAGTATCCTCAGGCAAGGAAAAATGACAATTACTGAGTACTATAACGAAGTCAATAAAAAAATGACCTTACTAATAAACAAAACCATAATGACATACGGAAAGGACAGTGTAATTACTGTTTAGGTGAGGGGCCGTTGTGCCGCTCAGCTGAAGAGCGCATCCGCGCTGAAGAGCGCATCCACACTCGCCCCTCTGTGCCCTCTCTCTCGCTCGTTGGTTGTCGTCGATCGTCTTTTTTTACTAGTTTTAAGTTAGTTATCGCATGTAAGCAGCCGAATAAAGCTGACCGTACCTACTGAAAGACGCCCCGATTTTTATTTCAACATTTTCAACCTTTTCTGGAATCTTTGGCGGCAGCAACGCCCCCCTACAAAACATTGGTCCTTCGAGCCGGATAATTCCTGGATTTTTCTTCTGCCAGCAGTTCTCGGCATTGTTCCGCCAAAAGATAAGTACATTTTTCCGTCTCCATCTCTCTGCCGGTCTTCAGCAGTGATCCGAACATTAAATTTCGTTCACACTGCTGCAAGATTGTTTTTCCCTCCGTGTCAACTCCAAGTCCGAGTTTTCCGACACAACGGCAGGTTGAGATTTTCTAATAATCTATAATAAAATTCTGCAAATTTTTCCATCAGTCTCCGTTTTGTGTGCTGCCCATATTCCTCGCCGTTTTCGGCCTCTCCGTTATCCATTCGCTTGCCAACGGTCGAGGCATATGTGCATCCACATACATACATATGTACATACATACGCACATATGTACATATTTTTTTGGTGCAATTAATCCTCGAAAAATTCGCAAGTGAACAGTGAAATTGTGTGGTGACATAAAGAAGGCATAATTAATATTGGCCACCGGTGTGAATTAGTTCCGGAATTTCCAAATTCACCGAACAGTCCGCCGCTGTCGTAATATTTGTTTTTTATCTTCCTCAATCAGTGTCATTTTTTACACCACATAACTTTTCTGTTCCTCCATTTATACAGTCCACTTATCAAGGCTCCACTGTGCCAATATATGCCCACATGCCCTTACATATATCCGTACCTGCATGCATGTCCATATATTTCCATATATTTTCTGCCTCCAATTTCAGGAAAATATATAACCGATAAAATTTAACCATACAGTCCACTTCTCGACGTTCCACTGTACCATCGTATGCCCACATGCCCTTGCCCTACTTGCATGTATGCCCATATATTTCTCAATATTTTCTGCCTCCAGTTCCAGGAAATATATAACCAAACAAATTAAAAAAAAAAAAATCAATTAATTATAAATTTATTTATTTATATTTATAACTACAAAATTTATTTTTTTTTTTTTTTTTTATATATTAAGTTACTTCCTGTAGTGGAAGGATTATTTGGCCTCCCCGTTTAGACGGGTTAACGCCACAGCCAATGTATGAAATCTTATTTCAGGAGATCTAAAAATTGCGCTTGCATTAAAGACAATAATTTTTATAAATTAATTTTGGCTTGCTTTAAGAACGACGTTATCGATATGTAGTTGTCGATTGGTTCATTTGCAAAGAAGCGATAAATATCATTATATTTTAAAAGTGTTGGAAAATGGCGGCGAATGCTTGAGTATTTTGTACAATTTAAAATAAGATGTGAAATATTTTCCACTGCATTGCATGTGTCGCAAAGAGCATTGTCAAAAATATTCATTTTGGATAAAGTGAACTTATCGAACGCATGTCCGCTAAGGATTCTATTTAATCGTTTTGTGTCTAAACGGTCGAAAATATCCGTTTTATAGAACCAGGGTTTCTTGGTGATGAAAGGCCTAAAGTTTGAATAGCCTTTATTACGTTCCATAGAGAAAACGTTATAGTCTCTTTCCCAATCATCTTGAATAAAATGAAATATACAGTTGATCGCATCACTCAATGTCCATCTAACATATTTGAAGGAGCCGTGTATAGAAGCGTTTTTTGCTGCTCTATCAGCAATTTCGTTTTCCCAAATATTTGCATGGCTGGGTATGTGGTGAACTACAACCTTTGAGAGCGTGGGACAATTTTCGATTTTGGAGAATATTTCCTGGGCAATATAATTGCTGGAGCCGTTTTTTTGTAGAGTTTGTATAGCGCCAAGGCTATCCGTCAGTATGGCTATCTTCGGAAAGCAGTTGGAAATTGCAAAATCAATGGCTTTTTCCAAGGCTAAAAGTTCAGCGGTCATAGACGACAGCTTTTTGTTAGTAAAGAAACTATCAACAGTATTTGACTTTGAATGAACAAATGCATAACCTGTAAAATTTTCCGAGACTGAACCGTCCGTGTAAAAAATTTCCATGTGTAAGTTATTAAAAGAATTCAATTTTTCGTTCAACAAAGTAAAAACAATGACTTCATTAGCTTGCTTTTTGTTAACGCAGGTACCTTTAAAAAAATTTGCGTCTAGGGATAATTTGCGAGGAAAAGTAAAAATAGGGTTGATGGGAGCAATATGATTAAAAAGGTTTATATATTTAGAATAGATTCTACTATAGCTGGTTTTAGTGTATGAGTATGAAAGAGGTAAGAGTGAAGCAGATGGCAGTTTGAACGCGAAGGATTTGGCTAACTCTTTAGCTGTAGCGAATTCAATTCTGTAAATGGGAGGAAGTTCAGCAGCGAGATGATAAATAATTTTGACAGGAGTTGACTTAATAAGACCTAATGCTTTTCTCAGGTGAAAATTAGCGTGGGAATTAATAATATTAAGAGCTGCTTTAGACAAGTTAGCGAATGAGGAACAGGCGTACTCAAACCTAGATCTTATAAAAGCTTTATAAAAAAAAACGGATTTACTTGGATGAACTCCGAAGTGGCAACCACTTAGCATTTGTAGAAACATATTTATTTGATTTGATTTTGAAATAATTTTTTTAACATGTGGTACAGACGAGTTGTTAGAACTTATGATTCTACCCAAATAGTTGACACTATTTACATTATTTAAGGTGATGTTATTACACTGTACGTTCAGAGGTCTTCTCCTAAGGTTAAAGTGAATAGTGGCTGATTTATTTGCATTAAATGAAAGATTGATTAAATTGCACATTTCCCTAAAAAGATTCACTTTCTGCTCTAATTTAGATTCAGCCAACGAAAAAACCTTGTCATAGCAGACTAAAAAAAAATCGTCCGCGTACTGGAAAAGAGTACTGTCATGATTGTTGCTTAGATTATGAAGCTCAAGAGTGTAAAGATTAAATAAAATTGGGCTTAGACAGCTTCCCTGACTAACCCCTTTGTCGACTGTAACTTCTGCTTTGCCCAAAGTTAAAACTCTTTTATTAAGGAAATTGATAATGAATTTAATATGGGAGTGGTTAAAACCTAAATTAACTAATTTTTTACCTAGGATAGGAATTTTGACCGCGTCAAACGCTTTGTTTAAATCAAGAACTGCTGCTGTAACATGGAAGCCACGAGCTTTTAAATTAGCTATAGTGTTGATCACATCATTGATACATTGCGATGTTGAATGGTTTTTCCTAAAAGCATAGGACCTTGGAGGGAGAATTTTGTGTCTATTAATGTGATTCTCCATACTCGATTTAATTAAGCCCTCTAAACATTTGAAAATTACACTTAGAAGGCAAATAGGTCTATTGTTTGTAATTATAGAAGAGTCAAGGTTTTTCTTTGGCACAGGAATAACTTTTATTCTACGCCAATTATCTGGAATATTACCTTGGTCTAAAGTAGAATTAAGCAAGGAAACAAGGTTTTCTAATTGCACAGTAGGTAAGGCTAGGAGCATTCTATATGATATCTTATCGAGTCCCTTAGCAGAATCAGGGTTACGGGATTTGAGAAAGACAAGAAGTTCATGGTATGTGAAGTTTGAGATAGAATTTGTGTAAAGTAAGTCGTCAGGGAAAATAGTATCAGAACAAGTATCAGTGTTAGGAGCTGTGGCTATTTGACTAAGAAAAGCTTGGTGGTCCGAGTCAGAAAATGAACTTTTGGAAGGTTTTATTTGTTTATAAAGTTTAAGGGAATGAATTTTTCCCCACATATCTTTCATTGAGGTAGGGTCAGATAAATCATCTAAAAGCCTGTTTAGGTTATTCTTTCTCATTTTATAAAAGTAATTATTAAGTTTTCTATTACTGTTAATATAGGCAATAGCATCTGTAAAAAGCTTGGATTTAAAATATTTTTGTCTGCACGCGTTTCTTAGCCTAAACAGTTTTTCACAAACCTCGTCCCAATATTTTTTAGGAACGTATCTATTATTCCCATTTAATTTTATCGTATTATTGGCGTGAATGTTTTGAGAAGAAGTAAAAAGGGTGTCTAGAGAAGTAATATGAACATTTGAGAAATCTTTAATAATTTTTGGGTGATTATATTTATAAGAGTTGAAAGAAGCCGAAACATTATCAACTTCAATTAAAACCGGAAAGTGATTGCTATTAGAAATTTTAGAATTAACTGAAGCCCATTTAAATCTAAGATGATTATTATTTGTGAAAGTGACATCAAGGGTAGAGAAATAGGACGGATTAGGTGAGTAGGTTGGATCGCCATTGTTAATGCAAAAAAATCCTGAATTTAAAAGAGCGTTTTCCAAGATGACTCCTCTGGCATCAAGCGTGTTGTTACCCCAAATACTAGATTTGGCATTAAAATCGCCACCTATAATAGTAGTACCGTTCAGTTCAGACGCAATAGAAAATAAATCGTTACAACCTTGTTCAAAAGAATTAGTGTTAGGATTAGGTGCGGCATAGATACTAAAAATGTTTATATTGTTTCTTAGATTCGTTGTACAGACACCAACTGCTTCAATATTAATTTCACATTTAATTTTCCTAAAACGTATATGTTTTTTTAAATAAATACCAACGCCTCCATACCCGTCAGCACGAGGCTTACACACAAAATTATAATTAGCTAAGCTACACATAGAATTGTTTGGAATCCAGATTTCTGACAAAATTGCTATGTCTATATTTTTATTAACTAAAAATAGTTCTAACAAATGTTTATTGTTATTAGCAGTTAAGCTCTGAATATTGTATTGGAGGATTTTAAGAGTCATTTTTATTTATTATTATTATTTTTTTTTTTTTTTAAGAAAAGTATATAGACAAGCATCATTAAAGAATTATTGTAACGATTGGTTAATTTTAATTAAATCAATTTTTGAATTTGTAATAGAAATACGATCTTTTAAATTAACTAAAAAGTTTCTTGATTCAGGAACTAATATCGAATTTTCGTTGACTAAAAAAGAGGAAATGTCTAGGGCTAGTTGGTTTAAACTTTTTTCTGCAGCTTCTAGAGCTGGGTTGTTGCAATTATAAATTTCAACTTGTTGAGCAGAAAAAGGATCTTTAGATTGGGTATTAATGAATTTTTCTTTGAGAGAGTACTCCTGTTTTTTAAGAGCAGCTTTCCAGCTGATCATTGTGTCGTTGGCATTGTTTTCCTCATTTTTTTGTTAAGAGAGATCTTAACAACTTTGTTAAAAGGGTTATTTTCAAATAAATGTTGCGTGGCTAATTTGGTGTTATTTTGTAAAATTGGTGTAGTAGATTTCCTTTGCCATGATGGCTGTGGGAAAAGAGTTATGTCGTTAGTATCAACTTCATCTAAAATTTGAAACAGAGAGGGATATCTAATTTTCGCTTCTGATTTTGATAAGTTTTCAAGTGTCATGCACTTTTTAATTGCATAGGCTCTTTTACGAGCAGGACAATCAAGAGAGGTGGCTACGTGAGATTGTTTGCAGTTAGCACAAACCAAATGGCTACATTGCTGCTCTTTAGTATGAGATAATGAACAGCTACTACATTTTTGATCAGCTTGTTTGCAATTTTGAGCAAAATGATTAAACCTAAAACAGCGATAACATTGGCTGAAAGGTACATACGGACTAACATTAACTTTAGTGTATAAAAAGACGACTTCATTGGGAATTTGTGTACCTTTAAAGAGAATTTTAACCCTTGAAGTGTTAATAAATTTATCTTTAACCTCTTTATCCCTAGTTTTAACCCGTATGATCTCGTGAATTGGAACAGAGGAGGAAATGTACTCTTTCAGTTCGGAGTCGGAGAACTTTGTAGGAATATTAAAAATAATACCCATTTTAAAAATAAAGTGTTTTAAAATCTTGGGTTCATAGCCATTATTTTTCAAATCTGACAATAAAATGTCATTAGCTGCCGCAGCAGACTTAAACTCAGCTTTGCAGCGTCCAAAGCCAATCTTACTGACGGATATAATGTCATTGATTTTGAGTTTCAGAAGTGTAGCATTCAAATCTAGCGGATTAATTGGGACTCTGTTCTGTCGGCTCTCTAAGCCAGTATCTCCGATTTTGTCAATATAGACCACAAAGGGCCCTTTGTGAGAAATGTCATACAAAATTTCATTTTTATCCAGTTGCAAATTTTCTTCTAACTTTTTTTTCTTTTCTTCTTTTTGAGTTTGATTTGTTGAATTTTTCCCATCGTGTCCAGTCAAATCTTCCATATCCGAAATATCTACTGTATCACTTACTTGCACATCGTCTTTATTGTAACAAATTCTTTTTGGTCTCTTGAAAGTGGCCTGCTCCGAGGAAGGGATGGGACCCTTGGCCTCGTGGGCCATTCTTGTTTTAATTTTGCCCGTAACAAACAATAGAAGGGAATATTTTTAGCAGAAAAAATAATTTACAATTTACAAACTTTTTTTTTTTTTTTTTGTTGTAAAAATAAACTTTTTTTTTTTTTTTTTTTTTTTTTCTCCGGTTTTTTTGGAAGTACCGTTCCGAATCAAAGTAAAACGAATACTGACTACAAAATTTATTTAATTCGTATTTTTCCGTCCGAGCAAAGGGCCAGGGTTTTTTAATTCACCTTTCCGGCCACTCAATAACAAATGTCGAAAATTTAATTATCGAAAAAAATTATAATTAATTAATTTAATTATCCTCCTTCTGTCCGAATAGAGCCGCGGTTTTAATTCCATCTTCCCGGCTTCGTGTTAATGAAATTCAATTACTTAAAGATTTATGTTTCAATTCCACCGTTCCAGCTTGGTAATAATTAACCTCAATTGATTAAAAATAAAGATTTTCAACTCCACCCTTCTGGCTCCATCATAATTAAATCCGAACCAGTTAGCCAAAAACTAATTATTAATTTTTTATAATTGTGTGTTTGAATTGTGTGTTAAATTCAAGCCAAGTTAAGTCCACCTTCCGGCTCCGCAAATTAAAAATAGTTAAGAATTTAATATCTCCGTATATATTAAATTCAGTACGAACCACACAAGTCGAAATATACATACATATATAGACCGTCATCATTTTTTTTCCGAACAAGCACGAATTTTCCGGTACTTTTTCCATTTTCCGTGCCTCCAACGCTGCTTCTACTTCGCATCAGTCAACATCCGCCTGCAATCCGAGCAAGCCACGTCTCCTTGTGGGTTTTCTGGAGTCCTGAAGTTTTTCTTTCCACATTCGAATTGTGCCGCACAGGACCTTCCTTTCCACATCGGCGCCACTAGTTCGCACTTGCTCCTTGTAATTGCCTTTGATCCGCGATCTCACCGTTCTCATCACATTAGTGCGAGCGGCCACCACTTCGTACCTGGGGCACCTTCGTACCAGGGGCACCTGTTGCGCGAGTCAGTTGACAAGCGCTGACCAGCGAATTGGACTCTGAGAATGCCCACGGGAGACGACAAAAAGCCGCGTTCGATCCCAGCCATCCGTTTGGACAGATCTCAATCCGCATCTCCGCGGACGCCTCTTTTGAAGCCTAAGGCTACCAGTGCCAGTCCAAGGGCAAGGAGTGACGAATCCGTCAATACAACCCCCGGTCCTTCACAGAGGCAGACTCACTCCGTTGCAAAAATGGCTCCAAGTGCGGTCGAAGTGGCGTTGAAAAAGTTCATCGCCACAACAGATCGAATTATCCAATTTGAGGCTAACATAAGTACTCCGGGCGCCCCAGAAACGGAAATAGGCTCCCAATACATGTGCGAAGTTCATCGGGACCAAATTCGGGCACTATGGGAGAAGGTGGAGAAGAGCTATGAGAGCTGCTCCGATTTGCTAGCCGTGTCCGACGACAATGCGGCCGCCTCGACAGTGCTGGAAGCGAAGTACAGCTACTGTTACTCCGTCTATTCGAGATGTATTGCCCAGCTTCGGGAGAAAATTGCTTCCCAATCCACTCAGGCTCCCGTCAATGTCCACACGCCCGCGCCTACAGGCTGCAGGTTACCTCCGGTGGATACCGAGGTCTTCGCGGGTGATTATCTTCGGTGGCCCACCTTCCGAGACTTGTTTACGGCCATTTACATTCAAAACTCGCGGCTCACCCCGGTAGAGCGGTTGTTCCACTTGTTGTCCAAAACAAGTGGTGACGCCCACGCTATTGTTTCTAAGGCTCCCCTTACCCATGAGGGGTTTGCCGTCGCTTGGCAAAGCCTCACAGACCGCTTTGAGAACCGGCGGCTACTGGTCAATAGCCAGTTGAAAATCCTTTTCAACCTCCAGGCTATTTCTCAAGAGTCCGGGGTCGCGCTGAAGGAGCTCCAAGCCACCATTCAGAGTTGTCTGACAGCCCTAGCAATGTCCGCCATCAATGTTGAGGCCTGGGACTGCCTTCTGGTGTTTATGATTTCGTCAAAGCTCCCCAAAGTCACACTTTCCATGTGGGAGCAATCCGTTCATAACAAGGCCGAAATTCCAACATGGAAGGAATTAGACAATTTCCTGACAGAGCGCCATCGCACTCTGGAAGCAATCGATGACGTCAGGCCTAGTAGCTCCGGCCAACTTCCGCCAAGGTCGGGAATTCCTATTGCCCCCGCTCGGAGGCTCAATTCACACGAGACTCGAGTGGTTCCGGGCCAAAAGGGCTGCGATCTCTGTTCGAGGGAGGACCACCCCATTCGCTTATGTCCGCGGTTTCTAAATATGGATGTAAATGGGCGCTTTGGCTACATTACAAGGAAGCAGTTATGTCTAAACTGTTTTGGCCGAGGGCACCAGCAGCGAGACTGCACGAGCGCCCGTACCTGTTTCACCTGCCACAGCCGACACCACACCCTCCTGCACCGCGGCCATCCGTTCGCCACCGCTTCAAGTCCTCCTATGCCGCCTACCGCTCCAAGTCCGCCTACGCCAGTAAACGGCTCAGAGGATCAGTCGAATGTGCAGGTGTGTTTCGCTTCCGGGTCGGGAGCAGTCATACTAGGCACGGCCCTGATCAACGTGTGCCATTTGGGGTGCACCGTCCAGGCACGAGCACTAATAGACTCAGGGTCCGAAGCGACCTTCATAACGGAACGACTGTTCAACCTCGTCAAGCCTCCCTTCAAGACGATTCAAGCCCAAGTTTCCGGCCTTAATCAAACCATTTCCGCGCAGTCTACTAAATTGTGCCATCTCTCCATTCGGTCGCGGTCAAGACCCGGACTACAATTAGAGACTGCGGCTTACGTTCTTCCGCAGTTGGCAGGAAATCTGCCATCATATCCGATTTCGCGAGATCGTCTCAAGGGGCTGCCCAATATTACCCTGGCGGACCCCAACTTCTTTGAGAGCTCCCAAGTCGATGTGTTAATAGGAGCTGACATTCTTCCGTCCATTCTCCTCGGTAATTCCAAGTCTAACATCTGCGGGTCGCTTCTCGGTCAGGAGACCATTTTCGGATGGGTGCTAACCGGCCCATTATCTCCAGTCAACCCCCGCAGCGTGGCTGTTTTTTCCGCACGAGTTGCCCGCAGCCTCGGTGACTCACTGGATCAGGGAGAGGTGCCCACACGGATCAGTTCGGAATCGGATTCCAAGATCATATCCAGAACAATGTCGCCACGCCCACGCAACGCCCAGTCACTGGAGAGCAGATGTACTCGAGGTACACAATCCTACCAATGCCGAGTCTGCAATGGGATCCATCCATTGAAGAAGTGTCGGCGCTTCCTACGCCTTAGTGCCGAGGAGCGGCTCCGAGCGGTTCTCGCTAACCGCTATTGCTCGAGCTGCCTGGCCCACGAGCACTCCGACGGATCCTGTCGGCGTGGAGACGGCTGTAAGACGTGTGGTCAGGATCACCACACGCTGCTACACCCCGTGACCAAGGAGCACCGGTCACCGCCCGCGGGAGACAGTACACGGAGTGTCTCGCTCTCTCGTCGGCCGTCATCAGCCAACTCCCGGCGCGGTTCGGGTGTTTCTCGCCCTGCGTTCGCCATTTTCCGGCATTTCCAAACCGATCCACGGCCGCCGACTTCCCGGCACTCTTCAATAACTCCTCGGCATTCTTTCGCCACTGGCCGGCAGCCGTCAAGTGCTCCCCTGCTTTCGTCCGCCACTCATCGGGTGCCGTCCACCGCTCTTCCGCTCGCGTCATCCGCGCCTAGGCAACTTTCCGCCTCTCCCCGAGGGCCACCGCAGGACGCGGTCGCTGCGCCCACCCTAGCGTCGATGCTGAACCGGAACAGCGTCAACATCGGGACCCGGATTTTCGACACGGGGGCCTTCATCGACCCGTGTACGCCCTCTAGCTGCAGTGACGCATAGCTAGCGACGAGGGATTTGTTGCAACCCGAGCGATTGCAAGGGGGGGGAGAATGTTTAGGTGAGGGGCCGTTGTGCCGCTCAGCTGAAGAGCGCATCCGCGCTGAAGATCGCACCCGCGCTAAAGAGCGCACCCGCGCTGAAGAGCGCATCCACACTCGCCCCTCTGTGCCCTCTCTCTCGCTCGTTGGTTGTCGTCGATCGTCTTTTTTGTACTAGTTTTAAGTTAGTTATCGCATGTAAGCAGCCGAATAAAGCTGACCGTACCTACTGAAAGACGCCCCGATTTTTATTTCAACATTTTCAACCTTTTCTGGAATCTTTGGCGGCAGCAACGCCCCCCTACAAAACAATTACCAAAGAAACAAACAATTCAATAAGGAGAAATGCTCTACGAGTATTTATATCCGGACTTAATGGATCTATTTCAGAAACTCTTTTCTCATTAAATCCACCAGATTTGCCCAATGCTTTGGCAAGGTCCAAGAATTAGAATCAAACAACTTCAATTCAATTCGCAAATAGGTTTAATGGATTTCAAAATGAAAGTAAATATCGGGGAAACAACTTACGATTTGATCAAATACGACAAAATAATAATACCACTAAATGGGAAATAATTTTTATCATAACCAAAATTACAATTGGCCACAAAAGGGAAATTTTTGGCAAAATAATAATCAAAATAATAATTAAAAGCAACAAGCTATCGAGCCAATGGATGTTGATCCACCGATTCAACTCCAGAATAAGCCTAATAACAATCGGCAGCCGACCCAAAATTGGCAGGCAAATAGTAACCAAGGAAGATATAATAATTGGCAGACAAACGATAATCAAGGTAGATATAATAAAAATTATTATCAAAATAAAAATCGTTCAAATTTCTATAGCACAAATCAAAATAGAGAGCAAACTCAAGCTCAAAAAAGGGCATCAGATGGAACAGAAAGTCAGCCAGCTAATAAAGTAACCAGATTAAATAATATCAATGAAGACCATTTTTTAGACCAGACTCCTACAGAGGAATGCCTTATTTAAATAGGATAGATCGAAAAACCAAGAAGCAGCTAAAAGTTTTAATAGATACAGGAGCCACTGCTTGCTACATAAAAAGGGGAATTTTTGAAAATAAAAAGGAGCTACCAATATACAAAAAGGGTATTACCAATATACAATTGTTAGGTATTACCATATTATAAATATATTTGAAACAAAACAATTATTTTATGAAATTAGGTTTAGAATCTGATATTCTAATTGGATTCAATTTATTAAGAAAAATTGGAGCTATAATAAATATAGATAAGGGAATCTTGGAATATAATGGGAAACAGGAGAAGTTAAAATATTATGATAATGAGGAGAAAAATGAAATATGTTTAATTGAAGAAAATAATATTCTTCCGTTAAAAGCTCCACATTAATACCCCTGTTGAAAAGAAGGTCATCAGTTCCCAGATGATAAAATCACGTATCAACATCGAAACCTACACAGGGTGGCTAAATAACGCCCTAGGAAATACACAGCCGGACCTCAACACAGGATTTGATATTGACAATGCCGTGGTCAACCTCACTCAGGAGATGCACAATGCTGCCTTAGTCGCAACACCAAGGGCTCCATGCAATAACAAAATCCTTCGAAGGCACCTACATTTGTGGTCTCCAGAAGTAGCTCTACTGCTCAATGAAAAGCGACGGCTTAGAAGTATCTGGTTCCGAGCGTATCCAGCGGTATTATTACTAGGTATCCCAGCGACAAAACAGCTCTCAATCGTGCGACCAAAAGACTCACGAAGCTGCACCAGAGGTTGCGAACTTGTGCTTTTGAAGAATACCTACGTCAGGTTGAGCCCGGCGACCCCGAGCACAACTTGTGGCAACTGACAAGTCACATCAAGCGTCCAAAGAAAAGAGTGGCTCAGGTTAGGAAACCCGACGGTGGACCAAGCTGAGACTGAGAGGTTTCTGTATCCACCCTGCACGGATTTCTGTCAATTGGAGCCAGTCTCGGAAGAGGAAGTTCAAGAGGAGGTCGCTGGCCTTAACACCAAAAAATCCCCGGGTGCGGATGGCCTTGAAGCACTTTCCATTAAACTTCTCCCCCATTAGGTATCCAAAGGCTTACGAGCATATTCAACGCGTGCTTGGAGATCGGCCACTTCCCCTCTGACTGGAAAAAGGCGGAGGTCATCCTCATTCCGAAGCCAGGAAAGCCTGAAGCTGATCTTGCCTCATACAGGCCGATAAGCTTATTATCAATACTATCCAAGTTAATTGAGAGAGTATTTCTGCGCAGATTTCAGACCGTATTAGACGAGGCTGGCTTGATTCCAGACCATCAATTTGGTTTCAGGCGTTGTCACGCCACCCCGGAGCAATGCCACAGGATTGTACAAAAGATTCTAAACAGCCTGGAGGAGAAGAAATATTGTTGCGCAGTTTTTCTTGACGTCAAGCAGGCATTTGACAAGGTCTGGCATCCCGGACTACTAATGAAAATAAAAAGGAGCGTACCCCATGAGCATTACGCCTTCCTCAAGTCATACCTGAATGACAGGACATTTAGGGTTAGATGTGGAGACGCAAGGTCAGATTATAGGCCGATTAAGGCAGGTGTACCGCAGGGCTACGGCTACGTATGCAGACGATACGGCATTTTTTACCTCTGCAATCTTTCCAGAGGAGGCCTCTGCGTCTCTCCAACGCCAGCTGGACATCCTTGATCCGTGGCTTCGAAGGTGAAACATTGAGGTCAACCACGAAAAATCAGGCCAACCGACTTTTACAATGAGGAGAGGCGACTGTCCTGGAGTCAGTCTCGGAGGCACTCCAATTCCAGCAAGCCCTACACCCACTTTAACTGGAGCTCATTCGTTCCATGACAATGCGACAATCCACGCCCAACTGAGAGTCCCATATGTGAGCGAAGAAGTTCAGCGATTCGCCAATAGGTACGTGGAAAGGCTGGACCGACATCCTAACCCTGAGGCCTTCAATCTTTTGGACAACAGCTACACCACAAGGAGGCTGAAACGGACTCACCCACTGGACCTCTGCCACTCGGGCGAACGGGACTGAGCTGCAGTTGTAAAACCAACAAGGCCCACTAAAGGGCCCG
Source organism: Drosophila pseudoananassae pseudoananassae (assembly GCA_018153035.1). Lineage (NCBI taxonomy): Eukaryota > Metazoa > Arthropoda > Insecta > Diptera > Drosophilidae > Drosophila > Drosophila pseudoananassae. The sequence goes on along the minus strand of JAECXR010000022.1, from coordinate 41,140 downwards.
ACAATAAATAACTTGAATTCTATCGCTAAGGTTTACTGTTAAAGTTAGTTTCCTAGGATAAGCAAACATTGTACTACTCAATATTTCATTAAGTTAAGGTCCCATTATAAAATTTAATTATTGTCCATAACTCCGGACAGATTTTAAATATAACTATTGTTATATAACTAACTATATAACTATAACTATAAATATAATATATAATATAACTGATTGATTGATAATAAACAATAAAAAAACTTTTTATTTTCGATTGCCATTTTGTATTAAGAATAAAAAAAAAATACATAGAACGTACTTAAAAAAATTGTTTTGAAATTACATACTTTCAATTTTTCTTGATTCTGTTTTACAGTCATCAGAACGCTGAGTTTACTCATTCCATTCGGGGGTGAGTTTGGTCATATTCGTTTTCGCTTTCGTTCGAAATCGCTGAGCCGAGATGAGCTGTTTGAACACGAATATAAATAAACTCAGCAAGCAAACGAATTTACCGGAACTTCGGCCGAATGGGCTGATTAATTAGGTATTTTTTGTGCATGCAAGTTATCCAACCCGTAAGTACAGGCCACTTATGGCTTTCATAAACAATATTTTCAATCTCTGCATTTGCCTTTGGCTTTGTCTTTGGCTCTGAGGTCCGCTCTTGATTCCCCATAAACAAATCAAAATCAAAAGTAACAAGAAAGGAAAGCTAACTTCGGGCGGAGCCGAAGTTGATATACCCTTGCAGTTAAAATCGGATATATATCGCAAACATCGGATTAAATTGGCCGATCCTTATGAGAATATCATAATATAACCAATTTATTACAATAAAAAATCTAAAACAAAGTACCAAGCTTCCATCTTCGAAAATACCAAAGTTGGTATTTTTCCCAAATACCATTTCCGATCGTTCAGTTATATGGCAGCTATAAGATATAGTCGGCCGATCGTTATGCAATTTGGTAGGTTGTATTAACTGACCAAAAATAGAATATGTACTTAGTTCCAGCTTTTTATCTTCAAAAACACCAAAGTTTGGTAATTTGCGATTGTTCAGTTATATGGCAGCTATAGGATATAGTCGGCTGATCCTTATGAAATTCGGCATGTTGTATTATTTTGCCAAAAATAGCATTCGTACAAAATCTGAACTCTGTAACTCTAAAAACACCAATGTTATACCATTTCCGATCAATCAGTTATATGGCAGCTATAAGATATAGTCGGCCGATCCTTATGAAAATTGGTAGGTCGTATTATTTTGCCAAAAGTAGCATTCGTACAAAATCTGAACTCTGTAACTCTAAAAACACCAATGTTATACCATTTCCGATCAATCAGTTATATGGCAGCTATAGGATATAGTCGGCCGATCCCGCCCGTTCCGACTTATATACTGCGTGCAAAGGAAAGAAGGGTGTGTGCAAAGTTTTAAGACGATAGCTTAAAAACTGAGAGACTAGTTCGCGTAGAAACGGACAGACAGACAGACGGACAGACAGACGGACAGACGGACAGACGGACATGCTCATATCAACTCAGGAGGTGATCCTGATCAAGAATATATATACTTTATAGGGTCGGAGATGTCTCCTTCACTGCGTTGCACACTTTTGGACAAAATTATAATACCCTCTGAAAGGGTATAAAAAAACAAACAAGAACAACAAAAACAAATAAAACGACAACTCCAACAAGAAAAACCAAGGAAGGTTTTTCCAACAATAAAAACCAAGGAAGGAAGACAGGACATTCTCTATCCATTAATCAACTGTATCCAGGAAGGACGATCAACCACACAGAAGGAAGACCCCAACGGTACAATATGGTGAGGAATTAATTTAAAATAATATAAAATTATAGATTATAAATTAAGATCAGGGAATTTGAGAAAAATAATATAAGATTTATATATTGCAAAAAGTAAGATTCGCGATTTAACATATAATATAAAGAATAAATTTAGAAGATTTGATAAATAGCTTTGGTGAATTAAATTTCACAATGGCAACCGAAGGTTCAGCCACAGCCGGCGGTTTTAACAGTGGAATTGATAAATAGATTAATAAACGCTCAATTGAATGAAGTTAGCAGGAAAGTAGAATATTTAGAAGGAAGGCTAGCCACAGATGCAAAAACTGTGGAAGATTATAAAACACAAATAATTGACCCAGCTATAAAATGCGATACAACACTTGAAGTGGTAAAATCCTTACCAAATTTCACAGGAGAACCAACACAATATGTAGGTTGGAGGGAAGCTGCAGAAACTGTAATGAGTCTCTATAAAATTGAAAGTAAACAATATTTTATCGCCTTAACAATTTTACGAAATAAAATTATGGGAGCTGCCCATGATGCTCTTACCAATCGTGGCACAGTTTTAAACTTTAAAGCAGTGGTCGGCACTGCCCTATCCCGGGGGCATAGGAAATTTCTCTGCCCGAGCTCTGCCACACACACACAGTATAAATGTGTGAAACGTCATGCTCACAGCCTACTTTCTGCTATTCGTTACTAATACTAATGCGTTAAAAACATATTAATGTATTGAGGTGCCGACCCCTGCTTTAAAGCAATCTTATCCCGATTGGACTTTATATATAGTGACAAACGACCAATACATGTTCTCGAGTCAGAACTAAGTATCCTCAGGCAAGGACAAATGACAATTACTGAGTACTATAACGAAGTCAATAAAAAAATGACCTTACTAATAAACAAAACCATAATGATATACGGAAAGGACAGTGTAATTACCAAAGAAACAAACAATTCAATAAGGAGAAATGCTCTACGAGTATTTATATCCGGACTTAATGGATCTATTTCAGAAACTCTTTTCTCATTAAATCCACCAGACTTGCCCAATGCTTTGACAAAGGTCCAAGAATTAGAATCAAACAACTTCCGTGCTCAATTCGCAAATAGGTTTAATGGATTTCAAAATGAAAGTAAATATCGGGGAAACAACTTACGATTTGATCAAATACGACAAAATAATAATACCACTAAATGGGAAATAATTTTTATCATAACCAAAATTACAATTGGCCACAAAAGGGAAATTTTTGGCAAAATAATAATCAAAATAATAATTAAAAGCAACAAGCTATCGAGCCAATGGATGTTGATCCTCCGATTCAACTCCAGAATAAGCCTAATAACAATCGGCAGCCGAGCCAAAATTGGCAGGCAAATAGTAACCAAGGAAGATATAATAATTGGCAGGCAAACGATAATCAAGTTAGATATAATAAAAATTATTATCAAAATAAAAATCAAATTTCTATAGCACAAATCAAAATAGAGAGCAAACTCAAGCTCAAAAAAGGGAATGAGATGGAACAGAAAGTCAGCCAGCTAATTAAGTAACCAGATTAAATAATATCAATGAAGACCATTTTTTAGACCAGACCCCTACAGAGGAATGCCTTATTTAAATAGGATAGATCGAAAAACCAAGAAGCAGCTAAAAGTTTTAATAGATACAGGAGCCACTGCTTGCTACATAAAAAGGGGAATTTTTGAAAATAAAAAGGAGCTACCAATATACAAAAAGGGTATTACCAATATACAATTGTGAGGTATTACCATATTATAAATATATTTGAAACAACACAATTATTTTATGAAATCGAAGGTTTAGAATCTGATATTCTAATTGGATTCAATTTATTAAGAAAAATTGGAGCTATAATAAATATAGATAAGGGAATCTTGGAATATAATAGGAAACAGGAGAAGTTAAAATATTATGATAATGAGGAGAAAAATGAAATATGTTTAATTGAAGAAAATAATATTCTTCCGTTAAAAGCTCCCCTGTTGAAAAGAAGGTCATCAGTTCCCAGATGAAAGAAACCTACACAGGGTGGCTAAATAACGCCCTAGGAAATACTCAGCCGGACCTCAACACAGCATTTGATATTGACAATGCCGTGGTCAACCTCACTCAGGAGATGCACAATGCTGCCTTAGTCGCAACACCAAGGGCTCCATGCAATAACAAAATCCTTCGAAGGCACCTACATTTGTGGTCTCTAGAAGTAGGTCTACTGCTCAATGAAAAGCGACGGCTTAGAAGTATCTGGTTCCGAACTAGGTATCCCAGCGACAAAACAGCTCTCAATCGTGCGACCAAAAGACTCACGAAGCTGCTCCAGAGGTTGCGAACTTGTGCTTTTGAAGAATACCTACGTCAGGTTGAGCCTGGCGACCCCGAGCACAACTTGTGGCAACTGACAAGTCACATCAAGCGTCCAAAGAAAAGAGTGGCTCAGGTTAGGAAACCCGACGGTGGACCAAGCTGAGACTGAGAGGTTTCTGTATCTACCCTGCACGGATTTCTGTCAATTGGAGCCAGTCTCGGAAGAGGAAGTTCAAGAGGAGGTCGCTGGCCTTAACACCAAAAAATCCCCGGGTGCGGATGGCCTTGAAGCACTTTCCATTAAACTTCTCCCCCATTAGGTATCCAAAGGCTTACGAGCATATTCAACGCGTGCTTGGAGATCGGCCACTTCCCCTCTGACTGGAAAAAGGCGGAGGTCATCCTCATTCCGAAGCCAGGAAAGCCTGAAGCTGATCTTGCCTCATACAGGCCGATAAGCTTATTATCAATACTATCCAAGTTACTTGAGAGAGTATTTCTGCGCAGATTTCAGACCGTATTAGACGAGGCTGGCTTGATTCCAGACCATCAATTTGGTTTCAGGCATTGTCACGCCACCCCGGAGCAATGCCACAGGATTGTACAAAAGATTCTAAACAGCCTGGAGGAGATGAAATATTGTTGCGCAGTTTTCCTTGACGTCAAGCAGGCATTTGACAAGGTCTGGAATCCCGGACTACTAATGAAATTAAAAAGGTGCGTACCCCATGAGCATTACGCCTTCCTCAAGTCATACCTGAATGAATGGTCATTTTGGGTTAGATGTGGAGACGCAAGGTCAGATTATAGGCCCATTAAGGCAGGTGTACCGCAGGGCTACGGCTACGTATGCAGACGATACGGCATTTTTTACCTCTGCAATCTTTCCAGAGGAGGCCTCTGCGTCTCTCCAACGCCAGCTGGACATCCTTGATCCGTGGCTTCGAAGGTGAAACATTGCGGTCAACCACGAAAAATCAGGCCAACCGACTTTTACAATGAGGAGAGGCGACTGTCCTGGAGTCAGTCTCGGAGGCACTCCAATTCCAGCAAGCCCTACACCCACTTTAACTGGAGCTCATCCGTTCCACGACAATGCGACAATCCACGCCCAACTGAGAGTCCCATATGTGAGCGAAGAAGTTCAGTGATTCGCCAATAGGTACGTGGAAAGGCTGGACCGCCATCCTAACCCTGAGGCCATCAATCTTCTGGACAACAGCTACACCACAAGGAGGCTGAAACGGACCCACCCACTGGACCTCTGCAACTCGGGCGAACGGGACTGAGTTGCAGTTGTAAAACCAACAAGGCCCACTAAAGGGCCCGACAATAAATAACTTGAGTTCTATCGCTAAGGTTTACTGTTAAAGTTAGTTTCCTAGGATAAGCAAACATTGTACTACTCAATATTTCATTAAGTTAAGGTCCCATTATAAAATTTAATTATTGTCCATAACTCCGGACAGATTTTAAATATAACTATTGATTGATTGATAATAAACAAAAAAAAAACTTTTTATTTTCGATTTCCATTTTGTATTAAGAAATTTTTTGTATTAAGAAAAAAATACATAGAACGTACTTAAAAAAATTGTTTTGAAATTACATACTTTCAATTTTTCTTGATTCTGTTTTACAGTCATCAGAACGCTGAGTTTACTCATTCCATTCGGGGGTGAGTTTGGACATATTTGTTTTCGCTTTCGTTCGAAATCGCTGAGCCGAGATGAGCTGTTTGAACACGAATATAAATAAACTCAGCAAGCAAACGAATTTACCGGAACTTCGGCCGAATGGGCTGATTAATTAGGTATTTTTTGTGCATGCAAGTTATCCAACCCGTAAGTACAGGCCACTTATGGCTTTTATAAACAATATTTTCAATCTCTGCATTTGCCTTTGGCTTTGTCTTTGGCTCTGAGGTCCGATCTTGATTCCCCATAAACAAATCAAAATCAAAAGTAACAAGAAAGGAAAGCTAACTTCGGGCGGAGCCGAAGTTGATATACCCTTGCAGTTAAAATCGGATATATATCGCAAACATCGGATTAAATTGGCCGATCCTTATGAGAATATCATAATATAACCAATTTATTACAATAAAAAATCTAAAACAAAGTACCAAGCTTCCTTCTTCAAAAATACCAAAGTTGGTATTTTTACCAAATACCATTTCCGATCGTTCAGTTATATGGCAGCTATAATATATAGTCGGCCGATCGTTATGCAATTTGGTAGGTTTTATTAAGTGACCAAAAATAGAATCTGTACGAAGTTCCAACTTTCTATCTTCAAAAACACGAAAGTTGGGTAATTTCCGATTGTTCAGTTATATGGCAGCTATAGGATATAGTCGGCTGATCCTTATGAAATTTGGCATGTTTTATTATTTTGCCAAAAATAGCATTCGTACCAAATCCGAATTCTCTAGCTTTAAAAACACCGAAGTTATAACATTTCCGATCAATCAGATATATGGCAGCTATATGATATAGTCGGCCGAGCCGTATTATTTTGCCAAAAATAGCTTCCGTACAAAATCTGAACTCTGTAACTCTAAAAACACCAAAGTTATACCATTTCCGATCAATCAGTTATATGGGAGCTATAGGATATAGTCGGCCGATCCCGATTCCGACTTATATACTGCGTGCAAAGGAAAGAAGGGTGTGTGCAAAGTTTCAAGACGATAGCTTTAAAACTGAGAGACTAGTTCGCGTAGAAACAGACAGACAGACAGACGGACAGACGGACATGCTCATATCAACTCAGGAGGTGATCCTGATCAAGAATATATATACTTTATAGGGTCGGAGATGTCTCCTTCACTGCGTTGCACACTTTTGGACAAAATTATAATACCCTCTGCAAGGGTATAAAAAGGGAATCAGATGGAACAGAAAGTCAGCCAGCTAATAAAGTAACCAGATTAAATAATATCAATATAGACCATTTTTTAGACCAGACCCCTACAGAGGAATGCCTTATTTAAATAGGATAGATCGAAAAACCAAGAAGCAGCTAAAAGTTTCAATAGATACAGGAGCCACTGCTTGCTACATAAAAAGGGGAATTTTTGAAAATAAAAAGGAGCTACCAATATACAACAAGGGTATTACCAATATACAATTGTTAGGTATTACCATATTATAAATATATTTGAAACAAAACAATTATTTTATGAAATCGAAGGTTTAGAATCTGATATTCTAATTGGATTCAATTTATTAAGAAAAATTTGAGCTATAATAAATATAGATAAGGGAATCTTGGAATATAATGGGAAACAGGAGAAGTTAAAATATTATGATAACGAGGAGAAAAATGGAATATGTTTAATTGAAGAAAATAATATTCTTCCGTTAAAAGCTCCACATTAATACCCCTGTTGAAAAGAAGGTCATCAGTTCCCAGATGATAAAATCACGTATCAACATCGAAACCTACACAGGGTGGCTAAATAACGCCCTAGGAAATACACAGCCGGACCTCAACACAGGATTTGATATTGACAATGCCGTGGTCAACCTCACTCAGGAGATGCACAATGCTGCCTTAGTCGCAACACCAAGGGCTCCATGCAATAACAAAATCCTTCGAAGGCACCTACATTTGTGGTCTCCAGAAGTAGCTCTACTGCTCAATGAAAAGCGACGGCTTAGAAGTATCTGGTTCCGAGCGTATCCAGCGGTATTATTACTAGGTATCCCAGCGACAAAACAGCTCTCAATCGTGCGACCAAAAGACTCACGAAGCTGCACCAGAGGTTGCGAACTTGTGCTTTTGAAGAATACCTACGTCAGGTTGAGCCCGGCGACCCCGAGCACAACTTGTGGCAACTGACAAGTCACATCAAGCGTCCAAAGAAAAGAGTGGCTCAGGTTAGGAAACCCGACGGTGGACCAAGCTGAGACTGAGAGGTTTCTGTATCCACCCTGCACGGATTTCTGTCAATTGGAGCCAGTCTCGGAAGAGGAAGTTCAAGAGGAGGTCGCTGGCCTTAACACCAAAAAATCCCCGGGTGCGGATGGCCTTGAAGCACTTTCCATTAAACTTCTCCCCCCATTAGGTATCCAAAGGCTTACGAGCATATTCAACGCGTGCTTGGAGATCGGCCACTTCCCCTCTGACTGGAAAAAGGCGGAGGTCATCCTCATTCCGAAGCCAGGAAAGCCTGAAGCTGATCTTGCCTCATACAGGCCGATAAGCTTATTATTAATACTATCCAAGTTACTTGAGAGAGTATTTCTGCGCAGATTTCAGACCGTATTAGACGAGGCTGGCTTGATTCCAGACCATCAATTTGGTTTCAGGCGTTGTCACGCCACCCCGGAGCAATGCCACAGGATTGTACAAAAGATTCTAAACAGCCTGGAGGAGAAGAAATATTGTTGCGCAGTTTTCCTTGACGTCAAACAGGCATTTGACAAGGTCTGGAATCCCGGACTACTAATGAAAATAAAAAGGTGCGTACCCCATGAGCATTGCGCCTTCCTCAAGTCATACCTGAATGACAGGTCATTTAGGGTTAGATGTGGAGACGCAAGGTCAGATTATAGGCCCATTAGGGCAGGTGTACCGCAGGGCTACGGCTACGTATGCAGACGATACGGCATTTTTTACCTCTGCAATCTTTCCAGAGGAGGCCTCTGCGTCTCTCCAACGCCAGCTGGACATCCTTGATCCGTGGCTTCGAAGGTGAAACATTGCGGTCAACCACGAAAAATCAGGCCAACCGACTTTTACAATGAGGAGAGGCGACTGTCCTGGAGTCAGTCTCGGAGGCACTCCAATTCCAGCAATCCCTACACCCACTTTAACTGGAGCTCATCCGTTCCACGACAATGCGACAATCCACGCCCAACTGAGAGTCCCATATGTGAGCGAAGAAGTTCAGCGATTCGCCAATAGGTACGTGGAAAGGCTGGACCGACATCCTAACCCTGAGGCCATCAATCTTCTGGACAACAGCTACACCACAAGGAGGCTGAAACGGACCCACCCACTGGACCTCTGCCACTCGGGCGAACGGGACTGAGCTGCAGTTGTAAAACCAACAAGGCCCACTAAAGGGCCCGACAATAAATAACTTGAATTCTATCGCTAAGGTTTACTGTTAAAGTTAGTTTCCTAGGATAAGCAAACATTGTACTACTCAATATTTCATTAAGTTAAGGTCCCATTATAAAATTTAATTATTGTCCATAACTCCGGACAGATTTTAAATATAACTATTGTTATATAACTAACTATATAACTATAACTATAAATATAATATATAATATAACTGATTGATTGATAATAAACAATAAAAAAACTTTTTATTTTCGATTGCCATTTTGTATTAAGAATAAAAAAAAAATACATAGAACGTACTTAAAAAAATTGTTTTGAAATTACATACTTTCAATTTTTCTTGATTCTGTTTTACAGTCATCAGAACGCTGAATTTACTCATTCCATTCGGGGGTGAGTTTGGTCATATTCGTTTTCGCTTTCGTTCGAAATCGCTGAGCCGAGATGAGCTGTTTGAACACGAATATAAATAAATTCAGCAAGCAAACAAATTTACCGGAACTTCGGCCGAATGGGCTGATTAATTAGGTATTTTTTGTGCATGCAAGTTATCCAACCCGTAAGTACAGGCCACTTATGGCTTTTATAAACAATATTTTCAATCTCTGCATTTGCCTTTGGCTTTGTCTTTGGCTCTGAGGTCCGATCTTGATTCCCCATAAACAAATCAAAATCAAAAGTAAACATCAGCTTCCCTCCGAAGCCCAATCAATTACGCCTTCTGCGTTTTAAGTACCCACCAAATTGCATCGATCAGCTTAATCGAATTTTACAATAAGATGCGACATTTTCATCTTAAGACTCTAATCTAAACACAACTGATGGCCGAGGTTCTTTGAATTAGATTTAGAATTAAGAAGGCAGTCCCTTTTTGACCGAGACCGCGAACGGTTGACAAAGAATATTTAAGAACAAGAAAGGAAAGCTAACTTCGGGCGGAGCCGAAGTTGATATACCATTGCAGCTAAAACAGGATATATATCTCTAAAACCGGATATAGTTGACCGATTCTTATGGGAATATCATAATATAATCAATAAATTACAAGACAAAATCTAAAAAAAAAACACAAACGTTTTTATTCTCAAATAAAAACGACAACTCGCTCCAACAAGAAAAACCAAGGAAGGAAGACAGGACATTCTCTATCCATTAATCAACTGTATCCAGGAAGGACGATCAACCACACAGAAGGAAGACCCCAACGGTACAATATGGTGAGGAATTAATTTAAAATAATATAAAATTATAGATTATAAATTAAGATCAGGGAATTTGAGAAAAATAATATAAGATTTATATATTGCAAAAAGTAAGATTCGCGATTTAACAAATAATATAAAGAATAAATTTAGAAGATTTGATAAATAGCTTTGGTGAATTAAATTTAACAATGGCAACCGGAGGTTCAGCACCAAATTTTTCTGCAGGCAGTGTAGCCACAGCCGGCGGTTTTAACAGTGGAATTGATAAATAGATTAATAAACGCTCAATTGAATGAAGTTAGCAGGAAAGTAGAATATTTAGAAGGAAGGCTAGCCACAGATGCAAAAACTGTGGAAGATTATAAAACACAACTAATTGACCCAGCTATAAAATGCGATACAACACTTGAAGTGGTAAAATCCTTACCAAATTTCACAGGAGAACCAACACAATATGTAGGTTGGAGGGAAGCTGAAGAAACTGTAATGAGTCTCTATAAAATTGAAAGTAAACAATATTTTATCGCCTTAACAATTTTACGAAATAAAATTATGGGAGCTGCCCATGATGCTCTTACCAATCATGGCACAGTTTTAAACTTTAAAGCAATCATATCCCGATTGGACTTTATATATAGTGACAAACGACCAATACATGTTCTCGAGTCAGAACTAAGTATCCTCAGGCAAGGACAAATGACAATTACTGAGTACTATAACGAAGTCAATAAAAAATGACCTTACTAATAAACAAAACCATAATGACATACGGAAAGGACAGTGTAATTACCAAAGAAACAAACAATTCAATAAGGAGAAATGCTCTACGAGTATTTATATCCGGACTTAATGGATCTATTTCAGAAACTCTTTTCTCATTAAATCAGATTAAATCAAACCACCAGATTTGCCCAATGCTTTGGCAAAGGTCCAAGAATTAGAATCAAACAACTTCCGTGCTCAATTCGCAAATAGGTTTAATGGATTTCAAAATGAAAGTAAATATCGGGGAAACAACTTACGATTTGATCAAATACGACAAAATAATAATACCACTAAATGGGAAATAATTTTAATCATAACCAAAATTACAATTGGCCACAAAAGGGAAATTTTTGGCAAAATAATAATCAAAATAATAATTAAAAGCAACAAGCTATCGAGCCAATGGATGTTGATCCTCCGATTCAACTCCAGAATAAGCCTAATAACAATCGGCAGCCGAGCCAAAATTGGCAGGCAGGCAAGCAGGAAGGCAGGCAAGCAGGAAGGCAGGCAAACATAAAAATAAAATAAAAATAAAAATCGTTCAAATTTCTATAGCACAAATCAAAATAGAGAGCAAACTCAAGCTCAAAAAAGGGAATCAGATGGAACAGAAAGTCAGCCAGCTAATAAAGTAACCAGATTAAATAATATCAATGAAGACCATTTTTTAGACCAGACCCCTACAGAGGAATGCCTTATTTAAATAGGATAGATCGAAAAACCAAGAAGCAGCTAAAAGTTTTAATAGATACAGGAGCCACTGCTTGCTACATAAAAAGGGGAATTTTTGAAAATAAAAAGGAGCTACCAATATACAACAAGGGTATTACCAATATACAATTGTTAGGTATTACCATATTATAAATATATTTGAAACAAAACAATTATTTTATGAAATCGACAGTTTAGAATCTGATATTCTAATTGGATTCAATTTATTAAGAAAAATTGGAGCTATAATAAATATAGATAAGGGAATCTTGGAATATAATAGGAAACAGGAGAAGTTAAAATATTATGATAATGAGGAGAAAAATGAAATATGTTTAATTGAAGAAAATAATATTCTTCCGTTAAAAGAATTTATTATAAAAAAGTATTTTGATGATCCCGACGTAGAACGTCGTAGAATACATAGACCAACCGAATCGCAGGCCAACCTTCTTCATCGCGCTACGTTCAGAGACTGAGAAACAGAAAGCATTTAATGAGAGTATGAGCGTAAGATGAACGAACGATGAGCGTAACAACTCCTCTCTGGGGTCTGCTGGGGCCTGACGCAAGAAATTTTTGCGTCCATTTTCGTTGTATGAAATGGGTTGTCTATATGCTGTATGGTTAGTGGTCTTACGGGCTATTATAGAAAATTTGTTTGAAACTACGCCTACATAGCCAAACCTCTAACAAAATATCTTGGAGGTCATAATGGCAAAATTTCAAAAAGAATGTCAACAAAAATGTTAATTCAGCTGAATGAACCAGCAATTAAAGCTTTTAACGAGCTGAAAGAAAATCTCGTTGCTCAAGTAGAACTAGTTCAAACGGACTATAATACAAAATGTACCTTGACCACAGACGCTTCAGACGTCGCAATTGGTGCAGTTTTATCTCAAGAAGGAAAACCAATTACTTTTATTTCAAAAACCGTGTCGAAAACAGAACAAGCTTATGCTACTAATAAGAAGGAACTTTTAGCGATAGTATAGGCTCTTAAAATTCTAAGAAATTAAACCGACCATCAATCTTTATCTTACACAATTTCGGATAAAAATCCCAATGTAGATATGAAAGGATGGTATTCTTTCTTAGAAAATTTTACACCGAAAATAACATATAAGCCCGGTACAACAAATGTAGTTGCAGACGCATTATCTCGAATTCAAATAAATAATATTACTAACAGCGATATAGAACAAACAGACCAGTCAGACTCAGATCAGAACACACAGCATTCAGCTGAAAGTAGTTTTGAAAATGTAATACAAGAGACCCGTAAACCGTTAAATCAATTTAAACAACAACTGTTATTAACAACGGGGAGGTATACAATGCATGAGTCACTGAAAATCTTTGACAGGACACGACATTTAATTGAATATATAAATATAACAGGCACCCAATACAAATTCCAATTGGGGAAACACCAGAAAATTAAATAACTATATTAAGAGAGTGTCTTCCACCTAACATTTCGGTAGGAATCATTGTACCTTAGAGGACCTATTTCAAATTCAATTACCATTAAAAAATAATTTCACAAACACATTCCTTTTTACAAGAATTTTTGTACAAAACGTGGAAAACGAGGAAGATAAAGCTATAATAATAGAAGAAACACACAGCCGTGCTCATAGGGGGCTAGAAGAGAATTACAAACAGATCAGTAAATTATATTATTGGCCAAACTGTTTTAAAAAATTAAAAGAATATATTAAAAATTGTGTGATTTGTAACGAAAATGGGGAAACCCCAATTCCAAGTAAAGAAGGAGAAAATTTACACATTGACATATATTACGCGCAAGGTCTTACTTTCATAACTTGTATTGACGCTTACTCAAAATTTCTAGTAGTAAAAGAAATCCAAAATAAATTAAATATCGAAAATAAAGTAATGGAACTTCTTTAACATAATGAACCGAGCTTTACCTCGGCCCAGTTTAAATCTTTCGCACAAAGGTGCAATTTAACTTTTTTACGCAGACCCGAGGCACAACACGTCAAATGGACAAGTTGAAAGGGCACATTCTACATTAACAGAATTAGCTCCATGCATTGAAGAAGAATTTAATTTAACTGACTTTTCCGAAATAGTAATAAGAGCCGCTCAAGAATATAATCAGAGCATTCATTCTACAACGAACCAAAAACCTTTTGCCGTACTATATAATAAAATAGAGCACGATAACATTCCTCAACTTTTGAGAAATACTCAAGAGAAAATGTTGGAAACACATAACGAAAACAGAAAAGAAAGAGAATATCATGTAGGACAGGTAGTCTATGAAAAGAAACACGGGAAAGAAATAAACTTAAAACCAGATATAAAAAACAAATAGTTGAAGAAAATTTTCCAAACAAAAAAAATAATAATCAACAATAGAAATAGAATTATTCACAAAGATAATATAAAATTCTAAGTATTTATATATCATTCTTTTTTTCTCTTTCCTTTCTCAGAAAATGTTTTATCAGGGGCTCAGGGGGACTACACCTTATTTTATTAACAAAATCAGAAATACATGACTATACAAGTCGAGAATATCTTCTATTTAAGGACAATAAAGACGTATTGACGTACGATGCATACGCAGATTTGTTCCACGTAACTAACTTAAGCTTTTATAAAGAAATAATAAATTTGGAATCAGATAATATTAAAAGGGATACTAATAAAAAGGTCACAATGGGAAATTAAATATAACATAAAAGTAATAGAACTAATTTTATCACAATTAATATCAACTAGATCAAAAAGAGGGATAAATGAGTTAGGCACCGTGTGGAAATGGTTAGCTGGAACTCCGGACCATGATGATTTTATTACAATTCAGAATAAAATTAATGAATTAATTGAAAACAATAATAAGCAGTCTATTATCAATTCCCGATTATTCAAAGAAATAGAATCAATTTCCGATGATTTTTAACAAGTATTTATTAGGGTTGTTGATAATATATCAAAATATCAATATTCGATATTTTTTTCTAATAATGATATATTTATATCGTAATATTTGTTTTCCTACGTATCGAAATATCGATGTTTGTTTTGGATATTTTTTCTTGATTACTCTAAATTTTAAAGCAACGCGGATTCAACTTCTTAACTAAGAATCGTACATGAAAAGTTAAAATAACTCACTATGAAACTCAAATCCACATCGGATATCAAATGTGTTGTGTGCGACGCTAGGAGCAGAATGACGGACACACACATCAAGCAAAGAGTATTTTTAAAATCCCTAAATTCAAAACGTTGGGTTTAATTTTGTATATTATAAAATATAAGTTTATAAAATATATAAAAATATAATTAAATAATCATGTAGGAAACTTGTCTTTTTAGTTAGAGATTCAACAGTTAAGGAAATCCCCTAATTGTGCAGGAAAACAATTTATTTAAAAATATCAAATATATCGATATTTTTCAGAAATATTTTAAATATTATCATCATATTTTTTGATAAAAACATATCATCGATACGACATTTTTTTAAATATTCGACAACCCTAGTATTTATTGATCAAGATCTATCACTTCGAAAACATCGCTTGCGATTATTGACATTTGATCTGCAAAATTTAATTGACACAATCACTCTAGCAAAAATAGACGTTTTTAATACCAAAATTTTAAACAATGATGACATCTTGGAAATATTAAAACATGATCTAAAACCAGTAATTATAGCTGATTTAATGGACATCTCTGCTTTTAAAATCGCATTGCATAAAAAACTTTTAATAATTTAAATATAATACCCAAAAATATGTAAGGGTCTGCCGTTTCTTCTCTTGTTTGGATTTTTCACTTTGCCGGCTAGCACGCGTTAACACCTACAGGGATGGGAACACCCGGAAAAACCCAAAAGACAGCCTCACAAAAAAGGCTTACGAAGGCTTCCCATCCATGGTCCAACTCCTGGATCCGTGGGATCATCACACTCGATCTGCACTCTCACATTCTGGATTACGCGTTTCACTTCCCCCCCTTTATTTTTTATCACTCACATTTCATTTTAATTTAATTTTTTTTTTTTATTTCATCCTTTATATTTTTAGTGGATAATACTCTTAAATATTAAACATGAATTAACCTAACACCTAACCAAGGCACCTTGGGACGAATACAGTTAATAGATTAATTACAAAAAAAAAAAAAAATAACAAATAAATAATTTAAATAAATAAGTTTATAGTCTACGCTAGGAAACGGACAGTGTTTCAGGTACTTTTCAAATTTTTTTAATTTTCAAAAAAAAACCTGTGGGCTACCCGGGAAGGGTGACCAATTTCCTTTTCTGCAGAAATTTTAGCCTTTGGGTGGCTCCAGTTGGTTGACGAGCTCCAAGTCCTCTTTCTTCGAAATGTAGTTAGAGCTCCGTAAAAAATTATTGGGAATTTTTTAATAATTTTTTTTCCACGTGTCCTCCTCCTGTTGCCGTTCTCTCTCCTTTTTTTTTCTTTTGTGTCTACTCGATCCCGTCTTTCCTTTCAATTCACAGGGGTTGGATCCCGCCCGGTTCGTCCCGACTTCTTCTTTCTCGGGTCCATTCGATTTACTCCGATGTGCCATCCCTAGCCCCGTCGTGCCATCGCTTGCAGCGACTATCGACACCTAACGGCACACCACGGTTTCCTTAGCTTGCGAGGATAACAAGAGTGGAAGAAAAGTGTCGACTGCTTTGATGCTTAGCCCAACGTAGGCTTCGTCCACGCCCTAAGATTTCCGTTTATACTGGAGCTAGCCGGGCCCTCATTGTTTCAAATTTTTGGCATGAAAGACGCCTATCGGTTGCCCTCGTAGGTTCTCCAGCGCGTACAGTGAGTTGCCCAAAACTTTGCATACCCTACACTTAACATATTTTTTGCAGAACTTGGCGTTGATGTTCTTGCGGAGATTGCTAAGTACAAAGTTCCGCTTAAAAACTTCTTGTCCCGGTAAGTACTTGACTTCCTTGGTTTTTAAATTGTACCTCCGCGCCGCATCTTCGTAGGCTTGGTGAATACGTTCCTTTATCCCGGAACGCTGGACTTGCTGTTTCTCCGATCTTCGTAGTTGCTGAATCTCCGACTCGTTCAACGCCTTTAGCTTTCGGGCCAGTTGGTAATCTCCACCGTTCGAAAACATATGTTGCCCGAACATTGCGAAATATGGGGACACCCCTGTCGAGCAATGTGACGCTTCCCTCAGTGCCGCCTGCACCTCCGGTAACCGTTCATCCCATCGGGCATGATCCTCGCCGATATTCACGCTAATGGCCGCGAGTACCGACTGGTTGACGCGCTCGGATGCGTTTGCTTGCGGTGCGTATCTACCCGTTTTCATGTGCGTTATCCCATAAAGCTGCATCATATCTTCAAATTCCTTAGAGATAAATTGCCTGCCATTGTCCGTGTGTATGATTTCGGGCACTCCAAATTGCGTGAAAATATGTTCTCTAAGGAATCCGACCGCCGCCAACGACGTTGCTCTGGGCATAGCTTTCAACCAGGCAAACTTTGTAAAGTGGTCTACCACTATAAATAACATGGTGTTGCCTCGCCTGGATCGGGGGTATTTTCTGAGGAAATCCAAGTATAACTTTTGCATTGGTCTGTCGGTTTCTACTTCTTTTCCCATCGGCGGTCTCGTAATGTGCGTGGAGTGCTTATTTTCTTTACAGCTGACGCAGGAACTAACCCATTCCTTCACCTGTAACACCATGTTCGGCCAATAGTACATTCGCTGTAGCCTAGCTAATGTCTTCCGGATCCCCCCATGCAGAGCCCTCTCCCCTTCATGAGCTTGTTGTACTAATGTACTTGTTAGTTCATAAGGGATCCACAATTTCCAGTCGAACTTATCGCTGTCCTCCGATCGATCTCCTTGCTTTTTTACTAACTTTACTCTTTCCAGGTACTCCTCACTTGCGAACGCCATCGTCTCCATGTTCACAAGGCTCAGCTCTTCTACATCGTTGGGGCGTGAAAGAGTATCGGCCACCACATTGTCCTTTCCTTTCCGATGTTCGATGTTAAACTGGTAAGGCTGTAGCGCTAGAAACCATCTGGCCAGTCTCCCTTCCAGATTTTTAAAAGACATCAGCCACTTAAGGCTCGCGTAATCCGTCAAGATGGTGAACGGCATCATCTCTATGTAGGGACGGAAACTCTCAACAGCTTTGACTGCAGCCAGACACTCCTTCTCGGTTACACTGTAATTCAGCTGTGCGCCTCGCAGCTTTGCCGAAAAGAAGGCGATCTGCCGTTCCGCTTTATCGCCGTCCTTCTGGAACAACACCGCGCCGATACCTACATGACTCGCGTCGCACTGAATCCAGAAGTGCTTTCGGAAGTCAGGGTGGGTTAAAACCGGTGCACAGGTCAGTGCTTGCTTTAGCTTCTGAATACCAATTCGCCGTGCCAAGGAAACTGCGCAACTGTCGGACGTTCTTTGGGACGTTCTCTTTCTTTAATGGCTGCGATCTTCTGTGGATCTGTTTTCAGAGCGCTATCTCCTAAAACATACCCTAAATATCGCAAGTATTTAAAACAGAACTTTGATTTCTGCACCCGATGGTCAAATTCGCCCTCCGTAAGCATCTTCCCACTTCTGCTAGCAACTCGCAATGCTCCTCAAAGGTCTTCGAGATCATCAACAGGTCATCCAGATACACAAACACTCGGTCTCTGAGTCTCTGTGGGATGACTCTATCCATCAATCTGCATAGTCTTTGCGCCGCATTGCATAAGCCAAAAGGCATCCTCCGGAACTGATATAGCGGCCTACCAGGTATAGTGAAAGCCGTATACGGACGACTCTTTTCATCCAGTTCCACTTGCCAAAACGCGTGTTTCTGGTCGATGCTGCTGATGAAAATCGTGTCATCGACCGGCTGAGGATGGACTCTATATTCTGCAATGGGTAGGCATCCTTCACCGTCTCTGCATTAAGCTTCCGTGCGTCCAAACACAGCCTGTTCTTGCCGGGTTTTTGCACCAACCCGTGCGGTCGTGCGGTTATTCCATGGACTCTCACTTCAGCGAACAAGAGTTGCTGCTTGGCCGGGGACACTGGATAAAACCTTTCCTTGACGGGCACCGGCCCCTCTACTAGCTGTATGGTGTGCTGTTCCATTGTGGTGAGTCCTAACCCTTGCTTCTCATATGATAGGAAACCTTCCTTTACCTTATCCAGCCGTTCCTGTTGTTCGTTAGTTAGGGCGTGAGGCTCTACTGGTTCCCCTTTGCTGTGGAACTCGGTTTCCACGTTCTCCAACGACTCGACCCCCACGACCTCGGGCGCGATGTGGAACTTCCTCCAAAAATCTACACCCAGGTACAGTTTCTGCTTCAAAGAGGGGCAAAGCAGGACCGGGATGCGGTGAGTTTGACCTTGGTATCTTATTTCCGGATAAACCTTGCCAAGCACCTGGTGTTTTGAACCGCCCGCGGACTGCATGATTGCTCGCGTCTTTTCCCTTCTCAATACTAATTTTTCTACCAATTCCAGACATCCTTCACCGAGGAGACTGACGGATGCACCACTGATAGGATGTCTATCAGTGATGTCAGTGATGTCACCACGGATGTCTAATAGGCCTTCGATGCTGTTTCCCTCTACTTCCACGATCACAAACGGCCTGTTGTCGCAGCGCACCGCGGCTCGAATCGCCGCACATATCCTTTGTCTCTCGGTCCTCCGCTGACGATTCCTTCGCCGGGCACGTTCGATTCTTGGAGTTACTGGGTCTTCTTGGAAACACCGCGGCTTACCCTCCTTGTAATCCGCTCCCTGTAATGAAATTGGATTCCCATCCGATCTTTCTACCGTTGGACTCTGCTTATTTATGTTTACTAATATTTGATTAATATGCCTAACACTACTAATTTTCTTATTTCCTAGAGTCTGCGGATCGGCCTCTATCTTGATGCAAATAAGTTGGAACGTGGCTCCTCGGCCCGGGACATGCTCCTTCCCCCGTTTCCCGACTGACACTTTGGACATTTCGGCAACACGGCACCGGGAGTGCCACATTTGTAGCAAAATATGTTGCGCACCGTTGACTCACATTCCCAAAATGTGTGCCCCCGCTCGTTGCAGTTCCAGCAATTCAGGGTCGACTTATCCCTCGACTTCTCTTGTCGGTGCAGGGCTTCGACTTCACCCTCCTCGGGCCAGCCGTCCTCGTCCTCCTGTTGATCTTCCAGCTCTTCCACCTTCGGACGACAGGAGAAACCTCTTTGATGCTCACCCTCCGCCGCCTGCCTAGACCATCGAGTGGCTAGCATCCTCTCCGCATCATGACTCGGCGGTTGGCAACCACGTGCTTCCCACCCGCTCCTGGACGCAGCCTCTTGCTACTTCGGCTTCAATGGAGGCGGCTATGGCTTGATGAATATTTTGCCGCTCCTCCCCGTCTCCTGTCGGCGACACCTTCTCCAGTCCGGCCATAGATTGGTTGTCCTGCTGGGCTTGCGATCTAGTCACTGCCGGATTCATAATTTCGGCACTCCGATTCCACAAAAATTCCACACTACTTCTTATTTTTCTACCTGCCTCTACTCTATCTTTCTCTATAATCGGCATTTCTTCATAAATAATCTTAATTTAATTCGTTTAACTTATTTCTATTATCTATTTTCTTTTTTGTTTTTGGGTCTCTTAATTTTCTATTCTTCCTTTTATTATTTTTTTTACTGCTTCTTGAATTTCTGTTAAAGGGGGGTTGTGAAAACGCTTTCATCCAGCTCCTCAGATCTGTGAGATTTCCTCCTATATCGTCTCTTGTGATGCTTCTTTCGATTTACTTTACTTAATTCTATACCAAAAAAACATTCATTTATCCCTTTTCCGTTCACAGCCACAAATTGTCTCGGACGGAACACACATATTTCATTACATTTATCGTACGCGGACCACATCCTCCAGCCTCTGGACTACACGCAAGACACCACAAAGGGATCTATTCAGATACGTACTTTACTTTACTTTCACACAAAAAAAACAATGTAAACAAAGGACTTTCCTTGCAGATTCAGTCTCGTCGGAAGGGCAGCGCGAGTTATGTAGTCCAAGTTCTTGTTCTCCATTTCTTTCTTGCTTGCATTTAAAAGTGCAAAGATTAAAAGCTTCCATAAAATAATTAAAAAGCTCGCTCGACTATTCGAAAAGCATTCGTACACAGAATGAACCAAGATGTGAACAAGACAAGATCATTAAAGTAAAATAAAAACTAGTATACAAATTCAAATAAAAAGGACATTGTTTATATTGAATTAAATGTTAACATAAAACGTTAACAAAACTGGCGCAGTCGACGGAGTAACCTAAAACATTTAAATACCCACTTAAGTGCAGTGTCGAGCGAATGGGTGCCATACACACATATGTACATAACCTGAAAACCCAAGTTTTTCCAACACCCACGGAAACCAAACCAACAAAGTGTTTTTGTGCATTGGATATTTACTGAATCTCGTACGACTTTGTGGTTAAACTAGAAATATCTAGTGCATATTTTTGGTTATACAGCGTGCCGGCACTTGAAAGTGTACCAATCTTTGCATGTATGTATGACTGTGTGCATTAATCGGCAATTACACACACCAGCATCCCAGATCGGACTTATTCTGTTCGTAAGTGGTTCGATAACAAGTTCATAAGAACGTTTGATATCGATAAGCGACAGAACTAATTCTGTTAGACTATTACAAGTTCTAAAGCACTCAACGGATATTGATTTTGAATACGAACAATGGCAAACGATTTTACTCTATCGTTTGGGGATATTCTAAAGGATGCCCACCACATTCACGAATACAGAGGTGACCATACCAGAGCTCTTTCATCATTTATTCGTGAAGTGGAGATGATATTTTCACTATTACCCCCCACATCTACTGCAGGAGCCTACATGTTTCACCGTGTCATACTCAACAAAATCCAAGGCGGAGCTCTACATGTTGTGAGAACCATCGACAATTCCGAGCCGTCGCACAGTGGTCGATTTGGCCTCGCCAGCGGCATTTAATTATGATTTTCAAATTTAAATAAACTTTAATTTAAGTTTACCTATCGATAGTATACACCTTGATTAGATGCTAATTGATGTTTTCTAAGCTCATCAATAAGCTGATGATCAGCTGTGAACTGTCAAAGTCAACATGTGTTTCAGCAGTTGATATGTACAATTTTGGTGCCCTTTTACTTATTGGTTGCATATTTGAATAAATAGTGCAACTTACGATTATTCTAGTGCAAGTTTGGTTTTTAACAACTATTAAGGTATGTGCTACATAGAAAATCTGTGCTTGTGACGTGTCAGTATATGTGTTACTTATAAAATGTAGTGGATTTGGAGTGTATTAACAATGTGCGGAACAGAGCGTACACGAGTCTTTCGTGAAGTAGAACTTAACAAATTCACCTGCATTCAGTCTGGTTGCAATTGTTTGTTTAAGTGTGAATTATTATCTGTCCGAAATGTCAAAAATGAAGTGCGTAGTCCTGCGTATCTACAAGTTATTTTACTTTTTAGGAAGAATGTCAGTGTCGAAGCGCGCACTTTTCTTAGTATGGCACGGCGAAGCGATCCCCCCTAAAAAGTTCTTCGTAATGGAAAGCTTTGCATTAGGAGAAGTATTTAAAAACAATGATTGCAACGAAAAGGAGCTTTCAGAAATTGCGAGAATACTGCACGTAGATTTTTTCAGCAACCAAATTTAGCTGCGCGCATAACAGGTGTAAACGACATTTTAATATTCCGATTTAGCGTTGTCCTGCGAGCATTGGCCTGTGGACATTATTTAAACTCGGATGCATTCGGATCGTACGCTATGGAAACTACAGAAATTTTTGTAAATTTTTTTTTTCGTCATCGAAAAATATTATTATGGGCAAAGAAGTTAAGGAGTTATATACCTTCTTTGACGAAGAAAAAGAGGAAAGTTCGTATTTTTTTTTAGGTATGTAGAAATTATTTAATTACACGAATGTTTTAATTTTTTGATAGTACACTTTATTAACAATGTTTGTGCAAAATTTGGTGGAAAAATATTAAATAGTTTTTAAGGGGTGGCTGTTTCCCTTAGAGGCTTTTTTTTTAGAGCTTTGCGGTGACAGTTCCCCAGGACGAACAGGTCAACTGAAACCATGAAAGTAAAAAAATTTTATTAGTTTAGTGTAATTCCTTGTGCTGGAACGATCGATTACAAATTTTTTTTTTTTTATGCATACGGGAACGTTATTTGCTAAAAATGAACTTTTTGGTCTCTAGAAATTTCACTAAAAAATTCATTTCGGCGAAAAAAAAGTTTGTGCGTGAAAAGTCGATCGTTCAAGCACAGAAGAATTTCATTACGAACATTTAAAAAAAATTGAAGTAAATCGGTTCAGTAGTTTTCCGCCAATCCATGTCACCGCAAAGTCATTTTTCAAGAAACACCATTTCGAGATATTCGCGTTTAAAGTTTCAAGTTCAGTTCAAGGCCCTGACAAGGCGCGCGGTTAGGAGCGCTGCAACTTTTTTTCTACTGCTCCAATCTCTATGAAAATATGGGAAAATGTTTTCAAGGAGTTGTTCTTCAAGATAAAGCAATACAAAAAATTTCAATTTTTTGAAAATAAAAAAGGTATATAACCCCTTAAGAGCTTGCTTTCAGCAGAAAATTTTGAAACCGATTTGTCCGACTCTGAAAGTCAAGATTCAGAATAATCATTTTTTTTTTAATTTTTGTATATAATGTAAATGTTTATTATTTCCTTCTTGTATAATATAAGTTATAATTCTATTTCTTACTCTTTTTCTTTAGAATACAAAAAATTTTATAAAAGTCTTTTTTTAAATATAAAAAAAAAAATTTAAACAAAAACACTATAAATTTCATTTTTGTCCACATAATGCAAAATTGAGTAACAAACCGAAAATAAAAAACCGATTGAAGATATCTCAAAAATTTCAGAAGTTATTAATTTAATGCCGCTAGCGAGACCGAATCGACCACTGTGCGTCGTGGGATGACATCAAGAGGATTCTTATTCGGAATTTTGGCGTAAAGGAGTCCTATAATCAACTTTACCAAGAAGCGTTTATTCTAAGTAACAACAACAACATTACAGAATATTTTAAGTCTTTAAGAAGCATAATGTGTAAAATTAATGAAAAATATGAATATGATAACGTAAAGCATCCTGAGTTTAGTCCCAAAAATGTTGAAGAATCTATGCTACGAACATTCTTGAAAAATATTGGTGTAAATTTAGCTTCAGTCATAATTAATAGAAAAGTAAAAAATTTAAGAGAAGCTTTCGATTTATTGGAAACCGAAGGCCTTATTAGAACTCAAAATGTTCAAACAAAATTTCCTCAAAGTAACGAAAAACCGAACAAAATGGAAAATCAAAACTATCCCAATACAAATAACCAAAGAGACCGATATTACAAACTAAATTATAATAATCAAGGTCAGAATGTAAACCACAACAATTTCCAAAATGTAACAGCTTATTCAGGGAACTTTTCGATCAGGAACACAAAATTTAAATTCAAATCAGAACTGTACAAATCAAAGCCATATTTCAACAAGAAAGGAAAGCTAACTTCGGGCCGAAGTTGATATACCCTTGCAGTTAAAACCAGATATATAACACAAAAATCGGATTGAATTGGCCGATCCTTATGAGAATATCATTATATAACCAATTTACTACAATAAAAAATCTAAAACAAAGTACCAAGCTTCCATCTTCAAAAATACCAAAGTTTGTATTTTTACCAAATACCATCTCCGATCGTTTAGTTATATGGCAGCTATAAGATATAGTCGGCTGATCGTAATGCAATTTGGTAGGTTGTATTATTTTTCCAAAAATAGCTTCCGTACAAAATCTGAACTCTGTAACTCTAAAAACACCAAAGTTATACCATTTCCGATCAATCAGTTATATGGCAGCTATAGGATATAGTCGGCCGATCCCGGCCGTTCCGACTTATATACTGCGTGCAAAGGAAAGAAGGGTGTGTGCAAAGTTTCAAGACGATAGCTTTAAAACTGAGAGACTAGTTTGCGTAGAAACAGACAGACAGACGGACAGACGGACATGCCCATATCAACTCAGGAGGTGATCCTGATCAAGAATATATATACTTTATAGGGTCGGAGATGTCTCCTTCACTGCGTTGCACACTTTTGACCAAAATTATAATACCCTCTGCAAGGATATAAAAATAGAAATCGATCATGTCAAAGTAGATAAAACTAATTGTAGCCAATTTAAAAATGATAATCAAAGCAAGATCAAAGCTTCTCTTCTGAATCAATGTCAGAGCCAATGATCTGTACTTGCCATGCAAATTTTCATATAGTTGCCTCGAAAAATCACTTCCCTTAATTAACCTGACTATAAACAATGAAATAATCACAGCCTTGATTGGTACTGGTTCAACAACTTCTATGTTAGATAGAAATAAATTGTTAAAATATTCTCGAAGAACTTTGCGTCATCCAATAACATTTTCATCTCTTAGTTCAAAATCGCTAATAACGCAAGAAATTATAACTAATTTACCTCTTGAATTTAAAGAAGATGCCACAATGAGTTGGAAATTGGCAACATTTAATAAAAAATCGTTCGATGCTATAATTATTATTATATGGCCATGACAACCCTTTTATCGGGTCTCGGCCTGAAGCGCAATGTGCCCCCACGCGACTCTGTCCTGAGCGCGCCTTCGCCAGTTGGTAACACCAAGTGTGGACAGGGTTTCCATCACCTGGTCTTGCCAACGCGTTCGGGGTCGTCCTCTCCTTCGTGTCCCAACAATCACCGCACCTTACGAGCCGGAGCGTCTTCATCCATACGGGCAACATGGCCCAGCCATCGAAGTCTTTGAGATTTCACTCGACTGGCTACGTCAACATCACCGTACAGCTCATACAGCTCGTGGTTGTATCTGATGCGATAAACATCGTCCACGCAGATTGGGCCAAAGATTTTACGAAGAATTTTCCTCTCGAACACTCCAAGAGCAGCTGCATCTGACTGCGTCACTGTCCAGCACTCCGCACCATATAGGAGTACTGGAAGAATGAGCGTCTTGTAGAGTGTGATTTTTGTGCGTCGAGAGAGAGCTCTACTATTAAACTGCCTACTGAGCCCAAAGTAACACCTGTTGGCAAGTGTTATTCTCCGCTTAATCTCCAGACTGACATCATTTGTGCTTGTTATAGCAGTGCCTAGGTAGATAAACTCCTTGACGGACCCAAAGCTATAGTTTTCTGCAGTCAGCTGAGAATCAAGACGCCGCGATTCTCTGCTAGAGCACACCATAAACTTTGTGTTCTCCATATTCACTGCTAGTCCTACTTTTGCTGATTCCTTTTCAATAGCCCCGAAGGCTCCTGTGACATCACGCTTGGTGCGGCCAATGATATCGATATCATCAGCGTAACCAAGGAGCTGGATACATCTGTTGGTTAATATCGTGCCCGACCGATGTACACCAGCCTTTTTTATAATACTCTCCATTAAAATATTGAAGAGTATACAAGACAGCGAGTCACCTTGTCTGAGGCCACACTTGGTAGTAAAGGTTTCGGATTGGCCACTTCCTACCTTGACAGAGCTGATGGTGTTGCTCAATGTCATTCTGCAAAGTCTAGTCAGCTTTGCTGGTATACCAAGCTCAGACATGGCGGCATATAGGCGATCTCGCCGGGGGCTATCAAATGCGGCTTTGTAGTCGACGAAGAGATGGTATGTGTCGATCTGGTTTTCGTAAGACTTCTCCAGGATTTGGCGCAAGGTGAAAATCTGGTCAACAGTGGACTTGCCAGGCCTGAACCCGCACTGATAAGGTCCAATCAGTGCTTCAGCATGGGGTTTCAGTCTTTCACACAATACGCTCGTTAGGACCTTGTATGCAACTGGAAGAAGACTAATTCCGCGGTAGTTGGTGCGCACCGTAGCATCACCCTTCTTCAAGATGGGACAGATCATGCTGAGGTTCCAATCTTCGGGCATGCTCTCCATAAGCCATATCTTACTGATTAGTTGGTGCATGCACCCTACCAGCATATCACCACCTGCCTTAAACAATTCTGCCGGCAGGCCGTCAGCACCTGCAGACTTGTTGTTTTTAAGCCGTTGGATTGCATCCTTGACTTCGATATGACTTGGGATTGGCACTTCAATATCAGTGCCATAGATTGGGGTTCGTGGATCATAGTCTTCAGAGTCTATGCTTGAGCCAGATAACAAGCTCGAGATGTGATCCCTCCATAACCTCAGCACGACCTCTGTTTCTGTGACAAGATTTCCATCATTATCCCTGCACGCCACTGTACCAGTCTTAAATCCTTGGGTCAGACGCTTGACCCTCTGGTAGAAGTTACGTGCTTCATTTCTGCATCTGCTGCTCTCTGTGCTCTCAAACTCTCGCCTTTCCTGCTCTTTCTTCTTGCGGCTGAAAAGGCGTTTTTCGTCTCTTCTTCTCGACCTGTAGACATCCACAATCGCTCGTGTCGCCCCAGCCTGCAGTGTTCTTCCGCAGGCGGCATCCTTTGCAGCTTGCATGACGCAACCATGACACTCCTGATCGTACCATGGATTCCTTGATAGAGGACGCTGGAATCCAAACACTTCTTCTGCCGAAGCTCGCAGGGAGTGTGATATGAGCGCCCACATATCGCTTATGTCTTCAGGTATTGAAGGTG
The DNA here is from genome assembly GCA_018153035.1 of Drosophila pseudoananassae pseudoananassae. Classification (NCBI taxonomy): domain Eukaryota; kingdom Metazoa; phylum Arthropoda; class Insecta; order Diptera; family Drosophilidae; genus Drosophila; species Drosophila pseudoananassae. The sequence goes on along the minus strand of JAECXR010000022.1, from coordinate 13,529 downwards.
CTCGGCTTAATAGCCCCGAGACGTGAGTGGAGAATGCATTCTTCGCCTGTTGTGATTGCAGATTTCCGATGTCCAGCCTTCTTAACGCACTTCGACGTGCAATCTTCGCCACACATAGCCGTGTGCGAATCTTAGCTGCAACAAGATAATGGTCGGAGTCGATGTTGGGACCCCGACAGGATCGCACGTCGAGTATATTAGATGCGTGCCTTGCATCGATCACAACATGATCGATCTGATTTCTGGTCAGTCGATCGGGAGAGAGCCAAGATGCTTTATGGATGTCCAAATGACGGAATCCAGTACTACGAACTACCATATTATGCGCAGCTGCAAAGCCTATTAATCTGAGACCATTGCTCGAGGTGGTCTCATGTAGACTGAATCGCCCGACGGTGGCACCAAAGATGTCTTCTCGTCCTACCTTCGCATTAAAATCCCCGAGGAGAATTTTAATGTCATGGGAAAGACAGCGGCCATAAGCTCGGTCGAGCTCCGCATAGAAAGCGTCCTTGGTGGCATCATCCTTTTCCTCCGTTGGGGCATGTGCGCATATCAGGCTGATGTTAAAATTTGGCAGTAATTCGGATCGTTGCAATTCTCTCGTTTGTTGGCCGAAAGTGAGAGACTCGGCGCCGCAGCCTGGCACCTACAACGAAACCACAACCAAATTCATGCCGTTCTGGATGGCAGCTGTAGTAAATGTCACAGTTCTTCTTCTTTATGCAGCCTTGTCCTATCCATCGCATTTCCTGGATAGCAGTGATGTCAGCCCTACTCTCAAATCATTGTCCTTTTTACGCTTGCTATGGTCGTCGACGTTAGATCGGTTCCTTTCCGAGGCTTCTCTTGCTTCCTTCACTGAAATTGTGTTTTACATGGGTGGATTTCAAGTCCTACGCCACAACCTAGTTTGTAGAGTTAGGACTCTCGTCGCGCGCTTTAGTTTGCCACACAACGGCTGTCGAGCGACAATCCAGGGAGAACCACGTGGAGGTAGTGCGTCGGCTTGAAGAAAGCAGTGACAGGAATCATGCTGGCATTCACCAAGTTGAATGCAATCAGACACTTTGACCTGTATGCTTTCCCCCATTCTCCCCAATAGGTGCTATAGTGCTATAATAGGTCAAAATATTCTCAAGCCATTAAATGCTGTTATTGATTTTCATCACAATACAATTACAATTAATAATAACAATATCCAATTTCAAAATAGTTCACCATACTCTGCAGAGGTAAATCAAATTGAACCAATCGAAATCGACGATAAAATAAAAAAAATTCTTTTCAATGATTTAAATCAAGAGGAAAACAATGCTCTTACTAAAATTTTAAGAAAATTTAAACAATTAATATTTCTTGAAGGTCAGTGCCTTAGCAATACAAACATTATCGAGCATCAGATAAAAACAGTAGTGGATAAACCTGTATATTGTAAGATTTATAGATATCCTCAAGTACATGAACAGGAAATTTATAAGCAAATTGAAGAAATGCTACATCAGGGAATAATACGAAAAAGCAATTCTCCATATAATGCCCCTCTATGGCTTGTACCAAAAAAAGCTCATAACAGTGGAACAAAAAAGTGGCGTATTGATTATCGCAAATTGAATGAAAACACAGTAGATGATAAGTTTCCTATCCCAAATATAGAAGGTATATTGGATAAGTTAGGAAGAGCGCAATATTTTTCTACTATAGATCTCGCGAAAGGCTTTCACCAAATTCTTGTTCAGGAATAAGATAGGGAAAAGACAGCGTTTTCTACTCCTCATGGGCATTACGAGTTTAATCGGATGCCATTCGGGCTCAAAAACGCTCCTGCCACATTTCAACGCCTTATAAACACAGTCTTAAAAGAAGAAATAAATAGAATTTGTGTGGTTTATCTTGACGACGTTCTTATTTTTTATACTAGTTTTTCAGAACATGTTGGCCACATTCATACAATTTTTAAAAAACTCTCTGAAGCAAATCTTAAGATTCAAATCAACAAATTCTTTTCAAAAGAAACTAAGTTTTTAGGTCATGTCTTAACCCCCGAAGGAGTTAAGCCTAACCCAGAAAAAGTTAGCAGCATTCTTCAGATTAAAATTCCCAGAAATATTAAGCAAATTAGAGCTTTTCTAAGAATTACTGGGTATTATAGAAAGTTCATAAAGGATTTTTCTCAAGTAGCTTATCCATTGATTAAATGCCTTAAAAAGGATGCCAAGATAGATGTTAATGAACCCAACTTCATGCTTGCATTTGACAAATTAAAAAGAATCATAACTGAGGCACCGGTACTTAAGTATCCGGATTTTAAAAAGAAATTTCAGCTTATTACTGACGCTAGTAACATTGCTTTAGTTCGGTTTTGCAACAAGATGATCATCCTATTTGCTATGCAAGTCGCACATTGAATGACCATGAGAAAAACTATTCTTCTATACAAAAGGAATTACTAGCTATAGTGTGGGCAACAGCTTATTTCCGCCCATACCTCTATGGAGTTAAATTCGATATTTTGTCCGATCACCAACCACTTAAGTGGCTGCTAATTAAATATAACGGAAAAGAACTTAATGAAATACTTTATAGATGGCTTGTTAAGCTCAGCGAATTTAATATAAGCGTTTCATACATTAAAGGAAAAGATAACCAGGTAGCTGATTTTTTAAGTCGATTAAAGGGGCCCATCCACAGGCGAGCATGTTCGTCGAACATGTTGTGCTCGACGAAATTTTTCCTGTGGATGGTAGTGTTCGTTGTCAAATTTTGTGTTCGTCAAAATGTTCGAATGAGATAGAAATCGTTCTATTTTGACAACGTTGGCAACAACATGCTCGTAAATGGATGGCAATGTTGGCACGAACGTCTGTTGAAAAAACGTTTTGGTAGAGCAAAATGAACAAAACATTCCTGCTAGATTTTATTGATAGCCTAAAAAATGAGCCTGCGCTATTGCACGCCAAAAGCGATGCATATAAAAACAAGCAATTGCGTAATAATGACATGTTGATAGTTTGAAAATTTATCGAAAAATGATGTTCGCACGAATGTTCGCTCTAGTTAGTGGGTGTCGCGGATCGATTATCGATAGTTTAGTATTAAGTATTATTATTGAAATTTGGTATTGTGCCCTCATGAAGGGATTTGGCACACTAGGTAGATAATTGGTGAATTTGGTGGTGAATTTGTCGTCGAAAGCCATGGAGTGTGGGAGGTTAAACTGCGGTAATGTTTATTATTATTATTAGCATCTTTTCTATAACTTGTACTTCCACTAGAATAAAACATACATATATACACGGATATACATTGGCTTGTGTACTAAGGCGGGTTGCCCTATCGCCGCCGTATGTTAAAGGCAACTCCCACCCGAGCGACGACAGAAGCTTTTATTCGCAGTCAGGCGACTGGCGACTTGGATCTGGAGTAGCACCCTGGGTTGATCTTGCGCAGACAGCGCAAAGTGCATGGACAACATGATGCAGCATTCGCCCAGAAGGAGTCCTCGACTAAACGAGAGACAGGATATCGTGACGCAAATGGATGGCAGCGTATTGGTTCCGCAACCGAGCGCAGGGACGCCGCAAGATGGCGGCCGAAGCAGTAAAGCCCCGGTGTCATCTGCTCAGCCGGCAGCATCTGGAGCCGCCAACAAACCGAAGGTGGCCGACCTCTTGGAGAGGATCGCCGAGCTGGAGAAGGAGCTGGAACGCGCTCGCAGCAGCAACGTGGAGCGCACTGACCCCGTTATGTCGAGTGAGGTTGGGGTAGGTCAGCAACCGCCATTTGCAACCGGCCTGACCGTACCTAACCCAACCCAGCTGGAGAAGGAATTGGAACGCGCTCGCAGCAGTAACGTGGAGCGCACTGACCCTGTTATGTCGAGTGAGGTTGGGGTAGGTCAGGAACCGCCATTTGCAATCGGCCTGACCGTACCTAACCCAACAAGTGCCTTTCATATGGCGTCAGGGAGACTGCCATCTTGGAACGGATCCCATACGGTACCGTGTACAGTTTCGCAGAACTGTGCCACAAGGACCACACACGCATCGCCATTTTGCGCTACCGGCACTACGGTTCCAGCGCATGGTTTCGGGCTACACAACGAAGCGGCCGGCGGAACATCGGTACGAGCGCCTTCTCCCGGATACGGTGCTTGGGCGACGAGTATTGGAGGAAATGCAAGCTGGGCCCCACGAAAGCTTCCTGAGCTGCCTACGTTTGGAGGGAAGCCAGAGGATTGGCCCATCTTCTATTGCGCGTTTACGGAAACGACGCAGGCATATGGTGTTACGGACTTGGAGAACAACCAAAGGCTACTGAAGGCGTTAAAGGATGACCCGCGTGAGACGGTCAAGGCGCTGTTGATTCACCTCAGCAATGCGAATGCAGCGATGGAGCAGCTGCGTTTCAGATATGGACGACCAGAGCAACTAATACGCAGCCAGCTCAACAGCCTTCGAGATGTGCCCGCAACACAACGGAACACAATCTAGGAAAGCTCGTCGCATACGCCACACATGTGAGTAACCTCAAGGCATTCTTACAGTCAGCGAAGGCAGAGCAGCACCTGGGTAACCCTACCCTGATGGAAGACCTTGTGGCCAAGCTCCCGATAAGCAAACGAGTGGAGTGGACAAGGCACGCTTTAACTATTCAGCCATTTCCGACTATTGTGGACTTTAGTTCGTGGTTGATGGAACTAGCGAACTTGGTCTGCATGGTGGCGGACATTGATGGAAAGGAGTCAAGGCGTCGATTGCTTCATGCCAGCATCGACCATGAGCAGGACGAGCAACAGGAAAGCTGCCTCAGGAATTGTCCAATATGTGAAGGCCTTGGACAACATGCAGTATGGGACTGCCAAAGATTTATTGGAGCCACGACTACAGACAGATGGAGGCTCGCAAGAAGACATCGCTTGTGCTTCATGTGCTTGCAAAGCGGGCATATGACTGGATCGTGCGCTGCGTCAGGAGAGTGCCCCATGAATGGATGCAGGAGGAAGCATCACCGTCTTCTTCATGAGGCAAGAAATGAAGGCTTCAGGAGATCGCCACAGCGAGGCGGCCATTGGAGAAGCTACAATCGGGACCGACAGGCAGTCGAACCTAGGGAAGGCGTCCGGTTCAATGAAGGAGCAGCGTCATCCGTGGATGCTCCTGCGACGCCGGAAAGGAATTTGAGCTGTGTCGACGAGGACCGAGAACGCCTACTGTTTCGTATATTGCCGGTGACGCTATACGGAGGTGGGAAGCAGGTGGATACGTACGCTCTCCTGGACGAAGGTTCTTTGGTGACGATGGTCGACAACGAGCTGGTTGCGGAGCTAGGCGTACAAGGAGTACGTCGTCAGCTGAACATTCAATGGTTCGGAGGCATGGCCGCAAGAGAGCCTTCGAACGTGGACGTCTGCAGATTAGTGGAGCAGGCAACTCTTCCCGACATGTGCTGAGAAACGTGTATGCCGTTCCGAAACTGAGTTTGCCGATGCAGAGCCTGCAACGAAGAGATGTCAGGAGCGTGAACAAGTACGCTCGATTACCGATGAAGCCCTACGAAAATGCTGTGCCGAAGCTACTTATTGGATTGGATCATGGGCATTTAGGATTGCCATTGAGAACGAGACGCTTCGCCAGAGAGGGACCGTACGCCGCCGCAACCGCATTAGGATGGGTCGTTTTTGGGCCTGTAGAAGGACGACGAGACACGCCATCACCGAAGCCTTGGTACCTGCCACATTTTGGAGTGGAGAATCCCAACAAGCCAGGAAAGATTCGATTGGTATTCGATGCAGCGGCACGAGTTGGAGAAGTATCGCTGAATTCTGCGCTGAGCAAGGGGCCGCAACACTATAAGGCCTTGGCATCTATCCTCTTCCATTTTAGAGAAGGTGCTGTCGGAGTCTGCATTGACATTAAGGAAATGTTTCACCAGGTGCTGATCCGACCCGAAGATAGATGTGCGCAACGATTTCTGTGGAGAGATGGGGATAACCAACGAGACCCCGACGTTTACGAAATGTGCGTGATGACCTTTGGAGCTGCATGCTCACCGAGTGCGGCTCATCACGTGAAGACAGCGAATTCCAAGCGATTCCAGGATTCGGATCCCAGAGCAGTCAAGGCTATCGAGGACTACCACTACGTGGATGACTACGTGGACAGCTTCGCCTCAGAGAGGGAAGCTATCGAAGTATCTACTAGAGTAAAGGAGATACATGCAGAAGGCGGTTTTGAGCTTTGCAAGTTTTCGTCTAGTTCGCCTACAGTAGAGAGGATGCTCGGACCCAGTGACCACGCCCAGAGTATTGGATGGGGTGAAGCCGAGCAAAAGATTTTGGGAATGCGGTGGCAGCCAGCCACGGACGACTTCAGGTTTCGAGTGAAGTACCACAAAGTTGCCCCCATCGTATCCGATGGGAAGAGAATTGCCACAAAAAGGGAATTCTTAAGTATGGTCATGTCAACGTTTGACCCCTTGGGATTTCTGTGTTGCCTAATGGTAACAGCGAAGTTGTTGTTGCGAGAAGTCTGGAGAAAGAGGATCTCATGGGACGAGCCACTACCGGCTGAGATGTACAACGCCTTTATGGATTGGCGAAAGGAAATGGATAAAGTGGAAAACTTTCGGAGCCCACGTCACTATTTTGGATCTGGACTGGTGAAGACTATCGAGATGCACGTTTTCGTGGATGCGAGTCAGTCGGCATTCGCGGCAGTGGTCTACTAGAGAATCACGTATGAGGACGGCGACGTGCAAGTGAGGTTCGTGTGCGCAAAGACAAAGTGTGCACCTATGCGAACGATGACGATTCCACGGTTGGAGCTGCAGGCAGCAGTTCTAGGAACGAGATTGATGGACACAGTCAGGCAGGACCATAGTGTGCCCATTGCAGAGATTGTGCTATGGACAGATTCGAAGACAGTGCTGCGTTGGATTGGCAGCACGCACAGGCGCTACAAACAGTTCGTAGGGAACAGAGTAGCCGAGATTCTGGAGTCAACGAAGGTGGCCCAATGGAGATGGCTACCGTCCGCCGGCAACGTGGCGGATGATGCGACTCGGGCGCAACGCAGCGTAGACTTGAGCGAGGAGTCACGCTGGTTAAAAGGACCGGCATTCCTGAGGAGATCACCGAGCTGCTGGCCGGGAACCGCACCTACCGACGAAGCGGACGCAGAAGATGACGAGGAAATGCCGAGTGAGTTTGTGCTCGTTGGCACGAGTGACACGTTTATATCCTTGCAGAGAGCAGAGCTACAGGCGATTGTTGAGGACTACGGCCTGGGTCCTAAGGTTCACACGTCGATGCCGTGGACAACGAGACGAGCTTGAGAACTACGGCCTAACTGCAGCTGAGTGTGAAGCAGCTGAGGACCTCTTAGTCCGTATAGCACAACGTGAGGCGTTCCCCGACGAGATGCAGGCCGCAGAGAATGGCATGGATGTCGCTAAAGGAAGCGACATATGTGGATGGCGCCATACCTAGATGGCAATGGAGTCCTGCGAGCGTATGGCAGGATTGATGCGGCGCTATGTTTGCCGTACAGCGCCAGGAGACCTGTGATCCTCTCCCACCGACACGGTCTCACGGAGATGATTGTGCGCGATGCCCATGTGAGGATGAAGCATCAAAACGTGGATGCTACGATGACGGAAATCCGGACCAGGTTCTGAATTACGAGGCTGCGGAGAGTGCTTCGCAGTGTGATCTCGGGATGCAGCGAGTGCAAGCTGAACAAAGTACGACCGATGGCGCCGATTATGGGACCTCTGCCAGAGGATCGTTTGGAGGCCTATGGTTGGCCGTTTAAGAGCACGGGCCTCGACTACTTTGGACCACTGATAATGACCGTTGCTCGGCACCAAGAGAAACGATGGGTGGCTTTGTTTACATGCCTGACGACCAGGGCGATCCACTTGGAACTAGCCCATGACCTGTCCACGGACTCCTGCGTAATTGCAATCAGGAACTTCATCTGCCGTCGAGGGCCTGTACATAAACTGCGCAGCGACAACGGAAAGAACTTCGTGGGAGCTGACAGGGAGGCCAAGAGATTTGCGGAGATCTTCGAACCCGAGAGGATCCAGTCGGAGCTGTCAAGTAAGGGCATTGAATGGATCTTTAATTGCCCAGCGAACCCTTCAGAGGGTGGAGTCTGGGAGCGAATGGTGCAGTGCGTGAAGAGGGTGCTGCGTCAAACAGCGAAGGAAGTGGCGCCGAAGGAGCACGTAATGGAGAGTTTCCTTATAGAGGCGGAGAATATTGTTAACTCTCGTCCGCTCACCCATTTGCCAGTGAGTGCGGACCAGGAAGCCCCTCTTACGCCAAACGATCTTCTCAAGGGAGCAGCTTGCCCACCGGATACACCCGGCCTGGATGGAGGCCTTATTAAGGAAGGAGCTACGCGAAAGCAGTGGCGCGTGGCAAGGATGCTGAGGGACCGCGTTAGGATCATGGATGGAGATCGAACTCGCTGGATAATGCGCCCCGCTTCAAAGTTGGCGGCTTTGGATTTGAGTGAAGGGGTTCTTCACGGAGGTGGGGATGTCGCGGATCGATTATCGATAGTTTAGTATTAAGTATTATTATTGAAATTTGGTATTGTGCCCTCATGAAGGGATTGGGCACACTAGGTAGATAATTGGTGAATTTGGTGGTGAATTTGTCGTCGAAAGCCATGGAGTGTGGGAGGTTAAACTGCGGTAATGTTTATTATTATTATTAGCATCTTTTCTATAACTTGTACTTCCACTAGAATAAAACATACATATATACACGGAGCTACAGCTGGTGTTTTAAGGCGGGTTGCCCCATCGCCGCCGTATGTTAAAGGCAACTCCCACCCGAGCGACGACAGTGGGAAAATGAAATTCAAGTAGGCGAACATTCAAGTAGCATGTTCGACGAACATGCTCGCCTGTGGATGGGCCCATTAAGTAACGACGAAATTTGTGCCGTAAACACAGCCGAATCCTGTAGCTCTTTAGAAAACAATGTTGATGACATTGACACACAACATACACAAGCTGAAGACTTTGTGGACACAACTATTTTAGGTAATTTAGAAACAGTTGTTAATAGATTTAAAATACAAATCATTCTTACAAATAAAAAAAACCATAGAATTTGAATATAAGAATAAAAATAAGAAAATTTATTTAAATTTAAATGATCTCGAAAATAGAATGGAAGAAATTTTGAAACATCATATCATAAAGGGCAAAGTAGGAATATTCAGTGAATATAACGATCACTTCCCTCTCTTTCTCTTAAGCGAACGGTCGTGTTTTTTTGTGCGCACTGCGTTTTATTATAAATATTGGTAAACCGGTGTTTACATACTTGTGAATTAAACCTTGTGAATCTTAACTATCTTCAAGCCTAAACCGTATCGCTTCGCGAGTGCTGTGGTATATTTGGAGTCGAATTAATAAATTGAATAATCTCAATTCCAAGCATAGCTCAGCTCTGCTTCTTCCCCGGCTTATCTTTATTTCTGCATTTCTCTTTTGCACTATTCAAAGCTCCCGCTTTGGCTTCCTATTTGGCACAGTGGTTCAAGGTATTGTGTTTTTAAACTTTTTTAAATATTAATTATTGTTTTATTAAATAAAAAAAAAAATAAATAAAAATAAAATGGAATTTAAACTTGTCTGTGCCATTAAGTCTTGTAACAAGACAATTTCCTCATCCCAGCCTGCCATCCATTGCTGGCTATGTGAGAACGTCGTACATGCCAAGTGTGCCGGTTTCACTGCATCAGTTTCGGATGCCATTTCCCGTAGGTCTGGGATACATTATTGTTGTGAAAATTGTCGTGCTGTGCAAGGCGAAATGAGGTCGTTCATGAGACAGACCAAAAATGGATTTAAAGAGCTGATCACTGGTTTTCGTAAAATCAATGACCAGCTCTGTGCGCTGGACACTCAGTTTAGTGGCCTTCAGCTGCTAAACGAGTCCCCTAAGCGCAAGAAATCCGCTGTTTCTGATCCGCCTCAGCCTGCTCAGCCGACATTAATGCAGCCGCTTATATCTCTGGCCACCCCAAGGGCTAGAACTGAGAAAAATTCGTCAGAATTTCTCAGGGATAATGAGCAATTGTCTGATATGTCCGCCATGGCATCCCTTCAAGTGATGCCACAAGTCCTAGGGATCGAAACCCCCATTAGGGTCACCCAAAAGGGTATTCCACAGTCCGGACCACCGGCACCGACTGATGCTGCAGTTCTAGTACCTGCGACACCAAAACCCTTACAGGTGATTCCTCCATCGAAACATATATTTGTTTCTCGGCTCGCCCCTGATACTTCAGAGATTGATATCTCGGCTTATATCAAAGCCAAAACAAAAGCCGATATAAAGGTGGAGGACATACAAAAATTTAAATATAGTTATACAAGGCGCACGTCTTCTTTCAAGATTCGTGTGCCCGCGCTGATGTTCAAGACGATTTGTTCTCCCAGTTTTTGGCCAGAGAATCTTTTCGTCCAAGAACATCAGCCTAGTTCCGTGAAGAAAAAGTTCAAAAACCAGTGGGAGTGAGACTTCCCAATATCGGAACCAGTGACCAACCCTCCACCTCTTCTTTGGCTACTAACCCAAAAAACTAGTTTCCTTACTAACTCTTACCTATCAGAATACTAGGGGGCTACGTAGCAAACTCCCCAAGCTATATTCTGATAGTTCTTTCTTTGCATCCCATATTATAGCCTTTACAGAAACTTGGTTAAATCCGGAGATCTTTAGCTCCGAAGTTTTTCCAAGTAAGTACACCACTTTTAGACGGGATCGATCTCAGCGAAGAGGAGGTGGAGTCCTCATTTCTGTAGACTCTACTTTTGCTTCTGAAGAGGTGAAATCCCATGAGTTTGGTGACATAGAATTTATTTGCGTTAAAATCACTATGTCCGTTAAAGCTTTATACATTACTTGTTCATATATACCTCCTATGTCTGAACCGCCTACATATTGGCAGCATTTGTCCGCCATTCGATACGTCTCTAATCTTATGACGGATCGTGACCAACTCGTAGCGGTGGGCGACTTTAATATCCCAGAATTAAAGTGGTCCAACGTCGACAACTCACCATCTTTGTCACTTTCAACTTACCATGACTTCACCGCGGGCATGTTTGACATGTCCCTAGGTCAGATCAATCATGTTAGAAATTCGCTAGGTCGGCTTTTAGACTTATGTTTTGTATCTGATCCGGATGGTACTGCTCTCTTTTTCCCCTTTCAACCCCAGAGGATCCATATCACCCCACGCTGGAGGTCTCAATCGAAACCACTCCTGGTATCGATCAGATGTCTCCGAGCGTGGTAAATAAGATTCGCTGTTTCCGTAAAGCTGATTTTCAGAAACTTAATAGCCTTATAGAAACATTTGACTGGTCTGATATTCTAGCGTGCACTGATCTTAATGTCACTTTAGAAAAATTTTATTTTACTTTAAATAAATTTTTGACTCATGTGTGCCTTGGAAATATCCGTCCGCTTCAGCAAATCCTCCTTGGTTTACAAGGTGCCTTACTAACTTAAAAAAAAAAAAATAAGCTTTTACTTAAATATAAAAAAAACCTGCAGTAGTGTGGATTTCGCAAGATACCTACTAGCTCGGTCGAATTTTACCGTGCATAACGCTGAATGTTATAGGAATTATATTGACCGCTGCCGGATAAAATTTACTCAGGATCCAAAGCAGTTTTATAATTTTGTAAACACTAAGCGTAAACACGTATCTTTTTCACCCCTGCTTACGTTTGAAAATTCCTCTGCGACTTCGGATCAGGCCATTGCCGATCTATTCGCAGAATTTTTTCAAACAACTTATTCTCCTCCTAAACTGACTGATCAGCCTTACGCATATAACATTCAAGCAGCAAATCTTATTTTCTGTCCGTTTTTTTCTGAGAATAACTTATTATCTGGTCTTTTAAGGGTAAAACCCATTTATTCGCCAGGCCCCGACGGAGTACCAGGCTGTGTGCTAAAATACTGCGCCAGGGCTCTGTGCAAACCTCTTCTAAGACTTTTCAACTTATCTTTGGAAACGTCGATTTTTCCCCTTATGTGGAAGGAATCATTTATAATTCCCCTACATAAAAAGGGAAAAAGTCCGAGGCTGCCAACTACAGAGGCATCTCTAAGTTGTCGGCAATTCAAAAGTTATTTGAAAAATTAATTACCCCTCATTTGCAACACCTTTGCTCTTCGATTATCACTCCTTGTCAGCATGGCTTTATTAAGCGTCGCTCCACCACCACAAACTTATTGGAGTTGACATCCTTTGTCATAGATGGCTTTTGTAAGGGATATCAAACCGATGTAATTTACACAGACTTCAGCAAAGCATTCGATTCAGTTAATCACTCACTCTTGTTGAGTAAACTGAATATGCTGGGTTTTCCTAAAGACCTCTTAACGTGGATCTCCAGCTACCTAGATGGAAGGACACAAAGAGTCTTATTTAAAAACATACAGTCCCGTCTGGTCCGTGCTACATCCGGCGTCCCTCAAGGAAGTCATCTTGGCCCGTTATTATTTACGCTTTTTATAAACGACTTGCCCCCTGCTTTAACGAACTCTCTAGTTCTCATGTATGCAGATGATGTAAAGCTTTGTCTTCAGTACAAATCCATCTCTGCCCAATGCAGTCTTCAGTCTGACCTTGATAACTTGAAAATACTTAATGGATCTAAATGCAAACATATGTCTTTTTATCGTTCTTGCCCTCTGCAAGCTACTTATTCTATTAATGGGATTGCCTTAGAAAAATTGACCCAGGTTAATGATCTCGGCATCCTATTAGACATCAAACTTAAATTTGCCGACCATATTTCCTTAATGGTTAATAAGGCTAAAGGAGTTCTTGGTTTTATCAAAAGGTGGTCAAAAGAATTTAATGACCCCTATATAGCTAAAACTCTATTCATTTCTTTGGTCCGTCCTATACTGGAGTACGGTTCATGTGTCTGGAGTCCCCAATATGGAGTACATCAGGACCGCATAGAATCCGTACAAAAGAATTTCCTAACTTTTTCACTTAGAGGTCTAAACTGGGATGCAAATCTTCACCTTCCATCTTATAATAGTAGACTCTTACTCATAAACTTACCTAGCTTAACAAATCGTAGGACAAAGCTCGTTGTAGTCTTTCTGCATAACCTTATTAACGGGGATGTAGATAGCCAGCATTTACTAAAACGCTTAAAATTTAACATTCCTAATAGAAGGACTCGAAACTTAAGTCCTCTCTTCCTTAGCCGTTGTAGTTCGACATATGCACTGCATGACCCTTTTAGGGTATTATGTTCGAACTACAATGGTCTCTACCCTTTCTGTCTCTTTCCTGTCCCTAAAATTTAAAATACAGAATTTTAAATTTCCTTACTAACTCCTCCTAGCTTAATAAAATTACAAATAGCTTAACATATTCTAACAAATCGTTTCTTGAGCGCCCCTCGGTCGTCTGGGCCTCTAAGCTTTATGATGAATACAGGAATGCTAGCTGGTGCTCTTATTG